>OZ012678.1:107789077-110189077 GCA_963942445.1 Argyra leucocephala
CTGGTGATATTATTTTGTTCCTGACAATGGGTTTTTTTTCACACTAGTTTGGGATAGTTTACTTTGATAGAGTATATTTTTAAAATATCAGAGGGATAATTTGACAGGTTGTCCATTGACAGTCACAATTTTAGTACTAAGATTTTGTAAGATACAAATTGTTTTTAATATTAATCATTTTGTAACAAAAATTAAGCCAAATTTTAAGGGTTAAGATTAGTTCGTGTAAAAATTGCCTCGTATTTAAGTAATACTTTTATTTTATTAATATAAATGTAAAAATTTTTTAGTAAAAATAAAAATTATTTAAATAATAAATCTTTTCCATATTTTTTTTTTTTTTTAATTTTTAAAAAATTTTTTTTTGTTACGAACTTTTTCTATTTTGACTTTGTTACTTTTTTCCATTCAACAATTCCAAAATCAAGTACCTACTAACATAGATACGCCTCTAACATAGATACGTCTCTAACAGTGTATAAACACAACTGATCTTAACAAGTTGTAACATTATAGTTGTCTCAGACAACTAAAACATAAACTGTTGTCAATCATAAAAGCCATATTTTAAAACACTTCAACTTAAAAATTAGGTTGTGTAAATTTGACAGATACTTAGGTTGTGCTGTGAATAATAATAGCACCCTAAGTTGAACACAAAAACTGAAAACGTTTTTAAAACATTTTCAGCTTTAGTTTTTTCCAAAATGCTGAAATTTTTAAAATTTTAAGCTATACTTAAAAAGCTACCTGAATCCAAAAATGAAATCCAAATGTAACAAAATCAACAAAAAAAATCCTAATGTACCAAAATCCCTAATTTTATTTTTAGTAGTAAATGTAACATAAACGTAGTAGTTATAAACATTTTTTCCTTTTTTGTTGTTTGCAAAGTTTAAAAACGTGTGTTTTTGCATAATTTGGGAAAAAAATATTTGTTTGCGTAGCCCATGATGGCGAGAATCCAGAAGAAAGAAAAATCCGCTATTTCTAGCAAATTATCTTGATTTTCATAAAAATTTCAAAAATTTAATTCAATATTATTTTATTTTTGGGATTTTAGTTTTTGGAATATTGAACCACATCTAACCTAACTTTTCCAAACTAAATAAGCCAATAATAAAACTACTTCAAATGTACTTGTTTGAATGTGACTCCTAAATTCCATTAATTTTCAGTTCAGTTCTTTAATAATCACATTTCAGTAAGTGACCTATCAGTTATAGTAACACAAATTGATATACATATATATATATATATATATATATATATATATAAGTAATTAGAAAATTTTGAACTTATTATCAATTATTTATTTACTGTAAATAACAGTAACTGAATGAAAATAATAAAATTTTTAAATCAGATTTTGCACATACTGTCGAAATATTATCTCAGAAAGGACTAAGATTTTGTAAAACTTCGCAAACTTAAATTTTCGGTCATTATCGAACTTTGAAAACATATTTTTCAATGATTTGGTTACAATCACATACAACGAATTTGTACGTTTTCATTTTTGATATTTATAAAGTTAATCATAATAGTGAACCTTATTATTCCGAGATGAGTACTCCACATTTAATACCTCAGAGTTCGAGCAAATCGAAAAAACTAAAAATTTTTAATCAGTTTTCTTAACTTTAACAGGAACAAATTTAATTTTTATTTTTTAATATTTTTTTTTTTTTTTGAAAGTTTACAAAAACTTAAAGCTGCACCTTGTTCACCTACACTTTTTGATTGTTTCTGTAATTTTCTTTTGATATTCTTGTGTTTTATTTTTCTGTTCTGTTTTTGCTTTTTTTGGTGTTTTGAATCCGTTGATAATTGTTTAATGAAATTCCACCTTCGCATCAATTTCAACAAAATTTCAATAATCAAACAAAAAAAACAAAATATCATCACAGAGTTTAAAGTAAATCTAAACGACAACATAAAAAGTTACGATATTCAAACTACATACTCGTATACAAAAACAAAAGGTTACAAACAAAATTTCAATTTGCATGAAATTACTATCATAAAGCAAGCGAGTAAAACCAAGCAAATCAACTCAAGTCAAGCTTCATAAATTCTACTTGAGGAAAAATTAAAACAAAAAAAAAACAAAAAAACTGGGATGAATTAAGAAATTTGAATTTTGAACAGTCAACAGTGACTGTCATTTAATTTTGAACATGAAAAATTTTAATACAATATATTTTATTTATTTTAAGCATTTTAAACACAGTTTTGAAATTCATAATTGTTAGAAGTTTTTAATATATATTTTTTATTTTTTCACTACTTTGTAAGTTTTATACGTTGTGAATTGTAGGTACTACAGCATTGTCGCTATTATCACTTTATCGGCTGGAGACATGGAGTTTTTTTTTATTTTTGTTTTTTTGTTTTTATTTCAAAAGTTATAATACAATAATTCATTAAATATAGTTTCTTCGCCTAAGTGGCATTGTAAATGTATTTTAAAATTCAACCTGGGTTAATCGTATTAAAAAAATAACGTTTAACAAATATCCACTACAAATCTAAAGATATTCAAGGTAGAACAATTTTTCATAAACGAGACCACCCCGTATTAATTATTTAAATATAAAATTAATATAAATTAACATCTACACATAGCATGTCCGTTCACAATTGTTCAACTCCTGAAATTTAACTGCTTTAAATTTTTTTATGATATAGAAATGAGTTCAAATACACCTAAGTGACATTTATTAGATTAATTTCATTTTTGCAAGTTTATTTAATATTCACAATCATGTTTTATTCTACAATTATATTTGATTGTAAAATATAATACGTTTTAATATTAATTCAAATTTCGGTTATAATATAACAGAAATCTTAGCAAAATTATAAAATTCAACTTCGTTTTAAAACTCATAAATCAAATCACTTCAAATTTTTGCACGTAAAACATTATTGGAAATATTTACAAACTGCAAACCAGTTCTTTAAACAAATTTTCTAAAAAAAATCCTCTCTCAATATTATTCGTATTGGTATTGCCGATATTTTGATAACCATGTCCATGACTCATCATGAGTTAAAATTTTTTATAAGTATTGGTGAAATCTACTCTTTAAAACAAACAAAAATTTCTTTTAAACACAATTTTCAATATTTTATTCTGCTTCTCTTTACAAAGATTCTCTTTAACAGTATAATTTTGTGCATTTAGATACATGGAAGTCGTATAGAACAACGTTTTTTCTAGCGGTAATTACGATAATGATGCTCGATTTATATATTATATATATACATATTTATAATTTTTGCTGTAATTCTGCGTCAGCACCCAAATCGAATTATGTATATGTATATTGATATGTCAATTATTGTCAATTGCCTTTTATCACTCATCGGTCTTTTGTTTGATACTTTCTAATACTGTCACCTACTCTCCTGATGTTTGAAACCTACGTCATATAGCACGAGATGCCGAATTAATAGTCCACAAAGCCAATCTTAGAAGTGGTATAAAATTACAAGGCCTATTGGATTAATAAAATACTACAAGGTCTATTATAAAACAGAGAAAGTCACATTGAAAGTCACAACGCCTATGATATCTTTACCTGCAAATTGACAAATATGTCAACATGAGTTAACACAACAGAATAAACTGTATTATTGCACTGATAAATTGATATCATACCTTTCGAACTTTACAAGTTAAGTAAAACTTTTCAAAATTTCAAATTTGGCATTTGTCAATAAGTTGTTTAATTAATTCCGAGATTTTCTGAAAAAGTGTGGACGTTAATATGTCATGTTCTTTTCAGTTCGATACTTAAATATTAAAAAATCAGATTTTTCATGTGCTTTATGATTGTCTTGTCTCGATTTTTGGTTCTGTGTTGGGTTTATAGTTTTAAAATTATAATCAATATTGAAATTCAAAATAACGTACTTCAGAAGTACAGCAGTGGTACAAAATAAACACTCTATATATTCGAGCTTGAAGTTTATACATTTTCAAAGAAGAAAAATTAAGATTGTTTTTTTTTTTCAAAAAATTTCTACTTTGAACTACAATACTTCTATAACGGCAGCACCAAGCATCATCAAATAAATATTAAAATATGCTCCAGACCGTTATCTTACTAGATAAAAAACTGAATATATATAGTTATATACATATTTGATAAATCAACAGATATACCGGTTTATATACCTAAACATCAAAACAACAAAGATACTTTCACATGTCCTTTTCGCCCTTAAAGGATATAGCTTAAGTGTCAATTTCTCTGTTATAGCGTAAGTGTCAATTTTTATATCAGGCGAGATGTAACTATACCTGAAAATATTTATATCTTTTTCGAGCTAGTAAGCGAGAAGAGGATTCCTCCTGTCGTAATCAGAGTCTCCATCTATCTGTGTTGGACCAAAATAATTTTATCAAAACTTTTCATACATCTTGTTAGTACACAACCACATTATGTAATATACAATTTTAACTAACCGTCACTGTATAATAAATATATGAATGTATATATATATACTATATATATACATATACGAGCATTAATGAAAATAAATTTATTTTGACGGTGAAAATGAAAAAATAAAGCAAGAATAAAAATAATTTTATTTAATCAATTATTTCCCCATTAATTTTCGGGATTTTTCTTTATTATTATTTCACTTTTTTCTTTCTTATTATTTTGATTTTGAAATTGTTACCAAAAATTTATCACACCTTTTTTGATGAAAGATAAGTGTAAGAAAAACTACAACAAAAAAAAGTGATTTTTCATTTTAAAAAAAGCTTTCACTTGACAGGGATCAACAATGCGTTTAGAAAACTATTTGCAAGTATTTTATTTCACGGTTTAATTAGTCCAATGATTCAATTGTTAAATGATTTTCGATTTGCCAAAAGAAAAAAAAAATTACCAAAATAAATGAATTTCATTGAAGAGAGTAATTTAAAAAAAATTGTAATCTCATATCAACAAATGAAGTCTCAGTTAAGCTTTTGTATAAAAAAAAAAACGAAATTGTTGGTAGATAATTGGACTCACCTAAACTACTTTAACTGTGTGTGTTTTTCTTTTTTCAAATTAATTGGAAATTTTAATCATGTTATTTTAAATTCTCACATTTGCAATACCAAGTCTTCAAATGTGAGATTTTGTGCAAACCAATAAAAGCTACACAACTACAAAAGTTTAATAAATGACTTTTTTGAATGAGTTGCTTATAAATTATAAATTTGATAGAAAAGTTGAATCGTCACTTAACCATCAAATCTATTTTTTTTTTTAATATGAATATCAAAACAAAAAGTCAATGACATTCCACATATAAAATCAAACTAACTCTCGTAAACCAAATGTGTCTCAATAAATTGTGCCAAAGCAATATACAAAAACTATTCATACTTCCTGATGAAATTTATCTTTAACAATTAAAAAGTATGTTTAAAACGATCCATGGGAACTAGATGCTTATATAAAAATGAACTTAATTTTTGGAAATTATTTTTTGTTAATCTTATTTAATTATTTTTAATTTATTAATTTTTTGTTATTTAACATACTAAGGATACTATGTCAAACTACTAAAAACTTTCGTTAAACTCTATAGTGATTTATTGATTGTTGTTTGTTGCTCAAAATATTTCCGATTTGAAGTCGACTGTATAATCAACCTCTTAGGTTTTTTTTTCATTTATTCTAATTTGATAGATATAACTAGTATAGATAACTAAATCTTTTAATATTAACTAGCCATAATTATTTTAAACAACTATATGTCAATTAAACCTAAAGCCATACTTTGATTTTGTCTATTCGTTCAATTTTCATATATTCAAACCCATATATTTCCGCACAGATAAGTTACTCGAATTTCAAATTATATCAGTATTATGAAGTTTTATTATTGTGCCTTAAACATTATCAACTATGAAATCAGACAACTGCTCATCCAATGTGATAGAACAAACATTGATAGAATTTTAGCTCAGCTATTCTATAGATCTCTTATTGAACCCAGAACTTTTTATTGAACCAAGCATTCAAAATTTTATGTATTGTTTTTTTATTTTTCATGTTTCAATATCATCATCGCGAATACAGTTTCTGCATTAACAAACCAGTTAGAAAACATGAACACAACAACGACCAAAAATAGTTTTTATTTCCATGGTGAAGCTTTTTTCAATGAAATGACTAATTCTAATTGTGACACATATTCACATACAAATTAGAACTTGAACTAGGGTTGACTAAATTTTCTTGGTTTGTGTCTTCGAACTAGCCGACTCGAAATGTCTTCTAATTGATGATAACTAAATCTTAATTGAGAAACATAGTTATAAACAAATATAAAAATTGTCAATTTAAATTGTCCAAAAAATTGTTCATTTGGTGTCTAGGGAATTAGAACTAGTCTTTGATTTAACACACCCTAAAGGTCAAATTTTGAAGTTCTCAAACAAGTCACAGAACCTACTATGAAAGGAATATTAAAATTACCCAATTTCGGTTCAACTACAACAAATAAAAAAAATCACAAAAAATCACATCGCTTAATTTGATGGTTTCAAAACTATTTGAAAAACTACTACCCAAAGGTCAGACTCCAGTTAAGTATTCATAGTAAATCAGTACGTATATAGTAATCAGTTTTACATTTACATTAACTAAATACGTTTTGAAAATAATTGCTTGCATCGTTTTGGATATTTGTAACATCAATCGTCTTACTTCACAGGCTTTATGTTTGAGATCGTTTACTTGGTCAAATTTAAAATTAGTTTCAGTTTAAAATTTATTTACATTGTTTACTAAATTATTCCTTAAAAGATCAAAATATTTTGACTTATTCATTTTACCATCAATAAAAACCAAATTTTCAACGACATGACTAGAAACGCAGCCCCAAACCATTACTGACAATTTACTAAATTTTACGGTAGGTGTTATATTTTTATGTTTTAATGTTTGCAAGGACTCTCTTTACACTCTATTTTTGGATCTTGATTACAACATAACAAAACGTAATTCTCATCGCAAAATATTACATCTTTCCAATAGTCATATAATTTTTGACATCACATTATAACAACAAAGTCTATTTTTGAAAACAATTTGTTTCTATTTTTTTCCTAGTAAAATAAAAGTAGGCATAAAATTTTAAATCGTCGTACCAATAGAACTAAAATTCATAGCGTTTAATACAGTTTATTCAAAAATAAGCTTACTATTAAAATTAAGAAATTTTGGGTTATTGAATTTCTTAAAATGTCCTAATTGAAAATTAATATCAAGTTTTAATTTGATTTTCCAAACAAATTGTTTACAAACTGATTCAAAGAAAATTTTTCCTCTTAATCAACTTGTTGTAATTATAGGTCCATACTTACTCTACTAAAATAAAAATATTAATTTAAAGTATACTCCACAGTACTTCAAAGGTGTCCTAAAAACAGTACAATTAAAAAAAAATCCTGAAAATTTTCGTGTAACAACAATTAAAAAAATTAAATAGTATCGCTTTAATAACAAAACAAAATTAAATAATAATAATAATCATCAAAAAAAGTAGAAATTCCAATTTTCGCATGATTACTTTTTCAGAAAAATCCCTAGAATATCTTTTTTTCTTCTTCTAATTTTTCAAAGAAAATCTTTTTCAACTCAAATCAAATTCCCATTATTAATCTACAAAATAGAAAAAACAAAAAAAAACTTGTTCAGCTGTTAATTTTTCAACCCTTCGTAATCCAAAAAAAATACGTGCTTCAATAAATCATACAACACCAGCAACTAAAACAACAACAAAACAACTTCAAAATATAATAAAGAAAAAAAAAAAACAAAAACATCAAAAAATGAACCAACCCAAAGCTTTCATCATCGGTGGTTATTATCGCTTGCTTTAATAATAAAAAATAACATACATTTTCAATAGGAAGTCTCTTGACTTAGTTTTTCTTGCGTCTTCATTTTCTATTGTCAAAAGTATACTTCCTGACTTTCATTTTCCTTTTTTCCTTCTTTGTTTTATAATTGTAGTGGTAGTAATAAGTACCTACCTAGTATAGTTATAAAATAGTTCAGAATATAATATTGGTATATATTCCCTTCTTTCGTCCCAGGATAAAATACATTTTTTTGTTTTTCCAAGCAAATGTAGGTGTGGATGTTGAGCATAACACAATAAGCAATAAATCGATACCATAACTAACGAAATAAAAGGAAAAAAAAATCAGCATTACAAAGAAAATCAGTCCAATACATTTTCATTTTTTATTTCCTTTTGTTGTCAAATTCGGTTAGTAGGGTATTCAAGAAAAATATTTGAATTATTTCCATTTCAATAATTTTTAAAATTTAATAATATATTTTCTAAAATATAAATCCAAAACCATAATATTAAATTTTTAGCCTAGCTTTGGTTTTTTTTTTTTTTTTTTTCAAATATCAGAACGAAGCAAATTTTTTTAGCTCAAATTTATTAAAATAATCTCTTGTAATCCTGATATGTTCATTGTTTTTTAAACAAAGCCTAAACAATGTTATTTCCCCATTGCATACGAAAATATCACTTTTCAAAAATATTGTACGTAGTTAGTACATAGAATAGTTTTTTGAAAAATAACACCATTATCAACAACAACAACCATTTCACCTCCCCTTGAACAAGCATATTGGTTCTTTAAAAGTTAATTTTGTACCACGAGTTGCTTCAAAAGTTCTAAAGAATCTAAATTCAAACAAATTGACCGAACCTGACAAAATATCCCCAAAAGTCCTCTAAAGCTGTACAAACACCCTAGCCAGATCACTGAACAAACTTTTACATATATCAGACGTTCCGGGTTACCATCTATAATAGCTCATGTTTAGTCAATTCCAAAAAAAGATGCTCCAAGCAATTCCTGTAATCATCGTCCGCCTAATTGCTTTGACTTAAGTATTGTCCAAAGTGATGAACACTATCATTCATTTTCAACTTAACAACTAAGTATTTATGATTGATGATAACTTATTATGGCTTTATCTCAAAAAAGTTCTACTGATAATTTAATGATCTTATTTTTGAGTTTATAATGGCACCAATGCTTAAAAATACGATGAAGTCAACACGGTATTATTCAAAGCTCTGATCGCATCTGTCATGCGTGATTACTGAAAAAATTCGAGCATTTGGACTGGGAAATTTATTCAATAGTTACGGGTTTGAAAATTTCCTTTTTTTTCAAGTTTTTTTCAAAGCATTTGCCTTCTAAATTCAATCAGAAACCACACATTAGAATCAGAATCGATGTAATATTTTCCTCAGCGACATATTCGGCCCACTATTAAATCAACTTTCAAGTATCATTATTATCATTATTTTTGATGGAATATAATATAAACTATAAATAATAGAGATTTACAAGCACTAGTTTACCGGGCCACCGGCTTTACTGTCAACTAAATATGTATTGGTTATACCCTAAAAAAAATTTTATTAGTAAATTTTTATATTTATTTTATAGACTGCTAAAATTTTATTGCATAGATGTATCAAGTGGGTAAATGACCTAGTCATTACTCACCCATTTTTTCATATTCTAATGATTAACGATGTATGTTCAAATTATTATGAGTTGATTAGTTTCCTGATCTAATCAAGTGAATATACTGGGCAGACTAATTTTTTAATCAATATTTGACTTGTATTTCATTTTAAAATGAGCTCGAAACAATCCAATTACTTAATTATTTCGATACTACGGGAAGCAGAAATTAATTGGTTAAAATAGTTTAAGTATGTATTATTCAGCTACAAAGAGAAATAATGTTGTATTACAGAGTAAAGAGAAAGAAAGAGAAATTTTTTTATTTCTTTCCTTTTATGCTTTTTGTTTTGTTTTTATTCCTTTTTTTATACTTACTATGATACTTTGAAGTTTTGAACAGATTTATGAATTGTTGAATAACTCCAAATACAAAATATTATAATCGATCGCTTTTGTTATATATATACCATACTTACTTATATTTAGATTAAATTATTTATATCGTTTCTATTTCTTTTCTTGTCAGATACATTTTAACCTAAATTGGTGTAGTTTTTCTTCTATTTTTATTTTTCTTTATTTTCTGTTTTTCCTTGAATGGTATCTGATGGACTTCAGAAAGTCTCTTTTTAAAACTTTAGGTCTTCTTTAATGATTTGTTTTGCGCGATTGTTATTTTCTTGCATGGTTATTATGTTGTACTGATTTGAAAGTATAATTTTTTTTTTTTTTTTTTTTTTTTTGCTTTTAGTTTTTGTTTGAACATAATTTGATAATTTTTTTTTTATTTTTTATATTTTTTTCTATATACTATTATTATGTTATTTTATTGATTTTATGTCTAGTCATAACTAGTTCAAAGTACTTGAAATAATGTTATTATTTTTTTATTATTATTATAACTATTATTATTATTATTTCCTTCAGCAGGAAATCGGGTGGAGGTGGAAAAATCTAATAAAACATCTTTGTTTTTTGTGCTAAAAATAACTACGAATGTATAGATTTTTATCAAGTGGCCAATTTTATGAAAAATAAAAATAAAAACAATAATGTAAGTGTAAGTTTAGTTGATTTATATAGACTCATTTAAACAGAGATTTATAAAGTTTGTACGTACATTTTAAGTTGGTTTTAAAAATTTATTTTATTAATGTTTATAAATATCTAAAGGATATAATTTGGTTTTTAAAGATGAAACCGAAATTGATGTACAGTCAGTGAATTTAGAAAGGCTTAATTTGACATCAGTTCGACACTAAAATAGTTTGGTGCTTGTTTGATAGTGAATAATATTAAAAATTTTCTGTATATTTCTACTCCGCAATCCGAATGTTGGGCTTTTTTGTAGTATTATACTTATACATGTATCAATAGGGTGGATTTAAGCTCAGTACTTCATTAAGTAGTGTAATTCTTAGTTTTGCTTTAATTAAAATATTTCGATTGAAATGTTATTAGATTTTATCAGATATGATAAATAATGAAAAATAATTTAATCTTTTGCTTTTCAAATTTTTCTTTAGGAACTAAGAAATTATTCTCTTCCAAATATACAGGCTTATTTAATGTAAAAGTATTTTTTTTTTTAATAAAATAAAAAAATATAGACTGGATTTATGATTTATACAACGTTGATAATATTTATTCCAAAACTTTTGTTTTCAACTTAAACTGCTAATGCCATTGTTAGCTACCTACTATTACAGAGCTACGACTTAAGAAAGAGGTATGAGCTACTTTATTTTACTTTATTAAGATGTAGTAACGTTGAAGAAAGATTCAGGAAATACATTCAGAGCAAACATTGCAAAGTATGCATGTTTAACCACTAACTACTTGTCATTAGCTCTTTTAGACATTTTATTTTCATAGATCTATTTTTTATTAAGTCTATCAAACAAGGTTAAGTCAGTTCGTTTGTTCAAAAATTAAAGTCATTTTATTGACTAATCATCAAATTTGATATTACAAGTTTGGTACAGTATTTCTTAAGTGTATTTTTATATTATTTTATATAAATTTATAGTAGTAAATTTATAGTATCGCATTTCTGAAATTTAATTATACAAGGTATCTCGGTAGCATCGATTCGTAGAGATGGTTTTTGGAGCTCAAAATAAATTGAAATTTGTATTATTTATTGACGAGCTTTTTTCTATTTTTTTATTCATTGATTAGAATATACAGTTGCTACTCTATTGCAAAAAAGTTGGTTCACCTTTAAACTTATCATCACAATAAAAAATTGTGAATCTAAAGAATTCTCAAAATTTCTGAAGAAAGTATAAATTTACAATTGGACAATTGAAATATAATACAATCAAATAATTACTAAATAAATTAATTTTTGTAATTTTTTTTTTAACTTTTATATTTTTAACTATAAAAAAAGTAGAAATCATTATGCTAGACCTAGAACTGAAACGGATTTACAGTATGGGCCAACTTTTTTTCAATAGACTAGTACTCTTAAGACGATTAGTTTTTATATTGTTCAAGTTAGAAATTGTAAACTAAGAACAATACAAAAAAACATGTAAAAATAAACATCAGTATTTACAGAAAAGCAAGCTTTACAAATTAAAAAGTTACAATAATAGGAAAAACAATAGGAATATAACTAAGTATGCATAACTAATATATTGAGAAAAAAAAATATATCTATACACAATCAACACAGCCATTAATCAAAAACTGTTAAACAGACTTTACAAACCATAATGAATTGATTTCGAAAATACTCTTTACTAAAATTATGGAATAAAAGTCGGGTTTGCTTTCACTAATCATTTATATTTATTTTGCAATTATCAATAACTTTACTAAGCTTAATTTAAAGCAACATAGTATTTGGCATGAAGTTCTACTGAAGCTTTAATCAAAAAAGAAATATGTCTTAGACAATTACTGTGGCCCGATACAATTAGATTCATACTGGTTAGTGATCTGGTAGAAAATACTTCATCAGACACCATATAAGATGACATAAGCTTAAATTGTATTTTTTTATAGCAACAATTTATCTGTACTTCAAAAAGTTACTAAGTGTGGTACGTAATAATAAGGCAGACACATTATTAATGTGATTATACTTATGAATTTTTACAACCAACCGAATATAAGAATTGAAGGTAGAGTTTAGATGATTATATTTAAAAAAAGACCTGTTTACATATATTATAGTTATTGCGCAAATATTCCGAGATGTTATAGGCAAAGTAAACCACAGTTTAAAAAAGAATTGGAGAAAATTAAATATAAAAACTCCAAATAATGAAAACAAGTCAAGTACTTGAAACAAGTCAAGTACAAGTACCAAACTACAACCTGAATTTCACTAAACAAGCTGATAACGCAATTTCGGAAAGCATCAAAGCTCTAATGGCAACGAAAGGGTTGTTTTACAATAAAACAATCCAACCCAGAATAAAATTGATAGCCTATAAAACACTTATAAGGCCAATGCTGGCATATGGAGCACCCATTTGGTATAATAAGTGCTAGTAATATGGAAAAAATTTGAAAATGGAAGGCAAATGCATTAGATTTTGTCTGGGGAAATATAGAGCCCCGCAATCAGACTTTAAAAAATATTATTCCAACAAGTTTATATATAAATTAACTAATATAAACAGATTCGATAATTTTTTTTTCAATCTGATTCGTAGGCATTTCGATAGATCACAGCTGTGAGAAACACAGCAAATGGCTTAATATAACATGTATATTATCATAATGATGCATAAAAATTTGCCTACAGAAAGGTTTTGTGTTCCCAGAGTGCTTTATTTAACTAGATAAGAATGGTTATATATACAAAACCACAACTATGTCCTAATATTATTTCATTATAATAGACATGTAAAATTATCGATTTTGATCCTCAAAATTCAATTCAGGATCAATTAAAATGTGACATATTCATCCCGGATAGGGACAAAAGATATAAAGTTGATTAAAAAAAAAAAAAGTTTTCTATTTGCGCAATCGCAATAAGTGAAATGTAGAACTACAAAGAAAACACAAGTTAATCCACCAATTTTAGAAACAAAATTATTTCCATAGTATTAAAACTACTGTACACATTTTTAGATATGCGATCAATATGATAATTTCAAGTTTAAAATATTATTGTAGTATCATCTTTATAGTACAAAAATCACAGTAGTCATAATATAAAAATCATAAATCTAATTATTTAATAGACTTAATTAATTAGTTGTTTTGGACATCTTTCTTTTTTGGTTTAGTCAACTGTACGGTGGAGCTCCATGCGAACATCATCATATAGTTGTAATATAAAAATTTCTTGATAATTCCCAAAACAAAACATAAATTTACTTTTTCTGAATTTTTAAATAAAATAAAAATTTAATTTTTTGGAGCTCTAAAAATATAATTTTTCTATAACTTTTATGATTTTTGAGCTGCAAAAACAATCAAAATGTAGGGAAGAAAAACGGAAATATTCTACTGTAAAAAATGCAGATTCGATGCTTTCGGAGTTATACATTCACATATAAAATATTCTATCAATTGCAACTTAAGTCGACTTGGATAATTAATTACCCTTTTGACAAATTTATACCATCAAAGACAGTTAAGTAACTATACGTACGGATTTAGAATTTATAAAAAATATTTGGTAATAACTATTAAAATTTTATAGTTTTAAGCTCATAAATTTAAAATTTGGATTTTCTTAGAATTCACCGACACCGATCTTAACCAAATTCTCTATATGATTAATAACCTAAAAAAATATCATGTGTAAATACTTATGTAAGTTAAAAAATATCGTAAATGTTAAATGAGCATATTTTGATTGTCCATAAAATTTCCAAATTAATACATCTAAATAAGAATAAAAAAAAATAAAAAAAACTAAGCTATTTCCTCTAAATTATCTTTGATTTTTATTTTTTTGTTAACAAAAAGGTCGCGTCATTTAGCAGAGTTTACTTATAATAAAAAAAAATACGATTTTTTTTACGATCACCAAAACATCAGCTGTCAGATTTCTTGTAATGACTTTCAAGTATCTTTAATTGCATTTGATGAGATCTTCAATAAAAAATACAGTTTGTTTCAAGCTGAAAATACAAAAAAAAAGCAAAAAAATAATAATAAAAAAAACGAAACGGTTCTATAACAGCAACAAAACTAAATGGCTCTTTAAAGTACCGTTATAATGTTCATATTTATGTTTCTAATATTTATAAATATGTTTTCTAAATTGAAGAGAGGAAGTCAATAGATGATTAAATGCTTAGAACATGTCATGTATTGTGTACATGTATGATACCACCGTATCTGAGAATAAAAAGATGGATGAGTTCAAAATTTTTATTTTTATTTTTCTTTTTTCTAATTATAAATTGCACGATTTTTTTAATAATTGCTAAGTCATCGTCAAATTCACACAGTTATTTACTAAATGATCATAGATAATAGAAGAATATTATTATATGAACTAGATTCAAGTCAAATTGTTCACAGCATATTTAGTGTAGTATGGTTTTTTGCTAATTATCAATTTCTGATTCAACAATTTTGAGCAACCATTATGAAATTTCTTAAATTTGAAAAAATAACAACAAATAAATAACATTGCAAGCTAAAGAAAAGCAAGTAAAAATGAAATACAACAGGTGTTGAACTTTAAAAAAATGTCTACCGGACCGGGTATGGTAAAATTTATAAAAGGTTCAATTTTATTATATTTGACTGTAATTATTATGAATACAGTTACATATATATATTTTTATTCTAATTTCCATGGAATGGGAAGAACACAGTTGATACTTGCATAATAATTAATTATAAAATATGTAATTTATAACTATCAGATAATTTGAATTTAATTATTAGATTTCAAGCTAATTAAGGTAAAGTAAAATTGTTATGCCCATTTAGAATAGAAGAAAAAATAAATGTGTTATAAGCTAAGTACGAGAGCCGTACAAAAATAAAAATAAAAACTTTGTAACACCTGGCTTCATCAATACATCATTACACTGAAAAACTTCTAATGTTCAATTTCTAATGTTCAATTCTATTACATTTTCAGTAAATTAAAACTTATTAATGAGCTACTCATGTAAAATCAAATTTTTATTATTTTGGCCTTAAAATTTTTGCAAGTCTGATTTAAGTATATAAATGACATTTGTCGTTAGTTTTTTAAAATATATTTTTCAGGGGTGAGTTGTTATTCTGTTAGAAAATTCAATTTTTCAATAAATTTAAGTTAAGTTTTTAAAGTTAACCAATTGTAAAATTTTATACTCATAAAACGATTTCTCATACCAAAACTCATATCATAATAGAACAATGTCGAATTTTAAACCACGAACCAAAACTTCGTGTTTACAAAAGTGTTTCGTGACAGTATTTTAGTTTTCATTACATTCTAGTATCTTCCTTAAACAAGTGATCACCTAATACAATCAACAACAACAAATAGGTCACTCGAGTCGTGAGTGGAAACTGGAAACGGGTTTTCTAGAAACTCAGAACGTACTCTATGTGCTCGATTTAAATTAACAGAGCACGTAGAGAGCTTGAATATTAAATGTCAAAAAGTGATTTTTACTTTAAAACAAAGTAGATGATACCACTATACGATAGTAAAAAAGTAAACCATATTAAAATTTAAAATAAATATCAATAGTGATTTTTACAATTTAAGAAATAATGGACGACAATATCAGCTGTGTTGGTAAATAATTAATATTTAATCAAAAATACATATGTTTTAGTTTAGACTTTTTTAAAGTAGATTTTTTGATTATTAAATCTTAGTGTTTAAGTGGAGTAAGAATTCGACGCTCTTCTTAATAGATTTAATAAAGAAAATTTTTTCTAGAATAGAGAAAGGAGTCAAAAACGTAGTCTACAAAAAGATAGACATTGAAATTGCAAAGGAAATACATAAGTGAGACAAATGAAGCCTTACATATTAACAAATCGATTCAAAATCGATATAACTTAGCTTGTCGTTTTCACTTAATTTGTATATGACTAACCGATGTTATTATTTTCCACATAGTGGAAATTGACACCCCAAATCTATCAGCAGTTGATCTAAATTGGATATGACAACTTGTTTACTTAACACGAATTCAATGTATAAAAAATATACCTCATACATTCCTAGTGTCCTAAATACCACAACGTAATCATAAATTGCTTTGGAATGTCAATGGCATTTCGTGCGGCCGCATGATGTTGAGAAATTAAATGTATTTCGTCGAACAAAGAATTTCGGAAACCTCTGTATGTATTCTAAAGTGCGATTGGAGTTAAATATCGATCACTAAAAAGGATCGATAAAAGTGTTATTGGAAAACTTTGGCACAATATTTTCTGATATAATCCTGATTTTTTATTATTCACACATCCCTGTTACTTTCAGATATGTCATCTTCTAAATAACTTTCATAGAAAAACAAATTAAAAGCTTCTTCAATTACTAAAACATTTTGTTTATAAATCTTAAACTTTTGTAAACTTTATTGCCAATTTGAACAACAACAAAATAAAAATGATAGTTTACTCAAATCATGTTTTTTTTTATTAAATCTGAGCGCTCCTATAGCTTATCTGTACATGTTCTGCTCAGAGCGTGCCCATTTGAGTCAGAGCACGCTCAGATCTATGCTCTGAACTAAAATACGAAACCGTCTTATGTTACCATAACGGACTATATAAAACGTAATTAATTCTAAAATGTTTAAATACTCCTTCTTTACCAATAATTAAAACAGTATTAAAGCATTTTTAAACTAATTAACTACATTGTATATATATATACTACATTTATTAAACATACTTGATTGTAGTTAAAACTCTCACACCGCATCTGTCATGTCAAGTGTTAATTAATAAATCTATCATTGTAAGTCTGATTACCATCTATATTTTATAACTACTATTATCTTGTTATTATAAGCCATTCGAATTCAAATTCGAATTTTTATAAATTGAATAGAACTTCAATTGTTCAACTTGTGTGAAAATCTTTCCCGAAATCATCTCACCCTTAAGAAATCTGTCAGTAAATATAAAAAATTAACTTCACTCAGGCAAGAATTTATGAAAACTCATGTTTTTAAATTTAAGTAGTCTGAAACACAATTGGGTTTTCAAAATTATTTAGGCATTGATTTACAATAAAAATTATTAATAAAAATTGAAATAATTTCGAAAATTGTCAATTTTGAACTACAAGTTCCCAATCTGTGTCTTGAAAATAGCAGAGAAGTAGCTGTAAACGAAAAAAAAAGTTGTAGACAAACCAAATTGTATAGAAATCGTTGCTTTGCGTTGTTTAATTCCAAAAACTTACACTTAATTTCTTTATAAATCAAAATAAGTGCATTTGCACGTCTTACCAGACTTGTTACTTCGATTTACCGTTTTTTAAATATTCAAATTTGTGTATTTTAGAAGACAGAACTGGGGTTTTCTGATTGCTGTCTCAAATATTATTAATTAAGAGTTTTCAAGTTACAGACAAGGCCATTTTACAAAGGGTTTTTAAATACATAAGTTGTGCAATTTATTTGTAACAATTATGATTTTTTTCTTTATTTCAATTTTCACAATACACAAGCCAACACGTCATTTTTTTTATAATTCAGCAAAAACAAAAAAAAACCATTTTGTTTTTTTAATTACTTGATATTGTAAAGATAGCTTCAATTCCCAAAACTAATCTAAAAATTTATTTTAAAAAAAATTATCTGGAACATTTTACAAAAAATCAGAGATGTTGAAATATAAAAATTTTAAATTTCGTTATTTTGGAATTTTTTTTTTTTTTTTTTAATTTTAAATTTTGTTTTAGATTTACTGAGTAAAAACATCTTATTGATTAGATTGAAACTTACTTCTACTAATACGAAAAAAAAGAAAAAAAAAAAAACAAAAAATGGAGCTATTTGTTGAGGATGACCAAAAACAAAAAGAGGGATTATAATATTTGGTTGCAAAATCATAACAGAGATTAGATGAATCATTTTAAATAAAGTTAAAGACTTTATTTGGATAAAAAAAAAATTTCTTCAGCTTCGGATGACTTAAAATAATTTAGAAAAGAAAATCAATTTTAATTTTGATGGTTTTTTTTGTTTTTTTAAAACGAAAGTAAATTTTGTAAATGTGGGTCATATTAATTAGAAATTCACAAACAAAAATTAAAATATTAATTAATTTCTCAATTTTGATAGAATGTTTAATAATATAATACTATACACAATATGTAAGTAAATAATAAGATTAAAAAGATTTGTTGACGTAAATAGTGTTGGGTAATCAATGGCCAATTTATTGTTATTATCATTAAGCCCGATAGATCATATCAAATTAACGAAATATATTCAATACGTGAATTGAAAATTTATTTTCAAAGCGTACAAGTTGTATTAAATGAATCAAGACTACGTTTTTTTTTCAACGTTATAATATTTCTAATTGACTTGAGTGCCCTTGATTGCGTGCATTTCTTAAAAAATAATTCAAAAATGACCCAAACTTTATTTCATACAGAATAAACTGTAGTAATGTCGCAAGCTACAATGTTGCCATTATTGTGTTTAGTTTAATTTTGCTATTTTGTTAGTTATAAGATTATTATAGGATATGATTTCAATAAAGCCAGTGTTAACTCAAAAACGTAGCACACAACATAAACTAACCTTTCTTGTTCTCTAAACAACCATCTTCAAGCAATTCAAGACTGGGATGGAAATGAAAAGACTGAAATGTTAATAGGCTAAGCTTTAATGCTTCAATCCAGAGATGTCTCATATCAGTGATTATGTGGTTTATTATAATCTTATTGAGCGCAGAACAATAGTTCAGTAGTAGAATAATCAAGCTATACTTTGATTTTTCGATAATTAAGTTCGTTTTCCAACTGGTGCTCTTCTGCCATTAATATTGTCTTGCATTAATAACTGAAAAATTTATTAATAAATATGTATAAATTTTTGCGTTCGTTCTTCGACAAACTCGGTTGGACCATATAATTTATAACAATAAAATTTAATGTGTAAAACCAAAAAAATAAATATTTTGAAATTGAAATTTGAAAAAAAAATTTAATTGAATAATTTGTACTGACTTATTCAATACACAATCAATGGCATATAGAACAAAATAAGTTTCAACCCACAATTTATATGTATAATTTATTTCATCAATAGTTTTGATTAAAAACTTTCATCAATGATAATCTAACGGTTTTATATTTATATAGATATATATACATATATATTTATTACCCATTGAAATAGAACAACCAATTTTTTGTATTGATTAATCAATCATCAATTATCAATGATGCAATTGAACTATGAAGAAATTTTCAATTGCATTGCATTGCATTACTTTATGTATATATAATATAATATAAAGATACAATTGTACCTATTCATATGACAAGATTCATGTCAGTTCATTTGAATTCCCTGTTTCCTATATATTAATAGTATAATGTATATAAAAGTATTTACAACAATGTATATATGGGCCTGTATAGTGTATCTACTACAATGAAAAAAAAATAAAATAAAATTAACTGAATGAATGAAAAGATGATGACGATGATGGGATTCTATCAACAGCGAATTACAATACAACAAGAATTTTAGGAGTATAAAATAACAATTTAATTTGAACGAAGCAATTAGAGCGAAGCACTTGAATACAATTAATACTTGCTCTCACTTCTATCATACAATTTTTTTTTTATTTTTTTTTCATTTATTTATTTATTTATTTATTTTTCTTGTGGTTTCCTCATTAACCATTCTAAAAACAAAAAAAAAAAAATTAAATAAAATAAAGAAAAATTTAAAATAACAGAATTCTTATAAATTTTTTTTTTTTTTTTGTAAGAGTACTTTTCAAATACTTTTCATTCTCTTTAAAAATCCCTTGAATAAAATTTGTACTTATGTGTCAAATGCACTTAACAAACAGACAGCCAGTCACTCAGTCATATAGTTAGATCTTATACTAGAAAAGTCAACAATTTATTGTAACTCTTGTAATGATTTAGGGTGGTTGGTGGTGTGGGTTAGGTTGGAAAAGAGGGAGAATGGTGCTTGGTGATATTAAGCTGATTTTGATATTATTACAGATAGATAGGTAGATAGGTATACTTGTAGATATGTTAAGAGTGAAATGAAGTGTTTTCAATTCTTATACAAACTTTTTTTGTTGTTGTTCTTGTTTTTGTTTTATATTTATAATACAAAATGACATTTGCGTGCTTGTGTATAGCAATTAGTTACTTAGATAGAATGACATTTAATATAAATATGTTGGTATTACATACATACTTTATATTCTCTAGGACTAAGTAAAAAAAAGGGTTTAAGTATTTTATAAATTTATATTAATTTTTCAAATCAAACATACTTATCTAATATGTCATCCTGATGACGACTAAGATTGGATTTTGTAATATTTTCAGGATTTTAGGTAAAAATGTTACTATTCCATGTAAATTATTAAAACGTACAAAATTTATTTTTATGTTTTTTTTTTGTTGTTGTTTTTATAACATAAAAATATTAAATTGACGGTTAATATGTTTTGTTTTAATTCGATATTTTAAACTTGAAAATATCTGTCCATCTTCCAGTGTGGAATTCAATTGGAAACAATTGTAAAAAAAAAACTCCTTAATATTTCAATATTATTGTTTTTTGCTTTAAAATAAACGATTTGCTAAAAAATTAAGCCTTGAGTGGAAATGTAAATTTGATAAGATTTAAACGTGTTTTTTTTTTTTTTTTTTTTTCTTTATTTCAATCATACTAATTTAATATAAAATTTCATTAACTTAAAACTAAATTGTAAGTTGTAGATCTTAGCCTAGGCTGTCTGATCTTAAAATTTAAAAAAAATTAAAGTGCAAATAAAAGTTAATATACAAAGAAAAGCTATGGAACTGTCAATAATATGAAATAAAATAAATTACATTATAGGAAAACTTAAAAAATAAGATAAACTTCAATGCTTAAATTTATAAAACGAAAAAAAAAAAAAAAAAAGAAAACAAAAAAGTACTAATTCTATTATAAAAATTATATATAAAGACTATTTAAAACTACTTATAAAATTAACTTTAACATTTTTACTGCAATTACTACTATCAAACATTTTTAATTTTTTAATTATTGTTGTTGTAATAATACAAAATATTCTTATATTCGATTATTTTTGTTTATTTATAATTTATTTTTACTTTTTTCCATTTATTTATTTTTGTTTTTTTTATTTTTATTGTCAACTAATATTTAATATAAATTTTTGTATTCCGGTTTTAAAAACTCTAAAAGAATCAATTTCTTTAAGTTGTACCGGCAGGTCATTAAACAATTTCAAACAATTATACAGACAGTTGTTTTTCTGTTGATTTGTTTTAAACAAGGGCAGGTAGAAATTGGATTTGTTTCGTGTGTTGTGTGTATGGATGTCTATCATTCTACTCAAAATGAAATTATGTTTGATTTTATTATTAATTATTTTAAACGCTACTAGATATAGTTCTCGTTTACAAATATTAGTGAAACTTAAATATTTATCAGAATATAATAAATTTGTTGGATACATGGGTAGAAGTGAATAATTTTTATTGATTTCTTATGAATGACATCCAGCTGACTTAAGGTTTGCTGGCTCGCACCGTTCCATACGGGATTGAGATATACAATGTGTGACACTATAAAAGACGAATATATTGCGTATAATGCTTTGGTTGAGATAAAGTTCCGTAATCTACGCAATATGAAAAGATAGTGATATTTTGCTAATAATATGGTGCACGTGGTCAGTCCATTTCAACTTTTTATCGATAATTAACCCTAGATAATTAAAGCTATCTACAGTTTCTATTAATTTAGATTTATAAAAGAAATTTTCTGAGTTATATAATTTATTTCCAAACAAAATAATTTTGGTTGTTTTTACATTTAGGCTTAATTTGTGTTTAGTAATCCATATTTCAATATTAATTAGATCGTTTTCAATATCCCTCCTCAATTCGATTTCGCTTGTTGCTGAATATCGTATTACTGCATCATCAGCATAAAGTTGAATTGAGCCTTTCAGCTTTTGTCGGGATATATCATCAATGTAAAGCTTAAAAAGGTCTGGTCCTAGGATGGATCCCTGTGGTACCCCTTTTTTAATAGTAAGGTAACTACTAAGAGAATTTCCTATTTTGACTCTTTGTAGCCTATCATTGAAATATGATTTAAAAAAGCTTATATTGGATGGACTAAAACCAAGATTAATCAATTTTAATAACAGTATCTCATGGTCAACGCAGTCAAATGCTTTTTGTAGATCCAAAAATATACATGCAACAAATTTCCCATTGTCGATGTTATTGGATATAAAATTTGTTAAACTGAGACATGCTGATGTAGTCTTAGAATTATTTTCAAAACCATATTGTTCTTCATGTAAAATGCTGTTATTTGTAAAAAATAAATTAAGGCGGCGTTTGATGATTATTTCAAATATTCTTGACAAAGCGTTTAGTACAGAAATCGGTCGGTAGTTTGTTGGATTTGTAGTTGAACCTGATTTGTATATAGGGGTTACTATTGCTATTTTGAGACTTTTAGGAAAAACAGAATTTTGAATTGTATTATTTACTAATTTTACTAATAATGGTCATAATTGAGATGAGAATTTTTTAATGAATTTAGAGGAGATATTGTCATGGCCCGTTGCAGCTGACGACTTTAGTTCATCAATTATTTGTTTGATTTCTTCTTCATTTGTTAAATCTAGACAGAAATTGTTGAAGATAGTTCTTCTTGTACTATTTATATATGTAAAATCTATTTGGAAAGGAGAGATATTTATTTCGTCAGTTACATTCACAAAGAAGGAGTTCATTTTGTTAGCTATGTTGCTTTCATCACTGATAGTTTCATTATTAAAGTCTAAGGACTTAATAATTGCGTTAGAAGTACACGAATCAGTGTTATGAATTATTCTTTTATAAAATTTCCACAAGTTTTTAGAATTTGAAATTTCGGAGTGGATGTCATTTGAAAAATGGGTTTTTTTAGCTTCAAGAATCATTTGGCTAACTTCAAGTCTCATTTTTTTATATAAGTCAAGAATCCGTATATTATTTTTGTATTTACAAGAATACTTGTAATAAGAGTCTCTAATCTTTATTTTATTCAAAATTTCTTTCGTCATCCATTTCTTTTTTAATTTCCCCATTCTTACCTCGATCGTTTTAGTATACTTTATGATAATCTGCTGTAAATCGGCAACAAAAGGATCAAACTCGTCATAAGAATCAAGATTAGACCAAAAGCTATCTAATTTTATTTGGTCGTAATCCAAAACTGTTTTCTTTTCGGTTTTTTCTATGGTTAACGGTTTGAGATTCATATTAATGAGAAACATTTCATGATCTGAAAGAGGGGTACCCATTATCATAAAATTATATTTGAATTTAACCAAGTCGGTAACAAGGTGATCAATAACAGTTCTAGTTGAGTTGCTAATTCTAGTAGCATATTCAGGAGTTATTTTATTGTATATTAAGAACCCATTACCAAGCAAAGTGTTTGTATATGTTAAGACTTGCTCCTTTTTGGTGTCAAGTAAGTTTAGATTCATATCACCTAAAATAACAGAATTTTTATAGGTTGTAGTAATTTCATCCAGCTTATCAATAAAATGTGGTACACACGTTTCGTGTGATCTATATATCCCAATAATGTTTATGTTATGGTTAGTTAATTTAGTAATTAAAATATTTGTTTTATTAAATTCTTCTTCAATTATAAAATTAGAGTCAATATTTTCAATAATGTATATCGCAACCCCACCATATGGTTCTTGCCTATTTGAAAAATAAGGAACATATCCATTTATATTGAAAAAAGCATTTTCCTTTTTGATAAGCCATATTTCAGTCAGAACAATTATATATATATCAAAATCATAAAAATAAATTAGAGATTCTAAGTCGTATAGTTTGTTCCGAAGACTTTGAATGTTGATGTACATAATATTCAAGTTAGCTTTATTATTTGTAAATGATGTTAGGTTGCATACCCCTGACATATGCACAACATTCATATCCAAAGAAGGGTTTATGGTGTTAGTTGAGAAATTTATAACGAAGAGGAAAAATAATAAGAAAAAAGAGGGAGAGAAATAAGAAGAAAGCCACATGCTTAGAAGAAAAATACAATAATGCAATCGAATTAAAATGTTTTATAATAGTGAAAATAGTCGAATATTTTCTTTTTAATTTTACTGATATATGCTTATCATACAGATACGCGTATTTCGTCTACTATACTTGCAGACTTCTTCGGTGTTCTGTACTCGACTCGACTCGAACAAGTTTTTATAAAAACTAAAATATTTTAAATGAAGAATTAACAGATAACTATAAATAGTTCTAAAAACATACTTATTTCCCTCTGAAATTTTAGGAAAACTCATATAATGGCAACACACATGAACGATCAGTTTTTGAACTTCTTTTTACTCGGTTAGTTGCTGTAATCTGTCATAAATTGTATTAAAATAAATCTTCATCGTCATATGATTTTTACTCTTAAACTATATAAGTCTCGTTCTGAGCGGGGTCTTTTTTATACATATTGTGAACCAAATAAATATTTTATATACAAAATAAAATCTAATATATTTTTTGATCTTCCCAAAAGCAACAACATCATTGTGGAACTTAATTAATTCGAAAAATTATTCCAACTCAAAAAAGAGGAAATAGAACATAACCCAGATTGATTAACAAAATATACACACAAGTTTATTTTATTTTATTTTAGAGATAACAAACTTTGGAAGGCGGAAACGCTCTCGGGGGAATGCTCCATTTTCATAGCTGACCGCCATATTCAGAGCAATACAAGCCACCGTATAATAAAAATTCAAATAATCACATAGTAAAAATTATCTAAAAATAACTGATAACTACGAGTCAATTCAATCAAATTTATCAAAAATCCCAACAACAGTGAATACATGTCAACATACACCAGAAATGCGATATTTCAAAACAATGGAAAACTTCGATTGACTTGGATATTAGGCTGCGTAGGCATATATGGAAACACTAAGGCAGATCTCGAGGCAGTTATTGCGGCCAAAAGCCCTCTAACAAGAGCTTCAATTATGTCATCCAAATAAAATCCCGTGTACTCGCGGTCAAACTCACACGAATACGTCTAGGGTGCACCCTCCCAACCCACAAACCTATACACAAGATGTGGTAATTGGGGCATGCATATACAAAGCACAACCTCACCAAATGTAATTCCAATACATTCGTTTTAACAATACCTGGGACGAAATTTAACAAACCAACATCATCAAAACTAATATGGAACAACAATCAAACTAAAATCCATCCACTATAACTCTCCTCTTCCTTTCACCCAACATAATTGGAAAAAAGGTTGTAAAAAGAAATAAATTTAACATTTCAATGTTTTTTTGTAAATATTAATATAAGCCATGAAATTAATATCTTTTGTTAAGTTTTGTAACACAAAAGTTAGATAATAAGACTGAAAAGACTGAGAAACGATTCCATTTACATAGCAGTTATATTATTATTTTTACGGCTCTAGTTGTTAAAATGAAATTATTTTTTGTTAATTGAAACCTAAAATGAAATATTTGTTTGTTTTTTGTTAAATAGGCCGACATTCCGAAAGAGAAAAGAACCTGAACTTGGCCTGCAGATTTATCTCCAGATCCACTGAATAAATAAATAAATAAATAAATGTAGATGAGTTACGTTGTTTGATCAACAAAATATACACCCAAATTTATTTGATTTTGTTTCTGTTATTTGAATGTATTTGAAACTCATCAACAATCTAGGGTGAATTGAAAAACATGACTATGATATATATATATTCCAACAGTTGGAAGAAGTTTATTTCTCACCAATTCCACAAAAAAGAGCTACATGATCAAAACTATCAATAAAAAGCTCAATAACACAAAAAATTGTCACCCAAGCAATTATGGGTCTTCTTATTTATTTATTTATTTGTAAGCTCTTCATAGTGAGCTTATCAACCAACTGGATTTTATCCAGCCCTCTGTGTCGTCTTATGTATGTCTATTGTTAATGAATTTTTGCTAAATCAACTTGAATTGTGAATATATAAATTGTCATATAGATTTTTTTCTATTTAATAGACTCTTAAAGTCTACCATATTTTTGTAAGTATTGTTTGCATTTCCAATATATGTAAATGTGTATGAATACGTTGTAACAAATAAATAATATTTATTTTTTTTGTATTTCATTATAGTTAACAAATGAAAGAATATTAAATTACACAATTAAAAAAATGTTGTCATAGAAGACAATTTCAAACTGAAATTCAAATTTAAAACTGAAAAAAAAAAATTAAAAATGACTACATAAATTTTGGTCTCAACATTTCTTTTGCAAAATAATAAAAATTTAGAAAAAAATGGTTTAATTTAGTTTACAGTACTTAAAATGTTATGTCTGGTCTGTACTTTTATACGGAGTAAAAACATGGATGTTGAAAGTGGCTGCACTAAACAAATTAGAAATGCTTTCGAAATGTGGTGTTATCATAGAATACTGAAAATTTCTTACACCGACAGATTCAAGAACTTAGAAGTTCTTAAAAGATTGAACATAAATAGAAAACTATTTCTAAATGTCAAACGTTAAAAAAAAATTAAGTAGCGGAAAATTGATGACAGTACGAATTACTTCAATTGATTATATAATGCAAGATTGCAGGAAAGAGGAATAAGAGAATAACGAGATCGGAAGAATAGAAATGTCATAGCTTAGAAACATTGGACATGGTATCAGAACCGTTGGATATTTGGTTCACAGCGAAAGATGTAGAGAAGAGTATGCCAACATCATAACAAGCTTACAATGATCAATTGAGTGATCGCTTAATATCTAGTAGTGGATTAGCAACATAAGAAGAAATATTTTAGTTGCCAAGCTGAATATTTAATTCATCAAAAACATCATAGAGTTAGCAAAGTCAAATAATAAACTTAGAAAAATCTATCAACAAATAAAGGTCAATTTTTACATAATAAGGTCTATAACAAATAAAGGTCTATTTTTACATAATAAGAACCTTTTTCTTCTTTTTCTGTTTTTAAAATTCATTTCTTTACTACTAACTATACATGTTATATAGTTATATTGACAACCATTGTGATGCATACTTAATAGTTTGAATATCGTTGTTGTACATATTATCGTTTTAGTAGTATCGTGAATCGATCTATCTAGATGTTGTCATTATTGATGGTGCTAGAATCTAGACTATGGCATTCATTAGGTAACCTTCATTGAATAATAAATAATTATAGAATTCTAATTAAATAGTTATATCTTCTTTTAGAAAACATTTATATGTATTAAATATAGATAAGAGTACGTAGAAGTGTCAAGTGGAAGCCCTATACTCCCAAGAGGAGGAAGGGACAAATAATAAATAAAAACAATAGTAAGTAAAATATTTTCGTTATTTTAAACCTACCTTTAATTTAAAACCTACCTATTACATTTAAAATATAAATACATTACCACATAAATATTTAACAGTAAGTATTAATTTTCCAATCAATCAATTCATCAAGTAAGGGTTATAGAATATAGAACCACTTACTTAATCCAATCAAGGCCTTCATTGTACAGAAGCCAAAAACTTATTAGTTATTTAAATCAATTTAATGATTTTAAATAGTTACTTACATCTGTATAAAAAAAAAAACAAAAAAAATCACAACAAATCACGTAAATTTGAATTCGAAACCTTCAATTAAATATTTACTGAAAATTTTTTGTTGTTTTCTAAATGTTTTGTAAAATGTACAATTTATTTTTATTTTTAATAAAAGCTAATTTAACAAAATCAAAATAATTAATCAATTCCATTGGATAGAAACATTTTCTATCATTAAAAAAACTAAATAAATAACCTTAAAAGAGTCAAAATTAATGTAACTGTTGCCACTGTTATTACTTTATTACCATTATTTACCAAAGAAAAAACAAAAAAATTAAATTTTCATTAAAATAAGGTCGAACGTCTATCTGCACGACACATCATGAATTTTGTAAGAAAAAAAAAATAGGTAGATATATAAAATATTATTTATTTAAAATAATTTATTTTATTTTCAATTCATTAAAAAAGATAAAAACAAAAAAAATATTTTTCTTTTTGCTCCAGTTTTAAATTTTTCATGTGATTTCCTTTGATGTATATAAAAAAAAAAAAAAAAATATTGCTGGTAGCGCTCATACTGGTAAATTTCAACATATGAGTTTCTACCAAACTTTTGAATTTTATTTATTTTTTTTTCTACTTTATTTCTGTACAGTAGCGAGGACAGTTTTAAATTTTCCATCTGATACAAAAAAGCACAAAAACCAAGGTGATTGAAGGCAATTTCTTGAAGTTATTAAATTTGGAAGTATATGTACTTTACTTAAATGTTCCAATATACATAATAATTATAGTGAATAAAAAATGATTATATTTTTGTAATTTATAAATACTCATATATTATTAAGATAGATTTGTTTAATTTGGTTTAAAATTAGTTAGTAAAAACAATCTTCAGAAATCTGCAAAACATAAATTTTCAGCTATAAAAATTAATTTTACTTTTTTTATTATTTAGTCCGTTAAATTTAGTAAGTGAAAAATTCCATCAGACGGATTCTAAAAAGACGATTAAGTCATCAAAGCAAACCGGACCATAACAGAAAAAAATATTTGCTCTTCAAATTGGATAATCATTTTAAAAATTGATCTTGAATTCGCATACCCTAGTTGTAATCCCTTAAATATCAGTATAGCAGTAAATCATGACCTATCAATTCTAAGAAATTGGTTTGCTAAGCATAGACTTAACTATTATCAGTCATCAAACAAAAATTATGTTTTTCAATCTTACCTCACAGGAAATAAATGGTAGTTATAGAATTTAAGTTATGTAGCGCCACTTGCAGCAATACGTTTAAATTGGTAAACAATGTTAGTTCTAAAAAAAAATATTGATTAGTAGAATTGTATCAATTAACCGACTGAATCAATGCAGCGTTTTAAGTACATATTTGGGATAATTATGGATTGCAATTTAAATTGATTTAAACACATTTGATTATAGATATGACGTAGTAAACGATTCACTTGTTATACAATGGGTAGATAACAATGTACCATTGTAGAACGTAAAATGCTGGACCGTAAAATAATATAAATTGCCCAACCAAAATCATATACAACGTAAATATTGGACGTGTTGAATAACAGTTCAGCGCAAATTTTTACGTTTTGTACTACATGCTTTTTCATTGTCTGACCCTGTTCGACTTCCTCCTTACGAAGATAGAAAGTTGTTTTGATAGACCTGAAATCTCTCCGTTCCGTTGAACTGTTTAATATTGTTAACCATAGTACTGACTACGATAAATTTGAGCCTGTCTCTAGAATGTTACGTTTAATCTAACTCAAAAACAGCTTGATACTGACCTTGGTAAAAGAAACTGAAAATTAAAGATGTAACTACAATCGATAAATATTTATTGTCATTTGGTCTTTTTATACTTTTTTTTTTTATTTAAATTTATTTTTTTAACATTCTACTAGCTGGCATATGTTATTTATTTATTTTTATCTCTTACTTACTAACATTAGTTACTAACGGTGATGAATACTAACCCACTGGATCTTACCGATTAGCAACATGATGCAAGCTGTCGTCTATAACAGACGTCTAATTTGCTTGCTCCAAGCAATATCTGACAGTATAAAAAGAATATTAATGCATATGGAATTCCTATCATAGCTATCATAGTTAAAAATGGTAGTAAGTCAATTTTACATATCACTTATACATAGATTTGGTTATGGTAAACGGATGGAAGTTAAATATTCAGTTAGGACTGCAATTACAAATACATTATACATAAATATACGTATACATTATATATTAAAAGATAATTATTTGCAGACCATAGTTTAAATGAAATAAAATAAAAATAAATATAAATTTTTTAATAAAAATATCAAAATTATTTAATTTTTCCTTCTACACCCACATCCGTCGATTGTACTATATATAGCAGTGGCCTAAACTCCAAATCCGGTGAACCTAACACTATGAAACTAAATTCGAAATATGCACTTAGTAGGCCTAACCATAATTCATTACGATTGCACGACGGGGACTGATTAATGGGTTAATGGATTAAACCAAAATATATGTAAATTTAAATTTCTGGGTTTTGCACCAATCACTTATCGATTATAAGCATAAACAAAGTTATTAGTTGGACTGATATTTTAATAAAATTGTAATAAATACTGAATTCGATATGTTATAAAGTACCTCAATTAAACAATTAGCTTTGTACCAAATAAAAAAGTAATAATTCAATCTTTGATAATTGATTAGTGATAAATTAATGACATTTTTTTAATTATTTTCGTATTCTGTTATTCTAAAAACTTATTCTAATCGATTTTTTAATCAAATATTTAATAAACTTATTTGATTAAAAACATTTCGCTTATCAATTAGTGTTTTAAAGTATGACCGTTTAGAGTTCATGATAGTGGTATTAAATATCTGAGAAATTCATTTTTTATTTCTTTTCTTTCTTCGATTTGTTTTTGGTATTGTTAATAATCACCATAAACTATATAATATATATATATATGTATATATAATATAATATTGATTTTATATGAAATTCCATTATTTACGACTAAATTTGTTTTCAGATAGTGAGAAAATAAAAATATTATTGTTTAACTAATGTTAAAATTGGTACACTGGCAAACATGATAAGTGTGTAAAATGGAAAATAGTTTCGTTTCGTAAAAATTTAATTTATTTATTTTATTCAATTGTGGTATAAAGTTCTATTTAGGCTGTTTTTCTGTTCGAATGCATCCTATGCTTGTATCTATACAATCTTAGCTATATATCTAATTTGTATTTTACAGACTAGCAACTAAAATAAAAAGAAGAAAAAGGAATGAGACACTTCAAATTGTTTGAAATGAAAATTACAGTTCAGTTGGATTATATCTAATTCGAAATCGTAAATAATTCGTATCAAATTCGAAAAGAAATAAACGTCATTTAAGTTGGTAACGTAAGTTTCCGAATTTCAATTATTGTCATTAATGTTGTTTTTGTATACTTTAAATTTATTTGAAAATGTGTGTTTATTATTTTGAAAAGTATTATTTAAAATTATATCAATTTTATTGTATTTGTATTTCGATTGGAAACTCCATCATTATTTTAAATTGAGATGGTGTTTTTTGTTTAAGCCTAATCTATAAAACATACAAATATGAAATAATATATTATTGTAATATTTAATATATATAATCATATTTTTAAATAACTAACGCACTTAATTTTAAAACACAAACACAAAGTTTTACCTCCAGTCGATAACAAAAAACAATTCGAATAAAATATGTTAAAAAATATTCGAAAGTACTTAATGTAAAAGTTTAAATTCGGATTTGTATATACAATTTTTGAGTTGTCAAACTTCCGAAATTCGTATTACATAGTACCAATCTTTCGAATACGAAATTCGTTGTACGAAAATAGGAATACGCGGTAGGGGGCTCTGAGCATAATTTAAAGTTGTACCTGTATTAGTATTGTATATTGCATAACTGTATACTTCTAGCTTTAAATGTAAATGGAGTCAAAATAATTAAGATACAATGTCAAATTAAAGAAAATTAGCGGACATGGTATACAATTCCTGCCAATAACTGCAAATTTAAGTTCTGGGATTGAATATTCAAATTGTCAAATCATTGATCGATGTGTTAAGAAAACCCAATTTATTAGAATTTATAAAAATTACTTTTGAACAAGTTGTTTAATTGTTTAATTGTTTTATACAATTATAATTAGTTCTTAAGCGAGAGCATATTAAAAACAACTGTTATTACAAATCGTAATTTTTTTGTTAATTAGATAACTGTTCATTACTGTTATAATTATTACACACCCAATAAGTACTTAATTTTACGAAATAACTACTTATATGTATATTTTATAGTTAAACTGTAAGAATTGATTCACAAGAAATTTTATATATCTAACAAATAAAACAACAATAAAATGTATCTTATAATGTTATACAAGCAAACAATTACTTATGTGTAGAGAATTAGGACGTATTAAAGTACAGTTAGTTCGGTACGAAGGAAAACAGTTGAGAACTGCTGTTTTAATTTTGAAAAATATATTTTAATAAATCAAATAAAAAGATCGCATATACTTCTTTAATCAAATTAAGAAAATATTCAAAAGAAAATTTTCTAAGTATAAATTCCTGACCTCATTAAAAAATGTATGCAACAATTTTCTTAATTTAAAGTTTTCTTTTTTTTTTACTTTGTAATTTTTTTTTAAGCAAAACTTTTTTTAAACTAAGTAAGTAATTTTTTTCCACAGTGAAATATTATTATAGCGTGCAAAACTTTGAAATTTTAAATTTATATCCAAATTCGCTGTATATGAAACAACAACAACAAAATAATAACAGCACAAATTTTGTTTTTTTTTTTTTTCAGTTAAAGTTGAGTTAAGTTTTAGTGGAAAAACATTTATAAAAGAACAAATTGGAAAAATAAGAATCAAAATAATAATAACCCACATATGTTACATACTACCCACATTATATTTAACTCACACAATCATACAAATTTTTTGTAAATACCTAAGTATGGGTAGGTAAATAAAACATTTTGAATTTGTACAAAATAAAGTTGTAATTAAAGTTGAACGACTTGAGCTACACCTAAAATACCATTTGCATAAATACACGTACATATATACAGTAATACCTCGGTTAAAAAAACAATGTTTAACAAGTTTTAATTTTAGTATTAAATGAAAATCAGATTTAAGTATGTTCGGAATATTACATAGATAAATCGATATAATTCGATTAATCGATCTGAATCGATATGATATGATCGAAACGTCATGATACAAGTCCTTTATTGGTAAAAATTTATCAAAGGAGTTAAACATATATATATATATATATATATATATATATTTAATTTATATAAGCAGTGATTACTCATTTAAATTAAACGATAACTATATTAAAAATGCAAGAGAGAGAACTATCAGAGCTGGGTAAAATACAAACACTATACTACTCATTGAGTAAAAATGAAGTAAAAAAAATTTGAATGCTATTTTCAAGTACTTTTTCAATAAAATTATTTGAATTGAATTTTTTCAAATACAGGTAAAGTATTTGAAAATTGCCTTAATATTTTTTATAATATTTTAAATACTTTTACTCGAGTACGACCCAGCTCTGTATATAATTGTGTATGACAAGTTTACATTTCATAAAAGCAGTTAATGTGTTCATTCCATAACATTGCAGTTATAAAAGAAAATTCAAATCGTAACAATGCTGTTGAAACAAAACAAGGCGGCAGGCGATGATGGCATACCAACCGAATTACTGCAAGTAGATATACAGACTATAGGACAACTACTACAACCCCATACATATCATTGGTCTGGAATGAAGAAAGAATTCCACCTTCATGATAAGGGTCTAATTGTCAAATTACCAAAGAAAAGCAACCTGACTTACTGCGATAATTGGAGAGGCATTACGTTGCTCAACATAGCATATAAGATCATAGCTGCAATAATTCAAGGCCGCTGCAAAAAAACTGGAGAAAACAATTCGTGAAGAACAAGCCGGTTTTCGTCCTCACCGAAGTTGCGTCGATCAAGCAAGCACACTTCGGATAATAGTAGAACAATCAATTGAGTACAAAACATCATTATACATGCGATTCATTGACTTCAAGAAGGCTTTCGACACAATCAAGCGCGTTGCCATATGAAAAACACTAAGGGACAAAGGAACACCAGAAAAAATAGTCCGCCTAATCCAAGTATTATAGTATTATACGAAGAAGCCGAACTCTCAATAATTCACAGGGGACAAACAAGTGCTTCCTTCATCACCACATCAGGAGTCAAACAAGGATGTCCTCTCTCACAAGTTCTCTTCACAATCGTCCTAGATAATATACTAGAAAAAACCTGCTCAATAAAAAGAGGAATAACTTGGATTCTCACGCAAAAACTTGAAGACCTCGACTGAGCGATATCTGTCTTCTCTCGCACAAATTCAGTGGCATGCAGAGCAAATTAGAACACCTGGAACAACTTGTCAAACATGTTGGACTAGAAATCAACCTGGAAAAAACCAAAGCTATAAGAATAAGCAACACCACCACGGAACATCTAAGGTTGAAAGAAGAACAAATAGAATTTGTGAACAATTTCTGCTACTTGGCAAGTATAATAGCAGATAGTGGTGGGGCTCAAGAAGATGTAGAAAATAGATTAAAGAAATCAATAGCAGCATTTGGAAGATTGCAACCAATATGGAGGAACAGCCAAATATCCAGAGCAACTAAACTTAAAATATTCCGGTCTTGTGTAAAATCAATCCTGACTTAGGGCAGTTAAACATGGTTAACATCAAAAATTATCAACCAGAAGTTACAAGTCTTTATTAATAAATGTCTAAGGATAATATACTAAATATTCTGGCCAAACTAAATAAGCCACAAAGGCATCTGGATACTAACCGTCAAAGAACCCATAGCGAAACAAATTAGAAGAAGGAAATGGAGATGGATAGGCCACACTTTCAGAAAGCCATCAAAAGCGTAGGACTATACAACAAGAGCTTGAAAAAACAAATGTCAAGTGGAAGCCCTTTGCTCCCAAGAGGAGTAAGGAAAAAAAAACTAATCGAGCTCACAACTACATCTTTTATATTTCTTCTTTCACAAATTTTTGCTCTGCTTAATTCCTCAAGTTTTTGTTTTGTTCTTATTATTTGGTAAGTTCAAATTGAGTCACGTTGCAACACTGAGTAGTAAGTAAATATAGGATATATCAATTATTTCATCTCATGTCAGTACACCATTTATTGTAATTGATTGAATCGTTAATTTGCTTTTAAACAAAGGACATTTATGAAAATTACTGTTTTTTTTTAAATTTACTGAATGAGTACATATTTAAATTTTTTTAAATTTCAAGTAACTATGACTAATTGTCTTTCTTATTCACATCTTCTCTTATTTGATTTAAAGATTGATTTAAAAACATCGGAACTTATTAATTTTATTTAAGTTTTTAAAAAGTTCGATTTTAACCATTTTAAAGGAAATCATTGAGTAGTTAATTACATTATATCAAATCACAGTTATTAAGATTTATCGAGATATAACTGTTATTAATTTGTCATTACTGGTATAATAATAATAACCCATTTGAATAAAACCAACTACAAAACTCTAAGAACTCCAAAAATTATTTTTAAATTGAAAACAAATTTTTTTTTTTATAAAATTCTGATTACCTGGTTTTGGTGTAAAAGTTAAAAACAAAAAGGTAGTTTGACCCAAAAAACGACAACAGTTAGTAGCAAAAATTTTAAGATATTTCTTACACAAGAGAGGGAGATAGTAAAAAACAAACTTTTCAAGAGAGTAAATAGTAATAAATTTTATAAATTGCTTTTATCGTTGTTGTTGTTGTCACTACTAATAACTTTATTTCTCTATCTAGTGAAAATTTTATATAAAAAAAAACAGAAAAAAAAACAAACAATTCTCAAAGGTTAAAAACTGTGATTTAAGTTCCAGTTAAGATAATTTTGTTGGCAAAAGTGTAGAAAAACTTCATCTACCTATGTAATAAAAGCATTGTAATTTTTTGTCATACGAAACTTAATAAAAAGAAAAATAAAATAAAAGTTAAAAAGAAGAGAAGAAAATTGAGAAAAACTTTTGGTTTACCTTGAGGTATTCAAAAATTGAGGATTTCAAAAATATTTGTTGATTTTTTTAATCAATTCTTACGACGCAGTTGATTCCTTTTCAGAAATTTAAAAAAAAAGTTCCATTATTAAGTAATACATTACAATTCAAATGAATCCCTTGAGATTTCAATCAAATACGAACAGAGATACATATAGTTTTGTAATATAAACTTAGAGATTAACAGAAAGAGATAATTTCGACACACCACACACACAGGTTCTGATTTTCCTAGAATCGATATGTGACTTAGTTTTAAAAAAATATGATTCAGGGTTTCAGAACATGTTTATTGATTTGCTGAGGCTTTTTCCTGGCTGATTCAATTTTAGAATGTTTATATTGATTTTCGAATGAAACAGATAGTTATGTATTTCCCTTTTACCTATTACTTATCTCAGTGTACATCGAAAAGCTCTTAAGAATGTTAAACGGTAGTTCAACGTTAAGTTTGAAATGGCTTTAGAGAAAGGAACTTTGTGTTAATCAATCCAGAAGTAAATATCCAACTACCACATGCAGTTGATTCTAGCAAAACAGTGTACGAATATTCGAGTACCTACAGAGATATGGCGATAATACGAACCAAGAAACACAGTATCTAATCTATGCTACTTTAGACTAGCCAAGTCATTAACATCAATATATCACAGTGGAAAACCAACGACACAGATCATTCAGTATTATGGTAGTTATGCATATGGTTGAGAATTATGGACTATATATTATAAAGTCGATGCCCTATAGGAATATTCGAGTTAAGAATTCTGCGCAAAATATTTAGAACATCATTTAGACTATTTTTAGAAAAATCTAAAGTCGATTTTGAAGAAAACCAAAATAGTTTCAGAGTATCAATTCGACTTTAGAAATGAACATGCAAATATACAGAATAGCAGATGTAATCAAGTTAAGGCTAGAGTAAAATAAATCTTATTCAGCGGTATTTCTGGATATTAGCCAAGCATTTGATAAAATGTGGCACGAAGAACTTCTGTACAAACATGAACAAGTTCTTGCACAGAACTATTATTTATTACTGCGGTCATACCGTATCAAAAGCTACATAGACCAATGATATTATGTCAGACGTACCACAACACAGCATCTTAGGTCCTATGTTATACCTCTATACTGCAAAATTACCAACGAAAAATTATCTATACTGTGAAATTACCAACAACAAAATGAGATAACCAACGCCACTTTAGCTGATGATGTTACGGCCATATTGGCATTACATAATAACACAATGTATGACACAGAGATTTTGCAAAACAGCATAAATAAAGTTCAGCAATGGCTAAAGAAGTGGAAAATAAGAATGAATGGAGCAAAACATGTCACATTTACCCTGAAGAGAAAAACTTTTTCGATAGTGATGCTAAATAACGAAATAATCCTACAAAAAGAAATCGCAAAGTACCTGAGCATACATTTGGATAAAAGACTTACATGAAAAATCCATATCCAAAGCAAAACAAACTAAAACAACTAAAAGCAACTCATCAATTTCAATGGAGAAGCAGCTCCTGATTTATAAAGCTTTTTTAAGGCCGGCATGGACATACGGAAACCAACTGTAGCGATTTGGAATAAGCAGGAATAAGTTAAAACTCAGGTGGAATGAAGTAATCAAGTACGATTATTAGATTAACAGCAATCTTAGATAGAAGCAAATTAACGAAATTTCTTTAATTCATCAGGGACTCATCAATCTCTTTGCATCATTTACGAAAAAGAGGTCGGCCAACTCCTTTTATTTTTTTTTTTATTTTTCTATAATTGCAGAACTATATATACGTATATGCAAAAATACATTTTCGTTTGAACATATAGGAAACGGTGCTGTAAACAAAATATTTGTTACATAAATTTTATTAATTTTTTTATCTTTTTAATAACTAGAACTTAGAAATTGATTACATTTGAATTAATTTTTATAACTCACAGATGATTGTTTTCATAAGTTTTAAGATAGATAAATCATAAGTTATAGAAGTTAGAGAATCGAGAAATAAGTTAAAGAATCAATCAAAGTTGAAAATCAGGACGTATCTAGATAGTCGAACTTCACAATACATAGTGCAGAGTCTAAGTAATGTCAGATGAACGAAACACTCTTCAATCTTATTGTCCTTCAAACTCTATTTCATTTGATTTCTGCTATTTTTTGCTATATTACCATTTTTTGAACCATTTATTTTACCATTTCTGTTGAATCTATTTTCATATCTCGTACCTATGGCTCAGAGGTAATAACTCCAGTTATTATTCAGTAGATTCAAATTTTGTTGTAGACAGAAGTATTTATTACATTTTTTTTAGGTAAACAGTAAAAGATTTACGTTCACAGTTTTAAATATTAGTTATCAGAATTATCACAAAATTGTAACATTACTGAATGGTACATAAATTTATTATTTTAAATCAAATAAAGAATCACATAATGTCAAAAAATTAAAGATCATTATTATTAATGACTTTCGGAATATTCGATTTAGGCTTACAAATCAAAATTTTTAATCGAAAATTAATAATCCAAAGAGAAAGTTTTTAAGACATGCTTTTGTATTTTTGTGAAATGTCATGCTAATTTTTTTGCAAATTTTTTTTATTAAATTTCATATAAAGACTTATGACAAATTATTATTTGAATTTCTGACCTCATTATAAGTTTATTTGAATTGAATTATCATCAAAATCCGGTAATTTACCCTATACTTATAATACTGCAGATCATAAGTTATTATTTTAACCATTTTTTTTGTATTTTGTTGTTTTTTATTATTTTTGTTCACATTTTTTTTTACGACAAATTTCGTAAACATAAATAGCCCTTTCAATCATTTATCAAATGATGTACAGTGACGAACAAAAGTATTTTAACCAAATGTTGCTAAAAATTTTAAATATCCAACATTGTTTAAATTTCAGTTTCTGATTTCAAAATTTTATTTCTTTCTAAGAGTTTTTTTAAAACATTGTCAATTTCAATTCAGAATAATTATTTGGAATTTAAGTGTAATCATTTGCAATTCACAATATTAATTTCCAATTCAGAAATAATTAATTTAAATAAGTTAATGAGTAATATATTTTATATTCAATTCTAGGCTTTGTTACAGCCTTAAAAAAATAATTATTGTTGTCCTGGATTCCTGCATTGTGGTGTAAACTAACAAACTTTCATGACCTGCATAATTTGATTTTAAATTTATTGATTTTTGTAATCGGAAGATTAGGACTGGTCTCTTTGGTAGCACCAAATAAGTATAATTCATAACATACAACGTTACGCAGTTTTTTCATCAAGTACTCATACGGAACAGAGTCAGAGACAATAAACAACTCCTTCATATTTTATACTTACTTATCTATTAATTTTATGTAATTTTATAAATTAACCCGTCCATTACTAAACATATCTACTTATACATGATTTACAAAAATAACTATGTATGGTAGACAAATCACATAGAAGAAAACGAAGTTTACCTTCGAAAAATATGGTTACGAAGCCTAATCATATTAATTACAAAATAACACAACCAGTTTATCAATATTATCAGCAAGCCGCTAAAAAAAGAAAAATTTGTTCAAAATTATTTATTCAATGAACCCCTAAACAAAGTACAAGTCTCAGCTGATAAGGCATTATAATGTAAATTCTTACATAAACATAGGACTCTTCCATTATAAATTATGTTATTTATATTATTTCTAAAGACATATTTAGAAATAGTTAAACGAATCAACTAACTAACTAACTATATATAATCAATAATTAAGAGTTTCAACCCCACAAAAACTATGAAAAAAATATTTATAATTTCAAAACAACATTTCTCAAAGAGTTAATTAAAATTTTTAAAATTCTTTCGAACATTTTATAACGCGTAAAACATATCAATTTTTCAGTATCAATCAGTTCATAATTCTAAGAACATAGAGATTTAAGATTTATGCCCGTCACTGTAACATGCTTAGATAAACAGATAAATGTTACAAATGCGATAAACTCCCACATCTCAATTGTCAGCTAGTGGAATGACTGATCTGTTAAATTTTATATTATTTTATCTACAGATAGGTAATATAATTTCTTTTTTGTTGTTTTTCTATTTTTTACATTTAAATTCTTTTGAAAAACAATTTGGATAACAAAACCAAAAACAAAAAACAAAAAAAATAAATAAAAGGAATTTCGTAAAAAGTTTTTCACAATTCAATTATTTTATTTAAAATACGTATTGACAAGGCGAAAGTTTTTAGAAAACAACAATAACAATAACAAAAAAAAATAGAACCAAAAATATGTGATAAAGTAGGTGTTGTGTTAGATGTCAAAGTCAATTAATCAAAAAGAAACAACAAAAATCTGTCCAATTTTATTACAATTTTTTTTTTATTTTATTTCTTTTTTTTTTTTTTGTAAATTATATGTTATTACTTTGAAATGATATTTGTTACAAACAATATCAAATTGTTAAATTGAAAATTAAACTGATTGTTACATCTTATATTAAATATACAATTAATTATAAAAACATAAGTGAATTCAAAAACTTTTTTTTTGGTAAGTTTTCCATAATAAGCATTTATCTAAAATTTCAAGTTTTATTAAAAAAAAAAAAAGAAAAAAAAAAGCCAAATTAAATTTTAAAAAAATAAGCAGGCGAATATTTTATTTTTAAAATCAAATGAAACAAAAAAAAATACAGAAACACGCCTCAACTTCCTGTAACAATTTTAGAACATATCAGACACATATGTCAAGTTTTAAAATTTTTACAAATTATTTAATTATGAAAAATTTCAAAAAATGCCACTTCAGAATTACGATTTGAAACAAAAAAAAAATTACATTATATGTATACAAGCTCAGTTGAACAAAAGTTGGCCCAGACAAAAATTATTTAGTATAAAAATATTTATATATAACAAAAAAATGCAATTTAAGAAAATAAAAATTCAACAAATTTAGCAAAATTATTTTTAATACTGTTTTATTAATAAAAAACAACTGTTTTGTAATTAAGTAATTCTTGTAAAAAGTAAATTAATATCCTCGACAGGCTATACTTCTGAATAAAATTTAATGAAGTAACGAAATATTAAGGATGGAATTGAAGTGGCAAACATATCAAAATCTTAAATATTTGTTTGGCTCTAAAAATGGAGATAGCATATTAAATTTTTATGTGTTAAGTGTTTATGTGTAAAATTCTCTATATTTCTATTTATTTTATACACAAATACAAATTTATTTTATACACAAAAAAACATTGTTCAACCATCATAAAAACCATCTGTTAAAAAAAAATATTTTATTTTCAAGTACTTACTCAAAAAGTTGTTAAAAAAAAGTGTTGCCGGTATAAAGAAACTATGCCCGATATTTTTTAAAATATCCCCAACTTTTGTGAAAATATTCCCAATAAATGATATTTACTGTTATTGTCATACGCATTGAGCTCTTGAAAGTATAAAATGTCTCGTGTTTTCATGTTATCTCCCTTCTTAGAGCCAACAAAATATTTATATATATATATATCAAACAACATTTAAAACCTACAATTTAAAACAATTAACCGTTTATTACTTTACAAAAACAAAATACATATTAAATTTATGTCAAATACGTTTTTTTTTTGTGAAAAATGTAATTTTTTATAACAAATATGTAATTTTTACCCATCTGTAATCTGTGAATAAATCAAGTTGGTTTTACTTAATTAATTAACTTCATTATGAAAAAGATTTTTTTTAATAATGGAGTATAAGTCACTAGAGAGTATTAAACATAATTTCTCTTAATAATTTCATTGCAGAAAAATTGGTCTATTTAAATTTACCATTGAGTAATATTTATGTAGCACCTTTTTTTTAACTATTACATCTTCTAAATGTCAGGAAAAAATATTTATAACGCCTTTTCTGGACTGAAATTTTTTCATAGTATACTAGATAATTTCGCTTACAAACTAGAAATATTCTTCGGAGAATTTGTTCGTAATTTACATTTAATTTTTGCCAAAAATCTTTCTATTGAACTGAGATCAGAACTGTTGGCTGGATCTCTATATCGTAGGAATTTCGTTAGCGTTATTTGAGTTAGAAAAAATAAATAAACTCCTTTTCTGATGATTACAGATTGTTTATAGATATAAAACCAAACCACTTTCAGCCAGGTCTCGTACTGTACATATATCAATAGTATCTTTCATTATGGGTCACTGACTGATATGAAGCCAAGCTGCCAAACTAGATATTCCGTTCAACTCCAATGTCGCAGCTACAAAAAAGAAAATTGAGACAAAAATTCTTGAACACTTCGTTTGCAGCTGCCCTGAATTAGCTAGATTCAGAATCCGGACTTTAGGTGAGGCTTTCTGTAACAATAAAGGTATTAAAAGCAAAATTGGTGAACTGATTAAATTTCTCAATCACACAGGATGGATCCAGTATTGAGTTAAGATGACCAATAAGAATGAATGGGTCATCCAAGTCATGGTATCGAAAAGGCTCAATCAAGTGCTAATTGATTTTCCAGAAGCAACTGGAATAGCTCCTAATAACTCATTTATACTTTTATACTTACCTACCTACATTATAGATACTAATAAGTTATGTTAACTCCTTTAGAAGACACACAACAACAAATCATAACAGAAGTCTGACTATTCGTACTTCTTTTAAGCCAATCAGAATGAAATTCATCAATTGTTCGTAGAAGTAGCGAACAGTTCGAAACGAATTTAACTATTTTTTAACATTTAAGAATCACGTGCATCAGCAACATGTCATCGACCTAATTGTGGAATATAATATTTTTATTTGACTATTTCTCGCAATTTCATCGTAGAAAATCAATTTTAATGAAAATGAATTACCAAATCTCTTAAGTTTTGACAGATGGCTTTACCGCGTGACATGATTATTACCGATTAACATGTAAAAGGTGTACTGAATCGGTTTAAAATTATTAATATGTAATTGATTTGAAAAAATGGAGAATGGTAAGCTACAACTGAAACTTACAGTGGTGGCCAACATTTTGCAACACGCTAAAAACAGACCATTTTTTCTCCAACGAAGTTAATTTGTAATATGAAATTTTTATTTAAGTATATTTGAAATTAATTATAATTACAAAATATGTTTTGTTTTTATTTAAAAAAGGAGTATATATATGTATATTATATTTTTTTACTGGACCAACTTTCATGCAACAGGATCGTATAATTATACATTTATATACTCGTTGTTAAATTGATATAAATGTGTATTTCTAATGATTTGAATAAGTATATATATATATATATACAAAAGAATTATAAAAGAATTTCCACTTAGAAAACTATTTTGGAAGGAATAAGAAAATAAAAAATGAGTTCCGTTTATCGTTCATTGGCGTTACAATCGAATAATCTTGATATAATGAACTCATTTTCAAATTGAAAATTTACAAAAACAATTTATTAAATTTTTATCAATAATAAAAAAAAAAAATTTCAACTTTTTTATTTTTGCAGGTTCAGCTTAAAAAAGTTTTTAATTTTAATTTAATTGATTCAAAAAAATTATTATTTACTTACATAACATGATCCAGAATAATGGAAACTATATTGACATCACTACAATTAAAATATTTTTTTTTTAATTTTAATCATATTGATAACATTAAGGTCAACAGGTATCGGAGTTATCCGATATACGACCTCTAAGAATATGATAAGAAATTGTGACCGTATGTGAATTACAGTCCACTATACCTAATCATAGAAAACATGATTTCTCAGTCAATCAGACGAAGCTAATTTAAAACGGTATTTGAACCAAGACACTAAATAAGAAAAACCCGTGACGAATTAGATGAATTAATAAATTACGAAGATAAGAATAGTTAAGCTTGTTAAAAAATCGATTAAAATGGACCGCAAACATTTAGCTAGAATGAGGAATAAAAAATACCAAAAAAAGTATTTTTGATTGCAATAAACTAGCAAATACTGTAAGAGGAAGACGACTCACAAAAAGGACTGATAATATTGAAAATGATCTGGATAAGCTAGAAATAACTAGTTGGTTAAAGAGTAGCATAAAAGTTATATCAAAAACCAACTCAATTAATATTATGTAATTTTATTTTAAAATTTATAAATTTTTTAATTTTAGTATTTTAGTACTACTATTATTATTATTATTATCATTATTGATATTATTATTAATTATTTCTTTAATTATTTTTTTAATAGAATAAAAAATAATCACGAACAAATATAAATAGTTATGAGAATCATTTCACGAAAATTTTAAATGTAATATACATATAGAAGTAGTACTTAAGTAGAAAATTATGATCAACTGCAGGAATATTCTACATTCTATTTAATTTCTAAACTCACCAGTACCCGGTGTATTATCAAAATGTCTGTTTATAATGCTTTAGTCATTTTATTTACGGTGTGAAAATGTGGGATAGTTAAAAATCAAAAGAAAAGCTAAAATTGTTCAAGAGCTTAATTACTTAAAAATACAAAATAAAGCGATTCAGATTTAAATAATTATAAATGGCAGAAAAGACAGAATATATATATACAAAAAGATAAACAATTTCTACAAATTAGGGGCTTTATTGGAATGAAACCAATTACGCATTACATATTGCTAATGTTGATATGAATACAAATCATTTACGGTAAGACAAAGAAAATAATATGTGCCAACACTAGGAGCAAAAAATTTTCCACCTTAATAAAATAAGAACTTTACAATTTGATTGTACCTCAATGGTATTCATTGGTACTATGTTGTACAATAAAATAGATATTAAATTCAATTTTTAATTTCAATTTTATTCAATTTAATTTTACATTTACATTTGATTTTTATTACATTTATATACAGAGTTCAGATGTACTTAAATCTACACAACTGAAATATTACATTATGGTTTTATGTTTTATCGGATTTTAAATTAAAACCAGTAAATTCATCTAATCCTAATCTAGCAAAGTTATAGAATCATTATAAAAGTTATAAAATTAACAGAATCGTTTATATAAATAGTATATAATGGACATTTTTAATATTTGCCGCTTGAAAAAAATCACGAATATTAAAAGAACATCACAAAGCGTTTCCAAATTCCCATTAACAATATTCCACAAGATTCATTATATATACTTTTGTGTTTTATCTTATAGTAGTTCTAGAATCTAGATGCTCAACATCCACATCCACATCATAGTTTGGTTTCGATTAAAGTATATTTTAAAAATTTTTATTTTTACATTATTATTTTATTCTTGTTAAATTTATAGGATAGCCAGTAAACACAACAATAATTGTTATAGTTGTCTTTTTTTTTCACATTTTATTCTTATTTTCCACTGTATAAATAATCGGATTTTTTGTAAATGTTTTACAACTTTTTGATTATGACCGTTACATTAATTTTTTTATTATCATATTTTTATAATTAACTATATTTTGTATTTTAATTATCATTTTTGTTATATTTAAAAGCCAAAATGTAAGCTAATATAGAATCTGCACTGAGATATAACTCTTTTTAGACATTTTTTTTAAAAATAAATAAATAAATAATTTAAAACGATCACAATGAATTGAAAATGAAAAAAAATATATAATTTTTATCCTCTAACAAAATTTCAACTCGTATACTTGCCACATCGTTGTATAACATTTTGTAGATCACGCTAATACTATCTAAACCACATAATATACCATCAGTTGATAGTTTTATCTGAAAAGATTGCATTTACATCGAGCTATAAAAAAAAAATACTAAGTAACTAACTAGTTATATATTGAAACCATAATCAAGAAAACGACCTTGAATTTTGTTATCAGTCTCATTGGGTTCTTTTTTTTTTTTAATTTCATTTTTAACATGAAAAAAAATATTTTGAATCAATTATTAATCACTACACATTTTTACATGTATTGGTTACCAAATTTCAATAAATAATTTGTTTTTTTTTTTTGTTTTAGATGCAAGATGAAAATAAAATTAAAATCTAAAATAAACGATAAGCTAAATATATATAAATATAGTATTTATACATAATTAATAATATTGTTTCTGTTAAATTAATTTTCTAACAATTTCAATAAATCTTTTTCTATTAAATTATTAAATATTTAAATAAAAACAATTTTTTACATTAAATTGAACAATAAATTTTCCTTTTTTACAATCTTCATTTCAAAATCTTAATTATTCAAATGAAAATTCTTTACAAAAACAAAAACAAATTTCTGTCTTTGTATAAGTAAATAAAAACGAATATTAACGGTATAATTTATGATTCATTAAATAAATATGTGTTTTTGTTATTTTGATTTAGATTTATTCCTTCTTAACAATTCACTGAATACAAATAAATTTTAAATTTTATAAATCGATTTGTTTTTTTAAATTATTAAAAATTTGTTTTTCAATTTTCTATTCTTATTAACAAAATTGATTTTCATTATAATTTAAATCAAATAATTTATTTGTTGTGATAATAGAATCTACAAAAATATAAATAAAAATAAATAAATTATGAATATTAAACCCTTTAATTTCCCTATTTACAACTCCATTATCCTTTTTTGCTCATTTCCATACTTATAAACTTAACTAACTACAATGGAAATAGAAAATAAGAATAGAAATAAAGAAGAGAGGAAAAGGATAACCAAATTATGTTTTTTTGGTTCAAATAAACCATAAATTTTTATAGTGATATAATTATTGTTTTTCTTTTTTTTTTTCGTTTGTAGTAAAATTCGTAAATTAAATTTATTTATTGTAAATATTAAATTATTTAATGACGGACATAAGTAACTACACTGAATAGAGAAGAATATTATATCCGAAATGTTGGTTTTTATAAAACATAGTAAATTATTTAGGAAAATTGTTTTCGGGAAATTTGGGAAAATTAATAGTAGGGAAGGAAAAGGAAGTTAAGTTAAATAGTAAAAGTAATTTTTAGAGCTTATTAAACTTCTTAAGTAATGGAAATCTTTCATAGATGATAGAATATCCATTTATTAAATAGCCTGTTTGAAATAGAATAAAATAAAAGTTATTTAACGACAATAATTCTTTATTTCCATAAATCTTAAACTTAGTTAATAACAAACTGATTAACACGGTTTTTCTTACCCTTAATAAAATATATTGATTATAAATAGATCAGGATAGTTTAAGCAAATTATAAATTATCCTTTACAGAGACTTTATATATGCATTTTCTCAGAAAATACAACGGAATTAATACACAAAATTAAGAACCGTATAGGTATAGGTTAATTTCACTTCAAAGATGTTCTGAAAACTCTTCCAAATTTTGCCTATATAGAATAGAGGCGGTAATTGATAATAATGGAGAAGTTGGACAAAGTTCAATTTAGTTCAACTATTTTGTATTAAAATGCGAATGGGCCAATTCGTTTGAGATGAATTTAGGTTCCCGCTTTTATTCATAAATTAAGATTAGGGAAATATATATTTTTGTTTTCTTTCAGTTGCCAGTAAATTAGGTTGGAATACATTTTCATACATTAAGTTTGTATGGCATGTATAGATTAAGTGGGAACGTTTAATGTTATTCGTATATTTATTTACTAATTTTATATAATTACCACAATTAACTGAATAAGAAAAAATACTACTATTATCATGAACTATTTGTTGCTAGTATAATTATTCTTAACAAATTTTATCACCTTTTAAACCACAAGGGAGCCCTATATAGGACGTGTACTATATTTATTATTTATGGCTGATTTACCAACAAGATAAAACACTATGGTTGCAATAGCAGTTCTGAAGAAATTAAGTACGTAAATTCCAATTGTTGCCCAAGAATAAAATGGTAAAAAGGAACATAAATGAAGCAGAAACAATTATTGATTGTTTCTGAAAAAAAAATACATCTTAATATTTTTTGTTAGAGTGAAAAATTATAGCAGTTAACATTTTTGATTTATTGTTGTATTTATTATAAATTTTCACTACTATTCTTTCAAATGATAGATATTTAAAAAGAGACGTAGCGAATTCAAATTATTTTTCAAACTTTCACATACAAAAATTTGAATTTATCAAATTGTCGCAACTAACCCATGTACATAGTTTCTGTCTTTTCTTGCCAGAATTAAATCCAAATTCGATTTTTTTTTTTAAATAAAGTATTACAAATGGTTGTTGGCTAAGATAAATCAATGAAAAAAAGTTATAATACCATCAAAAATAAATTGAAATTTGTTTTTTTTTTTTTTCATTCTTGACCTTTTCGTGCTTAATGACGTATACGGTATTACGGTACTGCAATTTTACACTACAATATCTACAATATTTCGAGTATTTATTTAACAAATTAATGGCTCTACTCATTAAATTTATAAAATTACTGCTACTGTCAGGAACTAAACCTTCTTAAATAGAATAGTTTCATTTTATTTCATTTGTTAACAGATTATATACTCTCAATTTATTTTATCCCAATGACAAAGGGTACTGACCAGGTCAAAAAACCGATAAAGCACTTTTTTGGTTTCATCGGAAATCGAACCTGGATTATTTCGGTTGAAAGGCAGGCAGCGTGTTATTAATCTATAATGAAATTGAGTACCATTTTTTATGAAACTTCCTCGACTTTCGAGGAGCGGGCAAATGCTTAGTAAATATTTAATTTAAAAAAAAATTATTTGCGAATTCAGATCTTGTATTTTTTTTTTCGTTTAGTGGAGATTTGTAAAGTTTTACTTAACTATATTGCATAATTTGATCAATGTTGATTTTCTAAAAATAGTTAACTTTGTTTTTTTAAATTTTGAAAAGGACATTTTTTTTGTCCTTTATATTTTTTTTTGATAAATAATTTATTAAAAAAAAAAATGAATTTTCTAAAAATGTTTGCAAAGAACAGCACCCGTTTAGATGTTTCCATTTTGAATTTGCAATCCTTTTGAGATTAGGTCCTTTATAAATCATACAACTTTTTTATAAATTTTGTATGGCAAAAAATAAACAAAAAATAAACAAAAAAATATTCCGGATTACGTCATAGGATACAATGTTCCATACAAAAATACCTCAGAAATAATTAAAATATAGGTAACTAGTTATCATAGTTAACAAAAAAAACGTATATATATATATACATAAAAATAAATTCTCATTTGGATTATAAATAATAGATATTCTCATAAGATATTTTCGTTTTATTTATTTTTTTTTGTTTTTTTTTTCATATTTATTAACGTAATGAAATGAGAAATCACACGAACAAATCTACAAAATATAATAAAATATAAAAATAAAAATATAAAAGAAAAATATTTTCCTCAATGGGATCCTTTTTTGTAGGGAAAACAAAAGGAAGCACAGAAAAAACTTTAAATAAAAGTTTTTATATGGATGGGAGATAAACTAGGGTATGTGTACTTCCACACATATGTAGATAAAAATTGATATACGAGAACTGTTCGAAAACTTAACTATTTCGATAATGACAAATCAAATTTTTCGATCTACTTTGAACTGCGAAATGTCATATAGCTACTTACTTACTTAAGTGTTTTAAATGATGAAGATAACTTCATAAACTTATGAACATCTACCGTGTTCTATTACCCTCCGTTTCTAATCAATTAAAGATTCGCTAACAGTTACTTTACTTTTATTTTTTTACACATAGTCAAAACATTAGGTGGGGACCTATTACACCAATTGGTACGTGTGACTAGAGTGGGAAAGGAAAATTGGAAAAGGAGGGAAGTAGAAAGGAAGGAGGAAAATTACGTACAAAGGTGATAATAATCGTCTTGGTCATAAATATAGAAATTATCATGTTTTGGAAACACATAAGATGGAATTTGGTTCCGCATTCCGGATGTTGAGGTTATAATCAATAACTTGTCTTTTACCATCTAGAGATTACTACGGTGTAAGTGTAAGGATAATCACGTACTGCTCTTCGCGTTTCACGAGTTGACATTAAGATCATTGATAAAGCGAATAGCCCGTTTTTGGACTTTATCCAAATGTTTTAACGCATTACTAGAAGAGCCAGCCCAACCGAAAGTCCATATGTGAGAATTGTACTCCATTTTGGATCGTATTAAAGCTTTATAGATTATCAAGAGTTCACAGGAACAGAAGTAAATCTTATAGCGGTTAAGAAAATCTAAACATTTGGCTGCATTTTCAATAAACCTTTTAAGTAGATTGGTTTTACACAATTAAATTTTCATACGTAACCAGTGCATTTAATTTATAAGTAAATATATATATATATATATATATATATTTTTCATTCAACTACACAAGAGTTGTGAATCGATGGTTTTGTGTTTTGATTCGAAATATCAATTACTACGCAGCTTAGAAGCATTTCATCACATCTCACAATGGCTTAAGACGGTTTTGAAAGTGTCAATTTATCCTGACATATCACCCCCAGATTTTTTTAAAATTAGAAACTACTCACCGAAGTAACATCTGATACTAGTTATGATAGCAGCTGAAAAAATAAATTAGGGTATGATGTGGTATCTTATAAATTTAATGTTTTGCATTTTTGCATTTTTTCAAAGAAAAACACTAACTGCATTTAAGTAGCTCGTAGCTAATTTAAATTTGAAAATCTGTTCAAAAATAAAACAATTATAATTAACTTTGATTTTTAATTTTGTTCAAATGACGCTCAAATTTTTCCTTAATTAATTAAAACTATGAAGAGAAACCATTAATTAAGCATTTAAGATAAAACGACAAAGTTAGACGAAAAGAAAATTTATACAATTTAAGCTTGAAAAAAAGCTCAAATGGATATTACTATTCCTATTTTTCATGTGTTAATTTGCCTAAATATAACCGTTACTTATTAATTAATATATTCATATGTAATCCAGCTATTGTATGTGATTGTGTATTCCAAATCTCTGTGTAAAAGCAGTTAGAGTGTTTGTCCCATAGACTTGGAATTATATAAAAACAAAAAAAATGTGTTATCAAATTTTATCTCAAATACCTATGTGCCGAAATAATATCTAGTAGTTAGAATATGAAGAGTAGATCTCAACTCTGCAGAATTATAATATGTCAACAAATAATGTTGGCAATAATAGAAACGTTGGTCGCAGGTCAAGAGTTTAAAAATACGTTGAGTGAAAAATTAACAGTTACTAAAACTTTATTTTTAATAAATTTGAATTGTAATTCGAATCTTCGTCTTTTTAATTAGTTCGTTAATTTCATTAGTTTCGTTGAAAATCAGAAAATTTATTGATTAGCCCTCGTAACATAAAAACATACATAAAATATCTCAGCAATTTATTTATTGTTCTATAGAAAATTTAGAAATAAAAAAAAAAAATGAAATCAGAAAGATAACCGAGTTTTGGGTCGTTGCTAAAAGGCTCTTTTGAGACTAAACTCGAACGTAAATTTTTACTTTGTATTCAACTTTTTGAACCAATTTTTTTTTTTCTTTTATTTTATTTTATTAATAAAATAGGTAGGTCAAAGTTGAAGTAGAACAGTTCTTGGTTTTGTTCTTTTTTTATTTTTTTTTTTAGTTATAAATTTCTTTTAAATAAATACAAAAACATAAATTTTTTAAAATTGAATTCATTAGAGATGAAATTGGATGAAGCAGAACAGAAGAAAACAAAATTATAAATCACTAACATTAGGAAATGTATTAGGAAAACAATAAGAAATGTATTAACGTTACTTTAATTTGCTTTTCCTCCTTCAGGACATTCGAAATGTCATTTGTATATGAAATAAATTAAAATTTATTTTCAATAACAATAAGTAAATATTTATTATTTTTCTAAATAAATTATCTTTAACTTGGATGATTATTACGAAAATGGAATTAATTTAAAATTTTTGTGATTACGTAAACTCAGTTCCATAAAGTATCTTAACTATCAGTAAACAATACTTAAATACATAATTCTGAAATACTGAAGAGTGAATGTAAAAAAGATGACAGTAGCTCCCGATGGTATTTGAAATCTGTACATAAGCTTCTTAGATGAATATAAAACAAAAAACATCAAATTTTAATTGATATTATTTAGATTTGGAGCTTAAATAATGACAACTCCGGTGAAAGACTATCATTTATAAAATTTAAAAATAAAATAAAATTTATCACTTTCGAAATTTTTAAATCAATTTTCATTGTTCTGACAAATATTATCTATCTTACATTGCTCTCTTTAAAGACACATCTTATTACTGAAAGTTTTAATAAAACTTACTTTATCGATAATTTATTACAAACATACGATAACACCCACTTCATTTGCTCACCGACGTATTATTTGCCAACCGACAGTATTTGTCTGGTAGTGGTTGACACGTGCTCAGAAAAACTATAATCACTTACAACGTAAATCTACCGAAGAACGCAAAAGGCAACAAATACTAATTCTTCCACCATGGAAATATCGAGATGGTCATGTTAACCTGCCAATAGCTAGAACGTTTAAGATGTGAAATTGCATTACATTTTTGGCATTTCAACAAAGAATATTTTCAATAAATTATATTTACAAAACATCATCAACAATATAAAAAAAAAATAAATATATTATCTGTGAGTTATAAAAATCGATCAAAACTTCAACGTAAAATCTATTTATAATTATACAAAAATAAATTTAATTATAAATTTATTCAGAAATTAACAAAGTATTTATTAAAGTTTTTTACGGATTTTACAGTTCAATAAATAAAAAGGACAAGCCCGATTTATTTATTTACACTGTTATACTGATACATAGATATATATATATATATATATATATATATATATATATATATATAACTACTTAATAAGTATACAACTTACTTAGATCCACATACAATGTCGATATAATCTCTACATCAATGTGAGTTCAAGTAGTGTTATAATGTATGAAACACTCCTAAAAAATAATTGTTTTCCTTCTCTTCAAACCTCTACTCATTTTCTTTCTCTACTCATTTTCTTTCTCTTTTTACTCAAACTTTCGCCCATTCCTAATCAACGGACTAGGATAATATAAAGATTCCCTAACATTCCCTTAACAAGTTTTGGCTATTCATCTAAAACAAAAAAAAAATAATAATTCTGCATAATGTAGTTTTATTATGATTTAATTAATAATTTGACCCGATTTTATTCTATTTGTGAAAAACTTTAATATACTAATAATCATTATTATTATCACTATTATCTTTTTTTGCTATGTAATTTTTTTATCTTTGTTTTTTAATTAAAAATTTTTCATATCTTTTTTTCTGTATCTAATTTATTTTCTTTACAAAATTTTCTTTATTAAAAATTATTTTCTGTACTTATTCACTAACACAATCACAATATAACTTCTTGAATACAAAAACAAAAAAAAAACATACAAGAAAAACTAAACAACAAACAAACCAAAAAACAACTGTTATAAATTATACACAAACCGTTACAAATCATGTATTTACATTTCTAGCCAATATGGCGACAACAGATTTAATATCACATGTACGCATATGTTTGTTGTCTAGTACAACTTCTAGTTGATACTTGTATTATTGTAGTGTAGTAAGGTCAACAATTCAAATTTTTATACAATTTTTACTAGTTGTTTGTTTTTTTCTCTCTTTTCATTCTTTCTCTTTTTTGCTTCTTTTATTGTATATATATGTACTTGGATTATCGCAATTATGAATTCAAAATAATTTTTTGCATTGTACTTAAATTTATTAAAAAAATAACAACAAAAAATATACAATATATATTAAAATTACAACAGTTATTATGAAAATAAAAAAAACCTGTAACATCAACAAAATATTCAACAAGAGACGAGACAAGTCATTGACATTTCCATAGTAAATAAAATAAAATAAAGAACTATTAATCGAAATGAGAACTTCAATAATTTTTAGGTTATTTGCTTTTTTGCTTTTGAATAGAATTTTATTTAGTGAACGAACAACGCAAACTAAATTATTTGGTGTACAGTGTGTACATAAGACATATTAAAAATGAATCATTGCTTATCCTGTTTAACTGTTCCATTAATTTAATTTGAAGTAAATAAAAGCACACACAAATTAACGGTAAATCATTTCGTTAATAAACAAATTATTTAAAGTATGTATGTATAAATTGTGTGAATGAATCATTATGATGAAAGTACCTGGCTAAGGATTGTGTAAACAATAATCCTAACAAAAAAAAAATTATTTTCTTGTATAGCACGATTGCGATAAATTGCAGTACGTACATACAATTTTTTAATATTTATGACTTTTTATATATAAACAATTCCTTCAATATTTAGCATTGCTGTTGACACAACATGTATTGTATTACTATAGATTACTATAGCACAACGAAATATCTTCAAGGGTACAAAATATTCAAAAAGGGTACATTTGGATGGATATGATAAATTTTATACATACATACATATAAGATTAATGTACATACATATATATATATATATATATATATCAGATTTTTAAGAGAGAAAGGAGCCGTTATTTTAAAATTTGAAAAAAAAAATTATTAAGTAAATCGAGGGTGCTCTATCGATTGGTGAGAAATCATTTAACATAAGTTTCTTATTTTTTGTTGTAGAATCCGTATTTTTCATAAAAAGTACATCTTCCCATTAGAAAATATCGATTTCGGACAATTTCGGCGATTTTTGAGCTTTAAAAACCCTTTGCCGGTCATTTCCGGAAGTTGAAAATATCACCAATCGATAGAGCACCCTCGATTTAGTTAATATAATTTTTTTTTATACTTTTGAAATAACGACCCCTTTCCCTTTTAAAAAATTGATGCGCATGCTCTGGAACACCCGGCCTATAATATTTGTATATATATATATAAAATATGTAATGAAGTTAAGAGATATTTTAGAGTTGTATTTAGTTATGCGGCTTTTACAGCTTTTTACATATTTTGTACATATAAATACAGGCACATTAAGTACAGGTAAATGAAAATACAAGCAAATGAAATACAGGCATGTGATTGTAACCCTATAGTTACATTCATTTGTTCTGTAAGATTCACATGAATAAAGTAGTCCTTATTACTAAGGAAATAAACATGGGTTCAAGTACATCATGGATAGGACTGAATCTGAATTTTCACATGTTCCAATTTACCGTTACCTTCAGATTTTTCTGTGATGGTTTCTTGACAACGGTTTTCACGTATACGACTAAATTTCAGTCAAGCACACTTAAAAATATTTGACAAATTTATTTATTCAAAATAAAATAAGAATTTATATAATATAAATTAAAATAAATTAAAATAAATTAAAATAAAATAAAAATATTCTAGAACTGGCATAATAGATATTTAAACATATGGTGGGTCCAATGCTATTCCTGGAGTAGATTTGAATTTGTGTTTCAATGACATAAGTAGGCAATACTTTTGTTATTAATTATATAGTGTTGTATATATAGTGGTTTGAGTTTATGCTTTTAATTCTGGTTTGCGAATATTGACAGAAAATTGGACAGCTTTATTTTCTTTGGTGTCTGTATCGTCTTTATTTCATTATATCATTTAAGTCTTGACAAATTCTTCTTTCCCTAACTATTACAGGTTAAATAAGTTCCTACTAATCCATATAATATAATATATGTATTCTACATATATAAAAATTACTTTTCCTAGAAAACAACTTTAGAGCGAGCTGGTCAAAATTTTGAGAAATGGTAAAAGAAGTGTTTGTTTATTTTTGAAGTAGTATATTTACAAATTTTCAGGTATGTAACATCTAACTATAGTTTGTGAAAAATTGCTGATGGGTACTATGGGTTGTATGACAGCTTCCCGAGCCAGTTCAAAATTTAAGCACTGCTCTTTATATTAAATATTAGAAGCTAGGTCACATTTACTTAAGGAAAACCCTTATAATAAGGGACATAAATTTTTTAACCAACGATTTTATATGCATAAGTACTCGTACTATATGTAATATATTTAAATTTTCTGTCTTATTTATTTTAATTTTTTCTATTTTAATTTAAAACTCGTAATTTTATTTCAAAATCCTAAAAATATTTATAAATTTAATTTGTTGTCATTGAATTTACAGCTGGTCAAAAGTTAAATTTTTAAAAACTGTATAACTAGAACCACATGTGTCAAATTTTCTAATGCCGTCATGTACTTATTTATAAATGAGATTTGACAGATTCAAAGCATCAAAGTTGGAGCATCGTTTTAAAAAATTAAATAATTTTAATTTAGATGCCGATGCCTTAGGATAACTGATTGTGACAGACGAATAACATATTTTTTAGTTGTTTGTTTTTTTGTTGTTGTATTTTTAACAAAAAAATATGATATTGTTCTGCTTTAATGGCATCCCGATGCCAGAATGCAATATTTAGTTCTGTTTATAGCATAAGTACATGCAGTCTCCATTATCTCTTCGATACAACAAAAAACTACCGCAACGGTTGACTCTGGTTAATTATTTCGTTGCCTAAAGCGACCGTGACGATAAATCCACCATGAAATAAATAAAATGGAACTAAAAATTTAAAAACACATTAAAAATAACACTAAAAGTGTTGTATTCATTTCTTGTATTGTTTTGTATTAGAAGTCCTTTCTTAAATTGTTAAATAAAATCATGGGGATTATTTAATAATATTAAAATTAAAATATCAATAATGAACTCCCCAAAATTTACAAAAAATCATAAAAAATATTTTTGGGAATAAATACTTAACAAAGGTTACTTACAAACTTTATTAAAAAGAGTTACGTCCCATCGGAAGTCCTTTCCCGTGTTTGTAAAAAAAAAAACATATCGAATTAAAAATAGTATTAGACGTAAAATTGTATACATGATACTAAGTATACTTATTCAAATACAATTTTCATAGATTAAAAATTCAAAACAGAAATGAATTTATTCAAAATTAGTTTTTGAAAATGAAGTATTTCCATTGTGTTATAAAATTAATATGGAACTTACGCGTTCATTCTATGCTTCCAAATTATAACACATACATTATGTCAATTTCTTTTGCTTCACTAAAGTTTCCATCCTTCGACCAGACAATTGGATTGAACCGAAAATATTTGTATAAGTTCTATCATATCATATCATATGCCGACCTACATGGTGTAGTGGTTATGTCATCTGACTACTAATCAGATGGTCCGGGTTCAAAATCCACCTCAGGGCATGAATGTTAAGAAATGTTGTTTTTCTTTCATTATTTTTAAAATATTGAAATTTAACAAAGAATTTTGTTAAAAGCTTAATTTGGTGATAGCCTCATAGTAAAATGGAAATCCTATTTCAGAAGACCAAGTTCGTGATAATTGTTGTATATAGTTTTCAATATTTAATTGGTTGATTTACTATAAAAGATATATAAGTAAACATGCTCGTCGTAAAACATTACTTGGCCCAAAGGTAATTCCACCTAAGTTTATTTATTCTTACTTAGTTCAAGTGTTTACAAATTACAATATTAAAATTGGCAATAAAACCATTTTACAATAATAAAATATAAAACGAATACAATTTGTAATTTAAAATAGAGATTGTAAAAATTATACAATTAGTTTACACAAAATTCCTAATGAAATTAGGAAATTACTTTAAATAAGAATTTCTTTACAACATCTTTACTCATATCAAAATTTATTGTTGTGTTGTATTGGTTTGTGTTTATCAGCATTCTGTTAATAGGCTCATATTTCCCGTAGTTAGTCCTGTGAAATGTAATAGAAAATATGTTTTCATGCCTAAATCGTGCTCTTGTTTTAATTGCATTTCTTAAAATGTTATCAATATAACGTGAATCAATGTGTTTATTCAGTACTTGGGTTATAAAAACAATACCTAACACAATTCTCCTACCTTCTAAAGTATACATATTAAGTACATATTAAGCAGTTTAAGACGCTGAATGGCGCAGTAGGTAGAGCGCCTGCCTTTCAACCGAAAGGTCACAGGTTCGATTCCCGATGAAGCAAAACAAAAAAAAATTCTTTATGGATTTTTCGACCTGGTCCAGTACCCTTTGTCATTGGGATATAATAAATGGCAAAAAATAATTGAGAGTATAATCTGGTAACAAATTAAATAAAAATGAAACTATTCTATTTAAGAAGGCTTAGTTCCTGATAATAGCAGTAGTTTTCCACATTTAATGAGTTGTTAAGCCAGTAATTTGTTAAATAAATACTCGAAATATTGTAGATTGTAGTGTAAAATTGTAGTACCGTATTTAATTAAGCACGAAAAGGTGATTCTACCTAAGTTACTGTAAAGTGTACAAAAAAAAAAAAAAAACAACGTTCAATGTAGGGGGGGCAATATTAAAGGATTATTCCAATTTAAAGCTCTTAATGCAAACCTAAGAAAATTTTTTTAAGCACTTTCTATTCTATCAATGTGTTGGCGATAAAAAGGGGACCAAACTTGGTTAGCATATTCAAGAATTGGTCTGACTAATGTCGTAAATAACGATTTAGTAACATAAGGATCATCAATTTCCTTAGACCACCTTTTTATAAAACCAAGCATTGAGTTTGCTTCGTTAATGATCTTATTGATATGTATATTAAATGTAAGTTTGAAAAGCTACTAAGAAAAACATAAAACAACTTATATAAAAAAATATTAATAGGATCCACAGCTCATAGCAAATCGTTTCCATTCAATTCAATTTTTTGCAACAAATTGTTTCCATGGTTTCCATCTAATTTGATTTTTCCCAAATCATTTTTATTTTTCGAATGAGCTTTACTTGCTCGAATATTCTAATTTCTTTACCTATGAACAAAAACAACAACAGAAACAGAACAAAAAAAAACATAAGAAGTCAATGAAAGAAGAGAAAATTTATTAGTTTAGATTGCAGTTGGATTTTCCCATTGAAAATTTTCCTATTTTATTCAAAGGACATTCTTTTAGTAATTTAATATATTCTAACACAAAATACAAAGAGAAAACAGAGAAATAAAACAAAATAGTAACAATAACAAATAATCCTTTCTATTATTTAGTTGCTTATTCATTATAAGATTATTATTCTGAAATGACCTCATGTTAATGAAGGCCACCAACTGAAAATTACTTTTGTGCTGATTTTCTTATAGGACGAGGCGAAAAAATTCAAACACAAAACACAGCATTTGACTATAGTAAATATCAAATAAACAAAAATCCAATATATATATATATTTACAATATATATATTTTTTTTTTCATTTCTTTTTGTGGTCAATTTTTCATCTCTTTAAGAATTTATACGGCTACTTTCAAAATGATATGTTGATCCTTGTGCTGTAGATGACTTGTATTAAAAAGAAAATAACAAAACAAAAGCAAAAAAATAACCAGAAGGAAATTAATGTTATGGTTTTGGAATGGTTCTCAGTTAAGAGGAATTTTCCATTTGATTTTTTTTTTTTGTATATATATAAGAAACAAAGAATTCCTAAAGGATGTACAAAAGGATAAAGTAAAAAAAAAAATGTTGAAAATTAACTGAAGTACAATAAAAGAAAAAAAGTTATGAATGTTTAAAGGCTTAAAAAAGATTCTTAATAATGATTAAATTAATAGGATTTAACATTTCTTTTAAATGTTATCAAATAACGAACCAATTTTGAAGGAAAACGGATATTAAAGATTTACATAGTGCTTGAAAAACCAATGAATGAGATTGAAATGAACAGAAATGAAATAATAATACTTAACTCCCACATAATCTACTGGTTTAAAGAATTAGAGATTCATAACATCCATCAGGTGGTTGATAAGTCCACAATAAAGAACCCACATTAAATAAATAAATAATCTAATAGAATTTTGCAACCAACTGACTGACCACTGTTAGTTAAGTATAGTTAGTTTATGACAAGGAGAAAATCACAGATATTTATCATTACCATAAAACCAGGCTATATGTGATCCCAAAGCGATCACCTACAAAACAAATTTAATTGTTATCTATTTTATAACTGATGTGATAACAAATTTATAAACTACCTAAATTAGGTATCAATTATTTATTAGGTTATCTGTTGGGTTATAAAACATATAGTTAACTACTATTTAAGAATAAATGTTTTATAGCTTCCTGTGTTTTAAATTCCGCACAGGTCAGACACTACAGATAAACCATATAAATATATCGAAATTGTTTCTCCATATTTATAATAAGCCTTTATTAAGCACTAAGATTCGAAAATCTTAAAAAAATATATACTGTGCCACAAAATTCCTATAAAATTGAGGTATAAACATAATTCTGTCTCTTCAAATCAAATTTTGTATTTTCAAGATGATAATTGTCGCACCAAATTTGTTATTGACTAGTTTATGCTTGATAGTATTGTTACTATAGAAAACTGGATTTATATTGTATTTTTTCATGACATTTCCTATTTTAAACTCTCTTTGGAATAATTCTACAATTTTTCAAATACAAGTCTTTTATTTTTTTTCTTTATTATGTTGTCGATCATGTTCCGTTCATGTATCCGTTGTTCTTCGCTATTGTTTTTATTATATATAGAGCTCCTCATTACAATTTAATTTCGAAATCGGAATATTCAATGGCCTATGAACGTAGCTATGGAAAGCGGAGATTTTAGTATTAATGGGATTGTTAGAATGTGCTGGAAAATTGGAAAATGTGCTGGAATCACCACATCTGAATATTATGTGTATTTTCTGTAAATCTTGAAATTAAGTTTTCCTTCTACTCGACTTATAGAAATATCCACAAAGATTAGACTATTATTTCATTCTTTTTCCATTGTGAACTGAATTTTCTTATTTTTAGCATTCAAAAATTCGAGAAACTAATCCAATCCTCTAAAGCCGAAAAATACATCATCAACATATCTATAATATTTTTTAATATTCTCACTATTCGATTTGTAGATTCTAAGACTGTTCGTTCAAAGTGATCCATGAATATATCGACCAACAACGGCCTTAAAGCTAAACCCATTTGAAGTCCTTTCACTTGTTTGTAATAAAAAAACCTTATCGAACTGGAAATAGTTCTGTTCCAACAAATGTTCACAACAAACTGCTAACATTAAACGAAACTAATCTAGAACTCTGTGGAAATAATCATAATATTCTTAATCTGTCAAACCACATCCAGATTACGAACTGTTAAAGTACTATTAGAACACATTTCTTGTAAAAACTTACTACTGTTCGTTAATTTGATATAAGCAATACTTAACAAAAGTAACCGAAGACATACCCTTAAAAATACAAAAACAAAAAAATGACAAAAAAAATTTATGCGTAAGTTTTTTCGAATTTTTTTAAAGTCGAAATTTCACTTTAAAAAGCTTATGCGAGAGAATTTTGCTGACGTTACATTTTTACAAAAATAAAACTTAGTACTCGAACGGATTTCTTGTAAAAACTTGCAGCATACGATTTCGCAATTTTTCAAAAACTTGACACGCGAATGGAACTAGTATAAAGAAAACAGCTCAGACAAGAATAGCTTGAAAACCCGGACCATTATTTTATTTATTTTATTTATTTTATTTATTTTATTTATTTTATTTATTTTATTTATTTTATTTATTTTATTTATTTTATTTATTTTATTTATTTTATTTATTTTATTTATTTTATTTATTTTATTTATTTTATTTATTTTATTTTATTTATTTATTTTGTTCATTAAACTATTTTGATGCGATAAACAAGTAAAATTTCTATAACTCTATTTCTTAAATTAGAACATTGAACTTTAAGGTAAAGTACCCTATTACCGGCATGTTAAGAGTTATTTTCTTAATTTTCTCTGTAAAATTTTATTTTAATTTATATTTTAAATAAAAATCGAGTTTTATTAGAGATTGAACATTTATAATATTTTTTAATTAATCAGTCAAATTTTCCTATTACCGACGCATGAAATTTCAAAAAATCCTATTATCGACGAATGCATTCCTGAATTATTGAACATTAAAAGACGTTATTCATAATTTTTATAAAAAGAAGTTCTTTATTGTGTTAATTTAATGCAAAATTCATTAATAAGGTTTTTAGCCTAAAATAAATAAATAATATTCATTTTCAAAACTAATCTAATAACACATGGACGAAATCAGGCACTTCATCAATTGAACAGTCCCCTGATTCCGTCTACTTTTATATTACCAATATACTTATTCTAAGTTTTCAAAAATTGAGTGGAAAAGTACATTTTCGTAGTAAGCTAAAAAAATATTATTAAAGTGGTCGGTACTTTCTAATTCCTTATAAATGAAATATTTTTTTAACTTTTAAGCTATTTTTGCATTCAAAATTTAGAAAAAAAACCCCTGCTGACATAAAATACAACGAATTTATTAAGTCGACGGTATCAGGAGGGTGGACGGAGAACGTTGCCATTGCGTTATATTCATAGAAAAAAAATTAATAAAAAGAACAAATATTTTATATTCAAATATATTTATATAAATTTTTATATGCCGATAATAGAAATTTGTAAATTTTAAAGATATTTTATTACCGGCAATATATGTCGGTATAGGAGATGCTATAATTTAATATAATCCTATTACCGGCACTAAATAAGTTAGTTATTTCATAGTCTTAAAAATATTTTTATTTTAGAAAAAGTATATTTTAGGATAGAAAAAATATTAATACTAGTGTATAATTTATAAAAAATATAAATTTTGCTATAAATATGTAATAATCACTTTAAGAAAATATATGGAATTCTTAAGTCACCTAATACTAAGAAGACCTTCACTACTCTAAATACATTTTTATTCAAATTATCTCTCTTTACGTAATTATATATATAAAATTTAATAATACAAAAAAAAAATAAAACATTCCGCCAAATTTAACTGTCCGTTTGTGTATTTTTAAGATTTAAAATTAATTTGCCGGTAATATGCGATTTTACCTTAATTGGATTTAATACGGACAATGTTCTGAATATATTTTATAATTCTTTATTATTACTGAAAATTCAAATTAGGTTTCTATTCTCAATTACTACGAAACCATCTGATTTTTTTGCGACTAAATTTTGTTTAAAATTGTTTTAGAATAGATATTGGGAACCGAAACCGAGCTTCAAATTTTCAGTAAAAATATTTAATTTCATATGAAAATAAACAATAATTTTTTTTAAATTCTTAAAACTATTTACAATATTATTTCCTAGAATCAATCAAAAGAAAATTCCAATTAAATAACAAATTTTAGATTTCTAAAAAATAAAAATAAAAAAAAAAAAATAAAAAAAACAAATTTGTAACGATTCAATAAAATCGAAAATATAAAAAATTATTCTATATATTTGACCATTGGGAACTTACCTTCATATCAGCAATTATTTGTTGAAAAAGGCTGCCTAAAGCAGTGCTATCTCGTTCTAAGCTTAAATCCATTTTGATTGTAAAAAATATATGTGTTTTTATTTTTGTTGAATTAAGGATTTGATTTAATAAATATATATATCTATATATATATAAATATTTGTTTCTATATGTACGTATATGTGATAAGAATATTATCCTTTTGAATTTTATTTATTTTATTACATATATGTATGATTATATATATATATATATATATATATATATATTATTAGATAATTTTCTGTTTGATTTTTTTTTTTGTTATATTTTTTTTTAATTTAATAAATATATTTATATGTATTTATACAGTTATATTATGTATTATGATTATTATCCTTTAGAGGAAAATTTTTTGATTTTTTTTTATTCTTAATTTTTTTTTATATTATTATCTTTATTATTGCTTTTCCGTTATGTGTATGTGTATGTTTTATTTGTATATAATATATTTAAGTATATTATTTACTTTAATATTAATACTATAGTTATTTTTGTTGTTGTTGAATTTCTAAAAATATATTCACATCCGTTAAAAGGAAATTCTTCAAAATTTACTTCTAACATACAATTAAAGTTCAAATTCGAACTACAAAAATTTTGTTTTTCCAATTTTCTTTTTTATAACCGAAAATAATTTCCCAATTGCATTAACACGTGTTTTGTATTGTAGTAAACAAAAACAGAAAATTATTTATTATATTTTTTGATTTTTCTCTCTTTTTCTATTGATCAAATTAGAAAAATAAAGTGAATTCGTAATTTAAGCATAGATGGTTACAAAAGAAATGAGGTGAATTTATTCGAATAAAAGAATAAATTCGAAATTGAATGAATTCAAACTTTTCAAATAGGAAAATAAAAAAAAAACGAAATGAAGATAAAGAAAACAACAAACTGATAAATTCCTATGAAAGGAAAATTTAATTTATTAAAAATTTATAATAGAATTTTTAAATTTTCTTTTATTGTTTTATTATTATTAAATAAATTTTTTTTGTTGTTATTATTTAAATAAATTTTGAATTTTTTTGTTTATTTCTTATATTATAATTTAAATTATGTATAAACATAATGGTGGAAATTTTTTGATATTCTAATTCTATTTTCAGAAACATTGTTTTAAAATTGATTTATTACTTATTTTGTTTTTTTTTTGTTTCTGTTTTTTTTATTTATTATTATTTTTTATGCTTTGTAAATTTACACGATAATTCAATCAATTTTAATTATATATATTTTTTTGTTTACATAATTAACTACATATGATATTACAATTATATATTGTGAATTTAATTAATGATACGCGCTTGTGTTGTTTAAAATGATGATTTCCTTATTGAATTGTGAAAGAGATCTGAAATGAAAATATAATAAAAAAAAAAATTATTTAATTAAATTTACTTAATACGGTTTTAATTAAAAAATTTAAAATAATGTTTTAAAATAATATAGATTAAATATTTAAAAATCGGACAGTACAAAACATTGTGCAATAGCATTTTTCATGTTGGTGATTGGTTGGTTAACTTAGCTTTTTCTTCAGACTCATCAGATCGGGATCACCAGATTGTTTTAAGAATTTGAGCATAGGATTTTATAAAAAAATAAATAGTTAGTCTTTAAAACTATTTTTATTTGTGTCTACATATTGTAGTTAGTAAAAATCTGACATTCTTTGTGAAACGTGACTAGGTCTCCAAAAAATTTTTTGGAAGATTACTCACTTAAAAAAGAAATGATTAATTTATAAATTGATTTTAACTTTCAGAATGTTTAAATACAGTTAAAATGCAAATAAAACTAACATTATTGTGATAAGCTATTTTTTTTTATCTTTTCTGAGGGAGATGTTGTACATGTCTCAAGAATAACTGGAATTGCTAGCTTTCCAAAAATATATATCTTTAGTGGGGCATCTTATCCTTTAAGGACGAAAAGGACATTTGAAAGTATCCCAGTTTTTGTTGTTTTTGCGTAAAAACCGTTATATCTGTTGAAATATAAGATATGTATATTCAATTATATATTCTAGAAAGATAACTTTCTTGGTCATATTTTAACATTTATTTGATGATGATTGGTGCTGCCATGATTGATGGTGATTATTTCAATTGTAGAAAAAGTAGAAACAATCTTTCTTTTGTTTGAAAAACCAAATATCTTAAGATTTTTCCTTAAAACCAATATTTATACACTGTTTGAATGGTCTCTTTTTTTCTATAACTCATACATACATACTTTATGTCTATGTCGAATAGTTTAGAATATATAAGCATTTATTAACAAAAAATTGTGTTTTTTTTTACCCTTTTTCTATATAAAACTAGGAATTTGTCTTTTACGAAGTAACAATCTTCTGAAGTATTTCAGAAATTCATGTGAATAGTTGCAGTGTTCCATATTTAATTGGTTGATGTACCAAAATGCTGATAAATATTATTCACTCTTTCAATTTTTCTTTTCTACTCTTTTGAACAGTAATTTGCAGTAATTTTATAGTAATAAATTGTACATAAAGACTGAAAAGCTAATTCTACTCAAACCACTGTCAACGTGAGAAAATAAAAAAGAAAATAAAAAAATTTCAGAAACATATATTAAAAGTAAATTAAATTATTAGTTCCAGATATCAGCTCAACTGGTGATCTTGTTTAATTTAATTATCATTCTGTATCATTCTGTAGAAGTTTAATGTAATTTATTAACTTCATAATACGTCAGCACATTGTTTTATCAGTCATAATATTCTGGATATGTTTTTAGTATATATATTTATTACTGGATGCGATTTTAATAAAAAAATTAACATAGTAAAAGCATAAAATAATTTAATTCTAACAATACTAAACCAGATATTAAAAAAGCTACTTACGTAAATTGAAGCAAAAATAGATCAAAAATAAAAAAAAAACAAAATACAAAATGTTGGATTTTAAACAGTAGAACCTCAATAATAAATGCTTTTAAGTTGAATTTCCTTGAATTTTTATTTGCTGTTTGTTATTTTAAAAAAAAAATTTCGTACTTGAATTAATTTTTTTTAATTTTTTGATTGATCAGTTGTCAATCGGTTAAACATGTGTTTTGACTTTTCAGTTGACATTTTAAATGTATGCAAAAAGTTTTTTTTAAATTTCGGTAGTGAAAGGGTTAAGAGCCAAATTCGTTTTCTCAAATTAAAATATGTATCTTGAGATGAAAGTTTATTTTTGATTCAATTTATTTATTATACATGAAATGTAGTTTAACAAAATACAAAATGAGCTTATTAGTAGTTATTCCATCATTAGTTTGGATCTCTAGTGCAATATCGATACTTATCGTTTTGATTTGGCCTATACATTTACATAATACGCTTACATGTTTCAGTTAATTTTTAGAAAATTAATATTTTGATTAATTTCTTCATAGGAAGTACATACATCCTATTAAATACAGTTTGCAATTAATAACTTCCTTTATATTTTATTGTGTTTTATGCTTTGAAAATTAATCGCCATTTTTTATATCAACAGTTATAATTAGTGCCAACCCTTTTAACAAACTCCACTTAGCAAATGCGCATTTCACAAAATCTACTCAACAAAAAATCGTTTCGCAACTAAACGTTTAACAAATTGTCACTTAGCAACTTTATTATGTCAGTGTCTAAATTGTTCTATCAAATACAGAATGCCATTTTGAATGTAGATACTATCTATAGGAAAATGTTTTAAGGCGGTAGAAAATCTGGGTAGTTATTCCTTTTTTCCAGATATTAGGTTTACCTGACGTCTATCAAAGCAAGTATACACGTTTTTTACAAAATAAAGATTTTAAGACACAAGCGTACTTAACTAAAGGGTTTGTTTCTTTTTTGGTAGAAACCAAGTTTTCTACCAAATTGACACGATCTTGGAAATACAATCATCACTCCTAAAAATCTGAAACAGCCCAAGCAAAAAAAATTATGCTGTACTTAAATTTTCTGTTATTTGACCGTCTAGCATTGCAGAATTCGGGAACGAAGTCTTCACATCCATTATAAATGTTATACACCTGAAACCAACTTATTAACAAAATTTACAAAAAAAAATCATTTTGACGATCCCGGCGTATCGGAACTCGGCATAGAAGCCTCGAATATCACGTTTAAAAGATTTTAGATCACCATACGTTGGTTTTTGCAGCAACTTTTATTGAAGTAATTAGACATTAATTTTATTGTACCAAAAGGCAAAATCTTAAATGTCCATTTGATAATCTTCCTTTTGCTAATTGTCTATTTTGCCAAGACGTCTGCTTACCGAATAAGTTTATTGGTAAATATACGAAGTTGAATTTTACAAATGTACTGTACCCGTCATAACTATATATTTAGGGTTCGTATTCCGCTTAATCTTGATAATTTAAGGATTGGTTTATTCTGTACAGTTTTTTACTAACCGTCAAAAAAACATTCATAAACTTCAAAAATAAATGTTTTTATATTTCCCCATTATATTTTTCTGTCCCCCTCGGTGGCGCAGTGGTTATTTAACAGGATCCATGACCGAGGGTACCCCGGTTCGAACCTGGTTGGTGGCGATTTATAAAAAAAAAATCCATCATTAAATTTGTTAATTGAAAATTCGAGATTAATCGAATGAAAATCATTAATTGAGATCGAACCGGTAATAAGGTAGCGCCACGTTGTTTCTAGGCAGCGGTAGATGGTTACTCCATCTCCTAGGACCGGTTACTGTAGGCCAATCACCTGCATAATCGGTAAATCAATGGATTCGAAATAATCGAAGAAGAAGCCTCGGATACACGAATGACTACTTGATAACGACCTTTGGCACTCAAAAAAGGACCCGAATTGCACAATGGAATGTAAGAACACTTAGAGAAGCTTCAAGACTCTCGCAATTGGAAGCTCAAATGGCTACTTACAACATAGACATCCTAGGTACAAGTGAAATGCGATGGAACAACACCGGAGAAATCAACACGGAGAATGGAAACATGGTAATTTACAGTGGAAGGGAAACAGGGGGTGAAAGTGGAGTCGGAATACTAATATCAAAGAAATTGAGACAAACATTGGTTTCTTGGAAGGCAGTCTCGGATAGAATTGTTATAGGGCGATTTCGAAATATGACAAGACATGTAACAATAATTCAATGCTATGCACCAACAGATGTCGCTGAAGACCATATTAAGGATGACTTCTACGAACAAATAGAAACAACGCTAGCACTCATAAATAGGGGAGATATCATAATATTAATGGGTGACTGGAATGCGAAAATAGGATCTAACAACAATGGACTTGAGGAGATAATGGGCAAACACGGGTTAGGAAGAGAAAGAAACAACAACGGGGAAATATTGATAGAGTTGTGTCAGAGTTTCGACCTAGCAATCGGAGGGAGTCTATTTCCACACAAAGATATCCACAAATACACATGGACAACACCAAACGGGATCTCAAGAAATCAGATAGATCACATATGCATCAGCAAGAAGTGGAAACAATCAATGTTAGATGTGAGAAATAGAAGGGGAGCAGATATACACAGCGATCATGAATTACTAACTGGGGACTTCAGAATGAAACTAAGCCAACAAGGAAGAGGCAGAAGAAATAGAAAGAAGAAAATAAATATAAACAACTTAAAAAATCCGCAAGTAAGAGCTGACATAGTTACGGCGTTACGAGAAAATATTAGAAATAATAGAGAATACACTTGGGAAGAGATTCTGGAAATTTACAACCAAACAAGCGAACTAAATCTTGGAATTTCACAACCACAAAGAAAAATCTGGATAACCGATAACACATGGGCCTTGATTAAAAGAAGAGGTGAAATGAAGAAAATGATAAACAACAGGATGGCATCAAGAAGAGAATATGAAGAAATAGCGAAAACAGTAAAAAGAGCAGCAAGAAGAGATAAAAGGAAATTTATACAAAATTTAGCCGGAGAAGCAGAAAAAGCAGCACAGCAACATAACCTGAGAGAATTGCATCGCATAATCAAGAACTTAACAAACCAGTCGGAACAACAAAACAAACCAATTAAAGATAAAAATGGTGCGCTCATCACAAACTTAGAGGATCAATTAAAGAGATGGAGAGAACATTTCCAAGAACTGAGCAACGAAGAAAGTACAAATAATGAAGCAGACATAAGAAACAGAGACAATGCAAATATCTACCCAACTGAGGGACTGCCAATATCTACTCAAGCTCCAAATATAGAAGAAATCAAAGCTACAATCAATATCCTGAAGCACAACAAAGCAACAGGTGAAGATGGAATTCCAGCAGAAATAGCCAAACTAGACCCTGACTTATTCGCAAAAACAATTGAACCCCACATCAGGAAAGCATGGATAGAGGAGAATATACCACCATCATGGAAGAAAGGAATGATTGTCAAGATACCTAAGAAAGGAGACTTGGCAAATTGCAGCAACTGGAGAGGAATCACGGTTCTAAATACTATTCATAAGATAATAGCAATTATTATAAAGAAAAGATTAGAAGAAGTACTAGAACCAATACTACGGAAAGAGCAGGCAGGTTTCAGACCAAACCGAAGCTGTGTAGACCAGGCAAATACTTTACGGGTCATAGTTGAACAATCAGTAGAATGGAATGCCCCACTATATCTACTATTCATAGATTTTAAGAAAGCATTCGACACAGTCAAGAGATGCGCAATATGGAGAACACTTACAAAGAAGGGAGTTCCTGAAAAAATCATCAACATCATCAAAGCGATGTATGAAGATGCAGAGACAACAGTTCAACACAGAGGTAAGATCAGTGATCCATTCTACACCAATATAGGAGTTAGACAAGGATGTCCACTATCTCCACTTCTCTTCAACACAATACTAGACGACATTCTAAGAGAAGTTTGCACTGGAATAAACGGAATAGAATGGGATCTCTTCGGAAACTTAGAAGACTTAGATTACGCAGATGATGTATGCCTCATATCAAAAAATCAAAGGGACCTACAGAACAAAGTCAACAGATTACAGGAAGAAGCAAAGAAATCGGGACTGGAATTAAATATCGAGAAAACCAAAGCAATGAGGACAAACAATAGTTATAGAGAGCCAATAACAGTGAGTGGACAACAGATAGAATACGTAGAAGAATTCAACTACCTGGGGAGCATCATAACATCAAGAGGAGGTGCAACAGAAGATGTCAACAGCCGTATAAATAAGGCAAGAAGAACATTTGGCAGCCTAATGAAGATATGGCGGAGCAACCAAATATCGAGAACAACAAAGCTAACAATATTCAGAGCATGTGTTAAGTCAACATTAATATATGGCACTGAAACATGGCTCACTTCGGTCAGAATCAAACAGAAGCTACAAGTATTCATCAACAAGTGCGTGAGAATTATATGCAGAATATTCTGGCCGGCAAGAATTAGCAACGAGGATTTATGGATGATAACTGGAGAAGAACCTATCAACAGACAGATAAATAGGAAAAACTGGAAATGGATAGGTCATACACTAAGGAAATCAGAAAGTGATATAGCAAGAAGAGCTCTAGAGTGGAATCCACAAGAAAAGGAGACCCGGCAGACCATACAACACATGGAGACGCACAATCGATCAAGAATTAACAGTCAACAATTATACCTGGGACGATATTAAGGAAGTAGTACTCAACAGAGAGGAATGGAGGTTCACTATCGAAGCCCTATGCTACCACGCGGAGTAATAGGAGAAAAAAAAAAAAATATTTTTCTGAGGTTCATAAGATAACTACATAGTAAAATAATATTTTTGTTTATCCCATAAAAAGCTTTAATTTTTCTTACAAAGCTCAACAGCTCAACATCGCTAACACGCATTCTAAAATAATTAAACTCTTCAAAGAATTCCATCCTATAACTTAACTGTTCAAATTTATTTGTTAATGCTAGTAATAATATATTTTATAACTAGACTTTATTGTAATATTTCTACATATTATGTATTTCTAAATATACATAAACTATATGTAAATAAAATCATAAAATTATTGTTTGCAATCATAAAAACAAATTCAACATGACTTTTTGGCAAACAAAATCAACTTCAATAAGAAATCAATGGTATTATTTTCAAAAATCATCCATCACACTAACTCACTATATTTATGTGTAAGTTGTTCATTCATATTTCATTTAAAAATAAAATATTAAAAAAAAAAAAATTGAATCTTAAAAAAGAAGGAAGCCTTCATTCTATGTATATATATTTTACATGAGATAAAGAAATCATTATTGTCACAATTTCTTAAATTTATATGAAAATTTTCCTCATCATTTCATTTATTGAATTTAATGTCTCCCCACCAATATATCATCATTTCACTGACGTAAATTTGAAATTTTCTAATTTCTATTCTTCTATTAAATATTTTATTTTTTCGTTTTGTTTTTCCATTTTCATACTTTGTTTTGATTCTTGAAATGGGGAAAATGTCCCCTTAAAAAACAAAATACAAAAAATAAAATAACACACATTTTTTTTTTTATTTATTGTACGATTAATAAATCCCCACATGTTCTATTTTTAAATAACAGAAATTCCAAAAATAATACAATATTTTTCTTATACAAAACACGAGTTAAATTAAGTATTTTTTGTTTTTATTTTCATTTTTCAAATTAGTTCTCAAAAAAAAAAATTCAACTAAATATTATTATTTTTTTTACATAATGAAAATGAACACAACCCAAAAAAAAAAAACAGAAACCAACGAAATATTTTCAAATTTAGTTGTTTTCGTTTTTTATTTTTGTAGCACGCGGCCTAAACGTATCGTAAATCCAATATATATATCGTATATGAGATTATATAATCTTTAAAAACAAGAATATCTATAAATAACAGAAGAAAAAAAAGGTGGAATTAAATGCATAAATATAAATAATAACAAAATTAAAATAAAAAAATAAAAAGAGTAAAAACAAGAAATATTCATCGTTGTCGGTAGCAAATTGACCTGAAAAAATTGCCTTCATTAGCATCTTTTACACATCGATAATTCATTTCGCCGCCGCATCGCTAATACATTTATATTCGTATATTATTATGTAGTATTTTTAACCTCAAAGATATGGTATATATATATATTATATTTAAATATATTGATGATTGTTTACTAACACGAAAAATAGTGTGACCAATTTTTAAAATTTTTTTATAGTTATTAATTTGGCTAAATTTAGTTAAATTTGATCAAAAGTAAATAAATATTTAAATTTAATTGAACCCTTTAATGAAGTTAATAAAAAACGCAATTCATGTTTTTTTGTTCAATAATTTTTCAATCACTTTCAATCACGATTTATAGGGAAAATTTGTAATTGAAACTGATTTTTTTTTTTGTTCAATAGATTGAAAATGATATTTTCTGATTTTTTTGATTGCACTCAGAATTAAAATCACAATCATTGATTACAGTTTAATGGTTTAGTTTTGAAAATTATTCTGACGTAAATTCATTTTTTTAACAGATTTTTGATTGGCTACTGATATTTTAAATATTTTAGATTGATTTTGATTGTGATTGATTGCAATCACATGTTATTGAATGAACCTATTTTAAATAATATTTTTTTTACTATACAGGTTGGTCCGTTTTAAGCGTGTAAAATCCTTTAAGAGGCTATTTCTTGGGCTATTTTAGGAAAATAAAATTTTTTTTGACTTTTTTTTATTTTCATAGGAAGAGTGTGTCATATGCCTGTATTATCGTTTGCCTGTATTTCATTTAAAAGCCACTGTTCGAAATCATTTTTATGTGTAGCTGTTGTTGGATACAAAAAATACATACATTCAAAAATACTGCATGAAGTAAAGTCGGGAATTTTACGCTTTTGAATTTTGGGATTTTGAATTTTGGTATTTTGGAATTTGAATTGGGATTTTGTGACCAACCCATAAATTCAACATATGATTTTTTATCACTTATTTTAATGAATTGAACCGTCCTACATATCCTGAATGTCAGACTTGCCATTTTTTAGGTAAAGTCATATTTAAATTTCAATAACTTCATTAATTTTGACAATTTTGACTAAAATTAACGTTTTTCATAAAAATGTCAACATTTTATAACAAAGTTTTGGCAGATATGACTCGAAAACACTCGAGTCAGATACCCACCAAATAAAATTAAAACATACAGTTAGTTAAATATATCAATTCTAAAAAAAAGTTCCGAAGAACGTATTTATTGGCTTGCATATCTTCAAAGCTGTTGTGGGCATTTGTTAGAAATCAATTGTTGAAAAACTTAAGATTGAATACCCAGGATAATAAACAAAAACTAAAGCTTTAAAAGATAATTTGACTATCTCTGTTATTTGTTAAATATTTTTTTTTTTGTATTGAATTGGTAATACTAACAAAAAAAGCGCGACAATGAAGTGATTGTAAAATAACGGTACGTTTCATTATATAACATATTCGACATTCATGTTGCACATATATATTATTCAAGTTTACGCATACTTCCGTTATTTTCAAAGAGGTAAAATATTTTTCAGAGGTTATAATTAGAGTGCTAATTGAATTCGCTGCAATTCCCTCATTAGCTATAAAATGTAAAAAAAAAAAATGTCAGTTTTTAGGTGATGATTTTTTGAATTCTTAGAATACATACAAATCTGAAAATAAATTAAGGGGTGTATACTTACATATATGAAAATGAAAGAGAGAAAAACAATTTTTTGATTAGACATGCTTTTTAATAAGCAAAAAAAAATTAACATAAAATTTTTTTAATGAATTTGAAATTGAATACATTTGCCAGCAATAAAGATGTCTTAAGATTTGAGAAAGAAAAAAATTTAATAGAAGGATTAAAGTCATTCGAAAGTAAAACAAAACATAAACAAGCAATGCTAAAGATATTATCCGTAAAAATATTGCAACGAATTTAGTTTGACGGAAGTCTATATTTGATAATACCAAAATTAAACTGGGACTCTAACGTATATATACTATTAAAAAAAAATTTGTTTGTTCACAATACAAAGTTGTATTTTCGGATGTCACGTAATCTCAATTTAAACTCTGTTGTGCTAAAGTTTTTTTTAGAATTTCAATCAAATTTTGCCAAGTAGGTAAATGCAAATCAGTGCAATTAAATCTACAAATAGCCTTACCTAATTTTAAAACGTTTTAAAATTAAAATATTCTGCATAGAACGACAAATAATTATTTCATATTCATTCATAATTTCAAATATCTAAAGTATAAAATTGCAACTAATTAATACACTTCTTTCAAATTACTCAAATTCGTACTGAATTTCTAATACACTTTCTTAACCATAGGAGGTGAAATTTAATCAAAACCATATTTAACAACTCATTTTCCTGTACAGAAATTTAAAACAAAAACAGCAGCAACCACGATATTCAATTCTTTATTTATATTATTTTCAATAATAATAATAATAACACACGATTCGTGTCTCATGTCTCGACGCAATTAATTATATAACCAGTACGAATGTTATTCTTTAGAATAAATAAAGAAAATGACGAATTCTGAATTTTTAAAAAAAATATAACAAAGAAAAAAAATTAAAAAATAGATTTCAAAGCTAAGCTGGTTAAAAACGTTAAAACAAAAAAAAAATTAGAAAAGGCCTCAAGCCTTTTGAATATTATACCTATAATAGAAACAGAACCACACCTTATTAGCGCCGATGTATGCAAGTCATCAATTTAAATAAAATGAATACCACCCGCAATTGTTATGATTTTTTCCGTAACATTATCACACCATTTTTATTCTCTTAAATACTAAGTACATGATCATATTATGAATTTTTTTAATAGTGGTCTGCAAATTAGTCGTGTGCTCGTTCTACTAGAATTTCAATGTGGCACAAAAAATAGAATTAGATTTATTAAAAATAATTTCAAATATGAACTTGGATTAAATTTAAATAATTTTCTTTCTATTTTAATTTCTCTTAGTACAAACAATAAGTAGTGTGAGTTTGTTGAAACCAAAATACAATTACAAGTTATTAAATTAACAATTTTTAAATTAATAATGAAGCTGAGGATGGTATTTTTCTTACTGAAGTTATAAGACAAAACATTACTAATCAAATTCTGGATAATATTAATATTTACTAATTTATTTACAATAAAGGTTTATAGGTTCAATTACGGCCAATTATTATGAGCCGATTCATTGGATATTGAAAATTATATTGACTTTACACTGTCTTAGCAAATTGAAAAATTTACACCGTATATAAATGAAAAACGATAAAAAATTGTGTAGACTTTATTTACCTTTTTTCAATTGTGAAATTTAACTGTCATTTAAGTTTATTGTAATTTAATTGTTGTATTATGAAATTTAAGCTTAACAAATAAATAAATAAATATGCGACTATACTGTGATATATCTAAATTTTTCCCGTCACAACACGAACAATTCTACGTTTTCATTTTGCAACCTACAATAAAATCTTATCGCAGCAATTAAATTTACATTTTACAAAACCAATAGAATAGTATCTATAACGAGTTAGAAAACTACAAAACAGAACCAAATATTTATATTAAAATTAAGTTTTTTCTCTTAAATTTTTTTTCATTATCTTTCGGTTTTAAGTTCAGTAGGTCAGAAAATATTCTTATATTATTTTTTTTTTACACTATAATCTTGTATACCTCTTTAGACCTCGATGTATAGACTTATATTAATTTGCTGATTTCAATATTGATCGTTGAAGAATTAAAGAATCCTAATCTCACAACAATTCGCTTCATCATCTTTCAAAACTCAAATCACAAGTGATATCCTCGCAAATAAAAAAAAAAAATCAAACTAATTTAAAAATTTCTGATACAAAGCAATTTACAAAAACATAAAAAAATATAGCACACACATTGTGCATTCCAGTAAAAATAGAAAATCAATCAATTTAGGAACATGTGAACCTTAAAGACCAAATTTTTGTTTAATTAATAATTTAAATTATAATAAATTCATGTAAAATAAAAATATAAAATAAAAAAATGTGGGAAGTCAACTTACGTACTATGCAGCGTATTCGAAAAGTATTATGGAACATCATTACTGAATATTGAACTTTTACTGAACTATAAACTAAAGATATGATTTACTTTAGACTGAGATAGATTTGAAATGTTAGATAATATATAAGTTATATAAAGATCTCATAGCCAGAATTAAAGAATCCTACAAATATGCAAGATGTTGCGTCTTACATCAAGAACAGCCGACAAATTGCTTCGAGGTGTGTGAGGATGTAAAGCAGGGCTGTATTTTATCACCCATATTGTTTTTAGTAATAATGGATGATATAATGAGTAACGTAAATGTGTCAATTTCCGCCCCTTAAGGAAAAATTAGTTTAAGTTGACAAAATAAGAAAAATATAAGCTTTTCTTAATTTTTTTTTAAAATTACAATTATTTTATTTCGATTATAATTGAATTGTTCTTAAATAAATAATAAAATATTAAGACTAACAAGAAAAATTGAATTACACATATTTCCGCTCGAAATTTTCAATATAAGTTAATTCCGCCCACAGATATACTTGATTCCGTCTTTTGAACCTATTTGCGATTCGCGTGTACCAATTTACGATTTTATTAAAGAAATCCCTTTAAAATAATCAATAAAAATAAAATTAATAATTAATTTTTAAATAATTTATTATTATAATAAAAAAAAAATAATATTAGAATTATTTATTATCATTTATAAAACAGATAAATTTATTATAGGTTATGTATTTCAAAATTTCGATAATGCAAACAAAAATCAAATCAAATTTAATATTATAACAAGGCATATTAGCAGTTTATTCTTCATTTGAACTACGTTCATGTTCAATATCGTCTTTCTCCAGGCCAAAATGAAACAGTTTTAAATTGTGTTGGTGAATTTCTTCGAACGTCTTTTCTCGAGTTTCGAAATACTGGTAATGTATTGATCTGGAATCGATCACTTTCTTGACCTATTAATAATTCAACTTGCACATTATATTGAATATTTAGATCGATATCATTATTATTTTCTATCGAAGATTGGTATCAATGTTATGTTATTTAAAGATATGTCCATGCTTCTTAAATTATATTAGCTTAGTTTGATGCTTAGTTTGATGCTTTGTAATATCAAAAATTACTTAAAATGCCAGCCTTAAAATGTCTAACATCTGTAGTCTTCAAAAAATGTGTCTGTAGATTCCAAAAAATGTTGTGAATACGTATAAAGAATTTTTTTTGGTAATTCATTTCAGATACCTTTATGGTATAAATTTTGATGGCAAGATAAATTCAGATATCAGATATTCATAAAAAACAACTAATTGGTATAAACATTAAAATATATATTTTTTAACACGGTTATATTTTATAATAAAATTAATTTACTGAAAATAGTTTACAAAAATTTAATTCTCAATTAGGGCACATTGCACATATTTTCGACCGACTTTTTCATACAAATTTTTATCAAAGATCAAAATTTAATTGTAACAAAAAATACATATGCGAACTTAAATATGTAGGGCACAATTAGATCCAGTTTAGTTTGTTCAATTTCAATTTTAAATTTTCAAAAATATTTGAATAACTTAATTAATTATTTCGATATATCATTTCCCTAATTCCGCCCGGTCGATCGTAAATACGTACAACATAAATTTACGTGTCCCTAATTTCCGCTCAAAACAAATTAGCAGTTTTAAATATTTTTTATTTACAAATTAAAGAAAGTATGTATTAGAATCTATTTAATAATATATCTTTTACAATTTTTTTAAAGAAATAAATAAGTGAACATCATAGTTTAACTATTATGGCCTTAACAAAATAAAACAACATCTGAGAAGATAATAATTTTTTTTTATTTAAAAAATAAATTAGAAATAAAAAGTATGGTAAGTATTGTTTTACAAAAAAAGTGTTTGTGCTAGGTGGTGTGGTTTGGCGGTGATAGGTACATTTACGTTACTACTGTGAATGTAAACTAGAACAAAGATATCCAGTAGCGACCTTTCGAACGTAACAGTACTTATATTAAACCGAAGATGTGTGTTTATTGTCACATTCGAATGGAGGTTTAAATTATATGTACCAAAAGTTGTATGATACTGGAAAAGGTGCGAGCCTAAAAGTCAATACATCAGCTAAAACCAAAATTATGCGCACAACTAGCTCATCACAACATCCGATCCTCCACGAAGAAAACGTTAATCGAAGAAATGAGTAAGTTCAATTACCTGGACAGCATCGTGTTATCAGATGGTATCGTGTCATCAAATTTCATGCTAAGTACTGTAACAGAGAGCATTCAATATTTTTTTCCGATAAGAAAGGACTTAGGTGGTTCTATTCTCATCAATCATGTCATCTATCAGTGGAATGAAAAAAATGGCTTTTTGCAGAATGTTCAGATATTATTTTTTGGGAATGTTCAGATAAGGTTATAATATTAATTTATGATGTAATTCAAAAAGAATACCTTTTATATTAATTTTAATAATTATAGCAATTATTATAAAAAAACAATTGATATATTATTCAAATGAGCAAAAAAATAATTTGTTGTTTTTATACACAACATTTACTTTAAAAATTCAATTTAAACTGAAGTCAAAAACATTCCTCCAGAAATTATATTTTCAATATTCATATATGTTTCGAAATTATCAATATATTCAGAACACTTCCACAGTGTGTCATGGCAAAATGTATAAAAAGTTTGACGAGTGCATGATTGATGTGTCATCGGTCATCATTCTTTTCATCCATATATTGTCAATATATGGACGAAGTGATTGATGAAAAGAATGATGTGTAATAGGCACCTTATAGTACTAATCTAAAATAATCAATTAGAAATTAGCTTTGCGAAGAATGTATAATAAAAATTTCTGATTCAATTTCAAAAGAAGTGTTAAATTCAACTCTACAAAACTGGTATTTTTATGTTGTAATTCTTATTTCAGCATTAGCCAACTTCATTTTTTGAACCCTTAGATGATAAAACAAACCGGTCGGTCAAATCAGGTCTGACTACTAGATTGTGACACAAAGTTCTTAGGTCGAGTCCCACTTTTGAAATAAATGTTGTATAAAATTGTTTCATCATTATTCCTTGAATGTATTGTGTATCAACAATTTCGTAATCAACAATCACTAATGATTTAGTAATAACCTCATCAAAAGAAGTTATGGTATATTTAGAAATTAAAACTACTCAACAACAAAAATAGTTCTCCACATTCATTAAATTAGAAATTGCAAATTAGAAAACTCTTCCACTACAGTATTTATCCACATTGTCTTGACAATTTCAAAATTGAATAAAATAAAAAAAGCGATACATTGAGTTTCTTTACGTAGCGCGCAAAATGCCTATCTTAATAGAATGAACAATTTATACAGTAGTTAATAATATTTCCTACCCCTGACATCGTGAACAAAATTAATTTTTTATCTTTGTCTAACAAAAATATTTCTGTTTTGTTTTAAAAGGTGTGATAGAATTTAAAAATGTTTAAAGAGCACTGATTCAATATTTAAATGAATTGTCAAATTTTAAATTTTGACCTTGATTAAATATTACAAAAAATAAATTTCAATAAATTTTATTTTTTTTATTTTTACTTTAACCCTCCTAATGTCGACGGAGCTAAATGTAATCTCAATTGTATCACATTTTCCACCTTTATTTTTGTGTTTTTCTTAAATAAAATATTTTTCTAGTCAATAAAATTATACCACACACATTTTAAAGCAATAAAATAATAATTATATGTTAATACTACCATTTTATATTCGAATTCGAAAAATGAAAAATCATTATGATTATGATAATGAGTTGGTATTTTATTGAATGGTAGGTTTCGATAACATTTCTATGCTATTTTTTCCCTTTTATTCATTAGATTACGAGTGCCCGTGATTACGAGTGATTACGATTTGAATAAATTTATAATTAAATTTAAGTAACTATATATATATATATACATATATATAGATATATCGTATATGTACAATAATGAATGAATAGATTAAAACAAAAAACAATGTTGCAACTATTGTAAGTTGTAACTATAAGAAATGTTTTAATTGTTCAATATTTGTCGTAACAAATGGATACAGTAAATGACATAAAATTATTTAAAATTATTTTTTTTAAATACATTTCACATATACCGTTAAAAACCAAATGAATATGTAAAGATTGTCACACTGCAACCTGTATAACTCTAAAAGTACAATCGAATACAAAATAATCGAACATATTTAATTCAGGGTATAATTTCACCAGCAACAACAATAGTCTAAACTCAAGTGCGTTTTACCTAGGTTGCTAGACACAAAATATTGGTCTGCCAGTCAATGTTTTTCAAATCAATGTAGATAGTATCCCGAAACCGGAATGCAACTGGACCTTTAAAATTGCTGTCTAAAAACGTAATTGTTCACTTTTAACAATTATTAGCACTCTACATCAAGTAACCTTCAAACCATGTGTGAAATCATCGAATAATAAAACAATGAAAATGAACAATTTCTAGATATACTATAATGCAAATAGATATGCCAATAAAAAATATTTAGTAGCTGTAACATAAAAACAATAATTGTTTCATTCTTTAATCTTTTTTTCTGATATCACTCGACGACATATTTTATGCATTATTTCTTGAGTTTTAGCTCAATCAATTCAGATATAGTTATTGGTGCAAAGAGTTTAATCGAATTTACATTTCGATTCTACTTATAATAAGCTGTATTTCATATAAATTTCGTATCAGTGAATCGTTACTGTACGGTTCATTGTATATTCTTTAAAAATGAATCAGGAGTTTCTAGGTACGAACTTTCACCTTTTTTTCCCATTTGGTCCATTCTATAATTAACCGTGTGGTACCAATTGACTAATGTGACTATTTACATTTTATTTGGTAACTTATAAATTGTTAAATATGATTTCTATCAGACAATCAAAGCAATTTTTATTAACTGAACTGCCATTTCTTTCATTAATTATTTTAACAATGTTTAAAATACAAAACGGTAATTTCAACAAATTCAAAATCCATGACTTGTTCAATTTACATTTGTATTGATTTGTGGACATTGTCATTGATTTCATAAAATAAAATAATAATTATCTCTCCGACAGTTTAATAAAAATTTTAAAAACTCTATAATTTAAAAAAAGGATTTATGTTTGATTCAAGACAAAAATAACAATAGTTAATGTCAAAAAAAAAAGACAAAAATTGGTAATTAATTTTTAGTTGCCACTTATTGTAACATAATATAACCGTATAATGATCACAAGTATTAAAAACATATCAATTTTATAAGCTATAGAAACGAAGACAATAGACAACACTATTAACTGTCAATGTTTTTATTATTATTATTATTTTTTGTTTAACATTTAAAATTAAAATTAGTTACAAACAAAAAAAAAAACAATAAAAAAAATATAAAAATTATTGCAAAACAACAAGAGGCAACACTTAGAAGCATAATAAATTTATATGCATCCGGAGTCAATTTTTTTTTCGACGATAAACGCATTTTGTACTTAAATACACTATAAAACAGTTTAGTTGAATGCTAGTGTTGTGCCACAAGGCAGGCATAAACCAAGCTGACTATTTTTTTTTTTATATAAACGCGACCGGAAATAGAATTTTTACAATTTCTTTTCTTACAATTCCCACAGGCAAATGATGTATGTATTCTTATTTTTTATTTTTATTTTTCTTTTTTATGTTATGTTCTAAAAATACGTAACTTTAGTATATGTATGACGACGCAACACAATTCTATATGTATATATATACAACACTCATTCATTTGAATAAACTCAATAACAGTTTGTTATTTTGTTTTCTATCTGAAATTCTAAAATTTATGCAGGTAAAAAAGTAAGTATGGACATTTTTTTTTCTGTTTCTTTTAAATTAAAGGTAGAAATAAAATACAATGAGTTTGACACGCGGTATTAGATAAGAAATAGCGATTAGGCGACAGGAAAAATGAATACAATAAAAAAAAACCAGCAAAGCAAAATTTCCACATTCAAATTGACTATAGTATATAAGTAATATGGGAAGTTGAATTAAAGTAAAGTGAAAATGTATCGTAGATAACGGAAAAATATAAGTGCAATAAAAATAAATGATGAGAGATGGATCAAAACTAACTATATATCTATAAAGTGAGAAATACAGTGAGTTTTAAAAATAAATGAACAATTAAAAAATGTTAAGTAAATTTTACATTTTTTTCGTTTGAATTTTATTTTTTAGATCTTGAACCTGTATACGTTAACTATACGAATTATGGCAGCCGAAATTAAAGAGCTTCGGATATACTTTGAAGAGACAAATAAATGTTCCATCGAAAAAATATAAATAATGAACCAAGACAACTCAGTAAACTTAACAATCTCTAAAATTAATAATCGAAAAATATTTTAAATATGCAAAATTATAACTGTTTGTTTTGAGTACTGTGAGAACTATTTTACATATTACACTATACTTTCATACTTCTTTATAACTGTAAATAAATGGTAAAAAAAATTCATGCCTCAATCGATTTTTAAAGCCATAACTACTCAATTTACGATATTAATGATCAAAACAGTTTTACAACATTTATATATGATGTATACGTACACGCTCTGATGGCGCAGTAGGTTCATTCAATCAAAAGATTCCAGGTTTGATTCCAGATGAAGCAAAATAAAAATGCTTTATTAGTTGCTTTATTAATTGAGAGTATAATATGGTAACAACTTGAAATAAATGGATTTATTTGATTTAAGAAAGCTTAGTACCTGACAATAGCAGTAGTGTTGCACATTTAATGAGTTGATAAGCCAATCTGACAAATACTAAAATGCTCGAAAAACATTTTAGTAAAATAATGTGGTATAAACTTAAATAAAAAAAATGTATAACTTTTTAATTTTTGTCCTTTTGCTTTATTTTTCTAATTACTTTTGACTGGTTAATTGGACTTCATCAGGACTAATTTTAATTGTTTTGAAAATTCGCACTGATTATCATTTCTTAACCGATCGATAAAAATGATGATATTAAAGAAGTATAAAAATTAATTAAAATTATATTTAATTACTATTTAAGTGTTCGTATTGAAATAACCCATATATTAACGATAAACGATTAGAATGTCGATAATGTGTATTTCACTATATACTTTTTTCACTTTTATCGACTATAAAAATAAAATTTTGAAATAAATAAATTTTGTTCGGATTTATTAATGTTAATATTTTTTTAGTTTTACTAGTCTCTCTCTACCGCTCTCTCATCAATTAAGTTTTGACAAATTTCAAATATTCCTCTAAGCACACTTATAGTCACCTTATCACACTTCCAATATAAGTTTGCCTTAAAAAGAGCCTTTAAATTAATTCTAGTTTCACTCTAATCTCTTATATATTTGTTTTGAAATGTCTAGTTTTAGTGTAGTTAAATTTATATTTTTATTATCATGTTGTAACCTATATGTAGCTTTTTATACATTTATACATGTAGCTTTTTATACATATTTAAAGTTTATAGCAAGAACATCAGACGTCTACTATAAACGAAAACCGACACCGTTAGATAAAAAAACAAGGTATACTATTAGTAGATTAGTAGAATAATAATATTTAGAACGACATGTAGTTTATTACAAAAAGAAGCGATACCGTAGTTTATTATATAAAGTGGAACGGGTAATCTTTTGTATACCATAATTTATCAGTTTTCGGTTAAATGTGGAAAAAATGTTTGTGTACACAACATTATAAAAAATTTACATTAATTTGGGACAGCAGAGTTATCAAAATGATTATTTTAAAATATTACAAGATCTGTTCGTTCACTTTTACACCTCTTTGTACAACAACAAGATGTCAAAAAAATTAGATACAAAAATTCGATCGTGCGAAAATCCAACCACAGCAGTTAATAACAAATTTTAAAAAATGTTTTTCTTATTTTTTTTTTGGTGTTTTTGTTTTTTTATATATAGGATCTCATGTCATTTATAAGGTCACGTTCCATGTTGATGTTTTATTGCAATGTTTCAAATTAAAAAACAAAAACAAAAAAATTTTAAATTATTTTTATGTAAAGAAAATTTAAAACAAAAAAAAAACTAAAAACAAAACTCTTCTAGAATATTGAAAATAGATGTGGATTTTGTTTTATTGTTTTAAACAAAGGAAGCGAATTTAGAGTAGATTTTAAGAAGAAAAAAATATTTTTTAACACTAAAGTGTATCAATAAATGAAATAGAAAAAAAAACGTAAATTTCAATTGTGAGAAATTTTTTTTTTGCAAAAATAATACAAAAAAAAGTTATTCCAGACATGTTTTTTTTATATTATTAAAATTTTTTATTATTTATTTTTAATTGTTTTTTTAAAAAGCATTTTTTATTGATGTTAATGATTTTAAAAAACAAAAAATTATACAATTAAAAATAAATTAACATATTGAATATGAATATGATTAATTTAATTTTATATTTTCGATCTTATTTCAAGAAAACAGTTTGTGTGACGCCACAGCACAAATCATTTGTTTTAATGAAAGTTTGTGCAAATTGCACAATTCAATTGCATCAACCCATAGCTAGTTTTATTTTATTTTAAACATCTTTGTTAATTGCAATTGTTTTCAGCTTGTTGCAGTTTAGAAAATTAATTCTTCGAGCCTCAAGTATAATTGTATACAGTTTTATTTATTTCTAACAAAAGTGTCTTATAAACGAAAGTAGGCTACTCATTTCTAACAATAAGTGACTGGTTTAAAAATTTTGCAAATTCAAAGACTTATGATTCATTGCTTTAGAATTAAGCTAACGAATTAAATGATTAATAATTTAGGTTGATTTTAGGTTTATTTAAAGTTTCAATTAATTTTTTCTAACACAATCCATGTTGGCCTAATATACTTATATATACAAAAAATAAAATATTAGTGATGTGATGACATAGAACTTAAAGTTTGTCATGAAAAATCAAATTAAGTTTACAATACCATTATTTTGTAATAAATTCACATAATGCATTATTTTTCATATAATGCATTAAAATACATATTGAAGTAGGCATTTTTAAAATTAATTGAAATTATTTCAATTACCTTAGAACACTTTTGAATTACTTTTCAATTAAAAAAATGATTCACTGAATTACTTGAATTATTTTTGATTTATTTTTCAATGCTAATTTCATTTCATATATTTATTTTTCAATGGTAATTATTAAATTATTTTTGGTAATGCGTTAGATGTAATGCATTATTTGTTATTTAATGAGTTATTTTATTTATTTATTTAATGAATTATTTCTATGCATTATATAGTTTCAATTAATAATTCAAAAAATTAATTTTAATGCCTTTAAAATTTAAAAAATAGTGTTAATGTAAACGTATAGCATTATAGAAATTGAAAAAATAATTCAAAATTCCAATCTCTGTGAAAAATTATTGCAAACCAATTTAGTTGGCATACTTCAGTTGAGCGTGTAAAATGCGTGTAAAATTCAGTGCAATTATATGCAATTCTAACTAAGACTAATAGACGGAAACAATGTACATCTAAAACTAAAGCTAAACATAATTATATAAAATATATATGATGATTTGTTTTAAATACTTTTTGTTTTCTACAGACTTAAATCTTTACAGACTTTTCTACCGATAAAATTTGACAAATATTTATGATATTTTTTTTTATATAAATGCCATTATTTCCAATATACAATAGTGGAAATATATTTACAATGTGAAATTATAGAAATGATAAATATGAAATTTATTAAAACAAGGTACATACCTAAACTCCGGCCGTTAATTTTTAGACTATAAAAAACGGTGTGCCTCACATCAAGATATCCTGATTTAAAAAAAAAATACCTTCAAAATTCTATGAATATACAAATTTCGGGTGGTAAAAATATAATAAGTTAGCAGTGTGTACAAGACAGGTGTCCTTACAAATTAATCTAATAGCATGTTTCTGAGAGATTAAAATGGTTGTATTAACTATACCATACTAAAGTTCAAAATAAAATATCGCAAAATAAACCATAAACCAGACTTTAGTAGAGTTATATAAGTTTGCACAGTAAAGTTGACGAATCACATTTTTGAAATGGTTCTTGAAGGTAATGTGTGTTCGCTCAAATAAAACTTGGAATCAATTAACAATCCTAAATATTTGAAAGTATAGAAACAGGTAAATTAAAAAAATAATTTGAGTCACATTGATGATTATTAAAACAGTTTCAGAAATCGCTGACTTTGGAAAAAGAATTAAAATATGGAAGAGTATTTTTTATAATTAGATGAGTGAACAAAGTGAAACTGGTGTTCATATACGAATTTAGTTTTAGAGTAAATAATCAGTTTAGTATCAATTTTTGTTGTCCTCAGTTAGTTCATTAAATTGTAGAATTAGTATTGGTTCGACACCATTTAAGTTGGATTCCACAGTAAAACGTAGTTGATGAGCTGTTATTGTATTGTAGCGGTGTATTTCATTATTCGCTGTCAGTATACATTTTCTACTTTTTATACTTTAATTCATGCTTCAAAAACCATTTAAGAAGTATATTAATGTCATAGTTCTTGCTAACCACAATGTCAAAACTATTTTTGCAAAAATAAGTAAAAGATGTGTCGTGCGGTACGATTTCCTTTAAACCGTTGGATAAATACAGAATTAATAAATACCAAAAAATAAGTAATGTTCCAAGAACTGACTACATAATAGTGAGTGAGCAATAAATATTTAGTTTTAATTTTTACTCTGTTTTCTGTCAAACAAATATGAACGAAACCAATTATTTATGAAACATTCAAAACCAGCATTGCATAGTTTGGTGCTTTTTATGTACTTGACAGTAACTTAGGTAGAATCACCTTTTCGTGCTTAATTAAGTACGGTACTGCAATTTAACACTACAATATCTACAATATTTCGAATATTTATTTAACAAATTACTGGAATATCAACTCATTAAATGTGGAAAACTACTGCTATTGTCAGGAACTAAGCCGTCTTAAATAGAATAGCCGTCTAAGCCGTCTTAAATATTTTTATTTAATTTGTTACCAGAATATACTCTCAATTATTTTTTGTCATTTATTTTATCCCAATGACAAAGAGTACTGGACCAGGTCGAGAACCCGATAAATAATTTTTTTGCTTCATCGGGAATCGAACCTGGGAAACTTCGATTGAAAGGCAGGCGCTCTACCTACTCTGCCACCCAGTGTTTTAAACGTTAATAGAATGTTACGATTTAGAAGTTCAAAAACCTTCGCAATATCTATAAACATTGCTCTGCATTGTTATTACTCAAAGCTTCATATACCTCACTCAGTTAAGAATTTAAGTAGAATCCCTTCAGGTAGGCAGAAAGGTAGGTACGAATGAGAGAATGATCTCCAATAACAACCAATAACAACAAATGGATCGCTCGAGTCGTGGTATCGAAAATTCACAATTACTTAAATGCAAATAGTTTTCCAGAAGCAACTGGAATGGCCACTTCTACCTACCTGCCTAGCTAGGGACTCTAGCTATTAAATTTTCCTTTCATAAATCCAAATTGACTATTGTTAAAAAAATTCGTTTTGCCCAAATAATTTGCATATGTGGATGACATCACATTATCATCAAAAAACAAACGGAATTTAATAAAACCATTTCTAAAGCAAGACTAGGTTACAAGTACAATTGGGTTAAAAATAAATTATGAAATAAGCAATTAAATATATAATAGTATCACAAGCAGGAAGGAGAGACTGCAAAATTTGACAATAAAAAATTTAAAATCTCGAAGGAGTTGATAATTTTACCTATACACCTTGGTTGATAATCAACTGTTCCTGTAACTGTAAAAATAAATTAAAACAACATAGTTAACTACTCTTAATGTTCTGAAAATTATAATTAAGTATATCCTATTATTTTCGAAACAACTTGTAAAACTTGTACAAAAAATAATTAATTTTTAAAATCATCTCAAAAAATGGCATACACATATTGGCATTAATACTACTCCATCAATGGTCTGTGTAAAGCAATTATATCTAATTCTGTTTTTAACGATTACGATGGTACTATATATACGTTCGACAATGGTACAACTCAATGAAAAACGTGTAAAATAATGTAGAAGTTAATAGTTGTATGGAAAAATAGAGAATTCATTCTTTGCAACCGCAAAAGGTAACATAAAATTTCTACGAGCATAACAAAAAAATGTATAATACTCGTACATAAAAATTTAGAACTTCATTTTTATTGTATAAGCATTGAATTTATATGAATATTAAATTTAGAAGAAACATAACTTTTAAACTAAGGGAAATCCTCTATAAATAATATACGGGTTCTTTTATTGCACAAACACAAATGTTTTTGCAAATTTTTTCTGATAATTTTTTTTATTTTAACGTCTGTAAGATGGCTTTGTACGATTCATTTTTATTTATTTGCATGATACATTGACAACAAGTCTTTGAATATCTGAAATATTGTTCAATATATTTTATATATGTAGAACTTTAATTCAATCGTGTTTAATCAAATTCTCTGGTGCAAAAATAGAATGGTTTAAAATTTTTGTAGCGTGTTATTACAAATTCGTGTATCCCAATATATACACTTAGGTCTAACAGGTTAATCCCTCTAATGTTTTGACTATAGTATTTCGCTTTAATTTCCTACCATTATCTTAAATCAACTGGTATCATTTAAACTAACATCGAAATTAGCCCAACTCGCTTGAAATATTAAGTTTATTGTCGTATAAATATAAATTTACTGTAAAAGTACAACTTTTATTTATTTTTATCAAAACTATTCTAATCTTCTTATTTATTAGTTTGCAAATTTCGCAAGTATAAATTAGAAAAAATAGTTTAATTGGTGATTGACGTGGTTTTGTTCAAATGATTTTTTTTTTTATTTAAATTATCACCAATTAAAATATTATACAGAAATTTATTTATCAAATAAATAATAATTAAATATCTTATATATATATAAAGTAAATAATTGAAATTAAAATCTCTCCCTTGAGACATTGAAAATTACATATTTCTAGGTTGAAATAATTTAAAAAGTTTTTCTTTTTGTATTTGATAAAAAATGGCGCCATATTTCCCATGACATTTTTAATTAAATAGAAACATTTTTTGAAAATGTAATTTTACTAGTTTACTGTTTTTATTTAGTTTATTTGTTTTTGTAAATTTAGTTTCAATTAAATTCAGGAAAAATCTGCATAGACAAAAGTCGTAAATAGATAGTAGTAGTTAGTTAAAGCCAAATTTCTCATTAATTCGTCAAAATAAAATGGGGAATTATTTTAATACTCAATTTAATTAATTAAAAAATAATCATATTTTTCAATTTTGTAATATTAAAATAAGTCATAAACGCCCCCAAAATTATTTTGATACAATTTTATATAAAATAATTAACTATACGAATATTTATTATTACGATATTGAAACATTCATTTTTATTTTTGTTTTTTTTTTAATTATGCATAAACACTCAAAAAAAGAAAATTAATAAAAAAAAAATTGCGATTTAAAACAGCTGTATTTACTTTTTCTGATAATTCGATACAATTTATGTAAATAAAATGACTCCAAACGAAAATATCCATCAGTTTTGTCAGAGTCAATAAAGTAAAATAAAAACAACAATCAACAAAAAAAAAACAACAAGAAAAAAAAAATAATCGCAAATAATAAAAAAACACAACACCAATTCTCTAGATTGGATAGAAAATATGTATGGGTTTTTATGTGAGGAGGATGAGTGATATTGATGGTGTGATAAGAAAATATATTTTAACGTAACAGAAAATAGCCTAACTCCAATTCAATAGCGTTAGTTAGTTTATTGTTTTGTTTTTTTGGGAAGGAGAAAAGAGTTAAATAAAATTAGGAAGAGACAGGATGTGAGGGAGAAAATTCCGATATATTGTGAGATAGAGAACACTAGAAGCATTAAAAGAGACTGAAAACAATCAAGTCACAAACACTGATGAAGGGATGCTTCCTGAATATCGATACAAATTAAATGCAGTAACGTGGAGAAAAAGAAGGATGCGATGAAATGGGGGAAATTGGAGGAAAGGAAAGAATTAAGAAATTATACTTTATTTGTCTTTTTCTTCCTCTTTTATTAGTCTCTTTGTAATATAAGCATACTTACTTATTATAAAAAAAACTGTACGTGGTGGTTGTGTTGTGATTAACATTGTTTAACAGTGAAAAACGTTGGCAATTTGTTATACTAGAGTACAGCTAACAACTAAGCATTTGCATGTAGCATTCCAACTATGAAACAGTTATCACTAAATGCTTGTTCCAGACAAACTGAATCTAAATTTTAGACTGAATAATAAGTGCAAGTAAGTCGTTGACAATACTAACATCCTACTTTCATAATTATATATATATTTTCATATAGATGGTTACAATTAAATATCTGAATGCTTACAATCATACAATCAAATCATACAATGTTTACAACAACAAAATGCACAAAATTTAGATTGATATTGATATCATAATTCATAATTATTCTTTGATTTGTCAAGCATTCATACTAGTTGTAGGTCAATATATCTCAGTAATAATTATATATAGTTAATATTTGTATTTCAAACTAGATTCAGTATTATAGATATCGACAAAAAGACATTTGTACAGCTCCTTCTCCTCTTAAAAAGCTGATACGCATGCCCGGTATATATGAATTTAACAGAAATTGTAGCAAAAATGAGTTAATGTTTATCTTGAATTTCTCCAAGATGTACATTGTAATACAGTTTGAATATTAAAAAAGGTTGGATGGAATATAATTCCAGATTCGGGAAGTTCGGACCGAAATTTACAAATTCCGAAATATAATAATTAATACTTAATAATTTGAGTTGAAAATTACATTTAAAACACAGGCGTTAGTTCAAGTCATATATTTTTTAAATACAATATTAAGTTGATTTTGATATTTTAAACATTACTATGTACACATCGAGAGCGGCCCAACATATATCTATCTATCTACATGTCAAACTTTCATATCGAAAAACATTGCCTCCGTTTAAAAAATTACCAACTACTAATGACAAATATGTATATATAGACAATTTCCATTTCCAAAGGCGCCTAATGGGTTTAAATGACGTACGATGTACAAAAAATATTTAATAATAGAAATTTTTTGAGATACACCATTTTATAATTCAATTCAACTATAATTTTAGGTGTTGATAATTTTATTTTTTTTTTCATTGTTCTTTCTTTTTTGTAATTAAAGGGGCTAAATTTTATTTTTAATTTAATTAGATATTCATTTTTTACCAAGTAAAGTAAGTATCTACATATATAAGTAAATAATTACACATAGTTATATGTTATGTTCTTCTAATTTATTTTTTAGTGGTTCTAATCATTGAAGTCAACACACTGTAAATTAAATATGCCAGACTACTTAATCACTAGATTTTGATTTTGGCATAGCAGGTAATAACTTAATTAGTTTCGTTATTTTTTTTGTATTTATTTTTTATTTTTTTGCGCAATAGAAAATCCTGTTGTGCGGAGAACTTCTAACCAATTCAGAAATTTTATGGTATCTAAATATATATGTGTATATATATGGTAATGATAGATAGTAAATGGGAATTGATTCAAAAACATGTTGAAAAAATTTCAATTTAATTATAGTGAAGATTGCCAAATTATTTTAAGGTTATTAACCAAGAAAATTAATGGTTGAATAAAAAAAATTTTTTTTAATGAAAAATGAAAAAATAATTTTAAGGCTATAAAGATCTGGAAGAAGTTTTCCTATAATAAATATAAATTTACACACATGCATGTATATATATATATTTTTTTTGCAATAGTTTCGAAATTTTAGTTAGAATCATTTTCTGAAATTTTATACAAACAAAGCTTATGATATTTAATAAAATTGCAGTATGGAGGATGCAAGTGGATTAAGAATCAAAAATGTTTAGAAAATTTGTAGATGTACATCTAAATATATGTCTAATATATCTGCTAAACAATTCTATATCAAATTAACTAATATTTTTTTAATACTGCCTATTTTAAACTGTTGTACGAAAATATTAAATCCAATTTGGTTTATTAGTCGGTATTTTTTTTAAATTAAATAAACCAAAATATGTTTTTAGTAGTCAGGAAAAAACGGAATTAATTTCAGTCAAAACTCAAAATAAGATATAAGCAAATATCAAAAAAGAGAAGAAGCCATACACTTTTGAATTGAGTTTAATTTTTATTTTTACAAATTTACTTAATATAGCCAAGTAGTTAAATTTAATTTTAGCTTCATAAGTATATATAATAATTTAAAAAAAATTGGTTTAAATGAGTTGCACTATAGTTATCATTTTTTAATTCAAATGCATCTTTTTACCGCCTTTATTTTTTATCAACTTCCCAAACCACTCTAGAAAGGGAAGAGTATATACCTCTACAAAAGTATACTGAAGCCAGTAAAGTCTTACTGTATCGAGCGCAAAAACGATTTAACCATACTCAAACATAGAAATTATAAGCATTTTCAAGCAACTTTACTTACTTAGAACAATCATCAATGCGCCTTGGTATGTTAAAAATTCAATAAAAAGAAATGAATTACAAGTGAGATCATTAATAACGGAGATAAGTGCATCAACTAAAACAAAGTTGGCCTGATTAGGAAACGAAGATTAAGGTGCTACTTAACAAAGGATTTTATCTGAAGATTTACCAGATAGTGGTGTCAGATAGAAGGTAAATCCTAGGGGTATAATTGCTAAAATGTACCCTGAAAAGTTCATTTGGAACTGTAAATGTATATCGGGACGGGACACCGACCTTTATAAGAGTCAAAAAATGCCGGGAGTTGACGGGAAGATCAAATCGTGAGTTCGTTTGACTTCAACATCACGATCAAGCTTTAACACTGCTGCAGCAAAAATATCTGGTCAGGAAGATGAAAAGAATTAAACAAATTGGGTTGGTAAGAAAAACTAAGAGGTAAAATATATTAAAACAAAAACAGCTATGGCAACGGGTTGATAATTCTTGCTTCAACAAAAAAAAATTTATAAAAACATTGCTAGAAACAATTTGAAAAACACAAATTTTCACAAATAATAATAAAAAGCGTTATTGAAGTAAGTGTACATTCTAATTTTCAGAACTAATGTACTATTAATCAATTATTTTATATATTAACATAATATACAACGTCAGTATTCATGCAACAACAGTATTCACAGTATACGCATGAAGAATTTCTTCTTTCTCTAATTAACCTTAAGTACACTATTATTATGTTTTTTATGTATATATATATATATTTTATAATGAAAGTGTAATACATATGTACAAACATATACATAATACAAATCTATATATACATAGAAACCAAAACAGGTCTAGCAATAGACTAAAAAAACACAATTTGTTCGATACATACATCGCTTTCGGTATTCCCACACTTCTTTTTAAATCAAACATTCGACTATTTATTCATTATATTTACTCACTCTATTACAAATTTATGTACTAGTCGTACTTTTTCCTGAATAAATTACATTTTAATTTTCCACTTTTTTTATTTAATATAAGTATAGATAGGTAGAAATTTTTTACTTTTAAAATATAAAAACATCCCTCCGTAACTGAATCCCACCAGTCACCACTAAGAGATTATTAAGTAGTATAACGCATATCGAAATCAAATTTCAAATTTTTATTATTGAAAAGGACTTCAGTCTATTATTCGAATTATATTCATAGCATATATTTTAATAATAATTACTTCTCCCCCATTTGTTTTCTATTTTAAATGTAAGGTAAAAGGATTCAGATACCCTAATAATAATAATACTTCCTCTAACAATAAATTAAACCATTTCAATATAAACACAAAACAAAAAAAAGAAATGAAAGTGTAAAAATTTACATTTTTACTTTTTTCATGTAAAAATATTGTTTTTGTTTGTTAATGTCCTTGTCAATTTCATTTTGTCGTATAAATCAAGTGTAACAATTTATTAAGATTACTTGTATTTAGTATTTTTTTACTATTATTATTATTATTAATGTCAGGTGTAAGAAAGACAGCAAGTAACATGAAATTGATAGAACTTATAAATTCAATTGTTGTACGCGTTGCATTTGGCGCTAGCTGAATAAAAATCATAATATCGTAGAACTAAAATTTGAGCCCCGTTGAATAAATATAAATTGTAAATTAATTTAACTTATTAATAAAATCGATTTCATATGACGATCAATTTCATTTGAGATTCGGTAACAAACACAGCTATTCTGAAACAAATTTTATACTCGCGTAGGACCAAATGGCTAAATCTATTTCAAGGATACCTGTTATATATATGGGTACCTAGCATTCCAAATATATAGAAATTTGTTTTTCATAAATGCTTATATTTTCTAAACTATACGATATAGACATAAAAAAAACTTTACAAGTTATAGCAAAAAAAGATATACCTTTCCAAGAATGTGTAAATGTTTTAAAAAACTTTTACCCTCAATATTTCTATAACGGCAACACCTACCATTATCAACTGAACGTAAAAATATTTTTCAGACCGTTATCTTGCTAGATAAAACCGGATATATATATATAATGTATATATATATATAATGTATATATATATTTATAATAGATCAACAGATATAACGGTTAATATCCAAACACATTAAACCAACAAGGACGTCTTCAAATGTCCTTTTCGTTAGTAAAGATGTTTTAATGTCCGTAAAAATACATTCAAGATAGATATTTTTGCAAAGCTGGAGAAACTAGGTATCCTTGAGAAATAGTCATATCGCCCTATGCGGGTAGAACATTTGGTTCAGATCCCTCTAGTTTATATACTTTATTTTCAAATTGCTTAAATTGAACTTATATTGTTGAAATAGAAAAATATCTTTCAGTTTTAAGCGCATCTAAATTGGACTCGATTGTAAATTTAGTAAGGAAGCATGAATATGTACATCAACCCAGATTATTGAACTACCTCTATGAAAAAAGGATGAAGGTTTATAATATTATAATTATTTTATAATAATATTATAATTATTCACTCGTAAATGTTGTATAACAGTACACTATATTCTAGAGCAATAAGATTAAGATGGCTGGACGAGGATCGCTGAAATATTGTTATTAACGAATGAAGGACAGTTGCACAAGGTGGAACAGAATGGAGGAAAGTTGTAAACGAGGTTAAGACTCATCCCGAGTTGTAGAATCAACAGATGATTTATAGTATATCCAAATTGAAGTAGCTGACAGAGCGACTTGTCTCAATATCATCAATTCAAACAGGTTTAATGATGGGATTATATATATTAAAACTTTTTTTTTCTCTGCTCATAAATTGAATATTTTTTTTTTAAATTCATAAAATCCAAATATTCGTGGGAAATAAATATTAACTGAAACTATACAAATGAGCAAGTAAGTAGTAACACAAATAAATTACATACTTAGTCAATTTACACAGTTTTAAAACTCCTTAACTTAAAAATTTATAATTAAATAAAATAAAAATTTTCTTCACCATTTTATAACTATAAAATAAAATCGAGTCTATATAGAAAAATTTCTCAACTTTGTCATATTTATTTAATTGAATATTTCAGTAAAATACACATAAATGTACAACAATGTATGAGTACATTGTTGACATATTTAATTTACCATCATTTTTTTTTTTTTAGAACCAATGAACCTACATATATATATATCACATAATATTAACGATGATGAAAATAAGTTGTCAACAAATAATAATAAAAATTTCTTTAAATACAATTATTTTAAATGCATTTCAATTAATTTTGATTTATTCAAAATTAATGTTAATTTAGAATTGATTCCAGAGTTTAAAAAGATCCAAAATGTAAATTAATATTATTTTGAACCTATTTATGACATGGATGTAAATCTCTTACTTATTATTATTATTATTATCATTTTAAATCAAAATAGCAACACTTTATTGAGTATAGAGCGGCAAACAAACATAATTATAGAATACAGTTTAGATCAAAGAAATTGGTGCATGAAGTCATTTTATTTAAATTTGAGAAGATAGAATAATTTTTCTTTAATATTGGGAAACGAGGCTTATAATTTTTGTCTGTACCTACAATTTGGATAGATGGTCATGAAAAGTATGATGGGCCCTGAAAGAGAAGCTATAATGTTGAACTCTATCTGATTTCGTTTAGTTAATGTGAGCTGTTAAACTGCCCACTATTTAAGGAGTTTGTACGCTATACATAAGATTATAAGATTTATGTAATGACCCCATAAAGTGATATGTACATAAGTATCAAATGTTCCATTTAGCTTATGTATAACTACTACTAGTTTTCTTAATGTTATCAGATGTTGGTAAAAATCATTAAAATTGTGTAGTTAGCATCATTTGAAATTAATTTTTGACTACAAAATATAATGTTACACGTTTTTGTTTCCTAATATTTTTAGATTAGGTTTTGTAATAGAATTAACTACATAACTAAAGGACAACGATTTGCTCAAGCTTCTAAGCCAGTAAAGAATTGTGTTATTTTACTGTAACACTATTGTAGCGTTCTGTAATAGTTACTATAACATTCGATTTGGATAGAGAATTTTGTGTGCCACAGTTATTATTGTCAGCTTAAAACATGCAATAAAGCAACCATATCAGAAGTTTATTACTAGATTTCATTCGACATTCGATTGTGCAATTATCCTCTCTACTAGGATTAGTAAGCCACCACCACTTTTGATTAGAAAAATGGGACGTAGGTAACACTATAACTCATAAATCAACACCCAATCCATTCAACCCATTTAACATAACCTAACTATTTGTTATTTTATATTTACATATCACTTTACATAATGTAAGTTAAATAAAAAATCTTCTCGGCAAATACTTATATATCGAACACGATTCCATATTCTAGACTTTTAAAATTGTTCCACTACAAAACATTTTAAATATTTTTGATAATTTTTGTTTTTGTGCTATGATTATCACTGTACACACTGTAGTTTAACTCTATTTGTTTGAAGATATTACAAGAAAACCTTATTTGAGTTTTTTACATTTATTACAAGCTCAGATGTACGTACATCTACACAAAGCTTTTACAACAAAATCAGTGATATTTGAATAACCCTTCATAATATACCAGTATACAGAACTAAAAAAAAAAGTATTCGAAAGAATATGAACTACAACGCCTAGAAATGGATACTTTATGGTAATTGATCACTATAAAATGATTTGTTTGGAATTGTTTTAAATTAAGATTTTACTAGGTCGTCTCCTCTATCTTAAGATGATTACAATATTTTCTTCATAAATTTTATCTCATATTCTTACATATATATATTTTATACATATATATAATATGTTAGCTCACTTTTATTGTTTTAAAAAATCATTTTACATCACAATCAGCATCATCAGCATCACAAAATCGTTTTTTGTTTATTTTTGTTATTTTTTATTAATTTTTTTTTTCATAAGGCATTAACATTAATATTTATACAATTGGGTACAATTCAATTTTTTTTTTTTGTTTGTTTTTTTTTTCATTATAAGTCAGTGTAAGTAAATTCGAATTTCCTTTTTGGATAGAATTGAAAATAATAATTGAAATCAGAATAAAGAAAAGATATACATTGGTGTGAAACAGTGTTTTTCAATGTTGGGCGTGATTTTGATAGTCAACAATGTGTATATAGCAAATATTAAAATAAATTAATTAAAATAACTTTTTTTTTAGTGTCTTAGGTGCTATTACACATCATTCTTTTCATCAATCTTCTTGTCCATATATTGACAATATATTGATGAAAAAAATGATGAACGATTACACATCAATCATGCACTCATCAATCTTTTGATCCATATTTTGACATTTTGCAAGGACATATTGTGAAACTGTTCTGAATATTGAAAATATATGAAATATATTGAAAATATATGAATATTGAAAATATAATTTCTGGAGGAATGTTTTTGACTTCAGTTTAAATTGAATTTTTACAGTAAATGTTGTGTACAAAAAACAACAAATTATTTTTAGAACTACATTATAAATTAACATTATAACCTTATCTGAACATTCCCAAAAAATAAAATCTGAACCTTCCCCAGAAAGCCATTTTTTTTACCTTCGCTTTTGACAGAAATATTGATGAGAATTTTGACAGCAAGATTGATGAGAATAGAACCACCATCAATCATTTCTCATCAATCAACGGTTAATATATTAACAATTATATTGACCATTGATTGATCATTGATTGATGTGTAATAGGGGCCTTAGAACCAAACCAAGCAGTTTTCTAACAAATTCCAAATTAGGAAATTTGACAGTTTAACTATATAAGTACAATAATAATCATATCAAAAATTAGTATTGAAATCGGTGTTTTAGGTTTCTATAACCATATAGCAGTTTTTATATCTATCTAAGGTACCTATCGAAATAAAAAAAAAAAATTGTATTCGCCCGGTCCTGGAAATTCGAGCAAGTTTGATAAAAAATCGTCCTGAATATCATTATGAATTGTTTTCCATTATTTCAATTTATTCTTTGTACATAATTGTACACAAGTGAGTTGCGACAATTTGATAAATTAAATATTTTATACGTCAAAATGTATCTATATATATATATTATATATGTTTGAAATTTCTAATTGAAAATTAAAACATTTTGAAAAAAAAAAAAATATTAATTTCGCTACGTCTCCTTTTAAATATCTATCATTTAAAAGAATAATAATGTACCGTCCTTTTTTCAATTTACAGATTAAATCTAATGATGATGTTGTCACGAAAAATGACAGTGAGCTAACTACGAATATATTAGCCGTTGTATGAAATAAAAAAAAATATTAGTTACATGTTAGTTACTTGAGAAACGTGTATGTTGTTATTTCATACAAAATGTTGAGAAACACTGTATGAAATAAAGCATGTTCGTTAAGACAAGTTTGTTTAATTTCATAGATCCGAAGTAGATGATATGCTAAAATTGTAGTATGATTTCTCGAAAAAATCATTCACAGCATATTTATTGAAATTTCTTTAACACAAACATAAAAACCAGCCCAAAAAATGGTGCTTCAAATTCCACTTTGTAAATGAAAATTATTTAAGTAATCCAGATTGTAGGAGACTGGTGAAAACATGATCATTTGAATGTACAATACAATAAAATAAAAGTGTTGAGATCGAACGTAAAAATTTAAATCATTTTAATACAACCTCAAAATATTCCACTCAATTTTATTTATTTACTTTTTACTTTCCTTTTATTACTCCTATTCTACCTCTTCCTCTTCTAAACAGTAAAAATTATGCACTTACTAAATATTTTACCAGTTTTATGTATTTAGATATTACTATATTTCATACAAGTAATACCAGTTTGTACTCCAGCCCCAGTTTTTTAGTACCACTACTTGCTCAATAAAGAAAATTATTTTACATTTTATCTGCAGAAAAGTACCAGTATTAGTTTTCCAGTAAAGTATAGTAAGACACAATACATTTCTAACTAGTTGATCTACTTTCTAAATTAGACACATAACGATAGATAGCTAATTCTAAACTAATTAGCTATTAATGGAATAATCTCTTACAAGGTATTATTTCATTATAATTTTATTTAGGGATTTCATTACTTGTATGGTTTACGTCACTCAGTCTCTTCCACCTTAGTTTTCAAGTCTCACCCTGACGTGCTGACGATTTTCAACTCAATAAAATGGAGTTGGAGTATATTAGGCAACAGTATAAGGATTGGCAACGGAGGATCTATGTCCGGAATTTAACACATAAAGAATTTAATTATATTTCTATAGACGCAACTGCAAAAGACGTCTGTACTCACAACGAATTGCTTAAGATGAATTCAACCATTCAACGCGTTGACATGATTGTGTTGAGTCATGCTTATGGTCTTATCCTTCATGTCTCAGAAAATATTAAAGACAACCAATTGATAATATTTCATCAACCAATTGATCAACCAATTTCATCAAACGATTGATAGCATTTGATAAAACATGTCAACCACAGTCTGTCCCTGTACAGAGATAATCGCAATCGAATCACAATGAATAAACCTATAGTTCCAACTGTAATTAACCGCATACAACAGTAAGGTATATTTCTTGTAGTGGTATTGATTAGAACATCGATTTAACCGTACCGAAATCCATCCTTAACCTAACTGTTGGAATGATCAAAGAATGATTCCTAATAAAGGTTGAGAATCTCTAACTGAATATATATACATTCTTTTTACAAATTTAATATTATAATAGTTAATGATTACCCCAACATGATTTCCATAGAATGAATACAAAAATATAATAATAAAAATAACAACAACAAAATATAACACACATAAGTTGAATTAATTTAATTTTTATAAAATCTGGAATTTTTATAAAATCTCTTCTTAAAAATTATTTTTAAAAGCACTCATAATAGTTGTTATTGTTACAGTATGAAATTTTTTTTAAAGTTGAGTAGTGTTTTTTAATATAATTTTACAGAGGTGATAAAAATAATTTTTTTTTATATAATTTTAAAATGTATCTGATATGAGAAAAAAAAAACAAAAAGAAAAATAATAATCTTCAGATCAATTGAGTTGTCACGTTTTGTTATTGATACGTTTTATTGAACTCTTGTTCAATTTTTCTGAAAAAATCTGGTGGAAATTTCATTCTTTATTAAAAATAAAAAAGTGTTTCTAAAAATCAGTTTTCAATTTAGTACCAGACAATAATACTAACGAAAGCTGTTACTAACTATAAGTTACATAAATTTATTCTGAAAACTCGAAATTGTATCTAATGTCGTTTTAAACGTTATAATTAAATATTTTTTTTAGTTCACTGACATTAGTAAGCCAATTTCGAATCATATTATGCTCGATCAACATCAGATTTCAATTTAAAATTTTAAGAAATATTTGCTTGCCTAATAGTTTATATATGTAGTTAGATCTTAATCTATATTCAACATAAATTCACAAACTACATTTAGTTTTAAAACATTATTTTAAAATCACTAGAGGAAATGTTTCGATTAATTTCTTTGAATTGCCGTCACATATAATTAAAATAAAAAATACATTATTTTTAACATTCATAAATAAATTCGAGCTTTTTTGCATACTAACAATTACATTTATAGAAAGTTAATTATTAAAAAATTCAATAGGATACAACTTTTTATTTTATTTATTTATTTATTTATGCTTAATACAAACATATTACAATATACATAATTGTACAAAATTAAGCAAACAAAATATAATTTTAAGCTTAATCTTATTCTAGATCTTAATATTAAAATATTGATATTTATACATTTTGTAAATTATTACCAAAGAATGTTAGAAAATTATAAATTTATATTAACTCTAAGGCATATGTAAGTGCAGCTTTTTTTTTAGTTGGGTTACGTTTAATGTGAAATCGATGTGGTGTTTTTGTTTATTTATTAACGTAAACATTCTATTAACAGGTTCAAATTTACCATAATTGGTACGATGAAATATTGGACGAAAAATATTTTCCGATCTAAAGCGGTTTCTGTTGTTAATATGTAAGTGGATCATATCTCTAACATAAGGAGAATCAATTTCATTATTTAAAACTTTAATAATGAATACGATATCAGCAACCTCCCTTCTGGATTCTAATGATTTCAGATCCAATAACTTTAACCGGTTCCTATAAGATGGCAGAATAACTGGATTTGACCAGTGTAAATTACGCAGTTACTTACTATACAGCAGTTTACTTACTTACTATACAGCAGTTTACTTACTTACTATAAAGCAAAATAAAACAGAGTTATGATTTTAACAGAAATGAGTAATAAATAATTTGTGACAACATCGAAGACAAATTTAAAGAAACAACTATGAATCCATCACAAACCACTAGAATGGTTTTGAACAGGAAAATTTATTAATTTGTATTCTTGACTATCTGAAAATCGTTACGAATTCTTAATAAATAAATTATCAATCACCTTGTTGTCGAACAGGAAAGCTATGTATTCGTATGGGCAGTGTCTTTGAACAGGTAAGCTGATTTGGTATAGATTTTGGAACAGATAAGCTATAGATTTTTTTTATTTTATGATTTATATTAGGAATGTTGAAAATGTAAGACTAATTTCCAAAAATACATACAAATCCACTACGAGTCATTTTTGAAAAGTAAATAGACAAAGACCTTATTTTTCTAAACAATTTACTCTCAAAAATTATTTTACAGTACTTTTTTCCTTTAAGCTAAGTATGCTGTTAAAAATGTTTGTCTATAAAAAAATAAATCCAAAAACTACTTCAAAATCGGTACAAAATTTTATCAGAAATTCGTTTAATCAATAACAGGTGGCATTACTTGGTCATTAGACAATCAACAACGTGAAAGTAAAATCTAACTATTTAAACTAAAAAAACTAATTGTTAAACTATTTAAACTAACTATAATAATAAAAATGGAACCATTTGAGGAATATATCGAAGAAGAAATGGAAGAAAACTTTCTTCCAAATTTCGTTTGTAGTTCAGCAATCAGAAAGGTTAAAACCAAATTCATTATTTTATATTTATTTAGTATTATTATCTCTTATTTTTAAGTTTATCTTTTATTTTTAAATTATTTTATTTTATTTTATTAAATAATACTTTTTAAGATTTACTTTAATAAGCAATATCATATTATAATCCCCAAAAGTTGTTATTTTTCTAATGTCAAAATTTTGCCGAGCGAGAAAAAATTTTATATACCCGGGTATATAAATGAGGAGTAAAAATTTTGAAGTTTAATACCTGGCGGTTAAAACAAGAACCTCATTTTTTTTTGCTCAGCATACTAACAGCGTACTACAAAGAAAAATTTGAAACAAAATTTTTGTTACCATTTTTGTATAACAACAAATTTTTGCACAGCGTACTAACAGCATACCTACCTACTAACAGCTTTAATACAAAATGTTTCAAAATTACAAGTTCTAAAACAAGTTATCTTCATTGTTCTCGAATTTGATGCAAGACATGGCAATTTTTTCCCCTCAATAATTATCTTAAACTTAGTGTTAACTTCTTATAACTAGGTATTATGATTTCAAACATGACATTTATTTCAAAACATTAGGATTAGGAATTGCCAAAAGCTAATTTGGTTTGAAAATTGCTTTGGCCTGACATTTTAAACCCGACAGTTTAGCTTTGAACATTGATTAAGTATACATTAGCTAACTATATATTATTATTTGGTTCTTTCAATGTATGTTCTAAGAGCGTGAAAAGTGATTTATGAGCACTGAAGGCCTTTGATGAATTCAAACATATATTTATTAATTCATCGCAAGCCACTATTTAGCATGACTTTTTGGCAGATAAAGTGATTATGATTAAAGATGGTGTTGTTGTTTTTTTCTATTACAAATAAGATGATAAGATAATGGTATTATGAACGGATCGGCTAAAATTGTAGAATTCGAAGTAAATCTGTAGACAGCAATATTTCAGTAAACAAATAATAAATATCAAAAACAAGAGATTTCGGGGGGTAGTCCCATAATTTTTTTTTTAAAAAATGTATTACCTTGATTTTATAATCAACCAAAAATTCCCGCCTAATTATTTTTTAGATAAATATTGCAAGAACAAAATACTTAAAATAGTAAGGGCTAGCGTCTCTAAACTGTCGTTAAACAAATAATTAAAATCCAGATTTTGTAAGCAACTATAAAGTCCATAACATTTTTTTTTTTTTTTTTTGTATAGTTATATATAGTTACCACATGTTCCAGAGCATGCGTATCAGCTTTTTAAGAGGGAAAAGAGCCGTTAAAAAATAAAAATAAAATAAAAAAACTTGCTTTACAAAAATTTCTTATTTTTTAACGTAGAATCTGAATTTACATAAAAAAAGTACCTTTTCCCTTTTGAAAATCTCGATTTCGGCCAATTTAAGCGATTTTTGGGCTTAAAAAAACGATTTTCTGGTACCCTCGATTTAGAATATTTTTTTTAAATTTTAAATTTTCAAATAACGCCTCTTTCCCCTCTTAAAAAGCTTATACGCATACTCTGGACCAATTGGTATACACAAATAAATATTATTAAGTAAATAAAAAAAATAAAATAAATAAAATAAAGCGATTATTAACTAGTTTTAATGAAAAAAAGTCTTCGTTGAAATAATATAAATACTTATAAGACTATAGTGAAAATAATTCATAAAAATTTTCAAAAAATTAATAACTGCAAATACTTTTAAAATAGGGCTTGTATTTTATATTTTTACCTTACATTTTTTTCTAACGATCTTTAAATTAATTAATTACAAAAAATTAAAAATTGTAAAAATCGTCATTTTTGTCGATATTCTAAGAGTCAACATTTTGTCAGTCAACATTTTGAAAGGCCTACATTTTGTCAATCAATTTAATGGAACTCTATATAAAGTTATGATCATTTCAGAAAATTTGTCTGATATTGTGTTCCCCATATAATCTCGATTTTTTTTTTTCAATATTCTTGTCAGTACCTTAAGTAGAATTACCTTTTCGTACATTAAGTACTTATAATGTTTTTCATATAACATTTTTCGACTATTTGTTGATTTTCTGGTATATATTATCAACTAATTAAATATTACTACTTATTTTAAATTTAATTGAAAACACAATTCATATATAGTAACATGTTATTCAATCAGCCTGGAAATAAGTAATTAATAAAAATTTTAAATAAAAACTATACCTGCTGAATAACTGAATTAAATAGCAAATAATATTAAAGTTAGTAACTTAATACACTTTACAGGTAAATTGAATCATAAGCAATGATTCAATAAAAAAATTTCCTTATTACAAAACTGTTACGAAGTACATCATACATTTATACATATATATATGTATCTACAGATTTACTTCGAATTCCACAATCAATAATTCATATTATATATTTTTTTATAGTTGACTTAAGTACAAAAATGTATTTTTAAATTTTATATTTATTAATTTTCCATTAAAAAAATTAATTTATTGGAAATTAAACATTTCCATTTTGTTTTTTACAGTTGAATTTACTTTTAACTCCTTGACTCAAGTCAACTTTTTATAAATAATATGAATGTTATTAAGCATAAGTATGTCAGTCTACACAAGATTATATGGGTATTAAATAGAAATATACTCGTCATAAGTATAGACACTGTACATTCATATAGAAGAAATTTAAGGAGATAGTACTGCAATCTAATTGAATTTCATTAACTTCAAGGTAAGAAAATGCATAACTAAATCAGTACTAGTAAGTTTTATTTTTATTAAAATTAAATTACTATCTAATAAAAAACAAATGTAATACGGTAATAAAACGGTAATAAAATTAAAAAAATAAAATCAAATTAACTTGTAATTTTAAATTTTATAAAATTAAAAATAATTGTTGAAGTATTGGAAACAAAAGTAGTTAGTAGTACACAACGAATGCCATTTATAAAATTAAAATGAAATAAAAATTGTTTTAAAGAGAATGTAAATTAACTCTGATGTCAAATTAGGCATTTTTTTTTAAATTGGGATTTTCAATCAATAAAATAGTTTTTTACTATTTCAGAAAAATAAAATAAACTTCGAATCAAAATTTCAAATGAACACAAGAATAATGGATTCTGTTTTGTTCAAAGTCAATTAAATCAAAAAATTTGTCACTACAAAATAAAAATTAAACAGGGTGATATTCTGATTCCTGATTGTTTGAAAAGAAAATTTCTATCAAATCGATGGTAAAGACTGTCTCAATAAAAAAGTATAACTTATTTCACTAATAATTACTTTTTGTTGCGCATATATCGATGTATTTCGGAAACAACTTATTTCCTTCACCAGTGCTTGCGGCTAAATTTTATTTGCAACTAATTGTTTTATTAAAAATTTATAAAAAAAATATTAAAAAAATATAACATTAATATTTTTATTCATTATTTTAAAAAGATTTCTTTCATAAAATCGTATTTACGTTGCAGCGACCTATTTAGGTTGTAAAGACAGAAATGGGTACATCTGTAGGCGGAATTAGCTCAGATTGAAATTTTCCAGCGGAAAAACGTACAATTCAATTTTTATTGTTAGTCTTCAGTAATATTTTATTATAAATGGAAATATCTACATTTAGGTTAGGTCACAATAAAATTAAAATTAAGATATTTTCAACTCTAAATAAAAGATGAATTAATAGAAAAAGTTGGGAAAATTTTGGTTAAAAATAACACCTTGAAGGAATGTATTAAATTATATAAATCTAATTTTATAAGGGACCAAAAGTTGACATCAAACAATGAATTTTCATGAAGCTTAATCAAATCAAACAAACTAAGTTGAATTAATTAATTATATTCTCTTGTTATAGCCATTGTGTTTTCTACACAAAGCTAATTTACCACCACCAATTACTAGGCCAGACAATGAACGGAATTGGATAAGTTAAAATATAACAGAAGTAAAAACCCAGGAAACAAAAGCAAACCATTTTTCTTTTTATTTACCCAACACTTAAGTAACTACTTATAGTTCAAATTCTGTTATCTCAACCCCAGCACATGAAATATGTCACACCACCAAATCCGATGTATGGTTTACTACAACCGAGTCTGTAGAAGGATTTACCATGTGATTTAATTATGATTACCGTTTGTTGTCATGTTTCATGGAATGTTATCTGGTTGACTCGTTGGCCATTATCTAAGATATGGGTGATAAAACCATATGGGTGATAAACCGTTGGATGGTTAGATTTATCTTCTTACAGGCCACTCATTGTGAGTGTAGACGCATTTACAGCCGGCCCAACAAGAATGTGCAGACGCTGCATAGATAGTTACGAAACAGACTCTTCAAAATGTAAAAGTGACTCAATTCCAAACATGAATCTTTCGCCTTTGGTTGCTATCTCCGTCGTTATCCAATACACTTCATACGTCCCCCCTCTACTGTTCCCTATCCATCGTACTACATCGAGATTGGAACCAAATAGTTCGTAAGAGTTACTAGGATTACCAAGGTTCACGACGTAAAAGTGAAAGTAGGAAAATAAGGTGGGAGAGGCTAAGTGAGACTATAACGCATAACCAACCCATGTAAAAAATTAAATAAAATGGAACTATTCTATTTAAGAATACCTAGTTACTGACAATAGCAGTAGTTTTCCACATTTAATGAGTAGATAAGTCAGTAATTTGTTAAATGAATACTCGAAATATTGTAGATCTTGTAGTGTAAAATAAGTTACTGTCAAGAACATACAAAAAAATGCCTCTCCGTCTCATGCCCATCGATGGGGTTACAGGGCAATGAGGTAGTACTTATAATAACTTATTATGAGAACATTTATTTTTTAGCCACTATTTGGTACAATATTAAGAACATTTAACACAAAATAGTAGAAAACAGTTCAAAAATTCAAAATCTTTGTTCATGCATATTGATTTTATTAGAGATTTTCTTATATGTAGTAGTACAAAGTTCGATGTACGTAGCAGAGGTAGACAGGTATAGTGCCGCCTTAAAACCTCGCTATTCATTTATTGAAACCCTGTGTTTGTCTGTATTGCACTTGAGAAAAAACTATAATATTTTATTATTGTTGATAACAAAAACAACAAATTTTCAAGAATATTAATACATTAATTTAGAAAGACTAAAGAAACATTTTTTTATTAAATTTTTGGACTTAGACGAAATAGATATTTGGTATCTGAGTTTTGTGGTGTTACGCCCCTGATGTAAATTGAAGCTCAGATGGAAGGATGGAATTGAAAATCATTTTAATTCTACTAAGTATTATACAGACTAACAGGTAGATCCTAATTAAGAAGATTTCTGCGGTTGATCGAACATTTATGAGCCCCGTGTCACCATTAGTTCGATCACGCTCAGTTAAAAAAATTTATAAAACAAACTTTTAAAATATATCAAAATTAAGTAATAATACACTTTAAGTGAATCTGAATTTCGGAAATGTCTGAAATGAAAATAAGTACTTATCAATTTTAATTTTAGATACTAAATGGGTCTAATGAAATAATTTCTAAAAAATTATGTAAATTATTTTCAATAATAAAATCAAGTACAACACATCTTAAATTTTAATTTATCCTCAATTTAAAGAAAACAATTACAAAAATACTTTCTTAATTAAAAATATTATTACTTAAACGCAAAGCTACTTGCTGTATATATATATATTTCAAATCACGTGTTTTAGTCACATTTTACAATAAAAAATAAAACATAAATTTTTAATTATTGTAATAGTGAGTTAGTAATAGTCAGCTTTTTTTCTAAATTACTTAAGTAAAATTTATTTTCATTGTGATATCAATTATTGTTTTAAAAGCTAACGAAACAAATAACTACGAGCACATATTTAAAAAAAAAATTAATTAAATTCTTAATAGTGTACAAGAGCATAATAAAACTTAAGTATATTGAAAATGGCGGGATTGTTTTTCAAAACCATTTTAATTATATATATATATATGCGGTATAGCAGCACTTGTTATCGCTGCATTATGCAGTAGCAATTTAATTACCGTCATAATCAATTTTTATGCCGGTAATTATATTTAATAAAAGTATGAATTTAAATTAAGTATTGAGTGAAATTAGAGATCTGAGTGATTTCTTCAAGTGGGCAGACTTTTTTTGTTTTTTATGTTCTTGTCAATAACTTTACGTCAGTAACGTACGGTCAGCTTAAACGAATAATAACCACAAATAGTTAGGCCATTCAAGTTGTAGTCTGGCACAATTTAGTGTGAAAGAAAATTTTCTTTTCAAAAACAGCTGGAATAACTAATTTTACCTATACCTTCTTACCATAAATTTACAAAGACGTCTGCAAAATTATAAAAAAAAAGAAAAACAATCAAAAGTTAGAAAAAATATCTAACTCTTATTAACAATATTAAAAAAAAATTAAACAAAGTTATTTGTGGTTGCAATCTAGACTCAATTATAGATCGAATAAATTCTCAAAACGTAATTTCCAAATGGAATTGACGCAATAAAATTCAATAATCGAAAACTATCGAACACTTAAAGGCAAAAAACAGAAATTAACTAAACTGAATTTAACTAAAAAGTATATTTAAATTTATACAAAAGTGTTTAAATCCAACTTATTTTTTAGTTCAAGACTTAATGTTTCAAATTTAAATAACTGACATTATAAAAAAAAGTAAAAAAATAAACTTTATCAACTAAAATATTTATAATTTGGTTCTCCATTATCACTCAAGCATAACTATCACTTAAATTAAAGGATAACAAAAAAATAAAACTTTATTTACGACAACTCAGGTTACTGACCTCTTTTATAAACTGCAAAATTTCAAAGCAATTTAAAAAAAAAGGCTGAATTTGTTATTGTTGTGATAGTGTTGTGATAGTGTTATTGCCAGTAAAATTTATAAAAGCACCAAAAATTTTACAATTCTCTTATAATGACCTAATTTAAGGACAACATATTTTATTTTCATGTTCAATAAAATTTATTACAATAGTTGACGACATCTAGGAGTTCAAATCGATATATACATACATCCATAGAGCTGAGGTGGCAAAATAATTATCACGAACAATTTTACTGATTTACTTATACAAAAAAAACTTTTCACGTCAACGAATTAAAGTTGGGTAATTTTAAACTTTACCACTATTTTTTTTTTGATTTTGTCATAATATTGACAACATTGAATGAAATCATTAAAATCATAGCAGGGCTGAATTTGAACACTAAAACCATAATCAGTGTTCGGAATACGGTAATGAGATTCGATATTATACTTTGATAAAGTATATTTTTAAAATATCGGGGATAGTTTCTTTGTACCAGCAACACTTTTTTAACAATTTTTTGAGTAAATGTATATAAAAAAAATATTTTTTTTGCAACAGATGGGTTTGACGGTTGAATTTTTGTTTTTTTGTGTATAAAATAAATTTCCCAAATAGAATTTTTTGCAGCGATGTATTTTTTTCTTATATAAAAATTTAAAAAGCTATCTCCCTTTTTAGAGCCAATAAAATTTTTAAGATTTTAAATATTGGTTAATTAAAATCCACCTTTATTTCGAATAATAAATTCAAGAACCATGAGACTAAACATACAGTTATTTCAGAAGTGACATGAGTAAAATGTCACACATCAAATTTCAAACAACGAATTTCGAAAAGTATTCAATAATTTTGATGTAGTTATGTAGATTAAAACTAGAAGGGTAGAATAGTTTGGAAAATTTTGGAAATTTGATGTGTCTCGGATGGGTGACAAAAATCGGGCAAAATAGCACGTGATGGAAGACTAAATAATATAAATAACCATTAACTTAGATTACTACTGAAAGGTATTGGTATCCTAGACTCTCTGAATGCATTTAGACGGTTAGCAAGAGCAAATTGTTTTCAAATTTGTTGTTTATTGATTTCGAACAAACAATTTAATACTTACTACCCTGATGAAAATTGAGTGACCAATCTATCTATTAATTATACCTGTTGATATGGAAATTTTTCATAACTAGCATAATGTCTTTCATTTACAGTATTTTTCAATTTTCGGTTGAATTAAAAAAAATTTGTTGGTTATTTTAACTAGTCAAAACTCTTCTTAAAAATTTTTAATCAAAAACTCATTTTATTTTTGTTGCTTTAACTAACAAATTAGTATCGTTAATTTGGCAGTTACTTTGTTCAAAATCTCAAAACCTTTGTCAAAAAGTGTATTTTAATGTTTAAAGCTATTTTACGATACTTTGAACCCTTTTTACAGTTAAATTAGAAATAACAGAAGTTGATTTATTAAACTGAATGGTTTAAAGTTTAAATACGCAGAGATACGATTCGAATGAAGGTCAAATCCAACAGAAAAAATTATGATTCCATTTTTTATTTGTCCACCACTGTACGCATATACAAACTTTATGAAGTACATTAAAATTTAATGAATTTCTGTTTTAGTAGAACTTTTTATAACTCGGATAAATTTTATATTTGGTAATTTTATGGCTAGAGGTTGATTGTAATAACATTAAGATTTTAACTTAACTATATATATTAATTTTGGAACTTTACCAAAATAAAATAAAAACGTTTTCTTTTGTTCTGATTTTTTAAATAACTATTATCGTTTTTTTTTTATTGAAATATATATTTTTTTTGTTATACTTAATCAAAACAGGACATCTTAAATGCGAACATTTTCTTTTTGGCAAGTTGTAAATCAAAAAAAAAAAGCTAAGTTTTTAAATTACAAATAGCAATTACTATAAAGTAAAACCTTCTGGCGATAAAACACAAACTACAAAATAAAAACAAAAAAAAAAGATAATTTGTAAGTACGTACATAGAGTGTACATGACGTAAAAATAAAAACAAGGAAAATTAATTATGTACATTGTGTACATGTGTAAAGTAATTAACAATGATTTTTATATTAATGTAGTGTAATTAAATTCGTTGTAACTATTAAACACCAAAAGTTTTATTATTGTTGTATTTTGTTTTTGTTTTTGTAAATGAAAATATTTAGAAGGAAATTTTATTATACAAACAGAAAATTACAATGATCACTCTATAAAAAGTTTAGAACTCTTTCTTGAAACACTATTAAATAAATATGATTAGATATTGTACTTAAAAAGACTCCTTGTTCAAAAATAATTAATTATAATTACATATATCTATACAATATATAACTAGTATACATACTTGGTATACATATTTGGTATAAAATTGTATTTATTAAACTACGCAGATATGGTGTACTTAATTTACAAAATTACAAAATATTAATTATTACATAAGATTCTGTACAATGTTACAATGCATTTTTTATATTCAAAAATTTGTAGACTAGCACTAGACATCAGTACGATTAGTTGTGCGTGTTGTTTAAATGTGTTAAGTTTGATGTGTAAAATGGTTTAACCGTGAAAAATTGCGAACAATTTTGTGGAATAAATTAATCAGCGGCACTTAATCTTTATAGCTGAAGTTCTACAAGATTTTTTCGACTGTTTCTAGTAGTACGTACAGGATTGTCCAGTTTAGAGCAAAAATATTTGAAGGGACGATTCCTTGGAGTATTTTAGCAAAAAAATCGTTCTAGACGACGAGGGGAGGTGTCTATTTTTAAATTTAACCTAGGCTACAGAAGATTAAAGAAAATCGGATTAGAAAAATTATGTCTAAACAATATCCACTACAGCTCCGAATGATTTGAAACTAGAGCAACATCTTCTTCATATTTTTTTTTTAAATTAATACACCTAATTAATTAACGATATTTGTTGGAAGTGTTTTGTTTATATTTTTTATATTTTCTATTTCTCATATTCTTTATATATACAATATCAGAGATTTTCCGTCCCATATATATGTACAAGTAAATGATTAACTAGTTATATTTATAGTAAAATATACCAAAACGGTAGCTCCAAGCGGTATTGAAACGTTTAATTGAAAATTTAAAGGATTTAATATGATAAAAGTAGATAAATATGTGATTAAAATTAAAGTAAAAAAAGAGTAACAATAAATTTAAATTTAAAGTTTAAATAAATTACAATTTTAAATTATCACAAAATGGTATGTATTAATATTATATATACATATACATAAGTGTTAAGTGTATTTTAAATATAAATAAATTTAAATAAAATAAATTATGGTAATTTATTTATATTTTTTTTTTGTTTTAATATTTTTAAATATAATTTTATAGTTTCAATAGAGGTCGACGATTGACATTGATATTTTAAATAGTTAACCTCTTATTTATTAAAAATTATTGTGTCCATGCCAAGGTGTTAAGTTATATTATTTTATTATAAATTTTCAACAATTGCTGTTTTATTATTTAAATAAATATAAATTTAAATATTTAATTACATTTTATATAGAAATATTTATTTCACTATGTTTTAATATTTCCAATAAATTTTTGTGATTTTAAAATGTAATACAAATAAAAAAATAAAATATTTTATTAATCACTCATTAAATTTAATACAAAAATTTATTTATTACCATATTTTAATACAAACAGTCTCAAATTGACTACAGAAATATTCAAATTAAGTAATAAAGAGATCATAACTATGATCAAATTATATTTAACTAAGTGCATTTAAGTATAATAGATTATGTAGTTACTTTGTACTTATTATGTAAATAGATACTAACAAATTAAGCATGTCCAATGAATACCAGAACCAATTAAATCAGAATAACCAATTAAACAACATATGACTCTTTGCAATTCAAACACTAAAGCATTAGTCAACATCAACAATACAAAAATTCGATAGAATTACTGACAAGTGACAACTATATTAACTGGAGAACCTTAAACCATTTCAATGAAAATTGCTATAGTTACGATAATTCGCTAAATTTTATTATTTTGAACAAAATAAGAAAAATTAGTAAACATTTGATTACCACACTAAAAAAAAAATTTAAAAAAAATAATAACATGTAATAATTTCACCTTTATGTAACAAATATAACTACTGTACGAAAATGTAATTCTACCTAAGTTACTAACAAAAAACAAACATACAAAAAATAAACATATAGTTAACCATATTCCGGGTGTTACAGAACATGCGTAGCAGTTTTCTAAGAGGGGAAGGCGCCGTTATTATAAAATTTAAAAAAAAGTTTGTTAACTAAATCGAGAGTGCTCTATCGATTGGTGATATTTTCAACTTCCGTGAAAGAGGGTTTTTTAAGCTCAAATCTCGCGGAAATTGGACGAAATCAAGATTTTCAAATGGGAAGGGATACTTTTTAATGCAAATTCAGAAAATTAAGAAAATTATGTTAAATAATTTTTTGTTGTTTTCTTAATATTTTTCTTTAAAATTAAAAAAACAAAAATGCTCAATTTTGTCTTTTGTTAAACTAAAACTAATGATAATCATTTTTATAAATAAATTTGTTTTTAATGTTATCATATTTTTTATCTCAGTTTTAGGTTTTTTTTTAGTTTTAGGAAACCTACAAAGTTTCAACGAAAAAAAAAAAAAAAATTACTTTACAAAAGTTTCTTATATTAATGTAGTGTAAAGAAGACGTAGAATACGAATTTTCATATCCGATCCGATCCGATTTGCGGTCCTTTCCAGAAATTGAAAATACCACCAATCGATAGAGCACCCTCGATTTAGTTAACAAACTTTTTTTTTAATTGTAGAATAACGGCGCCTTCCCCTCTTAAAAAGCTGATACGAATGCTCTGGAACACCCGATATATATATATACATTATTTTAGTCCGACTAATTTCGTTTTATAAATAAGTACGTTATCAAGAATTTTTAAATTTAAGTTTTCTAAATTCTCATTATTTTTTATACTTTAAATAATTTGATAGATTTGAGAAGATAACTACTTCTGTTCACTGCTTCTCAAAACAGTTTTCCACTTCAAAATTCTATTCTAAACAATCACTGTTATTTTATTCTGAACAACCATCTATTAAACTCACTATGTTAATACATTATCTACTCTAACATTACATAACACTTTAGTTCTTAAATCACTGATGTCTTCAAACTTCATTAACTTTTTCTCGTCTCCTGATTTCATTCTAATGATTTTCTTTTTATGTATAGCTTATATATTATTCAAAAACAAAAAAAAATATTTCACATTATTAAAATCAATTTAAAATTCAATTTAAAATTGAACCTTGTAAAAATAATAAATCTAAAGAACAAAATAAAATCTCTATTGAAATTTCACACTCTAAAAGAGCAATGTATCACATTGAACTCTATTAAATGACATTTAAAAAAAAAAACAAACAAAAAAAACATCAGAAAAAGTTACATTTTATAAAAATTGTTTCCGTTCCATACATAATTTGTTGCAAAATATTGCATATTGTACATATTATGTAAGTCTAGTCTAAGCAAATAATTTTTAAGCTTCCGGTAACTATAGTATGTCAACCCAAATATTTGTGCTCATGTCTAAGCAAATCCTTTTTTTTTTGTTATATATATTCATATACATATTTATAAAAAAAAAAAAAAAAATTGCCAACAACGTCAATGAACTCTATTCAACCTTCTTTTTCTGTTCCTATTTATCCTGATAACTAAAGCTAATCCATTATTATAGAACAAAAGAGTTTATTTGAAATAGAATAGCCTGAGCAGCAGAATATTTTTAACATCTTATTTTCAAAATGTGATTATAGGGTTGCCAGATTGAAATTTCAATAAAATGTAACAAAATATTTTGGAGAAAATGCAATTTAATTCTTTAATTGAATAATCTCAAAATACAAGGAAAAAAGTTTGATAACTATTCAAAATTACTAAAAATCTACAATGAATATGCAGTTGAAAGTTACACACAACTTTTCAATCATAGCTAGAAAAATGTATTACGGTCGTACTTTCAAGTAGTAAGTCGTATCAGATTGTTGTGTATTCAATACTTTATATTAATTATTTAGTTTTTATTTCACTGATTTATTTGTTCAAATTTTAAAACTACTCTTAACTACATAATTAGAAACTTATAGTCTATGAGTTATAAAATAATAACTAAAAATAGGTATATAATATTGATAACTGTGAGTTATATGATATGAAATGAAATTACTAAATAGATGATACACAACACAGATATAATTTTTCAATTTGGATAAAGTTATTTGTTTTGTGCTTAAATGTTCCAGCCAAGAAAATCTTCGAATGCAAACCCGAAGGTACAAACTAAACCTTCGCTGGAGAAATAAATAAATCGGCAGATATAAAACAATTTCGTATATATATAAACTAAATTAATATGTAATCAAGAATAACAAACCAGTAAACACTCCTACAAAGAGCAATCAATTCAAATCTTTTAAAGCTTTCGAAATTATTTATGTTAATTCTCTCTTAACTTGAAACTTGAAACTTGAAACTATGCAATTTCAATTTTTTTAAATAACTTGAGTAATTATTTTATTTTTAATAAACAATTTTTTTTTTAATTATTGCAGACTTGTAAGCATGTTTCTTACAGACTATATTTTCACTAAGAAAGCATTGATTATTTTATTTTATGCACCTGTTATTTTATGTTGACCTGTGCATGCAGACAACTAAAATATAAATCATTTGCTATATTTCTATTGAGTCTTTTCATTTGTCTTCCAAACCTCATTGGATCTTATGAAATGATATAATAGGATTTAATTAGGGTAGAAAAATGTAATCCAACAATGTACCACGTAATTATGGGTACAAATTTCCTCAAAACATTCATCTCCTCTACTAAATCATAGGTGGGGCAACAAGTACAATATCATTCTAGTAGAGGGTATGAATTATATCAGTAAAATACTGACCTGAATTTCAGAACTACAAAATTTGAGCTTATCTAAGTAAGTAATAAGGATAAATTGTGATGAATTAAAAACGTAGGGCACACAACCAAAACGTCATACTTATAAACAAAATTCGACAGAATAATTACTTGAAAACAAAATAATTCAACAAAGAGATTTCACCAAATTGGAATTTTGTTTAACTTTTACAACTCACATATGGATTTATTTTAATATACACATACATATATGAGTTGTTAAACTAATCAGAATCAAACTAGAAGTTACTTAGTTAGTTCAACACAACATCACCTATTTTTACACCTTAATTAAATAGTAATTAATTCTACCGTACTTTAAGAGCATCCCTAAGCGCAATTTTTATTTTAAAGAGAGAGAGAGAGAGAGTGGTAGTTTATTTTGAGCTACTAACTTATTAGTGTTGAGTTTTTCGGGATTTTCAGTTAAAACACTTCTTTTTGTCTATCAACACTTAAGAGAGTGTATGCTGCCGAGGTGACGAATACAGATGATAACTAGTACCTCGACCACTTTTTCTATTGTTAATAGTTTTTTCATTCCCTATTCATTATTCCTTATTTTGTTTTGTTTCTATTCTTAGGAATAATCTAAAGAATGATGTTTTTTTATTTTTTATTATATAATCGTTGGCATTTGAATTCATCCGAATATAGAAATAATTTTTTTTGTTTTGGTTTAAACAGCTCCAATTGGATGTCAGAAGGAAAGTTCTTCTTCCTTTTCAGGTTGTTTTTATAAGAATTTAATTTTTAGTCTTGTATAATGTTTTTCAAAGAAAAGAAAAAAAAAATTAAAAAAAAGAAAATAGAACATACATATACAAGAGATCTGGTGAATATAAACAAACATTAGCTTTGTTGATTGCATTTTTGTATATTTTTTTTTTTTTTTATTAGAAATGGAAGGAATAAGCAACCTATATAGAAAAACGAAAACAAAAAGTGGATGTATTTTTGGTTTCTTTAATTTTTTTTTTTTTTTTGTTTATTGAGGAATGGGATGGATGACAAGTTTTATATATGCATCTATACTCGTACATTATACTTATTCTTAATTCTATTCTCCTCCAGTTTCTTTTAAAATTCTGTTGCTTTATTATTTTTATTCAACATTTGCTTATTTATTTATCTGTTGTTTTTATTTTTTATTAAAGCGTTTCGAGAAGAAAAAAAAAATATTCGTTTTTTTATTTTGTTGCTATGTCCAAATACTCGATATACATGAATTTAAATACGCCCTTTTAAAGCAAGTCTTCTAATTATTTATACGGATATGTGAATGTATACAAGTTTAGGTTGGTAGGTACATACTTATATCAACAAAAACAAAAATGTGAGCGCGTAAAATAGTTTAAATTATAAAAAATTAAAAAAGAAAGAAAGAAAATTTGTGAAAAATAAATAAATAAAAAAAAATAAAAGTTTAGTTTATTGTTCGCTTTTGTTTATATAAATTTAGAAATGAGATACACACTAATACATGCGTACATTACGTATGCCAATAGACTTTTGAATACATTAAATTCAATTAAATTTAATAATTAAAAAAATTAGTTCGTAAGATTTGTCAAGGAAGGTTAAAATTGGAATTTGAACTTAAAGGAACCTAAGCCTTATATGAATTCAATCAAGGGTTGTAGTTCAGAGTTCACTCCAAATAAAACAAATTTAATATAAACCATTGTTCAAAACTGCTTAAAGATTCATCTTCAGCCCAAAATCAGACAGTTTTTTATTTATTTATTTAGTTCAAGCTTGATTCAAGCAGTTACATATACTTAGATATTTTATTTAAATGAGTATTAAAGGGGGGAAATTACCATTCAATTTGTAATTCCTAAATAAATAAATAAAATTCTACATTTAGCTTGGATACAAGTCAGAAATAAGATTTATTAAAAAAAAAAATATTTTCTTAAAATTTGAAATGACCTCTGCTGACAACAGAGCTCAATTCTCAAAGTTTCAATTCAAATCATGGTGTAAGATTGTGTAAACGTGATTTACTTATATAAAAACGATCAGGGTTGATATTGTAGTGGTGTTCCAGAATAATAAGGTATTCATTTTTTTTTCCTTTATTGCGATAAAAAATATAAATATCCAAAATTTATACAAAAATTTACAAAAATAGCGAAAATTCAATTAGAGTTTGAAATAAAAATAAATAATTTTATACAAATTTTGTGATAACACAATTTCGTTGTAAGTAAATATACTTAATATAAATTTTGACGACCCTTGCATAAGCTTATGATATTATGATATTATAATTTTGTGAAGGTCAATTACATTTCCTGTAGAAATAAAAATTGATAAAGAGTTCGATTTAAATTGTGAAACAGTTCGATCTGATTTCTTTTTCATTTATTAAAAAATTTTATAATGGTAAGCTGATTTTAGTTAATGAATCAGATGAAATTTATTCAACTTCTATTTAATTATTCTTACGATCATTAAAGAGAGGTCGAGGTGGTCGAGGGAAATCATAATGAGCTAAAACTAATCGTTATTGGAAATTCAAAGTCTAGATATAGTTATTTAAGTATGCATGTGTGTACATAGTAAACGGTGAGAGTATTTAAGAATAGAAATTTGATAGCTAAATGGAAAATCAAACTTTTGTTACTGACCACATTTTTTAAGTCTCAAATATTATTTTGGAAAGCTTATCACAATTTCCAAAAGGGCCTCCCCAAATTTTACGGCTGCTGAAGATTTGAGAATTCGACTGCACCAACTTTAATTTGGTTACAGTAACCGTTACTGAAAGGTTGTGTATAAACTTTCAAGGAGAATTGAAGGACTTATTTTACACTTAGCAATAAACTAATGATGCAAATATGCAATTGAGGCAACGATATGCGTGCGACACTGCGACTGAATAAAAATTAAATATAACTGAACTGCAACTGATGAAATATTTTTGACGAAATACCAATTCCTTCAGAGTCATAACTACTGGCATTCTGTTGTCATGACCAGTAATCGGCTATCAAAACCGAATATTTGTAGCATTCGATTATCACATCCGAATGTTTGTTATTGTAACAGCATATTGTCTTTGTATTTATATTAGCTGATTGGAAGATATAATGTATAGTGTGAGTATTTGAAGCGGATTAACAGTATTTTCCAATACTTATAGATAAGGCACAAAATTAAGTAAAAATTGATGGGTTATTGTTCACAGAAATCACTAATATAAAGTCAAATCTAGAGTTATATTTAGAAGTATAACGATGAAAGTAAATAAGTTCTATAATACCTCTTTATATCCGGCATGTCACCAAAGTTTTGTTCTTGGAAATTGTTCAAGTATACCCAAAATATATATATATATATACTCTCTCTATATACATATATATATATATATATATTTTCCAATTTCTTTATCCAAATCTTCTATTCTTCTCACAATTTTGGTAAATTCACTATATACATATTTAACACATTTTATGTCTCCCCATTTCATTCCTATATAGAAAACACATGTTTATATCAATGCATAAATTGCATTTCCTAAAAAATAAAAATTTTAAATTGAAAAACTATCAATACACAATACTTTTACCTACATACAAATTTTTACATTATGCTTTCAAAACTACACTGTACTGTACCGTATATAATGGGCATAACCCATAAAATTATAAAAATAATCTAAACAAACCAAAAAAAGAAACGATTCGTCCAAGTAAAGTATAAAACGATATTTTTTTTCATTAAGAAAAATACCATTTCTAATTTTAGAAAAATTGAATTTAAAAAAAAACGAGCAGAACTTTAAAAAAAACAAAAAAAAAACAGAACAAAAAAATGCCCATAAAACTTAATACGTAAAACACTCAATATTTAAAAATTGATGATAACTATAAAGTTTTTTTTTTTGTATTTAATACATTGAATAGGTATGTTCGGGTGTATATATATTACTTTCCTACTCTATTTAGATAAGTATTTATATGTCAAAATATAAAATTTACAAAAAAGTCATGAACTGAAAATCCTAGAAAATAAAATAAAAAAACTGTAAAAAAATAATCTTAATAAATTCATATTTAAATATAAGTATGGATGTATGTGTACTTGCTCACAAACAAAAATTCCAGAATTTTTCATTTCCTGCAACAGGAAGTAAAAAAAATTTTAATTTGGGATAAAATAAAAGGACATCATTTGTATATGTAACTATAAGTTATAAATATTTAACAGAATTACCAGGTGGTTTAAAAAATGATTTCAAATAAAACTTACAAGCTTACTCTACACTTTTTGTTTGAATTCAATTTGTATATGAGGTGAATTACAAAATATCATAATTAAAAAAATTATTCAAATCGAATATAGTAGTTCTGAATTGTTTATAATATAAAAAACACGCAATAATATAATAAAAACAGAACTAAAGATTTTTTGCAGAATCTTTTCTACTTTGAAGAAATTGTTTGAATGTTGGTAATCATGTTTTTAAATCATTGGAACAAGTGCTGACAATTCAATTCACGACGAAGCCAAAATCCTTTACAAGTTTTTCGACCTGACCCAGTTGCCTGTCCCATTGGAACAAAATGAATGACAATAAAATATAATAGACCCATATCTTGAAAGGGAAAAGGGTCTTGAAAATTTAGCTACATATTAATATGCAGGTAAAATTATATATATATATACTTACTTACTAACATAAATAAATAAAATAAGTGCTGACACCTTCCAGATATTTATAATATAAATTATACTAAACAATTATACATATAACATAATTTTTCAGCAAAAACGTTTTACCAAGTGAAAATTTTGTTTAGTTTTTATAACTCACATACGAATTTATTTTAATCTATTGTTATAGGTGTACGTTATGCATTACATGTACTCCTAATACTGGAAATATAAAGCTAATTGTATCGACATGCTTAGCTCAAAAATTACACAGTACCAGAGATCTAAAACACATTCTCTCAAGTCGACCAAATCTTTAAAATAAACAAAAAAAAAACTATGAAAAAATACGACACCTAAAAGAAGAATCTTAAAACACTCTGTATTTCTACAAATAAGAAATAAATGAAAACAGATTTAAAATATAAGTAAAAAAAAATATCAAAAATAAAAAATAAATATAAAAAAATTGGTGAAAATTTCATCTCCTAGTAATCTCCTTGTGATGAAAATTCATAAAAATAAATAGAAAAAAAAAACACAAATAATAAAAATTTAAAGGACATGACAAAATAAAAGTGATAAAATTCATATTGTAGTTGACGTAGTATTGTAGTATAACTAGCTATAGTTGCATTGCATTTATTAATATACTTCAATGTACATGTCACTACACACATATTAACATGCCCTTTTACAAAACAAAAATGTTTTATGGGAAAAGGAAATCGATATTTCATCCCTTATAAATCAACCTTTTTAAAATAAAAATTGAGAAAACAAAATAGCGACAATTCGTAGTAGGAAACTCACTATATAACATGATTCCTGTTTTTTTTTATGTAACTAAGCGTATTATTTTGTATGCAATAAAATATACAAAAGTAAACTATACAAATAATTGTATTGGTTTTGGTACGCATTCTATTCTAATAAACAACATCAACTGTACATGGGAGCAGATGAATTTCTATGTAAATGAAAGCTGATTTATTTGAAGGTATAAAAATGATATTTATCTCATAATTGTTAAGAAGATACTATCTTATTATTTTACTTACTCTAACACAAATGCATATACATCATATATTTTGTGACAGTTGTTGATGTGCTTGATTATTAAATTTAAATGCAAATTATAGTAAATAAATATGCACAACAAAATAATTCGCAATGAAACTGACATTAATGAACATTATCAAAGTATGTATAAAATTAAAAATGAACAAAAAACAACATAACCAGTTACTTAGTTTAAATAATTGAAATGTACTTATAATATGCGTTTATATATATACTTATATATACATAACATGCGTTGATATATCGAATGTTTTATAGTTCCTAAACATAATTTACTGCCTATAATTACTTATTTGTATAAATGTGATACGTTAGTTACAATTGAACTTAAATAAAAATATTTCAATGTCAACTACTTAAGGATTACGGTAGACTGAGGAATAACAAAAACAAAACAAAAAAAAAAATTTTAAAAATTATAAGACCAGACTACGGTCACACTTAAAACAAAATTTATAACACAAATATAAATACATTTATAGAATTAAAATTAAATTGCATTAATGCTCAACTGTATATGAACTTTAAAATTACAAATAAAGAAAAAAAAAAAAACAAAACAAAAAAAAAACACAAATCTGAAAAACTAAAATTCAACCCTTATGACCGAAAAGGTATATAAATTTAAAACCTTTGAGATTATAATTTTAACTGTTATAAAATTGATTTTTAGAAGGTAAGTAGGTAATATTTTTTAAGCATTAAGGAAGAAATGGCGCAAAAACCATAATAAATTATATTCTTTCGTCATTAATTAGTCATTAATTAGTTACTGTGGTTTTGCTTAAAACAGTTGTAAAAATATCTAAAATAAATCCAAAAAATAATATAAAAAAGCTGGATTATGGTCTATTATTTAAATAGATTTAAAACATGTTACCCCACTAAGTATATTAATCGATTCTTAATTAAATAACTACTTAACTATTTGTATTTCTCAAAGGTATTTTAACTATAATAATTTGTCGGCAAGTATGATGTTGTGGTTATATTATCTGACTGACTATCAATCAGAAAGTTCTGCGATCGATTCCTATACAGGGTATAGATTTTGTAAACATTTTTTTTTTAATTCTACTTTAAAATTAATTATAAATAATCTAAAATATCTCATTATAGTTACTTAGTAGTTTTTACTCTTTTTCCACGCCACAAATTAAAAATATTTTTATTATAATTAAGAAGTTCTATAAGTATAGGCCAAACAAGTAGGTAGTAGAGCATTTACCTGAAAAAAAACATAAACTGCACATCAAATTACGCAGCACACATAATAAAAGAAGGTCCCAAATCGGGAAATTTTCAAATTAATTTCACATCGTTGCATAAATGTCCAAAAGGCAGAGTAATGCACATTCTCAAAGACTACGAAATTTACAAGAACAATAACATCAAAATCTTAATCCAATAACACTGCAATAAAAACAACAAAATACTTAGATAATAAAAATTATCCAAATTAGTTTAGAAATATAATTTTAATATAAATATAAGTAATTATAATAACTTATCCACTGTTTACTGAAGATGACAACTTCAACGTTGTCGAAACATGGCTAATTTTTAATTTTAATTTCAATTTTCAAAATTTAAAAAAGCAAAACGTCCACACAAAGGGAAAATAAATAACGAAAACTATTTCCTAATTATAATATAAATATTTTCTAAAATATCTAATATCTGATTAGTTGAAAAATTGGGGGTTATCACTTAAAATAAAATGTAAACATAGTAAGACTACTTACTTATTCTATAGACTTTGGTATACTTAGTTATATATATAAAAACAAATTGATAACAATCTTATGGAATGTTTACACATTTACATGAAGTTATATTTAATATATATAAATATGTACCCAATGAATGACAATATCATCATCATCTCTATTGGTAAAGTTCGCCATTCGAATTAATCTAGACCACATGTCTTGTTTATCTTAATCTTTTTTGTCTTTATAGTAATTTGTTATAACGTTTTAATTCTCAATTAGTGCTCTTCATTTGACCTGATTTTGTATTTACCATCGTCATTTATTTTGGGATTAAATATTTATTTTCTCACTAATTGTCATCAACCCGGCAGATTGGTATTGTAAATTTTTATTTGTATTTGTATTTGTCTTTTTTAATATTTTGAACTTAATAAGAATTTTGCGTGCATCTAAAATTTTTTGTTCGACATTTACTCTAAATTAGTTGTCAAATGCATGCCACTTTTATTATTTATTTAAGCACATACAACTTTATAACTCTTTAAGTTATAGGTTTTTCAACACAGTAAGTAGTTAAGTATTTCAATATATTTTTTTTATAACTCAAGTACCCATTTTGTAACAAAAAAGTTAATTAATATTTTTTTCCAAGTAAGTACTTTATTTTATATTCAGGAAGTTCTAACGCTTAGTCAATTTTCATAGTCTATTTTTAACCGTTTAAGAAGAGTTTTCGCATTGAAAATGTGTACAGTAAGCAATTACGAAAAAAGTGGTATAATTGACATGAAATCAAAAATTCTCAAACTATGAAAATCAAACATTGAAATTATAGAACGTTTGTAAGTAAAGTAAATAATAGCTAACGCGCCTTGGTATGCTCGAAACTCAGTCATAAAAAATTACTTATAGCCTCAATAAAAGAGGAAATGTGTATATAACTGCTTCAAGTAAAAAGATATTGGACATGATTATGAAACAAACCAAGCCCAGTGATGGAAATATTGTTGATACAATCAGGTAGTCAACCTAAAAGATTAGTTAAGAAGCTTTTATGGATCTTACGTTAAAATTTTTCAATTAGTGATTTACAATAATATTTAGTCATAGTCAAATATCAAGAAAAATTTTTTTACAAATTTTTGTTTTAACAATGACACTAAGAAAACATTAGATTACATAAACCAAAGCGTAACTATTCCATGAATGACATCAAAATTGGTTAATTTTTTTATAACATAATAAAAAAAATTATGTATATATAATTTTAAACATTATTCAAAAAATAGCTATTACTTACTTACTTACTTACTTAAAACAAAATAGAGTCATAATTTTGGAAAATGTTTTCAACTTTTTTAGAACATAAATATTCATTAAACCGCATAACTAAAATTACCCCCACAATATTTTTAATTTTATAACGAGGAAAATAAAATTCAGTGTTATTTTTTTTATTTTTATTTTTATTTTTATATTATTATTTGCGAGTAAGAAAACTCATTTAACCCTTTTAAAATAAAAATAAAAAATAATAATAAAAATAAAACAAAAAAAAAATAATCCAATTGGAAAAAGTAGTTATGCAATTTATACATTTGACCAAACATACCCTTTTTTGCTTTAATTTACATAAGCAAGCATTTTTTTCTGTAATGTTAATATTACCAAGAAAATCAGGACCGGACTGATAACTTTTTAATATTTTAAATTGCTTAATGTTCGGAAGAAACTCACAAAATTTTATTTTTAAATAATGGTTTACAAAAAAAAAAAATAGAACAAGCAAACAAAATAAAATTAAAACATATCCGGTACGTGTAAAAATCTAAGCTTTATCTAAGATGATTTAAGTTCATCATTAGAAGAAAAAAGAAACGAAACAAAGAATAGTTATTGCTAATTTATGGACAGTAAATTATAGTTATGTGTACTTAAGTATTAGAGTGAAGAACTTATATGTATACAAAAATCTATTTTCAGAAATCAAAAAATAAAATATTTACATTTAATTAAACAATAAAAGTAAATATACCTAAATTATTAGTATGAGATAATCCGTTAGATTTTCACAGACATTATGTTACTGTTTTGTAAATAGGGTAAGATGAAAAAATAACACTATTGCCATAAGTAAGTACTAAAAGTAAATAATTTGATTGATATTTTTTATAATTAGAATTTAAAAATGTAGTTGAGAACTTGTATACTTTATTAAATTCTTAGTTATGTTGTTAAGTATTAAGTACACTTATTTTTTTTTCATCTGGGTCAGTATCGAGGTTTCAAAAATACCAATAAAACTAAGCCCACATAAATATACTGCTCAGGGATACTTGCTTAATTTTTTTTTAAACTTACTTACTTGGTATAAAAATTGTTTTTGTCTAGTTGTGGTTGCAGTGTCAATAGTTTTTTTTTTTTTTTTAATCTTTTTGCATTTTGAATGTGGTTATATTGAGTAGTTATTAAATTCTATTTTATTTCAATTGAAACTATTTAGTTTATTTTAATTTAAATTTGTTTATTACAATTAAATTTAAAAATTTAAGAATACTTAAATGTTAATATTTTATGTGAATTTTATCCAAATAGTGATGCAACGATTTAAGTGCAACAACTTTTATGCCAAAAACATGCATTTATCTTCATAAGCATTAAGCAGTTATGAATAATTTTAAATTTAAAATATAAGTATAGTTGAATAGTTAAGTCAACATAACTATGAGAATTTTAACAAAAACGTTTTAACAAAAAGTTTTGAGAATTAAGTAATTCCTTCAATTTTAGATTGTTACTAAGGAGATTTGCTCTATCACTAATTGTGACGGAGTTGTAATGTATTTTCTTTGTTAATTTACTTGTCTTGAATCTATTGATTCGAAATGTATATGACCTGGTAACAAAATAACGATCGATCACTGAAATTCACAATAATGTGTTACAATTATTGAAAAATGATTATGGCAAATTACTCATTTAATTTAATGACCAAGTAACTGTGAGGGGTATTAATACTTTTGAATAGTTCAAAGTTAATTTTGAACTTTCAAAACTACACTTGAATGAGCTCAGCCTCAGCCACATACTTCAGTATTCACAAAAGTTATGATAATAATTCTGTACTGGTCATGTTTAGACAATATATTAATTTTTCTCTAATCTGAATCACAAATTTTACCAACAACTCTGATAACTAAGTATTTAAGTAAGTTTTTAATTTCGTTATAAGCTACTTTTTTTCATATATTTGCAAAAAATAATAAAACAATACAAATTATCAAAAGACTTATTTAACTAAGTTAAATTAAATTTAACGTTTAAAAAAACAAGCCCCTTTAATTTTCTAAAATAGTTAATAAAAAAACTGGCATTAAAAACTGCATATTTTTCGCGCGTAAATTTTTAAATTTTTTTAGCATTTTTCCTAATAATTCTTAAACGTATGTATACCTTACGTTGATAGGCACGTAAAATGTTATATTTTTAATTTTTAAAATATTATTAGAAAAAACATAAAAAATAAAAAGTAAAATATTAAATAAAAATATTATTAAGTGACGAAATAACAAACAAATGGTTTTGGAGTTGAATATTATTTCGTCATGTTTTGTAAAAATAATTTCAAATATTTAATATTCAATTCTAAAATTTAAAATAAAATTTTTTTTTTGGATTCAGAATTGATGTTTAGAATATTTACTTATAATCAAAATATCAAATTTCATCAATTTAAATTTAGTCAAATACCATAATTAAGTATAGGTAAGTATGATTCGATTAAATTACCAAGATCATATGATGAAATTTTAGCTTAATTTAAGTGTTATTTCATGATTAATAAAAATACAATGTTTCATGTTTTAACTGGCTTGCAAAGTCAAATAACATTTTATATAATTATATTCCAAACTAATTAAATTAATAATATTTAAATTCAGTGTACTTTAAAAACACGTTTTACCGATCATAAAAGTTCTTTAACCTGACCAAATTACCTTTATTTATCTTAAATATTCAAAACAATAAACTTGAAAGCAATTTAAAATTAAACGAATTTATGTAACTTAAATAAGGACTTATATAAGGATTTATATAAATTCAGAATCTCATTAATTTGATAAATAAATGCTCGAAATATTATTGTAGATATTGTAGTATAAACTTGCAATATCGTACTTAATTAAGCACGAAAAGGTAATTATATTTACCTAAGTTACTGTCAAGAGCATAAAAAAAAACGATTGGAGGATCCAATTAAATTTTATAATGGACCTATGTATTTAATATCTAGATCAACTTCAGGTTAAATGGCGAACTTTTTTAACTTAAGAAATCATTGAAATGGCTATTTTATATAAAGATCAATAGAAGTCTTTTAATTACAGAATGAATGCAAACGGTAGAGCTATATTAGTAATAATTATAATATTGTATTCCGATTTTATCTATATTATTTAAATCGTCCCTGAATAACACGTATACACTTATCAACAAAAGTATTTTTTTTGTTGTTACAAAAGGTTCCCACTTTTTTTCAATTCCAAATGACATTAATGATTCATTTAATTTAACACCACAAACACACTTGTAGAACAAAACAACATATTTAATATTACAATTCTCTTCTATCACTGTACTTTTTCTACTTAACTAAGTATTTAAAAAAAAATGTATGTACTTACTTAACTACTTAAATACACATATGTTCATGTATATATATATATATATATATATATATATACATTTTAAAATATATGTTTATTTATATTAATTATATATAGTTATACACGAATTCACAATTAAATGATAAATGCAATTTTTCTATCACTTAGCCATTGTACAACAAGGACTTTTATATGCACCTATACTTATGTATATATGTATTTGCAATAACAGAATAATTGTAAAATAACAAAGAACTTACTTACTAGTAAGTACTAAAAGTATATATATACTTATATATATATGTATTAAAAATTGCGCAAGAGTCGTATCGACTAAATCAGCCATTTATATATCAAAAGAAAAATCAAAACAAAAAAATAAAATATTATTGTCAATATAATATTAGTAACATGAAACATAATAATAATAACAATAACAAAAATAATAATATAATGACAATTATGTGTACTCGCAATTTTTAACATACTTAATTCTCTCAAAGCAACTTGATACACAATGTAATACCTATAGTTACGTATATATATATATATATATATGCATTATTATCATCAACATCATTGTCCTGTAACCCCTTCTATAGTTCATAGGGCAGAATAAACATACATATATCTCCATACAATATGATAAGATAAGTATATAATTTACCTTATTCATAATAATATCTTTATTCACTTTAAAAATTTGTAAAAAAAAAAAAAAAAAATAAAAACAGAGTTTCATTGAATTAATTTTCTACTAACAACAGAAATTTAGATATTGTCTCTACCTACATTGTTCTTTGTCTTAACTAAACAAAATATACATATATATGTATAATATTGATTTTCAATTTCTATACCAATAATCTTAACGCATCTTTTGAATAACATAATATCCACCTCATTGTTTGAGACCTACGATTTTTATACTGTAAAGTTCATAGAATTGCATTCATATCGTTCAGATATGAGAATCATGTCGTTTTATATATACTAATTTAGTTACTTAGAGATTCAATGACTTTATTTTGGTACTTCATCATATCTACATAATATTGTTTTCTCTTTCGTCATTTCATCCAATATAATAGAAATTGCATATATATATATATATACATAAATGTGTTGTATATATATTTAGTATGTATTTAAAAATCTGTTGATATAGCCTTGAATTTACTCTTATATAATTAAGTACATACATACTTATATTTTCGTAGAAAAAAAATATCCTTTGGTACTTTTTATACAATATTGTATTCGTATGTACTTATGTGCGTTGCGACGTCTACAAAAGGTAATCATAGTAAATAAAAATAAAAAAACAAAAGAAAGAAAAAAGAGTTGAAATGCCGCAAAGATTGTGAAGGATTCTCATATTTATTGTTCCTTATTGTTTCTTGTTAGAGTTTTCAAATGTGTGAGTGAGTGAGAAAGGAAAAAAAATTTCATTTCAATTCACCGGCTGATTTTACTGATTACCCACAATAGCATCATTACTTATAAGTAAGTACTTTTTTAATTTTTTTTTTTTACTTAATAAGAATTGATTTTATTGTTATTGTTATGGTTGTTGTTGTTGTTGATTATGGTATTCTTATATTTTTTGATTGAAATTATTGGGTTGATTTTTTTTTTATATATAAACAGATTTCATATCCCAAGGAATCTATTAAAAGGAAAAAAACCAGAAAACTATATTTCAAAACAAAAGGATCGTTTGATTTAAAAAGAAGACTAGATTTAAAAAAAAAAAAAAAAAAAAAAAAGATTCAGTTTGGTTTTTTTTATCTTTTTTTATAACTCTGTTTTATAGACGCGTACCCTTATAGTAGATGTAAATAAAGATAAAGTAGGAATTTTTTTTTTAGATTTTCTTTTTTTCTCTTCTTTTGTTATTGTTTTTGTAATTAGCTCTTTAGAAATCACAAGATTCAAGTATGTAGTTAGATGCTAAGAACAGATTATTATAACTAATAATATCTACTTTTTCAAAAGCAAATTTAAGAATTTTTTTTTAATGGTACCATAGAACTTAGGTGAAAATGTACACTTAATTATTTACTTAAGTATTTTATAGGAACAGCTGTTTGTATGTGAGTAAAGATATATTATTATACCTACTATTATCATGCACATCTGTTCCCCGTCAAAGCTTAGAAAACTTTAGTTATTGCTTGTAACATGTTCTATAAGCTTTGTAATATGTTCTACTAAAGTATCTATCAATTGATTGAAACATGCTGTAAAATCCTCATTCCAATTTAACACTCAATCTCAAAAAATTCTAAAATGGTTCAGGACAGGAGTTACATATACCTATTTGTACACACACGTTGAAGAAGTATATATATATATATATATCTAAATATTATAGACCTAAAATTCAATAATTTGTATGACATTCAATCCAGAAATTTGTGCTATATCATCAATCAATAGCTATATTTAGACTAAGTATAACAAGGAATACCGGATACGGAAAGGACGAAAGTCATTCTGTGGCTGTGGCTGAGAGCCGATTTAAGGCTATATGTAGGACACCTATATATGCACAGGCACCTCATGCTCAGAGGACACCCTGCAAGAATGGGCCTTATAGAAAACAATCTTTGATTGATGGATGATGGATGCGGAGAAGAAGTAGAAACGATGCTTCATGTACTTTGCATATGCGCAACGCAAGGAATGAGTAAACATCTTAGAAGGTTACTACAGGAGGACTTGTCGGAAGTAAAAAGGAAAAAACCAGCAGAAATTATTACGTTCATTAAAGGAATTAGTCGGTTCAACGATGGAGTCTGTTGAGAGGCAGAGGTGAAATTGCTGAGTGAGTGTGCAACGGGCCGCAAGGCCTAAATGCGTAGGATATAAGCCAATCGGGATCACAGTTCTTATTTCCAGACTATTAACCAGCCAACTATTCTATGTAACTAAAGTTAACTTATAAAATCACAATTCGACCAAACAGTTTAGGCTAGATCTCAAATTTTTTTAATTTTAAGTAATGTTAAAATTCTGTTTTTATATTAAGAGTAAGTACTTATCTTGTTTTTAGAAAAACTTATTCTTTCTCAATATAGATTAAAATTTCTATAAATATTGAAAATAGTCAAATAAAATATTTTACTAACTAACTAGTTATAACTATAGTTATTATAAGAATTTTACTAAACATGCTCATCACAAAAATACACATATTTTGTCCACTACTTGCAGACTTCATCAGTCGAGTACAATACACTAAAAAATCTGCAAATACACTCGTATGATAAGCATACGAGTATTCAGTAAATTTTCAACAAGTACTTATCAATAATACTGGATTTTGTGAAAAACACGATGGATTGTGCAATCAGGACAATCAGGAGGTATCAGAAAGTAATGAAATTTGATGTTCCAAAAATGCAGTAATTGACTATCGCTTGTGTAAATAAAGTGTTAATACATTGCGTCTGGGTGACACAGTACGTAAAGCATCTGTCTTTCAACCGAAAACTTCCAGGTTCTATTTCCGAGGAAGGCTAATAAAATGTTTTATTTTGGTTTTTCCACCTAATTCAGCACCTTTTGACATTAGTATCAAATAAATGGTAAAAAATCGTTGATAGTAGTTACAATTTGGTTATCACTAAAAATAAAATGGAACTGTGCTATATTCAAGAAGACTTGATACCTGACAATACAGTAAAATAACAGTAGTTTCCCACATTTAAGTTAGAAGACATTATAAAAATAAAAAACTGTTGTATGTAATTGTGTATGCCAAATCTCTGTGCAAAAAACAGTTAGTTGGGTGGATGACTTTAGACTTGGAGACTTGGAATTATAAGTATATAAAATAAATGATAGATTTAAGATGAAATATAATTTAAATAACTTTATTAATTATAACTAGAAATAAAAATAACTTTTAATTATATTAAATAAATATGTAAGTACTTATTTATATGAAATGAAAAAAAACAATCAGTCTTTCGAGAGGAACAGCTCTATATCTGTAACTGAACGCTATTGGCCTCTGTACATTTGTATTTTCTTTACCTTTTGCTATTCTTTCCCTAACATTACTTTCGATATACAAACGATCTACGATTTCGGTCTACAATGATGATGATGATGATGATGATGATGATGATGATATTGATAAATGTTTGATATTCCCGGGCAGTTTTTTTTTTACTAATTCATACAAAGGAGCAATAAAAATATTTTGGTTGTACACTAACTAAGTATGGCTTATGATGTTTTTCTCTTGAAAACAAATTTTATTTCTTTTATATAGCTTCATTAAGACTAAGACTAACGTAGTTTATTTTAAAAGCGCTTGTTGCCTTCTTTTATAGTATGTATGTTTCTACAATGCCACTTAGGCGAAGAAACTTTCTAATGAATTATTGTATTATAGTTAACTTTTGAAATAAAAAAAAAAAAAAAAATTAATTCTTACACACATTTAATCATCTTAAACTTTGACTGCCCTTAACAATACCAATGTACCCTAGAATGGAAGTAAAACAACGGGCAGTGGAAATACCAATTTACAGAGACATAATCATTACCATCATCAGTAGTGTCATGTAATCTGTAACCACTGCAATGTGTCGAGGCGCCAAAAAGATTCCTTGATCCGAAATAAAATTTAATTTAACCTCACTTACAATTTTTATATTATTAATTATTAAGTATTTAAAAAATAAAAAAATAAATAAACAGTTATGATTTTGGGTGGGATTATATGAAACTAATTCTATGATGGTAACTATACTAAGATACAATTCAAAATTTGTATTTTGAAAAATTTTCCCAAAAATTCTATTTTAGAAAATAATTTAGATATTTCTGAAATGAAATGTATTAAAATTGTTGGAGAAACTGCAAAAACTTTATACAAAAACAAAAAAATTGTATTTTGTAGAGTTTACCTCAGTAACTGTACATTTCTTAAAGGTCAAAATAAAATAAAATTAAACAAAAAAAAATACCGATTGTCATTAAAAGTGATTGGTAACAAAAATAATAATCAAATCACATTAACTATTCGGAATAAACCCAAAACACAGAATGACAATGAATGGCAATGAATGCCAATATTTTGAATAAATTCAACAATTTTTCTTTTTCTCATACTTAAGTATGAAATAACATTCGAATTCTAGAATCAAAATTTTTGCCGAATTTAAACTTTCTTTTATAGGGTTATAATAATTATCTTACTTCACCATAACTAAATAAACAATAAAAAAAAATGGAATAAAATATAAACAATAGTTAGTTATCTTCAGTATTTTTTCTTTATTTTGTACCTACTTATATTACAGTTACAATCTGAAGTATTATCTCTATTGTATTTTAGTCTTATGTGTATGTTAGTTACTTGACTAAGTAATAAGTAAACTAATTTTTAATCTCGAACAATAAAAATATTAATATTTAATAATAATTATAATCGAAAAAAAAATAATTTTCTTTCAGATAAGTTTCAAAAACAATTTCTCTTCAATAAAATTAAAATTAAGTAGTTCAAATTATGATTAAATACAAATAAGTAGATATAAGACAAAATTTTAGTAATTAACTTTGAAGTGCTTAAAATTTATTTTTATTTTTTTTTATAATTCAAAAACAAAGGTCAGGTAACTATAACTATTATTGCTTTAATTACTCTTCTATCATAACTCCCTCTTCCACACTGTAGAAATATATATAAACCCTTAAACTTATCTTTACATTAACTAAGTACATACTTATATCAATTTTTCCACAACTAAATTATACTTAAATAAATAAATAGTAATAATTTACGAAAAATTTGGAAATTCAACATATTGCTTACAAATTTTGGTAAAAAAGTACATTGACATCTTTTGTTCTCAGTTATTTCTCTCACTAATCCGTTAAAATCTTTAATTTTTCTTTTTTGATTTTTTTTTTTTGTTTTAGAAGGCAAAGCAGCAAGTAAAGTACATTATTTAAAGCTTTGTCTTGTAATATGTAAAATAAAACAAAATATATATATATGTATATATATATATATATATATATATTCGTAAGACCTAAATTCCGAACTTCTAAATGCAGTTTGTAATGTCAAAATTTTACAAAACAAAAAATGGTGGTGGGTTTGATTTCTGAGCAAGATGGATTTTTGATTATAATATTATGTTAAATATTATCTCTATCCAATTATTCTTTTACCTACCAGATTTTTTCATTTTCATTTTTATATATAAATAAATTACGTTCTTTCAATAATATTATTAATTTAAAACAAAAATTAATAGCTTACATTTTTAATGAAAAAAACTGATTGAAATTATTATCCTTTATATTTATATTTCCATAACATTGTGTATAGTTAAAGAGTAGTCCTTTATAAGATTCAATATTTTTTTTTTTTTTAGCACTGCTGTTGCCGCTTCTGCACACAACCACCTTGTTGTCGTGTTAAAATAAAATTACAAATCAAAAACAAAAAAATATCAAAAAAAAAAATAAAATAAAATTCTGTCTGGCGTTGTCGTATATTTTTTTAACACTGTTGTTCTCAAACCCGAAGGAACCAACAAATAATTTTCCCGGAATAAATATTATTGTTATATAATTTTATTTTTCTTTTCTATACAAAATATATATCACTTAAATATTTATATTTGATTTTAATTAATTTTTTTTTCCTATTTCTCTAATCACTTTATCTGAATAATAATGAACGAAATTCAGACATTTTTATTTTAATTTTTTTCTTTTTTTTTTTATAACTGGAATAACACTAAAAATATCGCTTTTCTTTGATGCAGAAAAAAATTTTAAAATATTTATAACACTAATTTTCTAATTGAAAATTTGAATGAAAATTAAAGAATTACGATATTTTTAAATAAAATTATAAATATATGGAAAATTTTTTATGAAATGGCAAATAATTCTATTTATTTTAATATTTTTGAAATAAGTAAATTATATTATTATTTGAACACTGCAGTATAAAACTCCTTATTTTATTTATTTTATGTACTTAGATTTTTCCTCTATCTGTTGTATTTTTTTTATACTACACATGTGCATGTATATATTTATATTACATTCAAACACTACAAGGCTAGAATTTAATCATTATATTGACTTCAACCAAAAAAAAACTTATCCGTAGAAAATTGCGCGCACCCGATAACAACAAGCGTTTCATTTTGACTAAATTTAATTTTCATTCCTATATTTTCAATTCTCATCTCATATTCTCCTCATCATTCTTCATTCTCTGCATTTGTTTTGTTTGAATTGAAATTTCTCCTCATTTCTGTATCTTTCGAAAATTTACTCTTCTTTATATTTCAACAATATTCATATTTATTATTTTTATTATAGCTTTTCCTCTGCTTCTTTCTTATTTGTAAAATTTTCAATTCAATTCAAAATTCGATCATACATTTATTTCATTCATTTCATACACACACGACACAAGCACACAAGTCCAACTCTGTACAACACCATATTTATTAATGGCTAATTCGTTTTCTTTAATTATTTTTAATATTTGCAGGCAGAATAAAACAGAACTACAATAGTCATTCCGAATTTAACAATTTTTTCAAATTTTTTTCGAAAATTTCAAAAAAAAGAAACTTTGAAAATGAAATTTTGTAGGGGTAATAAAAAGTGAAAGAACCATTTCGTTTCCATTATTTAAAGTCAAATGTCAATTTTGACATTTTATAAAAATTACTGTTTTTTGCATTTAAATAGGATCTCCATTAGTCTACTATAAAAGTTAAAATAACCAAACAGTGAAATAAGGGGATTTTTCGACAACAATATAAAAATTATTTAATTTTATTTAATTATTATAAAAATTATTTTTCTTGGGAACGATTATACTTATTTCTTGATACATAATTCTTATACACGGTAGTTTTGATCTATATATTGTAGTATGAAGTTGCAGTACCGTACTTAATTAAGCACGAAAAGGTTATTCTGCCTAATTTATTGTAAAGAACATAAAATATAAAAAATAATTACTATTGAGTAAAATTTAAACAATTATGAATTTCAAACAGCTACTCTGATTAATCAGTAAAAGAATCTATCCATATACAACAGTTCCAACACCAACAAATGCAAACAGATTCGCATAATAATGGATTCAAATAAAATTTTATAATTTTCTAATAAAGCCAAAAGCCATAGTTTTTGAAAGTTTTATAAAAGGTACAAAATAGCTATGCGTTATAAGGTCTTACATTTTAATCTTACGTCTTCCATATAGTTTTGGAAATACCATCAATAATTAATTAAGTAATAATAATTTCAATTGATTTATAATTTGTATTCTTGATACAATGCCTCTCATTACAATACTAAGTCTTTCGAAAATAATATTTAAATTTAAATTTGAATTTTTAGTTTAAACAAATTATCCAAGTTAGTAAGTTCATACAAATAACATTTATGTAGTGTAGCTATGTAGTGTATCCTAACAATTATCACTCTTCTGTAGTCTTAATAATCAAACTACATCGTCACCACTTAAATTATTCATGTGTAGTTTCAATTGTCATGTTTCAAAATGAAACATGAAACAACCAAAATAAAAACATTGCAATTTTTTTTTAATAAAAAATTGACAGCTGGAAGAAAAATTTTTCAAAATAAAGCATAGGATTTTTAGTCAATAATTGTATTTATTTAATACAAAAATAAGCAAATTTTTACAAATTTTATGATGTAGTTTCGTAAATTGGAAATATATTTAAGATACCTTAATAATTTCAAAACTCAACAAAAGAAAAATTTAATTTTAATTGATGGAAGCAGAAACTCGCCCACATTATTCTCATCGTGTTGATGGGAGCACTAAAAAACAGGTTAGAAAGAATGATATCAAAAGACGTAAATAATATTTTTTAAAAAAATATGTATATTTATTATATTTTAGTATTGCTACCCTCTGCTGACAAATGTGCATCTCTCAATACCACCACCAACAGCAAATGGTAAAACATGCCTTACTAATGGAGATTTCACCTATTTACATTATAAATGTGATTTTTATGATGACATTGGTTGGGGTTGTGCATATCGTACATTACAAACAGCTTGTTCATGGATTCGTAATATTTTATTACAAAAACCAACCGAAAAAATGGATATTGATAATATTGAACATATTGTAACACAAGCAGATAATAACATAATTCCAGATATTCCAACTATACCAGAAATTCAAAAGGTTTTAGTTAATATATCTGATAAACCAGAATCATTTTATGGTTCTAAAGAATGGATTGGAGCATTAGAAGTATTTTATGTTATTGATACCATTTATGATGTTTCTTGTAAAATTCTTCATATACCAGAAAATGATGATTTGAAAAAATATGCAAATATTATATGGAAATATTTTGAAGAATTTGGTGGTTTGATAATGATGGGTGGCGATGTTGATGCATCTTCAAAAGGTATAGCTGGTTGTCATATTAGTGAAAATCAAGCTTATTTTCTAGTCATTGACCCGCATTTTGTTGGAAAACCAAAATCAGTTGAGGAACTTATTGAAAAAAGATATGTAAGGTGGCAACATGCATCTGAATTTATTGAAAGTTCCTTTTATAATCTTTGTTTGCCTCAAATTAAATCCAGAAATTTATATTAAAAAATGTTTATTGTTATAATTGTAATTACTAATTACATATATTGATATGGTATATGTAATAATATGTATATTTTGGCATTCGGGCTATAAATGCTTTTTTGTATATGTTGTGTATTTATGGAAATTTATTCTATCTAGCTTTAAATTTTATATCCCGAATTGTTTTGTTTTTGCATTATTATAAATAACAATTAAATTTTTTATATGATTTTGATATTAAAATTAATTTTACATTTTTTGACTGTTTATTTAAATGTTAAATAAAATAAATTAAACTAAATAAAATGATTTTGTTAATAAAAAAAATATTAAAACCGGAAAATGTTTACCATAAAGTATAAATGTTTTTTTTTTTAAATATAATGAACTCACCATTTTTATTTCATAATTTTTTTTTCACCACGATGTTTCAATTCCCATGTTTCATCCAATTAACAAACAAACATGATTGAAAGAATTAATACCGTTATTATTATCCGTTAATTGAAGTGAAATTACGGACTTGTTCAAGCTGAAGCTACAAGTTAGATCTTTAAAGTTATTACAAAAGAGTTAAAAAAAAAGTAGAAAGGTTATTACAAAAAATTATAAAAAATGTTCATTTTAACATTAAATTTATATTTTTCTATTAAATTCACAAAATTTAAAACTGGTATTTTGATTAAAAGTTAAATTTGTTCAAATTTATTTTCGTTGCAAGCACTGACTAAAGTTGAAATATTAATTTTACGGTAAATTTAAAAATAATACAATACTGAAAAAGTAATTCAATTTTTCTTTAATTAACATTAAATATTTAATATCATTAAAAACCAATATAAAAACTTTAAATTAACTATTGAAAAGTATAACTATTAAATTATTTTCACATATGTAACTAAAATCAACGAATTAATGTTAAAATACAATTAAAACCATCACTGGTTGTTGAAGGAAAGAAAGAAAAATGAATTAACTGTAAATCTTTAACTTTATTAGTCATGAAGGTAAGCCAATATTTTATATGTATCATCTTAATTTAACAATTTATATATTAACAATATTTTTACTTTACTCGTGTACATCAAACGAAGAAGACGCCATGATTAAAGTTCGAAAAAAATGAATTGATTATATGATTAAAATCTTGATTGAAAGCACAAATACTCCTAAAATATTTTTTAAAAGATGTAATTAAAAATAATTAATTTTCAATAATAAATAAATTTACCAAAAGAAAACCAGCTCCTAAAAGTAAAGCTTTTGACTTAACTGACATATTAATATCTGTAAAATAAATATTAATTGCATACTGAGATATACTTGATGACCATTTTCTTGTTATAGATCCATATACAGTTTCAGCATCAAATCCATAGATCTAAAATAAAATCAATAGTATATACATTACATATGTATATATATATATATATAGGTAATCAATAATTAAATTTTTTATTTTATAGTTTAATTATATCAAAAATGTTACATCAAAATGTCCTTCAGATGGTACACAACAGCAACAACATCCTATACTATTGGTTGAAACACCTTTAATTATAAATGATATATCACCACGTTCATTTTTTACAGTAAATTCTGGTGTAAAAATTGATGACTCTTCTAATATAACACCTAATAGTTCACCAGGTGGTGACCATACTTCTAAATATCTTCGATTATAATTAAAAAAAGCAAATGAACTTTTTCGTTGAAATGTTAATGCTGCTTGATATGTTTTATCTAGTAATTGCATTTGAAATGGTCTATATGCACCCCAAATCATACGATTACGTTCTGTAGAACTTTCAGATGCTGCAAATAAAGTATCACCTAATGGTGATCTAATAACAAAACGATTTTCGGAATTAATTGATGATAAATCTAAAATGATAAAAAAATAAGCCAAATTACAATAATTTTCAAATTGTCAAAATATTTCTAATTGTATTTATTTACTTTCATTTAATTCAAATGTTTGCTCAATATGAAGAGAAGGCATTTCATCAATAATTTCATAACCACTACGTGGTAGACATGTTCTACTGCCATAATTAAGACTTTCTGCTGATGATGCAACTGATGGAACTGGCAATTGAATTCTAGAATTTGCTTTATATAAAATTTCAAATTATTAATTATTAATACATATGGTGTGATGACTAAATATAATAATTATAAATTAAATTAAAAATATTTACCTTATATTTACCTTATATAATATAAAATCTTACCATTTGGATTATTTGAAATCACTGGAACAGCTCTAGATTCTATATATGTATGTACATAAAGTGAATCAAAAATTAAGTTCTAATTTAATTTAATTTAAATATTTTATTTTAATATTATCTAATTAATATTATTAGAATAGAAGAATAACAAACAAAATTTGTCACAATGGTTATCTTAAGGTATCAATAATAAATAGCTATATTGATTACAATTCAAAGCTTTTTATCTTTTATTATTGTTATTTTTTTTTTTGATTTATTAATGACACGACAATAATTATTGTAAAAAAAATTAAAATTTAAAACTACCTGCTAAAGTTTTTGATAAATCCTGATGAGCCATTTTTAAACTCTTTGTAAATCGGTCAGATCGTGTTGAATCATCTTCTAACATTTCTAATTTGATTATATTAAATAAAATATGCCCACTTTAGTATTCAAATGGCACACAACTTTTAAATTATTTTATCTTTTTTTAAATTCAAAAAACAAATTATTGGATGTAACAACTTTTGTTTCATTTGAACGACTAATCGAATTACATACAGTTACGAATAATAACAGTCAAATTTAATTGTATTTTCTCTTTTATCAATCAAAATACTCCACCTTATCATCCTTCATATCTTTTATACACTCCAGTACATATATGTATACTGATACTCATATTTTGGAGATATCAGTGTCTGATAACTACTCATACAGGTTATTTAGTTTATAAAATTTATCAATTAAATAAAGATAAAAAAAAAATTATTTTGCCATAGTACCTAAAGCTAGGCCAGGCCTTACAATGAATAATTCAGATATAAGTATTTGGACAACAGAAAAATAAATATGAAATAAAAATAAGAAAAAGTAAAGGTAACTGGGAATTAAAGGTTATGTTATTCTTTGACTGGGAATTTCTATTTTTGTTGCCATTAAAATGTTCCTGATAAGAAGTGAAATTAATTAAAATTATAGTTAGTCAAATTAATCGATAAGAAAGCTTTTTTTTTAACAAAAACTTTTTGTACAAAAAATATATTTTAACGAATATTATTTCAATAATAATTAATATTTTGCAGGTTTATGAAAGGTTTTCAAAAGGACAAAAAGTGATGATTTTTTGGCAATTAAATTTTAATTAATTTTTTTTTTGTGTGATAAATTTATTTATTTTCCCAAATTAATTTTTCTAATGTTGATGATTGCCAAAAGTAATGAAAGTTCTTCTAATTATTAATAAATATACAGTAGACTCCCGATATAATGACGAATTTAATGTCAGGTTGATTTTATATATTTCTAATCTTTATTTATATTTAACATTTTCATACACATATATTTATATATGTACATGATATATATATTTTATACATGTTTTAAAAACATGAGCAGATCAAAGGAATATTGTAAACTAGCTAAAACTTACTTCGAGCTGTAGAATCAACAGATAATGAGGATTTAATTTAAAAATTGATATGAATAACACGAAATCTGAAATCAGATAATTAAAATTAAATTAAATTTACATCAATATGTGCAGATTTGTTCTCTTTTCAGTACCAGTAAAAAACAGTATTGGAAACTTACTGGGAAATTTTTTCACGTACAGTACCAGCATAATTTACTGGTAGGTACTTAAAAGTACAAGTAACCAGTATCACTGGTATTTATTTAATTAGAGTGAGATGGGAGTGTTGTGTTCAAATACAAAGCATTTTTTTTTATTTAATTTATCTGGATTCGTACTTGGGGATCCATCAAATAGTTAAAACAAAATTCAGATTCAAGGCTGTTAGAATTCAAATCAATTTGATTTGGTGAAGATTAATGTCGCAAATTTTTCGTGAAAATCAAATTGATTTGAATTCTAACAGCCTTGAATCTGAATTTTTTTTTTTTCTATTTGATGGATCCAAGTACAAATCCAGATAAATTAAATAAAAAAAATGCTTTGTACTTGAACACATCATCATGTCCAATCAAAAGGCTTTTCTCCTTTGCGAGTTTGGTAAATACGCCCAAGAGGAGTTATATGCTTTCTGATACTAATTTTGAGAATTTAGTGCTTCTGAAAGAAAATTAGCATATTACAGATGATGAAGAAGAGCAAGGTAATAAAACTATAATTAAAATTAAAAAAAAAAAAATTTATTTCAAATCCAAATATCGTTTGGTCATTTTACAAAAAAAAAAAAAATAATGATCAAAATGAAGCACTTCGTTTTATTGATATTCTACTTCCCTTAGTTTTGAAAGTACACTATGGACCTAGTATTTATTGTGATTTCTGATGCGTTAGCTATCATAAAAAATAATTTTATTCTAGTTTAGTTTTTTTTTTAATAATTTCTACAGTTATAAAATTTAATGTATATATTTAACATTTAATTTAAAATTTAAGTACTAATAATCACTCTGTATGTGCTAACATTCTTTTTGAGAATGAAACAAACAAATGAATAAATAAAATAAATAAATAAATAATACGCCATTAAAAATTATACATTCTAAAGTCATTTATATACTTTACATGTTAGGAGAATATTCCACTACTGCTTTTTCTGGTGGTACTGGAACAATACTGGTGATGACCAGTACCAGTATTTTTACTGGTACTTAAATTATAATGGTACTGGTAATTAAACAACTTTCCAGTAAAAAATATTGTACTGGTACTAGTACTGGAGGGTTGAATAATGGAATATGTACAATTCTGAGTGTGCATGTGTGTGTACAATTGTACCATTATATTCCGTGACTTCGAAAATTCAGTGAAACCATAAAACTTACAGTGTAGCATGTAAGAAGATCTGGCAATATTAAACCAAAGATAAGCCAAAAGTAAATTTATCAAAAGATAAACAAAGTCAGATTATTATCGATTTAGAGCATACGGTCTGTAATAAATCAATAGCCTACACGTTTTCTTCAACCGCAATTAAGACGCCGCATTTATGTCATTTAACAAAAATTAAGAAATTAATGATGAAGTAATAATATCAAATCTTACCAAGAATTAAATAAGCAGTTCAAAATTACAAGTAGCTTTGTATATAACTTAAACATAAATAAACAAAAAAAATTAATGAAAACAAAAATACGCTTCTCAAAATTGAAAATTTCAATATACAGCGTATCGGCGTTGCGTATTTCAGACACCTTCATATAAAATGTATGTATTATCATGCGCTAATTTTTCCACGTTATAATTTAAATATACTGTTAGATTAATGCTTACAGCAAGCACATCAGACGTTTATATTACTAGACCCAAAAGCTCACTTCAATTTGATTGTGCAAATGTAATCATAATCCAGTAGGGTTAGTAAAACAACTCCACCTTTGATTAGAAAAATTTTAAAATCAACTAACCCAGATACATGCTGTTAGTAGAAAAGTAAATATCATAAGTTAATACCTATACCAATAACTATACATTAATTAAAAATACTTGCAAAAGTTAGGCTGAACTAGTATGTATATCAAAGCTACAAAGAACAACATTTGTTAGTTAGTCTAAGTTGTACTATTTTGTACGTAGATTAAAACGTAATCGTTTTTTACATTTAAAACACTTGGTTGTCGATCAAAAGAACTAGAATTAGAATTTACTTCACAAAGCATTCTAGTGATTGGCTCGAATCTACCATATTCGATTAATATCAGTCGAGTAATGTGAAAACTACACTTGACTGGTATATTCAAGGATAGGCCTTACATAATGTAACATAAAAATATTTCGGCAGATAGGGATCAGAAAAATCTTTAAACCTAAAGAAGAATTGGTTTTGCTCACTATTTTATGATAATGTAGCTTCAAGCTATACAGTCAGTTTAGGGTCAAGTGCTAACCAGAAGTCTATAATAGAATGTACTTTTGAAAGCGAACAAACATTTAGTTGGTATAGTTGAACCAAACTGTCCGAGCAGAATTTTTCCTAGAAAAGCTAATGACTTGGCATTTAGTTCACTTCAAGTTCATTTTTTTAACACCAAGAAGCGAAATTGTTAATATCATTTTGTAGGTTTAAGCAGTCCGATGAGGAAGATATAGGAGTAAAAAACTATCTAGAAAAAGTTATCACTTTAGGAACATCAATTGTTGAAACTATAAAACTAAGGGGTCCTATATGACTACCTTTGGAACACCAGAAGACACCGAGTTTTGGTCAGGTTTGGTTTTAAACAAAACTGATTATTTCCGAGAATAGAGGTAATACTCAAGACAATTAAGGCTATGTGGTGAAAAGCCTGTGCCTCAGTAATATGATAACTACTTCTATTAGGAATTCTGTCAAAAGTCTTACTTATGTCAGTTAAAATAGTGTCAATTTAAAAACCATTCTCCATTAAGGTCAGGTCATTTTGTCTTGGATACATTAGTAGTTGTTGACCTACCTTTTTGGAAACCGTGTTGCTCAACACAAATAAAACCTTAGAAATGTAGATTGGGCAGTTAAACGGTAATATAACAGGATATTTAAACTGTATTAAAACCTTTTATACTGTATTTTGGAAGTCATCCATATTTTGAAAATTAGTAAGAATATATCAAATATTCAAAAAATAATTTTAAATTTTGGATTGTTTGGATTTTACTACAGCTCTTTCACAAATTTTTTTTAGTGCCATATTTAAATAAAAGTAAAAATTATTAACCATCTGCATTTATTTCTGTATACAAATTTTTCTTCCTCCCTTTTAAATCAAAGCAATTTTCAAAAACAGATAAAAAATAACGGTTATCGAAGATGTATTGTATCCTATCTATACATCTTCGAAATAATTCAAAAAGTCGAGTCAATATTTCGAGCTAAAAAAAAATGTTCGGTTTCTATTTATAGTTGATGGATGGGTTTAAATCAGTTTGGTCATTACTATAGAGGTCGTTATTTTTGGAGGTCACTATATCGTGAGTCTACTGTATAAAGGTAGTTCATTCATTAACTTCATGATATACTTTTTATAATTAGATTTATAAAATAATGATTGATTATTTAAATAAAAATAGAAGTAAAATTAAAAATAAAAATAAGTCGATAGCCCAAGTATGTAGAGCTTAAAAAATTAGTTTATTTAAATTTTAATTGTAATAAATGCAAATATAAATAAATAAAATAAATATAAAAAATAAAAAGTTAACTAGTGAAATTAATTTAACAGAGTTAAATACAAATTGACCGTTAGTATCTAATAATAGCTGCGGTTTTCATTTGGATCTATAGCGGTTTCAATAAGAATATGCAAATACCACAACAAAGTAACCCACATAATTATACGGTTTAGGGTGTTCAATTTTTTAGTACTTCTTTATTATATTATTAAATTGTCTTTGTTTAAAGCAGTTGTGGCTGCAGTATTAAAATAATTAGTTTTTTTTTTAATATATTGAATTAATGTACATTTATAGTTAATAATCTCTATTCTATTTTATTTGAAACTGTTTTAAATTTTTATTTGCTTTTCTTTAGCTTGCAATTTTATTTATTTATTTATTTTGGGTATTGTGGGGATCAAAATAAATTTTTATTTATTGTCACTTTGAATTAATTTTGTTCATTACAATTAAATTTAAAAAATTGGAAGCAGAAATTGGAATGTATGTGCCTTCCTAAATATTAAAAATAACATGGATTTGGCAGTTGATAATAGAACTTTACACACAACTTTAAGAAACAGAGGCCTTTTCAACTCTAAAATTGTAAGCAGGAATATATATATATATTTTAGCCAAAACTTAGGTTTTGAACCTTTAAGTACTTGCGTACCGTTGACTATTTGAAAAAGGAAAGGATAGTTAGAGGAAAAGAAAGAAAAGGGAAGAAGAAAAGTTTTGTGGGAAAGAGCGAACAATGTTGTTAATATTCGTCTTAAACCTCTGTAAGTCATAAATAAAAAATCCTTCTGTCATTGAGAATGCTGCAATTGAGACGCGGTTCCACAATCGGGATGTTCTTACTATAAAAGAATTTCCATAACCGGACTTAAACCATCTCGGAATTTCGGAATTTTCACTGTGAAAGGGTGGGCACTTGGTGCCTCTGGTGTTGTGCGATGGAATTGCTTAAGAGGAGGAAGAAGTGATTTTAATTCTTCGAAACAAGTGCCAACACCAAGCAGACATCTATAAAATAGAGTAAGTGCTCCAACAATACGACGATAACCAAGTGGTATAAGGGATGAGGTCACATTTATATCGCCTATAAGACGAATGTCACGGTTTTGAACTTTGACCAAAAAATTTAAAGCAGTTTTTGGTGCACCTGCCCATAAATGTGAGTTATACTCGAGCTTGGGTCGTATATATGCTTTATAGATTTTTCCATCGTTTTTGAAATAATGGAAGTAATAGCTATGGGACTATAGTTTGAAGGATTGCTTTTGTCACCTTTTTTAGGAATAGGATAAACTTGGGCAACTTTCCAATAGGACGGGTAAGTTCCTGAAGAAAAGGACAAATGGAATAAGTTGCGCAGAGGTTTAGAAATAGCGAAGACAATGTGTCGCAGCACAATTGCAGGTATACCATCAGGACCGGTAGATAGAATATTTTAGAACAGGGATTGATGAAGGATTTTGGGCTGTAGGAGGGAGTGTGGAATTAGCAGCAAATAATTTTGCGAAGAGATTAGCCTTTCCAACAGAATCTGATATAATAGTACTATTATTATCAATCATAGGTGGAAACGAAGACTTTTTACCCAACATTTTTAGCAAATGTCCAGAAAGACCTGCTCTTGTTGGGGAGATCAAAGATTTCTCGTCTCAATCTTTGGTTTTGCAGGAATTTTTGCTGATTGATAATTTTTTTACATTTATTCCTAACCACTTGATAACTCTCATACGTATTGACTTTGACTGTTTTATTGTTCTTGTATTTTATGTAAGCTTCTTCTTTGGATTTCAGAGTTTTGCTGCAGAGGTCGTTGAACCAACCTGAGGGATTTCATTCCTAATAGAATCCTCTTGGTAATCACGTCTGCAGCAAAGTCGACATTTTTATATTGGAAACACAACGACCAGTTCGATGCATTTAAAAAGTTGTTGAAACCTTCCCAGTCAGCTTGGTGATAATGCCAAACTAGTCTTTTGGGAGAATTAGAAGAGCTGGTGTTGTGCCTACTTCGAAGCTTGTGCTTACAAGACAGTGGTCGGAACCACCTGGCGGAGAGTTAACAGAGATTGAATATTTCTCTGGATGGGTAGTTAGGAATAAATCCAGGAGGTGTCCGTTCTGGTCGCGTCGGTCTGGTATCCTCGTAGGGCTTTTGACAAGTTGGGAAAGGTTGAAAAAATTGGAAAAAAGTTCAACTTGTTTGCCTTCGGGACTGTTGTGACTAGAAAAATTAAGCCAGTCTCTGTTATGAATATTGAAGTCTCCCGCCAGAATAATCTCAGACTCAGGATTGGTTTTTCAGAATTGAGTTTATCAGGTTGGATAGTCTTTCTATAAGCATATCAGTTTCTAGCTGATTCGCTTGAGGCGATCTGTAAATGAAACAGAAGTGAATGATGTGCTTATAGACGTGTATTTTCATCCAATTATATTGATAAATTGGATTGGAGCACTCAAAATTTTGAAGAGTCTTATAAGCTACATCATTTCGTATATACAAAGCAATCCCTCTATGGGGTATAAAAAGTGGCACAAGCGAATAATTATTGATATTAAAGTTAATTCACAACTTGTGTTTCACTTAGTGCTAAAATTGCTGGATTTTGGAGCCGTAGATGGCTTTCGACGGAATGGAAATTTGTTGATAGACCGCGAATGTTACAAAAATCTATCTTAAACATAATAATTGTAATGTATATAAGATAAGATAAGATAAATATACGTTGTATAATATGCAGTCGGTCTTAATATATATGTACATATAACGACGAGACCTGGACAAGCAGCACTACTGACGAAATAAAATGAAGTATTCGAAAAAAGAATATTGAACAAAATGTTTAGTCCAAAAAGAAATGACGTTGGTTAATACGAAATCAGATTAAACGAGGAGTTAAAAGCATTAATTGAAGGAATAATCATTGTAAAATTTATTAAAGTACAAAGACTTAAGATGGGAACAACCTGGGAATGACTAAAGGATGTCAAAATAAATATTAGACGCAGTACCATTCAATACTAGCGTGAAGTAGATCAAGATCACAAGATAAACCAATGTCAAGATGTTTGAAGGAATTCAAGAGAACTATCGAAAGAATGGGATTAACGAATGGTATAGATAGAAGACAGTTGTACAAAATAGAGCAAATCGAAGTAATAATTATAAACTAGATTAAGGCTCTCTACCTCGAGCTGTGAAACAAATAGATGAACATGATGAAATTTCAAAATTTATATCAAAACAAAAACAAAAATTAAATGATAAAAACAAATTGAATACGACACTAACAACTTTTACGTTTTTAAAATGCAAATAATATTTGACATAAAAGCAATCCTTAATTAAATTATCATATATAAGGTTTCCTCTGATGAAAAAAAAACGCAGCTAATTTTAAAATTTATTTCGAATTCTATCAATATTTTGTAATAAAAGATATTGAAATTAAATTAAAAAAATTCGTTATTTTTTTAGCAAATTCAAATATTTCTGTTATAAAACATTTTCTTTGCATTTTCGATAAATTTTTCAATATGGCGACAACGCAAAATTCTCTTAAACATAATTCAATTTAACGTGAATCAGTATTAAAAATCTAATCATTACATTTTTAACAAATGATTTTAATAATATATATGTATATATATGTAGATCATGTATATATATATATTAATTATTAACAGCACAGATCCTTAGATTTAATTTTAAACGCAATATATTATTCGTTAAATCAAATGATAAATCAGATCAAAATGATTATGTGCATATACTATGGCTTCTATATTGATTAATAATACCTATAATATTTTTACAATTTATAAAAATAATAAAATAATAAATTATTAAAATAAAATTGCATTGAAAAACAAAATCTTCAAAATTGAATTTATTTTCTAAACCATATCTAAGCAAAAATTTTTATCTAGCTGATAATAGATAGATATAGACAAAATAATGTTGGTTAAATTAGATTTATTGATATCCAATGACGTATTTAATGTTATCAGTACAACTACAACAAGCTTGTTTTAGTCAAGCAGTCAAAAATTTCTGTTTCAATCCAAAAATGCTATTTTAATTTATTTTTATCCTGTATCTTTTTTACGTACGTACAAGTAATAAAAAAAAATGATAAAATGACACTTACATAACGTTTCTGTTACTATTTTGTTTTGCCTTCTTCATTCCATTACTTTATTATAAATTGGAAGAAATAGAACGATTAGGAAATATATATATAACAATTAAAAACTTTGTTTTGTAGAGATAATATAGCTAGAAGTAAAATAAATAAGCCTGTTCAATGTTATTCACGTTGCAGCAACATTGATACAATATTATGTATTATTGGTATTATGTAACTGTGCGTTGTATACCTCTGCATTACCATCAAATTGCATTACATTGATCATACAATATAATTGGTAAATATACAATAATTGTATTTGTATTTAATCTGTAAATTGAAAAATCAATGAATCTGAACCACTTCACAATCGACTTTCATTATTATTATTTTAAATGACAGATATTTGATGATAAAAACGTAACGAAACTAAATTTTTGAAACTCAATTAGAAATTTGAATTTAAAATTTTACCGCATAATGTCGCAATTACAAACTATGTACAATTCTTCTACAATTTCTTTTTTTTTTTCTAAATTAAATTAAAATTGATTTTTTTTTTAAATAAATTATTATATATGCGGTTGTTGTCCAAGATAAATCAATTAAAAAAAGAAATTATATATTTAGTGTCAAGGATAAATTGAAATAATGGAAAACAATTCATAATGAAATTGAATACAATATTTTTTTCGAATTTTGTGGAGCGGAAGAATTTCCTTTTCGTTTTCAAACTTTTTCTAGGAGAAAATGAATGCAATGTGAACAACAGCGTTTGAGAAACCTTAAAATGAAATTTTAAAAACAAAATTAATTGAAACAATTTATTTAACAGAAATTAAAAGTATGTATATATTTTCGTTTTTTCATATTTTGTTTTGTTTTTTTTTTTTATTATTTTTACATAATTTTGCATAGTTTTTCTTCACTTAAAAAATAAAATAATCTTAAATACTAATTTATACACTTTCATATTATGGTTAATTTCATTTAAAAAATAAAAAGTTACATTATCTATTTAATTATATATAATATATATATATATATATATATATGTATCATAATTTCTTACGAGAACAAACATTTTTGTTTTTGTATATTTTTACAAGTCACAAGGAAACACTATACAAAAATATAAAATTGTATTTATATTTATTTTTGTTTTTATACATTTTATGTATAATATACTTATATCCATACATTTATACACATAATTTAAAAAAAAATTATTTTAAATAATAAATTTTGTTTTCATTATTATTATTATTTTTTTTTTTTGAGAGACTACATTTTAATTGAATTAAAAATTAAATTTTTCTAATATTAAATTAAAAAAAAAAAAAATACTTAAAAAATAGAAAATTATTTACATGCATATAAAATGATAATTAAAAATAATTAAACTAAATAAAAAAAAAAGCTAAAACAACGAAATTTAACTAAAATGAAATTAAATATGAAAATTTAAAAATTTTCAATAATTATCTATATTATATAATATACAAAATAACAATAATTAAAATTTAAAATGAAAATCGAATAAGTAGATAATAAAAACAAATATGTACTATAAGAAGACAAGATTTAATGGGGAAAAATATATATATACCTAAATATGTATATATTTTGTTCTAAATAAACAATTTATAACTATGAAATTACGAGAATATTCAATATTAAAGATTTTGATATAAAAAATTGAATGGTTTTATGAAACAGCGATATGTAAATTAAATGAAGATTAAATATAAATAATATTTTATCAATATTGATTTGATTTAATTTGATTTATCAATTAATTCTAGACCTTATCCAAATGTAATTTGTAATATTAATTGATACATATTTTCAATAGAATATTTTTGTATTGCAATCTATTTTTCTGAAATGCACATCTGAATTACTCTTGACTACTTCTGAATTATAATTGAAAAACTTGGGTAAAATTATATTAACATTTAATCAAAATTTTTTTACGTTAAAGGATTTACGTTAAAAAATATTTACTTCTGTTTAAAAATTTAAATTTATACAAATGTAAAATTAATAGATTTTAATAAAATCTTAAACATAACAACAAATTAACAAATATAAATATTTTATTTGAAATAATAAATTTTATTCTAATTTGCATATTCACTTCAATAAAGAAATATTTATTGAATATCCTCATAATTATTATCGTTATTTGCGTTAAGTAATGACAAATTAAGAATTACATTTTGTTTATTTTTTTTTTCTTATATAATTTGAAATTAAAGCCTCTAAACTTAAAAACGTAATTTTAAAGAATTATAATAATAATAATATTATTATGTATATATGTACATAGTTCAAAAAAATCTTAAAAATTAAATTTCTATTTAATAGTTATTATTTAATTTCATTTTTGTTTTATTATTATTATTTTTTTTTATTTTTAATTTGATTTAATATAAACCTATAATGCATTCATAATATGAATTAAAGAAATTTTTTTTTTTTTTTTTTTTGGTGAATTTTGCTTTAAAATTCTTTAAATAATAAATTATTAACATTACCAAAAATTCATACATATACATTACATACATAAGTACATGAAAATAAAAAAATAACTATATTTTTTACATTTAAAAATTTTACTTACTTCCACAAAAATCGAAAATATATGAATAATAATCTTTAATTTCTCATATAAATGAGATCTCAGTCATATAAGTTAAATTTCAAAGTTTTATTTTCAAAAATTAAAGAAAATTAACTCAATATATGATATTTTTCAAAAAAATCAATGATTTCAATAAATTGTAAGAATGTAATAATAAATATGTTTCAAATGTACCATATGTATATAAACGGCTGGAATCACAAAATTCTTTAACCAGCATGATGGATTTAATTGTTGACTAGTTCGCATTAATAATATGATTTAGATCATAACTAAAAATATGAATGACTACTTAATTTGTAATTAATTGTGGCACAATTGGTATTGTGGTTGTAAACAAAAAATATCTTAAATAAAGTTAAATACAACCACAAAAACAAGAAATCCAAACGAACAAACAACTAGCACAAAAATCAACAAGAACAAGGATCTATATCAATTATTGAACGAAATTTGCATTGGATTTGTTGATTACATGTTTGACTGAATTGATCTTTTCATTAACAAAATTGAAGAAATTTAACTGAAATTATAATTTGCAACACCGAGTCACCGGACAGAATCAATTAAATTCAACTGAAAATTAATCCTCGTGACAACAACTATATAATCATGATACGATGTTACTATACTATACGATACAAGAAAAATTGAAACTTAATTGTAAATTTTAGAATATAAAAAATAATTTATATAGTTTGCTATAAATTAACTTAAATATAACAAAATTTATTAAAAGTAAAAATAAATTACTTGAAATGACTTTTTTTTTGTGCATTAATACAATTAAAATAAAATGCAATTCAATAATTATAAAAAGAAAAAATTGAACTAAAAATTAATAAAATTTACTTTTTTAAACAATTTAATTTAAGTTTAAATTTAATATGGATGTACATTCATATATTATATACATGTATGTAAGTATATGTATATTTTGTAATTTTATTTAAATAATTAAATTTAATAAAATTAAAATTATATTTTTATTTTTATATAAAAATAAAAATGTTGGCACTATTTTGTTTCACTATTAGTACGGATACGTTTTTCTGAACTAGATGTTGTACTACTTTTATAACAACTATTGATTTCAATTGATTCTTTTTGATTTTTAGAATCACAATTATTATTTAATGTTGTTGTTGTTGCTATTGTTGTTGCTATTGTTGTTATTGTTGAATCACTATTCGAAATTTTATAATTTATATCTCCATCTAAAGAAGGTGAAGATAAATCTAATTTGCGTTTTATTCCACCATCACCAATAATAATATTATCTGAAATATCATTCGAATCATTATTTTTATTATCATTTACAATATTTTCATTATTTTTATGATTTGATAATTCTTCATTATTATTAAGTAAACCAGTAGCAATACTACTACTACTATTGCTATTTAACCCAACAATTATATTATCTTGATCATTATTATATTCATTACTACAATCGTTATTATTTTGTTCTTGAATATTTGAGTTGTTATTATTATTATTATTACAAATATCTTTATTATTATTTTCCATACCAGAAGGATTTGTATAACTGCTTAATTTTGTTGGATCTTCATCTTTAAGTTTTTGTGCAATTATTTTTAAGCTAGCTAATGAATTATCACAATCAGTTGTATCAATTTCAGTTAAACTAATTCCTTTACGTTCAATTTCAGCATATGTACCAAATGGTAATTTTTGAAGGCATTCTAATTTTTGTACATGAGTTTTTGAACGTAAATGTTTAGCTAAATGACCAGATATTCTGAATGCAACTTTACAATCAGAGCATTCATATGGTCGTGGATTTGATGTTGTTGGTACACCAAATGCCGATGTCATCATTACTTTATTTTTATGGCCTTCAGAACGTTCATGTTTTTGTAAATGACCTTGACTACGAAATCCTAAAGCACATGGCTCACATTTAAATTTTCTTTCCATATAATGAATATTCATATGTAGAACAAGCTGATGTTGTTTTTGAAACGTTTTTGAACATATATTACAAACAGGACGACCCTCATCACTAATTGGACCTGTTCTTGGAAATATTGGTGGATTACTTGAATTTGATCCAATAACAGTATTTCCACTAGCACCAACTGGTGCTTGAGATTGTGTTGGTGGTGGTGGAACATTTTTAAATCCATCTTCACCAACAACAACTGTACGTGCTAGAATTCCAGCAAAATCTGTAGGCAAAGCAGCGGTTGATACAGTGGTTGGTGTTCCCAAATTAGATGTTGATGTACCATCTTGATCAATATTTTCATCTTCACTTTCATCAACTAAACTAGATGAAGTTGTTAATTGTTTTTGTTGTTGATTCGATTTTAATGTCATTTTTAAATATTCTGAAGCAACATCCTGTGCAATATTAGAAGATTGAGTTGTTTTCGATGAATTAGATTTTAATGAAATTGAAACATTTGCTTGAGTGGTTGGTTGAACATTAACTGATGCATTTGATCGAAGTGGAGATTTTTTACCTGAAATATCTTTTGGTGAAATTTCTTTATTCGATTTAATTAAATCTATTTGTGGCTCAGACTTAATTGTACTTATATCAAGATTTTGTTCTCTATTCACAGTTTGCTGAATATGTGTACCTTGTAAAGGAGTTTGTACTTGCACTGCTGTTTGTTTAGCTGTTACCATAGTTTGAGAATGTACATACAAACTATCAGCAAATGATTTATTCATTTGACATTGTTTAATTTTCGTGTGTTTTAATGCTTGTTCAGTTAAATATGGACGCAAAAGTGAATCATCTAATTTTTGAGTATGATGAGCAAATTCTATTTCAGTTGAACTTACTTTGTCACGCACTTTATCAGCTAATGAAACTAAAGTTTTTAATATACCGGATTCATTATTTGTATTAATATTACCAATAACATCAATTTCTCTAGTTGAAGAAGAAACTGAACTCGGTGCGGTTAACGATTCATTTTTAGGTGTTTGCCGCTGTACTGTATCTTCATTTGAAGATATTTTTCTATTTCGTTCCGAAGACGGTTTACTTGTTAAGTCAAGTACAACTCCAGGATCATCAAATTTTTCAGCCTTTGGAATTAATGGATTGGAATAGTATTTTTCTTGTTTCTGATAATCAAATGGCGGTTTTGGTGAAGTAAATGATGTTACTAAAGCTTTTTGTTTCTGGAAATTGGACTGTACAGTTTTGGACTGTTCTACGTTTGATTCTGGGATTTGCGAATAATTTTCATTAGAATAACGTAAATGTGGAGAGACACTATTACTGGGCGGTGTCATTGACAAAGAAAGCAAACATTTAGCTGCTTCATGCTCAGGAAGACGAGATTTTGATTCATCTGTGTCTGAAAAAAAGTATAAAAATATGTAGTAAATATCAGGAAAAGTTTTAAAAAAAAACTCTTACCACTACTTTCTGTTTCTCGGTCATCTCCATCACTCTCATCACCATCAGAGTCTGATTCACCTGGAATAGTTGATGTACGTCCACTATTACTACCACCACCATTGCCATTACTTGATGTAATTGATTGTTGATCATTGTCAGTATTTTCTCTGTGATCTACAAACTCTCCATTTAATCCTTCACCAGGATCAACGCCAAGTTCTAAACATTTTTTATAATGAGTCTTTGATTGCATATGTTTTGTAAGATTTCCCTTTGTTTTAAAGCTATACAAAAAAAGAAAAATAAAAAATTAATTTAATGCACAAATTAGAAAAATTGTATCAATGACATCTTACCTGAAATTACAATGCTGACATGTGTATGGTCTTACGTCACTATGTGTTCTAATATGTTTCTTTAACATTGACGGTTTTTTGCAACGAATTCCACATTCTAAACAAACGTATCTTCCTCGACCCCGTCCTCGAATATATGTATAATCTTCGTTACTCTCATAACCTCCTACTAAAGTTGCTGTTTTTTGAACATTTTCACATTTATTATTAGTTGAGGATGACACAATGGTGTCTGGATTTGAATTTGATGATACAATAGGATTTGCCTGTGATACACTGACAACAGTTGTTGAAATTTGTGACTGAGTAGACCCTTTTTGTATTTGTGCTGGTGATAAGATTGGCATTGGGATGGATTTTATTTGATGATGATAGTATTGTCCAGTATTATTTTCGAATGGTGTCATTACCGTATGCTGTGAATGTACAGATGTATATGGTAACTTTATATTTGCTGTTGTAAATGATGAGTTACGTTGACGTGAATCATACAAATCCATAGCAAGTTTTGGTTTAAAACCAAGAGGATGTAAATTTTTATCTGTATGAACTTGCCACACGCTATACATAGATAATTTATGTAAATTTGCTACATAAGAAGGTTGTGGACAGTTAACAGTGCAATAAAACATTTTCGTGCTACATTTCAGTCCCAAATAAGTATATGCATGGCCATTTAAAAACATTTGACCACATGTTTTCGAAGGCCTTGGGGTTTCTGGTGAAATTAATGGCATTGTATTAGCTGTAGGAGTAATACCGTGATGTCGTTTTGGTGTAAATGTTCCTGGTTTGAGAGGTAAGCTTGTAGGTCGAAGAAATTTCGATTTTTTAGGCTTATCCTCTGTCGGAACTGATATAATTTCTTGATCGTTACTGCAAACTTCATTTGCAGAAGACGTAGACAAATTTTCATTTTGTTCTATTTTGGGTTCCGGTTTTACTAAATTTTGATTAACTTCGAATTGGAATGTTCGTGTATCTCTCTCAGGAGATTTCAATGACTGTGAAACTTGATTTGTTTTTTCAGGTCTTGTGTGGCTGTCAATCTTTTTAGGGCTGATATTATCAGCGATACGCGTAAAATTAAACGATTTTTTATTCGATTGCGTTTCTGTATTATAAAACCCACTTCCACTTTTAGAACTACGCTGTGCTGATTGATGTTGAGGTATTGGGACAGTTAATTTTCCAATTTCATTAGGATTTGAGTAATTCGTATGTGTATTACTATGTGTTGTATTCAACGAATGATGCATTATTTTGTTTGGTAAGCTCTCGGTATTTTCAATACGAATTAATGGTTTCTGATACATGTGTGAAAAAGTTAACTTTGTTGATTGATCTTGATTTGAATTTTGAAAAGAATCTAAATGTCTAGGTGAGTTATTATATGTTGTATTATCTACGATATTAGTTCCAATAAGAGCTCCTTGTACCTGTGGACTTATTGATTTTTTACGTTGAGACATCATTGGTGGACTTACTACATTACGATAATCTAAGATTTTAGATTGATGTTGTGAAGAAGCTTGCGGCATGGGCAGTGATAGAGTATTTGGTCCAGGTATTCCAGGTACATATGGAATTATTTTTTCATTGGAAGGTAAAACTGGCGATTGTGGCATTGGTAGTGGTGGCAATGTCAGCGGATTAAAAGCTGTAATCGAATTAATTGGTGGAAACTGAAAATGTTGTGCCAATGGTAAACTAGAATTCAGTATGTTTGGGGTTTGTAAGCCCACAGCACTTAATGGTGTCGGTAAGCTTAACATCATTTTGGCATGAGACGATGGAATACCTTGTGAATTTTGTGGTGCTGATGATGGTCTTTGCGCTAATATATTATCACAGTTATCTTTAGATTTTGGTGAAACTTCTGTAAAACTACCCCCGGATAAAAGTGGAGTACGAATAATTTTTGGGGATGTTTCAGTTTCAACTATAGGTACTATACATCCTCCAGATGATAGGAAACGTTGTCGTAGTTCAAAATTATCTTCCGTTTTATTGACGGGATCTAGAATTTGTATGTCCCCACCAGACATCATATATTGAGCTTTTGGATGATGAATTTGTTGAGAATCAAACAGAACTGGTCGTGTGTCATTATAGTACCTAGAGTTTTCGGAACCTGTTGTAAATTCTTGATCGAATTTGAATTTTTTAGCATATTGAAATCCACTGTTACATGTTACAGATTCATCATGAACCTTTGTTATAACAACATCTTCTTGTCTTTGTTCTGCTTTGTCAGTATTATAAGATTCTACCAAAGGAGTTTTACCTAATAATGGACCAGGTGACGGCAATGGTGCATCAATTAATTTTTTCATTGATAAATTATGTAAATTTACTGCTTCTATTGGATCTTCACAAGCTCTTAATTCATTTGTACTTAATGAGGGCATTATTACATTTGTTGTAGAGTTTGTAGGTGCTGTATTAGATGCTGAATCTTTTCCATTTGCAAGATTTAATTGTGTTAATACTAAATTACTAGGTTTAGTTTTCAGTTGAGACCAACATAATTTCACCAATGATTTTGGATTCTTCGATAGGTGTATTAAAGATGATTTCGCTAACTTAGCTAAAGAATTTGGATTATTGAATTCCTGTAAATTAACATTTATTGAATTCGAACGATAATATTTATGTGAACCACTAACAGGGCTTATGGGAGCACTTGATGGACCACCTTCACAATACTGACTTGTATGCAATTTCAATTCTTCAGCTGTTTGAAAATCTAAATTACACAGAGGACATGTATAAACAGCATCATCACCTTCACCATTTGGAATACCTAATCCTCTTGAGTTCAATAATAAATTTTTAATAATTGAACGCTCTGGATTTTTGGGATGGGTTGGAGGGGTTTTTGAAGAGTTTATACCACCAGCACCACACCCACCACCACTAGTAGACGAAATAAGTGTTGGTGAAGCAGATGATAAATGTAGAAGTTGTTGACCACTATCATCCATATTAATTATTGATCTTTTTCGAGCAGGTAGATAATGATCTTGAGATGATTTTCTTCTAGATTCCAATGGTAATGGCTTAGACAAATTTAATGGTTGTGATGAAAAATCAGGCATTGCTGGTATTTGAGCTGAATGCAAATTCATTTGCCCTTTTTGATCTACATTATTTTTGGAACCAATATGCTGTGACATTTGTAATGGAGTTTGATGCTGTGAATGAGACGTTATTTGTAAATTAGCCATTTTTGATGTTGATGTAAGTTGAATTGGTTGAAATTGGTTATTTAAGTTACGATTGGAATTTTCTTGTTGAAGTTGGTGCTGTTGTTGTTGTTGTTGATGTAATTGTATTTGTTGTTGTAATTGCATTTGTTGTTGGTGTTGTTGCTGTTGTTGTTGTTGTTGCTGCTGTTGTGTTTGTTGCTGTTGTTGTTGGTGTTGCTGTTGTTGTTGGTGTTGCTGTTGTTGTTGCTGTTGTTGTTGTTGCTGCTGTTGTTGTTGTTGTTGTTGCTGTTGTTGTTGTTGTTTTTGTTGTTTTGAAGCTAAGGCAAATGCCAGTTTAGCATTGCAGCTATTTGGAGTGGCTGGAGTATTTGGTGTATCTAATGAAGAGGATGACGAAGATGAAGCAGAAAGTATTGATGATACTGCTGTTGATCCAGACGGAGGAATTATTAAATTAGATAAGCTTTTCTGTTTATTTAATTGTTTTGGATATTTTTTCTGGAATATTTCCGCTTTATTTCCAACGATAGCTTGGTTTTGTGAAATCAGTTTTGTTATATGTTCTTGCACAGCTTCTAAATCCTAAAAGTTAAAAAAAAAGTAATAAGATTTTTTTTAAATTTAACATGAAGATTTCGATTTGATTTGAAAATTAAACAAGGCTTGATCATATTTTTTTTTTATAATAATAATGGCTCTGGATTTCAAAATTTAAAGTGTGGTGGTATGTTAAAAATGATATATTATTTATTTTCTTAATCTCATCCTTTTTGTTTACAATGCCAACGTACATATTTTTACATATTATCAATATTATGTGCATTGCTTAATATATATTTTCGTACATATTATAAGTATGAGTGTACCCATAGAAATCAGCCTTGAAAACAATATTATTTTCTTCTTTACTATATTTATTTACTCTCTTTTTTACCCTTGAAAGTTAATTCATAATAAGTATCCCCCCAACACACACACACACACACATACACAATAAAAACTTAAAAATAAAAATTTAAAAGGGAAAATATTTACGAAAGAAGGATATTAAAAAATAATATCTATATAAATATATATACATGTGTGCATATACTTATCCATACAGACACAAAAACAATATAAAAACGTACCAATTGATGTCCGCCACCGATATTAGTTGCAAAATTATTTTTATTGTTTTCATTGGCGCCAGTGATACTACCATTGTTCCTCCCATTGTTTTTATTACCACCATTTAGACCTGTTGCATCATTTATTCGAAAATTATTTGTTGAAGATGAAGATGGGGTAATATTATCCGTAATTGAATGAGACGAAGACGATTTTAATATTGTTCCTGCTGGTGCTACTTGTTGAAATGAAGACAACGTCGACGACGATGAAGTCGATGATATTGTTGTTGATTTTTGTTGTATAGACATTGTTGGCGCCGATGATATTGGCGCTGATGGAATATTTCTTTGTTGATTTTGATGTTGATAATGCTGATGCTGATGTTGATGATGATGATGTTCTGTTGAGTCACTATTAATATTTGTGGCTCCTGTCTGACTACGATGTTGATTTTCGTTTATATTTGAATTTGATTTTACCCCATTATTTCCAATACCAATTGGAGCTGAATTACCATACAATGAAGAAATATGTTGAGAGGATTGATTTTGTTGTGTATTTGAATTATATAAATGCTGTTGCTCTATTTTATAATTATGATGAGGAGATGTTGAAACAGATGAATTTTGAATTAAAAATTGAGGATAATAATTTGCTCCGCCACCGGGTTGCTGTGAATTTGAACTTTGATTATTATAGAGATTCAATGTTGATGCATTAGCATGTTGTTGAGAAATTTGATATTTTTGTTTTTGAGAAATTTGTTGAATTTTATCACTATCGTTTGGATACTGTGATGATGGTGATAATTTTTGAGAATATTGTGAAACTAATTGATGTGGACGGAATAAATTTGGTTGTAAATGTTGTTGTTCTGTTGTTGATTCATCTTTTGTGTACAATGAAGCTTTATGAAATTTTGGTTTGTATGGCTTATCAATTGGTTTATCATATAAACTTCTTTGTTGATTTAATGTTGAAGCTGCTGTTGTTGATGTTATCGTTGTTGTCGTTACATGTGGTCCCTGTATAGATGATACCATATGATGAGAATTTGATAAATTAACTGCTACAGCTGGAGAAGACGTACGATCATCTAATGGTGATGCAGTACCACTTATCTAAAAGAAAAAAGAAATATTAATATAAAATCATAGTTACAATTGAATAACAAGTTTCCAAGTTTCAAATATTTTTAATTTATCTTACCACATCAGAGCTACTGTTACTCAAATCTTGTTCTTGTTCTTGATCAGAACCTACAGAAGCCTCATCTTCATTTTGTTGTGGCTCAACACCTTTACTTCTATGTACATGAGATCTTGATCTAAAAAATAATTTATGTATATGTATTTTAAGAAAAATTAAATAAAAATAATGATAAAAATGTTCTCACCTGCAATGCTTATAATAATTACTTTTGGTTTTAAATGCAAAACCGCATAAATCACATGGATATGGTCGTTCATTGGTATGTGCACGGATATGTTTTTGTAGAACTGAGGGTTTTGTACAATTTAAATTACAATATGGACAGACATGGCGACCTGCCGTTGATGATATTGTAGCTGATGCCGATGCTGTTGTTGTTGTTACACTAATATTATTATTATTATTATTATTACTACTATTTGATGGCAACTGTTGATGTTGTTGAACTTGTTTTTGCCCTTGTACTTGTCGATTCAAATATTGTATTTGATCAATGTTATTTTCTTTATTTATAGCAGCTCTTGAAGAATGCTGTGTGTTCGGTATACTTAAATGTGTTGGTTGCTGTTGTTGGTGGTACTGTTGGCGGTTTTGATGTTGTTGTTTTTGTTGTTGCTGTTGCAGCTGTTGTTGATGCTGCTGTTGCAATTGTAGTTGTTGTTGCTGTTGGTGTTGTTGTTCTTTGTGACCAACTACTCCATTTAATAAATGTTCTTGTTGATATAATCGTAGCATATCTTCAATTTCCATCATACCATCGCTTTCTGGTGTAAAATTACTATTAATCGATAATTGATTTTTTTTATTATTTAAATTATTATTATAATTTGATAAGTGTTGACTATTAAAATTATCATCATTAGTTAAATGTGATTTTGATTGTTGTAATAAAGCTAAATTATTATTTGTTAAAGCTATTGATGATGCTCCATTTTTCGTTCCAATATTTCTTACATAATGCCGTTGTTGTGGTGTTAATTTTCCTAATGTAACTTTCATATTATCAAATTCTTTTTCAATTATTGATTTATTTATATCATCAGATTCAATGTTATTACATTTATTATTAATATCACCATTCATATAAGTATATTTTAAATTATTATTATTATTATTTTGATTTTGATTTTGGCTATTACTAATATCACTATTATGGCTTTGAGTTTTATTAATAATTAATTCATTTAAATTTTGTTTTAAATTACATTGATTATTATTACTGGTAATATTACTACAAATACCATCACCACCACTACCAACAGAATTACGCGTTGAATTAACTGATATTTGATGTCCTTGTTGCTGTTGTTGTTCTTGTTGTTGTATATGCTGCTGTTCCTGTTGATTTAATATTTGATCATCTGTTGATTTTAATGTAGTTGATTCTACTAATAATGATGGCAGTGGTGGTGTTAATGATGATGTTGATGATGATATTGTTAAATTAGTACTAATTTGCTGATTTTGTAATAAAATATTATTACTGTCATTATTATTATTATTATTATTATTATAGTTGTTATTACAACTGTTATTTTTATCATTAGATTCAGAAACATTGACACTAGCTATTCTTTTAAATTTTTTATGCAGGTACTTTAATCCATTCGATGTTGGTGAAATCGTTGTTGATATTTTATCATTATTATTATTTACATTATTATTATTACTATTACTATCTGACTGTTGTTGTTCATTATTATTACTGCTATTTATATTATTATTATTATTATTATTATAATTATTATTGTTATTATTATTAATATTACGGTGGGTAGATGATGATAAAATTTCATTATATATTGATGAATTGTGTTGCTGTTGTTCATTTTCTTGTTCATAATTTTCATTTTTTATATTTATATTATCAGTTAAATTTTGATTATGTATAATTGTATTATTATGATTATGATGATGATTATGATGATTATCAAAATGATTAAATTTTTTATTTGATATTAATTTTGTTGGTATTGTTGTTGTTGTTGCTGTTGCTGTAGCTGCTGATGTGTTATTATGTGAGTCATCCATTATATTAGAACTATTGGAAATATTTTTAATATTATCACTGTTATTAGAGCTATTATTATTTTTTTTATTTTTATTATTTTTCTTATTTTTTTTATTATTATTAATTGATTGTAAATTTTTTTGAACTGCTGATATATTTGAAGTTATTATTTTAGTATCATTTTTTGTTGATAAGGTTTTATCATCTGAATCATCTATAAATAAATAATAAAAATAATAAAAATTAGTATGTAAGTAGGTACATTATTTAATACATAGGTATAAATGTAAAATCAAATTAAAATGAATTTTTTGCGATTAGAAAGTTTTTTTAGTTATTATTAATTGTTATAACAGATTTTTTTTTTTGGGAAATTCCTAGAAAATGTACTTTATATTATATATAGGTATTTACGTATTATATTTTTCCATAAAAAAATGTTTTAATAAATCGAATATGACCAAAACATTATAAATGTTTTTCAATATATTACCAACATACAAATATATCTAAATAAATTGTATAGTTAATGCGTATTTCTGCCAAAGACAATATATAAAATCTTTGGTTCTAATCTAGTATACCTAGACCAATGTGAACCGTACAGTGGTTCTGTAGTCTAAATACTAATCAAAAAGTCCCTCGTTCGAATCCAGTTCAGGGATTCAATTCCCTTTTATAAAATTTGTTGAGAGTACCTATAATTTCATATTAACTTCTAAATAAAATGAAACTATTCAATTTAAGAAAGCATAGTTTCTGATAAAAGTACATAAAATAATTTTCAAAATTTAATTATTTTATATATGTACCAGCCTACCAGAAAATTAATAAATAAATAAGCTGGTAGTAGGTAGTACTCAAAGAACATTGCTCGTTACACTTTATTTAATAGATTGCAGTATCTTATCGTCCTTAATGTACGAAAAGGTATTCTACACCTACTGACAATAAGATAAAAAGAAATGCTACAAATACAATATTATTAAATATAAATTATGTATCGATATATTGTAATTAAATGTGTTAAAAGTCGTTTATTTGAGAGAAAAACTTTAAAATTAAATCGAAAAAAACTATCTTATATTTTTATTTTTTAATTGAGGCCAAAATAATGGAATAAGTACCCTAACTGCCTTCGCAGGATTTAAGCCACCAATTCATCATTTCCATTTGCCCAGAACTATTCAAGTGAACTTTGTTGAGGAGCAGTTACTATTATAAAATCATACAAAAACTAAAACCAACAATTAACAGCAAGCCAACACATTTCTATTATTCAAGAAAACTATTACCATAATGCCGGAAATAGAAAATAATTATAATTTGTAGGTCTGTGTAAAGAAAAATTATTTAATTAAATTGTACAAAATTAAAAAACTCCTTTTTATTTATTTTTTATAGTCATGGACATTATCATTTTCAAATTAAGAAACATTTAATGGCAATTTAGGAACGGTAGAAAACTACGGTATTTTAACAACTAAGTGTAATACACCTACGTAATGTGCAAATGAATAGATACTACTCGTGAATCGTGATATAAGTAGGTATCTACCTAATAGACAATAAAAAAGTTTCAAATAATAACAAAAAATTTCTTTAAAGTCCTATAAAATTCTTTATTGACTTTCTTAACTCAAATGAGCAATTCAATATAGGTATTAATATGCATAAAAAATTTAAAAAAACTATTTTAAACATGAATTGTACCCTTAAAAATAATTTAAAAAAATTTAAAAATAAAACAAAAATATTATCTGTATGTAAAAAACTGTTAAATATCAGCAATAATGATAACAACACGACAATAAAATAAAAAAATTGTGTTATACCAATTATAAATTAATTAACACAAAAAAACAATAAAATGAAAAATTAAAAAAAAAAAAAGCAATCAAAAAAATAACGAGAAAAGAAACAATAACAAAAACAACATTTACACCTCACCTGACGAAAAAAGAAAACAACTCAACTCAACTAATTTATCATAAGCAAGCAAGCACCCAACACCCAACTAGTATTTTGAATTTTAAGTTCCCATGTTGATATTTTATAATATTATAATTATTACAGTACAACAACAACTACAAACAAGAAACAAAAATACAAAAATAAAAACAACAAATAATAAAAACTCGTCAATAAAAATATTCTCTCATACATAATATTATTATTATTCTGTTATACGAGTTCAATAAAATAATACAAGTTTTCAACAACGTTCTTCTTTTCTTTTTCATTTGTCGCGGTTTTTAATAATTTTTGTTTATTCATATGAAGTCATTTAAAAACTATTTTTACTTATATTGTGATATTATCGAATAGATAAATGGAATAAATAATAAATATATACTTACATACCTCGCCAAATTGAACACAAATTATTTATATAAATAGAAAAACAAAAAGAAAAACAAAAAGGAAAAAATAAATAAAACTTAAACTACTCAACTCGAATATGATGATGACTATCTATATATTTATCATTAGAATGCGCTTAAATAATATTATGTATACATAATATACGATTTACTCTAACTACAATTGCTAATATAAATTATAAACTCTGTTTGTGTTGTGTAGCTAAATAGAAAATACCGTATAAAATATAAAGTCACCATAATAAATACTGTATAACAGTAGCACAAGCAAGCACAACTCACTTAATTTTTCTATATAAAAAATTAATTTTTTTTTTATTTCACTTCTTATTTATTTTTTATTTTTTTAATATTTCAATTATTTTCATAGAGTTGTGCGCGACGATACTATACAAAAAATTTAAAACTTTTAAAGACCTTTACTTACTCACTCTTGTACTCGCTCTGAATATCATCATGAAATTCGAACATAATCGAAGAGAGAAGAAAAGATTACAATATTATTTTTATAGTAGCTAAAAACAAAAAAAAAAAAAATAACAAACAAAGCAAATAAAGACGATTTAGATATTATTATATTTGTTTGAAAAACGAATGACTGACTAAATTAACGACAAAACGGCACCGATTTTTTATTATTATTTTTTTTTTGTTCAATTCCTCCCCAAATAATTATAGTACACAAATTGATGAAAAACCGGGCGGCGGCGGTAGCAAAATCAAGACTAATTCAAAAAAGAAAAAAAATGAAAACATAACGTAGTTATAATATTATGTAGGTAAACCGCGTAACATGATATCAAAAATTAAATATATATATACACACACACATGAACATTTTCATACTATATTCATGTACTTTTCTATAGATAGTTGTGTCTACCTTGCAAGTTGCTTATAATAATGATAATATGGTTTTGCTTTTTTATTTTTTTCTATTTTTTTTTTATTATTTTCACAAGCTTTCAGAACCTAAATGGGGAAATTTCAAAGAGAAACGTAAGAGATGAGAAATTCAAGTATGTATGAATAGATATTTGTTATTATATATATACGCACACTTGAGTTGGAATCCAATGACTAAATCATTGGATTGGTGATCAACATTTAAAAAACAAAATAAACAACGTCAGCGTTTTTTTTTTGTTATTGTTGTTATTTTCTTTTTATTCATATTTAAACGAGTATATGAATGTACTTTTAAAAAATATTAAATTTTTATTATTATTTTTTTTTTTGTTAATTAATATTTTTTTTTTTTTTTTTTATTAAAATTTAAATTTTTTTATTAAATGCGCCACCACGTTTTGGAAAATTTTAATTATTTTTGGTGTTTTTGATGTTTTGATTATCTCTTATAATTTGAGTATAGGTAATTCATGTTGGGAATGAAAACAAAAACAAAAATAAAATAAATTCATTCGGATATCGTTTAATCGATCGATAAATCGATCATTAGTATTACTAGTACTAGAGAGAAATTGGTAATATTTATTGAAAATGATGACAACAACGACAAAATATTTTTGGAAATTATTTAATATTCATGCCATCATAACACATACAGTGCTGGACACAGAATTATGACATGTATTAATTTAGTTTGATTAGATTTTTAATTAGGTTGAGTGTGTTTGCTTAAGCTGAAATAAGTTATCTTGCCCTTGAGCTCCCATTCGAAATTTCAAAGATATTCGAAGATATTCTTATGCACTTAATAGTAATGATATCAACATTGAAAGAGTGTTGAGCTTTCTCGTAGTGTAATTTCTATAAACGGAAGAGCAGAAGAAGACTTCGAAAACTAGTAACAATTGGTCAACTGTAGAGATCCTCTTCCTTGTTCACATATAATAAAATAAAAATATTAAACGTCTGCATTAAGCCTATCCTCCTAATATGGAAGCAAAATCACATGTCGCGTGAAATGAAGAATAGCAAATAAAATTCAAGCTTTCGTAAATAAGTGATTTTTTAAGTAAAAAACTAATTTTCGCATGCAAAACAATCGAGCTTGAGCTTAAGGATTTGCTCAGAGAGTTAAATCCTGCTCGATAAATAAAATTTCCCCAAGTTTTAGATAAACTTGGTATTGCAAAAAAAAGTTTTTCTTGGTTTTTGGATTGAGGTTGTGAGACAGAAATTTAATTGTTCGAAATTTGAATTGCATATTCACATTACAGAATCGAGTTAAAAGATCCATCTTATCTATACTAAAACTCACTCACAGGATTGAACTCTTTACTTGAGAAGCTTTGAGAAACTGTGAGCTTAAGCTCATTTTTGTGCATTCCACGACCACCCATTATGTATATTTTAAAGAAAATATTTGAAAATAAAACATGAATAATTTTTAGAAGTTTAGAAATTTTATCCCTTTTGAAGCAAAGCTGAATGGCAGTCCAGTTGCAAGTGACGTAAATTGAAGTATATGCGGAAAAAAGTATACAAGCACTGGTTGAACCCACACAAGAGAAAAGTTTATTAATTTTGAGGAAAAACATTGAACAATGACATTAAGAGTAGTAGACGTGAACGGAAGTGTAATTATCCCTTCACCTTTTCCTGGCCGACGGTACAAAAGTATAAAGATTTTCCTAACCTAAGTTTTGGCTATATTAATAAATGTTTAAGGGCGATATGCCAAATAATTTGACCAAACACAATAAACAACAACAAAACATCTGAAATGAACATGTGATGGAAGTGTTAAGTGGAAGCTGTATGCTGTATGCTCCCAAGAGAAGTAAGGAGAACAAAGTTTTGGCTATTAATATAAAAAAAAACATTGATTCAAAATTTAGCTTGATATAAGAGTTAGTAAGCCATAATTGTGTTGTATACACAGACACAATTATACAGTCGGACATAATGGGTCTTTTTGATTATTTTTTATAATCAGATTTGTTTTTCAGGTATATTAGCAGTTAGCATTGAGTGTGTTCATCCCATAGACTTGGAATTATATAAAAAAAAAAAATTTAAATTTAGCAATTACAAATCGAATTTACTTTCACCAATAAATTATTATTACCGAAATATCGATATTTGACAAATATCGATATTTCGGAAGTAAATTTATTTCTTTCATCAGTACTTGTGATTTTTCGCTTAAATGTTTATATTTTGTATGTACAATCGTGTTAATTAATTTAATTTAATTTAATTCAAAATTTTGGGTAGACGTAAACGTTCAACCAAAAGTTTGGAGAACATCTTTCCTTGGAGAATGGGAGCGAACAGTATGTTAATTGAAGTTTGATTTTCTTTTACTAGTTTTGATTTTTACTTGGTTTTATATTGGTGAAATATCTTCTCCCTCCAGCCATACCCTCTTTTATTTATTTGGAAAAAATCATTAAATTATTTTCTATTTTTATTTTCTATTGTCATAGGTAAATTAGGTCGAATATTTTTTCGTACATTAAGTACGGTATTAGAATTAATTACATAAAGTGGAACGAAAATTGTTTTATTAAATTAATTTATTTATTAATTGTTTGGTTTACAATTATTGGGAAGCCTATTAGTAGAGTCTGTAATAGAGTAGTTCCATTTTACTTATGTAAGTTATCAAATTATACTCTCAACAAAAATTTTTTTTTTGTAAAATCTCACTGTTTTATAAATAAAAAAAAAAAAATTAAAATAAACATTTATTCACTGATTTGGATTCAAATTCGGAACCTTCTGAGTAATAGTAGAATTCCATGACGACGATTCATTATCATTAAAATTTTAGATTACCTACATTAAATTCAAAGAATACATACCGAAATATATTTACAGTGATATTTATGATTTCCATCACTGTACATTGTACAGATGATGAAAAAAAAATGCCGCCTCACTGCTTAAACCAAATGTTTACAAATATTTGTTTTCTTTTAAAAAGGAAATACAAAACAAAAAATAAAAAAAAAAAAACATTTTTTTTTTTTCAAAAGGAATTCCTTCTTATTTTTTAGAATTTCTTTCAAGACTTGTGAATGTTTTGATCATTTACTTTTTATTCTGCTTTTTTTTCGTTTTTTTTTTTTGATATGTTTGGAATTAGAAAACGTGAATTTCTTAGATGTGTGAATTTAGACGTCACTTTAAAATGTACCTAGTATGATTGTATGAATGAATATTTTCGAATAAAAAATAGGCCTTAAAAAATTATTGTTTATTCTTCTTTTCTTAGATTTTTTTAACGAAATTTAATTCGTAGCTTAAAAGCAAATAAATTATAATATCAACACTACTGCTGCTGCTGGAATGTTTAAAAGTTACTAGTTGATATGAAAACAATACAAAATTAATTTTATAAACGAGTAGATCAGGTTTTGACCAAATTTATTTTTAAAATTTTCAATTCATTTAGAAATTGGTAAATGACAAATAGGATTTTAAAAATTGCGTTAAATTTATTAATATAGAATCGGGTCGGGATGGAGGGAGAGAGAGTGAGAGACAAGCTGAATCCTAAATTGTTAATATTCTCAAATAAACTCTTAATTTATACAAAATATATACCTATTTAATTCACTTGAAAAAACAAAATAAAATAAATGAGTGGGGCATAATAATATGCAAATATTATGAATATTAAATATTTAAATGTTATATAAAAATTGCGAAAATATCGAAAAATTGTAGAATACAAAATATGAAATTTTAATTTTGAAATATGAATTTTTCATCAAAGTACAAATTAACAGAAATGTCACGAAAATATTGTGAATAAATTGGACCGTCAGTGGTGTGGTATAAGTATTTGTGATTTGTTATATTTGCTATGAATTGCAATTTATATAAAATTTTATTCAAATTATTAATTAAATAAACTGTGGTCAGTAACCACGGTATTATGATGTAGTACGAAAATGAATTACAGAGACTTTTTAATAACAACATATACTCTGTATTGTCTGTGAATGCGAAGGCAACTCGTAGCATAATTCATCACCTGGGAACAGTGTTCCCCGAACAATGTAACCTATCCAGCATAATATTTAAGAATATCCTAAGTGGGATCACTAAATCTGGTATTCTTAAAGACTCAGATGATCAACAGTTTTAACACTTAAAATCATAATAAACACGTTTGCAGCTGCGATGATATATTGGCCAAACCCCGTTCCAAAATTACCTAATCTAATCTAATAATGTATACGATGATAATATTAATTACTACAATCAAAATGGCGACTATACAATACATCAAATATGTATTCCAATTGATTGATGGAGCACTAAGCATTAGTGTATTATCTATTAGAAATTCTGATAGCTTTATTTTATAAATAGAATTTCGGTTAAATATTTATTTCACTATAGTATATATAGTTAGGACTGATCTTTGAACAATTGTTACTTAGCCTTGCTTTAAAGTAACTAAAATGATGACTGATATGAGCAAATGGGAGATACGCAACCGTCGGATTCTTATTCAAGTTTCTACATTAACTCAACGTAGTAAAACCTGGAAACTGATGCATGCTGGTGAGCCGATTAAAATTTTTAGTTTTAAAAGACGCAATTACAGCTTCGGATACGATTGAATCAGATTAAAGATGTTCAAGATCAGTAATAGTAAAAATGAATATTTTATTTCTCGCTTATTTATTCTACATTTTAGAGTTTTTCTAATACTCGTAATTCAGCACTGCAGCTGTTTCCAGTTATTTTTTTTACTTCTCATTTGAGTCAAGGTATTGTATTGAATTATATTGAGCCGTCGTATTGTATTCTTTTCATTGAGACTCAAAAACTATTCATATTTTCTAAATTGAAAAGGAATTCAATAGAATGTATTTTCAAGTTTTTCAGATAAAATTAATGGTTAAATTTTTGGAACATAATTTTACTAAATTAACTTTAATCTAGACTTATATTTGTTATTAAAAATTATTGATTTTTCTTATAATTAAAAATATTAAGGATACAAGCGCACAACATAATAAAGATTTTTTAATGCGTTGGCTAGTTAATTAGTTGAAAAAAGTGCATTACAACTGTTTCGTAATTCAGTTTGAATTTTTTCGTGATTGATGTATAAGAGTTTTCACTTCAAATTTCTAGAATCTCGTAATATAATCACGATTTATTTGAAAAATTACAATAAGTCGAAATACATAGTCTGAAAAAAATATATATGTACATACATTATGTACCTACTTATATTTTTTGCTGTACTTCTTAATATACCCACATAAACACTTCTCTATTGCTCAATCAATTATTCATTAGGAAAATAAAACCAATCATTAGTCTTGCATATTATGTGTATGATTCAAATTCGATTAAATAAAGGGGCGACTTTAAGTCGACTAAACTAAAAAAAATAAAAACAACAAATATTAATAATGTTTGTACAGATTTCTAAAACCTAATTTAAATACATTAAAAATAGTGGTATACATTTAACACTTAAAAAAAAAATTAATTCTATAATTTTTTTTTCCTATTATATTATTTAACACATTTATAAAGATACATCACAAAACCCATACAAAGATACATGACGGGATTGATGATCAAATAAAAATTCAAATATTCATTTCACAATTATCCAATTTCCAATATTTTCATAAGTGATTCAAAACGGAAAGAGAGAGAGAGAGAAGATTTTCTTCATTAAAAATTATATCAATTGATGGTAAATAAATATTAAACACGTTGTTCATGATTATAATTTTAATAATGCTGATGATGATCATCATCATGATAATCATTATATATATTGATAATGATGACTTTATACGATATTTATATTTTGAGCTGATGTAGTAGACAGAGTATCTTATATGTAGAAATAAAAATAAATTTTTAACACATAATACATACATATATATATATATATGGATAAACATACAAACAACACACATTTGAAATTTCAAGTCTAAAAAATTTCAATTAAAATTTAAAAAAAAAATACAAATAATTTACTTAAAAAGATTTGTGGCGACTTATGGACTCCAAATTGTCGCGAGTTTTTATTTACGGTTTCCTTCAGATATACAACGTCATAAATACTTTGTTTTGATAATGGAATTCGTTGTGTACACTACATATATATTATATTTATTTATTGAGCATAAAAAACAAACCAGAATAAGCCACTTGATCTAACATTCTGATGATTCAATTAGAGTCGAATTTGATAAAGAAAAACAAACAAATAAAATTCGATTATTATTAAATTAATTTAATAAAAGTAATACTAAAGGTGTATTTTAGGCGGTTTTGGATATTAGAATTAAAAATTTAATTTTATTAAATAAATTTATTTTTTTTAATATCTTAATATGCCAACAAAGTTAATTGGCTTGTTCGATTAAACTGGACCACACCATAGAAATGCATTAGAATTGAAAAAAAAATTATTTAAGCATGTTAATTGTATAAATAAGTAAGTGGAAGAAAAACAAATCACTTACAAGTACAATTCTATTATATTTGACATAATTTGATAATAGAATCCCAAAAGCACTTAAATCCCGACATTAAAACAATTGATTAACAATAACTGTAACTTCGTCATTAAATTTCGGACATCTTCGTATATTAAGAACGCTTTCTACTACTCCCTCCTGTTGCAAGGTGAAACAAAACGAACCGCAGATGTCAACCCTACACAGTAGAAATACCTAAATATCATAAACAGGTTACGGAAATTCTTTCTAAGTCTAGAACGAATGTAGAATCATATCTTTTTTGGTGTAATTCCCCATTCAAACAACACCATAGTGTATAAAACTATAAAAAACAAAACAAATAAAAATAAAAGCGTTCACCAAGGACACGAACTTGCAATTTTAAATAATCAAACGGGCAAGTACAATGTAGATCTAAAATGGTCTAACCAACTCTCCATTGAAATGTTTATTGGACAAAACTATTGATCTTCTTGAGCTTGACTTCTGATACTTGAAAGATAGATATAAAACTGTACAAATTAAAACCATTGCATTTATTTGAATTTATAAGTAAAAATGAGTGCATATGTATACTTATATTCGTAGTGGGTTTGGTACAGTTATGTAATCAAAAATTGAATTTTCTTAGTCACAAGCTCTAATGATGAAAGTTTGTTCTAATTCTAATTTATTTATTTCTTAATGTTAGTACCTGTACATACAACGATAAGTCTTTTAAAGCGACTATTCCAATAAAGAACCCATTAAATGTAAGATATTTCTTAACAATGAAATTATCGAACAAATGCTCAATTTTAAATATCTGGACGTAAATTTAACAAGGTCTGCCAACACGAAAACAAAAATAAGAACCTAAGCAGGAAAAGCCGCAGCCATTTCAGGTTATCTCCCAGATGTTATATGAAGAAACAAATCCATGCTAATAGAAAATAAAACACGAATCTCTTTTCGACTCACACTAACGATTAACAACCGCAGACACATTTAAATCAAAACAAAAAATGCGAACTCTGAAGAAATGCAAATATGTGAATACACAATCTATATATGTGAAAATCACTGAAATCAGTAACGCATGGACCATTCAAAATATTGTCCGCTGGCGTCAAAATATACGAAGACAATGAAGAGACCATGTACATAGAATGACAGAAGGTAGACTGGCGAAAATAATATGGTGAATTACCAGGTCAATATCAAACGTCTACCAGGAAGACTTCCGAAAAAATGGTATGAATGCTCGATGTCATCATCACAAAATTGAGGGTAAGAAGTATAATTAAATTGTAAAAAGAACAAGAAAAATAAAGTATGTACCAATAAAAACAAATGTCATTATGATTATCAAAAATAAGTAATTTGTACAGTTTGTCAAAAGACATATTGTGTAAAAATATCTTCTATCAAAAGTTATTTCACAAAAAAATCACTTCACCACAAATTTCCCATTTGTCTTTTTGAAAAATGTACTTTTATCAGAAATGTCTTTTGATGAAACATCACTCTACAAAACGTTTTTGTGATGGATGTGTCACATCACATTTGTGTAGTGATTGATCAAGTTGAAAAAAAAAAAAAAATTTTTAATTGAAATTCCAGGTAAATTTTGTAGGTAGAAATTTTATTTTAAATTCTTACAAATCGATCGATCAGCCTTTTTTCGAATAAAAAAGTTTGTTTTAATAATTGTGAATAATTTTTACAAATTCGGGAATTCCCAAAAAATGTATTCAATATTATTTTTTTATTACATTAGGTACAATTTCTACGTCAGACAAAACTTACGATTAAATCTATAAGATAAAGTTTAATTTTTGTTTACATTTCAGTTTATTTTTATTTATTTATTTAGGTGCCTATTATTATGTATTTCGATCGATTTTAATCGAATCGTTCATCGTTATCGTTAGAGTTATTCGATTGTAATCGTTAGTGCCAGTATGTATTTCGATGAAAATTTGATCGAAAGTGTTTAAAAATGCTGCCACTGTTAAATTTAAATCTATGATGAAAATGACATATGTTTGATTCTTTAACTGTCAAATTCAAATTATTATAGAAAAAAACCAGACAATAGTGTTATATTTGAAATTTTTATGTTGAAAATAAGTTAGAAGTGTTTAAATAAAATAGAAATATTTAAAAATATTAGGGCAAAAATTGAAGTAACCAATAAGTAACACTTCGATTCCAAATATAATTAAATTGGTCAGTTTATTAAGATTCTTAGTTATATAAGAAGGAAAATTCTAAGTTATATAAGAAGGAAATGATTTTCAGCGAAGAAATTTTCATGTCGGACTAGCACAGCTATTTTTTTCTGTTGTTAAGGAAGTTCTATATGAAATTTGCAGTTTATACTTATGTAAAAAAATCAGACAAACATTATTTTTATGATTAAAGTAGAATTACTGAAATAATTTATTTACACTAACTTTTCATATTGTAGTTTATTTGTAACTGGCCTTTCATTTCTATTAAAATTTGTTTCAATAAAAAATAGTTATAAAGAATAAAGTAAAATACCTACTTCCATTTCAACTTTTAAATTTATTTTTATTCCAAAAAATATCATAAATATAAAATAAAACACCAAGTGTCCAAGTGTGACTTTTTTATTTTATCCGTTCAATTCAAAATTAAAATAATTTGTAAAAAATTTTTCTTTCGATGACTCTTTCGTGGTAAAATTTTACATCGATAAACTTTCGACAAATCTCTGACCGATATCGAAATACATAATGGCAATTTTGACATTTCGTTCGATCAAATGGTATTTGTTATCGAAATACATAATAGTTATTTGGTTAAAATTTATCAAATGTTAAGACTTTTGAAATAATTATATAACTGTACCTACAATATTTTAAACTTCTAATATTTACTACACCCTAAGACAAATGTTGAAAATGACAAATGTCAAAAAAAAAATGAAATGTATATAGAAAAATCAATATTGAGATGTAATCGGAAATGTCAAACTAAGATCAAATGCAAAAACATTTTTGACGATCAAGCAAAGTTTGATAATGTTGATGAAAATGATTTTGTTTCAATTGCACTGCAAGCGATCGTTGTAGTTTGACTTTTTATGCTTATATGTACAAGTGTTTACCAAGAAATTTTTACAAATATACGGACAAAAAAAAAAAGTGGAAATAAAATAATGAAAATACTTAAATTGTATATGTATTCTATAAATATAAAAAAAAAAGATTTTTATACCCAAACTCTTCTTTTATTTTTCTAACATGGTCTGTTTTACTAATTGTTCTCCTAGACTGTAGAAAATATAAACTAATCATCGTTTGATATTACAAGTACACTAATAAGGTACCGTAATATCATACGATGATTTAATGAACACATTTCTTTTTCTTTATATTTTTAAAATATGTTTTACTATTAGTAATAGTGGTAATCTATAATTATAATTGACAAGCATTTAGGGTCCTGCGCAGTAGACACCTTTTTATTTTATTTCGATTCTCCTACTCCTTAATGAACTTCTAATATATGTAATATATAAGTTGTATATAAAACAATAATGCGCACACAGTTGAAATTTTTTTACTCATATGATTTTATTGATATTCAGCAAATACATTATGCATATGTGAGATCTTATTAAAATAAAAAACAAAAACAAACAAATCAATTATTATTATTAGTTACAACTTACAATGAACCTACGTACATATGTCAAATAAAAACAAAAAAACAAAAAAAAAAATCCCTTGAATTCTTCATTTCTATTTTTTTTTTTGTAACTGTTTCTAAATTTTGATAATTTGTAGTAATCATATAGTTTTGGTTAAAAATATTTATATGTATAGGTGTACCTAGCTCTTTAATTACAAAAATATTTAATTTTATCTACAGAATGCCACTAACAAAATATATCAGAAACGAAACAGTAAATTAGAGAGGTGTATTAAAGTGTCCTAAATAAACCTTACTTATCGCAAGACTTTTGTGCTGAGATTTCTATGTAAATTACTGTTCTTTTTAAAACTTTTTAGCTTTCTTTCTTTTAAAAACTCTAATTTGGCTTCAACTTGAATTATAATTACTCAACGGGGGCCCCTAGTAGTATTTAATTATATAATATAAGTAGTATTAGTTTTGTAATGATTATTAGTATTAAGTATGTAATAGATTAAGTGAATTAAAAATAATAAAATACTTTTTGACATGCTTCCAAAGGGGAGTTTTATTTAATATATGAAAATTGTTATAGCATTACGTTTCCGATTATAGCTATGTTAAACATTATAATATGTAAGTATGCACAAACAGCAGATAAGCCAAAAGCTTCTGCAGCTAATGCTTATAATTAGCCATAACTTAAATTATGGCGAATTAATATTAATAAATAATAAATAAATTTTATTACCAACTACAGTTCAAGAGCATTATTATAACATTTCAGTTTATTTTTTGATGTTTATGACAGATTCTATTTCGAAATATGTATCAAAAAATTTATACAAATACAGAGTGTACTAAATATATCTATATGTATATGCACATATTATTGGGATTTATCTTCTCAATATTGCAAATAAATTAAATGAAAATAAAATTTACTTATTTACATTAAAATTTTTTATTATAATTTAATTAAAGAATAACAATAACATGATTCTGAAATAACAAAAAAAATTCATCATATCTTTGCCAGATTACATGAAGTCAAAGATGATAGATTTTGAAAAATAGCTCAAAACTATATTACTCCATGCTGAAAGAGCTATCTATAAGCGAATATCTTCTTCGCTAAAATAAGTTTGAAATGCAAGATAGAATGCACAATATATCTTAGTAGATCGCTGTTCTAGATGGAGTAAATGAGTCTCTATAGTTCTAATTAAATCACTTTCTTATCAATATTCAAAAACAAAAACAATTTTTTTCATAGAAACCGACTGTTAAAAAATCAAGCATAAAATTGTCTAACAAAGTTAAAAATATTTTATAGTCTGAAAATTTTTGGAAGCGAATTAAGAAGAAGTAAGTCTGTAAAAAGATTATCAAGCAAACTGAAATGTGACATGAATTTAAGATTCTATTTAAATTTTTTTTCTATTTCTTTACAAAAGCGAAATTATTTACTAGCAAAATTCTTCCTGAAAAATTCTTTAAGTATACAGAAAAAATTTAAGTTTTTTTAAAAAATCAAATTAATTCAAAATATTTTCAAAAATTATAAAATTCAATAATGTCCAAATATGTGACTGGAATTTTAATTAATTATTTAAAAACACGCAACTTAACGAGAATAGAATTTCATTCAAGCAAAAAAAAAAAAAAAAAACAAGTAAAAAATTTGTCAGCGCAAATAGTTTACGTACAGTCGTACACACATAAAATTATTAAAAAATTTTTAAAGAAAATTTTTACAATATTAAAATAGCTTAATTACTTATGTCGTATGCTACTTAAATACATATTGACAAAATTACAGTTCAGTTAAAATTAAACAACTAAAAATATCCTTAAATTGTGATATAGGCTTTTTCCTATCAAATATCTAGCTTTTTTTTTTAAATATTTTACAATATTCTGTAGTATGTTTTGTTCTGACATACTAAAAGGACCTTAAGCTTGTTCTTCTTAATCTTGTTTTTTGTACAACCACTGTATTGATGACCTGTATCATTTAATTCTCTTTTTAGTTTAATACATAACAATGTATTTAAAATTAAATCAAAAAATTATGTCAAAATTTGAAAATTATGTATAACTATTTGGGTCTATGACATTTATTAGCTGAAAAAAGCGAGAATTTGAATTTGGTTAAAAAAAAATACAAATTTTACAAAAGTTTGAATTTATACCAAAAACATAGTTATGGATTTTCAGGATTTTTTTTTAAAATCCATCATCAATACGTTCATCATTAGCTGATAATAATTATTTCAATTGACATATATATATTACAGTCATAGTACACTTACATTTGATTTCAAGTTTTTAATATTATAAATTTAATTACATCAGTTATTATTTGTCAGATTCAAACATAAGTATGTTATATAATTCTAATAACATAACCGAAAGCGTGACAATCGTCAACTGTCGTCTACACTACATAACCGAAAGCATGATGACATTTTATTTTTTTACAGTTGAAGCGCAGACGACATAACCGAAGAAAGTAAGGTTTTTCGAATCGAAATTCATTGGAGCCATGGATACTGTAAATTATGAAATAACAAAAAATAAAAAATAAAAATAGTGATAGAGTATGATTTGATGGCACTATGAAATAAGTTCGAACGGAATAAGTATGAATGAAATGTAATATCAAAAAAAATATTAGGTTTTATTTCATGATTTTATGATTTTTTGTATTTTTTTCATAATGAAACCTTCTGGGATAGAGGGATTACTCCCAAATTGTAGTAAAGACAAAATCTATGGTTTTAGGGAAAAAGTATACTTTAGTCCATAATAATCCATTTTACTTAGACTTAAGTCAAGTTAAGTAATCCAAATTAAAAAATAAAGCTGTAACATTCAAACGTGTTATGACAAGATTTGTTATAACTTTTTTTTTATCTTTTTATTTCAGTAACTTTAGACTATAAGACTATAATACAAAATTCTGTATAAGAAATTATTCACTTAAATGTGTAGATGCAATTGGTATGTGAAATTAATGACTTGGGTTGTATAATTTTTTTTTTATCGATTTTTGTCTTATTCTTTTGGTTTGAAGCCATAAAAATATTTGATGGTTTTTGGAAAAAGACGATATTATCTTTAGAACAAATATTTAAAAATTATTTCAATTTTACATTTTCCTTGCTACTACACTATTTGTTTGTTTAATTAAATATTAAAAGCCATCACTAGTCTCATTTAAATAAAAAAAATTATCGAAAATAGTCGAATATTTTCCTCTTATTTCTACTGATATGCTTATCATACAGATACGCGTATTTCGTATACTATTTGCAGACTTCTTCAGTGTTTTGGACCGTTAAATATTCGACTATTTTCGACAATTATACCAAAATTTTAATCTAACGTTAGAAAACAAGTTTCTATAAAAACAGAAAAACAAATTTTATTTTTAACTTTTCGTACTTATTTCTTTGGAAACAGTTTCATAAGGCCTGATTTGGTAATTAATTATCAAAAAATAAAACTCGAAGTTAACACTATTAAAAAAGTGACAATGATATAAAAAAAAAACAAAAAATCTTCAGCTATGGTTAATTTTTCTTCAACTTTAACTTTTTTAGCCTCTAAGTTCTTTTTTTACTATCTAAAATTTTATTATTACGTATTTTATAATAGGACCTATTATTTATCCGATCTTATATTCAAATTTTGTTTACCTATTTATTAAAACAATATGAAACAGCTTCCATGATTTAACTAAATTACAAGTTTTTTCAAGATCACTACCTAAATACAAGATTTAAAATGGAAGTTAGTTTATATTAAAAACTCACCCATTATTTGTGACTCACTACTATTAGAAGTTGGAAATAGAAATATTTAAAAATGTTATGAAAAACAAAATAATAATTTCAACATTTTATTTTGTAAATTTTATAATTTTTAATTTTCAATAAACTTTTAAAAAGTTCAAAATTCATTTCCATTTGTTAAACTCAACAAATCCTAACCATATTTTAATTTTTTGTTTTATTTTTTTATTTTTTTTTATTTTATATTTAACTATAATTTAAATATTTCAATACATTTATACTTATAAATAATATGTTTATACGCAATAGTAGAAAAGCGTGATCGAATAAATCCAGTCTTATTATTCAGTCACACTTAATTTTGTATTAGCAAACATAAGCACACAATATAGTGTGTATAATGTAGGAACCAATAATAAATATTTAAATTAAATTTAGAATTTATACGAATAAATAATAGTTATGTATTATAGATATAGATGTATAATATATATATATATATAGTTGAGAGGGTTGTTGAAACGTGTATTTCTAATAGATTAAACTTTAGATAGAAATGTCAGATGTGTATGTTCATGTAACTTAGAATAGATTTAATGCTAGTTGCATATGTATGTATTTGATTTTGAAATGATTTTAGAATTAGAATATGTGAGATAAATTATAGTGATAGATTTCTTAATGAATTTTAAATATATTTGGAAAATTAATTAAATTAGATACTCTAGGTATGTTTAATTAAGTTTAATTAATATATTGATCGATTTTGGTTGTTACACCATCATCAGAAGACTCATTATTATTATTTTTGATAATCAGATTAGCATATCAGTAATAATTTATTATGATTGTGTATAAATATCGATATTTCGGAAGCATTTACTTCCTTCATCAGTGCTTCCTCATCAATATTTTAAATTTAGTGAGACATACTTAGATATAACTTGATTACACAACTACTTTTAAACTGAATATCTTAAACATTAATAGTTTTTTTGTTTAACAATTTTAGTATAATAATTAAGAGAAAAATTCATGGTCTTTGAATGGTCCTAAATATTGGAAGTATATGTAATTAGTAAAAATTTTACATTTCTTAAGACTGACAGTGAATGTAAATTTACATTTAATACAAATTTAAGGAGAAAACAACCAACTACTTCAACTCATTAGTTATCCGAAAAATCATTTTAACGCTTTAACAACGTGTTAAAGGGCAAAAAAAAAATAAAGCACTGTGCATTACCAGATATTTTTATTTTTTTTTAGCATAGGAATTTTAATTTAGTAGTTAAAATTTCAAAGGATATTCCAATTGCTAAATAAAATGTGATTAGTAACGTTTGCGACATCTATCATCTACCTTAACAGATGAATTTCATTTTCTACAGTATTTGTTCTTCCACTTGCCTGTCGTTCTACCTATTAGACTAAAGAAAGATTCATTACAGACTATCTTCAGAATAGATATGGTTTACTCATGTACAATCGAGACAATATTGTTATCCTCTTCACAATTATAGATAAAATATGCCTTTATTTAACTATTCAAGAGCAACAACAGGAATTTACAATGAAATCAGAACAGTTTTAATATCTGTAGATAACTTTATATATATAACTATATAGAATTTTCTATAGAATACAAATGTCATGTCATAAAGAATTTAAAAAATGGGTAAAAAGGGTGTAAATTTCAGTTAAAGTAAAAAACATGATATTGTAAAAAGTATGATATTGATGATAGAACAGAATGTGGAAAATCATATGTTGCTATAATTTTTTTTTAAAAGTATTAGAAACACAAGACGAATGATTTGGAAGAAAACGAAAGACTTCAACAGTAAAATATGAGCTTTTATAGAATGCTATGTTCAAAACGGTATAGATTTAAATTATTCATGAAATTGCTAAAATGAACCATAATATTGGAGTCAAACGTTTCATGACTGTTGTTAGTAACAAATATCGTTACAACTCGCTCAATAAAATAGAATTATAAAATAAACTTCTCAAATTTTCATCTTCATTGGGCATTCAGGCAGGAATAACCTAACCTAATTAAATAAATTGACACTGATGTAGAGCTATATTATTAACAAAATTTTGTCCGACTTTCACTGCACACTACTGTATACACATTTTAGGATATTGTGGAAATTATTGTAACATAGTTTTGATTTTGAATTTTATTTTTTTTTTTTTTTAATTAATCGTAAGAATATTAATTTGTGACATTATATATACATCATAAAATTACATACCCTTAATAAATTTGTGAAGCTTGCATAAATTAAACTATATGCATAAATTTATTTATATTTATCTACATAATATTTTGTATAATAGTATATGTATTCAAAATTACCCCATTTCATTTCTTACTGCTTTATAATATTTTATTTTTATTTGTTATATTTTGTTCTACTGACCTAGTCTGATTGTTCTTTCATTTAATTTTCCGTCATATTCAGTGTTAAAAAATTATTACATTTGAAAGTTGTATTCTAATTTATTTAAAAGTATTAGTTATAATACATGAGTACTGAGTACTGAGTACATGATAGTATCTATGTATATATATTATATTAAAAAAATATATAATATATATATATATATATATATATATATATATATATATATAGAAATTTCACAAATAATTCGATATTCTTCGGTTTTCATTCGGTAACTCTTATCTTTGCAAAATAAAAAAAAATATGAAAAATTTGAATTATATATTTATAATTTCAAAAATAGTGTTGCCGTTTTGTTTAAATAAAAAGATTGTAATTGTTGTCAGGTTTCCAATAATTATTTTCATATTTGATTGTAAATATCGATATATCAGAAACAATATACTTCCTTTATCAGTGCTTGTGACTAATTTTCTTCCTTTCCCCCCCCCTATTTAAATCCTAATGCTAATCCCTAACGATTGTATATTTTACCTGTACTCTTGCAATTTAGTTCATATTAATAATTTAAATAGCGGTGAGTATCCATTTTCTAAATCCTTTTTCTTTTGTTATGTTCTTGACAGTCAGTAATTTAAGTAAAATCACCTTTTTGTGCTTAACTAAGTACGGCCATCCAGTACGGCCTATCTCCGCTCAAATTTACTAAACTTTCATATTTGTCTAATTTGATTATTTTTGTACGTCCTTTATTTTTTTTAATCCATCAAACCAAAATGGTGATCCAAATTGGTTTTGTCAATTTTATGACGTTCTTCCATTATACTTTTAGCAGTTGCGGTAAATTAGTAGTAACTACTGTAGATTCTATTCAGGTCAGGCTTGATTTCACATGAATATACTATTCTTTAAGAGTAATTTCGACCTGGCCCCACTATGTTATTGAGATATTAATAAATGTCAAAATAATACATACATATAGATACAATAACATGCTGGGTCACGTAATAGGTAAAGCACGGCAGTTTCACCCGAAATATCCCACGTTCGATTCGATTCCCGACAAAAGCAAAATATTTTATTAGTTTTTCGATCTTGTATTCAAAAACAGAAAAAAATTATTTTAAAAATTTAAACATTGTTAAACTTTACATCTTAGACTCACCCGAATAATATTCATAAACATACGTACATACAAAAAAAGTAAAAAACCATTTATTAGATTGAGAATTTTAAGTTACAACATAATGACATAACAAGATAGTAAAACTACTCCGATTGTCAATATCAATGTTTAAGATTAATAATCCCATAATAAAAATTTGCAATTCACCATTTTTTAAATTAATAATTTGTAATGCAAAAAATAAAAATAACAACAATAAAACAGAACTCGAAATCTTACAAAAAAAAAAAAAAAAATTAACCGATTTACATAATAAAATATTATTATAATGATACTTGTCTATTATAGATATACGAGGCTATGTATGTTTACATCACCTATTTGTCTAGCGATCTGATAGTTTATCAAATCACATTAATTTGTGTACATAAAAATATTTTCGTATGTATATAATAATATTTGACCAAACACGAGTATGAAAAATAGCATTTCAATATGTATAACAGTTCATACATACTATAATATATATACTATATGAATGCACGTACAATAAAACAGTAAATTGAAATTATATTATGAAGGAATTACTCGTTCAACTTACTGACTCGTTCATTTTTTTTTTTTTTTTCTGTTTTTGTTATTGTGTATTTCAATGGAATTTCTTGCGAATTTCATATCTAGTCATGCATATCATAATATCACATTACATACTTAAAACCATAATAATAATAATAATAAATAATACAAAAGAAGCAAAAAAAATAAAGCTTGAAATACCTGAGGCTTGAATTTCATGTGAATGTGTTTGTGCGTAAAAAAGTTTTTTTTAATCTAATCAAAATTTTATTTTAGGCTGCATAAAATAACAAAAAATTTAACTTTATAGGTTATGTTTAAATTCGCTGTCATTTGTTTTTTTTAATTTTTTTTTTATATTGGTATGCGTGTTGGGGTTTACTTAATATATAGTTTAAGTTTTTTTCTATTTTTCTTTTTCTGTTTTTGTTTTTTTTTTATTATTATTTTTATTATTTGTTTTTAGCTTTTTAAATACTCTTTATTAGTTTTAAGTGTTACTGGTTCTATAGTATTGCGTCATCAAAATACAAAATTAGTTAAATAATTTATTTTTGTTAGGTGCTTGCTCGCTCTTTCATACATTCAATTCCAACAGTTTTCATTACTCTTCACACCTTCCTTCTTCTAATCTTTCTTTGCAAATTTTAGTTACTAGTTAGATGTCGTCGTTTTTCTGTTTATCGTCAATTATATTGTCGCATTTTTTGTACATTTGTTCATACATATATATGTACAAAACAGTTTGTAAATAGGTATGTAGTATTTAATAAAGAATTATGTAGTTGCAAAATTGTTATAGGAAACTACAGCTTTTAAGTACATACCTACATATATACATATATGGTATATAGAATTGTAATAATAGAATATGGTATTTAGAATTGAATACAATCTCCATGAAAAAAGTGTTGAATATAGACTGAAGACTAAATGAAACAACAACGAAAAGTTACAATAATAATATCGAGTAATAAATATAGCAAACATTAAAGAATTTGTTCGAATTTTTCGAAAAATGAAAAAAAACAAAAACAAAATATTATTTAGAATAAAAATGGATGGAATTTTTAGTTTTTCTATTTTTCTTTTCTTTTCTTTTTTGCACAAGTTGAAAACGGTGAAATAAAAAAATATGTGAATTAACTGTTGTTGTTCATAAATAGTTGATAGATATTGTTTCTCTATTTTTCTGCTATGGTTTTAGTTTTTGTTTTATTATTATTTTACTTGTTTATTATTTATTTATTCATTTTGTTTGTAGAATTGATGTCATTCCTGTCTATAATCAACCTTAATTGCTTTTAAAGTTGATAATTACACTGTAGAAAATTGAAGGTTTTAAATGAAAAGAAAATCAAGTATACAAAAGTACAAAAGTAATGTGTATAAATAGTTTGTACATTTGTGTAAGAATAGGGTGTAGCTACATTGTACAATTGATACTAGAAATTGTAGATAATATGAAGTATGTATGTGCAATAAAATAATTATTTTGGTAACTTTATATATGTATACCGATATATAGAAATTTAGGATATTTTAGGATGACATAGTCAGCAGTACAGCATGATTTCAAAATGTCACATTTTTTATGTCTTAATTTTTACAGGTATAGCAATGACAGGATAATGTTAAAGAATTGTTCAAATTTTTGGAACTGTTGATGATACAAATTTGAGATTTAATAGAAGCATTTTTATAAGAGTATAATTTCAATATATAACTCCATTTATGATTTAAATGTCGCTTAGAACATTATCATTCTCAGATTAGTTGTAAGATTAAAATAATATGTAAAATTGATGATTGACGACGAATGAATATTCAGTAAAGAAGATAATATCGATTATTTTGCTGTACAATTGGTCTACTTTGCTTTCCAATTTCTAAGCTTTCGCATACATCTTGCTGGTATCACTGGGATTACTGAGACAATTCGTTTTCATTGTTTCGAATCATAAAAAAATACTCATGAAGAAAATTGAAATTTCAGATTTAATTATCAAATAAAACCCCTGTCAGTTAATTATGAAAATACAATTTGATTGAAACATTAAAAATTGCAACGATAATTTACCTTATATATATATATATATATATACTTGTATAAATGTATATTATACATGTATGTGTTAGATATTATACCGTAATATTTGATAGGTGATAAATATTATAAATTTATTCAACTTCCATATCCATATATACAAGGTATGCGTACGTAAGTTCATACCTAAATACAAAATATATTATAACAAAATTAAATTTAATAAACTGGAATCTGCTGACGTATTTTTGTTATACCTATCGTCACTGTTTAACTATTCTTTTTTTTTTGTCTTAAATTACTTAATGGTTAATATTTTTTTATGAAGCATGTATGGATAATAATTAAGGAGTAAACATATTGTAATATACATAAAATTATAAAAATTTACAATATATTTATAATTAATATGTATATACCTATAGTGATATTTTGAAAAATGCATGACCCTGTATCGTATTTAACCGTTAAACTATGGAAATGGGATAAATTTTAAATTAAAAAAAAATATTTAAATTGAAATGAAGGTACAGTTCCTATTGTATACCGAGACTAGACTGATATGTAATACTTATATTTTCGTTCTGCGTGTAATGTAATTCGAAATTGAAAAAAATTTAAAGTATAGGTACTGAGAATAGACTCTTTGCCAAATAATTTTTTGTTTATTTATTTACCACCTATCACTCAGTACGATTTCATCCGGAGGGTAGCCACCCATGACCGGCAGAAATAAAGTACGTTGAAGAACCTGGCCCGTGACATGGTCGATTGGCCACTTAAGTAAGTAAAATTAATACCACTGAATCAGAAATAACCTGTGTATCTGAGTGGTAGCAGTAATAGAAATTTTATGTATGATAAATGATTTATATTATATGAATTTTATATTATAGTTAAGATATTAGGGTAGTGAAGCAAAAACGCACACATATTTTTCTTACTTTTTAATAAGTAAGAGAACATTACATTAAACATAATGGGTATCACAATTCATGATGTATCTAAAAAGTTTTACAAATCAAGTTTTTTATAATATTTAATTGCGCATTATGTGCATATACACATCAAATAATGTCTACAAAAACTTAATATCTCGAATTGAAAATAATATGACTTAGACTAATTTCTAAATACATATTGAAATTGAATTAATTTCATACCATATTGAATTCGATACAAATATATACAAGGCTTCTAATTACCGTATTGTTGTATCTATTATACATATGTGTACATACATATATGGGTAGTACAATTTAGTTTTTTTCAATAGTTACAATTCTACTTAACTTATTGTTTCGATTCTCATGTGGTCTTTTCAAATTGCTTATAATCTATTGAAGCGATTAATTTGCACATACATACTAACTACATAAGTATATAAAAAATAAATATGACGTAAACCAAAATTGTCAGCAAAATGAAAAAAAAAAATTATATAGCAATCTGGAAAACCGGTTTATAAGCAACTTATATACCGTACCTATATAATATATATATTAATTTACCGTCGTCAGAATCATCGGAATCATAGTATAAAATATGTATAATGTACAATACATTTTATTTTACATAGTTTTGTATATATATATATATACGTTACGGTTTATTTGTTGCTCTACTGACAACATTTTTATTATTGACTGTCACATTTTAGATACACATTTTTGTCACACATTTATTTATATATACGTACATAAATATATGCAAACTGTTATAGACGTGGGTCTGGTTTATGTCTACTTATTACTTCCAATTACGGTTTTCATTTTTATTATAAAAAATCAAAAACAACAAAAAAGAGTTGAAACTTATGCTCTTAAGTTAGTTGATGTTGATTATTATCACAAAAAATTGGTATAAACAAATATTCAGCAAAACAAAAAAATGACAGTTAAAATAATTATTCAGGGCTGAATTTATTTATTTATTTATGTATATTAACTGAAAATATTTTTGCAGTACTTTTAAAAACGAATCATTAAAAAAATAAAATTTTATATACATAATTAATGATTGTAAATATATACGATAATATTGAATAACATATATAATATGCGACAAGTGATTAGTGGATATCAGAGAGGGTCAGGTTACATGCACGGGACACGAACTCTCTGTGCATTTAAACTTTAAGGAATAAAATAGAAGTATACAGACAGACCGACTGATTACGGATCTACCGACTTATTAATGAGCAAAATTATATAGTTAGCTATTGTCTCAAATCTCTTTTATTCGTCTCTAATATGTTTTTCTAAATCAGAATGAATATAAGTAAAAATGAAATTGGTTCGCCTCTGATCACAATCAGGGCACTTGTAAAGAAGGAATCCCTAATATGAACATAAATGTCAGTAAACATCCTATCTGTTATTTTCTTGATATTGGTTCAATTCGATTGCCGTCTAATCTATATATATATACATGTGCATACTTATGTATATACAGCTATAGTTATATATTGTAATATTTGATAGGTAATAAATTTCATCAGTGACGTTCTTTTGAACCGATGATGTATTCTTATTGTCAGATACGAATTGAGGTTTAAATGATATGTGGCTAAAACAAACATGACTGGCTGTATACAACTAAAACAAAAATGATTCGCACAACTAACACATTCCAGCATCCGATTTTCCATGACGAGCACAAATCAAAGCGTTTCACCCTATTACACCCTAAAATAAGATTTTTCAATTCAAATGTAAAATTATTTCTCTTGTACACACCTGCGAAACATGGAAAAATTCAGTCAACATTACTATTAAACTTCAAGTATATGTCAATAGATGCCTCCGGCATACTCTAAACATTCGTTGGCTATCATTTGTGAAAGCTGTGGCAAAAAACTAATCAAAATTAAATAGACGTAGAAACCCGACAGAGAAAATAGTGTTGGATCGAACATACTCTAAAGAAGTCTGACAATAACATCGGTAGCCCCAGAAAATATGGAGAACAGCAGTCTTAAATAAAGCAAGCACCCAACAAAGAACGTGGTCGCAACAAAAAATGTTAGTCGTATATAGAAGACGATACAAAGGTTTTGTCACCACGCTGGAATAAATTCTTAATTCATGTTTCGATGAACTCAATAATTATAATAAATAGAATCCATCACTGTACGTTGAAAAAAACAAAAACAATACAAAATCAAAAATGAAAAAAAAAAAAATAAAAAATAAAAAAAATTCCAATACTGGAATTAAAATTATTTTTGAATTTGGAATCAAGTTGTCGTAATGATTGAAAATTTTTTTGACCTAAACTAACTGGCTGACTGACAATAAATTGCGCACAAATATTCAACAGGTGGCGGCGAATAACCAATTGATTATGGTGTGTAGTGTAGTGTATATATTAATTAAGAGCTACATCGTGTATTGATGTATATATATAATATTAATAAATTATAATACAACATTGTTTCATATTTTTCTAACTGGTATTTATTTATTTATTTTTTCTATCTTTTTGTTAAAATTTGTAACAGTTTATTTAGGTGGAAACGGGAATAAAATAAAATATTTAAATGTAACAGAATTAAAAAAAATAAAATGTTTGCAAAAGTTATTATACTAGTTACTAGTTTTTTTATATTTTTATTATTATTATTATAATTATTATAAAAAATGGCGAAGTTAAATCTAGTTAAATTTAGAATTATTATAATATTTAATTTTATTATTTTTATATTTTTAGTTAAATTAGTCACATGAGTTTTATAAAACTAAAAACTGTAAGAATGTATCTAAAAAAAATGTATCTATTAGTATGTATATGTATTAAGATAAAAATATAAATTACTTTTTTTGGAATTTTATATTTACATTTCGGTATATGAGTCAGATTTAGTTGCTTACAAAAAAAAAATGATTTACTCAAGCCAATTCAATAGGTATGTAGGTGGATTTTTTTATTTTTAAAAAATTCTTTAATTGAGTTTAGTTCAGAACGGAAATTGTGCATGATATTACGAAATTTTATTCTTTTGTAATATATATACATAGCACGAGTATAAAAAGTCTCAGTTCTTCTGTGTTCCATACCCTATTTTTTTAACTGTTTCCCATCTAACAAAACTAACGAATTGTTTTAAATATCTAATAAATATCTATTTGTTATGCACTAACATTAATTATTTACTATTTAATTTATGATACATTTCTATTGCCAAAATCGAATTAAACGTAGATTTGTTTTTTATTTTTTCTCAATAATAAACGGTAGAATTACTCGCGATCACTGACGAAGGAAGTAAATTGCTTCCGAAAATTTAAAAATTAATTTATTATGGACAGAAAATTCAACTTTTCATTGTTAAATTTGATAGTGTACATAATATATTAAGTTTTTTTAATAATATAATTGAATTTCAAGGTCAAACCATATATGTAAAGCAAAAGCTGATAACCAAATTAGTTGTTGTGAGCAAATTGAAAAAATAAATTGAATGATGAATTGACTGAGTAAAGTTTTGCACACTAACAATCACACCAAAGCTTAAAATAAAAAAAGGTATAGTGAGAGGTCATTGTTTGCTTAAAAGGCATGCAAAGTAGCTGAGACGTGTTATTACTAATAATTATCGAATCTGTGAGGGTCTCTGTGATTGTCTGACTTTACTGTGAACTAGACTTAGTTGCTTAGAAGGATTTTTTTTTATATAATACCAAGTCTATCGAATGAACACCCTAACTGAACACATTTAATAATCAAGGAGACACCTCGAATATATTCTGGATATTTGAAAATTTATCACGGTTATTGGTTTATGTACTTGTGGAATAGATAAATGTCCTATAAAGTAAATGGAATAGGTAAATGTCCAATAAAATAAATGTCATATAGCGGTAATCCTTATGGATATGATATGCTGTTCTACCACCCTTTTTGAAACTAACTAGTTAATTAACAATACCAGAATAAGCTTTCTTTTGAATTTTTCCCATATTGACTATTTCAAATGTGATAAGCTGCATTTCATTGCAGAGTAACTTCAACTTCATAATAACGACAGCCGGTAAATTTTATTAATAAAATTATTAATAAAATGAACAAATAATAATAATAATACGTAACTCTATATATATATATATATATATATATATATATTTCCGAATTATTTACACTTATATGCTAATTAACTTAAAAGAACTAAGAATTAATTATATTCGGACTTGTAAAAAATATAATTTGAACATATGAAAATAATAACATATATCTTTCACTAGATACGATGAAAATCAGCTAGGTCAATCAAATAATAGAAATAGTCGAATAGTTAATAAAAAAACGAAAAATAATCTTCATAATTAAATAATTTAATTTATTTATTAATACAGCAATTAATTAATACAATTTTAACAGTTCAGAGCTACTTTTGTTTAAAAAAAAAGTAAATTCATTTATGATAAGAAATTAAGATCTAGACTCTAGACTCAATAAAAAATTATCTTTTTTTTTTTACTTTTAACTTAAAATGTTCATTTAATAAAACTTTAAATTAAAACGTTTTTTAATAAAACAAATATTAATTGACGTAACTAAGTAAAAAAAAAGTTCTTAATCACAAAATTCAATATTAACCTTTGAAATGCAATTATAAAATAAAATAAAATAAAAAGTCTGAATAATTTAAAGAAAAATAAAACTTAGATTATTATTCTAGTAAACATTTACTTATATACTTATGATGTAAAATTTCAAGTATAGTTTATGTACCTAATATTTCAGTTCCTGATACTTAAAAAAAATTTTAACGTCTATTTAAAATTTTTAAAAAAATTTAATTATAAAAAAATAACGAATATTTTCTTATTAGAATTATCATAGTGAAAATAAAAATGGTTGAAAACAAAAAAAAAAACAAATTTAAAATATTAAAGTAGAGTCTATATAAATTTTTTTTTGTATTTTTACAGTACAAAACCACAACCGATAACTTAACTTTTTTGAATATCTATTTATAGTTAGTTAGTGTCGTATTTATATATAAATAAAATTGTAGCACAGCATTGATACCACAATAGATTATAGATCCGAGCTTTATTCAAAATCTTTTTAATGTGTATAAAATGATACTTCATACATTTACGGTGAACACAAACCACATCAGGGATGATTTCGAGACCCTATGCCATTTTCCGATTAAACTAATGAAAAATATTTGTACCAAACGCAGTGGATTAATTTTTTGGCTTTAATTTTAATCTTCATTTTTAATCCATCAGAAATATAGTTAACACCTTTTGGGGATAACGAATTGATGATAAGGACGTTGATATCATATGTTACACAGATGATTCTGTACTACTCGCAGAAAATGAAGATATGATCTACATTAAATAGACAAACTATTTTTTTTAATTTAAATAGGTAAAGATTTTTATTGAGATTTAGGGATCCACATTACAATAATTTCATTAACAATAAAATTAACGAACAAGTAACTACTGAATTTTAAATCATTAGGCGTAAATATTACCAGCTTTCAAAAAACGGAAATACAAATAACAACAAAAGCAGAAAAAGAGATGTTGTATGTAGAAACAAATCCATGCTAATAGAAAATAAAACAGGAATATACAACAGCTATATTCGGCCCATATTAATCTACACTATTTAGACAACCACTAAATCTAAATCAAAACAGAAGATACGAACTTTCAGGCAAATATTTGGATTCACATTAAAAGATAACAAACGTAAACTACGAAATCAGCAACGCGTGCAATATTCAAGATATTGTCCGTTGAAATTGAAATAGATGAAAAAACTAGAGAGACCACGTAAATAGAATGACAGAAGGTCAGCAGGCCGTAATGGGCATAATAAATGACCAAATTAATATCAAATGTCTACCAGGAAAACCTCCGAAAAATATTTTAATGTTGGACTCCATCATTACAAAATTAAGAATGAGATATAAAGAAGAAACAAGCAAAAATTGGCGTTTTTCTGCCAAATCAAACACAACAAAGCAATAAAATTTTCCAACAGTAAAACCCAGTGTTTAGTTCCCAAGTCAAACACAATTGAACAACAATTATTAAAAGTAAAATGATGTAAAAACTTTAAAAAATTTATTATTATATAAATTTATTTTGTAAAAATACATTTTACAATGAAATTTTGGTCGATTTGTATAACTCACAGATGTCTTATCGACATCTTTTAATAAGTTATAAAGTCAATCAAGATGAAAATCAGAAAGTTGTATAGGTAGACTAATACTATAAATATCTACTGATGAGTTCTAGTAGTGTTATGATGAACGAAACAATTCCTGAAAATAAATATTTCAGTTGCTGTTTTTCTTTTTGCTTCTTTATTTCTAGTAGGGTTTCATTTAGGGTATGTGCCTAATATGAATTGACTAATTATAATTGTGGCATATTTTCATATTTGCATATTTCATAAATTAGTCATTGAATTTTAATTGGATAATTTAAAATGTCTTTGATTTGTGTCTTTGAATTAGCCAACCCGAAATGCTTTGAATTGACGGCACTCAATTAATTGAACAACTATATTCTATATTTGAAAACTTGTAAATCAATCATGTTTATATATATACTTATATATTCAAACATTTAATTCAATTAATTTATATATAAATTCTTTATATTTAATTGTCAAAGAATTTTGTATTGGTGTCTAGGGAATTAGAATTACTGTTTAATTATGCTCACCTTTGATTACATGAGATTACTGTCAGATTTTACTGCTTTGTTATGCTGCCTTATTGTGTTTTCAATTTTAAATAAAAATGCTTCTTTCCTTTTATAGCATTGCAATTCTCTTGTCTTAACTAAAAAATACAAATCTGAAAGTTATGGAACACACTACCATCTTATATGACCCCAACACATGTAATTTGGAGGTTTTAAAAAACAAGTTAAAAAAAATTTTTAATTAATTTTTCCTACTAACAATCCTACTTATTAATTACCGTAAATCATTTTTAAAATTCAGTGGAACAACTTAGCTAAACTGTTTATTTAATTTATTAATTTAGCTAAATAGAAAACATAATTAGAAAAAAATCTTAGGGTTATCATACGATCAATAATTTATTATTTTGCAGTTATTAAATTATGTGAAATTTTTAACTTTTATGTTAGTTACTACTCTATATTAGAATTAGTGTCTGAAAAATTAGAAAATAAATAGTTCTCTTGCCACATGTAATTAAAAGCACCAGAGTACCGTACTTAATGTACGAAAAGGTATTGCTACCTAAATTACTGTTTAAAAAATTCAAAAAACTTGTTAGATATCATTTTAGGCTTATCTAAATCCCACACTAATTAGAAGTAAAAGCCGTTTTTTTATTTTCATTTTCGCAAATTAAATTTAAAATTACTTTAAGTAAAACAACTTAAGACTAAAACCGGTTTCTACCGATTTTATCTTCAAATTTTACCATTGAAATTGTAAACTTTTACAGTCATTACGAACGAACTGGAGCCTGAATATTGTATAAATTTCATTGCAATCAAGTAAATTAGAAAAACATTATACAAACATTTTTATTGGTGAATACAATACAGATATAATTTTTATCAACATCATCGTCATCATTATTGCTCTGCAACCTCATCAGTGTGGCAGGTGTTCTGAAAATAAGTATTCTGTTAACATTATACCCTATAAAAATCCAATATGAACATTAAGAACCTTTAACTTCTTCCACCCCTCACTTCTTTTCTAGTATTATTAGTATTATATTTATTTATACATTATCTCAATTTCATGTTTGCTTATTTGTGTCGAAAGCTGAAGTTGGTTCAACGAGTAGAGTCTTATGCTCTGGTAGAGTCTCAAGACTGGTCTAAGTGTGTCGGCGTACTGTCGACGGTCACTATTACCTACCTACCTACCATATTTCTGTAGAAAAAAAATATATATAATGGCAACCCTAATTTTAGTATGTAATTCAAATTCTCATTATAGAAAAAAAAAAGTTCATTTCATTTTGTGTCTGTGTAAAAATTACTTAGTCATTTACAGTTGATATCAATTAAATGAATAGAAGTGTATAGCAAATAGAATTCTTAAATAATATATGCTTTATTTTAGAGTAGGGATATACATATATATACATTGTATGTATGCATAGATTTGTAAATATTATGATTTCTCTAAATTTCTATTTTTAAAAAGAAAATTCTCTAAAAGAAAAAGAAAAAACTATAATGTCAGTCAAAATTCGAAAACTCGGTATTCGCGAATTCCTAACAAAATAAACAAAGAACTAAAATAAATTCATTTCATTTTTTTTTTATTGGCTTCCTAAATGTCTAATGGAAATTGAGGGAATTTTCCTTCGATAAAAAGAAAATTACGTACTAATGAAGGTTTTCCATATGAATTTGTTTATTATGTAAATATATATACATATATATTATATATACATATTGTTGCATACATTTTTTTTTTATTTATAGCTTAGTTATACATTATTTTTGTAGTTTTTTATTTTTGTTTTTTAGAAAAATGTATTTTTGTTCATAGAAATTCAAAATAGTAAAATTGAATTCTATTTTTATTTTTTTCTTATTTTATTTTTTTAAATAAATATTTTACATTGGCTGGCATAAAATTAACAAAAATTATAGAAAATCAATTTGAATACATTTTTATTATAAAAATAATAAGAGAAATTCTAAATTAGTAATTTTTTGTTATTATTTTAGTTATATGTATAAATGCATACATATTATATATATATTTAGTTATTTACTAATTAAGTATATAAATTTCGCTAAATTGTGTTTACTTAATTAGAAAGTAAAAAGAAAAAATTAAAATTTTTGCAATTATTTGAAAATAAAAAAAGAATTTGAATTTCTTACAAGTTTTTTCATATAATTCTGTTGTGAAATATACTCCCAGTTTCAATCCAGAAATTATTGTTTTTTTTTTCATAGTAAATTTTCCCAGGGTATTTTTTGATTCTATAATTTTTTTTTATTTTTTGGGATTTCATTCAAGAGCCCTCTTGTCATTAATCCCAGTATTCGGATCCCGGTATTCTTTTATATTTCTGTTTTTAAATTAGTATAAGTATTTGCCTATCTTATGACTAATGCTTAATATTAATTCAACAAATCTTTTAAATCATTTGTATGCCAATCTGAAGACTGTTGTTTTAATTTTAAAAAAATAATTTAAAAGCTTTAGAAGTTTCAGAATTATTGAAATAAATGGTCAAAAAATGAAACCCGATAAACAGACATTATTTTTTAATTTATTTGCAATTCCTTTAGGAGGCTAGAATCTTATTTGAGGTTATGTATACATTTTCAATAGTTTTTTAACCGACAGTTGTTTTTTTCTTTACAAACAAAAATATACCAATTTGATTTGAGTGGTGTTTGAATGTTAGTAGGTTACGAGTATTTTGTTTAAATCATTTAAACCAAATTATATACTGTTTTATATATATATACTAACTAATGAATTAAATATTCATTAAGCGATTAAGCGATTGGGATAAAGTTAACTCTTTCATATTTAAATTTAATATCCAAAAACATCGACTAATAGATCTTGCTTAGTTGTGTAAAAAAAAATATTAGCTGTACCGGTGTTAAATTTTAATTATGTAAAACTAATCGAATTGACATTTCTTTTTTAAGTCTGAAAGGGTTAAGGCAATTGGTAATATTTGCAATAAGAATGAATTAAATTAAAGAACTACAGATTGGCGACAAGAAAAAAGTAATTGCATATCTATAAATTGAATAACAGTTTGTTGTAACAAAAAAATGGATCATATAATTTATTGCAGCTTTATTGATGCTACACTCATAAACTTATTATAAAATCCCAAACAATTTTTAAATTGATTCTTCCGATTTTAACTTCTATTCTATGATCCAACACTAATTAAATTATCTGTAAGTCTGTTGTGTAGCTATTACGATATTTTTTTTCCAAATTAAGTATTTTAAAAATTTAGTCCCCATTTTGCGGTACAAATTATATACACAAATTCCGATCTGTACAGAAATTAGGTATACATACTCAACATGATTTGTTTATCAACTGTAATTACTCTTTCTAATTGATATCCTTTTACACATGTTAAAATATATTCAAATAACAGCTGCAGGCTGTAATCATGTAAAAATTAGCAATCAATCATGTAAAATCGTGATGCAATATAAAAGTCTGCGCATAATCGTTGCAGAAATAGTAAATAAAAAATAAACCTACAAAAAACAAAATGATAATCCTATATTTAATGGATATAATCACGTTACTTATTTTAATTTCCAAGAACTTAACTAAGTATCTACAAATATTATAATATTACTACGTATTATTTATAGTTATTTAAATGCAATTAAATTACATATATTATACTATATATGTATTCAAGTACTATAATATTGTATACGTACCTAATTTATTTATAATAATTTCTATATTAAATTATTATAACAAAACAACAACAACAACAACAACAAATAAAGAACAATTCAATTAATAAATAACTAAATACCCCCCCATATTTGAATATTACAAAATCATTAATTAGCTGACTATAATAATTGTAATGGGGGACAAAAAAAATACATAATACAAAATAAAAAAAAAAAATTAAAAAACGTTAAAAGCTTAATTTTTTAATGACAATAATATGACGATGATATTTTATGAATTATTAAATAAAATAAAAAATATACTATCAGAATTTAGAATTATTCAATCGCAGAATTGAATCGCAAAATCAACATCTATGTATGTGTATATGTATTTAAATATGTGCTTTTATAAAAAAAAATTATGAATCATTTAATTTATGTGTACCCCCTCAGTCAAGGCCTTTCAACTGTATTTTTTAATATTCTAACATTTTATCAGTCTAAATATCTGTATTAAAAATGTATGTATTAAATATTTCAAATATATATATATATATATACAACACTTGCGATCAAAAAAATATAATCATTAACTCTTTTTTTAAATTCGTCAAAATAATTAAATAAGCAAGCAGGATAATTTGTTTTTGATTATAATATCATCTGAGCACTAATCAAATATTCCTGAGTAAAAATTCTAAGATAATAAGGACTAAGGATTAGGACATTTCATTAAAGTATTTTTATTATTTCTAAAATAACTGATATAATATTTTTTAAAAGTGTAAATTTTTTGTGTTTATCATATTTAAGAAGATCTATAGTTCATGACAATAGATTCAATTTTCCAGCTATCTTTAAGTGGTTGCACTAAACTGATGAATAGATAAATAAGTAAATTTGACATTCCTTTTCTTTTTAATTTTAACAAGGAATTATAATTACTTAGGTTAGAATTCATTAATTATTTCAAGATGCTTTCTGAAATAGAATCCAAATTTGATTTTCAATTAAAATACCAGTTACTACATAAGAAAAATGTATAAATAATAATAAGTATAGTTACATATTAGTCATAAGTACTTTTAATTTTTATATATAATTCCAAGTCTATGGGACCCCTAATTGCTTTTACACAGGGTAACACCCTAATTGCTTTTACACAGGGATTTGAAATACACAATAATTACATACAATAGCTTTTTTTTAGAATCTTTATGGTATAACTATCTACTAATTTAAATGTGACTATATATTTGAGCTTGGCATAAAATTAGCTAAAATAATTAACAAAACATAATTACTAGGTGGCATTAGAAATAAGTAATATATAAATACTAATACAAAGATAAGTAGCACATGTAAATAGTACTAAAATAGCAAATTACAATCTATATAAGTAAATCACGAAATAATAACATCTTTCTATTTTAAACTGTTGACGCATGTATATAACTCGTATACATCGTTTAAGAGGAAACCCACAGTTTGATCATCTGTGAAACCTTTTTTACTCCATTTATTTCAACAATCTGTTCTTAATAGAACATTTAATTAAATTTTAAATAGTTTATTAAATTGTTCAGATCTTAACCAGTATTAAAATATCTTACACTTCAATATATATTGGTGGGTATTGAGATCTATTAATTAGATTCAAAGGATTCTATTCTTTTAGTCGACAGTAAGTTGTTAGATAGCTCGGGGGATCTTTCTAATTTATTGTGGTATTTTGAACTGAAGTTTACAATCTCCTTTCTGACAGTTTCAAAAATTAAATCCATTTGTGGCAGTTAAAAGTAGGCACATAGTTGGGAGTTCCTGTTATGGCTTTTATATATAAATATAACAAAACTTTCAGACCAGACCCTAAATTGTTATTGAAATGATCATGTAGTTATGTTTTTGTTATTATTTTTATTTAAATATAACGTACATATTGTACATTATGTACGTTATGTGTACATTATATGTACAATATGTACGTTATACTTAATATGAATACATTATGTACTTATATAATAATAGGTAATTGATAATACCTGTTGATTTTCAAACCACTTCACTATTATTTTATGACCATAGGTGTATTCCTGATGTTTGTTTATTATGTCTGTATAGGTGTACCTAATGAATTGAATAAATTGAATCAGAAATTAGTTATCGTTGTTGCTATTTTTTTTTTGTTAAATAATTAATTTTCGAAATCATCAGTCAACAGTTAAAAATACATAAAATTTAATATAACATGTGTGTAATAATATCTATAGATTATATTATAAAAACATATAAGTAGATATTATCAGTAGTAAAATATGAAATATTGTATACGTTGTTAAATAATAGTACATTATAAAATTTTGTTGTATGGCGTGATGAGTTCATCTTTAGAACCCAAACAAGAAACAATAAACCTTTATAATGAATGCTTGAATAAAACCGAGATAAAACAAGTTTATTTTGTTTTTTTTTTATTTATTTTTTTATTTTGTTTTTTTGTATTTTAGATTTAGAAATTTTGTAGATTTCAGATAGCAAAATTCAAAGCAAAAATAAAAAAGCTTATTTTTGTTTTTTTTTTCTGTACTTCAGTTATAAAATTAAAAAAAAAAAAAAAAATTCATAGAAAGTGAAGAATCTCAGTTATGATTAATTGTTGATTAAATACAAAAAAAAAAGATTGTGTTTTTTATGTGCCTTATTTCGTTTTCTAGCTAATCACTACATCAAAATAGCTTTAAAAAAAGAAAAAATAAATAAAGGAAATTCCCTTTAAAAAAACACACACACAATGAGATAATCAAAATTATAACTTATCATAATTTTTTTATAAATTTTACGAAATTTATTAAAACAAAATTTTTTAAAAATGATGTTTTAAAAATTTTATAGAGTCAGCTAAAATTTAACTAAAAATGATAATTTTTTTTTTTTTTTGTTTAGAAAAGGAAGTTTTAATTTGTTGAATTAACATTTTTGAGAATAAGGAAGTTTTTCAATATTTCTCTGTAAAATAAAATACTTTTTTTAACTTTTTCATTTGATTTTGTTTTTACAAAGAAAGTAGGTTAAAGTTAACAATAATTATTTTTTTTTAGAATTTCCTAATAAAAAATTTTTCAAAGCAATTCAAAGAAATAATTCTCAAGTCTGTCTGGTCTGGACTAATTTTCATTCGGAAATTAAAAAAAGTATTTTAGTCAGGGAGTACCTTCTCTATTACACTTAAAATTATTTTTAGATTTATTTTTTAATTATTTGCTTAAATATAATAATTATTACTTCGATAATTAAGAGACTACAGTGCTCGACCATCTAATCCATAATCGAATTCAGACCCAATAGAAACATAGATCAACTGAAAAATAATCACTATTGACCGGCAAAAATGGAGGACGCTGACAAGTCATTGTGTTCAATTGTAATTTAAATTATTATTTAACAAAAATCATCTAACTATCTACTATTATAATGGTGTTTTCAGTTTTACTTTCTGTTCTACTAAGATATACATTGATGATGAGTTTTATATGAATGAGTTTTATCTTGGGAGTCTTAACATATCGTTTTTAGTCCATACGTGGCTTAGTGACAAAGCGACAAGAGATGAAATGTAGCTACTACCCTCTTTTAAACTAAATAACTAAAATAACTATTATTTTATATTGCATTTGCAAGATACATTATTCAATTTTAGATTAGAGTTACAATACATTTGTATACTAGATATTATGAAGGTACATATATCGCAATTTCAAAAACCAACTCAAGCACTTAATAAAATAAACTTTGTTTGCACATCTAAAGTTCACAATAGACTACTTGCTATCGTAAAGTGTCATAACTATATAAATAAAAAAAATAAAATAAAAATTATGAGCTAAAACTCATTGGTATAAAATCGACTTAGTGATTGTTAATTTTTATTTTTACAATGACAGTTAAAAATTATTAGAAATTTTCTAAGTACCTAAAAAAATATTTTTCATTCATTGGTGAATTCCACTTGAATAAAAAATAGTTTTTGAAAGTTTAATAACAAAAATAAGTATTTAGGTATTAGTTTTGGAAATTTGGTGAATGATTCAAAAATTTAATAAAATGATAAATATAAATTTGAAAATCTCTTCGAACTCTTGAACATTTCGTGAAAGTAATATTTTTAACGGTAATCCGAAATGTTCAATATTTCGAAAAGATTTTCAAATTTATTCATTGAATCTATATTTTATTACATAATTAAAACAATAACTTGAGGTATATAGAAAAATTAAAAACAAAGAAGACATGGTAAACATTTTAAATTTCTATATACAAAAAAGGACATTAGAAATGACATGGTATTTACAATCTGTGAATATATATGTACATGACAGCCTAAAACAGATATCGTTTTAATTAATGTGTACTTTACTTAAAACACCAAAAATTAGTTTTATTAGGAATTATTAGCAATTTTTTAATTTTTTTTTATTTTCCTTACAAACATTATCAACATGAACATGTAACAAAATTTCGAATTCTGTTTCCTTTAAGGATGTAATTTAAAACAGGGTTATAAAATAATTCAAATGCAAAGTTCAACTATAATTTTGAGCTAGCTCACAATTGAGCTAAACACACACCCTCAAAATAGAGTTAGCTTATAAGTTAAGCTTACAGTGTTTATTTGAACTGTGAGCTAGCTTAAAATTTTAGTTGAGTTGAAATTTGAGCTTTTTACAACCGATGAAAAATAAGGATATAGTAGAACACAAGGAAAAAACGTATCGTTATAATGTGTATAATAAAAAATCAAATATAAAATTAATATCAAAAAATAAAGTACAGTTATATCATATATGTAGGATGAAGTAGGCTTAAGTAATCCTCCTATGTTCTTAACAACAACAAATGTTCACAATCCTCTAAATGATCATGAATTAAATGATGTATTAAAATGTAAATCATAAATGAATTAAAATGATCATTTTGTCTTCAAATCCCATACAAGTTCGATTAAATCCATGTCAAATCATATACCTAAATATATTCAGTAAACATTCTATTATTGATATTCAAGTTATTAAAATTATAATGCCCGGTTCCACTAAATACATACGTATACATACAAACATGCTTAAATAATTACATAAGGTACTACCTAACTGGATTTGCAATACATTTCATTTCGCATTATTTTCTTTTTATTTTGGTTTTTTTTTTTAAATATTTATTTTTATTTGCGGGAATACCTAACTCTTCTAGAGAAACCAAACTTTTAAATACATATTATTTTTTACAAATGAAGATGTGTATCAACTTTTAATAAGAAATTAGCATTGTTTGGTTTTTTATTTTATTAGACAATGTCTTCAATGTTTTGAATATCTGAATTGGAAACCAAACAGAATAATTTTTTTTAATTTATTCAAATTCAAACTGGTTATATTTATTGTAATTATATTATATAATTTTTATAATAATAAAAACATGTACATGTTATGTATATATAATACTGTTATAGTATATTATGTAGTTTCGACAATGATTTACCATCAATAATTTTGTTCAAATAAATTAATTTACAACAGTCAAGACAATAAAATGGAAAACACCCTCCCCAGTTGTTTGCGCAGAAGTCTTATCATGCACATCAATAGTAAAGTTTTTTGAATGTTGGTACCTATAATAATTAGAATTACATGCCTCCTATCTAGGTATGATGTGTAATTTCAATATGAAAAATTGAAGAAAAAGTTTACTCTACCAACAGAATGTCTTTTATTTTTTATTTAACGATGCCGGGTTATACTAACCTCACTAAATGATAAATAAATATTGCACAAAAATACAGCAAGTTTTCGTTGCTAACAGACGTCTGATGTGCTTAAATCTTACAGTAGATATTAATATTTCATATATAATAAAAATGTTATGCTATTGTGAAGGTAAACTTATTCTATTTAGAAAATAGGTGCTACATCTAATAGCTCCACCTTGACAATAACCTAGTTCAATTTCAGTTAACGATTACAAAATTATATTTCTCAGTCATTTTAACGTAATAAGCTTTTAAATAAATGTTTCCCATATTCATATCACAAGCTGAGCTCGAACATACAATTTTCGTGTTAGTACCAGAATTGGAACGTATAATCTCTGTGCTTGTAGTTCAATGAGATAAACGGACCAATAATACCTTGATAGACAGCAAAATAATTTCGAAACCAAATAAATCACAATTTTTTAACTTTTATCATTGATTAAGAGTAGGTACCTACATATTTTTTTTTATATTCACAAAATCTTAAGCAATCCTTTTATGCAACTACTCACATTTTTCCATTTTATTTATTTATTTATTAATTTGTAACTTTAAAATGTATAAGTATCTAATAATTTTAAAACGGTTAACTTATACAACTCACATGTAGTTTTTTAATTTCATGACCTTACATACATTAACTCGCAATGTGATTTACAACAATACAATAAAAAGTATACGTACATACTTACATCTACATTCAGATTCAAGAAAAACATATTTTAAATCTATCAAACAAAACCGCGCGCGAATATGTAATTTAAATTTAACAATAAAAATATGCATGCATGCCTGCCTAATGCCTATGTACATTCATTATTATTATTGTACAAATGTATGTATATATATGTATCTATGTTAATCTCAATTTTATTTTCTCAAAATAAATTGAAAATTCAAAAAATCAAAAATAAAAACAAAATTCCGGAATTTAATTTTTCCACTTATAAATTAAAAAAAAAATAACGTGAAACGAACAATAACAACAACAACAAAATATATCATTATTTAATTCAACTGAAATTAACAGAAAATCCCAAATAGAACGAACACAAAGAAGTTTAAATAACAAAAAGAAATAAAAAAAATCAAAACAAAAAACAGAAAACAGAAATTCCTAGACCTTATTTCTTCGCCTCTTTCATTTTACCCCATCTCTTCTTATTACCTTAGCAACAATTAGCAAAAATTTCTATCTTCCTCACATATTCTCTAGCTCCCCTTAAAAACAACAACAAAAAAAACAAGAAACAATTTTTTTTGTTTTCTTTTTATTTTTTCAAAAAAAAAAAACATTACTTATAGAAAAATAAAAAAAAAAACAAATTTGCTAAAAAAACATTCCTTATGAAAACAAATTTACATACATCATACATACATTTGTACATTAAATATACATATATGTATGTATTTAAGAAAAAAAAAACCAAAAGATTGAAAAATTCAAATTTAGCAACATAAATGGTGGGGAACCCCATTGACGCCGTTCTATAACAAAAAATACATACATTTTCATTTTATTAATATCCACGTTTGTTCGTTCATCATATATACATAAATGCCTACATGTACATTATATTATTTATTATGTATGTATTCGGAAAATAAAAGAAAAAAAAAAATTTAATTTATATAGATCGAATCAAAAATAAGTAAAAATAAGAAAAAAAAATAAAAACAAAACAAAGTGGCGTCGTAGCTTTTTTGTTACGAAACTTAAAGAAATTCTATTTATTTTTTTTTTATTTACTTTTTATACCTATAGTTACGTATCAATGTTGCTGTGGTGAATGAATATTTGTATGAATGTACTGTATGTATAGTTATGTATTCATTGAAAATTTTTCATAAATTCTATTCAAATTTACAGATACCGTTCTCAAAAAAAAAAAACAAAACACAAAAATAGCAAAAACAACAAAAAAAGTAAATAATTAGAAAAATAAATACAAAAATTTATAAATACGAGTTCATGTATCTATAGATAGATAGTAATTATAATGTAACTATAGGTATACATATGTTTATACAATACAAGTATATATGGTAAAATCTCTTCAATATAAATTATTTTTAAGAAGGAAAGGTGATTTCAAAATTAGAAATAAAATCAAAACAAAAACAAAATAATCCACTTGCATTTTATTTTGTATTTTTTGTTTTTGTTTTTTTTTTTAGTTTAATTTTTTTAGTTACTCTTGGATGTACATATATATTGTGACTTTAGTAAAATATTTTAGTATTTATTTATTTATTTATTTTAACAGTTAATTCTACAGATAAATCTGCAGCCTTTCTGCAGCCTTTCTACAGATAAATCTGCAACTTTATAGATCCTTTTCCCTTTCGAAATGTGGGGGGGGGGGGCCTTTTTATTAAATTTGGTATATTTTTTTGTATATTTACATTTATATTATTTTTTTTATTAGTTATATTATATCTTTATTAATTATTAAATTATATTTGAACCGATGTGGTTGTATTGAAAATTACATTTTTCAGTAATTTTCACCATTTGAAAAAAATTTCGGTTCTCACGGGGTTTAAACTCGTGCTCCTCGGGTTGTTACATTACTACACTCGAGTGTCTTACAACTCGGCTACCGAGGCCACAATATTTTAGTAATTAGAAATTATTTGAAAACTATCACTAATGAAACTTGTGTGCTTTACCTTCGAAATATCAATCAGAGTATTTGATAAAAGTGCGAATTGGTTTTGTATAGTTTAGATCGTAGATTTGTGACAGAAATTGTTATTGTTTCAGGTATGTACATAAGGAAAATTAAACGGCATTCTTAGCCTAACATATTCTTTTAGCACTCAATCCTATTGCATATATTTTTGAAAATTGTTTTAATTTAGTTTTTATTCTTTTAATTTTTCTATTTAAGTTTGTTTTTTAAGTTTTTTTTTAAATTCTTTTAGTTTGTAACTCACTTGTTTTTCATTACGTATTGAAAAATTTCTTTTGGAATAAACCCCAACAAAATCGTAAAAACAATAGTGTCCCAGGATAAATACTGAACTGAAAATTCTAATTTCATCGGGTAATAAAGCGATGAACCAATAAAAAGAGTTCACTTATATACCTTCAAAAGGCTCTTATGCGATTTCGGTTAATTACATCAAATTGGGTCCTAAACCGGGGTGCAAAAAAAAATTAAATAAATCCACAAATATACGTTTGTACATTCAAAATTGGTATTTAGAAAATATTTCTGTATTGAAAATTTGTTTTATAACAATTAAGTATTTGTCTATAATAGCTTTTAATGGAATGAATAATTCTTTGATCTAATATTGGGATTAAGGAATTAGTATGTGGAGGCACAAATTGAATTTTAATGTTTTTTAATTCTAATGTAATTTTATAGCAGACCCAGACATCATTGTCTATAAACAATATACGTCCTATTGCTTTTTGTCATTTTTTCGTCTATTTTTAAGATAAATGATTTTCGAATTTTCAAAATCATTCATGCATTCTGGCTGGGTAACTATTCAAGTATGTAGGGTCTCTTTGTTTTTTTTTAGACAACGATGTTTTCGACTTTTCCATATGTATTCACAAATTATATTGCAAATAAATAATAAAGTTCGTCGTCATCATCATTATCTTGTAACCCCATCGGTGGGTCATAGGACTGAGGCATAATAAAGTTACACGTTATTTTTCTACTTTAAAACCATTTGGATCAGTTTCCATGTTTACTACATAAAATATAATTGGGTAAGATTTTGTAAAATAGGCCACATTCATCTGGATTAAATACGTTTTGGAGAGAATATTTTTGTCAAAGTTGAATGTCAAATTGTTTGATTAAATCTTTTTTGATTTCCTTTTTTATGTTTAAATCATCCATAGTTTTAAATTTTTGTTAATTGACAATGTTAAAGATTTTTCATTTTCATTAAAACATTCAAATCCCCGGCGGGTTGGGGTACGAAATATCCGCAGTAAGGCATGCTTGTGGTAAAAGTCCACTAAAAGCCTAGAAAAATCCAGAAGCGACTGACCCAGAATGGGCGGCTTTCTGGTCTGCGACTGATCCCAGAGGGACGGCAGGAATAAAAGGTACCGCCTTGTACATGGGAAATATTATCCTTAGGCTAGGAGATGGAACTCCGAATTAAAACAAAAAAAAAAAAAAAGTATGCAATGAATAAAACTCAAAGATTGTATACCCCAGGTGGTAATCCAGATCTTCTGGAAAATCCACCCTCTTTCGAGGCAGGTCTCACGGATTCTGGGGGAGACCACTTATTGCAAAACCACGAAAGCAGAGCTGCTTTAATTGACCCATTCAGAAGAAAATCTGGGGTCCAGAGAACACCTCCAGCAGGGTCTCAAAATATCTACGAAAACATGTCCCAAAAAGACAGATATAGAAACCCCGACGAGGGTAATAATAACGAAAAGGCACTTGAGGCAAAAAATAATCAACTTAATGCCAGAGTTACAGAATTAGAAATCTTATGCAGGGAATTGAAAAATGAACTCTGCATAATTAAAGAAGAAAATGTGAAACTAAAAAATTCACAAAACATGTCTACTAAAAGAGTAGTACTAAAAACTGCTGAAGAATTTCATACAGATGATGAAGAACTAGCTCGAGAAACCGACTGGATCTTTAAAACAAAAAGAATCTGTAAAAAAAGAAAAGCAGAAAAATCACCTACTTTAAGCCCAGAAAATGTTGCGGACAAAGTAGAGAAAAATGTGCAAATAAATGAAGTTGCGAAAAGTAAAAGTAAAAGAAAAGGTAAACCTCCTCCAGTTATACTCAGTAATGTAGTGGAATACCCTCAAATAAACAAAAAATTAAAAGAAAGCAATATTAAATATAAAGTTAATATGCTTAACAATAAACAACTAAAAATTAATGTTGAAGAAGAAAAAGAATATAGAGAGTTGACTAAGGCAATAAATGAAGCCAATATTGAATGGCACACTTATGAAAATAAGAGCACCAGGCCTATTAAAGTAATGGTTAGGTATTTACATCCGTCATGCCAACCTGAAGATATAAAAAATGAATTGAAAGATAGAGGCTTCAAAATTTTAGAAGTCACAAATAAAATAATAAAGAAAAAGGAAAATAACAAAGAATCTACGGTACGTCTTCCTCTCTTTATGCTAACATTCGAAAACTCCGAAGATATAAACAAAATATTCAAAATTGAATTTATCTAGCACATGAGGGTTAAAATGGAGGCTATTCGTAAAACGACTACCATTCCTCAATGTAAGAGATGCCAAAGATTTGGCCATACACAAAAGTTTTGCCAGCGTCTAGCTCAGTGTGTTAAATGTGCTGGTCCCCACTTAACAATTTCTTGCAAAGAAAAAAAAAATATTAAGCCTAAATGTGCTAATTGCCTTGAGGCACACCCAGCGAGTTATCGTGGTTGCCAGGTGGCTAGAGAGTTGCAAAAAAGAAAGAAGCTACAAAAAAATGCCCCAAAACAAATGCAACATAGACAAGAAAAACAAAAGACAAAACCTAGGCAACCTATTGCCCAGAAACAGAATTGCATTGAAACTTCAGAGAAACCTAAAACTTTTACGTCGAAAAAAGTCGTAGAAGGCTTATCATATTCACAGGTAACACAAAATAACCTAAGTCAAAAAAGAAACCCGAAAGAACAAAATAAAGTTTCTACACAAAAGTTGACTGAAAATACCATTATGCAGATGATGCAAAATATGATAAAAACAATGAATGAAATCTCAACAAGACTATGCACATTAGAAAACAAACATAATGAAATATATATGTATACACCAAAAAATAAATCCGCAAGGCATGGTTAAGAACGCACTTCGTATAGTCACGTGGAATGCCAATGGTATTCTGAACAAGAAAAATAATTTGGAAATTCTATTAAGAACACAAAATATTGATGTATGTCTCTTGACAGAAACACATATGACAGATAAGTCATCGCTTAAAATAAATGACTATACATGCTACAGCGCAAACCATCCGAGTAATACACCCAGAGGTGGTAGCTCAATTTTAATAAAGAAAGATATTAAGCACCACGAGGAACTTAGTCTAGAAATAGATGAATTCCAACTAATCGTGCTACGAATTATGTCTGTTAAACAAAGCCTTTGTGTCGGTGTATTATACTGTCCACCCAAATACAACATAAAGAATAACATGTTTGAAGAAATTCTTAAACTACTTGGCGATAGATTTATCCTGGGAGGTGACTACAACGCCAAGCACATAGATTGGGGGTCTAGAGTAACCTCTACGAGAGGAAGAGAGCTAAGAAAAGCTATAAAAGAAAAAGGCTGCATTTACCAATCTACCGGTAAGCCAACCTATTGGCCAACTGATAGAAATAAAACTCCTGATCTGCTTGATTTTTATATAACAAAAAAAATTTCACCCAATTATATTAAGCTAGAAGATAACCATGATTTGGACTCAGATCACTCTGCAGTCATACTAAATCTATATGAAAAGGTTATTAAGAAACAGTCGAAACCTCTGCTAACGAACAAGACAACTGACTGGGCTAGCTTTAAACAAGAAATAGAAAACAAAATAAACATAAAAACAAAACTAAGATCCAAATGTGATATAGATTCTGAAGTAGAAAATTTTATTAAAATTATTCAAAATGCTGGATGGAATAATACAAAAAATTGTGAATATAAATCGGTAGGATTCAACTACCCTAGAGAAATATTAAATATGATAAAAATAAAAAGAAGAGCTAGACGCAGATGGCAACAATCGCGTGATCCGGCAGACAAAACTGTGCTAAATAGATTAACTCAGAATCTTAAAAGAAAAATTAAAGATCTTAAAAATGAAAATTTTGAAAAATATATAAAAAATTTATCAGCTAAAAGAGAAAATAACTACTCGTTGTGGAAAGCAACAAAGAGTACAAAAACCTCGATCTCTCAAATCCCGCCAATCAGAATGAAAAGCGGTGAATGGGCGAGAGATAATAAAAATAAAGCTGAAACATTCGCAGATCATCTTGAAGAAATTTTTTGTCCAGACGAGACAGATTCGGATGATCTCACTGAAGAAAATAATAATTGGCAAGAAAATGTTATATCACCATTTTCAGAGAGTGAAATAGTGGAACAAATTAAAAAACTCAGAGATAAAAAAGCTCCAGGTTTTGATCTAATTACATCGGAAGTCCTGAAAGAACTTCCGAAAAAAGCTATAACAATGCTAACACGCATTATAAACGCCGCTATAAGAATAAGGTATGTGCCGAATATGTGGAAAATAGCAGAGATAATTATGATACCAAAGCCAGGTAAGCCCATAAATGAGGTCAAATCCTACAGACCAATATCATTACTACCAATAGTATCAAAATTATTTGAAAAACTATTATTGATTCGAATGAGACCGATCATAGAAAATAGTAATCTGATTCCAAATTATCAATTTGGCTTTAGATCTAAGCACTCGACAATCGATCAAATTCATAGAATAACAGACATAATAGAAAAAGCTTTAGAGGAAAAGAAAGTATGCTCTACCATATTTCTAGATGTAGCCCAAGCTTTTGATAAAGTATGGCATCGAGGCTTAATAAATAAACTAAACAATATGTTACCTAAACAATACGTAGATATACTCTCATCATATCTAGAAAACAGACTATTCAGAATAAAACAAGACGAAGAGTATTCTACTATTAGAGATATTAAAACGGGTGTGCCTCAAGGTAGTATTCTGGGTCCCATACTGTATTTGCTCTACACCAATGATTTACCAGAAATGGAAAATATAACTGTAGCTACATTCGCTGACGATACTGCGTTGATGGCAGTAGGATCAAATATTGATGAGGCTACAATTAAATTGCAAAGAGCAAGCGACAAGCTATACCTCTGGACAAAGAAATGGAAAATTAAACTCAATGAGTTAAAATCAGTACATGTAAATTTTACAAATAAAAAATTAGAAAATCAACCACCATTGGTAAATCTGAATGGGGTCAATATACCCCAAGAAAACAATGCTAAATACCTAGGAATGACATTAGATGTCAAACTTAGATGGAAAGAGCACGTTAAAAAGAAAAAATTTGAGCTTGAAAATAAGTATAGAGAAATGTACTGGCTCTTAGGTCGTAATTCTAAATTACCTATACATAACAAGATTTTGTTATATAATCAGATACTCAAACCAATATGGTTGTACGGCATACAAATATGGGGATGTGCCAAACAAACACATGTACTTTGTATACAAAAATTCCAAAATAAAGTCTTGCGCAACATGGTAAATGCCCCCTGGTATGTTCGCAACAGTGATTTGCACAGAGATTTAAAAATTCCTTGCATAGAAAATGAAATAAAAAGATATGCAACAAAGCATATAGCTCGTCTGGAGGGACATGTTAACGTTGAGGCCACTCAATTGCTAGATAATCAAAATGATGTCAGAAGGCTTAAAAGAACTAAGCCACTAGATTTAATACGATAGAATTTCGTAAACTTTTTCTTTAAGAAAATCAAAATAGCAATAAATTAATGGTTAGTCCGTTGGGCTAATATTAATGGGAGGGGTGTGGTTTAGTCAGTAAAAATCTGGCACACAATGGAAGCTACGGGGCTCATTGTGTCTATGAAGATTCCCACCAATCCACGCAAAAAAAAAAAAAAAAAAAAAAAAAAAATTAAAACATTCTTTCCTCACTCAAATATATTACTATTTTATCTATTAGCTACAGTTTTTGCTCAAAGTAATCCGAAGATAGCTCCCTTAACCTGGTAAGAGGTAATTAACTACTAATATCACTTGGCAATGACAAGTAGCTAAATTTGTCATTGTGCTGTGGAACAATGTTACTGTTAAGATTGAAGTGATTTGTGAATGAATAACTGTGTATGTGAATGAGAATTAACGGTAACAGTTTAATTTAAGTTGGATAATACAATTGATTGTATAATTATTAAATTTAAATACTAACCAAGTATAGTTATTAATTATAAAAATTGCATTGTACTAGTTTTTCTATTTTAATTTAGATTCTTTGTTGTAGTATTTTATACTTTACCCCACTACTAAAACTAATAATATTTAGAATTTAAATAAATTTTTAAATATAAACAGTCAAGCGTAATTTGTTTTATGCCATCTAGACATTTCTACTGTATTAGGAATAGGCAATAGTTACTATTTTCTATAACTATAAGCATAATTTTATTTGTAATTACGGGTAGTTAATTACAATAAAAACAATGAGCTACCGTGATAGAAATGCCAGATCCAAAATTATATTTGCTTGGAAATACAAACGGTGCGATGAAATATAGCCTTCATCTTTATCATTGCAAATCTCTAAACAAGTGCATAAAATAAGTGAGTACAATCAAACATCGTAGATCTAAGTATATAAGCAAAATGTGCATAATATTCTCATTCAACTGTATTTATATTTTATACAAAAACATTTAAAATAGATTAGTTACATTTTTTAAAAAAATCCATAATTAAACACATATCGTTTCTTCTACATAAATATACATACATACCTACATAATGTACAAAAAATGTTTAAACGGTCAATATTTGTAAATTTTTAAAATATTCTTTTAACAATCAAATCACAATCAATATTTAAATGTCAAATGTTAATAAAAAAAGGTCAGAAATACACACATACAAACATACATAACTACGTACTCGTATATTCAAATTAAATTAAATAAAAAAATAAAATAAAAGAAAAAAGAAGTAGAAGAAAAAATATCATCCACATATTGATAATAAAAGTATGATTTCTTATCATATCAGCCATGCTTAAAAAAAAAAACAAAAAAAAAAAATGTTCTACATCGGTCATTGGATCACACAATCATCGAAAATGAAAAGAAAGCATACAAAATGTATTGAAGACAAAATAAAAATTATGTGTCCAATAATCAGAAAAGCAATAAAAAATATTTTTAGAACATCGTTTGGGTCTTATCTCATTTTAAAAATTGAATTTTTACTTTCCCAAATATTATCAGTAAGTAGCTTTAATTTGGGAATTCATTTTTGGAATTTCTTAATCTTAACTAGAGTACTCTACAATTGACGGCTTAAATTTTTAAAACAAGTTGAATGAAAGATTTATTAAATTATGGAAAGATATTTGTATTATTGTAGAAAGATTGAAATATAATTAAAAATTTATCAAAAAACGTATAGGACAATGTCATAGGTAGGGTTAGAACTTTGTTTGTTAAAGTTTTTCACCAAAAAAATGATACTTTAAGTACAAACCTATATCACTTATCAATTATTACATACTTATTCTGTACATCTTCCGATGTACTACTTATAAAATTTACCACAATATTTTTGCAACTATACAATTGATCTAAACAAAAAATTGATCTAAAAAAAAAAGAAAATCGCTAATAAAAAATAATATTAAATGATATTTTTAAATTTACTTATAAAATACTTGTGTTGGCCAACAAATTAGTAATGAAAACATTGTTATTTTGCTTCTTTTTTTCTTATAAATACATACATACATACTTATTTATTTTAAAAATATTTAAAAAACCAAAACTAAAAATAAAATTTAATATTAATATTCAGACGGTAAAAAAAAAAGTGTATTTTTTTTTGTGGAAGCCCAAAAAATTCAATAAGTGAGCGACAAAAAAGTTAAATAACAAAAAAAAAAAAAAGAAAAAAAACTAATTTGGTATTTTCATTTAAGACTTAACTAAAATCGAATATTTTCATTTCAATTATTAGTGACATGAACTGGACTAACCGATATTCAAGTTGTGAGAAACCAGCTGAACTAAGAAATAAATATTTAATTTTCATGTAGTGGATTTTAATTAATTAGTGTTGCCAGAATACTATGATTGTTTTTTTTTTTTTAATTTCAGGGATAATTCGATAAAAAATTTATGTTATCGAATTCTGTTGGAAATATAATGCTGAATTCTATGAGTTTTATAATGAGGTGGACGTAATAAACATCCTACATAAACATTAAAGTGCATTATAAATTTACAGTATCGTACTTAATTAAGTACGAAAAGGTGATCTACCTAAGTAACTATCAAGAACATAAAAATAAAAAACAGTCAAGTTCTTCGACTTAATTAAAGTCACAAGTAATGAGTCATAAAAAAAATCAATTAAAGTCTTTCTCCTTTCACTTTTCAGTCTATTATCGAATGCTTGATTTTAAATATTAAAAACAAGTCTTATGGATTGTCAAGTCGGTTCCGTAGTATCAAAATAAGCAGTTTTAGTTATTCAAAACAGAATCATGTTTAAGATAAAAATTAAAATATGTTGCAAATAAAAATTGTTACCATAGTTTCTACATGTTGGAAGGAGTTTGTAACCCTATGTCTTCCCACAGGAAAACGAAATAAAACAAAAGAAAAATAAAAAAAAACACAACCGGTTTAGTGGTATATAATTCCAATTCTATTTTAAGCCTACCTCCATATATTGAAGTGACGCTCGCACAATAAAATATATAATAATGGAATAAACTTTAGTTTGTAAGTAAATTCCTAATATGAAATTTTAGTTCTTAAGTTTATACATATTACAGATTATGGTACTAAAACCCACCCAGGTTAATTGGTCAAATAAAATTTAATCTAATCATAATTATCTATGATAGTTACTACACCAATATCACACGGTATTTTGAAACCAATTGAATTACCAGTAAGTCGGAGTGTACGTTTTGAACTAATATACAATATGTGGTATACAATTTGAACTGACATATTGATCATCATACCCCACTTTACATTTAAAAAAACTTTATTTATCAACTAAAATACACATCTGTTCAAGTTGCATTATCCAAAGTTAAACCTTACTGATTCAAAGATTATTTCCTATCTGGTAAGACTAATAATAAATACAAAAAAAAAATGCAATGGAATTCATATCATCGTCTCCATCACCAACATTTTTTTTTTTTAATATTATTATTATAAGTGAATAGAAATAATATTCAGGAACGTTCATAAGTACAATAAATAACAATAAAAATAACAATAATAAAAATAAAAAAAAAGTTGGTTTTTGGGCGTTATTTATCATTTCATTTAATTTAATTTCATTTGCGTTGACCGACTTGAGGTGAATGCGTTTTATGATAAAAAAAAATTTAACGATAAATTTTTGCTCGTTTTTTTTTTTTTTTTTTTGTATCTCATAGTATACTTAAATAATATACTTGACTCAATTTTCAGTTGTTGCTGGTTAATTTTGTTGTTGTTTTTTTTTTATTGTTTTGTTGTTGTTTGACTTCTTTTGTAATGTGCCTCAACTAGTATTTTAAAAATAAAAAGAAAAAATCGAAATAAAAAATTACGTAGACAATTGGTCAAATGGCCTCTAAAAAAGAAAAACAAAAAAAAAAAAAAACAGTCTATTGATTAAAACATAGTGAATTTGAGTTGAGTTGAGTAAGTGAGTATCGTATTTTGTTGTAAAAGTTTGCGTTTTATTTTCTTGGTGTTGGCATTAATTTTTTTTCGGGTTTGCTGAAAATTATAATCAATTTAAAGTTTTAGGTCAAATGTTAGGTCAATGGACAATAAAATATGAAATTTATAGGTATATATATGGATATATGTATTTTTTTTGTTACGTTTCCAATTATGTTTTGTTATTTTTCTTTTTTCTTTTTATGTTGTAGCTATTGTTGGTGCATTAAAATTAAGTGAGAATATGAATATTTTTAAGTTCATTTTTTATTTTTTTTTATTTTTAAATAAATTTTATTAAAATTGTTTTGTTTTAAAGAAAGTACTGAAAAAAAATACATGTGTAAAATAATATCCAATTTTCTTGGGTCAAAGTGTTAATGAATTCTTTTATATTATATTTGGATTTTGTAAAAAAAAAACAAAAGTCAATTAAAATTGCGTTAAGTACATTTGTGCTATATTGAATTTTCTACATATAGTTATAGGCGTACATTGAAGTACATTTGTAATTTTTTATTAAAACTAATTTATTCTATAAAATATTTTATATGTGATTTTAGTTTTATATAAAATTCACTTTTATGTTTAATGATTTGATCTTGATTAAAGAAGAAGGAAGAACAGAATTGTAAAAAAATATTATACGTTGGTCAAATTGAGTTGTATAGCTCATATCGATTACTTATTTAAATTAGATTAATTGTATTTGTTTTACATTTACAATTTTAATTAGTTATATATAAGATTTTCCAAGCCCGTGTAAGATTACTTATCTTGGCTATATGACTAATATGCTGTAGACTTATGTGAAACATTTTTAAAAATAAAGATTACAAAGTCTAGGTATGTTTCACTAATTTTATGGATCAATTTTGGTTATTACACGATTAGTATCGTATATTAGATCTTCTTCCTTTTATGTGTAATCACTTAAATGGAAGCATAACAATTACATCAAAGAGGTATTTGTTTGTTTTTGTTTTTAGCAAAGCTGGGAAGAAAAGGGATTATGAATTATGATTGTAATGTATATGTACATAATATAAAGTATTAAAATTGTAACATACATAATAAGAAGAAATCCATAATATATAAATTAAACGAAAAATTAAACGAATTGGTTACGAATCATTTTGTGCCTAAGTCAAGAATTCAAAAGATTAATTATTTATAAATAAGTATATTAAAAAGTTGTACATAGTTGCTTTATCTATTATTATAATTGACAATTATTTAATTTTATATCTCCTTTCTTTGGTAAATACAAAATAAGTTTTTCAACTATTGCGTGTATGGATTTGAAACATTTGAAAGTTTTCTATTTTGTCTGAAAACGATTAAATTAAATTTTTACCTATATTTTAATTCAATTTAATTTTTTAGTCATTCGAAAATATAATTTATAATATACTGACATTACCGACTTATATTAATTTAGAGCTTAGATAAAATAATCTTATCAAATCTTACAATTTATTTATTTTTTTCGTATGCGAGGAGTAATTAGATTTTTTTTTTATCAAATCCTACTAATTTCAAAGTTTTTAATTAAAATATGAGTGTTTTCGTCTGCAGTGAGAAGTCAGTCCATATCCAGTTCATGTAAATCTCTGTTCATTTATAAACTTTAAATATAACTTCAATTTGAATTAGTATAATTAACCAACAGGGACCCCTAGTATATATATTTGAATAGATTTTCAGAAAAATAAAAAGTGAAGGTTGAAACAATTTTATTTTTTCGCAACCGAAAGCCTCTGCAGTTATTGCTTATAATTAGTCATAATTTAAATAATTAAAAAATTAATATTAAGATAATAATAATATTTTTTTCGTATCAAAATTAGTGAAATATTTTCTGTTGCTAATAATTAATAAAAAATAATTAATAAAAATAATTAATAAAAAACGAGATAACTCAAACTTCTCCGAGATAATTAACGTTTTTCACAAAAATTTCTGTTTTATACCAAAATGTATTTCTTTGTATACGTGTATATCGACATATCGCCATCAATTTGCTATGTTTAGTTTGACATTTACAATTTACCAAAACATTTTTTTTATCTTTTACATGTTTTTTTTCTATATTTTTTATTTACCTAATGTTGTAGTTGCTACTTTTCAATCACACGTTTAAAAATTTGTTAAAGTTTACTTACAGGCTATTCTATTTTATATTAAGTACAAAATTTATATTATTTTAATTTTAAAATTTTTTAAATTCTTTAAAAAAGTTTAAATTTATTAGTTATACTTAATTTTTTTATTTGTTTTTGCAATTTATTTGCTGACATTGCTTTTGCTTTTTTTTCTAAATTAATTCTTTTTTTGACACTTACCTAACAAAAACAAAAAATAATTAATTTTAATTCAAATTGACGTCAAAAAAATAAAAACACTCAACTTTTCATAAATAATTAAGGAATACATACAAAATATGATATAATATATATATATGTATATTACAATCAATTTTTTATATATGTACATTTAAAAGACAAATAAATATGATACATATATTAAACAAAATAAAAAAATGTTAGCTTTCAAATAGAATTAAAAACAAAACAGCAACAGAAGAAAAAAAATTATAAAAATTCATATAGGCGTCTAGGAAAATACACAAAACAAAAAAAAAATGAAACATAAAAAAATATATATACTTATATAAATTTTTTTAAATATTAGAACACCTAAAATATTTAACCTTAAGAAAACTAAATAAAAAAAAAACTGCAAAAATTCCAAATCTATTTATTTTATTATAATATTCAGAAGTGAAAATGTTCAAAAGGAATTTTCATTATTTTTATTTTTAAATAAATTATATATATATATATTATATATATGGTACATAATATACATATAGCATATTTTTATACACCTACTTTATTTTATGTTGAAAATATTAAAATTAAATTTTTTGTATTTGTTTTTTTTTTTAAATATGTACTTTTATATTATTATATGTGTATACAATATGTGAAATTTTCATTATTTCAATTTTTAAAAACAAGAAAAATAAATTATTTAAAAATTAAGTATGTGTGTATTGGCAATAAATTAAATTTCGACCTTTATGAATTTTATGGCGCCAAATGTAATATGCATATAATAAATTTATTTTAAGAATTACAAAATTAAAAACATTTTTATTTTTTTTTTTATTTTTTTATTAATCTAAGAATTATTAGCTATTAGATTGCAAAGAAATCAGATTGCATCGAAGAAATTTTGAAAATCTTAAATATGCCAAGAATATTTGTTTCGCCTAAATATCATTTGTTTTGTACGCTATTGAGTAAATTTTAATGTTTTGAATAAATAATTAAAAAAAAAAAAATTAAAGCTATTAACATTGGGATCTAAGACTATGAAATATGGAGTAAAATAAAAAATATATGTAAGTACTGTACTGTTTAAAAAAAAAATAATAAAAACGGAAATAGATGTAAAAATACAAGGACCATATCATAGAATACGTTACGATACAAATTTTATGAAACAAAATACATATATAGAATTAATTATAGAAACCATACAGGTACTTACGATTAAGTGAAAATGATTCTTGCATCATAATATAAATTATGTAGAAATATGCACATTTTTCTAATGAAATTATTGTTGTTATACAATGTGGGTCTAGTTTGACCTGAAAATTTATTGAAGAGATTTATTAGAGTATTTTAATTTTTTTCAGGATAGAGTTTTTATTGTTTATTTAAAAATCGGTGATTTTTTTTTTACCTTATTTAATTTCACAACTTAAAGCCTGATAATAAGAAAGGTATATATATATTGACAGAAACTCAAGCTGGTCAATCGAATACACAGCTTGAAATTTTAAATAGAACTCAAGTCAAATACTCAAGCTATCATTTATACGTATAGTAATTGCATATGAATGAACATTTAGAATAGAGTCACATTAGTAATTTTTAATCCAATTTTATATACTTCTAAAACAAAAAATAAAATAGTGGTGGGGATGTTTTATAAAAGAGTATTATTTTTAAAATGTACATATATTATTTTTTAAGCTGATATAGTGTACAGCTACAGCTTAAATATCAACCTATCAGCTTCAGGTAATAGCGCCTGCCTGTATTTTATCAATATGCTTACACCAATGAGGTCCATTGCTCTACTACGAGAAGTGTGAATCTAAATTTATGTAAATGTACATAGCAAACATATGTAACGATATTTTAAAAAATATATGTAACGCTCTAAAAAAACGTTTTAGAAAATTGTGTAATTAAAAATGTACCATTTGTTAGAATGTTAAGTAGTTAAATTATATTATTTTTTGGGTTTAATCCTTCATAATTCTTCATAGTTTCCAAAAATTTAATTTAGACTAAAATTGTAAAACAGAAAAGGTAAAAATATCTTGCATAAACGAAATAAAAAGAATTGATGCCTTTTGAAGGTTATAATCAGAAACCTTGACTTTGACTTCAATATTGTAAAAAAAAAATTGCAATGCATCATGTTGCAGAATAAGTAAGTATGTACACAAAAACAATTACACAATGTAATCTGTTCTATATTATTTAATATAAATACTTAAGTTTAAAGCGTTTCATATACAGAATTGCAAGGATAAGTTTATTTGTTTTTGGTTTTTGGTCACGTTTCCAATTTTTTGATATTTTTCACTGTATTCTCGACTTTTTTCTTGAACATTTTTTTTTTTTGTAATTTTATTTTTATATAAAAACTACTCTTAATCTTATATATTTAAAATGCTTTTCAATTGTTTTTATTTTCATTAGTTAGCACTTGATGCGGAAAATTGTTTACTGGGTAGTCGGTAAGAATTTTAAAAATTAAATTTAAAGATAGCAGTAAAAGCAGTATTTTTTTACAATATGGAAGTAATGAAAACTACATAGACAGGGATGGCGAACCTACGGCACGCAAATCATTTTTCATTTGCACATAAGTATCAATTGATGTTAGTGTTCGCTATTATTAAAAGTTTTGAGGTCGAATTAGTAATATTTAAACGTGATATTGGCAACAATACTTTTAACTATTTTCCTTTGTTGAAAAGTAATTTTCAAAAAATTTCCATTTATGGAGCCTATGAAAATAATATAAATTTTATAGACTAGTTAAATACTTAAATGACATAAAAGACAATTTTGTAAGGAGATTTCCAAATTTCAAAATTTTTGTAATTAACTTTATTAAATATTTAGACAAGTTCGATTTGAAAACTATTAAAATTGATCAATTAGAATGGTTAAAGTTAGAAAATGCAGTTGGCAGAGTTTCAATCAAGCTGTATTCGGAAGCAGAAATTTATAGAATTGAGGCATAAAAAGAGAAAATAATGAAAAAAAAATATTAAATGAAGAACACGAAACCATAAAACCTTAAAATTGACTGACTTAAAATTGTCAAACTATCATCCTGATATTGATGCATTATCGAAAACTATTCAACAACAAAAATTTTCTTAAAAATTATGTCAGCTAATTATAGAAATAAATGTATATATATATAATTTTTTAATTAGGCACAACAACGTATGATGTATTTTTATTTTATGAAAATAATTTTTATTGGCACGCATTCAAAAAAGGTTCGCCATCCCTGATACAACAAACTAAACTGTATTGCTTGATAACTTAGGATATTATGAACATATATATACAAAAAAATATCAATGCTAGACAGGTAAGATACCATCGTACCAAAAGAACGACATTAGATCAGCTGTCAAAAATATTATGGGTAATGTTGGCAAATCTGAAATTCAGTGTTTCACTATAAAATGAAAATTGCGTAATACAAGTAGTACCAGAAGAAAAATAAAAAGAAGACAATTAATGAAACAAATTAAAAAAATAATATTTCATAAAAATGACTCAATGTTATTCTCTCATCTATATATTTGCTAAAAATTATAAAAATTGTTTTCAAACATCAAATATAATAGCCAAACATCTAACTAGCTATAAAGAAAATCAATTTAAATGATCATCAAATAAAAACTAAAATTAGAAAAAAATTTCATATGAGTAGGCGTAAAGAAAAATATATATATGCAAAATTAAACAAAGAGAAGTTGTTTGTTGTTTTCATAATTTTTATAGTTAATAATAAAATATTGCGAAATATACCTAGTTAACGTTCTCCCTGATAATCTTAGGATTGCTTACATAATAGAAGAAATAAAAAAACTCGGTCTTTATAGCTCCAAATTCGTCTACCTCTTGAAGGTTTTTGTCTTAATTGCCGAGCATTAGGTTTTAAAATCCTTTATACATAAATGTTAGGGTTCGACATAGAAGAAAAATAAATACTTTGCTTCTTTATTTGGATTATAAAAATCAAATAATTGGTTACAGAATTATTTATTTTACCTTTTAACAATCCGAATCAAACTAAATAAGTAAGTATACAAGAAAATAAATTGCATAACTAAGTAACAATAAACAAATACAAAAAAACTGTTACTGATCACAGTCTGCGACAATCGCCTATGAATACCAATCATCTGTCTGCAACGAAAACTTATGAACACCAAATAAATCCCACATAAATGTATAGCTTGAACTAGAGATCGAAAACCAAAACTGTGTTAGACGCCGTAACGAAATCGTTTTAGCTGTTTAATACAGTTATTTTATTGAATTCGGTTTTTGAGAATTAATTTTTATATAAATATTAGTTACTGAAATATTTGAAAATGGTAATTTATTAGTCATATTTGGATATATAGTTAGTTTTAATGATTCCCATATAGTATACTAGAGGTGGCTCAATTCAGTTTCAGAGCAACTTCTGTTTCATTTTTGATGTTTTTTGTTAAATACAATTATTAAAGGGGACCTTTGGAACTAGTTAATTAATGTGCAAGCCCTAGTATAAATAATTAAATAAATACTCATAGGTTAAACAAAAAATATTAAATACTTATATACATACCTAAAATATTTGATTGTTTCTATTTAAATTTTATTGTAAAATAAATATAAGTAATCCATCCATAATTTTTTAATTTGAATTTGATTTTGAGGAACTTTTTGTTTTAAATTAGCTAACTTTGTTGCCTTAATAATTTTTTGTATTTTTTAATTCAATAAAATTTAGATAACATTTTTTTTTTTTTAATATTTTTAATTTTTGTAAATAAAAATTAAATAATAAGTAAGTATCATGATTTTTTCTCTTTTAATATAGTTTAACGAACTGACGATGATATGATTAATATATTATATGAATAATTTTCATTTTTAATTTTTCTTTTATTTTTTCTTTTTTTTTTGTATACGTATATATACATATATTTTCCACTTATTTTTGTTTTTTTATTTAATTAATAATATTTTAATGTTTCAAAATAAAAATATATAAAAACAAAATGAAATCAAATAAAAAAATTACCAAATTTTTTTTTTTTTTGTGTTTCTATATATAACTATATATTATATATATATATTGTGTATATTATTGAAATTTTTGGAATTCTTTTTTTCAGTAAAACGGAAATTCTAAAAATAAAATTCTGTTTTTGTTTTCATTGTGCTATTTTCTTTTGAATACCGAAGGAATCATTTAAAAACAACAAAAACTTTTTTAAAAAGAGAAGAACACAATTTTTGTTTTTGAAACTCTGACAGTACCAACAAAAAAATAGTGAAAATAATTTGTTTATTTTTTTTCTTTTATTAATTTCTAAAAATAATTCACAAGAAAATATACCAAAATTAAATAATAATATGTATGTATAATTGCATACACGAATTTTAAATAATTTAAAAAAAAAATTTTAACTTAATTTTTTTTTAATAATTCTTTTTTACAATTCTCATTTCACATTATGTACAATTAAAATAAAATTTACTTTTTGAAGTATCACTTTTCTTAATTTGAATTAAATATTTTTTGTTTGTTAAAATTTTATTTTAAAAATTATTTTATTCTTAGTCATATTTGTTTACTTTTAATTTTTTTTTTAATTTATTGTTATTTATTTAACAGCCTGGTAACACTATAATTTAATTTTATATATATATATATATATAAATTATTATCATATACGTATTAATAACTATCTCAATTCTCTAAAATTATACATACATATATGTATGTATAAATTTTATTTAATTAATTATAAAAGATTGTTTTATAAAGAGAATATTACTATTTATTTTTTTTATTTACACACGTTATATTTATATACTATATTAGATACCTATATATTTGTACTACTTTAATTAATATTGTATGTAATTTACATATTGTATGCACATATATTTATAAAATTAATTAATTTAAATTTATAAAATACATACAATAAAATAGATATATAACTTTCGTTATTATATAAAAAAGTGAAATATTAAAAATTATTAATAATTATTATTTATTATTATTGCATTGTTGTTGTTGTTGTTTAGTTGTTTTTGTGGTGTCGTACGTAGTAATTAATGTTGAAATAAATATGTGTAGTTTCTAAATGACTAAAAATAAATTTTTAATACATTATAGGCTTGTATTATGTTTTAAATACACTTACTAACTGCGGTAAAATTCTATGCAAGCATTTAGGGTATATATTTATCGCATTATTTCGGTGTTAATAAAAATAAAATTGTATTTAAAAAAAATTTCAAGTAAAATGTACACAGAGAGAAAATAATTAAATAATTTTATTTATTTTTTTATTTTTTATATATATGTAATATATTTTAATATTTACATAAATTAATTAACTAACAGAGTGCGATAATTTTTTTTTCGTTCTTTTTTTTAATTGTTTTTAATTTGTATAATAAATAAAAGTATACGAAATTAATTATGCATAGTTTGCTCTAGAAGTGACCTCAATAATTAAAGGGTCAATTACATTGACGCAAATTTAATTATAATATTTTATTATATTTTATTTTATTTTATTGTAGATTTTTTTTTGTAGTTGTGTCGTAATAATTATATTAAGTGAAATGTTGTTAAATGTTATGATTTAATTTTAAATTTTGTATGACTACAATAGTATTTGACACTTGAAATAAGGAAATTACTTATTTAAAATAAAAAATTGATAAAAAAAAAAAACAATTTAATGTTTTTGTTTTTTGTTGGATAAGTAGATAATATCACAGTTAACCATGATTTTTTGGAAATAATTATCAATAAAGAAAAAAAAATAAATAAATCTAATCTGTTATCTAATATCATAAGACAATCTGATAGGTGGGTATATTAGCTGGAATACAGTGTTGTAATTAAAAAAGAAAGTGTTAAAGTTAAAACAAAAAAATAAGTAACGACATAATATTTACTAGATTTTACCGGGTTTCGTTTAAATAATTAACTATTAAAATTGGTATTTAATTGTACAAATATTAATAATTCAACGATGGAATTAAGTAATTTTAATGATATCAATTTTTTTTAAATGTCCAAAAACTACTTAAAAAAAAAAATATTTATAAACAAAATTATTATTGAACCCTGATATTGACCGGCATATTTTTATATAGTACCACTGTTCAATAAATAAATTATGATTATACTTTTAGCCTCTATATTTATATATAAGTTCACTGTTTAATATTATAAAATTATCACTATCGACAAAGAACATTATAATAACATATAATAGTTATTATAATGTTCATTGCTATTAAGTATACCTACGTATATTTATTTGCGGTGATTATGATGAATAATATTTTGTTTAGTTTTGACAATTAAATGGAAAGATAACAAATATAAAGAAAATTATTATCATATATATTATAAATACATTTTTATTTACAATTTGCAAATTAAAATTTGTGATATTGTGTTATTATTGTGGAAACTGTAAATTCAAAATTAAGTAAAAAAATCGATTGTTGGATCATTTGAAGACAAATATCATGTCCCTAATTGTAATATGTACTAATATTCTTTAAAAACTGTTCTAATTGCATTCCTTTACTTAAACTGTGATCTAATGCGCTCTAGAATTACATAAAATTTTAATAGTCGCAGCATATAACAATAACAATATATTTTTTTATAATGCGTTTATAAACCCTACAATGGCCAGTACTTGTTTTAAATTTGATAATGAAATTAAATTATACAACATCCTGCAATTCTGTAAATGACATCTGAATTAATTTGTAACTATATGTGCAGAAGTCCTAAACCACAAAAAGTAAATTTTACAGGAGGTAGAAATAAACATTTTTCTTTTTTTTATAATAAGTATTAAAATAATTGTAATTTAGTTATAAACAAATGTCTTAAAAATATTAGTAAATTATATTTAAAATTAAATTTATTAATATATAATATAAGGGCAATTACGAGGTATTTAAATTTTGATAATAAGGCTAATTTCACATTTTTTTTGCACTACAGTATTTTATGAAGACAGGGTAATTAAGCAGATTTATTGCAATAAAACCAAAATACCACTTGTGAATTTGGGTTAATATACGTATGGCCATCGATATATTATTATACATATAGTTGAGTGGAAATTATTTTGTTTATTTAAATGCTTCTAATTTTATTAAATTTGCAAATGTCGATTTTTTTTAAAGTAATATTATATAATACCTGCATCAATCTCAAGTTATATAATAAAGTATATAAATTATATAAAATATAAATATTAATAAAATCTAAAAATTATAATAATAATTAAATAAAATTAGACATAACTATTACTTTCTTCTCAAATTCCATTATTATTGGTTTAAACAATTTTTTTAATCCAAAATTATTATATGTACATATATACTTATAGTACCTATACAGATTTTTTCCAGTGTAATATTAATATCTTCGTATTATCGAACTATGACTGTATAATATTTTAAATCTTTGTTTATATAAATAAGATATATAAAAACAATAACTCTATGATGTCCAAAGTCGAATTAAGTTCGATCAAGAGGATTTAATTGAATAGTTAAATATTATATTAGGTATACCTACATAAAAAATATACATTAGTTTAATTTAAATATTTTACATAAATTTAAATTAATAGGTACCTATCTATACATTAATTTAAATTTTATATGATATTTCTATTTCATAGCGCTCTAACTATGAGATAAAGGTACTTAAAATTATTGAATTATTAAAAGTGGCACTACTTGTTATTAATGATAATTCAAGTCGAAAGCCTTGATTAAATCATCAAGGCCAATTAATATTGTAAATCTTAAATAATGACCAATTAATATTAATAATAATATAATTCAGTTGCACTAGTTTTGAACAATTTAAAAAGAAATTCTAAAGAAAAATACCTAAGCTTATAACAGTAAACAATAGTGCAATAATAGAGGTAAGTGGTTAAAACAGATGATTTTCTGTATTCAAACATGTATTCACGCTTTGTATTATTACATATATGATATATGTATATTTTGTTTATTTAATAGTTATGTATTCCAATTACTCCAACGTATTTCTAAAAAAATAATTTTACCTAAGATGATACACATTAAATAATAAATATGTAAATCCTTTACATATTTTTATCTTATTCTGATTTTCTACCCTTAAACATTTTTTTTTATTATATTATTTTATTTCACATTTAATTTGTATTCTTTTCAAAAGAATCTTTAAATTTTGTTTTTATTTTGATATATAAAAACTTCCTACAGATTTTTCATCATAAAAATTTCATTCATTTTTATAGGTAAATATAAATACACCTGTCATTAAATAAAATGAAAATAAAAAAAAAACACATGTGCACAACTTTTACAATCATACAATTTCCGTATAAATTTATTATTGCATTAGTAGTAGAGTAGCATTTATAAAAAAAACTTGTATATAATATCCCCAAAGAAAATTAGTCATTGCCAGTCAACCACAAAACTTAATGTATTAAGAAAACATGTGTGTTGTATATTTTGTGGTGAATATAAGAAAAATCATCATTCCACATTTCCACCAAACAACACAACTACACTACATTAATAATAAACAAACAGAGAACAAAAAATATAAATAGAAAAAAAAAACAAAAAAACAATAATAATAGAGAACCAAAAATGTTCACAAAGAGGACGAAAGAAAATGACGTAGATGAATGGTTCTTGCTTGGGTCTTACTTGAATCAATTTTTTGTTATCGTTTGTTTTGTTTGTTTTTTTTTTTAAATAAGTAAACAGTCTTGACTTTTTGAACGCGATTTTATTGATAAGACAACTTTTTTTTTTTTTATAATTGTTGCTATTTTATTTTTTTATGGTTTCGTTTTTTATATAATTTTTATTTTAGTGCTCGTCGTCGTAATACAAATTCAATTCAAGCTAATTAAACATTGGAAAACCTCTAATCAAGAGAAAGAAAATAAATAAAAAATAAAGTAAACAAAATATTGACTCAGCAAAATTTACACACACATTCAAATAAAATATAAAAATAATCACCAAGTAAATTATAAATTTTTTATAACTAGACTTTTATCTTTTTGTTAAAATAAAAAAAAAAATTGTAAAGTTGTAGTTATTAATACGTAAACGTAATGAGATTTATTATTACCGTTGTATTATATCTTATTATTTTTTATATATATTTTTTAATTTATTTTTAAATACACAAATTTTAATATAGTATCGGCAAGGTAATTTATTTAGGAATTTAATACAAAAACAAAAAGTAATAACACAAAATAATAATAAATAAAAGAAAATGCGTTGACGACACCAATGGAATTTCGCGAATCAAAATTCACGATTATTTGTTTTACTTATTTTTTTTTTTTTCAATTAATTAATTTTATTTTATTAATGTCACAATATAGTTCTTTAATTTCTTTCTTTTTTTTAAATTATTAAAATATAAAATTTTACTTTGTAATTTTATGTACAATTATTACGAGTAGAAAATTTTTCATTTAAATTATTTTTTTTCTATTTATTTATTTTATTAATTTATTTATATATTTATATACATATCTATATTTAATTTTATTGTAAACGAATCCGACAATGATCAACAATTATTTGCCATCGCGCCTTGCTAGTTGCTACCGACTGATAGACGGCAATTTTAAAATTTATTTTTCGTTTACGGTTTTTGTTTAGAGTATTTTCGTGGTGAATTTTTCTATATTACATTCCAATATATGTATATGCATATGCATGGAATTACATATGTATAGAATATAGATATGGATTTATTTTAGTATATGCAAGAGAATATATAATGTGGAAGTAGACTGTATCATAAAAATGCTCGATCACACAATTTACACAATCGCAAAACCGAAAAATCGTACAAAAACGAATTATTAAATAACAAAAATTAAAAAAATTGGCCTTTTATTAATTTATGTTTGTGTTTGTGATTTGTATCTGAGAGTTTATTAAAACAATTGGGTTGTGTTGAGTTGCCGTTGCGGAGTTTTATAATATATAGATTAATAAACATATGTATAGGTAGGTATATTTATATGAATAATAAATTTGTAGTCTAGTGAATTTTTATAATTTTTATTTGATCACATTGAAAATGTTTATAACTTGTTGGTGATTTGATTACAGTGAGTGGTCTACAAAGTGATTATAAATTATATTAAATAATTAAATTTAAATTTTTTTATGAAATTAAAATAGAAGTTTTTAAATGTTAAAATCGAAAATTTAGTATCTTGCATTAACAATAATAACTGCTGTATCTAAATATCCAGTAAGGATACGGTAAGGATATTTTGAATGTCAAAAATTATATTTTTAATTTATTAATCAAAATTTAAATTAAATATGATTTACTGCTGCAATATATTTCCTTCATCAGTGCTTTTGACTTACTTTGGTCTATAGGAATGAATATAAGAACCGAGATCCCTGTTAGTTTATATTCACTTCTCCATTATCTTTTCCCGTTGTACACCTTGTATTTTTGACTAAATTCAATTGTTTAAAGTTCGAAATATCTATATTTGCAATCGGATATTAAAATAATTATTCACAAACTAGTGAAAACTATATAATTAGTGAATTAACGACACCTGACAACAATTACATAAATTATTTGCTGTTACTTCGATTTGTTTCAACAACTGGGTTCAAAACTCCTAATATACCAAAGCACTTTACAAAACGTTCATCCTTTCGGTACTGTTATATGGTTCTGAATCGTGGACATTATCCAAAAAAAAGTGAACATCACTTGGGATTTTTGATAGAAAATTTTTATATCGAATTTATGTTCCTGTGTCCTACGAAGGAGTTTGAAAAATATATAACGCCGAATTATATCAGCTGTTTGATGACATCGACCTAGCGAAAAAAATGAAACTAAGTAAACGCCATTTAAAACTAGGCCAAGTAAAAACTATTCCAATCCAAACCCTTGAAGAATGTGTCGTCGACGGAGACTACACCTTCGTTGGGGAGATGAAGTATCATAGATATGTAAAAACTTCAAAATTTTCAACTGGAAATTAACTGTTCGTAACCGCAGTCACTCAACAACAATATTGCGCCAGACCATGTACCTTCAAGGTCTATAGTAGCGTTCATAAAGCCAGTAAGTACATATTGACAATAAGAATAAAATTTTATTTTTTAACAAAAATCAGTTTTTTAATAAAAAAAATTTTTTTGCAGTCTTACTGTATTCCACATTTCAAATTTCATTCTTAATACCACACATGCACACATCCAAACGATGAAAAATTTTTGTTATATTTTTCTTTCAAAACTACTTAACTACTCTTCTACACATTATACACCATGGTCTGGTCTTTTTACACCATTATCTTTTATACACATGCATAATATTATTAGAATGATGATATGGCAATGCAACATTTTTTTTATTGTTTTTTAAGCTAAATACTTACGTACTAGCATATTGAGTTCGCGGATGGGTGGCGAAAATAACCAAGTTTATTTATTATGATTTTTTTTTCTCTTTATTTTCTTTTTATATTTTCATATGATTTTTTTGTTTTCGTTTTTTTTTTTTATTATTTACTTTTTCATGGGTTTTTCTTTACTACTTACAGTACTTAGTGATTTTCTTGAAATATGTAATATAATAAAAAAAATACGTCTCTATGACTGTCTAATCAAAAAATGTGGTAACTGGTAAGTTGTTTTCAAAAAGAAAAAAAAAAACAAACAAAATAAAAATAATCGAAAGAGAACAAAAACAAGAAAATAAAAACAAATCAGAATTAAAAGAGGCGATAACAAAATAATATAATAATAATACTCGTATACGAAATGAAATCATGAAAAAAGTGATGGTATTTTCCAACAATTCTAGGGGGAGCAACGAAAAAGGGGAACGATTTGGTGCCAGAATGGAATCAGCAGCAGCGGTCACAATATAATAAAAATATAATAATATGATTTTATTTTTATTTTTATTTTTTTAACATATGACTGCATGATAGGATATAGTATAAACATGTACACATGTATGAATGTGTATAAAATTGTATGTTTGTAGGTGAATAAATATGTAAGAGAACGTGAATGTTTTATAGATTTGAATTTACATATTGTTAATTTTTTTTTTCAAATTTGTGGTTGACTTAATTTTTTTGTCAAATATACGTACTTTATTTATAACTACAGTACAGTACATATATGTATATATACATTTTGATATAGTACAGTACAAATTATTAATATATGGCTATATTAATATGAAATAATAGTGAAATTACGACTTGTTTAAAGAATGATGTGATGAGTAAAGAAAAACGAATTTATTTACATTGCATATGAATGTGTGTGTGTATGTACATTATTTGCCAGTTAATAGTGCTTTTTATTGTTATTTACTTTAGATTAAATATTTTTTATTTGTTTTGTTTTCAAATTAATTGAATGTTGATTGAGCAGAGCATTTAGATTATTCAGAAATAGAAAAGAAGAGCATACGCGATATTTAAAATAATTTCAAAAAATTTCATAAGTTCCATGAAATTTACTAAGTAAGTACATTATGTAGGTATGTAGGTATTTTTAAGAATATATTTTTATTTCACAGAAATTTTTTATGGTTGTTTTAAGGCTTTAAAAGCTTTATGTTAGTAGTTTCTAATGTAAATTTGTTAACATTTTACAATGTTTGCAAGAAAAGCGTTTGCGTATTTTTTATTTTAATTTGAAAATATTTTCGCTTGCTTAAAACTACAAGGTTCTATCCTTAAAAAAGTAAAAAATGAGTTAATGGTGCCAAGAGTTTCTTTGTGTATTTATTTACCTATAAATTAAATATTGTGTTGTTAAGAGACAATTTAATCTTATTATAATTAAATTTATAAAGTTCTACCTATAACAAAAATAACTATTTTGGTAAGTTATCATAAAAAAAATTTTATTTCAATTTTATATCAACAGATTTATCCCAATGATAAAGGATACTAGAGTAAGTCGAAAAAACTCTTAAAGTATTTTCACCTTCAGCTTCACCAGGAATCGAATATGCGATCGATTGAAAGGCGGGCGCTCTACCTACTGTGCCACCCAGTTTATGATGATTGCAATTCATTTTTTTTTCCTAAACACCTAACCACATCACATTTTGTTATTTTTTGTTATATTACAAACCCACATCGCAACGGAATATTACCTTTAACATCTTCTGTTAAGTATATTTTTATTTATGTAAGTATTTCTGGAGTAGAAAGAGAACAAAAAGTGGCAAAATGACAACAAAATACAAAATTAATGAGTCGAAGTCACAGTTCAATTCAAAAACGAAAATGAAAATTTAAACTATTTTAACTAATTTAAGTTTTGATTTCACCAAAAATGCTGAATGCTAAAAATATAGCTCACACAGAAATTCATTATTTTGGGTTAGTGTTTTGAATGTATGTACATATTAGTTGTGTTCTTTTCATCTGGTTCAAGGTCTAGGTTTTATCAAATTCAATCATATAGGTCTGAATAATTTTTTTAAGTTGTCAAACTTGTTAATTGAATTATCAAAAATTTCTATCACAAAACTATGCAAGCGCCACTCGTGACAAGTAGAACTACTAACTATTTGACACCTGTATAACAACCAGATAAATATGTGGGTTTTAAGTTGTTATTGTATTTTCATATTAAACGATTGACCTGGACCTTGAATCGGATGAAAAGAGCACAGCTATTGTCAAAATTTAAATTTGTTTTTATATAAAATTTGTATTTATTCGGATTTCATCAATATTAATTGAAATTTTGGCATCTCGAATTCATCATTGACATTTCAAAACTGTACTTCAGTGTCTGAATATTTATTAAGTTCTTCACAAAATTGATGATTAGTTTTACTATTGCTATTGCACCTAGTATTTTTCGTTTTATTAATGATATAAGTATATTCCATGCAATTTGAGTCCAGGCTTGACACTTAGATTATTGGATTAGCATTTTTTTCTCCGTTTCATTTTTGAATCAGGGTATAGTCAATAATAAGATAATTATGTTATATTAGAAAAGAAATTATTCTTATAAAAAAAAAACAAAAAATAAAAAAAAAACATTTTTAATTTTTTTTTTAAAGAAATGTTAGTGATAAGAAAAGCTATGTTCTGTATCAATTCTCTTTAACTTTTATTATTTCAAAGAGCTTTGCAATTTGAATTATTTCTTTTATTATTTTTTTTTGCTAATTTTTTTTGATTGTGAACTTTTGTTATAAGGTTCAAAAAGTTTAAATTATCATCAGTACATTTTGTGTTTTTTTTTTACAATTCTACAAGACTACAATTCATTCTACATTACGTATGTAAAAGTATACAATAAAATTCGATAATTACATTCGTTGTTTAATAGTTTTCATAAAAAATAGAAGTTTTCTAATATTCCGATCTATATTTTTATTTTTAATAATTTATAATTGAATATTTTCAATGTTCAAATCTTATTTTCTTCACGTTAGAATTTCTTTTAGTTTGGTTCTTATAACTTTCTTCACTATTTAGGTGTTGCAATAACAACAATTTTTTGTTTATTCTCGGATTATATGCAAGAGTTAATGCAACCCCCAACCCCTTCCCGAATATAAAAATTAGAAAAAAAGTTAATTTCCCGAATATAAAAATTAGAAATAAAAATTTAATTTATTTATATGTGGTGGTGGTATGGAACCACAATGTATACTCAAAATAAATTAAATTCTATTTTGTAAAATCCTTCGTTAAATTATTTTTTATAGCCACAATTTGTATATACTTTGATTTCAACTCAGTTCAGCGTCCTGTTATGTTATGGTATGTTATCTAAACACTAAGGCGAAAGGTGTAGGTTAAAATAATTTAACGGTGTTTTTCTTTCTTTATTCTTTAAAACTATTTGGGAATTTAGAGGACGGATAGAATCAGTCAATCACTAAGTAAAATGGAACTATGCACAAGGGTTAAGTAATTCTAAATTGAAAATGTCGACCTCCACATTTTAATTCTTGAAAAAAAAATTATATTGTGTAATTGTTGGTACGTGATATCGATTTCAAACGTCACCTCTATTAATGAAAAATACAAGAAAATATTAGTATAAGACGATTTTGGATGCGCATGCGAAGATATTATCAAAATTATGATAGAAAGCCCACCGCTTCAAAGAGGTACGAATAAGACCCACCTAATACCGGACGAAGACATTAAAATGTTAAATGCGAAAAGCAAATATATAATTAGAGAAAACCCAAGACAGAATATCTAGGCGAGAAAACTCAACCTCAAATAACAGAACAAAGGCAAAGAAACAGATAAAAATGAAAACTTACAACTGCTTAAATTTGTTATTATAAAAACTATGTTTAATAATTTATTGATCTAAATTATTTATTTCATGAATAGGTAGTATTTCAAATTTCTAAAAAATTTATTACTAAATTGACAATAATTGAATTCGAAAAGTACTAGGTATAAATCAATTTGATAACGGTAATTAATTCAACAATATGTATTTAAATAAATTTTCAAATATACTATACTATGTATTATGTGTGGATTTTTGAATAATTTTCTCATTTCAAATTAAAATTTTTATATTTTTATGTGCATATGACGTATGTATAAATTTAATTTTCTATTCTTTCTTGAAATATCGTTTCTCAATAAATACCAGTACAGTATGCATTCAATAAAATATATTTATTTTATTTTTTCTTTGCGCCATATTATTATTTCTTTATTTCAACATGTTTATTCTATTCTCACCATGAATAATAATAAATTCACCACACAAATAATATACAATACAAACAAACATGTATGAACTATCAAAATAATCATTTTGAATTGAAGAGTTTTCAAGTCAAGTGATACGATGATGAGATGATCTACTCAAAGCAAGTGAATTTTTGTTGTTTTATTATGCATGCATGTGTGCATGCGTACGAATGCATATAAATTGTAATTCTCTTTTTTCAGCTTTTCCGTTTTTCTTCCTCTCTTTGTTTTTTTAGTGTATTTTGTTGTGAAAATTGTGATGCAGTTTTAAAATTTAATGCAGTTAGTTAGTGTGATGTATGAATGCAATATTATCGGTTTTATATGGACTTGAGAGTCTTTCTTTTTCGATAAATTGGTGGTGGAAGTAGTAGTGATGTAGTGTATTTACATTACATATTTTATGAACGGATAAGCAAGTAGATATAGTAGATGATAGGGCATATACAACTTACATATAATATGTAAGTGTACTAAAAATATAGCACTGATGTACACATTTAATTTGACTCCACTTTAAATAAAATTAATCCCGATCTACTCAAGTGGATTCAGTTTTTAAACATTTTTTATTTTTATTATGGTTTTTATTTTGTTTTGCTAAATAATAATATATAACCAAACTAAAACCCCAAACTAACAACTTTTTTTGTTTATTTGAGATTCTTCCATTCATCAGATTTTATGAGTGTATGTTCTAAAATCTAAAGAAAAAAATATATATATAAAAAAAAGTCTAAAATAAAACTGGAATTTCTTCTCTAAAGTTGTTTTGTCGGATTTCTTCAATATTGGCTGCTTTTGTTGTTGTTGTTTCTAAATTTTACACTTCATCACGGATTTTTGTTTTTTTTTAAAATTTTTTTTTGTATCTTCAAATTGTAGGTTCGTTAGTCCATCTTGTATTTTATATAATTCTAATATTATTACTGTGTGTTTGTTTGTATGTTTATATTGTTTTAGGCTTGTATTTAGTTTTTCTTTTTATAGCATTTTAAATGGCGATCGACAACCGAACGGGAACAAAACAATTCGTTAAATTAAGTGTAGAGAATCATCATATTGTTTTTAATGTTGGCGACATAAGTCTGTGATCGCAACTTTTTTTTAGTTTGTTTTTTTTATTTTTATTTTTTGACTTTATTAAATGAAGAAAAACAATAAAAAAAAAAAAACAATTTCAAAGTTCTGAATTTCTGATTGGAATGGAATTAAAGAAAAAGAAAAATATGATAATGAAGTTTTTTTTATTTTGTTTTTCTATCTCTTTCTTTCATTATAAAATTCGTATACACTTGTTAAGTTTTTAATTTTTATTATTGATTACACAAAGTAATGTACATTTTTGCTTTTTGGTTTTTGATATTATGTTGATTGTTGATTTGGAGTTCGTTCGTACTTTTATAAATGTGAAGAGAGGAAACAAGAAGAAGAAGGAGGGAAAATGACGGGACAGTGAAACACGATTTTAAATAAAATAAATTATAATGTAAGTGAAAAGATTCGAAATTAATATTTTAAGCTTCGCGCAACAATTAATTAGATCAACAAATAATAATTATTGGTATATCTTGTAATCTACATACATACTTGTTTATGGTGTTGGGTGTAGTTGTTGTTGTTTCTTTTTATTATTGTTGATTTGTGGGTAAACTGGTCGTGGATATTGTTAATTTGTTGGTTATACGATCGATTGTTATTTTTATAATTTGTTTTGGTTTTAAAAGTGATTTTAATGTATTAATGATTTTAATTTGTTGTTTCTCCTATGAATGCTATAATTACAATTTTAAATTGAGCTTAATTTCAAGTAAATAAATAAGCTATATTTATTTGTTATCAGTATAATTTTTTTTAAAATTTGGAAGTTACATACAATGTATTCTATCATATGTGTAGGTACTTGTGTATTCACTCTACTGTATTAATTCAAGTGGATAGTATTTGACAAAAGAGCAATTTTTGAATAAAAGCGTTTTTGTGTTTGTTCTCAGTTTCTCTGTAGGTAACATTTTTGTTGTTTAAAGAATATTTTTCCAATGAACCACGTACATTAAAATAGGTATATATGACAGTTACCCTAATCCAATTTCACAAACAGCTGATCTAATGTCGGTTGTAAAAAAAAAATATTTTTCAAACACCCCAGTGTATTGTAACCGTGCTTTACATCATGGCACTTTTGAGGCCAAAATAAAAAGAAAATCTTTTATAAATGTAGCTATTAAAAATGTTGTCATTAAGTGTTTGGAAAAATGTCCTTTTAGTATAAATATAATTTTGCTAATAAGCTTTTTTGTTTTATTTTAGAAAAATATTTTGATTATCATCATCTTACAGTTCTGGGTGACTGGGTGACCTCTTTGGTCTTCATCACAATAGCCCTTCAAAATGGTCGATCTGGCTGCTTGCTTGCCAATAGCATATGCGAATGCAAATAATAGCATATACGGATGATACAATAATGATGGCAGAAGTATTTGTGCAACTAAGAAATCGAAACAAAAACGTGGGCTTACAAATTATCGAAGGCTAAACAAAATATCTAAAACTTGACATTTTTAAAAGGGCAAATAAGAAGTAATCAGAATATAATAACAATCGAAGAGTACAACTTTGAAGGAGTTACAAGCTTCAAATACCTCGGAACAACAATAAGAAGCGTTAAAAGTATGGAGGATTGAATTCATAAAGGAATTCAGACTGGAAAAAAATGTATCTTGTTTTCATAAACGCAGAACATGCGTAGATTTGCAGATTTTGTGTTCATAAATAAAGTCATGCGATTAATCTGTTAAAGTGAAAAAGCAGGCGCTTGTGTTCGTAATCATCAGTATTGCGTCAGCGTCAATAATATTTTGCAGGTAGAAAAAAGCTGCCAATTTCTGCAATACCAATAAAACAAACTAAAATGGACTCGCAAGATATTTTTTAAGTACATATTAAAATTGAATTTATTGATATTTATTAAAAACAATAATTATTATCTTTAATAAATGCTAAAATATTTTAAAAAATATTAAAATAATGTAAACATTTTTTTGGTATTTACGTATGCTGTCCACATATTTGGTTAAGACGCAGAAGTGAAAGTCTTAATTTCGCTGAAGCTTAAGATGGAATACGAGTTCATTTCCGGAAAGAGGAACATTTAATTTAGTTTTCTTTTTAATGCAACTACAAAACTCTTAAGCTAAAAACTTTTTCTGACGTTTCTGAACACAAACATCTGCGTAGATTATTTCTGCTTATATGCAGATAATTTCGTGTTCTTAAACATCAGAGACAAAAATTTGCACAGTAGCGACGCATTTTTTTCTGCGTTTATGAAAACAAGAGTAGTATGCATACAGAAATTTGTTACAGTCAAAATTGATATCAGAGAAAAGCAAAGATGACGATATATAAAACTCTAATATGATTCATAGTGACGTATGGATGCGAGGTATGGATCATGAATGTAGCCTACGTATATTTGAAAGAAACATTCTTCGAAAAATACTCGGCATAAAAATGTTAGAGAATAGGCAAAAATATGTTCGCTTTACAGTATTTCTAAATAAATAGGCATACAGATACATGGTAAAGTGGTTTCATAACTTGCACGGAGTACAATACTTTCTATAACAACAATTATTCGAACTACTGTAAGCTGTTAGTTCTCTGGCTTTATTACTTTGGAATGGGCGAGGTTTCGACCAGTTCTTCTCGTCCGATAAACATGTTTGATGAAATCATAAAGTCATGAAAATTCAAAAATTGGCAAAAATTCTATTTAGGCTCTACAGCCACTGAAAGATGAAGGCATACATATATGTATATTATTCTTATTTTGGATTTGAGTTGAAATTTGACAGATTCGTATTTTGCACTATAATTTATTCTTGAAATTTTGGAGCTACGTCGAAGGCAAAAGAAGAGGAGAGAATTACATTTTAATAGAGAATGGTTTTATGAAATATCGTACTTACGTTGTTTTGGCTTTAAAATTGTGTACCGTCAAATGTTTTAAAATTAATTGAAAAATAATTTTGTAAATGTTTTATTTAATTTTTTTTCTTTATTTATTTCAATTCTTACTTATGTATATACTTACTTATTAGTTAAATCTACCAGATTTGACCAGATAGTACGTCTTTTTTTTAGAAACTATATAAGTAAATAGACAAAATTCTGTTACATGTAGAAAAATGCTTTAAAATGAAAAAGTGTTAAAATGTATACGTCGACTTCAGTTAGTACGGCAGTAAACTGTATTTATAGTTTTTGATTTTATAATTTTGGTAGATAGGCATGTGATCATTAATTAAAGTAGATATGTGTATTTTTATTTATTTATATTTATGTATAATATTATAATTTGTATATCTGGTATATTATAGTTTATACACATATAAAAAAAAGTGTGAAGTTTTCGCTTTTTTAGAATCGTGTGGAATAATAAATATGCAGATATGTATATTGTATGAATGTGTAGAGTTGGATCGAAAAAATAATAAAAAAAAGAATTAAATAATATAAAATTTGTATTTGGAGCTTGAAATTTTATATACACAAACAATTTTATTAGTTTTAAAAAAAAAAAAAATATTTTATTTCAAAATGTTCAGTCAGTCAATCAACTTTTAATAAATTTTATAAAAAGCTTGAGTAATTTGAAAGGAAGTAAAAGTTATGAATTTCAATTTCGGTATTACCTGTCTTCAGGAAAAATGCTACTGCACAATACTTAAACTTTATTTAGTGAAAGTCAACTTCAGCGCGCATTCTTTAGATTAGTTACACAACAAAAAAGTATAATTTTAGATAGAATGAAAGTGGTTGTAGCACTTAGATAAGAGAGTTAAGACAATTAGCATAGAATCGTGTCGTATTTTATGTCACCACGATTCTAGTTACCCATTTGTTGTTATTTTATGTTTTTACATGATTATTTATTTAAGCTCGATTGTAGAGTCAACCTATACGGCTTAAGAAATCAATCAGATGACTAATTTTACATCTACGAGATATTACCAATACTCTTTAGAATGGCTTTATTTCAATATTATTGACTTAAGCGAATACCTACAGAAAGAAAGTGTTTAAGAATGTGTCTCTCGTTTATATCGTTGCATCTGGGCCAATGAATATTGAAAGGGCTTGACTGCATTCTTTTCTATTGACCAAGGATCATGTTACCACCACAGATATTAGAATTTTACATCAGATGGTTAAGCTTGAAAATTTGTTGATTAGCTTTTTTTTGATGTACCTTTTGTTCAGATCTATATTGTACTTACTCCTTTGAAACGCAATTATATTGCTTTGATGTCAATTTCAGAATTAGGCGCGGTATATTCCCGAAAATATTTATGTCTTTTGGCGTCACAAACAAATAATAAATGGGAGGAAAATTCCCCTTCTTCTAGCGGAATCTACATTTGTCTCTGTTCGATTTACCAATCTTGAACAAATGTTTGTTAAATGGACCGAGACCTGTAATAAACCATGTCAGTGTTTTGTTATATAGTTCGATATTGCAATTGTTTCGTTTTATTGAAAAAGCTTTTGATACTGTGGATCATAAAATCTTATTAGACAAATTGTATAAAGCTGGCTTTCGAGGTAATTTTTTTGATTTATTTTCTTCTTATTTAACGAGTCGAACTCAGAAAGTTAAAATTGATGACACCATCAGTGATCTTAAAAGTATTTTTTTGGATGTACCTCAAGAATTTGTTCTGGTCCTACATTATTTTTAATCTTCTTTAATTCTGTTCTTCTTCAAAAATTTAAGGGTTGTTCAACTGCTTTTGCTGATGATGTTGGTCTATCCTACAATAATAAGTTATTTTTTGAAAATAAGTGTAATATTAATTATGACTTGGAACTATTACGTGGTTGGGTTTGCTGTCACAAATTATTATTAAGTGATAAAACTAAAATTATGTTTTCAGTTTAGGTAGCTCTATTCCTACGTGTGTTAATATTTTGTATCACTGTGCTAAATGAAAATTTTCTATTCCTCATAATAATTCTCTTCTTACTCAAAATTTATGTAATTATAACGAAATTTATAATTGTTCCGCAGATTGTTTTAAAGTTAATTGTGTTGATTACTGCAAATATTTAGGTGTTACAAAATAAGTTATTTATTAGATTATAAGGTAGATTGGTCATTTCATACACGAATTTTAAATAAATATTTTCATTTAATTATCAGACATTTTTATCACCTTAAGCAGTTCTGTTCTTCCAAACTGCTTACCTCTGTATACTATCGTTTATTTAATTCTAAGTTACAATATGGAATTGTTAATTGGGGTGGTACTTTTAATAATTATCTCAGACTTTTATGAATATAACAAAAATGTGTAATCAGACTAATTTTAAAAAAGTATCGTAGGGAAAGCAGGTCCCTTTATTTCAATGGCAGCCTTGTTGCTGTTATGCCTTACGCCTTTATCAGGTATAAGTGAATCGGTGGGAATTCCATAATTTTTTCTAGGGCTAAACTAGGGCACGTTTTAAATTGATAAATGCCATATTTTCATTTTCATTTTTAGTTAATCGACACCATCTTATCTTTGTTTTTGTCGGATAACATAAATTAATGTTTAATTTTAAAATAAGGTATTAAATAATTTTTTTTTATCCTTTATCAAAACCGTTTTATATGAATTTTTTCATTGAAGTGATCTCTTAAAAAAATACTTATTAAAAAACTAAAATTGCAAATTTATTTTAATTTTCTCTCTACTAGAACGAATCTCTATCGAGAGTCTTACAGGGTTTCATGACATCTCAGGATAGGTATTTATTCTTCTTTGTGATCTTTAAAATAATTTCTATAAAGATTGTTCAACTTAAATTTCTGAATTATAATTTTCTATTTCAGAATTAAACGTATTTTTATTCTGCATACGTACACAAAATACATAAATACATTGATACAATATACTTTATTTCTTTATTCTTTTAAATTTAAATATGTAATTATTATTTTATTTGAATTTTAACTTGAAGTTAATTTTAGAAGTAGTTTTTTCTCATTTTTTTAAGTGTGAATTTAATTTAATTTTTCTATTCTTTATTTTAAATTTATTAACAAAAAAAAAAAATACATAAATTCCGAAAATATTTATTTATGTACGATTTCGAATGTACTAGTCTAAACTCCAATATTAAATTAGTCAGCTAAAAAAAACAAATAAAATATTTTATTATTTACTTCAACTTATTAAATATAAAAACAAACACTTGAAAATTGAAATATTTTTTAAAAAATATTAATTTAAAATATTAAAAGTAAAATATTAAAATAAATAAAAGTGGTATTTAGAGAAAATAATAAATAAACACTGACTAAGAATATTTATTTAGAAAACCTATGTTATAGGATATTTGAGTTAATATAATAACAATTTTAACAAAATTTTAAAAACTGAAATGTCTATATAATATGTTGGGTACAAAATATGAGGTTGAACAATTGTTGAGCACGAGCAGAACCTAATAAATTTTTGCTATAGAAAGTTAACGGTCTATGAAATGGAATAATGTATAAATGCTGGATTGCTTGTTATTTCAGTGTCTCCCAACAAACCATTGCTATATTTTTTCCTTTATTTGAAATGATTTTACCTTGATGTAATGTTTTTAGTTGATACTGAAATCAAAATGTGTAGTTCACTCTATACTTCACTTCTTTTGATTTTGGAACGTGATGGATAAATAACATATCCAAAATCATTTTACGTTTTAAATAAGGTTTAGTTAGTTTAATTTAATTTACTTTAAGGTGCCTATTACACATACATTTTTTCATCAATACTGGTCAATTAATTGACAATTAATTGATGATTGTTTTTTTTGATCAATTTTCTTATCAATCGTGTGTCAAAATCAGATGAGTTAAAAATATGCCTTTTTTTTTAAATATTTGGGAATGCTCAGACAGTTTTGTGAAGCTTTATTATATCATGTGACAAACAAATCAGTTGGCATTGAAAAACAAGTATAAAATAAACAAATTTTTTTATAAATAAATATATAAAAAAAAACCCTGCTTTCGGTAATGCTGAATTGACGGTCAATTTACAGTTGATACGCGCGATCAACGGTCAAAACGCCAAATGCATAATTCTGACTTCACCGTCCAAAGACAATTTATATTTAAAATATGCATTTAGAGCGAAAAAAAATATTTTTTAGTTTATTTATTTTAATTCACATTCACAATTCACATATCAAAATATTACCGAACATAAATTTTTGGTTTGTGAATTGTGATTTATTGTGTGTATTTTTGATTTTTATTTAATTTTTTTTTAATAATATCTACTTACATATATTTTATTTTATATTACTTTTTTATGTTTCAAATTGTAAAAAACTAATTTAAAATAAAATAGTGTAATTACAATTGGTAAATTAATAATGGTAATAATTTTTCTTTTTTTACTTACAAATCTTTTTCACAATCAATCACAAAAATTTCACAGAACAAAACAAATGACGATCAACAACTAATCATAATTTTTTTTGCTGCTTTGTATGCTCAAATTTGACTGCCATTTTACATAACCGAAAGCATGACGATCGTCAATTGTCGTCAACTGCATAACCGAAAGCGTGTTGACAGTCGATGTTTTTACACTTGCTGCGCAGACGACATTATCGAAAGCAGGGAAAATTAAATGGATACCAATTGTTTATTGATTGTTCAATATAGATGTGTAAAGCTGATCAATTTAAATTGTCCAGTGATTTTTGACAATTAAAATAGTTATTGTTAGTTTAATTTTCCAGCTTTGTATGAGTTTTATTATTTTGTCCAAACCTTTTTGAATATGTTCTGAATCTTTTTTGATTTTGAGAATCGCTTATACCCATTACCATCGTGTCATTTGCGAATACTATCATGTCGATCTGCAATGTAATCAGAATATACTGTCATGTTGATTAGTGGTATTATCGGCTGCCTTTAACAATCTTACGTCGAAATCTTATAATGAAATGAAACTTGGATGTGAGTGTAATTTGAATTTACTAACAACTTTTGTGAAAACAATTTAAAAATATCATAGAAGTGAGATTGAATCTAAATAAATTTGTCTACATGTCGTTTTATTTTATGTTTTGGTTTTGTACACATGAAAAAAAAGTAATTGTTTTTATAAACTAAAAATTTCTGAAATTTTGACATCTGATTTAAATCATTTTTTCAATTTATTACTTTTAATAATTAAAAAAAAACAAAAGCAAAAAAAATCTAAATTTTAGCAGTGTGAATTGTGAATAGTAGTGTTTATGTTAACTTTAGTCACCGCTAAAAACAATTATTTTTTTCACTTAATTTTTTTTTGACTCGGAAATCCTTACAAAAGAAAATGTACTATAATAATATATGTATTTAGTTTGTCAAATTTTTCTCTTCTCTCTCCTCTAATAAATAAAAAAAGAAGGATAAGGTATTTATACCAATCAAACAACAGAAAAAAAGAAATAAATTTTAAAATATTTTCGCACGTGTCGTCATTTGTGAACTTGAAAATTATAAAAATTATAAAAATAAACAAAAAAAAAAAATAACAAAAATAAAATCAACACCGATGAATTGAAAATGGCTTTGATGATGAGTAGTTTTTCTTTATTGTTTTTGTTTTGATCTTTTTTGGTGACGTAAAACCTTTTTATAAAATACAAATTTATTTATAGTATTGTAATGTATGTATGTATGTATGTATGTGCTGTATTGAAAAGTATATTTTTATAATTAGAGCAAGGTAAAAAACAACCCAATAATAATTATAATAATAATAATACATAATAAATAAAAAGATACGATAGTGCTGTGTTGTACAGGTGTTTTCATAATAATTAAATAAATTCAGTTAATATTAAGGTTGCCAACTTTTCAATATGACTATATGATGACGATGATGATGATGAAATTTCAATTGAAAATTATTTTTTAAATAAATTTAAGAATTTTTTTTATTTATCATACTTGGAATCAAAACGGTAAATTCATTATCGTAAACAATTGCAATAGTGTGACTCAAACCATAGAAAAAAATACATATAAGGTACATTCTTGAATTTTTTCTGGAATTTTAAAATAAAATCGTATATATTCTTTGTATGGACTTTACGCCTCTGTTTATAGGTTCTCTGTGTTCAAACTAAATACTTAATTTATTACTTATTATTATTTAACTTTACTTAATCTTATTTAAATTTAATAATAGTAGTATGTCACTATTATAGATGATATTGAGTAATTTGTGTTGTTTATTAATAATTGTTAAAATAGGTTAGGTTCTCTTACTTGGGGATTGTAAAGCAGTAATTTTGGTTACAAGATGTTAGATGAATTTTGGAATAAGCATTGATTTGGGTGGATTAAGACTCAGCAAAGAATTTAGATTTCAATTTTTTACAGGAGTGTAGGATGAAGATAAAATCATAGCCACGATTATGAATTAATATTAAACTTCAGTATTTATACTGTTATCACAACTCACTATATAGGCAAAACATCTTTGTTTCTGAATACGAACTGTCAATTTGAAAAAAAGCACTACAATCTATGAGCTGATTATTTTGTGTTATACATTACATCCATATATTATGAATTAAGTAACTTAATATATAATATTATTAGCTGACACGTATTAATTCATTGTAATTTGTATTAGTCCATTTTCTATACGAAATATTATTTTTAATGCAGTTCTTTTAAATGCAATATCTCTTAATTGCATATTATTTTCTGTCAGAAATTTCGATTTTATTTCCAAATGTAAATTGATAAATGCACAAAATGTATGTGAAATTATATTTAAAATGAAAATGGCTCCTTTATAAATTGGAATCGAAAATTATATTTTGTTTCTATTTTTATTAATATCATATTGTATTTTTTATTGTGTGATCAATTTCATTTGAATTTTTGAAATGAAAAAAGTGTATATTTTTTCCCCTTGAAAGTTTGTATGAAGCCTATTCATTTTTCCATACAACCCAACTTCTAACACCCATATATAAACAAACACGTCTTTTATCGTTTCCCAAAATTCGGACTGGTTTGGATATTTACCGTACAACTCCCAGCACACATTAGGAATATTTCAAAAACTAAAGGTATTGCAGAGTCGATAATCGGTTCTCAGGTAGTCTCTCACTGTTACTAAACATGTTACTGTTACTGATCAACAGCAATATAAAACATATTTTTATCTTTGTCTCACATGTTATATAAACATACATAGAATTTTGTAATAAAAGTAATTCTTATATATATATTTGATTATATATTGATTATATACCCCAAATTTTCGATAGCTTTAGTGAAAGAAGAATTTCTAAAGACTTAAATGGTAAAATTGAAATAGCGATGATACAGTTACCAAAGAAAATGAATCTGTTAGCTACCCAAGGGAATTTATAAATTTGTTGAATTTGATAAGGTTATTGGTATTTCTTCCTCACCAGTCAAAACCATAAATAACAAAAGCTCGCTCCAGATATGCTTCTACAAAATTCCAGTTAGTCAAAACTGTAATACCAAATTAACAATAAAGTAAATATAACATCCTTATGTTATTGAAGCACAAATTCAAAGCTACTACAGATTTTGAATTTGAACCATGTATTTAAATACATATCTGTTGTAGTTTACAATATTTTTTTAGAAATCAATATTTTAAATTTGACCCGGACAACGTTGGATGATTCTGCTAATATTACATAAGTACACATAGAATTTATTAAGTTGTAGCAAACTTTTTTGGTTTTTAGTATGAAGTGTAGCAAGCTAACGATATAAAAGAACCAAAATAATACGAATCGTAAATTTACGAAATTGCGTAACGGGCACTAATATGTATAATTTTTAGAAGGGAGGATCGGCAATCCTAATTTACAAATACAATTTAATACTTAGGTAAGCATAAGGAAAAAATAAAAAAAAAATAAATTTATTGAAATGAAATTTTATGAGAAGCGACTTATTGTCTAAATGCACACAGGAAATTGGTATTAAAATTTTTTAGACTTGATTTTTATTGTTTTTTCTGTTGTTTTTTTTTTTTGTAATTTTTTTTTTTTTTTGCACATTCTTAATGACATTTAACATGTATAATGATTTACTATTAATTAAATAGAAATGAATATAGTATCTATATATATATTTTATAATGTGGGTGAATGGTTTATTGTATATATATGAATTTTTGTAAAAATAATTATTTTGGTACAAACATATATACTTTTATGTACAGAACAGACGTAATGTAAGCATGTGTGTTGTGCCATTTGTAATTAAAATGATTTTAAAAATAATTTTTATTTCGTTTTCGTTTTAGTTTCCAAAGTATTTAACAACACCACAAATTTATCACAATACAAATCGTGTTTAAAATATTAATTAATTTCAAATTCAAAGAATTTTAAATATTTTGGCTCTTAATGTTTTACAAAAAATAAAATATATTATGTTCGTATATACATTATATTGAAATACATATATGTACAAATAATGATATTTTAAAATTAAAATTTTACATTTTAAAAGAATAATCAATAATTATTATTGTGTTAAGATTTTTGTTATGCAATCATATAAGAAAGAGCAAACAATTAAAATTCACGATTTTGATTTGTAATGTTTATTTGTGCATGCGCGAGTGTGCAAAAATCAGTTTTGTAACAAATTATTGTGAAGAAAAGGTAAACAAAAAAAATTATATATATGTTAGTTTAAGGTTTTCATGGGTTAGAACATCCTATTTTATTTTTATATCTTGAACCTATATCTTGAACTTTTTGTTGTATAATATTTTATATAGTATTATTTCATCTAACAATTTATTGATATTTTTGTAGTTAATTTAAAAACATTTGATTTGATTTAGTGTTTATTTTAATACATAATTAAAATAAATACAATCATAAACAAAATGCAACGTTGTACCGCATGCCAAAATTTAAAAAATTTGGTTCGAACTTTGTTTTGGCAAAAAAAAAATTCTAATAAATTTTGTGCATTAACTGTTGGATACGTAGTGAGTATATTAGATTTTGTCAATAAAATAATTTCATTTAATGATTATAATTATCAACTAACACAGTTCCAATTAACTATAGTCTGTTTACGATCCTTAAGTCTCATATTTATTTTTTTATAATTTACAATTCAATAGATTTACAATATTTATTAAATCAAAAAAATTATAATTTATAACAAGAATTAAATAAGTAAAAATTCATTATTTACCTTTAGCTGTTTTTGCTTTTGATTTCCTGCCAGCAACATTTTCTGAAAAACAAAAAAAAAAATAGAAATATATTTTTTAATGAAATCTTAAATTTTTATTATTACTTTTAATAGCTTACAATGGTGTGAAATTTTGACATAAAATTTATTAATATTTTAAAAATTTTGTTGTTGTTTGTCATGTGCAAAATTTTGACACAACTCCAAAGAATTTATTCTAATTTTAAAACATATTAATAATTATTTAGTATTTTATTTAATATCCTCCCTGTACTGACAAAGAATCTACAAAAATAAGAAGGAGTATAACAACATATTGATTCGGAAATGAAAAATTCAGGGTTGGAAAAGAGCTGATTCAAATGCTGGGCTTAACTTTTTTTTAACTGAAATATTGAGCTAGCTGAAAATTGAAATAAGCACACAAGATCAAAATATGATCTACATCTTAGGTTGAGCTTAAATTGAGCTTGTAGTGTTTCTTAAAATTTGAGTTGAGTTGAAAATTGAGCTTTTTAAAACCCTGAAAATGTATCTTACATATAGTATAATTTCTATAAATCGATATTGTAGCTTAGTAGTTATTTTGCTAAACTGTGTGTATAGCTTATCGCTAATTCTATATGACTAAATTGTTTTTATTTTTTTAATTTAAAATATTTAGTGATAATTAGTTTAAAGTTTTGTCTTAGATACCATCAAGTATAAAAGAGTTGGATTTGACTTTGAACATAGCAGTAAATTAATTTTACATAAATGAAATATTATAAAATTTCAAACGTGTCTAATTTTAATGTCTAACGTGTCTAGATGCCAAAAAGAGGTGGAAAAAATATATAAAGGAATAACATAAAATAAAGTGGTCGAGCGAAAAATTTACTGGTTGAAGGTATATAAATTTAAACTATATCAATCAACATCAAGTTGTTGCTAATATAATATAACCAAGTCTTAAAGACTTCGACAAATCGCATACATCAGTTTTAAAAATATGTTAAATAAATTATTATTAATAAAATTCAAATTTGGCAAAACAAATTGTTACGAATGGTGAGAGCTATGTGTATGTATGGTAAAAGACAACAATATGTCGGAGTTCAGGCAAACAAAATAAAAAGAACGTAATAAAATAATTTTCATTTAAACATGAAATTCTATTATAATACCAAATAAATATAGAAGCCATTGATTTGCTTGACCGGAAAACTTTAGTCAGAAGATTGAAAATAACTAAGCCTTACGAACTATAATTTGACACGTTAAATATCCGTGGTCAAGTACAAATTCTAACATTGTAAAATATATCAGTGATGATCACGGTACCTGATGGGGATGAAAAAAATGCGAGTGATCGCTGTCTTGTCTGGAAGTGATAATTGTCTTAAAAAATATATTAGAAAAAAATTAATAGTTAACGTCTCATTGGCTAGTATGCAAAGTTTGGGTATTAAATAGTCTCACACACGATGTTAAATTACATGATGGCTTATATTTTCTTTAAAATAACAATTTGAAATATTAAATTACAACAATTACAATTTTATTGTAAAATAAAAATCTAATGTTTCAACGACATAACCTGATATAACTATCAAAGAGTAAAATTGGATACCGTTTTAATTTAACGCCATTCAATAAAAAAAATAATTTAACATTTTATTATCGTTAATTTTTACTTAATTTAAAAAAAAAAACTTATTAGTATGACAAATAATATTTAAAACGGTTACGGCTAATCAAACAATTTCAAAAAACTTAAAATACCGTAAATCACGCACTTCAAGTCCGTCAAAACTATATCTATTATATCATAGTAAAATAAACAATATTTAAATTCCTTACAATGTTCCATATTTCATAATGAGAACACATTTTCTAGCACGTGATCAAAAAAATATTAATTATCACCTACAAATTAATCAAAAATACATACATATAATATAAACAAATAAAAATGCTTCCCACTATGCCTACTCAATTTACATTAGAAGTCTATTAATTTTAATTTAATTATTTATATAAGATACAACAACATTAGATATACAACATTTTAAGAGATTCATCACATTTTACTGAAATCTTTTTGGGGCAAAAAAAAATAAATTTATAAAATTTTTTTTTAATAAAAAATAAATAAAAATTTTTTTCAAGTGAAATAGTGAGCAAAGTACATTAAATTTGTCAAATCAGCTTATTTTGTTATGCTGAAAAATTATTTTCTCATTAATTACATAGACCGTATAAAAAATAAAGTTCTTCAATTCCTGAAACTACCGGGACCAGTTCATAATAAATTAAATTAAATTACAAAGAAATTGTAATAATTTAAAAGAACAAAAATAAACAAAACAACATCAAAAGAAGAAATAATAATCACAATAAGAAAATCGATTAATAAGATTTCCATTTACTTTTTATAATGCGACAGGTAAAAAAAAAAAATAAAAAATGTTTTAATTTAATTTTTATTTTTTTTACTTTTTAATAAAAAGCGAAATTCTACCTTAATCGTATTGAAATTAAAAACCCTTAAGCTGTTTATGGAAAAAAAAATTTTTCTCGCATTTCCTGTTGACCATTGCAGTTACTTTTTAGTAACCCATGATATTAATTTTTACCTGAATAAGTTTATGGTGGAGATACTTTATGGATACGTTATATATATATATATATATATATATATAAATATATATATTATATATATAATAAGTATATGTTTTCGGGAGAATTGCAGTTTTTCACTAGAAGTTTTCAAAATAAAAATATGCATTGTAATACATGTTATGTAGTTACGGGGTATGTTCAAAAAATATTAAAATTATATATCTTCATCATCGAATGATGGCTTTACAGTTTTGACCTCGTTTATAATCTTTGGATTCAAATCTCTCTCTTCAAATCTTCATCACATTAATCACAATTTTTCAACAATGTCTGTGACGTCTTTTAACCATCTTAGTATTTATAGAGAACTGATTTTTTGACATCCTTTGATTGCTGTTTCTGACAACATATTCTCCTTATTTTGATCCTTTGTATTTTAAATTTTTTTTACAATTTTAGGACCGCTTTTATTAAGTCCTTAACTCTAAATTAAATAATTTAAACAAATCCCAAGGCAATTCAAATTCTATGTCGAAATGCAATTCTCTTTCCTTTAGCCCTAATGAGATCTGCAATTTTTTTGCGGAATATTTCCATAAAGGTAATCGTCCACAGGATAGCTTATACAATTATAATTTATCGGCTCTGTCGAATAACACTAACTCAGTCATTACTAGTTTATACCCTTCGGAAAATGACGTACCGAAGGAAATACTTGATATAGACATCCAGAAGGGCATGGGCTCCGACTTAATTTCCCCACCATGTTTCTATATAACTGCGCATATTTGTTGTCTCCGCTTTTATTAATTTTTAATAATTCCCTATCAATAGCAACGTTCCCTTAAGCAGGGAAAATCTCATATTTTACAACTATTCATAAAAAAGGTAATAAAAATGTGGGAGAACTATCGTGGTATTCCCATTCTTTCAACTATTCCCAAACTATCTAAAAAAATTGTTGTAAATAAAATAATACCAATTTTGAATATAAAACTAAACGAACAACCACATGGTTTCAGAAAAAGAAATCTACCACGTTTAACTTTACGGTATACACTTCCGAAATCCTAAAATTAATGAAAAGAGGATATCAAATTGGTATAATATACACTGACTTCAGTAAAGCTTTCGATCGTATAGATAGATCACACACGGAATCTTAATCAAGTAACTTGCTGTGTTCGGTATATAATGCTCTTTCTCAAAATGGATTTCCTCTTACCTTACAGAAATAACTCAAAATGTAAGATTCAAAAGCATGATATCTAAAACTATATTATGATACCTCGAGATTAGCTCAAGGTAGCCGTTAGACCTTTTTCATTATATTTATTGTATTGCAGATATCTCCAGAAATTTAAATGATGTTGAAGATATTGGTTTTTTGCCGATGATTTTAAAATATATTAAGCTATTAAAAGTAGCTCTGATGTTACGTTAGTGATGCGGACTAAATTGACTACAAGAATGGTGCAACTCAAATAAATTAAGGGGATTCTGAAGGAGATGTTGTATCTGCGTAAGACCTAATGACCATATCCCAAGGATAGCTGGAATTGCTAGGCTTTCCAAAAATATACATCTTTAGTGACGCATCTTATCTTTTAAGGTCTTTTAAGGACGAAAAGGACATTTGAAAGTATCCTTGTTGTTTTGATGTTTTTGTGTAAAAATCGTTATATCTATTTTTTTAATAAATTCTTATATATTCTAAAATATTCGAAATAGACATAAAGTATGTATGTATGAGTTATAGAAAAAAAAGATACCTTTCCAACAGTATATAAATATTTAGGTACTTTTATTGTGAAATCTTGAGGTATTTGGTTTTTCTTGAAAGAAAATAAAGATTGTTTTTTTTCAAAATGTTCTACTTTGAACTACAATATCTCCATAACGGCAGAACCAATCATCATCAAATAAATCTTAAAATATGCTTCAAACCTTTGTCTTTCTAGAATTTATAAATAAATATATATATGTCTTTCTAGAATATATAAATAAATAAATAAATATATATATATATATATATATATATATTATATATATATATATATATATATATATATATATATTTATTTATTTATTTATATATATATATATATATCTAATGGATCAACAGATATAACGGTTTTTATACAAAAACATCAAAACAACAAGGATACTTTCAAATGTCCTTTTCGTCCTTAAAAGTTAAGATACGCCACTAACGATATATATTTATTAAAGGCTAGCAATTCTAGCTATCCTTCGATACATCTCCCTCAGAAGAGCCTTAGTAAAATGTTAGAATTTATAAACAGAAGATCAAAAGAATTCAGGAACATAGCAGTGATTAGAGCCCTTTATTGTTCATTATTTCGATCTATTCTAGAATATATTTGCATTGTCTGAAATTTAGCTTTCCATATACACTATAGTAGAATAAGATCCATCCAAAAGCAATTTTTTTTATTCATCTTAAGACATCAATTTAATCTATCAGATTTTTCTAATCTTTCAAGGTACTCCACTAGACTTAATTTGCTAAATCACCCACACCTTATCATCGCGCAGGAAAATAATCTCATATTGATTCATCTTTGACGTGCTAAGTAATCAGTCTGATGTACAATATCTGACTGGTATTTTAAAATTAACGCCTAGAAAGCACATGTAGAACAGTTTACCGAAAAAAACGAACCTATAAACAGATGTTGTGCTACTGTCAACAATGTCTTTCATCTTTTGTCACCCTCCTCCTTATCCTCGTTAGCTATCACTTTCAAACATAAACTGCAACAATATTTTTTTAATGAACAGGACCACTAAACATTCTTCATATTGTGTATAAATTATAGTTCCTAAATAACTGTTGTACTAACTAATTTTTTTTTTGTTTTTTTTTTAATTGTATATAAAAAATATTTTAATTGTAGATAAAACATCATTTGTCATTTGTTTTATTCTTGTTTCAAGTATTTTTCATTACTAATTATTAACATCGTGCGGGCCACATAATAAGTTAAAACTGATTATGTTATGGTTTCATACAGTCTTACTTATTTTGTTTTAGTGTCTACGTAATGGCTGATCAACAGATTAAAACTGCATGTACCTATTATGGTCTCATCAGTTTAATTTCGGACTTGAAAAGAATCGTGAACAATGGATTTATTTTATGAGTTTGTACGTGATACTGAGGAATAATTTTAATCACACCTCGTCGAAAAAATTGTATTTTTATTTTTCGTTAAAATACAGATTTCATATGAAAATTATACTGACAATTATTATCTTTACTTATATTGATATATTTATATATGCATATATAAATATATCAATATACATTTACATTCATACTAACTTATAATCCATTGTGCAATTCAAAGGATGGCATTAATTTCTATATATAATAAAACAATCAGAGAATATCACCTGCCTGTCTTTTTCTCCACAAATTTTTCATTGTACAGCGAGTGTAGGTATGCATGTATGTATGTATACATACTTATAGACTGTGTGATTCCCAATAATTGGAATTTTGTGTTTGTATTAAAAGAAAAACAAAAAAAAAATTTATTTTGTGATTCCATTGGTAAAAGTTCCACTGTTTTCGCAAATTTCATTGATACTGATAACAATGATGATCATGATGGTGATGATGATGAGTTGAGAACAGCAGTGAAGTTTTGATTTTATCATAAGTGTGTAGTTTGCAATTCAGAATTTAAAAAAACATTAAACTTTTTTATTTTTTTATTGTTTTTTTTTTTTTGTTTTTTGGTTTGTTATTAAAAATGTATGACGGAACATCACAAAGGGAAAAATTACACAGCATTCAACAAATCAAAGTTTTTTATTCCATACCACCATCACCACTCTCCCATTCCTCTATTCTTTCATTCCTTTTATTTCTTTTAGCACCTTATTGTATTCTGCATCAATTATTCTTCCTTTTTCATTTTTTATTGAAATCAATTGATGGCTGGTTCCATTCATCTTTGAATTGAACGTTTAAATTATGGTTAGTTATGAGGAATTTTTTATTTTGTTTTGTTTTATTTTGTTTTCTGTCTGTGGTGGATTTGTGGATTCTCGATTTATGTTCGTTTTTATATGAACTTGTTACATTATTTTTTATATATATATATACATGTTAGTAGATATGTATATGAATGTTTTTGATGGGATAATGTTGTCTCATAATATTGGCGCGAAATTCATTGGACAATAATAATCAAAATCATAATAATCATCATCATCATCATTGGTATTAACAAGTATGGCCGAAATTGTTGAGAGTTTTAAATAATGTTAAAAAGAAGAAATAGACAAGAATAATGACGACAATAATATTATGTATGTTTGAAAGTAACAATGAAAAATACAACGACATTCAATACTGGCTTTTGTTAATAACTGAAATGTTGCAATTTAACGTGTTTGTTGTTGTTGTTGTGTTTGACTTTATTTTTAAAGTTTATTTAATTTTTTTATGAACATACAGGATTTTCTCTTGAATCCAAATTGAGTTTTCATGATTCTGATGATTCTGATGATGATGATGATGATGATGATGATAATGATGATGATGATGATAATGTTGACGATAATGATTTGCTTGACATTTTGATTAAGTGATTCGTTTTTGTAGAATGGAATGGATTCAATGAATGAATGAATTAATATTGTCAGTCACTGAATGGATCTGATGAGTTCTATAATGTAAATAAATGAAATGTATGTAAGTATGGGTATAACCACACATACATACAGATATATGTATATTAAAAAGGTGTGTAAAATTTAATTTTCTGTTGCATTTCTGATCATTTTAAAGTTTTACATTTAGTTTTACAACTTCTTTTGTTATTCAATTATTTTTTTATTTTCTTTATTTTTTAATTTAAACTCTTTCCGGATGAAGTAAATTATTATAGTGACTGCAGGAGTTAGTTAGTTTAATTCTTTCAGGTTTCCAGCAAATTTTTAATAAAAAAAATGATTTTAGAATCAAAATTATGATGCATCTGTAATGTTGTGGTGAGTTAAAATTTGTAAAACTCAATATTATATTAAATATAACAGTGCTTGTCCATCGGGAAGTAAGAGAATTTTTGAATATGATTGAACTGTAAAATAAAATTGTACATACTTTTAGCAACATACAAACAATCTTATAGAAAGTTTTTATTATCACCAATAATATTATTGAATTAAATTACAATATTAAGAAAAAAATTAATTTTAGCATTCATTGTTGAATTTACAAAGGAAAACATTTTGTATCAATTATTTGAAATATTTTGTAGTCATTAACAAATTGATTTCACATATTGAAAAACACATTTTCTTCAAGTCTATATAATTAATTTGTATACCCGAATTACAACTGAATATTTTAAAATAACTTATAAAAAAGACGATTGGAAGCACTAATGGAAGAATTATGTTGCTCCTGAAATATTTGCAAATAAAAAAAATTATTATGGTGAAAAGGAATTTGACATTGATTGAATTAAAAAAATAATCAAATAGATCACTATTATAATAATAATTAATAAGAATTATAAATTAATAAGCATATATATAATAAAACAAATAAAAAATAATACAATATACTATATTTACATATATATCAAATAATTAATATATAACAAAAAGCCCCACATTTCGATAGCGAAAAGTACCTGTAGTTCAGATCTCACAGTTATAATTAAATAAATAAATAGATCACTATAAGTAAATCTAAATAAAAATAATTATACGAATGAAATTTTCGAACACAGTGGAACTTTTACCAATGGAATCACAAAATAAAAAAAAAAAACATTTTAATTTTTGCCTTTTGTCTTTCTTTCAATACATACAAAAAATTCGAATTACTGGAAGTCACACACTGTCTGTAATTATTGTTAACACTTATTTTTTAAGATTTTTATAGGGCACTGTGGTTTTAAAAAAAATAATGCATTCTGTTCAGGAAACTGCGGAAAGACTGCGGAAAAGACTGATTAAAATAACTGTAGCTAAACTGGTTAAACATACTAGATTACAAACGGTTCCATAATCTACTATAATTAACAAGATTAATAATCTGTTCAAGGGTATGATTTATTATAAGATGACGGGACATTGCCTTATGGACAAGTATTCCGGAATACTTGAGTTCACAATAAAATTAATTAATTTCAATTTTTTAAGGATTCTTAAAAATTTTCAAAAAATAAAACTTTTTGATTTTAGAAAAAGAAAATGCTTCAGCGGAATGGTTGAAGACCACTGATATAAATTCAACATAAACGAACTGGATTTTAAAGTGGAGTTAAAATATAGTTTTGATGCATAAATAATTTTCTATTCAATATATATACATATACTATACATATATGTATGTACATAAAATGTTAAAAAAACATTTATTCTTCCTTTTTTTGTTTCGAATTTTAAGTACTTGTTATAAAGAGTTTCTAAGGGAATTTTACTTTTTTTACTTTATTTCTTGTTGAATATAACTTTTGATGATTTTTATTTAAAATGTACGGCTATTCTTTAGTTCAGTAAAATTTAAATTATTATAATTTTTAAAATTAATTTTTGTATTTATTTAGTAAAATTCATTTATTTTTTTTTTTTTGAACACATAAATTAAAGTTAGGGATAATATGGTTAACGGTAAATATTTCTGTTTTCTACAGGAAGTTTGGTTTTTCTTAAGTGTTTTATTATTTTTTTTTATTTAAAACATTGAATTCGTTATTTATTTTTAATTTAATATAATTTATTGTATCTGCATCAGAAGTTTTAGAAAATTTAGTAGAATTAAAGTACAAGATTCTACAGAATTGGAGAGTACAGGTGAATATTATTAGAAACGTATACGGTGGTTATATTAATTAACCAAGTTATATGTCAAAAAACAAAAGTTATAAAGTACCTGAGAAGAAAGAATGCAACTGAATTTGTCAAAAGAATTCAACTGGATCTAAAATTGAGTGAAATGTATTATATATATATATATATAATAAGAGCGCTTAGCTAACAGTCTAAATGACTTGCAATATTTGGTTTTTATGCTCTAAACAGTAACATAAAAAAACAAAGACCATGATAGTGAGAAAAACAATTTTACCCAAATAGATACCGTTACGATAGAAAACATTCCAATTCAACGGTCTTGTTTTAAATATTTGAGTTGTTGGCTTGAAAACGATTGAAAACCGGATAAGGAAATCAGATGTAGAATAGAAATAGCAAAACCCTAAGACCTTCATTTTTGAAATATAAGAAAGTACTATGCATTCGTGATATAAACATCAAACTGTAATTGCATTATTTAAAATACTTTGCTTGGTCAGTACTTTTGTACGGTGTAAAAGCTTGAACTTTAAAAATGAAAACATTAATTAAATTAGAAGGTTTTGAAGTGAGGTGTTATCCGGCGATTGTTCACAATATCTCGAGAGGTTCTCACAGTGATAGAGAATTACTCAAAGTTATCAAACACAGAAAGACAAGCTATTTTAGACATATAGGAATGGAAAGTACGAACTGCTGTAATTAAGTGTCGGAGGACGAATCGAAAAGCGAAAAATCGGTAGAAAACCGAGTTTCAGTATAAACTGCATATAATATTACTTGTGTAGTTTTTTTTTATTAATTCTAATAATTCGTCTTTTAAATCAATTCTTAAGTATTTTATTCAGAGAGTTTTGCATCTGTTTAGTATTTCTTATCAAACATTCATGTGAAGGAAGTGGAACAGTATAATCTGCGAATGTTGTTCGTAATTAGTTTTGTTTTTTTTTTCATATTGAAATATGGGCTGTATTACAGGATATATAAGTTTTGGCCTAAAACGCTGGCTTTGTGCGTTTCTATTTTGCATATATTCAAAGTTGTTTTTAACGATCGCTTAAGTAACTTTGAAAATTAGATGGTATCCCTATGGTAAAAATTTTTTCAATTCATGCCTGACTTTGTCGCTGTGACAAATTAAATAATTTTATTTAATGGAGAAAATAATATCGAAAAAAATTTAACTCTACAGTAACAAAAAAAAAAATTTATTAAAATTATTTACAAATTTATTTCCGATTAAATTTTATTTAAAAACGAAATTCAATATAAAGTCTATAATAATGAATTTCTGAAGAAAAAACATTTTTTTTGTGAAATTACACCAAAAAGAATAATCAAATATCAAATTATTTTTAAAAATATTAAAATTTACTTCCTACATTAAAATTCATTTAATTCTAATAAAACTGCTTAAATTAGTATACTAGTAGTCTGTAAAGAATTTTACAGTAATTTTATATTAATATACAAAAACTACTAAGAATTACATACACAATTATAAAGAAATTGGCATGAAAAAGAGATTTGTGATTCATATTCCAAGTAAATTAGAAATTATTTTCCCTTTTGTATAGGATTTATTATTTAATTATTGTTTTTTTTTTGATTTATTTTTATACTCTAATAATGTCGCCACAAATACATTACCTTTGATTTTTCATTTTCTAAATCTATTCTATACGTAGGTTAGATTATAATTAGTTAAAGTTTAGATTCTGATGGCGTTTTTATGTACGTAGTAAGTTCAAATCAACTTCAATATAAAGATGAAATCACGTTTTATTAAATTTAACGACTGTGCTCTTATACAGTACTGAATCATGGACTTTAAAGATGGCAATGATGAATAAACTACAATCATCATTTGAGATGTGGAGTTAATACCTTTTTTCCAAAATCAAATGGACATGATAGAATCCAAATAATGACATTTTTTGAAGATCGCAAAAAGATCATTAATTACCGTAATTCGGCACCATCAAAATTGATTCGAAAAGTAAGGTGTACTTTGGTCATGTAATGAATAATCCAAAAAAAAATCTGATGTAATACGCAGTTATTTATTTATCCTCGGCCTTGGATTCGAAGAGTTTCCTAGCCGGAGCATTTTCATCCCTACGCTCTACATGGCCCACCCAATGAAGACGTCTTATTCTGACTTTTTTGGCCCAGTTGTTTGGACAAACCGAAGTAGCAACGGTTTGCTAGGGTATTCTTCGCCTTACTTCAACAACGATATTATTGGTGGAGTTGATGTTGGTTCCAAGGTAGATAAACTCGTGAACTACTTCAAAATTATATGAGCCGGCAGTAATGTTGTGTCCTATATGGTGTTGTGAGGACATTTTATTTGTCGATAGCATATATTTTGTTTGATTCTCATTTATGAGAAGACCCGTTTTACCTACTTCCTCTTAAATTTGTGTAAAGGCTTCGATGATTGTTCGTCGTGATGTTCCGATAATATCGACGTTATCAGCGAAACCCAGGAGCTGTACCGATTTTTAAAATATAGTGCAATGTGTGTTCACACCGAAACGTCGCACTTTATGCTCCAACATCAGATTAAAGAAATTACATGACAGCGCATCGCCTTGTCGGAGTCCTGAGAACGCTCGAAATAAATCAGAAATGTGCCTCCTAATCACCACAACACACCGGTTGTTTTCCAGGGTCATTTTTGACAAATGGATAAGCTTGACTGGGAAACCAAATTCCGACATTGATTCGTAAAGCACTGATCGATGTATGCTTTCATAGGCAGATTTAAAATCGATAAAGATGGTGTGTACGTTTTGAAATTCTAGGGCCTTCTCCAGGATTGGCCTTAATGCGAACACCTGGTCGGTGGTTGATTTACCAGGACGGAAGCCGCACAGCGTTGTATCTGTATTTTCTATGTTCGCGCCATTCAGCAGGTTCTTAAAATGCTGTTTCCATGTCTCTAATATCCCTTGTGTAGCGGTTACTAGACGCGGTATAGATACAATACAATAATTTTATGCCTAAATCAGAGATTGTATTGACATTAGAATAATGGGCAAACTGGTTTATAATGCTAAAAATTTACCTTTCAGTAAAATGCCTGCCATGACTATGATCTCTAGCCATTTTAGAGTTCAACACTCACAGATAATCAAATAACACATTCACTCTTCACAAATAAAACCACTCACTTTATATGCACTAAATAGAAATTATAATATAGTAAGTATAAATAATGTACTAACTATATATACTAGTTATATAAATCTTCCTAAAAATATAAATCGAACAATAAAAGTCGTATATTCCCAAAGCCAGGAATCAAAACCGTGTACCCATGTATCGTAAATTTTACGTTCTTAGATTTGAGAATTGAGGAACAGTTTTTCTAAAATACTTCATCATCAGATTCCAAATAAAAACAAAAAAAATATGTGTATGTTGTGGGCCCCCCAAATTTTTACCAAAAATATTATTTTCAATACCCTAACTTCTCTTAAAATGTCAAGTCTCTAAGTGAGACTAAAAGGCCCAAATTTAAATATGAATTTCGGTTCAACAACGAACATAGATTCGCCATAAATTTGATAAAAACTATTGATCCAAGCAGTGCTCAAAATACCAAGTTAATACCCTCACTCAACGGGAAGTGTATTTAAAACCCTTCACCAGATTCCGTATAAGAACCACAGTATCATAATTGCCTTAATAATATCCTATTTCCATTTTATTTTAAGTAAAAACCAATTTATATATTCCCAACTAATTTTACAAAATAATTTTAAAAAAAATGTTTACAACATCCATGCCAGATACGAAATTTAAACCTACCGCTCTGTTTTCGAGTTGATAGTCAGATGACATGACCACAATATCATTACAGTTAATTTATAATTAATTTAGGAAAACTTGATTGAATTAATGATAAACTTCGTATCATATAAAGTTTTTAAAAAAAAAAAATAACGGCTATTAGTTTAGATTTATTATAAAGTTTTTTAGAGATCTATTCTATACTCCCTCCGATTAGAGAGCAATCTTTGTTTTTCTTTCAATGATTTTCTCGAATCTCTTAAAAAAGTGGGTTTGCAATGCATGAAAGGAAACATGTAAATGTATTAATTGCTTTAGAAAAAATTTGTTCTGTTTTTTTATTAATATGTGAAATATTATTTTTTTTAAATAATTTTTATTTGTTAATTCGTGAAGTGGTTACTTACTAGCATGAGCAATAATTCGAAGTATTATTTATCTTATATGCAAAGGTTTGGTGTAGTATACAATAACAGATGGGTCACTTGAGTTGGGGTATCAGAGAGGCACAACTAATTGCTAATTTGTTTTCTAGAACCAACTGGAATAGTCGCTTTCACCTACTTTAATTGTAGATTGCTTAAAACCCTTTTCTTTTTCGTGAACAAATCAAAACTTAAAATTTCTTGCTTATAATTTAAATTTAATAAAAATAAATCTCGACTGTTAATTTGTTACATTAAAATATAAATTTTACCTCTTACTTAAGCTATCGATCAACTCAAAGGTAGAATTCTGATTGAGCTTTTTCTTTCATAAAATAAATAATTATGACTAAAATAAAAATTCCCGTATTTTGCTTGGGCTTTTTCATGAATTCACTTTAGATAATAGAGTGACGTAAAGCAGCTTGTTGAATTTATTATCATTGATTATAATACAAATTCTGCGTATTACGAGATCATTAACCTTAAAATTAATAAAAAAAAAACAGCAAATCTTCAAGTTTGTTAATTACCTGTGAATTCTGTTATAAAATAGGCAGTCCGAAAAAACTAGAGGATACTTCAATTTAATTATATAAAATATTTTTGGATTAGACTGGAATTACTGATTATATTAAGATGAAGTTACTGTATGTCAAAATATGGTAGTGTCTTTCAAGCAGAATTACTGACTCTTACTTGTGTTCAAACAATCAAAAAATTTAACATTAGTTTAGTGAGGTAGCTTTGATTCGATATAAATTCGTATGGCATGTTCGCACTTACCGAGTTAACTATGATGAAGTCCCTAACCATAGTATAAACATAATTTAAGTTTATTTATCACCCTATATCCTACACCCTATATCCTATCAACCTACACCCTATATCCTATACCCTATATTATCAATCTATATCACCCTTATTTTAGACTTAAAAAGCGAAAACTATAATTCTTTTAAATTTTTTTATTACTGTAGACTTAAAAGTGATAGTTGTCATAATTTGCTGTTTATACTAGACTTTTTATTGTTAGATAACACATAAATTGACAGTTCGCTTCACAAATATTTTATTCGGGATAGAGTACAGTATGATTCACTTGACTTTAGTTTTTTAGCTTTTTTTTTTAAAACAGGTTTTATGTGAACAAAAATATAAAGACAAGGGTAAGTAGGTATTTTTAAACATTTTTTTAAACATTTTTTTAAATAAATTTATAAACATTTTTATTTTCTTATCTACAGCAAAAAAATAACAAATATTAAACAGTTCGAATTGTTAGTCGAACTGATGCAAAAGAATCTATTTGTTGCTAAGGGCTTTGGAGACTTTAATGTGACGGCTGATTTAAAAAATAAATTGATTTGTGTATTTTTAATTACAGTAGATGACGATATTGAAAATGTCGAACCGGTAAGACCTTCGATATTATCTCGGCCCCAAATAATACCTCGCCAACCTCACCAAGAAGAACTGACAAGCCCTTCGACATCACCCCGGCCGCAAATAATAGTCAATCAAAATTACCAAGAAGTTCTCTCTTGAAATCAAACCCGAACCGTCAGCAAAATTACCAAGAAGAACAATTAAAGTTATTGAACGAACAAATAATGATTAAAAAAAAAAATAATTAACTTTTAGAAACAAACACCGAAAAAAAATATGATACATACAAAAATATTTGGATGAAAAGATTCAACTTCGTTAAGAAGAAACCCAAAGCCAAAATTAAACTATCAGACGGCGAAGACCTCTAATCGACCTTATTCAGGCGAAGAGTTCCTGAGTTAAAAAAAACAAACCATTTATGTAAAGACTACAACTACTGCAATTATTAAATTGTGATGTAAATATAAAAATTTCTGTATTTTTGTTAATGAATTTAAGTTTTATTTTTTCTTTTTCTTTATTTATGTTGGAAATGATGAATTAATAAAATATTGTATTACTTTATTTGATGCATATAACCTTTAAAACTACAAATCCATCTATTGCGAGGCAATAAAAACTAAATTTCGTTTATTGGTAAAATCTCTAAACTTTACAAAAATATTTTTGCATCACAAGTCTAAGATAATATCTTTCATACATTTTAAGCGATACAGGAAAAGTGATCATCTGCAAGTCTATTATAATTTGGGTATATAAATTAGTGAAACTACACCCAAGTGAAGTTGAGAGCATACCTGGCATATCATTGCATTCGCTCATTCTATTACAAGTAATATAGATTGCAATCACCAAACTCCAACGATATAGACGTGTAAGAGAGTCTCTTCAGCATTTCGTTTGCAGTTGTTTAAACTTTGTCAGATTACGAACAAAGGTTTGACCTAACCCTCCTATATGATAGTATATAATTTACGTTTGATATTATCGATAATTATATTTGTTTTTTTTCTCTCGATTAGTGATTAACTGTTGTGATCAAATCAAATGATAACGAAATTAGCATATACATAAATACATGTGCGAACTAATTTTCAGAAACCAGCAGTTTGTGAGCACAGTTCGGTGCGAATATTACAAAAAACAACCAATTGACAACCAAACCACTATTGACAACATAACCATAATTTGAATTTTCTCCCAAATTTAACAACTATTTCACAACCAATTACCGGTTGTCACAACACTGTTATAGGTTGTGTACAACTAAGTATTTCTTTGATTCTTGTTGGGTACAGACCTGATTAAGCTTAAGTTAATAATCCTTTAAAAACAAGTAATAACAACAAATTCATAACTATATCAAAAAGGTATAAATTTAGTGCTGATTTATTTTAGAGGAAGACCTTAACTCACTTAAGAAGACGGCATAATAAAAGTACTTGCATATCCAATTATATTTTCAATTTTTGTAATTTTTAGTCAAATTTATTTGTTTATTGGGATCTTCTGAGGGAGATGCTGTATCTGCGTAGGACCTAAAGACCATATCCCAAGGAACATTCCTATTTTTTTTTTTATAGAAAAAGGGTAATAAAAAACATTTTTTTTAATAAATACTTAAATCTTCTAAAATATTTGTCGTAGACATAAAGTATGTATGATGAGTAATAGAAAAAAGTGAGACTTTTCCAAAAGTATATAAATATCGGGGAGGTTTTATGGTAAAAACTTGAGGTATTTGGTTTTTCGAGAAAGAAAATAAAGACTGTTTTTTTTTCAAAATGTTCTACTTTGAACTACAATATCTCCATAACGGCAGCACCAATCATCATCAAATATGCTTCAGACCGTTATCTTTTTTAAATATATAACTGAATACATATATATCCAATGGATCAACAGATATAACGGTTTTTATACGAAAACATCAAAACAACAAGGATACTTTCAAATGTCCTTTTTGTCCTTAAATGATAAGACGCGTCACTAAAGATATAAATTTATGGAAAGCGAGCAATTTCAACTATCATTCGGATATGGTCATTAGATTCTACGCCGATACAACATCTCTCTCAGAATTAGATCTGATTGCAATTGAAAAAAAAAATTAAATTTTGTTGCAGATCCTGAAACAATGAGACAACGTTTTTATCACTAGAAATTTCACGGTTAAATAAATTTTGTTATGAAATTGCCATGAAATCGACAACTTTATCCTTAATTTTGTTGTTTTTTAAAGCTTTTATGAACCCATCCTCGTAAATGTAACAAAAAATAAAAAAAGTTAGAAATTGATTTTATTTTAATTAGAAAATAAGAATAACAAAAACAAAAAAATCAATACTCTCTTATGCATGCATTTCTATTTTAAAATAAATTTTCTTTCTTTGTTTCATTACACCTGTTGTGAATTCAAAAGATTCAGATTCCAAATTGCCAGTTTTATTTTTCAAAAAACAAAAAAAAAAACATTTCGACCTTTATTTAAAGCTTTTACTTTTTACAGTTTATTTTTAAATTAGCAAATGTTGTATGTACATTTTGTTTTTTATTTTTATTAAATTGTATCACGGCTATTATTGACGTCACAAAAGAATTTAGACTTGTCTGTCACTAGAAAATCTCATGATTTTTTTTCCTCTTTATTTTCTTAAGAAAACTTTAAAATTTTTATTTAGAAAAAAAAAGAAAGTTTGAATTTAGTTTAGCAAAATAATTTTTTTTGTTTTTGTTTATTAAAATTTATTTTTAGTTTGGGAATTTCATATGAGTAACAACAAAAAAAAAAAAAAAATAATAAAATTATAATTTGTTGTTGTTTTTGGAAATAATTTTAAAATTTTCCTTGTTCCAAATGTGAGCATTTTATTGATATTAATAAAATTAATAAAATAGTTTTGTGATTCATTTAGAATTAAAATACTAATGTTATTAGTCAGTGTTGTCGTTGTATTCAAATTGTAATACATAGTAGTTCATGTTGAAGACCTTGCGAATGAAATTTCTTGGAAAATTGACTCATTAGGTAATTTTATTTTTTTATTTTATTAAATTTGAAAAATTGCATATAAATATACAGTCCATAGGTCCTTGTTGAATGTTTTGTATAGTTTATTTTGAGTATTTGGTATGAATAAGTCTCCAAGGATAAAGCTGTAGCGCTCACCATCCTACAGTGTTCAGCACTTACAGCTAACATTAGAAAGGGTAGACAAATATAAAAAAAATGTAGTACATTAGGTCTAAATGTAGTAGGATGCTTACTCGTGATTTCGTGAATTAGTGAACCTATTTTTAGGGTAAACCTATATAATAAAATTACATATTTTTGAAGTTGATAATATTTTTAATTCTTTTAATTTATAGCTATTGAAAATTGAAAGCAAAAAAAAAATACCTTAAACAAAATTGCATACATAACAAAAATAAGAGTTGTTCCGTTAAAAAAAGCATAAATTAAAGAAAAATTTAACAAAATATCCACCATTATAAATAAAATATAATAAAACCTAACAAACCATAAAAGTTAAATGAATTAAAAAATATAAATTAAAATTATATTGTCGAAAAAACTCATGATGATAACTATATTGAAATTACTTGAAAAATGGTAGAAAATCAATTTAGGGAAAATAATCGCTTAATAAGACCATGCATAAAACATTATATTCGTACATATATACTGCACATGGACAAAATGAATTTTTTGTGCAACAGTTAGCAATTCCTCTCAATGTGAATGTTCCAAATGTAATTAGGTTTCAATAGTTTGCTTGCAAATATTAAATTTTCCTATTTCTTAGTTTAGTTTTAATCAGGTAAAGTCTAGAAAAAGGCAGTGCTATGTGGAATCAAACATAGTACTAGCATGTACTTACAATAATCTTGAAAAATAAATTCATCTAAAGCCCTAGTAAAATTAGAATTAGATATAACCATCGTACAATTACTAAACGTTTGTTCTGTATTTACTAATCGATGGGGCAATAAAGTGGTCGCACAGCAATATATTTTTAATAGTACATGGAGGATAATCCAAAATCCTCCATAAGGCCTCCGACGTTGTTCGGGTTCAACAAACTTTTATATATGAATTCAATTTAAAAAAATAGTTTATGAAAAAAATTCTAAAAGTTGCGTAACAGGTACTTAAACCCATGGTGGATCCAAGTCAAAATCTGTAATAGGCTTGAATTTGTGCTCCAATCAACATAACAACCCAATACTTTTATATTTATAATCTTATTATTACCTTAGTATTGTATAGTTTTGACTGATTGAAATTTTGTAGAATAATATAATAGTGGGAGCTCCTACTTTTATTTTTGGCTGGTGAGGAAAAAACGTCAAACACCTTGTTGAATTTGAATTCAATAAATTTAGATATTCCGTTGGCTAGCAGCTTTCTTTTCTTTGAGGACTGTATCGTCGTTATATTAATTTTACTATAACAGTCATAAAAATTTTTTTTTCACTAAGCACAGAGCACCTATTAAGTAACCATGGTCAGATCTTATAATACTTTTGGTTTTTGAGACATTTTAAGCAGATGCTTGGATCTGTATGATAGGTAGCCGAACCAGTATTAATTTAGGAAAACGGTAAAACACGTTTTTTGTTTTATTTTTGAGGAACTATTAAATTTAAAATTATGGCAGCTAATCGAACCTGCCACTTGATAGCTTTGCAAAGTACTGCGTTAGTTTTGTCTGTTAATTATTAATAACTGTTCAAATTCCAGATATGTCTTTAAAACTGTGGACAGCTACACTATTGATGACACTCGAAAACAAAATAGCAATTTAACTTCAACAAAAACAATAAATAAATAGCAAATCTATATACTAAAACTATTCGATACGAAATCTATATAATATGTACTATAAATAAATAGCAATACTATAACTATAAAAATTCGTTAAAATAACAAACGAAGCTATGTGTGGTCTAAAATTGCGAATTCTTCACTTTATTAAATTTAATCTTCCAATTATTTTTTTTGTCTCAACTATTACTTCCCCTTTAACCAGAACTTTACAGTACCTGCTGTGGGTACTGAGCGTACTTACTCTACTGCGCTGGTGCAAGTCTCCAACTAAAATTTTGTCTGTTAATAAAGAAGGTTGATATCTCTGCCGTTGTCGGATACACTCTATGCTTCCCCTCTTTCCTGTCCGCTTCTGTTATATGCCCCATGAATGGAGCTACAGGACAATGATGATGGTGATGATAAACAAATTATTGGTTGAATTATTTTTCCATTATATAAATTGGGATTCACACACATCATAATATAACGAACATAAAATTAAATGTCTCTTTTTATGTATGAACACACGTTAAAACGAAAAATAACTTCTCATTGACCAATTATCTTCAGTCTACATATAGTTATACCCAGTAGAACAAGCTTTCATTGAAAAAATATATTGGGATTGCACAATCCTCTACCATAGTTGCAACAAAAAAAAAAAACGAAGAATCAACAGACAGGTGATAAAAAATTCATTCTGTTTTAAATAGAGGGAAGTGGAGGGCGGAGAGATTTTTTTAAAATTAAATCTTTCATAATTTTTTAAGTTCCATGCTCCTTCTTTTATAAGACTTTAAAATAAAAAATTGTCTTCAATCATTTTACTTACATAATACACCAGATATATATATATATATATAACAAAAAAAATGTAGTATAAATTTCTCTGCTTTTTTTTTGTTAATTTTTCCTTTTTTATATTCACCAGATTCTTTCAATCCAGGTTCATTGATGCAATTTTTGAAGCAGCAGCAGCAGCAAAAATATAACTTGAATTAATTTTATAAAATCTAAAATTTTTCATTCTTTTCTAACTATATTAAAAATATTATTATTGTTGTTCTTCTTCTTCTCAACGACAATCTGGAAATTGTATTTTAACATTTTACCGCCATGGAAAACAATGTAAGTATAACAACTGCAGCAACAACAACAACAAAAAGAAAATCATCATCATTATCAGATTTTATTTTTCATTGGCAAAAAAATTTCTTTAAAAAAAGTTGGTTTTTTATTTTTTTGTTTTTTGTTTTTGTGAATCTTATGCACTTACATACATTTTGCGAAAGTTCATTATTGGATTCAAGAGAACAAAATCAATTTCGCTCATTCGATATAAAGGTACGCTCACACATATTTTGGATGTGGCATTTCAATTCAAGCAAATTGTTGGTAAAATGTCAGTATAATAAAAAAAAATTACGTAGATTTTTAATTCACATGGCTACTGGCATTTATTCATCACATTTCAGTATTTTAGCTTTTTATGCTCGTTCCATTGTTGTTTACGCTTTTATAATTCTTTTGTATTACTGAAAAATTGTCAGCGAAAAATATTTAAAATTCAAAGTTAATAAAATATTGTAAATATTGTAGATAAAAATCGAATTAAAGTATTACTAGTATTCGCCCGCTCATCGAAATTCGAGCAAGTTTGATAAAAAATCGTATTCAATTTTATTACAAAATTGTTTTCCATCATTTCAATTTATCCTTGGTACTATATTTTTTTTATTGATTTAATTTAGACAACAACCGCATAAGTTATAATTTATTTAAAAAAAAAAAAATTTAAATTTAATTATGGCGATGAGAGAGTTGCGCAAATTTAATAAATTAAAATTGTTGTATGTTCTGTGGATCGGGTACATGGGTTGAACATTTAAATTGAAATTATACAGATTAAATATATTAACGATTTACTGGGTCATTGGAGTAATTGAGCTCATATCTACGCTTTTTTATATATAATCCCAAGTCTATGGGATGAACATCCTAACTGCTTTTTACACAGAGATTTGGAGTACACAATCACATACAATAGCTTTTTCGTCGTATATCTACTAATTTAAATATGGAAAACTATCTTTTGGAATTTTGATTAATCAAAGACATCTGAAGTAATAGACCCAAAATTGTATAAATGATTAGTCTAAAATATTAGTTTTAATTTTAATGATAGGAGTTTTTAATGCTAATTAGTGGGTATTTTCGTGGTATCACAATGGACCTCACCGGTCTAAGTGTGTCGATGTACTGTCGGCAGCCACTACTACCTACCTACCGTTCTACCTATTGGGTATTTTAGTGTTGGACTATTTTGCCTTGATTAAATTTGAATCACTTCAAAACTTTTAGATAAATTTCAAAAAACCCAATATGAAGTTATAACAACCAAACGGTACTGATTTCTTTTTTTATTTAAATTTTTTTTAATTTATTACCGAATCAAACTTAATGACGAGCTCCACTTGTGTTATAGTAAGATTTTGTACGTTAAAAGCACATTTCTTTACTTTATTTACTCCTGGAAAATATCACTGGGGCTGATTATACAAAATAAAAATATCCAATAAGTGGTGAAATGACACCAAACTTGCTGCAACTTGTGAAATATATATCACCGTATCGTTTTTTCGAAATAATGTGAAATAATGTGAAATTGCAAGTATAATTATTTTTTTCAACTTAACCAGCCCTTAGTTCTACTATATTGATTTTAGGTTCGTATTAATGATTAAATTTGTTTTCTAAGCAAATATGGACGTACAAACATTATCTTGAATTTGCATTATTATTGAATATTCAAAGCTAATGAAAAAAAAATATTGCATTGAATTTTTTGAATGTATTGAGTTCCTTAAATTCAATGATAATGCAATTTTTCCATTATCACGATATTATTTTAACTCTCTATTCAACATACACGGTTTTTCTATAAAAATAAAATTTTAAAATATCACATTGATCTCAGTATTATTATTGAAAATGCAAAATCAATGCAATATTTTTAATAGTTTTTCATTAGCATTAAATTTTTCAAAACCAATGCGCACGCCTAAGTCTGATGCTTAACCTAAGTTGATTTCTTTTTTTTAACAAAATATTTGGTTTTGTCAAGAATTATAGTCTTTTTCAAAAATTTTAGCATGGGTTAGTGTTTGTGGGTATGATTAAAATTGTTAGTACAAAAATTAAACCACAGTGAAGCTAAAAAAATATTGGCGGTGTCTATAGACGATCAGTTATTCAGTCAGTTGAAAAAAGAAGTGTCTACACGTTCAGTTTTGAATGAAAAAATTTACACATGGCGAAAACTGAGAATTGTCATTTATGTTAGAAGTGGAAGTAAAACTTAAACAATAAAAAAAACTAATTTTTAGAAAGTGCAGCATTTTTTATTTGTTTGGTTCGTTTTAAGAAAGAATAGATATGTTTATATTATTAAATGCCTTAATTCAAATGTAAAATTCAAATATTGCTTCTCTAATACGCTTTTTTCTGTGTTTATGGTTATGCTGTATATTTTGACATTAAAATTAGAAACGTTGGCTATGAAACTCGGAACGATTGCAATCGAAAAACTTACAACAAGTTAAAAACATTTTAGCTTTTTTTATTCTTTTCAAACAACAACAAATCTATGGTTTTCAGTGAAAACTGACAGTGTTCACTGACCGTTTAGATACCGCCATTGAAAATATAAGTGCTACCCATAAATACCATTATTGTTAATTGCATTTTGAAAGACTTTTATCACACAAATAACCCGCCAGGATTAATAAATCACGATACAGTCAATAATACTGATCTAAAGTTTTTTAGTTTAATTGCCAATATTATATGATGAACACCCTAACTGCTTTACAATCAAATACATTGACTTTTTTACAATTACTGGTAAATTTAAACATGAAAAAACTACATCTATTGTACCATAGCTTCACTTTCATAATGGCATAGTTAAATTTTATTTTAAGTGATAACCAAAATGTATATTATACCCAATTAATCCCGAAAAATAATTCAGAGAACTTTGTACAAAATTCATGACCTGAAGAAGCGGGATCGAATCCGGAACATTTTGATTAGGAATCACATTACATAACTCCTCAATTATAATAATATTGATTTGTAAATGAACCTTAAAATTATTTTATTTATATAAAAAACATTTGTAAACACACAGCTTTATACATACATACATACATAAATTAGAATGAATTCTGATTGAAGAAGAAGAAGATGAAGAAATATTTTAGAATTTTATTAAATTTAAAATAAGGTAAAAATCCTTTCTCTATATAACTACTGTCTGTCTACACTATACTATACAGTAGAATTGTTATGTAGATCATCAACGCTGTTTTTATTGAATTAAACAGAAAACTGTGTTTTTTTTTTGTTCTTCTACTTCTACTTAATTCATTCATTTTTTTTTTTCGAAAACATCAACGAAAATTTAAAATTCGAAATCCAACTTTAAAGCAAAAAAAAAATTTCAACAACCTGTATCACTACCACTACTGGATACAGGAAATTATTATTTGAAGTTGTATAAAAAAAAATAAATCGCTTTAAAGGCAGAAATTTAGATGAAGGTATGGGTGGATACGAAATAGTTTTTCACGAAGGAAATTATTAATTTTAATGCAAATCATAAAATTTAATTTGTAATGGATTCGCAAAGAAAATTATTTCAATACGATCTCGGCTCCTGTGTTTCATTTTTGTAGAGATTTAGTTTTCAGTAAAGTTTTATTGATGATATTAACTAAAATATACACACACACACATATATATAACAGTGAAATTCAAAGTAGTTTAGTAGATGATTTGTAATTTTCAAATAATGACGACACTATGTTAAAAGAACTCAATACGAACTTCACGCAGAACGTGAATAGAAACAAAGGAATATTTGATATAAGAAAATCGAAAAAATATAAAATTTCGAACTTTAATGTAATGCAAGGTGTTTTTACAAGATTTACGCTGCTCCTGCAGTCTGCAGAACAATTAACCTTCTTATTTTTGCTATATATATATATATAAATTATTTAAATATTAAACTCCGGCCTATGATGGATGGGGTATGGAGCCACGGATGGGGTTATAGGATAATGATGATTATGATGATGTTGATGATGATTAAATTCTGATCAATTATATACAGCCAAAAAAAATTAAAAAAGTTATTTGACATGAGTCTAAAACTTATTCTTCAATTCTCAAATTCAGTAACAAAAACTTTTTTGAAAGTTGAGCAGTTCGGGAAAAATATTATTCAATCTAATTTCAAAAAAACCTTTTCGGAGTTAATCGGATTTATAAAAAAAAAATTCATAATCTACCACTTCTCCACATAAACACACCGATATAAGTAGACTTTAAAGAGAAAATGAATATCAGTAAGCAACTGTAAGAGTTCTAATCCATGTGAAACCACAGCATTGTAATGTTTAACAATTAAATTTGGGGCACAATAGGTTGCGCAGTATGTAGAACACATCTTTTTCAACCGAAACGTTCCAGATTGAGTTCCGAATGAAAGCAAAATATTCTATGGGTGATTTGAGCTGGCTCTGTAACATTTATATTGAAATTAATTGGCATTGGATTAGCAATAAAAACAATCAAAAATAAATGTCCAGTAAAAAGATTAATCAACAACCAGATTAATCTTATGCATAATTTATATAACAATTTAAGTAAAGTTGGTTTAGATTTTAATATCTATTCATCAGTTCCAAATAGCGTTGACGTCCGTTTGTAGTTTAATCAGTTAAAAAAAAATGCAATTCATTGATACGACAAGCACAATTTTCTTCTCTTCTATTCATTAAGTATAGCTAGTATAATTTTTTTATAAATGAATTAAAATACGGAAAGGGAAAAGCGTTGCTGTTGGCCTACACATTTATTTGCACGACCACTGAAATAAATAAATAAAAAAAATAAATATTATACTATAGGCAGACACAAAATAGAATGTCAAACTTATTGAGGGTTTCTTCCTCATTCGCATTTCTATGGTTATGGAAAATTTAGAGATTAATTTGAAAATTCTTTAACAAACAATGTAGATCCAGAACCTGACTCATAAGCGTCCTCATTTTACTTAATTGACCAACAGACCATCCGCGGGACTCATCAGCGTTTTTTATTTCTACCGGGCACATGGAGTTTGATGATTAAAATTTTTATCTTAAAATTGATTTAATGATGAAGATTTAAAATGAACGATTTCAGGTCGCATTGACAATTTTACAAACCATTCTAAAATTAAATAGTAATCGTCAAAGGAATATAAATTGCACAAAAATGAAATCAATTCAAATTGTTCAATTTACCGTTAAAAATTTTCCACTAGGAATAAACTTTATAAAATCTTCTAAAATTCAAATATGAAATCAGTAAAGAATGTTTTTTTTTTCAAATTTTCTACTTCCGTTACTATCAATGTCTTTAAAAGAAATTTTTAACTGTTTAGACCAGAAGATTAGATAATTTCTTAGAAATTTTTTTACGACATATCAACGTAATTTTTCCCCCCCAAATGCTTTACGCATCAATTGATATTAAATCCATTTCGAGTGAAGAAAAAAATTGTTTTTTTTTGTATTGTTTTTGTTGTTGCACATCAAGAAAATATTTTCATAACCATCACCATAATAATAATCATCATTCATCATTATCGTAGAATATGTAATATGAATCATTTTCAGGTTACATCACAATTCTTGAATACATATAGATGATTATACCTTTCTTGTTCTTTCTCTCTTTTTCTATGAAATTAAGACCTTAGACATTTTAAAATTGCAAATTATTAACAGAACATCAGAATTATTTAAATTTAATAAGTATAACAAAAATTTGTTCTTCAAGTAGGTACATAGAAATTTATGTTTGATAAATTTCGATTCAATGAAATAAAATTTATATTGGGTTAGTATTGCAAAGTGATAAAAGTGGTTGTGCTTTCTTTCTCTGTCTCTCATTTATCGCTGATCTTTGTATGTTGGCTGAAATGTGGAATTTTGAATGGAATTTAGGTTTTGATATAATCGTCTCTATAATTGATCAAACATTAGAAAGCGTAGATTGAGCATTTGCATAGGTTTTGAATTTTTATTGGTGGTCCAGTTGATTGGGAATACATTAAAGTATCAAACGTCATGCATATTTTGCAAGAATGGATTGAAATTGTTTAACATGTTCGAATTTCGATGAATTCAATTTTTTGATTTTATTCAACAAGAACAGTTTTATTTAAATCCTACTAACTAATTGAAAGAGGTATAATCCAGCTAATAAACATCAATTCAAGTTGCCCATCGACTATACTCTGAAGGTGCTTTGTTTTAATCTTTTAACTAAGGGAATCTATTTGAAGATTCCGTACTATACAGTTAGGATGAGTTTACAATTGAGCATCAAAGTTTGTTATAAAAATTTTTAGTTCATCATCAACCATTGGCAGATTGGTATCTCCGTTTATATTTTTATGTTTATTGTTACTGGTGTTGTGTTTTTTGTTATTTGATATCAAATTTAGAATTAATTTTAAAGAAAAAACAGTTTCACGATCACTACCTCTTTATATTATATTGCTTCAAATTAACTTGGAATATACCACCCAATTTCCCATATTACGGTATTTATATCCCAAAGAATAGAAGCTGTTCAAAGAAAATTGTTCGGGTTTGCATTACTCAATGTAACATGGTAAGATTCAATAAATTTAACTATACCCATTAATATTGGCTCCACCTAATTCATCTGGATACCTTGAAGTAAAGAAGGGTAATCACCGATATAACTTTTATTATTTAAGTTCTTAAAAACTCATACTCTTATATCTCAATCTGTTTACATTTAAAATTAATATCAATACAAATTCTGAACTCCGGTTCGTTAACCTATATTTTCAATTGTTCTCTATAAGAACTGATATGAATGGTTAATATTGAGTATTAAATACGAAATGTTCACTAGTTTTTTTGTTTTCTCATTATCATATCTTGGACCTGGTTAAAAAAGTTAAGAATAAAAAATAAATGAAAGTAAATGTCTATGTACCTCTTACATTCAAAAAGAGGTCCTCAGATGAACATAAATATAGTACCTATACCTGTACAGTAAAACAAATGATGTTAAATATCTCGGAGTTCATCTTGATAGACGATTGACTTGGAAAAAACGTATTTCAAGTAAAAGAGACCAACTCAAAATAAAGTTAAAGATTTGAAACTGATTAAACGGTAAACATTCAAAGATGAAATTATGAATGACTACTAAATAGACGAATGACTAATAATTCGACAAAAAATTCGATAATGATATACAAATCCATATTAAAATCCATTTGGACACACGAATGTCAGCTATGTGGAAATAATATAAAGAATGCAATCAAAAATTTTAAGAGATATAACAAATGCTTCATGTTATGTGAAAAATAAAAATTCACATAAAGACTTAAACATATCAATAGTAAAAGAAGAGCTTGAAAAGGTCACAAACAATTATGCAACCAAACTCTCGCATGCATCATGCAAATTAATTGGCAAGAAACCTACTGAATGTTTTGATTATCCTACCAATCTCAGGCTTTGTGCGTCATAAGTCTTAATAAGTCTACTATAAAAAAAATTCATATTCATTACATCCTTACGTAAAATATACATTGTGTAACACCATATTTACACTCTCATTATAGCGTTTAGGACCAGTTGAAAATTTTTGTTTTCGTCCTCTACATATACTGATGTGCAACTGTGTAATTGCTTGATATAATCTTGTAATAAATTATTTTTTGTTTTGTTTTCAGATGGCAATAACTCATCGAAAGAGGTTTCAGGGACTGCTTCTGACTGAAAGAAAGGAGTTTTGAAGGAACATTAAAAGCTCCTATCATTATTGAAACATTAAAACTATTGTTTTAAAGACTAACCATTAATTTAGTTTTGACTCGAAAAAAGTAAAATGCCTTTGATTTATCAATATCCGAGAAATTTAAAATAGATAAAAGGTTTTAACCTAACTCAAGTTGTCTTATTTAGTCGCTTATTGTAATAAATAAATAAACAAGTTGGACATTGGATCAAAACATTAGGAAAGACGAATGGCAACAGACATTTATTCAAAAATACGGGATTGTGTTAGATTATTCGTTCTGTGAAATTTCATGTTTTGTACTCATCTTAAAGAAGTGATAGAATTTTAAGAACATATCCAGTTTCGGTAATTTATCTAATAAAAAATTGGAATTTCTAGAAATTAAATAAAACAGCACATTGTAATATGACTAGAATTTAATTTATTTATGATACACAACAAATGGATTCTTCATTATAAAACCTGTCAGATTTATTTTACGTTTGATGACGAAATCGATTGAAATCATTATTCACATTTTTTTACACCAAATTTTTAATTTGATTCACTAAAATTAAAATCGATTACTGAATCAGTTTTATTGTTTTTTTAAAAAAAAATTGAGATTCCAATTGAATCAGAAAATAAAATTTTCTGAAGGTTTCAGAACGTGATATTTACTATATTATAATGTACATATCTATAAAAATACATATGTATGTATACATTTGAAGAGTTCTTAGATTTTAAGGTTAAGAATTACTGCAATTCAAGTGTACTCATAAAATATGTTCGTATAGTATGCAGCATGTATAAATGGAGGAAGCTAAAGAATTTAAGAATATTTTTTTTCTCTTGCTATTACTGCTGCCATGTCACTACCATACTACTGCTATTGTTACGGTGTATGAATCAACCAACATGTATGAATGTGATGTGTAGGAATAACAAAAAAAAAAAAATAAAGACAAGGTAAATATGTATCGTATTTTGATTGATGAGTGGGTTGAGAGTATTTAAATGATGAATATGCAACAATAGCAATAGTAATAAAAATAATAATAACAATATAAAAACAACAATATTATTATGGTAGAAAATAAAATGCAGGCGATGTTCTCATTTTTTAATTTTTTTCTATAATTTTCTTTTTCTTTATTTTTATTGCAATACTTACTTACTTGGTTTGGTAGGTTGGTTGCCTTTAAAATAATTTCAATGTAACTTCTTACATTTTAAAGGTGGTATTGTATATATATATATATATATATATATATTGTATATTGTGCATCTTTTTAATAATTGAAATTCTTTACAGAAGCACACAAAGAATATTAGAAAAAATTGTGAATGGTAGTATGTAGTAAACTTCTGGGTACCACAAAAAAAAAATTAACAAAAAATAATAGAAAAAAACGAAAATTCTTTCAAAGGTGGAAATACAGAGTTGAACAATGTTGTTTTTTTTGTTGTTTTTATTTTTTGTGATACAATTCAAGAATTTATGATTAACATTGAGTAATAATAATAACATTCATGCAAGTGCTTCTTTGAAAGTATACATACTTATAAATTGGTTTAATTTCTTTTTGCTTTCATTTTGTAATAAACCAGATTCAAAGACCAATTACATACATACTACATATATATAGAATAGCATCTTGAGAAGGCATTAAAAGTACAAAATTGGATATGGAAAAAAAATTAGGGGCTTAATATTTTATGAAAATATATTGTAAATTATATACTATGGTTCTATTAAATTTAATAATATTTAATTGGATTTTTCTATATGTATATACGTATGTAATGAGAAGCTTCGATAGATAAATGGGTTATTTTAAAATTTGTATGTATGTTGTTGATGTCTTAAAATGTTTTATTAACAGAAGTTCAAAATTTTTTGAACTTACACGAATCTATTGGTTTTGTTTTTATTAAAGGATAGTTTTTGCAATAATTTAGGAATCGTTTAATCACTAGCTATCAATTTTTTTTGCAACGTAAGTCCTATCGGTTCTGTTTTGATCGTTTTTTCATTAATTGAGGAGTAAACTCGGCTTTATCTAATCGCTATTAATTTTTTTTAATATCGCAAGTTTAATCGCAACATGAATCGCAACATGAATCTATCGGTTCTGTTCTCACCAAAGAATGGTTTTTCCAATAATTGAGGATTAAATTCGGGTTCATTTAATCAATATAAATATTTTCTTTCTATGTTGATTATAGTTAATATTTGATTGGGGCGAATGTGTTACTTTCAATATTCGATTTTTTGGTTTCAATATTTTGAAATGACTTGTACATAATAACTCATATAAAAGATCACAAAAAAGCATACTAAGGCTGATTGGTTAATATGTCTTCCTACCTTTATTTCTTTCTGTTTAGGAACAGATTTCCTTGTTCTTATCCTAAGCTTGTCTATTTTGCATTGTCATATTTTGAAAGTTATTATCCGGTATGTCCTCACAGAAAATACATTGGAAAATTACTTGTTTTGTGTAATTCAGCCAGCTGATAAGAACACATACTACACTTTGATCTTAGCCATAGATATTTTTTTTTTGTAAATTTTATAAAATATTTCGTATGACAAAAAAGCCATAACAACTGTCGCTTGGATTAGATTAAAAATTTACTAGTATACTTTAAAATTTTTACTACAATTGGATTTATTTTTCTGTTTTCATTCATCGCTCTCATTACATTATTTTTTTTTAGATTAAAATTTTGCAAATTCATTTAAAACAGCAACAAAAAATAATAAAATAAAAAAAAAATTTTCAATTTGAAATTCGAAATTTTTTTCAAGATAATTTTAATTTAATTTTCACCGGAAAAAAACCCAAGTACTTGAAAAGATGATTAATATTAAAAAGATTTTTCATTTCATAAAGTGGAAATAAACAGAACACTTCACACTCAATACACAGTTCGATAATTTTCAATAGTTCCTATACTATTAAAATATTATATTATCGAAATTATATTAATATAATCGATTTTGAAATAACAAAATCGATTATTTGAACGTATATGGACTACGTTAATTTACGATATTTTATTACATCATAGTTACATGACACACATGTGAGTAGGTAAGGTATGCTCTTTATTTAATTATGTAAGTATATTCATATAGAATATATTTAAATTTATATACAAACTTAGTTATGTGTTTTTGACTTGGTTATATTTAAATCAAGTAAATCAAAATAAATTGATTTAATTTTTATTTCGAAATTGCGTAATTGGGTTTTCTTATGTTATTGTATAATGATGTATTTCTCTACTTCAAAGCTTCATGAAATCTTCATAAAATAAAATATATGCGATTATAGATGACGTTAAATTTTGGTTGACTAATATCCAAAGATTACATTGTTTTACACTTATCCGAAGCTACAGAGCATAAAATCTGTATCTGATGAATGCATTTCATTTTGATCATTCTACCCAGTTGGAATTACCAATTTATCTTTAAAATGACATAAATTGTACCTCTTCTTTATCTTTTTTTTGTAGATTGAGCGTTGTATACTTTTAGATTAAAAAAATATCTTTAAAAGATATTTTGTATAAGTTTGGAATTTGCATTAATATTCACAAATTTAGTTCTACAATTCCGGAATTCTACGTAAAAATAGTATCGATATCATAATGAAAATCTAGTTTATTAATTAAAATTATCTCATATGATACAAAATTTTACTATAGGTCTGTACGTTTCTAATGATAGGTAGTTTCTATATATTACACATCTATAATTATAATTGACAAGCATTTAAGGACCTGCGCAGTAAACATCTTTTCATTTTATCTCGTTTCTCCTTAATTAACTCTTTATATATAAATAAGTTGTATAAATGTTACGGTTAAGATAATGAATTGGTTATTATAAATAATAACCGGACATTATTTGGTTATTATTAATAATAACCGAACAAAATACGACGATATTATTAATAGTTAACGGTTATTATTAATAATATCCGGATTTATTATATTAACCGTAACATATATACTGTTTTAATTACAAAAATATTTTATTTTTAGTAATTTTATCCATTAAATGCAAACTTACTATATGTCGAAATGAAACAGTATATGAGGGAACAGTATTTATGTTTCCTAAATCAAACTTACTAACCTCCAAGTTTTTATGAAAACATGAGTGGCTTCTACTTTATCGTGAGAGTCTATATTTGTACGTAAATTATTGTTTGTTTAGAAACTTTAAATTTGGCTTTAACTTGAATTGTAACTGCTCAACAGGGGCCCCTAGTATTTTATATATAATGTACTAGTTTTTTTTGTCTGAAGCCTGTTATAACAACAACAATAATAATAAAAAACAGTTCATTATGAATGAGAATTGAGATATAATATATCAATTAATTTTAATGTATTGTGGAAGTAGGTGTAGGTTGAAGTAAAATATAGTGAGAAAATAATATTAATGCATTATGCATTATGAAAATAATATTAATGCACAGTGTTTTAAATTGTAATGTGCATACATTTCTAAACTGCATCCAAATTTTACTAGATTAGCCAATGGCATTATACTAGTGCTGCATACTTCTTTTTGTAATAAAAACCAAATTATAATTAATGCTTTATAGAACGCTTATATACTGTGCATTATTAAAGTCAGTTTACAATGTATATATTATACAAGCGTTACACAAGAGCTATAACGTATATTTTTTTTATATGGAAATAAACAGCAAACTTTCATGGCATAATCACAATTTTTTAGTCGCGAAGGATGCAAAATGTTTGGAATTCTTAGGCAGAAACAGAAAATACTTTATTTTCACCCTCCTATTAATATACAAGGCATACATTCGATCACAACATGAATACAACTTCCAATATTTGGGGCAGTTACCCAGCAGCATCCTACAGTGCTTTATTATTATCTTTATTTTAAAATTATCAATTATGAAGATATTGCACAACACCTATCATCATTAAATTATCGCTGTAATGTAGGAGTAGTACTTTATTTTATAAATATCTGTTGGGTAATTACTGTGACGAAATAAAATACATTGTGCCCAAAATACAATAATTCCAGCGTGATGCTCGCAGAGAAGGCCTTTCCCACAGATTCGTAGAGGCGCAGGGTGGGTGGCGCAGTAGGTAGAGCACCTACCTTTCAACGGAAAGGTCCCGGGTTCGGGAAAAATGCTTCGTTGGTTTTTCGAGCTGGTCTAGTACCCTGTCATTGGGATATAATAAATGACAAAAAATAATTGAGAGTATATCTGGTAACAAATTAAATAAAATGAAACTATTCTATTTAAGAAGGCTTAGTTCCTGACAATAGTAGTAGTTTTCCACATTTAATGAGTAGATAAGCCAGTAATTTGTTAAAATAAATACTCAAATTATTGTAGATATTGTAGTGTAAAATTGCAGTACCGTACTTAATTAAGCACGAAAAGGTGATTCTACCTAAGTTACTGTCAAGATCATCAAAAAAAAAATATACGTTCTCTGTATTTTTAGTTAATAATTTAATTTGGAAATTTATTAAAATTCTAATAAAACTCATGGCATTAATTGATTAGAGCCTATATGCGTGATTATTCCACAGTGCAATAAATGTCAATCACAAAAATTTTAGAGAGCCTAAATTGAATGTTGATTTATTTTTTATGTAAGTATGTAAGTATGTGTATATAGTATGAATAATTGAATAATCTTTTTTTGCTTTATGTTTTTTAATCAATCTCCGAGTTCTAATCATTAAAATTCTTTATCAATTGTTGACTTTGTTTCTTTCTGGATAATCACAATTAAACTTTAATTTGATCATAAAAACATTTTTTTTTTTGTTTTTTTTTTATAATACAATTTTTTGGTGAGTATTTCAAAATTAAATAATTTCTTACTATCATTTGTCACTTTAACCTCATACAATATACTTTAATATACAACAAATACATTAGCAATTTAAATAATAATTTGTATGTGTATTTGACATGAATATTTAAATTTATTTATTCATATTTTTTTTATCAAAAAAAAAATTGTTTATTTTTTTATTTAATTTCAGTTTTTGTGACTTAAATGATAAGAACGATTGCTTAAAAGGAAATGAATTCATTTTAGTAAATTAAATAGGGTAAATTGGTTAATTATTGAGAAGTTACTAATTTAAAAAAAAACTTTTGAAGTTTTAAATGTTGCGCTCGTTTATGTCAACTAGCTTAAAGTGGTCAAGGTTTACTTTGAAATTAAGGATTGTAATTTTATTAAGATATTCCGATGTCAATCGAATTTCTGCATTTATTATTATTATTAGTTATTATTATTATTATGATATTGTTATTGTTATTATTATTGTTGCCGTATAACTCAAAAATTACAGCAATATTTTTGTTTATCATAAAATATAAATAAAGCAAGAAAATAAATTTAACACATAACTATAGCTCCATTCAGGACTAAATCTATGAAACATGAGGCATAGTTAAACTAGACTGGAACGCAGTATTCGGTTGTAAAAAACACCAGTTCTAAATCAGTGACTATACGATTCTTGTACAATTAACTGAAGCACTCTGTCAACATTTTTCCAGTTCAGTAAATTTTTTTTTCACATTGTTTTTCACCTCTAAATTAAGTTTCAATTCCGGCCAAAAAATACATTCTAATTGTGTGTATACTAATCCTAAAATCATTATAATAGACTAACCCTGTTCTGTATAGGAACACCTTTTTTAACAAATATAATAAACAATCTTTGTCCAGTTTCAAAATATATGTTAAATAAATTTTCAATCAGCTGATTAAATTTTGCCTATAAAAAAAGAATAATATTTATTAAAAAATTCTTAAAAATCTCAATACAGATTTTTACCCTATTGACTCATTTCTCATTTGAAAAGTAATTGGTTATCATTATGCATACAACTAATTTATACTAAGCTTCAACAATCATCAATTTTGTGTTATTATTTGCGAAGTAAACATGTGTACATTACATATATGTATATATATATATATATATATATATATATATAATATATATATATTCCACACAATAACAAAATCGACTTTGACTCGTGCATTTCTTATACCTATAAATACATTCATACACATGCATAAATCTTTACATATTGTACAGTATTTGTAATTAATTAATTAACATCAAAAACTAAAAAATCATATCAATTCAATTGATGAGTCTCAGTCTCATCATTATGAAATGATTTCGAATAAGAAAATACCATTGATGATGATAATAATGATGATGATGATAGAAGAAATGAATTTCTACTTAATCACGTAATTTTTCTCAGAATTTCTTATTCATAATATGTTCTTAATGTGAGAATTAAAAAAAAGACAAAAAAAAGATTTTATTACTTTTGAAAAAAAAAAAAAATATCTTAAAGATTTTTTTTAATTTGTTTTGTTATTGTTAATTTGGTTTTGTTATTGATATTTTAACTTGATGCAAAAAAGTAGATTCTAGAAGGAAAATTGAAAAAATGACAGAGATAGGAGGTGGTTCAGAGAAGTTATCAACTAAAACTAGAAATTTTTTTAAAATTCCGTTATCGGTTGACTACTTTTAATTCTATTTATTCAGTGCATATGTAATTGAAATAGAAGATGGGACAAATTTATAAGATATTTTATAGACAAGTCACCCATTCACATTTATTTTAATTTCAAATTCATGTTATTTAAAAAAAGTATACGTCATCATTATCTGGCTTATAGTAACATCCAATATGTGTATTTATCTGGGAGCAACAAGTATTTTATAGCAACAAAATAAATACAATCATAATAAAAATTAAAATCTATAATTTTTTTATACAATCGTATGGTATTATATACAGGGTGATTACTGAATTTTAAATGTAATTTGGTACAAAAATAATTGTTGTTTGTTTTATACTTTTTATAATTAATTTAATTTGTAATGGACACATAAACCTCCTGGGTTTCATCGGACCCAAAGTTTTTTAATATTTAATTAAAATTTATTGATGAAATCTCATCATGTTTAAAATATAAAGTTAAATGGAAGTTAGGATTTGAATTTAAAATTAATACTTAACAACATATAAGACAGGGGTGGGCAATATTTTTTTTATATTTTTATTTTATACCAATGGCAGTAACTAAACGAGAATACTTGTCGAATATTATAGCTAGTATATTGTTATTGAAATTTAATTGAAAAAAATAAAAATTGAAAAGATAGTAAAATTGAGTATTTTTTAAATTTTTTGGTACACCAACAGTACTTTTTTAATAGCATAAGTTACACTTTTATTTTTATTAATTTTCAAATTATACTTTTGTATTCTGAAAATTAAAGCGAGACAATACCTTTTCCCAAATTCGGTTTAAATTTGGAAGGTTTGTATTTCAAACAAAATTTTATAAATTATAAATTCAGTTCTCAAATTTTGAAACCAAACTAATAACTACAAAGCTAAATCTAAATTACAGTTTTAGGTTAGGTGTCAAATAAAATCAAAAATTAAATGTTTTTAATAATGAAAAATGTTAATAAATTTAAATTGAATTTAACTCTAATATTTAGGTCATTTAATAAAAAATCTGACATAAATATTAATTTTTTATTAAATGAGAATTAAATGCAATTTCAAATTTATGTCGGATGTTCATCAAATTTAGGTTGTTTTCGCTTATTTATTCTAAAGGAATGAAAAAAAATAAAAAATTTGGTTACGTCCCGATAGAATATTACGAACTAGTGGAATAAACGAATAGAATACAATAAAAAGAATAAACAATAGAAACTGTCAATGTTTACTTTTTCATTCATTCTTTAATTTTTGTGAACAAAGTTTTTATTGGGATGTAGTTGTCGATTCCAAACATTTTGTAGATCTTTCTCTTTAAAAGAAAACAATAATTCTAATTGTAAAAGTCATATGATACTTCGTTCAATGTTCGATATGTTTCTATATGATATAACATAATCATAATCAATCATATTACTATGATTGTCACACCTAATTATATCAAAACGTCAAAATCAAAAGATTAAAATAATTTTTTTTAAAATAAAAGACTCTTGTTAATTTCGCAAAATTATTTTATTCCGACACGTGTTTCGACCTTTCGGTCATAATAATGGATCATAAATGGGTGTCAAAACAAAATACTACTACTTTAATCACTACTACTGAACGCTACCTATTGTATGCAGTTGTTGGTTAAATGAAATGTCATACTGGCGTACAAAATCATTTGATATCATATGATTACTTATTATTATTATTATAGTTAGGGCTAACGGGTGTTTTCATTTATTCATTTGTGAACTGTCATTCCATTTTCCATTCGTAATTCTATTTTCCAACTCTGAGATGGAATAAAAAAAAAATACGTTTATAATATGTGGAATAAATACAAAAATATAGAACAGAATAATTGAATGAATAAAGAATGCTTTTTGACATATTCTGAATATTCGGAATGAATAAACAGAAGCTTAGATTTTAATCTCAGGTAACTACAAATGGTAGCTTACACAATTTTTAACAAATAAGACCAAAGCTTTAGAAGATAATGAAAATCTTTTAATCTTTTGTGTTACCAAGGGAGGGTAAGCGCTGATAACTCGAAAAAGTATGTTAATTGAGACCAAAACCTGATAAAATTTATGTATATAACAATTTCTAATTTTAGTAAGTTCTTCCCTATTTCACCCAAGTGATATGTAAGTATTAAATAACCTATCTAGCTCGTGTCTTTTCGTTATGAAAAAAAATATATGAAAACTGTATGTAAGTAGGTAAATATGTAAATAAAAACAAAAAAAAAACTTTTATTAAAACATTGCGTGCCCGGAGTGGGATTCAAAAAATGCGGACCTCTACTGAAATAAAATGAAAAATGAACGAATTTTTATTCAAAAATTTTTCATTGTAATTTAATTATGATAATTAATAAAATAATAATTATAATTTTTTGACCTATCTGTTTAATTTGGTTAACATTTTTACAAAATTCAAAAACTCCTCTTCCACCTGTATAAATTCAGTATTATGTACTACGAACTTAAATTAATTTTTTTTTTTTCAATTAAATCAACATTTAAAAATATGCTAATATGCCAAATAAACAAGTTAGTGAGTTCTACTATTCCTAACAATGATTTAAATTTTAAAAATAAAATAAATATTTAAATAAACTCCATAGGTAATGCTAATGACATAGGTATGTATATTATATGTTTGTTTGTATGTAATGTACATTTATAAATAATATGACTTTCGTACACAATTATTTGTACAAATGGCAAAGTCGATGATGACAAATCGATTTGGTAAATATTTTTTCATTTGATTTTTTGATTTATTTCACAAGTTTTCATCAGATTCCATTATATGTCAACAGTGTTTCGTTATTGTATGGCAGTGTACATACTAGTTTATCATACAATATTTTATTTATTAAATAGCAAAAATATGCAAAAAAAAAAAATGTTTAATGGAAATTACGCAATGTTGAAAATTACACAATAGCTTTTCCCAAGCCCGGTATTTCAAACAAAATTCAGTTCTCAAATTTTGAAATAAAACTGATAAAACTGTTATTATTTCAGATAACTGTTATTTTTTACATTATTAATACTATCAGCGGTTCTATGATCAAATACAATAATTACAAAGCTTTATGTAAATCCAAAATCCAAAAAGAAAAGATGGGATTTTGGTTGTTGTTTTACTTACGTTTTATTATTTTAAATCCAAATTCAAATCTGATTGTGAAAATCTGTTTGTTGAAAAAAAACAGAGGCAATATTTATTTAATTTACTAAAAAGTATTGAAAAAGGGACGATTTGAGAACGGTACCGTTAGGAACAGTTTTCAAGATAGGTAGGTTGATGTGACCATTGTAGTTGCTTCTGGGATACCAATTACCAACTAATTGTGCATTTTTGTTGTTTAGTTGCATTTTTCTTTTATTTTTCGTAAAAAATAGTGAAACTTTCAATTAAATTAAATAAAATGAAGCTATGCTGAGACAGATTAGGCATGGTTTATGTAAATCTAGACATAGAAAATAATAAGTACTTAAGACTAGATGGGAACGATATTTTTTTATGATATTTTATTTTACATTGAGTTGATAAACCAGTAATTTGTTAAATAAATACTCGAAATATTGTAGATATTGTTGTGGAAAATTGTAGTATCGTACTTAATATTTTTTTTTTTTTTTTACACTCTAATTAAGCACGAAAAGGTGATTCTACCTAAGTTACTGTAAGAGTGTAAAAAAGAAACTAAATTGTTTGAATACAATTAACTTTTTATATCAAAAACAATTAGTTATGTAAGTCTTAAAAAATTAAACTGCACATATATTTTTGAACGACTCTGTTCATACAAACATACATTAATAAATTTATAATGTTTTTTAATGAAGTTTTTGGTTTGGTTTTTGTTTTGTTGTTTTTTTTGTTATTTTTTTTTTTTTAAATAATTAAGTAATGATTCAAACGATGAAGTGATGTGTGATGAATTATGATGATGATAATGATGACGATGATGAGATGAATTTCAAATCAGAAAGCATATTGCGCAACATTTTAAAAAATGTGTTTTTAATATTTCTGTTTTTATTGTTTTTATTTGTTTTTTTTATTTTTATATTTTAAATGGTATAGCAAAATTGTTAATTGATAGAATTATTTAATTGTGTAAACCAAAAATAGTCATGATATTTTTGTGTTGGTTAATATTTAAAAAAATAATAATGTTACTGTTTTGTTATAAATGAAAACTTTAAATGCATAACAGATTTTTGTAATTTTTTATCAAAAAAAAAAAATAATAAAAACATCAAAAACATACATCATTTAACAAAATCATCAATGATGGTGTTTTCCGACCTTGACCAGTTGTTTACTTTACTGGATAAATTATTCACTCTGAATTGATGTTTGTTTGTATATGAATGAATGTTTGTGGCAATTATATTTGAAGGTATGAAAGTTTTTTTGTTTAATGATGATTAAAGGTGAAAAATTATTTTTTTTAATACAAATTAATTTTTTGGTTCTTTTTTAAATTGAAATGAGTTATACTATTTTTGGTCATTTATTTTTGGAATTTAGTTCAAAAGTTAATAAGCTATATAAAAATTAATAATAATTTGTAATATGTACTTAGATTGAGAAAACAAAAATGATTATATTTTTATTTCTAAGAATTAAAAATACAGAACAGTTTAGCTACATAAGAGAATCTATTTCCATAGATGTAGATACAAATTTAAGAGATTTAGATTTAGATGCAAATTTAGAAGTAATGCAAAAATATACCTACGTACAATCTACAAAAATTCAAGAGTAATATTAATAAATTTATTCAAAATGTCCCTACTAATCAAAGGGATATTTTTCTTTCTACAATCCTCAATTAGTCCAAACTATACATCCGTGTATAAAGGTATCCTTTGAAACCTTTTAACTTAACTTTAAAAAAAATAAAAAAAGATTGAATAAACTATGTTTTTGGCACTACAAAATTAGAGTTTAAGAGGTAGGTGAAGTTTATTAGGTAGGTAGATAGTAGGGGCGGCCGGCATTACGCCGACACACTTAGACCAGCAAGGTTCATTGTAATGTGACCGGAACTTTCCTCGCATGAAAATCTACTGATTAAACCATTCTTTAACAACTTTAGAACTTTATACAAAACGGTGAAAGCGGTTTGATTTTAGTGCCTTCAAGGATCCCAGTCCGTCTAGAAACAAGGCTTCTCGATGAGTTTTCATTTTTTGATAGGAACCAAAGCCGGTACAGAGTAGATGTTGAACAGTTCTGCAAAAGTTGTTTGAGGGAAGTCCACTTCTGGCATGTTTATGAATTAAGACAGATCATTGTCTGACCTCTAAAGTGCTGATGTCATACTTTTTCAACGATAGTAGGTTAAAGTAGCGCTTCAGGTTCAGCTGAAATAAAACTTAACCCTCATGTGTTTAAAGGGTAAAAAACAACCCTACCAACATAGTTATATGCCTAAATTGTAATTTTAAACTATTTTAAGAAAGTCAAATTCTTATGCTTCATTGGCAGTCTAAATATTTAACATATATACAAAAAGAAGTAAAATAGGTCTGTTAGGATATATAGATTTTTAAATTTTGTAAAAAGAAATAAATAATTTATTCTCTAAAAACATTTGTGAATTTGGAGTTGAACAGAAAAGAAAAAAGATTTGTCTCTGATAAAAAATCAAAGTGCAGCGTGTCGACGTGGAAATTGTATATACATAATCTACAAAAAAAGACTTTCGCATAATAGATCCAAATGATTATTGGAGAAATTAATGCAAAACAAAAAATGTGTTAAAAAGGGAGTAATTTTAAGTACGGAAATACTTTGGCAATTATGAGTTTGATTTAGTTTTTATATTTATATCGTAAGACAACAATAAAAGATAAAATAAAGCATGCATTTTTCCCTGCATATTTCCATGGATTTCTCTACAAAATGTATTATTATTGAATATTACCATAAAGCATGGTTTATATTCGCCACAATACCATTAAATATTTTAATAAAAAAGCTGTTAACTATTTTAGTTTAGACTTTATTAATTTTGATAAAAAAGCTAGCATAATGATTAAAGATTTCAGTCGAAGGATATTGAGTTGAATAGTTTTTGGCTATTCAGTCTGAATAAAATTGATATTAAGTTGGAATAATTCCGAAAGAAGGTTTATTTTTTGAACATCCAATCAAATGAAAAAGTGGCGGGTGTAATGTCTGGAGACAGTGGTACTTTAAAAGTATTTTTTTAGTTTGTAAATGTAAGCTTTTTTTTTTTTTAAATAAGTATAGGAGTGAATCGAGTTCCAGACTTTCAATTGTTTTAATTTGAATTGTAATTTTTTCGCCTACATAAAGTCGTTAAAAATTAAAAAAAAATGGTAAAAAGACAATGAGAATTTTAAGTGGATGTATACTTAAAGTAAACAGAAATAGACCCCTGTTTTAGAAGAAAAAGAAAAGCGAATACATTTGAAGCCAATTTAATTTTAGAAGGCTGAGCGTTATATTTTTACCCAAATGAAGATTTATAATGGTTTAGAAGAAACTCTAAAGCAACTTTAACCCTTAATCGAATCAAATTCTATTGATATAAATATAAATCAATGGAAAAAATAATTCAACTTTTAAAACCTTAAAATCGATTATAGAGTATGCATTTGTTGATTCTGTGAAAACTAAAAATAAAAAAATAAATAATCGTCAATATCACTAATCAAAAGAATAACTAGTAGAAACTAAGTAGAAACTAATCAAAAGGATATTAAAAACATTGCTAAATTACCATCAAAATAATAAAAATCAAGCAATATTCTATGCTATGATCTTAAGGAGTATAAAGTAGAGTAAAATTCTGAAAGTAAATATTCGTACAAGTCATCAGAGAGTTATACAAAACTGGATAAAATATCGTACAAATTTATGAGAAATTTTAAGTACTCTGTGTAAGTTTGTATAATTACACCAGAAGTATAATGCTTTAAAACAAAACTTTCATCCCGAAGACATATGATGATTTAATTTTTTTTATTATAAGTTAAAATCATATTAGAAGTTAATACGATTATTTATACTACTACCACACTCAGCGAAAAATATGATTTACTGAAATATAATGAATTCGAACGGCTCATGTTGATATATTTTGAACTGCTGATAGTTCGAACTCTTAATAACTGACCTTAGATAATTTATATACGATAGATGGTCCAAATCAAAGACAATAAAATACAATAAAATTCACATATTAATGTGTCAGAACCATAGTGGCCTAATCCTCATACAAGTCTCGTACATTTATCGTAAAATTGTTGATAAACTCTCGAACTCAAACTGCTGTTGAAAATAATATTTTTATACAGTCAGAAGTGGAGTACAAAATTTAAGATTTTATTTTGTTATATTTAAAAATTTACTCAAAAATATTAGTCTAACCATTAATCATAAAGATCAACTGTTTGCTTTAAACATTGTTGATAACTTTCGTTCATTTTACTCTATCTTGTGCAAATGTCTTCCCCCTGTTAACTCCAATCTTAACCTCAAAAACCACCATTTTCAAATTTCCACCATTAAAATGTACAAAAATAGAAATTTTTCTTAAAGTTAGAACAAAATCAAAATAGGTCTCTTAATGTGCTCAAAAGAATTAAAATAATAAGCTTTTGTTCGAAGTCGATACCTTCACAATTCAAATAAAAATTAAATATAATTTAAAAATATTTGTTTTTGCAATAAAATGTAAATGTAGGTTATGAGCCATTATGGTTTTGAGCCACTCATATTTGATTACAATGAATTAGAATTAATTTGCGGTAGTGTGTCAATACGGTTTTATGTTGTGAACATTTTTTTTCACCTGAATTAATTTTTTCTTTTAGATAAAATTGGGGATTTTATCGAATTCTTGTGTGGGATTTTTTTAGAACAAAAAGAATACTAAAAATAGATTCTGGAAAGTTATTTCGATGTCCAATTATAGTTTTATTTTTTTTTTTTGTATAAATATATTTTATTTTTTTTAGAATTTATATATTTAGAATAAAAATATAATATTTAAGATATTTGATTTGAAATAATAATGAAGGTAGATTATATCAGATTTATTTTTGGTAAATGTCAATTACAGTAAATACTTTTATTTTTCACTTGAAAGTGACTATTCCAGTTGCGTCTGAAAAACCAATTAGCACTTAATTGTTGTTGTTGGTTGTTTTTTAGGGAATCACCCTTTCAAAGAATTCAGTACTAGAGCCAATCTGTCCGATTGAAAAAGACGATCAGAGCCCCAATCTAGGGAAGGCCTAATTTAAAGTCTGAAATCTAACCTGATGCAGGTCAAACAATGAGAATCCTTTTAGAAAAATTCACAGTAAAGAAAAAGGACCTACCGACACTTGCATTTATAGACCTAAAAAAAGCTTTTGATCGATTATCTAGATAAATTATATGGCAAGCCCTCCGATATCACAAAGTACCTGAACAGTAAATCGAAATTATAAAAGATATGTAAACAAATACAACAAGGCAGGTAAAGAGTAAAACTGGTCTATCTGAAAGGTTTAAAGTTGGTGTTGGGGCTCATCAATGCTCAGCTTTGAGCCCACTTCTCTTTATCCCCGCTTTGGACTACCTTACAAATAAAATTCAAGGTCCTGTTCTATGGACAATTATATATGCAGATGATATTGTACTCATAGCCAAATCTTTAGAAGAGTTGAGCTGACATTTTAGAAAACAATTGCTTAAGTCGAACCAAAATGGAGCATATGCAATTATTTTCGAACGAAAAATTTATAGGTCCAACAAATATAGCAAAAATAAAAAATGTACCAATACCTATAACGAATGCTTTTAAATATCTTGGTTCAATTATAACATCAAACGGAAAAATGGATGATGACGCTACAAGCAAGTCGTGCAAATGCTGGCTGGCTGAAGTGGAGATCGGTAACGGGTGTCCTATGTGACAGGAAGTTTCCGGTTAAACTGAAAGGAAAATTTATAAGACAGCAATCAGACCAGCCCTAATGTATGGAACAAAGTGTTGGGCAGCAAATAAAAAACATGAACAAAAACCAAGGACGTCGTTTATATGAGAATGTTAAGGTGGTACGCAGGTGCAACGAAACTGCAAAATTAACACATCAAGGGTACTTTCAAGATTGCCGACATCAAAGACAAATTAGCAGAAAAACGTCTGAGATGGTCATACGAAGAGACGAAGAAAATGCTGTTCAAAAAGCTCTTAACATATCAATACCTAGGAGGGGCCCAGGAAGACCATCAGCAACATGTCTTGGAACAACCAATAAAGATATGAAGAAAGCAGGATTGAACGCTACGACAGCCCAAAACAGACGTTCTTGATCAAGCAGGGCCGACCCCAAATAAGGGAAATGGTCATGAAGAAGCAGAAGAAGGTTTGCAAAAGTGAAGGTTGAAATAAAATAAGAACTCGTAAATAAAATAAGAATTAAAGAACAAATAACTATAACCTTCTGTTACTGTTAATTATAGCACAAGCATACCGTTGAAAGCCCACATATTTTTTTCTTGATAATACTCTTATTGAGATCGTCCTAATATCGAAGTTCTCACCATTTGAGACCGCCATTTCCTGAACAATTAGAGTTGCCCATAATACAACTGGCAGATACCCTGACTGTAAACTAAATCTTATATACTTAAGGACTCATATTCATAATTGCATTCATACGGATAATCCTAATAAGTTAACTTAATACTGTAGTAGTGATAGTGGGTTCCAATCTCTACCCTTTATATATATGTATAAATCTAATCTAAGATCGTTCTAGTGATCTCATATCTTTTTTTTGCAAATTTCATGGCATAACAATTATTTCAAACTATAACAATTGTGTATACAAGTATACGCTGATGGGTGGCGCAGTAAGTAGAGCGCTAGCCCTTCAACCGAAAGGTTCCAGGTTCAATTACCGACGAATTTAAGAAAATGCTTTTTGGATTTTGCGACCTGGTCCAGTACCCTTTATCATGGGAATAAAATAAATAATAAATAGTTGAGAGTTTTAGTTATCACTAAAAATAAAATGGAACTATGCTACTATGAAGGCGAAGTACTCTACAGTAGATATAGTTTTCCACATTTAAATTTGTAGATATACCATAAAAGTTCTAAAGAAAAGCTATGTGATTGTCTATTTCAATCTCTGTGTAAAAGCAGTTAGTGTGTTCATCCCATAGACTTGGAATTATATAAAAACACAAGTAATTATTTCACGATTAATTAGATTTTTATATTTGAACGTCGAAATTTGCCACATTCTTTTAAAATATTTAGCTAAGTTTTAAGCCAGTTTTAATTGTTTGCCAAAATGTCAGCTGCTACACAATGTAAGTGCATTCGTAATTTTTTGTTATTTTAAAAGATTTCAAGAGTCATCTAATAAAATTTAAAAAAAATATAATTCAACTTATTAGTTAGACGAATTCGAAGCACAGAAAAAAGGCAATTTTTTCCGAATTAATTAATATTTACAAAACAAGAAAAAAAAACTTATACAGGGTGGTCCGGTTTAGAGCCAAAAGTTTTTAAGGGGTGATTCCTTGGAGTAATTTAGGAAAAAAAATGTTCTAGAAGAGGGGTCTATCTTTAAAATTACCTGAGCTACAGAGTGTTAAAGAAAATCGGATTAGAAAAATTATGTCTAAAGAATATAAACTACAGCTCAGAAGAAATTGAAACTAGAGCAAAAAAGAAATCTTCTTCATAGCTTTTTTTTAGAATTAATACACCTAATTAACGGTATATGTTGAATGAGTATCAGACTTTGAATAATAACTGCATAAACTTAAAATTTTGCTTTTAAAAACTGAAAATTTTGTAAAAAACGTTGATTATCTCGAAAAAATTCGCTAATTTTTTTTTTTTTGTATTGTGTTGATGCGCTAAATCATCCCCTACAACTTTTTCATGCACAACTTTCATATCAGACTTGCCGTTTTTCTGGTAAAGTCATATTTAATATTTGGGTAACTCATGTTTTAGTAAGAAAAATGATAACTGAGAGTTGAATATTGTAACAATTTTATTTTTTAGTCAAAATTAGTTAAAATTACTGAAATTAGTTAGGGTTAATGAAATTTTATATGACTTTACATGAAAAACGGCAAGTCTGATATGAAAGTTGTGCATGAAAAAGTTGTAGGGAATGATGTAGCGCATCAACACAATACTCCAAGGAAATCACCCCTTAAAAACTTTTTGCTCTAAACCGGACCACCCTTTATTTATTCTAACCGATATAAAAACGAAATTCATACAAAATAAATTTATTTTTGATGTCATTTTGTAGAAAGCTTTGACTTTGAACCCATATTTTTTATTTTTTTTTCATAAATTAATTAATACGTAGATACATACATATACATGCTTACGTTATGTCACTTTAAATATATATATATATACATATATATTATATTATGTATAAATATTATCTTCTTAGTTAAAAAAAATGAATAATTGCTAATAAGCACGATACAATTTTTTCATAGTAATTTAACCTTTGCTTTTTTTTATACAAAATTCTCTTTAATTTGATCAACGCAAGCCTGATGATGACTTGCCTTTGCCTATAGTTTAAATAAAAGAAGCTAAATTTTATATTGGATTAATTTCCAAAAACAGTAATTTCATCATACCTTATGTGGTGTACAATACGTATGTGTGTAATTTTTAAATTAGAGAAAGGTGAAATAAATAGATAAATTTTTAAGAAATATGAGTGTTACAAATCAGGGTTGACAATTTAATATAATTGGGGCATTTACGGTACATTTTTAAAATTTTTTAAGCAAAGGTACGTTTTTGTAAAAAATTACTCATTTTTAATGTTATTTAAAGATTTTGTTAAAAATTATATAAACATTTCTAAAAATTTGTTAGCTTTAAAAAAAAAATACTTCTTTACATTCATGACATTTCTTGCAAAGCAGATTAGATTAAATTTTAACGAGTGGGGGTCCTATATCACCCAAATCACAAATGGGCTTATTTTGATTACCCGCAGTTGTGTATTTACATATGTATCTGAGTTCTTAAGAATGCCTGATTTAATTTCAAGATATTATTCTGGGTAGCTCCCATTGTTCCCAGATGGCGAAATCTGCAAAGAGTGAGTCCTTCGCATTCTCAGAGCATATGTTTAATATATTTAATATACATTACATATTCTACACAAGTATTCTGCAGAATATGTTTTAAATTACTTCACATATTTTGCACAAGTTGTTTTCGACTAGGCCGATCATATAAGTAGACAGTGGCCAGTTATTATCTCTCAAACGTGGAAGAGATTAATTTAATTTAAAAAAAAAACTTAACAATTCTAAATATTGAAGGTGTGAAATTATGAATGACGTGTCAACGTAAAACATCTTTCTCTTCATAGAAATAATTCAAAAATAGAATATTTTGAATTTTGAATTTTGTTTGATTTCAGATGTCAAGATAATAAAGCAAATGGTTTCGTCTTATTTATATTATCGTGTCCATAGCACTTTTTTGTTATTTGAATGGTACGATCAACAAATGTTTTTTGACAACCCTGGCTAATGATTAAATTATAGATACATAGATACAAAAACATTTACTATATTTAATAGCGAAGAATGCACATATTATGTTTGTATGTATATATTGTGTAGAAGAAGGTATGATATTCCATGAAATGAACAAAAATTATAAACATGTCAATGTTCGTTTATATTTTTGTCTTCTAAATATAAATGTGTAGAGCTAGGTGTATTTTTGTTTTTAGTGTCAAAAATTTATAAATAAAAAAAATTATTTTTCAACTTCTTGTTTTTGTTATTGTTTTTTTTTTTTTTGCTTTTGGTATAAAAGTTATTTTAAGGTCAAAAACAGTTCGAGGGCAAATTGAATATTATTGTGACGTTTTCAGCAATCTGATTATTCATTCATTGTATTTTATTAAATGTTTATGTTGTATATGTGTTGGTGTGTAAACTATATTAGAAAGAATATCTTAATAAATTAGTGTAAAATTATTGTATAGAAAAATTTGTAATTAATCACCTAATAAAAATAAGAAAAATAAATATTTTGTTGTTGGTTGTTGTTGGTGGTAATAAAATAAAATTTTGGTTAATAAACTAGCCAAATACCGAGAACAATATTTCAATAATAACAATGTAAGAGTAACAAATAAAAATCATTAAGTACACAGAGGTGATGCAACATCTTGTCACAAACATATTGAAAGGAGACCTTTACGAACTGTAAAGCAAATGAGATCAAAATGTAATTTGATAAGACAGGTTTTAACTCAAACTGTTCAAAGAAAAGAAATAGAAGATATGAAATTGAAATTGATCTATCAAAGGCCAATTAGTAAATTTTTTTAATTTAATTCGTGCCAATAGTAAAAGGAATGTCAAGAGAAAAATGTATTCAGTAGCTATTGATAATTTTATCATAAAATTATTTTCGAAATTATTATGATAAAGCACAAAACATTCCGGAAAATAGTTGAATATCGCATATATGCTTACCACAATGCGGAGTATATCGACAATACCTTATTCAAGGGTTTTATAGCTCCTGAACATGTAATTTTTTTTTAGACACAAATGTTTATATTCAAAACCGTAACCACGTCCCCTTATATCATTATAATAGACGGGCTAATTATATAACTATTGTTCATAGTCCGGGCAATATAAAAGGAGAAAATTTTAAATTCGAAATGTCAATTACAGATTCGGACAAATTAATTAAATCATAGTATTGGCGATGGGAAAAATGTAATACATTATTTTGTTTTAATTAGGTTAAAATATTTAAAATATATTAAATTAGGCTAAGAGGGCTTATAGTTCAGAAACGAATTTTAGCAAAATCTGTACATAGTAATTGTATTCAAAATTATTAAAAATAGTGAATAAAATCAATATAAAAACTGAAAATTTGCTAAGATGTTAATAATATATTACAGAGTTTTCAAGCGGTTATTGGTTGTGGGTGAAGATTTGAATAAATTTATTGCTTAAGTTTGACTATGTAATTAGCCAACCGATCTATATGTAAAAGCAGTTAGGGTGTTCATCCTATAGACTTGGAATTATAAAAAAAAATACATATGTATATCTATAGTAATAATAATAATGCTATAATACTATATCAATCTAACTAACCTTCCTGTAATGAGATTCTGCTGTTTATCAAATATAAATTAAGAAAAACCATCTCTAAAAGAAATTGGAAAGCTTAAATGCGATGCCATTCAAGAAGAGGAAGAAATGAAATAGAAAATGGCTTTATTGCGAAATAACCAGTTTTGATTTTTAGACCAATTGTTATAATACAAAACTTGAGCGTGTTAAATCTATATCTATAAAATAAAGTTATGTATGTGGCATGTGCAGAAAAATTATAACGAAAGTACAGAGAAGAGGAAGAAGAATAATTTTTTTTTTTATAATAAAATTATTTTCTTCTCGGTTTAATTATTTCAAATCAGTATTTCTTTTTTATATATTTTCTTTTATCTGTCAATAAACTGTCAAAAATTTTAAAATTAAAATAAATAATAATATCATTATTTTTTTGTTTATTTTGTTTGTTGTCTCTTTCATTCATTCAAAATTTTTGACTACACCTGTTTTTATTTTAAAAAAAATCTTGTTTTTTTGTTTTGTTTTTATTTTTGTATTGTTTTATGTGGCGTTTGTGATGATTTTGATGACGATGATAGTAATGATTATTATGTATATTATATTGATGTTCACCTTGAAATTATTTTTGTTGTTTTTCTTGTAATATTGCATCAAATATATGTACTAACAAATTTTATATACAAAATATAAATATGTATATACAAAAGTATATATATATGACTATAAAGTAGAGTAGTTTTATTAAAGATGGCTGCAAGCCAGTAAGCCACCCTCCTTCTTCATTTTCTTCTCTTCTTTTGTATTAAAATTGCTTTTTTTCGTTTGAAAATTTTTGTTTTTAATATTTAATAATTTTGAAAAATTTAATTTAATTATTTTTGTTTTTTTTTTTCTAAAATTATTTTGTTTTTCTAAAATAAAAGGTGTAAAGAAGTTTTTTGCGTGGGATTTTCTCACTAAAATTAAATTATAATTTAATTAAAAATATTTTATTTATAGTATTTTGTTGGTTTGTTTATTTTGTAATGTTTTAATTATTGAAAGTTGATGAAGTGGTTTCGCTTATGGTTTAATTGTTGTGTAATTTAGTATTTGGAACTTTGGAATTAGTAATATTAATTTATTCATTGAAAAATAAAGTCCAATGAAAAATATAGATTTTTTATTTTTGAAATTCAGTTTGGAAAACAACATGAAAATCATTTGAATAAAAATTTGGTTCTAGTCCAGAAATAAGTGAAGTTCAATGGAAGAAGGCGTATTTAAGAATAAACTGTAAATGTAAATAAATTTATGAATCGAAATAACTTTGACTATTTTATTTTTTGTTTAACCTATGAATTTTCAAAAAGTTGAAAACAATCCAATTTTTATTTTTTGTTCAAAAAAGCGTTTCCGAATGTCAAATTAATTTAAATTTTTTATATTATTAACACTAGTAGATAACAAAAAGTTTAGTTTTATTTTGATAAAATTTATTTAAAAATTAATAATATAAAAATTTTACAACATGTTAGAAATGGACTTTTTTCATCATTATTCTGTATATACATCTGTGTGGCATAGGACGGAAAATAAGCATAGACGACATATAATAATTATAATTATATATAATATATTTTCTTTTGCTTTATTGTGATACCAGAGGACTAAGATTTTGCATGTTCCATGCACCACAACAACCTGGTGAGGTTTGTGGTAAGGTTGTGCTACAGAATTATTTTAGTTAAATGTTCCACTTTGACGTACTGAACGAAGCCTTTTATTTTCAAGTTTGGAGAAAATCATCGAACAAGCAACAGAGGCAGCAACCTTAGAATACTATGTCCTATGTGACTCTAATTCACTAACAATTTCAAACTATCACTTAATTCGCGATTAAAACTAGTCAAATATGATTAATAATTAGTAATAATTATTAATATTAATAATTAATTAATAATATTTTAGTAATAATTAAATATAAAAATAAGGTAAAAACATAAAAGATGCAACAGCAACTTTTTCAGACGTAATTTCTAGTTTATTCAACTACATAACACTGATGCGGTGCATTGTCCACGATGTCATATCTAAAACAGTTGTAAGGGTATATCTTCTTCATATCCAATTTTTAAGATTTCTTTAAATTTTCTTCGGAAGGTGAAAGCAATTCGGTTGAAAGTATTAACCAATTGTGATCCGATTGAATGTGGATTGGTATCATAATATATAATATTTGTGTTTTGGATTGATCTAATATTTGTGCAGGGATTCGTTGTATTAAATTAGTTTAAATTTAGTTTACATCACTAATGGCTGAATTAATTACTCTGAAAATGAAAATGTTAAGCCAAAGTGGATCGCAATGAATTCTGGAGTTTAAAACACCAATCTCAGAGTAACGATTCTTAAACATTACTACTGAAGGAACTCCAAGATCAAATGTCCAGCTTTTGCAAGGTATTTACTTTGATGATTATAGTTTTCCTGCAGTATTTTTGAATTTTGTTTTGTAGCTCTATGTTCTGTCGAGGGAAAGCCAAAGTATTTTGATTTATAATTACGTCTTATTGGTTCCCTATTCATTACCACAGTTAATTCGTAACGAATTATTTTGTTTTTTAGATGACAACATCACAATTCAGTTTTCTTTACACTGGATTTAAATGACCATTTTGTAAAGGTGAATAATGTTTGAGTCTGCATTCAGGCCTAATTATTTATTATAATGTTACAGCTCCACAATTTTGCCAATAAAAATTATTTTTGATACATTTTAAATTGAGTAAAGATTAAATCTTAGTTTTTAAAGTTATATAAGGATTTAATTTTTATATAAATTTTGTACAAAATAATTGTTAAGTCATCCAAAGAACACCTGAATATTATATTTCACTTTACATATACCTTTTTACAATCATATGATGAGAAATATTATTTACAAAGGTATATATTTTTACTGGAATACAATTATCATAATGTTTCCAATCTGACTTAAAAAACAAAAACATAAAATCAACATTAACATTGAATCAAAAAAGAAAGAGCATCATTAAATTATGTCCAACAAGTTGACGAAAAGATTGAATCAGAAAAAAAAATCTTTATACATATCCTCTCTTTGTACTCTTAAAACAATATTCATCTTCCTTCCTTCCATTTTTTTCAGTTTTTTTTTGTTTTTACTTTTATGTCAATTTATTCCTTCTTTGGCATCTAAAAACAATCATAACGATACGACATTCTTGAATATTATTATAATTTTTTTTTCTTGAAAATTATTGTAAAGAGTTTTCATTCATTCTGCCGATGGGAATCTTCATCTATACATCCTATGTACTTCTACTCGAAAATTGCTTATTATGTACATCTGTAGGATATCATCCATCGCCCTCTGTACCAATAAAATCATCCTATATATATATATATATATGGTGTATATTATGATGTCGCCATTGAAATATTTTCATTGTAAAATCTTATCCATTAGGATCCATATACATAATTCTATATAGTCTATATATTTTTATATTTGAAAAGTGTTGATTCCTTATAATTTTTCTTACATCCATTCATATACTTATAGACTTGAATAATTCCTCTAGTAGACATAAAATGTCCTTATTTTGTAAATTTTATGAATATGTACACATAACAAATTTTAACATTTACCAGACTTTTTTTTTGTATTTATTTATACACATATACATAATAATATATACATAGTAGAATTGTAGATATTAAGTGTGCATATATCAGTGTTTTTTTTAATACCAATTTTTAAATTTCCCATTTTCCATTCACATTATTTAATAATCATAAAAAAACAAAAACAAAAACAAAAACAAAAAAAATAATACGAGACAAAATGAAAATAATAAGAAAACAACAGGCTATACAACTGCCGCACTATCAATATCAACATCTTTATTCATCATCATCATCAATAACATAATCATTATCATAATGATTTAAAGAGGATGGAAAAGGAGTTCACCAACAAACAAAAAAAAAGAAAAAACAAAAATAATAAAAAAACAAAACGAGTCATTTTATTTCTAAACGAGTCTTCTAAAGTTTCTCATTCTTTTTTGTTTTTTTATTATATTAACATTAAGTCGCTACCACGGCCTCTTTAACTTCCTCCTGCTTCTCTTTTAGAATGTGTTTGTATTAAAATTCGTTTCTTGATTGAGACGAAAAGGCGCAAAAATTGAAAAAGCAAAAAAAAATTAATAATATCAAAAAAATAAACAACACATTGGCGACATTTAGGATACAAAAACAAAACAAAAAAAAAAAAAATCATCTCATTCTGAGTACACGTAACACGTAACAGATTTTTTTTTCGTAATAATTGTACGTAAGTATATATATATATATTAACTTTTTGATTCGAGGATGTCGGATGAAAAGTTTTAACATCTCGAGTCTGAAAACCCGTATTCGACTCTTCAGACTCGTACTACTAGCTATTGTCTTGCAAAAATCTTGCGGTAAATCGACAGCCGATTTTTATTAAAAATCAAAAACGTCTCGTACCTACTATTAATTAGGCAATAAGCCAAACAAACAAATTTTCACCTCAAATACAACTTCGAAAATGAATATTTGTTTGTTAAAAAGATTTTATTTATTTTTTTTTTTTTTTTAATTTTATTTTTTATTAATTTGTGAACAAAGATATGTATTTATTTAATTTTTATTTTTAACAATCAGATTTGGTTTTCTTCTTCATTATCCCGAACCGCACCCATGCAGCATATTATAGCGGAAATAAAATATTTCCATCGGCTCATATCTGCGTTTAACCCCTTCAATTGTTTCTGGGTTTTGTTGGATGTTTACTTCGACTAAGATTGTTGATTTGATTTTAGGAGATACATATTAAATTTTGTACTTAGAAGTCTAATAAATTATTTTTTTATTTTGCAAATATTGATATTTTGGAAACAATTTACTTCCTTCATCAGTGCTTACGACCTCTTGGCTGTATTTCAATCTGTTATTTATATTTACATTTGATTTTAGTATTGTTGGATATTGGTAATAACTTAATAACTTGCATTCGTCATTCATGTTTTAGAAATCTAAGTTAACGAATTATCTGAAGGTAAGTCTGCTGATTATAATATAAATGCTTATAATTGACAATTATAATTGGCTTATTGAATTATAAATGTTAACTAAAAAATAATATAAAAGCTATATTTTCCTTCCGTGCCAGAAAATTAATAAAAACTACTCGTAAATATACGAAAAATAATACACGTTCTACTTTATATGTAGTAAAAATTGCAGTGACGTACTTCAATGCACAAAAGGTAGTTCTACTTAAGTTGCTGGCAAGATTGGAATATTTTTTTTATATTGAATAAATTTAAGAAAGAAATTCATAATCTGGCAATACTGTTATCTGTGCTCCCCATTTTTATTACATGATGAGTTTTACTTTAGAGCCTTTTAACCTACCACTCATACGAACAAATATTGATACATGTGTACACTATATAATATATATGTAAATAGTATACATATATAGAAAAAGCCACTTGATGTATTTTTCGTTGTTCCTTCGCAGATTGCAAACTGTGTATTTTTATTTTGTTTTCGGGTATGTTTTTTATATAATGTATGTATGTATGGATGTAACACAAATTCAGAAAAATATAAAAATTTACGTTTCAATAACGTATACAATTTTTGCTTTAATTTTCTTTTGATTTTTCCGACTGTTTTGTTTTTTTTTTTGCTACCAATAATATGTAAAAAAAAAACAAAAAAAAAAAAGTAAACAAAACTACAATTCAACTTGTTGTGCTCTGTTCTTGTTTGGTTATAATAATGTAGGGTGTATTTTTTTATTGAATTTATGCGTATGTTTTGTATTTTTTGTTTTGTACACTTCGATTATATCTTATCTATCGATTATATTATATCCTTTCGACGATGATATTGAATGGTAGACTTTGTAAACTATTTAATATATAATTGTTCAATTGTGTCATTTAGTAATACAAGAAATTCACAATTACCCTTGTGTCTGAAGTCTTTGAAATTTACAAAGATTTTCTCAGTCTCAAAAATAATATTAGACGCATCAGTACCACACCATACTAGAGCAAGAGGTAGACCAATGTCAAGAAGGCTGGAATAACACGAGGACAACTGTTGAAAGATTGGAGTTAACGGATGGAAGACAATAATAGAGCAGAATGGATAAAAAATTTTAAACGATGTTAAGGCTTACACCATTGACTGTAGAACCAATAGATGATAATGACAGTATTATTAAATATTATAGAATCTTGTATACAGTTATTTTTACATACAATGCCAATTTAATCTGGAAAAAAATTAAATTTCAAAAACATGATAAGTACGCCAGAAATTGTATACTTCCATTTGATGACGAAATGCCAAATTTTAGATTAATTGTGTCTTCTAAACAGCATTATTATTGCATAAAATCATTAAAAACAAATTCGAATTATAAGTGTTGAAAATACTCGCAGTAACTCGATCTCAGAGACGGTAATCATAACTTAACCACATTAGTTATACAACAAATTAGACAAGACATTTTTAAATTCTTAATTCAAAACAGATTTTCCCTCAACATAATACCAGTTACCAATTTATCCAATAGTAATGATTTTAAAAAAAAAATATATAATATTGATGTAAAGCCGAAAGCCATCAGTTACCGGGGCCCATTCAACTAAAAATAATATGACTGAAACGCAATTCGATTAATACATTTTAACTAGATAGCAATTAAAACCTTAAAAATAAAATTAATGTTTTCTTTATATTTGTTACTAAGTCTTTGTTTGTCATCTGCGTTCACTTGCCATCGATAAAAAACGGAGCACACTGAAATCCATAAAAATTAAATTCGTAGTACACAAAATCCATAAGAATTTAAAAATCCATAAATATTTAAATCCGTAAAAATCAAAATCCATAATTTCAAAATCTGTAAATCACAAATGACGTAAAATAAGACAACAGATGGCAGTGAATATTTAATATTAAATTTTCAGCACTTTCATATAATTTGTATATTTTTATGCCTGTTTCTGACATAATTCGGGATTTTCCCGTTTTAAAAGGCAACAATATGTGTCATTTATATTATTTGAAAACGAAAGATAGGGGTTGGTGAAATGAAAATCCACAAAAAACAAAATCCATAATGAATTTTGCCACAAAAAAAAATCCACAAAGAACGAAAAACATAAAAATCGCCGAAATAAGTATTAGAAGGTTACCAGTCTGGAAAAAAAATTATATTGCGTTATATTGCCCTTTTTCAGAATAATAAGGGCAATATATTTCTTTTAATACAGTTTGGTAATCCTGTCTTAGTTGAATAATATTTTTTTTCTGATTTTTTTTTTGTGGATTTCAGTTTGTGGATTTAGTCACCAACCCGAAAGATAGTGTTGTTACTTATAGCTATTTGGAAGTTATAAAGAAGTTTCACTTGGAAGAATATAGAAGGTAGTTTGTTGGGGGTATTTTGTTTATTTTTTAATATTTTTTACTAAAAGCTTGCCGTTTGCATTTACTTATCGTCTGCGAAAACAGGGCTCCAATAAATAGGTAGCGCGACTTTAAAAATAAATTAGTTTTTTTTTTAAGTTTTTACTAACCTTGCTATTTTACTAAAATTTGGATTTTGTTGCATTTGGATTTCGAAAATTGGTATTTTGTCGTATTTTAATTTTGGAATTCTGGACTTTGTCGTTTGGATTTAGTCCATTTGGCTTTTCACTTTAGGAATTTCGTGAAACTTAAATTTTTTAAGTGCTTTCTTCTTTATATTTTTTACTAAAACTTGCCGTTTGCGTTTCCTGGAACAACAGAATTTCAATAAAAAAGTAAGCGGTAATTTAGAAATGAATTCTCACTACCCATCAGTATATAAAATATCTTAATCGAGTTGAGTTTTAATTGGATTTGTTTTTTAGTTGAATGGCTTTCATTGAATGAGCCTAGAATCCCGAAAGCTTTGTAGCTGGTGTTTTGTTGTTCTTAATTTGAATGAAGACGAATACATATTTATACATATTATTAATATCCCTTAGGCTGTCAAAAATAAATACCCAACCTTTCGATTAATTCAAAATATTTTTTCTAAAGAAATGAGTAAACTAGAATAGTAGTAGGAAAATGAGACGTCTAAAACTGTTATGTAACATTCAAAATGATTTTGTTCAATTTTAATACTTGTAGTTGTAATAGTTTTAAAAAATTCTGGGACCTCCATCAACATTTTTAATTTCTATATAATTATTTTATGTAATTTTACGAATTATTTTAACATCTCTTCAAATGTATGTATACCCGTATATGTATACATTGTACATTGTTTACATTCTAATATCCTAAAAATCAGTTCTTAAAGTCCTATTTGATTTCTTTTTCTTAAAAATAATTATTCGGATTTTTTTTTTGTGTTTTATATTTTTATGATTTTTAATAATTTTAATATTAATTCTCTTCTTTCTCCTCCTCTGCACTTCAAAATTTCAATTCTGTGGACGACCTTATTATATGATTTAAATTTCCTTGAAAATTCAACAAATTACTGAGAATTGAACTCTAACATTCTCAGAGTGTTGAAGATTTTTTAAAAGAATATGAAATATAAGAAAAAAATATTGAATTGAAACAATGGCAACAAACAACAACTAAAATAACAAAAATAATCAAAATAACAACCAGATTTTTACAATAAATTTTCTTGGAATTTCTTCCTCTTGATTTTTCATATATATGATGATGAGGGAATCGATTACATTGGTTGGCGCGAATATATTTTTGTTTTAAGCGCACTTGTAACTCACTAATACTTTGGAAGAGTAAGATGAAAAAGAAAAAAATAAAGAAAAACTACATACACATTCCAAAATAATAATAATAAAAAAGGATTTTGGTTAAGATGCATTTGTTCGAAAAAAAATACATATGTATGTACAAAAATACCGTATAAATATAGTGAATTGTGTACTCGTATTAAATAAAAATTGAATTTTCTTTGGTTAATAATTTATTATGCAAAATCATTGATATTTGGGATTTTTCGTACAAAAAATAATATGAGTGAAAAATGGATATGTTTTGTTAAGTTTTGTAGTGCATAAGATAGTAATTAGGATTTTAGTCTTTTAATTATACACCTTAAAATTTTTGTAGTACATAAATTAGATAACAGGTAAGTTAAAATGAAAAATAATTTTCAAGCCAACTTTCCGGAAGTGAGAAGCCTTGAAGTGAGCCTGGAAACCAACTGTTAAACACTAAAAACAAATTCAAATAATAACCATCATAATATAAATTCAACTTTAATATACTTATAGACACTCATAAGAAGGGTACGATTAGAATTTGATTAGAAATTCAATTTATAGATTTTATTTATACATAATATGTGTTTATTTTGAATTGTGACATCATAACGTTCCAGCTATTTGTTGTTAATTGAGGATTGAGATAAGAGGAATATTATATAAATTAGTTATAATTTTTGACATCCACTTCTAACAAGAATAATTTATTGTTCTGTATATAAATTATATTTACATTCCTTGTTAAAACTTGAACCTATGTTGAAGGAGTTAAGAAAATAAAAATTGATGTCTTCTCTTTTTACTGTAATGACTATTAGGTAATTTATTTAAGAAATGAAATTTCAAAATGATTTTATATTATATTATATTATAGATTTGTTACGGATACTGGTTTAATTGTAGAATAGATATCGATTCAGTCGTATTGGCAGGTGGATCACTATGAACTCTCTGTTGACATATTATCATGATACCGATATATATCTAGGATTATTATCTTTTATAAAACTACCTAACTAATGAAAATTTTTTTCGAATGCCTTATTAAAAGTTTAATTGATACTCTTAATTTCCAAAACTCTTCTTCAAGACGTATCAAAGCCACAACAGTCAATTTTACCTAAAATTACACAGATATTTTTTAAAAATTAAATTTCTTTGGCTTAAAAATTATCAATCTGTGATGAAACATTTGCTCACAGCAATAAGATGTTCGCTTTATTTAGTTCGTAGTAGGCCAAAGAATTAAAAAAAGATTGTAAAATATCCCATGTTCATGTACGACCTGGCTTAAATGAATATGTTACCTTTGCATCTTTTCGTGCGACATGACAATGCGTATCGATTTCGGTAATTAGATCAAGTAAACTCATTGTTTATGCCTTTCGAATTAGTAATATATATCCTACGATTTAATGCAACATATTTTTAACATGATCATAGTAGGAGGCCACCTGCAGAACCTTCTAATTGTTTAGTTCTGATTTATTTGAAACTACCTCGTAAACTGGAAGTTGGAAAAAATTTGCAAAACATTTTCATTTTTGTTCTTTTCTTAATATAAAAAAAATAATTATTTCAATTTTAATATTTTGATTTGGATTTTATTTACTTGAGATCGATCGATCACAAAGTTATAACATAGTAGAAATCAGAGATGAGGAATAGCAATTCAACTCTGAGAAATGTGATATGCATTTGAAAATATAAAATTAAGTGGGTAGCAGTGGATGCCAAAGATCGACATACTTCAATCAGTGAGGTCCACTGTGATACAATGGAGTCTTTCCTAGCGTATATATGATTGTTGACAATGATCCGTAATGACCTCTACCATAGTAGTGATGTAGATTCAGCACCAGTAGGTTAAGAAAAGTTTCAGGTTCAGCATAGACCAAATTAGTTTGATTGACTATTTTGCGATCTGGTCTACTCGACAACCTGACATTTGAAGCTATATGATTGCTTCTTTACGAAGTAGTTGATTAGAAATAGAGTAGAGATGTATCTAGTAGGAGGAGATGTATCTAGTAGGAGGAGATGTATCTTTCCGGAAGGATTTTCAAAACTGTACCTTCTCTAAGGAGTTAATCTACATGTCCATTTCCCGGAATTTCGCTATGTCCTGGCACCCAACATAGTTGTATGTTGAATTGAACCACTAGCTCGTTAAAAGAACTAGGGCAGTCCATCACGGCCTTTGAGTTTGCAGTTCTCTCTCCTAATGATTTAATTAAAGCCTGACTGTCTGTAATAAGACGCTGTGCTGTGTTCTATCGAGTCAGAGGCTTCCTATTGGTGAACAATCAGCTTTGCAGCGCACTGCAGTGTTTTGAAAAGCTGAAGAATACTCTTCCGTATTATTCTTCTAGCTTTTCCTGGATGAAATATCGGTCTGATATGACCACTCCAAAGAAGTATTGGGCAAGAGTATTGTCTGGGTTTGCTGGAATATAATTTTTGTTTTCCATAATATAAAAGTGGCCACTCATTTGTGGTTTCCACTGATGGCTGTCTGACAACAGATGGTTGGGTTATATCTTCTTAACATATGACAATATGGTAATATATGTGTTCAACAGGTGACAAAAGTTATATACATGATGGAAAATTAAACTAAATCTTTTGACTTTATCCAAGACTAATTTCAAAAAATTAAATTCGAATAATTCAATAAACAAAAATCGGACGACGAAACGTACAAATAACGATATAATCATAAAATTATATCGAACATTTATACCATCAGCATTAATTCATTCGTTTATTTGCTTTAATATTTTTAATTCAATTTTATAATCAAAAAAATCAAAAATAAAATCGAATAATAACTTTACATATATACATAATTGCTTTGAAATCCTTAAGGATCTTCATCGCCACATCACATTAATTTTATGACATGTTTTTGTTTTTGTTAAGAAAATAATACCTACAATCGAAAAACGTAAACCCTCAATTCAATGCACGTAATATTTTTTTCTATCTATGTACATATATATCGGTATATATATATACACTTTCATATAAACTATATTTACTTTTCATTGTTGTTATTCGAGTGAAATTCTCAGAAAATCCCAATAGATTCCAGGTAAATTTAAGATTTTTATCAATTCAACTTGACTGGTTTTCTGACTCTATTGGTCAAAAAACAAAAAAAAAAAACAAGAGAAAAACTTGTATTCCTTAAACCTGTTAATAGGTTTCAACCTTTAAAAAATTCATATCGCGAAATTATGAACAGGTACAACAAAACCGAAATTTTTTATTTTGTTTTTCTTAAACAATCCATGAAAAATCAACTTAAATTAAATATACAGAAATTACTTCATTCAAACATACCGATATACAAAGGTACGAAAGAAAAACAATAATAATAGTAATAACAAAAAAAAAGAGAATGCCTGAATAATATAATCCTTTACTACAATTTAATATTTTTTTTATTATTATTGTCCGAATATTTCTTCAATTCAAAGAAGACATCGTCGTGTATCATTTTCAATGTTGTCAGAGGGATTCCTTTAATTTTTTTTTTGTTTTGTTTTTATTATTTTTATTTTTGTTTTTCTTCTTTTGTTTAATGGTCATTTTTATAAACAGAAAATACCTGAATGCACTCTGATACAACAAAAAAAAAACAATAACAGAACATAAAGCAGAATCTGTGGAAAAAAAACAACATTGTGGATCAATGTACAATATTAGGTAGGAAGATTGAAAGATATGTACCTGCGTTTATGTAAACGTATTAACAATTAACGACGTCGACGACGGTCTCCTTTTTTAATAAAGAACTGATGAGAAAATAAAAAAAAAGGTAGAAATACGCATAAAACTTCAGAATTTAAATCAAAAGAATATATATACATATATGAATGTATATATATATATATATATATATATGGATTTTTTATGCATATTAAATGGGATCGTTTGAATTGCATTCCACATTGCAGAACTACGTCATTATTACGAGTTGCTTACGAACTTATATAAAGTTATATAAATGATAATTTTTAGTTTCCTGTACAGGATTGATTCAATGGAAACTCTTTAATTTTTTGTTATTATATTCGGAATGATTACCAGCTGTTGAGTTAGGTTTTTTTTTTATTTTATTCATGACCCTAGCATGTAGCCGTTATGTCTTATAATTTACATTAAAATTTAATTTACAATATAGTGAGATTATCTTTGATTAGTCATTATTACAGTTAAGATAATTGAGTGCGTTATTACTCGGCTGCCGGGCCCACTTGTTTTTAAAAAAAAAAAAATTTACTTGTTTTTTAAAAGTATTTTTCAGTATATAAAGTGCTAGCCAGGATTCAAGATGTAATATAGGAAGGGCCTGAGTTCTTTTTATGCATTTTTTATGTACTATATCAGACTACTTTAGGTAAATTTGTGTAACCCTGCTTGATATCGGGTTAAGATAGGAAATATGGCATTTGATGAATGATGAATGATAAAAAGCAAAAATTGCACTATCATAAGAATTTAAATAATCTTCTAAGTGTAAATAAGTACTTAAATACTTTTTAATATTATATTCTATAGAACCAACCATTATTTCAGGAATTATTTATTATCTATTGAGTCAGTTCGTTTTTATTGTTAATATTTTTTGATTGGTAGTTCTGCAATTCTTAAAGTCGTAACAGAGTTATACACTCGTTGTTTTAAGTTCTGTAACCATATATATTAAAAGTGAAGTTCTTATCCTCTTCTTAATCTAATTACCCTTTTCAGGGTGTAGTAAAATTGATAAAATTTAATTTATTTTATTTTTATTTTGACAGTCTTCTACTCTAACCTTCATAGAAAGAATGGCTATCAAGAATTTTAAATTTTTAATTAAATTTTTCATCAACTACAGTTTCTTTTGTTTTATTATGGACCCTAAATATTATTAGCATAGGAACTGTAAAAGCTTGAACAAACTTAAATCAGCAGTTCCTCGAAGCATCTTATTTATCAAAAATAATCTTTTTTTTTATTATTGCACCACAATATTTTTATTTACAATTTCGGTATTTTTTGCTTTTTGAAAGAGTTAGGCCGTTGACGCAGCTCTATTTATTTCATACTTATAACAGATTTCCTTCAGTTTCCAATAGCTGCAAACAAAGTTATTGGTTTTGAATAATCTAAAGTTTTTTCTATGTTCCAATTAAGATTTCATGTTACCAACCCCTTTACACGTTCTTAACTCATTGTTGACCATAAATAAGTCATTGAGAATTTAATTCTGCTATTTGGTTACTGACATACCTAAAAATATATGAATAGTGAAAAAAGAGTAAAGCAAAAATGTTGCGGTACAAATTAAGCAATAATAATTTGGGGTCAGTTTATTACTAAAACTTTTTCAAAATATAAACAATAAATATTAAAAAACATACAAAATTAAAATAAAATTAAAACTTACTTAATCTCTATTTATACTATTTCCATTAATGGCTATCAACGAAATTTCGGCGACTTTAAAAGTCTATTAGTAGAAAAAAGTTGTAGTGGGAAAAAGAACGAAAAAAAAAATATTTACCAGTATCAAATTCACACTTTGAGCTCTATGAATTCTAGTATTTCATTTCAATGTACTACCAAAATTTTTGTTCGACTTGATTATGTTTTTTTAGATTATAAACTATACCATGAACAGAAAATTTTCAAATCATAATTAATGAATGTAATTGATTGCATGCACAGTGCTGTTTTTATTAAAATTTGGTAATTCTATTTTGGTTACCATTAATTTCTTTTACCTTCTAAAATAAGAATCAAAAGTCCAACATTTCTGGAAGAAATTCAGAAAAAATAAAATTCAAATTAAAAAATTAGAACTAACCACAACACATATTTTTTAATTCACAATTTATTAACAGACATCATGATTCAAACATTTTTTCTTGCCTTTTTCGAAATAAAAAACTGCGATTTTATTTAATAACCGACTTTTCAAATTTGATTCGATCGAATATTCTACACAATTCACAGAGGTTGTATTTTTATCTCTCTTTCTCTTTTATTGTTTTTTTTTTTCTAAATCATTAAAAAAAATATGAACACCGCATATCCGGTGAATAAATGGCATATATTCAAGTATTTATAAAAAAAAAAATTCAATAAAAAAACAAAAACAGGAACAACAAAAAAAAAGAAATGGCCAAGAATACGATATTCGATTCATCGTTCTCGTGTTTTTAAATTGAGCGCAGGTGATAGATAATACGTAATAAATATAAAGTAAAAAAATAAGTCCATATTAGTCATAACGTTAAATTAGAAAAGAAGTCTTTTGCAAGCTCAGTTTAAGAAATTGTAAGAAAAATAAAAAATCATTAGTCATTATAAAATGATCTGTAAAGCAGTCGAAGTGATTTCATATTGCAGAAAAGTCATTGAACTTTTATGTAATAAATAGAATGAATTTATCTTGTATTGAGGTTGTCTTTACTAAATTAATACTAATTTGTTGATTGTCATAACAATTTAAGGACTTAAAAATAATAAATTGGGAAATGTTTTTTATTCCCTTCTTTATTTTTGTTTCACATGACTTTTGTAAACCAAGCCCGTACAGGATAATTTTAATTTAATTTATTGTGGTCAAACTTGCTTATTCTAGATGTAGAGATGGAGTAAACTAACAATGACAAGACCGTCAACAAAAAACAAAACGTCAACTTCAAGAGTGTGTATAAAGCAATTCAAGTCGGAAATTGACGAAATAACAGGCAGAAAAAGCTAGCAGTAATTACGAAAAAATTAATAATAACCTAAAACGTATATCTAATATGAAAATAATATAAAAGCTGGACAACTTACAGTTAGTTCGTTATTCAAAAACCAATAAAAAAGTAACCTTATAATATTGTAAATACTCTTATATATTAAATTAAAATTTCAAGTATAGTTTTTTTTATATTTATCACGCATATTCTCTTAAACCCATCGTTGACGAGAAGAAAAAATTTATTGCGTTTCGTTTCGCTGAATATGCATTCTGTTAGACACTGTAAGCGGCGCGATACAACATTTTATTTGTTGGTAGTAGTGATCAGTTTTTACTGTCAAAACAAATTATTGGTACACGGGTAATTTTTTTAAATTCTAAAATAGCGTCTCCTTCCCCTCTTAAACAGCTGATACGCATTCTCTGGAACACCCGGTATAAAAAAAATATGGCTTATAAAATTTTTGGTTAGAATTAGTGTGGAATTAGTTTAAAGTTTTAAAATATTTTTTAAATAAAAATGTTTTATAAAATTATTACAGTTTAGTACATAAACAGTAGACAAAACAGTAACAGTAAAGATAGGTTTGTTTTTTTGTTTTTTGTCTCAAATAATTTAATTTAATTAAATAATAATGCAAAAAAAAATTATGAAAAATTGTTAATTAAACTTTATTTAACTATTTTCTCCATTTAACTTATTTATTTACTTTCACTTTCTAATAAAAAAAAAACACAAACTACTTTGGCGAGGTTTTTCTCTATCTTTGACAATTTTTGAGGATATAAAAAATGGATGTCGACGTCCTATGAAAGATCTAACAGAAATTACTCACATGATATCGCGGCAAATCGCTAACAGAATACAAAACTATCTCTTCAGAGATATTTTCACGCCATCTCGCGAGGTGGGTCTAATAGAATATGGGTGATGTTAACTTGTATCTACATAATAGGTTACTTCCAAAATGCAGTATACAAAGGTTTAATGCAGTTCAAGCTTAGTTTTAATACCGTTTAAAACTTTTATAAGCAATTCATTGTAAAATATAAAAAAAATTTTGCTACATTTTGGAATATCCTTTTCACATATTTATATTGTACACATACATTTTGACGTTTAAATTATAATTTTGCATTTTTGTAATATCAATCGGTAATAATCTGACTTTTTGTTTATCATTCGATAAATTTACTTTTGGTTTATCTTTCGTTATATGAAAATTAATATTGCCAGATCTTCATAGATTAGTAAACATATTTTCGTCGGAAAATATATTTTATTAACATATTTTGGTATAATTTGGCAATTAAAATATATGCTTAACCCATGATTTAGTCAATCAACAAACAACTAAACAAAATATATGCCAGGTGAAAAATACGGCGCTGCGAAATAAGTTCGATTGAAAAACATCGATAAAAAAAATCAAACTTTATCAAAGTTATTTTATTTTTAAATAATCGAACTTATTTCGCAGCGTTAAGAAATTTCAGAAACTATCTAATAAAAAAAAGTATCAATTAAATCCAATTGTTGTTGTATATAGTACAGAACAATAAATTGAAAAAAAAGCATTTGTTGATGACAGTATTTTGTGTCACAATAGCAATAGTGTTCATTTAAATATTCAACTTTCCACAGATTACAGCAAATTTCGGTCGAATTTTTAAGGTTAAAACTATCTAGTTTAAGACAGCTGCTGTAGAAAGTTTTCCCTTCTTCGTATTGAAAATTTGACTATTACAGTAACAGTAGCATAATAACATATTTTTAACTTTATAGCAGTGTTTAGTTTCGTTGCGTAGATTATTACTACTACAGTATTTATATAATACAAGTTCTATTATTATATTTTGAAAGAATTCGTCCTACAGATACTTAAACAAAAGTATGATCAACCTGGTTTGCTGACATTTTATTCAACTTTCATCACCATCAATTATTGGTCTTCTTTAGCAATAGTGCTTCAATTTCGAACATTGAATATCACTTTTAATATGTCCTATCATCTAGTTTTTGGTTTTGGTTGTGATCAAGTTTGATACAGGCAGGTATATACAAAAATAATTCTTTGGTCATCCACTCTGATGACATGTTCAGTACATTTTATTTTTTTAGTCTTTATGAACTACATTCTCATTGATTAGACGGTTCAGCTTAAAATTAGTCTTTTCTATTTTTTCTCTCATATTATAACATTTCTAGTTAAACCTAATAAATGCTCTTGTATAAACCCTATATAATGTTTATCGTTGCAAAAAAAATATTTGATGATATTTTATAAGATTTGATTGGGAGTTTTTACTAAATTTGATCCCATAAGAGAAATTTTAATAATTTATGTAATATGATAAAAACAACCCAAAAAACTTAGTTTTTATTAAATCAATTTGTTTGGAATCAAAAAATCTGAAGCTTTTTAGTTAATGTGGTAGCAAAAAATTAATTTTAATTCATTTGGTTCATTGATATTCCAACGTTCATCCTCATGAAGTAATTTTTTCTATTATTATGCTTTCAAATAACATTCATTGTTACCATCATACACAATTGATAGATGTCCTTGAGATTCTACTTTGGATGATGTTTCAATATTTAAAATTCCAATTTTAAATTCACTATTCCCATTTAAGGCAAATAAATACATGTAAATGAGATGTGAGTGAGAGAAAGATATCGTAATGTGGTAATCTCCAACAACAACTACAAAAAAATATGTAGGAATAAAAAGGATTAAATTATAAAATGTACCCACAATATTTCTTACAGATTCAACAAATACATCAGACATCCAATAAAATGCATAACACAAAAACAAAAAGCTTGTAATATTTTTAAAGGATGCAGTCATATAACCTTCAAAATGACAATAAAGATAAAATCTACCATCATTAAAGACAATTACAAAAATGTTAAATTGGAAAAAAATAAATGAACAACAGAAAAAAAAATATATTGAAGGAAGATCAAGTAGTAGAATAAATACAGTAATGAAACGTTTAAATATTTTTGTTTTGGCAGAACATACACCAAAACTTGATAACGGTACAAAGAGAATTATCAAGGTCCCTCTGCAAAGATGACACAAAAAATTTTCCACATTTTTACTATCAACACCCTCGAAGAAAATATAACATTTCTTAGACCCCGTCACTTCATGAGGCATCATTTCATAACACTTCGTCCATGAGCGAGATAATAAATTGTTTGTTGCCTTCTGCAATGCCACTTAGGCGAAGAAACTATTTAATGATTTATTGAATTATAGCTTTCGAAATAAATGAAACAAAATCTGTTGTTTCACATACTAGGACGAATTTCGTCAATGGACGAAAACATTTGACAATCTACAATAAATAAAACAACATAACAGATCGATGCATACAACTCATATATAGAAAATAAAATTCAAACCAAAATACCATGTACACATATGTCTTCAAAGGTACTAACAGCAATACCATCCTGATCTTCCCAGAGCCCACGGCCATTTTCCACTTCAATAACCAATAAACATCAAACATTTCATTTACCCAGATTGGCTTATTGCAGTCAAATCTATTTTCATTATCTGAAGATTACCTATGAAGTTATTAGAAAGTGTGCTAATCTTTACATCGTTAATAAGGCATGTATTGCGGAAATGTAATGTTGAATAGGAAACCCAAATTGGCAAGATCCACGTGCGTAAAAATATAATATTGTATTATACATATATATCAAAAGTGTAATAGCAAGTATGACAATACTAGGTTCATACGTCTTTATACACTGGACTACATAGTTAAATTATTCTAACAATGTAGTCCAATAGTGTGACTTAATATAAAAAATCAACTACGGTAAATCTAGATATTAGGGTGTATTGGGGAGCACAATTTTCTGTGGTAAACGAACGTGACCAAGTTCGCCTTACAAAATTACAAATTGTAAAACATAGTATTTCTACCTGAGGCTGCTATTAGATGGTAGCATATTTCACGTTTTAGAGGTTCTCACAATAAATGGTTCTCAAAATAAATTTCCTTTTGAACCACCTGAAAATTTCCACGGTGTAGAAATGAGCACTTCATTTTTTTTCATCTGAATTTTCTGACGGAAGTGGTAGAAGTTACTGCGTATAATTTTGCGTTGGAATTCAAAAGTAAATTTAATAATTCTCTTCCTGAAAGAAAAAATATATTTGTATTGATGTCATTTGCAGAAATTTTATTATTTGTTTAGGTACATATCAATTAATTGAGTGTAATTCTAAAAAATTCTAGGTAATAGAAAAAAATGAAAAAAAAAAATGGTTTTATTTTTGTTTTAGATTTTTAAAATAAAAGAAGAATACATTTGTTATTTTTGAAGAATACATTTGTTTTTTACTTTTATTTTATAAAATAAATTGAATTAAGAATCGCGTATCAATAATAAGGTAAAATAAATTGACAATAAAATAAAACTTTTTCTAAATTTAATTAAATTTTACCAAATTTATAGGCTATTGTTATAAATTATAAACAATTAAAAAAGTTAATATTTTATTTATTTATTTCGGGAGCGTAGCGCAATCTAAAATTATATCCCATAGGTACACAATTCTAAAAAATTTCCAAACTATGACAAAATATAATCAAAACAAAATCCCTAAAACCGAAATCCCAAAAGACAAAATCTGAAAAAAAGCCACCGAAGTTTTGTTTTACGTAGCCTCTGTGTTGGATATAAAAAAGAAAATATTTCCACTACCAATTTTGTTTTGAGCATTTTCAGATGATTCCATACTCAACTGACAACTCAACTAACAACTCAACAAAAAAATTAATCTTCCAATAACCGATTTCGTTGAATCTAACAATCCGAATCTTATTGTGTATGATGATGTAACTGATATGAGATGAAATTTTCGGCGGATGAAACTTGGAGTAAAGTTTTATAAATATTTGCTTTCAATTTTATCGACGTAAATGCAAGCCAAAATAAGCTGAAATTAAGCCAAAATAAGTTGAAATTAAATTGAAAGAAAATATGCCGAACTCTTAAGAAAATTGCAGCGAGAATTTTAAAAATTTATTTCCAAAAACATTTTGTTTTTGTTTATGCAAAACTAAGTATATAAATAAAAGTTTGTTAAACTTTAAAAAAGTGTTTGTTATTAGCTAATTTGTTTGTTTGTTTTTATTTTTGTTGTATTAACATTCAATTGCATTCTATTTGAAGCAAAAAATTGCCTTTGTATGAGTAATATTGGCCTCTTTTGAGACAAATAAAGTTAAAAAATAAATAAAAAAAAAAGTTAACTGCGGTGACGGCAGCGGTAATTCACTACTGTATTTTGATTGTTGATTCAATTGTTTTTCACTGACATCAATTGAAATCATATTTAACTTCTATTTGATTTTCTTTATTTCAATATTATTGAATTGAAAATAACAATTGATTACCGAATAAAAACGTAATACAAATATTGAAATATGAAGAACGACGTTTTTTTTCAGTTCACCCAAAAAGACACAATAAAATCGCTGAATTTTCAACAAAAAAAAAAAACAAAAAACATAATAAAACGGTAGCAGAAAAAATGCAGGAAAGATTGCAAGAACAAAATGAAAACGTTTTCTGTTTTTTTTTTTTAATGTCAATGTCCCCCTAGCGGTTGTAAATTGAACGACTCAATTGAATAAAAAAACGCTTTTTTTTCTTATTTTCTTTTTGAATTTTTTTTTTTGCGTTTACGATTTCTACAATTTTTATTTATTTTTTTATTTGGCTAGGTAATTTAATTGAATTAATTTTATGCGATATTGTGATGACCTCTTGGTCAATTCAAATATGTATATATAATAGATATGTATGCGAATGTATAGGCATATAGTAATGATAATTAAGTTTTATTTAGTGTATTTTGTCTATTCATTGATCGGTTGGTTGGTGTCGCTGTGATTCAAGTTGTTATAGTTGATTTGAATTTCATACAATATTGGTTGGTTGTTTTTATTTTTCATTGCGCTTTTATTGGTAGGTACTAGTGAGTATGAATGCATACAGTGAGTGTAAAAAAAAAGTATAGATGATTAAAATTTAAATATAGAAAAATATTTATGTTAAATTGTTATGTTGTTACAATTGAGGAGTTGTTTAAAGTTGTTTTCAAGGCCGATAATTGTATATATAAGATATTTAATTATAACTGCTTTAAATTGTTCAAAATATAGTATTATATAATGATATTTTTAATAATAAAAAATTGTACTCAGAAAACATTTTTCAACAGGCTGTTATTGCTTTAAATAAAAGAATTAATTAAATTAAACTAAACTTACATCAATAATATTCATTATGCCAACGATACAACACTCTTATATATTATCTTATATATTATCATAGAATAAAAAATTCCGACAATAACATTTTGCAGCTCGTCGGTAAAAAAATCTATACTTTATTCCTACTTAAAACACAAGTGTCCGACAAATTTGTTTTATCCTTGTATTTGAACTATTTTTTAATATTCAGTTCATGGCGATCTCATTAACGGAATTACATATGTATATATAATGAACTTTATCAAATTATATATTTTCGAACAACTTTTTTTTGGGAGTCACACTTGTGTGACTTTGGGAGTGTCTGTGTCTGAGGATTTCGATTTATGAATTTTCTTACTTTATTACTTATTATGAATAAATATAAAAGTTTATATATATTTTTTTTTTATAACTAAACAAAAATTTTCTGTTTACAGTCTTTTTGTTTCTGACGAAACAAAAATATGTATGAAATTTGGTATTAAAGCTTTCAATTTGATAAATTGTTAAAATTTTTATAATAAATTTTATTGAAAATTTGAGTACATACATTTTTTGAAGTAATATAAATTTCTGTTAAAATAGCTGGAGCCGATTCCAGTATTATATAATACAGAAAACCCAGGTTAACTGCTTTTCCAAAAATGCACGATTTTTAGGTTACTTATCCGCAAAAGACAATTAAGCGAGCTTGGTTAGTTGCTTCAATGGGTACTAATGAAAATTCGAATAAGTTCCCCATTAGGCAGCTAAACAAAAACCTTTAAGATAGACAAAATAATATAGAATTTCACCCAAATTATTTTCTATATTGATTAGGAACAGATAATTTTAAACAAACAATAAATTAATTTAAGCAAAATGCATTATTTCATTGCAATTACATATCACAAAAAACTTAAAATTTTAATAAGCTATAAATAAAAATACTGTAGCCACAGAACTATCTTCTGATGATGCAAAGTTTTTTTTTTCATACATATTTGAAATTTATTCAAAAAAATTCGTTCTTGTAAAATATATTTTCCTGTTAAAGCACTTAACCGAAAAAAATTTATAAAAAAATACTAAAAATGTTCAATAATAGAGGGCAGTAAACCGAAATGGGTAGTTATGATAGGAGTAATAATCCGAATAATTTAATATAAAAATTAAAGAAAATGGTCAAATATTTGTATTTGAAGGTACTTAAGCGAGTTGTGCACATAACCGAGAAGCACCGAACCGAGGTTGACTAAAAATTAATCCCTAAAATTAATAAAATTATAAATATTTTAAAAAATAAAAAAATTTCCCTAAAAATGGATCTACAATAATACATTGTGTTGTGACGTATATTCTCTCAATTCAACAATCTAATATACCAAAAGCCTATTCGGTCAAATATTTGGTGCTAATAATTGAACCTTAAATTGAATATGTACACATATCGCTAGAAAATGTAAGTTTTAACATATCGTATTGTATAAAAGTGAAGTTCGCAAATTTATATTGGTCAATTGGTAGGAGCTTAAAACTTTCACTAAAAATAAAGTATAATATTATAATCCTTATCTACAAATGTATTATACTAAAGCCAATATGCTTGGTATTACAGTAACGAGCTCAGGGGTTTAAGAAGTAATTTCAATATATAAATTATAATATGTCCTAATTCTTTAAAGAATAAATTTTTATTTCGCAAATATCGATATTTTGTTTTTAGTCGCAAGCCGATTAAATCGATATTTGCAAAATAAAAATTAATTTATTAGTGATAGAAAATTCGACTTTTTATTACTAAATTTAATATATATGACTAAAAAAAATTAAACAAAAATGGTAAATTATTGAGCGTTTTCAAGCGGAAATACCTTTTTAAAAAAAAAAAATTCAATAATTACGAATGATGTACACGTGCAATCAGTAAAGTAAGAAATCGTATAATCAAGTAAAAAATATTGATCCCGATTAGGAAAATACCCAAATTTATTGGTGGAAAAATTGTTAAGCAAGAATAACCAAATTAGAAGGTGAAAACGTTTATCAACATGAAATTTTGATCTTAAGTTTATCCACATAATGTGTACAATTTAGATGTAAACTCAACAGATTCAAATCAGCTGCCTTTCTCTTGGAGTATAGTTGTTGAAATAGATCCTAACAAGTTAATTCATATAACAAAATACGTATAGTATATATATTGTTAATTAAAGCATTTGCTGATACATCATAATTGAAGATTTTTGTAAAATTTTGAAAATATTACAAAAAACAATATTCTGTGACGTAACGTCAAATTTTGGTAAGATATTTCCCGGCGATTTCAGCATTAATTGATCTTAAAAGTAATTTAATTTAATTCAAAATATTTTTTAAACTGCAGGCAGGAATATCAGCAATTTATATTATTTATGAAGCTAATTTATTATTGAAATGCTTATTAATTTTGAAACCTCTCTGTACTAATTTAAAATAATTATTATTAATTTTAATAACAAGAGAATTTGATTTTATTTAATTATTAATTTCTTATTTTGTACATAAAAGAAAAAAAACTATAAATAAGTAAATTGTAAATTTGCAATAATTATCAGAATATGTAATTATGTACATACATATGTATGTATACGTAACGTACATGAAATGTTAATATAGTGGAGTGGTAGACATTGGAGACAATAGAATGACAATATTTGATTGACAACTTATAGAATTAATTAATATATTAAGTAATACGTTATTAATTATCTATGTTATAAAAACTATCTATGTTGCATGTATGTATTTTCAAGTAATGAATCGTCATAAACAAAAAAAAAAGTACACAACTATTGACGTAGGGATGATATTACAAAAATTATCTAGGACAAGGTTTAATAATTTTTTTAAAAATATTATAATAAACATTCATAATGTACCTACATATATATGTACATACATACATATGTACATACATATGTCCATTTTATGTTTTTTATTAAAATTACAATAGAATTAATATTTTATTAAATTATAAACTCTCAAGAATAATACGTACGGATCTTTTTCATAATTTTTATTCATAATTTTTATTAATATTCTTCATTACTGCTGGAAAATAATTTGGATTTATTTGTATACGTCATAAATTTGCGACTGTTCTGGAAAATGTTTGTTTAACCTCGCCAATCAGATATTGTAAACCATTTAGTAGATTATCAGCTAAGAGTGTTGTATCATTGGCATAACGAATATTATTGATGTAAGTTTAATTTAATTTAATTAATTATTTTATTTAAAACAATAACAGCCTGTTGAAAAATGTGTTCTGGGTACATTTTTTTATTATTAAAGATATTTCAATTATGACCTACAGCATAATATATACATACATACATACATATTCGAAAAAATATAGCTTTTAATGACATTTTTAATATTTTAAAATAAATAAAAATGATTTGATTTGAATTTTAATAAAATTATTGGATTACTTGATAAATGTAAAGTAATTCGAAATACTTTAAAGTTAAAAGAAAATTTGAGATTCCGCTTTGGCTTTCTTTTTATTTTTTTTTTTGTACTATCACATTTAGTTTAGATGATAAATTATCACAATTACTCTCACTATGAATTATTAGTGCGGTAATTTTATATTTAATTAATTTCAAAATACTGTAGATGTTACAATATTCAATCATTGGTTGAAAATGTATACACCTTTTCTAATCTAGGTCTTTACTATGTGAACTAGCATCGTATAATATCATATAATTTTCGTATGTAATATACAAGACTATCTCTTTTTCTCTCTAAATTCTGCTGCGTGCTGTATTTGATTTGCACGTAATTCATTTTTAATATTGAACCAATATTTTGGGTATCTTCTGCCTCACCGACGCGTTGACGACCTTGATCTAAATTTTTTTATTAATTGTAAAGCCAATACAGTGTTTATTAAATTATATTTCTTACAATGTGGACTATTTAATAATTAATTTTTATTTAATCTAAAATTTTTGTCTTTAATAGATATTATTCAATGTTTTACTATAGATTGTCTAATGTTCATAATAATTCCAAAGGTTCAGAATATTTTTTAAACTAAATTTAATTTTATCTAAGCCAATTAAAATTTGATTTCACTTAGTGTGTACTGAATATGTATTAATGAATATGGAGTATAATCTGAAGGATTTAACAACTTGTAGTTCTAAAAATTTTAGTAAGATAACACATAGAAATTCACATTAACTACTAAATTAAATTAAAATTATATTTTTATTTACGAAATATTTTAATATAAACAATTAATAAGTCTTACCAAAAATGTAATGAAAATTTGTATTGTTAAAAATTTGTTTAGTTGTATTTTTAAACTTACCTAGAAAGAAAAAAGTAAAAATTGATATTAAAATTTTGTTTCAAATTAAATATAAATTTTTAAGAATAGAAATACAATAAAATTAATTAATATTAAATATATTATTTTTTTCTAATAAAGTCATTTAAAACCCAGAGTATGTAGGAATAATTATTATAACTTTCAAAAATTAAATCATTGTAATCTACTGGCCTTTGATTATAGATCCAGATGATCTATCATTTTCTAAATTATCCAGAAAAATTGTAGGAGGAATAGAATACAAATATGTTTCATATTGATTGTCAAATTTAGAAATGATCAATCATTTCAGATGTAGTAAATAAAAATATAATTTTTATATAATTTAGTATATTTTGAATTTCATTACTACAAAGAAGTATAAACTAAAAATAAAAATAAGGAATCATCTGAACAAACTTGCTAGGAATTTATTATAAAAATCGCATTATACTTAAGAGATTCAATACCTTATGAGACCTAAAGCTACCTTATGAGAGCTAAATTTTGAATATTATGTAAAATACAGATCAAATAAGATATTACAAGCACTTGTTAAAAATGTAGTCATTTCTTTACTTTGTATTTTGTTTTTGTTAGTTAAATTACAATTAAATTTTCAACTTATTTTAAAAAAAATAAACGAATTAAAATATCTTAAATTGTCAAAATATTTCCATCGGCGAAAATTATTTTGAAGAAATAACAAATTTAATTATCTTTACGTGCAATAATATACGAAATTATAAGAGTATGTACTTCTGCATACAATATGATACAATATAAAATCCAAATCCAGGTACAACTAGGAGGTACATGACAAACAAAATTTTTTTGCAATCAAAATTAGTGTCGAGATATATGTGATGTACAAAACTATTAGTTGACAAGTCATAATGTACAGTTGTAACGTATAGACAATGGCGATAACACTTCAAATTTCTGGAATAAAAATATTTTGCAAATATTTTGCCGTGAGAATGGTTGAGAATTGGTGTATATACAAAAGAAGGACAAATGTTTTGTAATTGTAAATTTGGTAACAAAAATGCGTTGAAAAATGGTTTGATTTGCGAAATCACAGAGGTTATGAGAAGCTGCGCAAGTTGCGATAATAGATATTTATGAGAAGATAAGATATTTATGAGCCTGATTATCAACTATATCTGATCGATCCAAAAAAAGGTCGATCACAAGATTGGTGTATAACATATAATATTATACTAAGAAACTCCAAAGTTAGAAAACGAAAGCCTAGGAAAGAGTAGAATGAAGGAGAATTTTGGATAATGACAAAGCTCACACATAGTTGTATGTCTATTTTGGTGATGATGGTGGGGAAAATGATGATGATGATGATGATGAATTAACAATGTAAATAAACTATTTAAATCACCCTATACCAAAACTGTTGCATATGTTTTAATTTAATCAATAAAACTAATTTAACAAGATCTGTTTTAAGTCCGCAAGAGTTTTAAAAGTCCTTATAATTTCAAAAAATATTTTGAATTAAATTAACCTATCTTCTAAATTTTGAAATCAACGTAAACAATAGTTTTTTTTATTAATTTCTAAATTTTCATTTAGATGCAAGAAATAAAAACTTGCACTAAATTAAAAAAATAAATGGTTATTGAAGTTATAGTACTAAAGAAGTAAATTTTATAGCTGTGCGACATCAACAGGTATTTTTAAATTTTTTTTAATGTTTTAATTTTAATAATGCTGCAAGCAACTGAAATATCAAAGTTGCGTCTCTACACTTATATATATGACCACTAAGATCCAGAATTGGAAAAAGTAAAAGAAATAGCAAAAAAAAGAAAAAAAATATAGCTGGCATGACTTTTTATAAATTCAATTTTAAGCTCCATTTCATTATTTAATTTTCTCTTAACAATACCCAACCGTCACATTTAATTTTAATTATTTTTCACCTTTAAAGAAATACAAAAATCGAAAAAAAATAAACAAAGAAAAAAAACTTATCTAATGACAATTTTTTCTTATTGACTCATTAAACAGAATTACATCATCTCATCACCACTGTGAGGTGAAATTAAAAAATATAAATCCTTTTTGTATAAGTAAATCTATAAATTAGTGCTACTCTCAAAATTACTTTATTTAATTTTCAATACAAGTTATGTCATTCAATTTTTAAAATACGTAAAAATTTATATAAAAATTAAAAACAAACATGATTCATAATTTTAAAGTAAAAATTAATCTGCATTTAAGTTTCATAGGCTATCACAAAAAATATATAGGTACATACATATTTAGAACCGCAAAGTAACTGAGAATGACTATGATGTTGTCTATCAATTGAGATCAATTAAAAAACGATAAAAGAAAAGAAAAAAAAAATAAATAATAATGAATTGATTACTCTTAACATCTCTCAACATTAAATAATTACCTATAATTAAAAAAATTATTTGAACCGGAATTGAGTCAACAACACTCTGAAGACAGAAAAATTAATTTACAAAAACATTTCATCGTCATTTTAAAACTTGTTTTTATGAATCAGAATTAAAATCAGTTTTTTTTTTTGGTTTTCTTTAATTTAATTTTCAATTCCATAGAAGGAATAGATCATCAAATCATTTCACACACACAATCATACATATACTTACTGTCAATAATTGTATCTTATCAAAGATTTATGTATAAGGTGAGGGAGCTGTTTTTAATTCAAGTAATTGAGTAATGAAATAAAAATAGACTTATCAAAAATTAGGGCTTTGTATTAAGGTTGCAGTGCATCAATGTGTTTCGCCCTCTTCATCATTAATTTAATTGTAATGATTTAAGAGTTAGAATTTAATTTGGAAGAAGTACTAAAGATTTTACCTGAACCTACAAAAATTTTGTATAAAGGAGTCCGTTTTTTAGTGTTATTGTGTAAAAAAAATAATTCCTCAGAAAATCTCTTTAATATTAAAGAAATAACCAAATTATTAAAACATTATGTGACTTAATCTCATATGAACAATTAGGTCAGTTTCTGGACTTTAAGCCTTCCCTAACAATTATTGCGGGAAGCAAAATTGGATTTCATGCCATGTTTGAATTTAAAAACCGCATAGGGTGGTTTTAGTACTAAGGTTCTTGGACGAGCCTTAAACAACTAAGAATAACAAATAGGTCTTCAAAATAGGTCTAACAAATAAGTCTTGATATCAAAAATTGGTTTTTCAGAAGCAACTGGAATGATCAATTTCACATATTTACCTAAGTATGAGCGGTTAAGCTGTTATACAAGCTGTTATTAATATTATTTTCCCGTATGCCACGAGTCCTGTAACTGGTAGAACAATAAAACACTATTTATATGGTTTATCAAAATTCATCGTTTTGATTTCAAGTTATTGGTAATAATCTTTTTTCTTTTTAATTCATTTATTTAGTTTTTTGGGGGAGTAAAATTAATCTTCAAAAATTATATTAACGACATAATCCTAATTATTCACTGTAATCAACAAATTTAAATCTGAATCTTCTAGATAACCCAAATATTTATGGCCATTATAAGGTGAAGTAGGAATTAGTTGTCAAAGACTGTAGTGTCCAGTTGGATAACAATTTGGTATATGAGTAAATAAAATCGTTAAAGTATTATCTTACTCGGTTTGAGGCGCCATATACATATTATATCTTTCAATATAGAATTCGTATAGCTTTATCAATTATATAATTTGTAAACACAGTTCAGGTTGTGCTTCTTAATAGAACCATATAAATTATATACATATTATGTATTTATTTATTTATGGTATTATTTGTTGTAGTATTATATTATATAAGATAATTTATAGAATATACTGTAGGCTCTAGGTGAAACATTATTAAAATTAAATAAATATTGAAATCCCTAGGTCTGTTTCACAACTTTATTAAATATCTTAATCGATTTCAGTCTCAGTCTTCTGATGACGGTGTAACAACCGAAATCAATTAAGATATTTAATAAAATTGTGAAACATACCTAGAATTTTAATTTGACTGACAACCAATTCACATCATTTTCGTTCAGATTATACTCTTCAATATAACAATATAGGTTATTATGTATTTATTTATTATACTCATAAACTAATTTGACTGATTCATAGACCAAAACCAATTCATAACATTGGGAGTTGCACAAAAATATCTTCAATACCTGCGACATATGAATATGAACAAATTGACTAGCAATGCGCATATATATATATATATATATATGAACAAATTGGCATATATATATATGATGCATTATTTGAATTGAAAAGCTACAATCACCTTCGATAGATGTATAGCAAACCCCATTGGTGCATCACATATGAACATCGATCATAGCTATCTCTGAGTCTTTTCCACCACACGTTCATTATAATATTATAGTATAGTACAAAATAACGGAAAATATTACTCGTACACGATATCTTATAAAATTTTAATAATCGAAAAATCATATTTCGATAACAATTTGAACTTACAACCCATAACTAGGTAACGAATAGATTTAAGTAGTTGTTACAAATCAAGTGGATTTCATTAAAATTCTTTAGTTTTTTTTTTTTTTTTTTTGCAATATACCTATCGGGTCCGTGTACTAATAAAACAGTGTATAAAGGTCATTATTAATTAATTTTTTCCTGAAAATTTTATAGGAAATCAGAAGTTCAATTTATTGAAAGGAATCAACAACTCTTAAATGTAAACATATTTTTTTTCTTTTTAAATTCCACACCCATATAGAGTCACCTTCAAAAAATAAAACTTATTTTTTTATTGATTAATTTTAATTTTTAATTTTATAATAGTGTACAGATGGTTACCATTCCAATAAAATATACATGCATCTTATATAGGAAAAAAAAAATATATAATATTAATAATAATTCATTTTAATGGAATCTCCATGTATCAAAACTTTAATTAAGGCGGAAAAAATTTTGTTTTCATATATTCTTTTTTCTTTTTAATATTTTAATATGCAATCATAAGCAACAAAATGTCTAACTAATGTACATATTATTATTATGTACATATATGTATATGTATTATATCTACAATATACATTATATAAAACCAGGTTGTCAGGTTTTTTATTAAAAGTTGTTAAAATACCATCAAAAAGCAATTCCAGCCCACATAACACTTTCAAAGTTTTTTTTTTAACTCAACTCACATGCAACAACAACAACAACAAAATATGATCTGTTCTGAGGTCTAAATTCCGTATTGACAACAACAAAAATAAACTGCATCGGTACCAAATTATGCAAAAATGTAATATGCAAGTAAGCCTCCTCTAGGTACGCAAGCAAAGCAATTCACATGTGATTAAAGAAAAAAAAATTATTTTTATTTTTGTTTTAAAGAAACTAAAATTTTTTTAAATATAAAACTGGGTGCTGCACACCTTTTTACGTCGTTTTTATTTTTCTTTTTTTTAAAACCAGTCTGGATCTCCTAAATTATTTAAAGAATTATTCCATACTTTACAATATTTTTATTTAATATGCAATATTACTTAACTATAATCATGCACTGCCATGAGTGCATTATTAATCAATTGGTGTCGAATTGGTTGTATAAACCATTTTTATGAATTTTCAGTTTAAGAAAAAATTCGATTAAATTATTTAAATTAATTAAAAAAAATTTTTTTTTTTGTAAAATAGTAATTCGAATCATTTTTACCCATAAACCAATTATAGAGGTTCACAAGGTCACTAAACAAAAATATTTTCGTATTTGATGGATATTCAGGTTATTTTTAATATGAGCTTAAATCCTTTCCACATTGTTGAATACATTATAAATCCTGAAACAACGATTAGTATTACGTGTATGAACAATTTATATTTTCCCAATTTAATTTTTTTTCATTAGATTTGTTAAGACTAACAAGTTTGATGTACACTAAAATATTTAAAGCTGTCCGGCGTTTAAGAGCCGAAAATATAAAATTAATTAATTTCACAAATTTGTAAATAACCTCAATATGAATATCTACTTTACTAGAATATGAATATTATGGAAAATATTTGGCGCCAGAAGACTTGATAATGGAGAGTTTGTGAGAAGAAACAATGATGAGATAAACAATCTAATAAAAAATGAAGACATTGTTCGTTTTATCAAGACGTAACGTTAGCGGTGGACCTGCCATTTAATAAAATTAGACGAAAATTGAGCTTAGCGAAAAATATTTAGTGCTATACCCAATCACAATAGAGCAAGTGGAAGACCAAAGTCAAGATGGGGTGATAACATGGATCAAGACACAAATACCTTGGAAATACGAAATTGAAAAGTAGGTAGATGCGCAAGATCGACATATTTGGAGGAATATAGTGAAGAAGACCAAAGCAAACATCGAGCTGTAGTGCTACAAGATGATGATGATGAATATGTACTGGGCCACTGTAGACTTCCATGTATTTCTACCGCAACCATTGTTTGTTTGTCTTCGTTATTGCCTCGTCATGCCAGATTAATGCTTAGAGTAAGTACATCAAAGGTCTCTAGACGGAACCTTGCTATAACTGATTGTGCAATATATTCTAATCCAATAGTGTTAGAAAAACACTGCCACTATTGATGAGAGTAAGGTAAACTAAACTAGATACATGCTGTCAGTAAAAAATACACTTAAATCAAAATACTCTTAAAAGCTAGGTCAAAATAAGTAACATAATTAAAAAAAAAAGTTGTTAGTTGTTAGTCTCAACCACACGTACATGATTGTGTAATATTTTCTTAATAGTTAAAGACACTTAGTTGATGATCAAAAGAAATAGAATTAGAATTAATTTCACAAAGCATGCTAGTGATTGGCTCAAATCCACGTAAATAAATTATCTTTTTGTTTTCATGGTACCGAAAACTTCAAAAATCATTATAGGAGTAATATATAACCTCGTATTTTGATAGCCCATAATTTGGTAATCCATTTATTACACTTACAGCAGTGAGCATTTTCCTTTATATAGGACTCTTATACTTGTGAAGCGAATTCAATCCAGCAAAAGCCGAGTCCCATTTCGCTTGCTTCTCAGAAACCTACTTTTCTTGTACCTATTATAATCAGAATCTCTGAAAAAGTTTTGTAGAACACCAACATTTTCTAACTTGTGTAAACGATTTATATTTCTGCCGGAGGTTTGATTTACAATTTTATTCCAAAATGTAAAAAAAAATTAAAGTGGGAAACATTAAATGACATTATTTTATATGAGAGCTCAATGCGTACGACAAAAACAGAAAATATCATTTACCCGGATATTTTCACAAAAATTGGGGATATTTTTATAAAAATTGGGGATATTTTCAACAACCTTACATTTTGTTTTTTGAATTTAATCATAAACATTTAAAACAGAATATAGACCAAAATTAATTCAGCCAACAAAATGTATAGTAAATCTTAGGTTGCTTATGTCATTTTCTTGTTATTGTTTTTTTTTTTTTTTTTGTTATAATTTTGTACATCAGATTTTTAGTCGCCAGTAAAAAATAAATTGTTGAATCAAAAACAAAGACCAACTATGTTGTAAACAGAATTAAAACAAAAAAAAAAGTAAAAGAGAGAGAGAGAGAAGTAAACAGATAGAGAGAAAGAAAAAAAGTAAAATAGACTCACTCACCAACTTGCCTTTCAAGGATAGCAACCAACACGTTTTATCCATTTACTAAAAAATTTCTTTAATGGTTAGTATTTTTTTTGTTTTTGTTTTTGCTTGTTTACACTCTGTGTGGTGCATTCTTAACTTATATGCATAATAAAATGAAGGGACATGGACCAGTTTTTTTTCTTTCTTTTTTGTTTTCAAAATTGCATATTTATTATAGAGGATAAAAATTCTGTGCATGTAATTTTGATTAGTGTGTTCTTTGGTTTGTGTTTTGTTGAACATAATTTTCTGGTGCATTTATTATAAAAAAAAATAGAGTGTCCACTTTTTCATTTGTTTATTTCCTCGTTAAAGAGATACCAAAATGTTTAATAGAAAAAATTAATTTGAATCTTAGGCTAGGCGCACACATGCAATCAAACTATTTAATTTACATAAGCAACCAAACTATTTAATTTTCTGGTACCGCGCACATATAGCAATTAAACAGTTGCATTTCATTTAGTTTGAAAATTAGTTTTATAAAGAATTAGCATGCATTTGTGCTGTTGAAATTAAAAGAAAAAAAAAATTAAGGAAAAGGACATTGCAGGTTCACCTTTTATTAAGCCATAAATTAATAACCTTATTCTGTATCTCACTCACTCTCACTTTCACGTAAAATTCTTCGCTCACCCTTGAAAATATTTTATATTCTGTATCTCGAAATAATTTAGGTGAGAATGAATGGATATATGTGATTGGAAACATACATACATACTATGTCCAAAAAATTATTAAAAATATATATATTTTAAAAATTATTTATAATAATTATTAATAACCTTTTTTCAGACAAATACAATTTAAGCACGTGATATAGAGTTTCGGCCCCAATTCATTGGACCCCGAGCCTATTGTCTTCATCACATTTAAGGGCCATTGTACTGATGACTAAAAAAAAAAGTCAAGGTCTTCGGTCCCGACACTTGGGATGTGCGATGCCGGACCTCTTGTTTGCATCGTTCTTATAAGCCATTGTACTAAAGACAAGTCAAAAAAAAAACAAAAAATTTCAAGGTCTTCAGTTCTGGCACTTAGTACGCCAGACCTCTTGTTTGCATCCTGCTTATGAGCCATTGTACTAAGGACAAGTTAAAAAAAAAAAACAAAAAAAAATTTTAAACAACTGTACCTACACAAGAAAAAATAAATTGCAACTGGTTTTAATTTCAAGTGTGCGCGTTTACATTTCAATACGTAATATACAAATCGATTTATCGATTGCTTCAACTAATATTTGCTATCAGTTTGTAAAAAATTACAAACTGTTTGATTGCTTGATTAGATGCAATCAAATAGTTGCATGTGTGCGTGCTTTCATATAAACTAATGGAACACAAGAAGTGCAATCAAACAGTTGCAAAACTAAAAATTGCATGTGTGCGCCTAGCCTTAAAGAATTTGTAAAGATTTAATATTTAGAAAATGATGAGGTTAATGACTGTCACTTTTTGTATTGGTATATCTTTCAATATACATATTTTCAAATTTCAAATTTATGTACAGGTGGGCTTCAATAAATGTTGTATTCAATTATTCAGTAAAAAGTAGTCAAAATCTAGTATGAACTATGAGCAAAAAGAAGAAATAAATACCTCAGATAATTTAATTAATTCCTACTAAAAAAATGAGATTGAGATCTAGTATTGTTTGAATTAATAGCATTCGATAAATATGAATATATCAATATAAAGCTCTTGAAAAGAGACTAACTAACAATTTTTGATTATTAGTTTTGTTGCTTAATAGATTGTTCTAGCTTTTTAGATTATTTTAATTGAAGTGTATAGTATAGTTTTTTTTATTAACATTCCTCTCATTAACGGTGTTTTATTAATCTTACTAGATGACTATATATTGCACAATCAGTTTGTTTGGCTTTAATATACCGGGTATTCCAGAGCATGCGTATCAGCTTTTTAAGAGGGGAAGGAGCCGTTATTTTAAAATGTAAAAAAAAGTTTAACTAAATCAAGGGTGCTCTATCGGTTGGTGGTATTTTCAACTTCCGGAAAGGAATTTGTCGTAAAATCTGAATTTGCATTAAAAAGTACCCCTTCCCATTTAAAAATCTTGATTTGGGCCAGTTTCAGCGATATTCGGTCTTAATAAACCGATTTGCGGTCCTTTCCGGAACATGAAAATACCACCCTCGCGTTAGTTAACAAATTTTTTTTTAAATTACGGCACTTTCCTCTCTTAAAAAGCTGTTACGCATGCTCTGGACCACCCGGTATATATAATATAATAAATTAAGCTTTTGTTTAGTAATATTATCAACTTGATTGTCAACTAAGTTTAATAATGTATGGTCAGCATTATAATAATAATTGTAATTTAAGATGTAAAAGCTAATAGATTACTGTTCAAAACGAACGTCATTAATTTAATTTGAATGATAATATGAGATTCGTTTAATTAGTATTGCCAGCAGTATTTTCCAGTTTATTACGTCACATCTTTAAATTAACATAAATAAAATTAAAATTATTCATAATGAAGTATTTTAATGTGCTTTAATGATTTTTATCTATAACTAATAATATTAGCTATGTAATGTATGTATTGTATTTGTATACCAAATTATGTACTTGGTGTGTCTAATTGTAATTTTTTTAAAACTAACAAATATTTTATATGCCCTTTTAAATTGAAGTGCCTGAATAGTTGAAAAAATTGTTTTATGTATGATGATTATATTTTTCGAATAATTTTAAGAAATCAAGTGAGTGCTTGTGATACTAAATAACTCACTCATGTGAAAAATAAGCGAGTGAGAGTTACCATAATTTCTATTTTTATTTTGCTATTTCAAACAAACCTTTTGGCAATGATCTTGGTTTTTTAAAGAGACTTGTGCCTGATGCTAGTTGCATCGCTGTACAGTGTACACGCTGATACATATCAATCCATCTGTAAAGGGCAAAGGTGAGAGTTAGTTGTGTATAGAAGCTAAAAAACAGTAGATTTCAGTAACCTTCAACGTGATATCACAAAAAAAAAATAATAAAAATTAAATAAAAATACAAATTTTTAATTATTAATTAATTTCACGCAAAACGTGAAATTATTTTTTGTTTTATTTTTTAATATTTATTTAATTTTATTTAAATATATTTATATATATATATATATATATATATATATATATATACATATATATTATTTATATTTTATTACATAAATTTCGTCATCTAGTTTTTTTTTTGTAGTTTTTGTTTTCAGTATCTATTATTATTATTTAGTTTATTTAATAATTTTTCCTTATTTTTATATATATAAATATATGTATACACATATTCTTTATTTTTTCAACTATTAAATGATTTTATGTCGTTTATTTTTAATTAAATTTTTATTGCTAAAATTATTTTCTTTTCATTTTTTATATAAATTTATTTAACTTTGATGGTTTCTTAAATTTATTTTTACTTTGATTATTTCCAGAAATAACAATGCAAATTTAATAATAATAATAATAATAATAATCAATAATTGTAATAGTAATAATTAATAAAAATGTTTAATATAATTATAATAATAATTTCAATACATAATATATTAATAGTAAAAATAATAATTAAAATTAAAATAAAAACTTAAATGTAAATTTACGATGAAAATGTTGTTTATTTTTAAATATATAAAATGATTTTAATAGAAAACCAAAGAAATAAAAATATATAAAAAATTTTCAATTAATATTTGAAATAAGATTAAAAAAATGTTTATAGTCTAAATTTAAAAGAAAAAAATAAATACTAAATAAAATTTAATTAAAGTATAATGTTGTAGTAACTAGAAAAGTAATATTAGCACGATGTGATAAAATGCAATATTTTAGAAAATTTGTAATTTTAATTAAACAAAAAAGTGATTTGATCCCCAAATTTCAATTGCCAAAATATTCCTCAACAAAACAGTTTATTCACTATTTGACCATTACATGATTTTATTCAAAATTTATACAAGAAATGAGACTTGTTACACTAAGAAACTCTTCTACTTTGTATTATTCTTTGTCAAAAAACTGACGTTTATACTTTATAAGTATTAATTATTTGGACGTGTTCAAAACACTTCAGAAAAGTTTAACTGTTTACCATTTTATTAATTTTAAAACGGTAAAATTGTCGGCAATAATACTATTGTAAAACAAATTAATCTATTTTGGTTTGATTATGTTTAATATCTTACTAAAAAACTTAAAAGTGTAAAAACAAAATCAATTAGTAAAATAAATTGTTAATCAAAACAACAAAATGAAATGTACATACATATATTAGAAGTAGATATGATGTACATTTTTGAATTCAAAATTTTATGGAATTAACATTAAAATGATTTGGTGATTTTAACTACAACAATTTGAGCCACCAGCTAAAAAGGTAACTATCAAAATTTTTACTATCAGTATTTTTAAAGATTTGACTCTACACTTGTGCCAAAATTATTATTTGGCATTTTTTTAAAAAAGAAAAACATATCAATTGAAATTTATAAGTTAAATCACTTTCATGTTCTACAATCAATTTAATTTTTAATATAATGTTTAATGATACTTATTTCATAGCTATAATCTGACAATATAAAAAAATAAAAATAAAATTTAAAAAAAAAAACTCGATAGTTATTAATATATATAAAAAATCAAGATCTAGTATTGTTTGAATTAGGGTAAAAGGGTCATTCTAAAAAAATGTATATTTTTGAAAATTAAAAAAAAAAAAAAAAGTTTTCTGAATTGAGCCTTCAATTATAATTTATTTTAAAGGAAAATTTGTAATCAATTTCGTAGTGTACGTAGCCGGATGAATTTTAAAAGATTTTAACAGAAATTTTGGAAATTTCATCTTCGAAGTCGTTTAAAACTTCCACTGCGTTACTGAAATAAAATATCATAAATTAAACAATGTCTTACAATTTAATTTAAAATGTTTATTATTTTATAACAATAACAAACAACTAAAATTACTCAACTCAATGCTCAAAATAAAAAAATTAAAAATAAAAATACTTAAAATTCAAACTTAATTCACATAAAATCACATTAAAATTTTTTTTTGGAATGTTTTTTAATATAATTTGGCTAAAAAAAGACTTAACCTCTTTATTCTTTTATTTCGCATTTGCAATGGAGCCAAACTTTAAAATAGTACTTTAAAAATATTTTATACAAAAACGGAAGCTTCTAAAATGTAATAAAAAGCGCAAAGTAACGCAGGAGAAAATTGATAACGCAGGGGATAAATAGTAACGAAGGGGAATTTTATCTTTCTTTAATATCAATTGGCTGTTCAAATTGATAAAATATTTTATCACCCTGTATTTTAAGTACTGGATTTGGAAACACTTGAAGGACTTGGTTATATTGGATGTACGATTCGTCGTTTTTATCGATAAATGAATAATAAATTTGGCATTGATAATGAAATCTTTTTATTGAAAATAATTGGACAGACGTTTTGCTTTGGACTAATTTTACATATGCTTTCCATGTGCTACGATTTTGTCGGTAGTTCTTTTAAGAATTACTCTGATACCGTCGACAGCCTCTTTCCTATAACCTGATCATAATATTTTTATACTTAATATGACCTTGCAATATGTTTTGAAATAAAATTTGTTTTACTGACTTTCTAATAGATTTCCGAAACATTTTAGATCCTAATTCTCTTAAAAATTTTATGCTTTCGCTACTTACGTACAAAATTATTTTCAACAACCTCTCTCAAGAACTTTTTTTCTTTACCTTTATTGGAGTTCATATATTTTTGTCCTATACAACTTGTTAAGGTATAGAATTTTAATATTTGCCTTGCGGCTTAAATGTGTCTGATTTTTATTTGTAAATTCTTAATTATTTTATTGGTATTCACTTTAGGACTTACTTGTGTACATATTTTTAATCATTGACGTATTTTTTGTATTTTGCAACCGTTTTTTTCAATTTTATATTTTCCTTATTAAGTTTTATGTTATTTCTGTATAGTTTAGACCTATCTCTCCTTTTTATCTTTCCCTGATGCGTGCTAAGAACCAATTGGGAAGTAGATGGTGGTGTAAAGTTGGCTACAGCTTGTAAAGCCTCCACCTTTGATTTTCTTTCTTGTTTCATTTTGCGCCATTCCTTTCTAGTTTTCCTTGGAGTACTCTCTGACATATCATTAATTAGTACTTTGCTCTTGTGATACGTTCTTCTAGCCTTTTTTTTTGTATCTTCAAAATTTTCTGAGTTCTGTTTTAGTTTATCTCTGTATCCTTTTCGACAGCTGTTAAAGGCATACCTAATTTTTGTTTTTTTTTGTTTTTTAAATAGTTTGATTACAAAATTCATATGAACTCCCTACGTTACTTCCCCTGCGTGACCAACAAAATTGTAACACAGTGGAAAGTAACGCAGGGGAAGAAATATATGTAAATAGCGTTTTTTGGGTAAGCTTTTTATATTATTCAGTCAAAATCCAAAAAAAACCATGTGCTTTTACTCTTATTAATTCTTTTGAAATATTTAATTTAATTAAGTATAATACAAACGTTATTCCAGTAACACAGGGGAAATTTTTAAAAAACACGCACAAAATTTGATAGTTCTTATTCGATTAAACTTTAAACAATCACTGCAACACAAATCATTTAGTACTAAATATGAATGAACAAGTATTTCAATTATTTACTTAAACAGCATCTAAAAAAGTAACCGTAATTTAATGAGTTTTTTTGAAAATAACACAAAATCGGTAACGCAGGGGAAAAAAGTTGGAACAGAAATGAATTTGCAAATTTTTGCTATAAAAATAAATTTTAGAATTATTTAATAGATATAAACGGAAGGTTAAATATTTAGAGCTATATTTTCTGCAAAAAAGTAATATACTCCAGAGCAAAAATACTTGAAAAAATGGATGCAAACCTTGAAAAAGATGCCTAGGGACAGCGAGTTTTTGTTGTTTTTCCACACACAAAATGAATAAAATCAATCAAAATCAACCAAAAATGGATTTCTTACTGATTGGTGTATAAGTAAATATAATAAACTATATTTAATTATAATTTATAAATATTTAAGATATTAAAAATTATTTGAAAAATTAGTTTCTTTTACTGGGACAGAAAAACCTACATTTTTTTAGAATGACCCAAAAAAGAAGTGAGCAATTATGGAAAAACGTAAATTAATGTAAATTGAAGCGACAGAATTTTCTAGGGATTTATAAAATAAAAAAATTAAACCTTTTCTGCCAAACACTTTGTATTAATATTTACACATTAATACTTTGTGTAATTTAAGTATAATAATTTACTGAGCAACAGTAATATAAAAACATACTAGGGGCCCCTGTTGAGTAATTATAATTCAAGTTGAAGCCATATTTAAAGTTTTTAAAAGAACAGTAATTTACGTACTGGCATAGACTTCTCACGATAAAGCAGAAACTCATGTTTAATAAAAAGTTTTGAGGTTAGTAAGTTTTATTTAAGACATATAAATACACGTCCCTTATATACAGTTGATAAAATTGTGGATAAAATTACTAAAAATAAAAATTTTTGTCATTAAAGAGGTATATCCATATACATATACATATTTTTAATCAAAACTATATTATTACTAGAAATCACCAAAATTTAGAAACAGTTACATAAAAAAATAAAAAATGAAGAATTCAAGTGATTTTTGTTTTGTTAATTTTATATTATTTATTTTAGACGTACATATTTTTTTTTGTTTTTATTTTAGATAGGTTCATTTTGTAACTAAGAATAATAACAGATTTGTTTGTTTTTTTATTTTATAAGAACTCACATAAGCATACTGTATTTTGGTGAATAACAAAACCATATGATAAAAAAAATTTTCAACAGGAAACAAATGTACATCATGGAGAAAAACTGCCCATTGCTCAGTAAAGAAGCTTCTACATAGAACCAGACTTAGCGATAACAACTTGTGCGGAATATGTGAAATATAGTAAAAATCTATTAAACATCTGTTTTAAGAATGCGAGGACCTATATCTAGTAGGTTTTGACATTCGGGTACAACGTTCCCAGAGCAATGTGAGCTACCGAATATATTATTGAATAATTCCCAGAGTGTATAATTACCAAATCAGGCGTTCTTAAGAACTGAGATAAGTATAAATTAACATTGGTAAGAATAATCATAATAGGCCAATTTGCTATTGCTATGACCAGGACCACATCCTTACCCGTTGCCATAAATCTTTTCTAATCCATAAGTTAAGAATCAACTTTAAATAATTTTGTTACATTTTTTTTCCTTACTCTTCTTGGGAGCATAGGGCATCTTGCACTTGACATTTTCATCGTACTCGATTACTAGCTGCTGTTGTCGAATTTTTTTAATAATGTTATATAAAAATCGAACTCAAATTAAAACCGTTAACTCTTCATTGTTTGTAATTTATTTAACCAAATGAAAACATTGAAAATTGTTTACAGTTACCAAATTAGAGCTAAAATGCTAAAATTTAATACATTTTCATATTAAAGTTATGTCTTCTTAATTTCAATTATTGCGTAATTAATTTTCGAAATGCAATCTCTTAGAACTGACTATTTAGTTGTCATGACAATGTCAGTGTAAAAATATTTCATAAAAATTTCTGGAAAGTCTTCTGGTGATAATGTAATAACTGAAATCGGTCCAGATATTAATTTAACTTAGTGAATTAAACCTACAGTTTCTAATTTCTAATTATTTAAAAATATTTCGTATATAGCCTACAGCATATTAGAGAAAATATATTCTTAAAAGTGTTCTTTCATTACGTGCGAATTTTTTTTTGTGTACACTTGTGAATTTGATTAAAATATATTCAATTTTATTTATTAATAATTTATTTAAAGAAAAAATTAACATTGTTTTATACCTAGAATTAGTGTTAGCATTGAATGCCTTCGGTTATCTTATAACTTATAACTATTGTTGAGTTTTAGTTTTAATTAGTTCACTTCAATTGTAATGAATTGTAATAAATGAAAAAAAAATATGATTGTTGAAAATAGTCAAATATTTTCCTTTAAATTTTACTAAAATTAATGCTTATCATATCATTTGTCTACTCGTGTTTCTTCAGTGGTTTGTACTCGACTTCAATTAATTTGATTTAAAATTAGGTCTGGTTATTCACAATATTTCAAAAAATGATTAAAAAATTGAAATCCTTATTATGTAAATTTAATAAAAAAATATTTATAGATTTACATTTTCAGGTTTTAAAACTCATATAGGTATAAAGAAAGCCTTAAAAAAAGTACCTGTTGCGGAAAAGAATGGAAAACCAGAATCAGATAATAAAAATATCAAAACTGAATAAAATTCAAAATAATTATAAATACATAATATTCCGAATCCCGTAAGAGGATTGATAAAATATGCATAGATATATTTTTTTTTAAATTTAAATAATCAAAATCAAATCCATTCATCATAATTTCAAATGCAATTAAATATTTATGTTGCCAACATTTTTTTATATTCTTTTTTTTATTAGCACAACAACAAGATTTAAAACAACAACTACATCATTCATACATATATGTAAGTACACAAAATAGTTTTAAATTATCTGAGAGAGTGCTCTTACTGTTCCGATAATATACAGAGAGTCTGTGTAAATTCATTAAGTATTGTATCTTAACATAAGATCATTAGAATAGAACCACAATATTTTCCTTCAGCAACATTATTTAAATTTGAAATAAAATGTATGCATGTATGTATATTCCAGTTTTATTGATTGCCTTACAATGCAACTATACAACTATGTATACAGAGTGTTTCATTTATGAAATTTATTCAAAAATGATTATGTACAGAAATTCAAGTTAGAAAGGAAAAAGGGTAAAAAGGAAGGAAGACAATTAGAAGGTGTTAATGTTTGAATTTATGTAGGTCATAAATATAGAATTGATCATGTTTAGGGAACACATATAAGATGGAATTTGATTCGGGCTGAGGCTATAAACGAATTTTCATGACTTGCCTTCTGCCATCTAGAGATTACTACAGTGTAGGAATGAGCACATGCTGCCTTCGTGTTTCACGAGGGTAGTGCTTGAATGGAGGTAATACAGATGTAATTTCCACTCAGCATGTGCTTGTACCTACGAGATATATATTACAATGGAAGAGAGTTCCAAATATACGACGACAACGAAGAGGAGCAAGATGAGCAGTGACATTTGGGTCATTAATAAGATGAATAACCCGGCTTTGGACTTTATCCAAATGTTTTAACGCATTACTAGAAGCGCCAGTCCTTATGTGACAGTTAAACTCTATTTTGGATCGTATGAAAGCTTTATAGATTTTCAAGGGGCCATAGGCGAAGAAGTATAGGTCTTACACCGAAAATCTAAGCATTTGGCTGCGTTTTTTGTAATATCGTATATGTGTTAATTCTAGATCATTTTCTGATTTAAGTGCATACCTAATATGCTTAAGCTTTCAAATCACTAAAGCTTATCTTCCCGAAACGAAAGATCAGGTCCAAAATGAAAATGGTGCTGCAGATGGTACAGTCTTTGAAGTATTAAACTTGATTCTATTTTTTTAATCCCCAACTAGTTACCACGTTTACCAACAACGATTTATATCTTTGTTGTGACCAGTAAACGATTTAAAATTAAATTAATGAAGCAATAATACCGTTCACTGATGTGAGCAAATCATACTTGGTGTTATTCAATACTATCATTTTGTCATATTAAATGTCACCACTTGTCTTTACTTTTATAATTGTATTTCACTTTAGTAGTAGCACCTTTAATTTTTATTTTGCGAATTTGGATATAGATAAGACACCGCTAACACTGCTAAAGCCTTTTCCTCATAAACAAGATTCCCAAATCATATTTTGTTCATAAACATTACTGACTTTACATAAAAACTGCAAAAATTATAGTTCAGAGTGCAACACTACAATCAGCTGCGCTATACTTTTACAATTTTTTAAATAGTGCAATCAATCTAATTCAATTAAAATAACAGTACTGTAAGTGCAATGTATATGTATTACTGATTCTACAATTATGTTGACAATTTTTTCCTGGCTGTGTAGCTATGTAGACTAATTTACGGTTTCATACTGTTTGACTAATTTGTGGTTTCATATGATTTCTACTCCATTAATAAAACTTGCTTTTGCAGTATTGCGTTTATGAAAAATCTCTACAAGGTTAAGGTTCGGTATTCGAGTAACTTAAATTTTTTGTTATTGTGTATATACAGTGATAATTTCATATTAACCTATTATAATACACCCTGTATATATGTAGAACACAAAATTTATCGTTGAATTTTAAAATGTTTCTTTTTAACATATTTTCTACAGTGTATAATGTGTGTAATATATGTGTATGTGTGTACTGTGTAGTATATAGAATAATTTTCTTTGTGTAATGTTACTAAAAGCGGAGAAGTTATCATGAAATAAAATACTAAAATTTAAAACTAAGTTTGTGAATACTTGAGATGGTCATCTTGATTTGACATTAAGATTTTATAAAAATTATTATAAAAATAACTCAATAAATGTGTCCATTTAATTTTATTTTGATTTTATTTTGTTACTCTGAGACTGATTTTCTTATTTTGTTTTTAAAATGTCATTCTGATGTGCTCGTATTTAAATGAAAATTTAAGCAATCAGAGTTTTTCAATCTATCTGAAAAATTTTCTTTTTAATTAGACATGACTCTTTTTTTTATTTAAAAATATTTTTTGTAATTTAAGCTAATTTGAGTTGCAATTGAAGTGCAGTAATAACAAAATGATTAAATTGTAGTTCAAAACTTTGCAGTTATCAATATTTTATAGATATGTTCAAGATCAATTCACGTTTAAATTTTATAAGTGCCACTTTAAACTCTAATGTTTTAACATTCAGGTTGGTAAGCTTAACAGAAAAGATAAAAAAAAATTATAATTATTTAAGTTTTGTATTAATTGACAAATATTATTAATAATGACTTATTTTTTACTAACAACAAAATATTTTGCAAAAAAAAATAACTGATAAAACGAAGAGTGTAATCAAAACTTCATGTATTATAGTCAAATTATTATACACAATACACATACACAACATGATAAATTCAAAACTTCAATCTTTAAAAATCAGAAAATTCTATTCAACTATTGAGTAAAAAGTGAAATATAAAAATTGCATTAGAATTCATTTTATAGAAAAATATTAAAAGGTTGAAAGCCACTGACTTAAAATATATTTTAGTCTGTTGATTCAATAACGTAATGATGATGATGGTAATGATGATGATGCTGATGATGATATTAATAATTATGCCAGAAAATCTAAAAAGCAACAGATTTGTATACATATATTAAATAATATGTACGTTTGTGTATTGTATAGGCGTCACTTTTATTTAACAAAAAAAGAAAAAAACAAAAACAAAAAAATGTATCTAAAGACATCGAATATACTTAACACAATATCTGATGAAAAACATTTATGAACATTTTCTCGGACATTTTGGCGACACTGTGGAATTCTGTTTCGTTGTTCATTAGATTTTTTTAAATTTTTTTGTTTTTCTTGTGTTTTTTTTTTGTTGTTTATTCAAATAAATTCTTAAGTGTTAATTTGAATTTACTAGACAATATAGGCTGGCTGCTGTTAAATTGAATTTTGGCGGTCTCACATTTTAAAATGGGGTTTCTTTTCTTCATAAAGAAATTTTAATTTTAACAAAGAATTTTAAATTACTTGATAGAGATAAGAGAGATAGAAAATGAAAAGCAGAGTATGTATAATAGAGAATAAAATTAAAATTTTTTTTTTTGGTTAATTTGCATCAGATATAGCCAATTATTCCCCTTCGTGGAGCCTATAGGAATAATTCATTTACAATAGCGCTAATGTTTTTGTTGTTGAATTTTCGGTTCCCAATTTATGTGTTTCTACTGGTTCTAGGACAACTGTTTTTTTTTGTAATATAACTGGTCCTGTTAATATTTGAGCTTAATTCCGCTACGTCATTTATAATTGTATACGGTCTCGAATTGAAACTTATTATTATTATCAGTTTTGTCCCATCTGTTTAAAATTGAATTAGATTAGGTTTAACTATATAATGGGTAGTTTTCTGGCTCCTCTTAATAGGTTTTAATAAATTGGTTAAATTTTATTAAGATCTAAATTAGTAAGTCATAATAAAAGTCTTCTTGTATGCGCCTAAATATTTAATACAAATAAATCGCATAATATAGAGTCTGTTTTTAATTTTCTAATTGAAGCAAAAAAATGAATTAGTGAATCATAGATTCGGTTATTCAGTCAATATTTCAGCATTGAAAAAGTGATGAGCTATATCACTAGTTTTAACTGCCGGCTTTCAATGATACTAAATACCATTCGTATGCTACAAGTGGAAGTGAAAAACTATATTAATGAAATCTAGCATGTTAATAAATATTTTTAAATATGGTAATTAATAATATATTTATAAAATTTAAATTCAGTTATATTTTGACATTTAGGTTTAAAACATTGTTTATGTAATTCGAAACAATTGGAATTTAAATCATCAATTTGTACCAATCAATCCTCAGTTTACTCTTTTCGTTTTGTATTTCACTATAAGAACTAGACAGGTCTTCAGTAAAAACTAATTGAATAACTGAACGTGTTATCAGCTCCATTAAGTATGTTCAATACAAGTGTAATAATTTTGACTCAGATCAAATATTATTTTTATATATATTTTTTCCTTACTCCTCTTGAGACCTCTAGGACTTCCACTTTACATTTCTATCGTACTCGATTGATAGTTGCTATTTTCACTTGTTCCCACGCTATGTTTGTCTTTACAAGCTCTTGTTTTGTGGTCTTCCGCTAGGTGTTCTTTGGGAGACCGGGTCTTCTTGTGCCTTGCGGATTTCATTATAAGTTTATTCCCACGATGTTGTTTGATGGCTTTCTGAGAGTGTGGCCGATGATCTCCATTTCCTTCTTCTGATTTGTTTCGATATGGGTTCTTCGCCAGTTAGTATCCAGAGGTTCTTGTTGTTTGTTGTGTTTACCCAGATGAAGACTTGTAACTTCTGGTTGAGGATTTTTGCTGTTAATACAGTTTCATGATTGATTTTACACAAGACCGCCATATTCTAAGTGTAGTTGCTGCTGATATTTGGATTATAGTTCCTCCATATCGGTTGCAATCTTCCAAATGCTGGTCTTGCTTTCTTTAATCTATTTTCTACGTCTTATTGAACCCCATCACTATTACTATGACACTTTCCAAGTAGCAAAAGTTGTTCACAAATTCTATTTGTTTTTCCTTCAACCTTAAATGTTCTATGCTGGTGTTATTTATTCTCATAGCTTTGGTTTCCTCCAGGCTAATTTCTAGTGCGACATGTTTGGCAAGTTGTTTCATGTGTTCTAATTTCCTCTGCTATTCGCTGAATTTGTGCGAAAGACAATAGATATAATCTACGTAGTCCAGGTATTCAAGTTATTGTGTGAGACTCCAAGTTATTCCTCTCTTTTTTAACTAGCCGTTTCTAGTACATTTCTATATAGCTCACATTAATTACAGGAATTACTATCAGTATTTTAGATCAAAAGCCGAAATTACTACAAATTTTTTGTGAATGTGATAAAGACATTAAAAAAGTATTTTGGGCTGGTCATGTAAAATATCAAAGTAATAACCAAATATATACCAATTCGGACTGGACAAAACAATAAACACAGTTGGGTTCGTTATTAAAATATTGGTCTCGTTTCGTCTATGTCTTTCATTATACGAGTGTTTTCACATTTTTAAAACATTGACTTAACATATACAATGACCCGCAGTTCGTAGTTGCAATTCGTCTTTGTTTCACTTAACAAAATAATGCCCTGAGAATTACTGAAAAATGTTGGCAAAACAGCATGAGTATATTGAAATATACGTAACAAAAGAATCTTACGAATTAGATGATGGTTATCATCGTCAAAGGTAGTAAATTCTAAATTCTGTTAGAGGAATATAATATATTGTTGTCAGAAGAAAAAAAAGGAAGATTTTTCAGTTTTATTTTTTTGCATAGTCTTTTCAATGTTGTTATTTTTTAAAGAAAACAATAACAAAAGAAAAGCAATCTTCTAAGGCCTACAAAAAAAATAAAAATTTTTTTTTTTTGCAAATGAAGTTCTGCAAGTTATTGGCAATGAAAGGGTTTAAACACAATAATCATCATTTGAATACAAGTTTGTATCTGAATTTGAAGTTTGTTGGATTCTCTTTGTTTTTTTCTATGGGAATAATATTATCTAGCTTTCCACCTAACTTCTAATGCAGTAACATAATTTTTTTTTGTTTTCAATTTTAATTTGTTTTTCTTTTTCAGTGGAAATAAAAAAAAAAACAAATAATTTTTTCATTTCTTGAATAAAATTAAAATAAGAAGTGATTGTAGGTGGTTTCAATTTTTATATAAGTTATAAGAGAATGACAAATACCTAAAATACATACATATTTTATAAACATAGGTACATATATGTATAATATATATATAGATAAAATAGATATATATTGAAGGAATGCTTATTTGCGTTAAATGACATATTAAATGGGGGCGATCTGACATGTGTAATCGTTGGAAAATCAAATCAAATAAATATAAAGTAAAAAAATATAAAATATTTACCATGTTGTCGTAGAACAATGAGAAAATTCTTTAGTTAGGTATTACCTATCTATTATGGTGTATATAATATGTGATAGGTGAAAATATACATTAATATATGTGTTGGGTTCGAACTTTTGTTGTTTTTTTTTTTGTTTTTTTTTTTGTTTTGGTATGTATAGTACGGATGAGAAATGAAAATGTTTTTTTGTATGCGGTAATTTTTTTTTTTTGCAAATTGACGAAATTTAAAATGAAAACTTTAAAAATAAAGATTTATGTATAAATATATATTAATGAGGGTGTTTAATTTAGTTTTCATAGAATTGAAAATTATTTCATTAGTAATATTTATTGTTCTTATGTATCATAATATTTAACAAAATATATTGGCCTTGCTACATTGGGTGGGTTTGATGTATTGTAGTTGTATATTAACGTTTAATGTAAAATATGTTGAGGTATGTATGCATACAATTTGTGAGTAAATAGATATAAAGAATTATTTAAAATAACTTAAAATATTTAATTTTACCCTTAAGTACTATTTACCATAGAATTTTATTCGAGTATAGTCATAATTTTTAATTAGAATGTCACTAAATAAAGATATATTTTCCTATAACAACATTAACCCTATAATTAACCTGCGTGTATAAGCGAACATGAAGTACTGCGAAGTGCCTCTGAGGCACATATATAAAATTTCTTGTAGAATTATGAAAGATAAGCCTATAGTAACAAAATAATTATATAATTAGTTAATTATATTCAACAAAATAATTTTCGGAGCTACAACATACATCAATTAAATTATAAAATATTGCAACATACCATCTATTAGTTTTACGTGGTAGCGAAATGTCATGTGCCATTTGGTCTAAAGTATCTACCCTACCCTTTGTTGAATTATAATATTTTATTATCAAGGGTTCTTTTGCAGATTTAACAACAGATTTATTTTTTTTGGGAACATAGCATGGGAACATATGAGTCTAAATAGAATCTACATGTTTTCATTTATTATCCTGATCTCGAACAGCTTTCAGATTTGTATTATTCACATTTAAACTTATAGAAGTATCATCAGAAATGTATATGTTGCGGTTAAATTAATACATTGGTAATTATTAATAATAACCAAATAGAAAGGTTAAAGTGATTAATTTCAACAGAGTTTATTTAATTTATCACATAAGCCCCCATCTTAGGTAAATGTAAGAAATATTATAAATATTTTTAAAATTTTTTTTGGATAGGTCCAACGGTCCGGAAATCGGCACCAAAGGACTTAAAATTTTAATTTTTTTTTATCATCAGTACAATGGCTTTTCAATTCGATGATGGCAATAGGTCCGGGCTCCCAGGAATTGGGCCGAAACTCTATATCACGTGTTTAAGTTGTATTTATTAAATTGTAGATTATTAATAATTAATTTTTAAAATTTTTGGATAGGTTCGACGGTCCGGAAATCGGTACCAAAGACTTAAAAGATTTTATATTTCACTAAAAACTTTCCGTCTGCGTTTACCTGCTGTCTGCGAAAACAGAGTTTCAATAAATAAGTAGCGGCGGTTTGGAACTTTAAAAATCAATAAATTCAAATCTAGGTGGTTCAAGGATTTCAATACTGTAATGATAAATTCGATTGTAATTCAAATCGCTGCAAATGTAAAAAGTCAAATATCAAGTGAAATTCCAAATATCATAAAAGTTCTTCCTATAAAAATAAATAAATTAATTTCGTAGAAATAAATAATTAATTTAACCATAAGAATATAACTTTTGTTTTTTAGTTTTTTTCTTTGTCATAGTTTTAACAACAAATAAAAGAAAATTAAAAGAAATAGTTTTAATTTTAATCACATTTACCAATCCATACAGGGAATTATTAATAATTACTGGTAAATGTAATAAATTCTACTCATTTATCACATTTATCAAAATACAAAGTTATTATTAATAATTATCACATTAACCGTAACATATATATAGATCTTTGGCCAACTCGTTATTGTTATCACTGACATCTTGTCCATCTTCTTCTTCTGAAGCTTCTTAAAGGTGTACGGAATCAGAAGATTCCCATTCATCATTACTATCGTACTTCAACAGCATCGTTATCATCAGATTCACATATTGCCTTGCCTGATATATTTGCTCCTCTGTTATAATATATTTTACAGACAACAATAAAGTTTCAATTTACCAAATTGAAATAAAGGCGATGATAGATAAACTTAAAATTTGTAGAGTTAATTTGGTATAACATTCTTTTGAAAGTAAACAAATACGAAAATACTGGCGTATTATTATATTTTGTATTACAATTTCTGTTAGAAGATATAAATAAATTTACAGTTAGAGTAATAAATTTACACTTGTTGTTGTAAAGAAATTGATGGCCTACTATTGTAAAACAAACCATTTCTTTTTACATTTCTATACAATATTACTTTTTTATAGTTTTTTCTTCAAAATATCATTATATGTGCTTAGCAGGCACATCGTAGTACTTAATGCTGCATTTTTATAAAACGCCTGACACAAAAGTAATATTTTATATAAGTAATTTTTATATAAGTAATTTATAAATAATAGAATACAAAATACCATATGAACGATAAGAATAATATTTTAATGAAATTAAATTATAATTAAATGATATGTGCCTCAAAGGCACATGTCGTAGGTTAATTAGGGGTAATCTATAGCTATATGTTTGTTTTTTTTATTTAGATTCTCTATAGTAGTTTTATACATTTTCTAAAATCCGTATTATAATACATTCATAGTGATGTTTAATATCATAAAAAATTTTTGTGGTATTTTTATTTAATTTTACAATTTGTTTTTTGCCTTCAGATACATATAGTTATGTATCATTATTTAAAGTCATAGGTTTGTGTAATCCCTTTGTCCGATTTTCCTGAAATTACGTAAAAAAAAAAACAGTTAACTATATAATTAAGACTTGTAAGGGTTCTGGTAAGCGTATTTAGCATGAAGGGATTGTATATAGTTCTTAAACTAAACCCACACAATAATTTTACAATTTTATACGATTAAAATATGTCTTGAAATATCCTTCAAAATACTGTGCTTTTTTGTATTAATTCAAGACATTTATTTTAAGTTAATAATATTGTAAGATCTTCAGTAATTTAGAATTTACTTTTTACATTTAATTGGAGTTTTATGTTTGACTTTAGAGGTAGGTACAATAATTTCGTGAAACTATAATAGCCATTTGTTCGGAGTTAATACAGTTAAAATGGATATAGAACTTTTTTGCTAAGCAATTTTTGATTAATAAAATAATTTAAATGTTGATAAATATGGATCATGTATAATGTACATGACGTATTTTGAATAATAACATTTTAATTCATTCTTGAAAAACACTAATCCACATAATATTATAAATTGTCTTGCACATTAATAATAACAAATTGATTTGAAATGATTTTAAAATAAAAACAAAAACTAAATATTTATCAAAAAAATGTTTGCACAAGTTATAATTTTAGCAGAAAAGTTGTAAATCTATATACTAACTAATATCGTTCGCACTGTTTTATGGTAGTAAACAGACTATTCACCTTTATATGATAGTTAGTGCATGTAGTTACACCAAAAGCGTAATAATTTTAAAATTAAATTTACGAATTTCTTCACAAGCAATTTTCCCGATATAATTTTTAGTTGATAAAACAATAATGTGGCAAACATTAAAAAACAAAAAATCAAATACAAATTTGATAGCTTTTATTCGACACTAGTCCTAGTAACTCTATTCCCACAAAAGAACTGATATAATAACAATTAATATTTAAATTAATTTTCTCAATTTTAAAAATAAAAATTAAAAAAAAATATATTTTTATTTTTAATTAACATATTTTTTAAATAACATCAAATTGATAACACATAAATTAATTACCAATAAATTCATTTTTTTTAATATACCACTATTTTTATGAATTTAATTTAGAAAAAAAACAAATCAAAAACCAAAAATAAATATAAAAAAATTTAATTTACTATCAAAAATTATTCATGTATATGTATAATAAATATTATTAAAAGTTATTTAATTAATTAAAATATTTTTTTTCTTTTACTTTTTTGACATGCCTTAACTTATATTTCAAGGTTCCACCAAAAAGGCGACGCTTTAAATTCAAATCAAATTATGAAAATTTTTTAAAATTTAATAAAAAAAAAAACCGAAATATAAAAATAAAAAATATCTGATCTTTGATAGGTTTACGCTCGATTTGGTAGCACAAAAATCTAAATATCAACAATCGAAAAATAAGAAAAACATAAAACATAAATAAAAATTATGATCTAAAAACACCAAATTAAATAAAAAAAAAAAAAACATAATAGGAAAAATAAATAATAAGCCTTAACAATAAGTTATGGTGCTATGAAATAGAGCCATATGTAATAGAAACATAATTTTGAGTATAATATTGTGCTACTATAGAAACCCAAATTAAGTTGCATCTTTGAAAACTTCACTGGGTCACTGATCCTAATAAATAATATAATTCTTAATAGGTAAACGACCTCCTTATATATTTCATTTTCTTTTATTGATGTTTTAATGTGATAACAACTAAAATATTTGTTTTTAATATATAAAATATTATCTAAGCAACCAAAGCTGTGCTTGATTCATATTTCCAGTTTGGTGGAAGTACATTCTTAGTTTTGTAATAGCAAGCTATAATCTGTGAATTCTTGATTCAACCAAAATTAGTCTGAATTTACCATCCTTGTCTTTGCGATTTCTTTCTAAATGTTTACGAATAGCTACCGCCTTCTTTATTATAAAATAAAAATCTTTAGGAACGTCTCACTTAAAACCAACAGACTTCATATTCTTAAAATTTTATTTCCATTCACAAAACGAACTTGAGCTACTTCATTTCAATCACGAAGAATAAAACCAATTTTGGATGGAGTCATTCCTTTCTTCCCTAATTTTTTAATTTGTTCCTTCACTTCTTCAGCAGTTAGTTTCAACCATGATGGAACTGATCTCCCATATGGCAAAGCTGATTGGGATATACCCTTTATAGGATCGTGCATAAGACCCATTATAGCAAATTTTTGGATTTTACCCAAAAAAAAGAGGATATGTATATATATATATATTTTTTTTTTAAATAATTTTTTTTTGGGGTTTTTTTTTAATTTTTTTTTAACTTTATGGTCTAGTTTTTTTTTAATTTTCTAAAATAAATTTTTTGTATGCCTATCACTTAGTTTAAAAATAAAATACTATTAGAATTTTAGCTCTAAGATTAAACTAAAAGAGAACTAAAATATATAAAATTAATACAGAAACTATTATATAAAAAAAAAACAATTAAAATTATTAAATTAACAATTGCTGGCATCCCTGCATTGATAGCATTGATGGCATCCCTGCTATGGTTCTAAGACATATAGCCTTCGCTATTTCCAAACCATTGCGCAACTTATTCCATTTATCCTACTCTACAGGAGTGTACCCAACCCAATGGAAGATTGCGCATCTTAACCCAATTCCCAAAAAAGGCGACAAAAGCGATCCCTCCAACTACAGGCCTATAGCCATAATATCGATCCTCTCCAAAGTGATGGAGATCTTAATAAACAAAAAGCTGACCAAATATCTTGACAGCCAAGGTATTGTCCACGATAGGCAATATGGATTTAGATCCCACCGGTCCACCGGTGATTTAATGACATACCTTAACGAGAAGCTAAATATTTGTTTGCACAATTCGGGTGAAGCAAATATTGTGGCTCTAGATATTTCTAAAGCTTTCGATAGAGTATGGCATAGCGCATTATTAGCAAAATGTCAAGCAGTAGGCCTGGGTCTCTCTTCTCTCAAATGGATTGAAAGTTTCCTCGCGAATCGTACGATTCAAGTCTTAGTTGACGGATTTAAATCCGATCAATTCCAAATAAACGCTGGTGTTCGACAAGGATCAGTTCTCTCACCTACCCTATTCCTTATATTTATAAATGATATGCTCCAAACCACTTTCAATCCAATCCACAGCTTTGCAGACGACAGCACCCTAGTAGCCTCCTACGATTTTCATAAAAAATCTGAAGCTACATCCACCGCTGTGTCAACCAAAAGAGACATCATGGCTAGTTCCCTCAGCCACGATTTGGTCGTAATAGCTAATTGGGGCATAAAAAACAGAGTCGAGTTTAACTCTTCTAAAACTCAGAGCTGTACAATCTCCCGAAAAATTTCCATTTTTGATCCTACTCTTTTGTTTCAGGAAGATAAACTTCAGCGGTTTGAAAGCTTAAGCATATTAGGTATGCACCTTAATCGAAAAATGATCTGGAATGATCATATATTTGATGTTGCAAAAAACGCAGCCAAATGTTTGGGTTTTCTTAGCCGCTGCAAGGCTTACTTCTCCCCCTGTGACCTCTTGAAAATCTATAAAACTTTCATACGACCCAAAATGGAGTATAATTGTCACATATGGGCTGGCGCTTCTAGTATTGCGTTAAAACATTTGGATAAAGTCCAAAAATAGGCTATTCGTCTAATCAACGACCCAAATGTGACAGCCCATCTTGCTCCTCTTGGACATCGTCGTATAGTCGGAGCTCTCTCACTTTTTTATAGATATCTCGTAGGCATCGGCACATGCTCAGTGGAAATTAAATCTATATTACCTCCACTTAAGCGTTTCCCTCGCGAAACACGAAGAGCAGCATGTGCTCATCCCTACACCATCGAAATCCCTAGATGGCATAAGACAAGTTATGGAAATTCGTTTATAACTTCAACATCCCGAATGTGGAACCAAATTCCATCTTATGTGTTCCCAAAACATGACAAATTTTATATTTATGACCTAAACAAATTCAAGACGAACATTAACACCTTCGTTCGTAATTGTCCTCCTTCCCTTTTACCATCCTCCTTTCCAAATTTTCCTTTCCCTCCCTAGCCAAACGTACCAATCGGTATAAAAGGTTCCCACCTAGTGTTTTGGCTATGCATAAAAAAAAAAAATTGCGTCATAGATGACATTAAAGAAGTATTCTATACTATTGAACATATCGTTAGTCTAATTATATAACCGGGGACGTTTTGTCATGTATAATTTTGTCATTAGTATAATCAAAATATAACCAAAATAATTAGAAATTAACTTAACAAAATAAATGGCTTACACTCTTCAGTGTTGGTGCTAGATTTTAGAAGAATATAATCTACATTTATGATAAAAAAAAATACAGCAAATAAGAGCTGAAATTGGATTCGGATTGGGATTTAAGACAGAACTCTGCAGTTCTCAAACTTCATAATAAAACTTATAAATTTATTATAATTTGTATTATTGTCACTATAAATATCTCTATGCTCAAATACCATACCTATAAAGTAAATTCAAATCCAACAAAAAATGTTTATTTAGGTTATTTCTATTGTATTTAGATGCTCTTATATCAAATCTAAATCTGATTTTTATACTTTGCCATATAGTTAAGTCAAAATAAAAATCCAGAATAATAAATAATATGTAAGTATATACATATGTGTATATTAATATGTCAATCAAAAAATTGTATATTTTATAAAATTGTTATGCAAATATAAATTTTTCTGATAGGTTTGATTACAATAATAATAACTTAAGAACCTATGTGACTTTGAGGCATGACATGACCAATTAAAACAAGTATACTAATAACATTTATCATCTTTTGGTTCTACAGCTTCAGGTAACCCTTAGCCTCGTTTACAACTTTACTTCATTCTTTTTTATCTTGTACAACTATCCTCCATCCGTTAACTTAAATCTTTCGATAATTGTACTCGATTTCGTGCAGCCATATTGATATTGGTCTACCTCTTGCTTTGGTATTGCATAGTACTGCGTTTTTGTCATCCTTTGATCATTCATCCGCATTGTATGCCCTACAATTTACATAATAAAACGTAAACTAGTAACTAGTATAATAATAACTAATATAATGCACATTAATAATAACAAATTGACTTGACAAAGAAGACTTTATTCCTCTTAGTATTTGAATTTAAAGAATCATTTGTAAATCATCCCCAAAATATAATCTTATGTTCTCATCTAATATCATTTGTTTTGATTTAAATTTAATAAATAATCATTCCAGTAATCGGTGAATGCATGTAATTTCCTCTTCAAAGTAAATAAAATAAAACATATGAATTAATTTAACTTATGACTTTATTTCCTTACATCACCATTTAAATATACAAAAAAATAATAATAATAATAACCGGGTATGTGTGTGACAAATGATAACATCACACACGACATAATTCATTAAATAGCGCTAAATACATTTACGTATGTCGGTTATGTTATGTTATATGTTATACGCTCATTAAAAAATCTAAATAAACAGTGATCTACACACCCAAATGGACACCCAATGGTGTACCGGGAGATTTTTTTTATAAGTTTTTAAAATATTTTAATTAAAATTAAATTAAAACAAAAAAACGTGAAGTGAGGAAATTACGACATATGACATTCGATATATGACACGGTATATAAAAGTCAAAATTAACGAATACAGAAATAACATTTTTTGATAAATACTATAGTTATTCCCGAATCCCGGCGTAACATTCGACAGTCCATAATTGAAAAAATATTTTTGCATTGCTCAATTAGAAACATTTCGGGGTAGCTAATTTAAAGATACAAACCAGGGAAATGTAAAAGATTTTAGGTAACTATACTTTAATTTTTGAGTAACTTTATTTGTTTTGATGACTTTAATTTCAAAAATACTTTCAATTTCAAAAAGGTTTATACTTTATTGAGTTTATTATTTTTTGCTATTATTTAGATAATCCTTTTTTGTTCTTATATTAAATATATAGTTTTCGTATAGGGGTTTAGAACTTGGATAGGTTTTTCTATAAATGATTTATTTGAAAGATGGGCACAAAAATTAGTACCTACTTCTTAATTTTTCTCATTGCTTAATCGGTAATTTTTGCGGTAATATTTTGAAAAATAAATTTCTGGGTTCCTGTTACAGCTTTTTGCTTTAATTCTGTTAATTAGTTTTAATAATAAAGTACGTGTTTATGAAAATGATAGTTTTTTCATGAAAATAAATAATTCTCGAAGACGAATGTTAACTGAAACAAATTGTTTACAGTACTGCAACTGCTAAGAGTTCGTGTAAATAACAAATTTAATTTGCGATTTTCTGTGCACCAGAAAATAACTGCACGATTAAGAATTGCAATCTTTAAGTTGCAAACATTGGTTTCCCAGCCAAGCTTATCCGTTTGTCAAAAATTACCTTGGAAAACACCCGGTGTGCTGTGGTGATTGGGAGGCACATTTCTGATTCATTTCGAACGTGCTCCGGATTTCGACAAGACGATGCGCTGTCATGTAATTTCTTTAATCTGGTGTTGGAGCATATAGTGCGACGTTCCGGTGTGAACAGACAGGGCACTATAGTTTACAAATCGGTGCAGCTCCTGGGTTTCGTTGGTGATGACGTCGATATTATCGGTACATCACGACGAGCAGTCATCGAAGCCTTTACACAGATTGAAGAGGAAGCAGGTTAAGCGGGTCTTCTCATAAATGAGAATAAAACTAAATATATGCTGTCGACAAATAAAATATCCTCACAACATCATATAGGACACAACATCACTGTCGGCTCATATAATTTTGAGGTAGTTCAGGAGTTTATCTTCCTTGGAACCAACATCGACTCCATCAATAACATCGATATTGAAGTAAGACGAAGAATTACCCTTGCAAACCGTTGCTACTTCGGTTTGTCCAAACAACTGGGTTCAAAACTCCTATCCCAAAATATCAAGGCACAATTATACAAAACGCTCATCCTTCCGGTGCTGCTATATGGTTCTAAATCGTGGACATTACTAAAAGCAAGCGAGCATGCACTTGGTATCTTTGAGAGAAAAATTCTTCGTCGCATTTATGGTCCTATGTCTGACGAAGTGGTTTGGAGAAGAAGATACAATGCCGAACTATACCAGCTATTCAACGACATGGACCTAGCTAAAAAAGTCAGAATAAGACGGCTTCATTGGCTAGGCCATGTAGAGCGTGTGGATCAAAATGCTCCGGCTAGGAAACTCTTCGAATCAAAGCCCCAGGGAACGCGTCGTTGAGGGAGGTCACACCTTCGTTGGAGAGATGAAGTATCGACAGATATGAAAAAACTTCAAATCACCAACTGGAGAGATTCCGCTCGTGACCGAAATCAGTGGAGGACAATTTTGCGCCAGGCCCTTCAAGGTCTGTAGCGCCCAGCAAGTAAGTAAGTAAGTAAGTTGCAAACATGTCTGTAAACATGATCTCATACCAGCCATACGTACTATAAATACGTTGAAAATAGTTAAGTTGTAAATAGTGTACAAATACGCATAATGAAGCAATATTTTTTGATTGTATAAGATGAATAAAACGTAGAAGAAGTGTCTAAATTAATTATTTTTTCAGAATAGATTTTGTCATCAAATTATTACAGTAATTTTTTAATAACGGTTTTACTCGTAGTTGGGGTATGACGGGTATTATTGTCTAGCAAACTTAAGGACTCATTCTGCTACTATTAAGGACTCATTCTGCTACTATGTAAATAAAGATTTAATAATAAAATTATCTATTGGTTGTTAAGTGAGATATCAAATTCCGAAGTTTCATTAAGGTTAGGGGTCAAAAACGATTTAATATCTTATTTTTTTTGCCAAATATTTTTTAGAGTCAGGAAACTTAAACCAAATTCTAAATCCATCTCTAAATCCATCGTTAGATCAGGGTAAACATAGACTATAGGTGGTGTCGCGAAATTCAATTTTGATTTGACTTTCAACTAAAATCGAAATATTTCAATTGTCGCTGTCGGGTATATCAATTTTTGTGAATTTTTTCAACTTTTTTTGATTTTGAAATCCAACTAAATTTTTTTAGTTGAATTTTGAATTTCGTTTTGATTTGTTGTGGTTTGTTGTGACAAATTTATTTTAATAATGGATAATTTATAAATGAGGAGTTGAATTTCAATAGACGTTATTTCCATGGATCAAAAAAGTATAAAATGTATTAATTTAAATTTCATTTCAAAGCAAACTATTTCTTGAACATTTTGTAAGAAATTTAATAATTTACTCACAAAACGTATTATTTCCAGCTATTATACAATGTCTTGATTTTCTTACACCTGAAGGTGCTTTAGAAAAATAGAAAATAACAAAATATTTAATTTCATTTTTAGTTCAAAAACAAATTCTACGAATAGAACGAAATATAACTACTTAAGTATACATATTTATTTTACGTACTATATATATATCAATAGCGCCTATAATTACTAAAAGAAACAGTAATTATATTATTGAAATAATATTAACTTTTAAAACACACAAAAAACATTATGGATTTGCATAGTGCAAGTTAATATAATTAATAAAGGGACTAAAAAAAAGAAAAACGTTGGCCAAACAAACTAGAATGAGTTAAAAAGTAAATATTATACTGATATAACCATGATTTAAATAACTTTTCAACGTCTTTTTAAGTTCAACTCCTCATAAAGTAAAATTTCACTAAACAAAAAGTAATACTAAAATTAAATATGAAAAAAGTCCCAAATAGAGCCCACAAATTAACAAGTATAAAAAGAAATGAAAAATTTAAAAAGAACCTAATATTTATTGTACACTTATAAACTTTTTTCAATAAATAATTAATAAAACAAAACTAACTACAACTAATATTTTGGGTATATCAAACAAAATTTTTGATTTGAAATGTCAAAAATTCAAACTTGAATCAACTAGTTGAACTTAATTCAAATATGTAGTTGAAAATTGATTCTCCCGACACTGTGAATTTTTTTAGTTGAATTGAAAAATATCAATTCAAATAAATTGAATTGATTTTCGCGACACCACCTTATATGTCTATTAAATAAATATATTTATCGATTTCATAAAGGTTATAGAGCACTGTAGCATACACAGCATACAATGTACAGTAGTAATCAAGTATAGTATGCGCAAGCAACATCAAAAAAACATATTTTTTTTTGTTTTAAGTTTTGGAGATTCCGTCCTCCAAAAAAGAATGAAAGAAATACTACATACGTCTGAATATAATGTACATACATAAAAAATAAATAAATTTTATTTTATTTTACAAACATATTTTCCATGCTGACGATTTTTTCTTTATTTTTGTTTTGTTTTGGAGCAAACAAATCGTGCTATTTCAGTTATTTAGCTAGCAAAAAATTTGATATGATGCATATGTATGGGTTATATTTAATTTAATATTCAAGAAAAAAAAAACAAAAATACGAAAAAAAAGAAAAAAAAAACAAAAAATTAAAATACATTTTTTTTTCAGTGTTAGGCTAAAAAATTTAGGTTAGTATAAACACAAAATTCGGAAAGAAAATTCTGAATAACCGAAATCAAAAATATTAAAAGATTTTTGCACAAAGTGAAGGTATTATCTGCAATATATGAAAGCAATAATTTAGAGAAGTCTAAAGACTTTTGTTCATATTCATTTTATTTATTTATTTTAACTCAAATTAGCCTAAATAGAGAGAATTCGATCCAAATAAAAACAAACTGAAAACAATGTATTAGAAAAAATATAGTTAGAATTAGATAAAATATAATAAAAACAATAAATAAGAACTGCTGAGCTTACCGCCATATACAGAGTAGTTCAAGCCACCGAAACACTGTATGACAACATCATAATAATTATAATAATAATTATAAATAGCCTTAGTTCAATAAAATCAATCAAAAACACTTACAATATTGAACATATGTCATCCTACATCATAAACTTCATATCACATAACAATTGCAAATTGCGGTTAGCATGGATTCCAGACCACGTAGGCATAAATGAAAACATTAAAGCTGACCTTGGAGCACATATAACGGCCAAAAGCACTATTACTAGAGATGCATTAATGTCCTACTCCCATGCTAAAAGGATCATTGCAATACACGCGGCGCACATTCGTCAGTCAGCCTGAAATTCTTCCAATCGCTTTGCTAGATTACACAACCGAAGCACAAACTAAAAACTAAATCCAGAGCCTTAAGGTGTTAAGCTTACAAGAGTGCGCCTAGGGTATACCCTTGCCACACATAAACATTTATATGACAGATCCACACCTCCGACATGTATTCACTGTCCAGAACTCCTCGCTATTAAACACATTCTAACACAATGTCCCTCAAATAACACAATTACATCTCAGTTCACATTGACCCCATTACAAGCCCTACAATTCCATACCAATACACAAATAACTCTCATAAAAAACGTCCTACTACATCATAACATCTGGTGATGAAATATAACTTATCATTACCAATTTCCATCTACTAACATATTACTATTATAAATATTACTTGGTAGGAATAAATCTTACCAACCATTTACATTCATTAAGACTTTTGTTTACTTACTGTTTGCTGGAATTATAATTATTATTATTCTAGCAAATGGTAAGTTTATCTATACTTCATTTTTATACTATTTAAGACTAAGCGTTCAATTACACAAATCCATACACAATTTTTTTTATAATATTATATTGTAAATTAATTTAAAAATGTATTTTTGGATTATAAGTCAACCAATGGGGCGTAGACCAGGAGGTGTAAATACTACCTTTTGTACTTCCTGGTTTGTGCCTCATTGGCTTGAATTAATCTCTATCTTGATTTGTACTTTGAATTGTTTAATAGTTAATTTGTTATTTTGTTAAATTTTTATATTGTTGAATTTTTTCTGTTTTAGATTATTTGTTATAGTTCCTAGATAGCAAGTGTTATATTTTGTAGATTTTTAAATATTGTTTCGTTCATCTTTATATTATAAAGGCCCACATTCCTAAAGAGAAAAGGTCCTATAGTTGGCCCGCAGATCAATATGTAGGTCCACTGGTAAATAAATAAATCAGTATTTAAATTTTTTAATTATTAGGCTTAGACATATTACAATCACTAATGTTAGACTTTGATAGAATTCATTAATTTAAATTTTAAATTTATTAGATATATTATTTATATTACACAAATATTTGTGAAAATTTAATTATAGAAAATGTTAGTTTAAGATTTAATATTAAAATTTTTATCTTATGTTGCCTAATCGGAAGACTCTTCGAAGATGAAATTTGCCGATGGGGCGAGGATGAGTTTAAATTATGTAAAATAAAATTCCACTTCTCTACCAGAATATAATGTTCGTACACGTACGACACTAAGTAGTAATAACTGTAGAATTACCAGTTATTTTGTTAAAAGCTTAATAACATCAAAAACGGAATCACATTAGATACGAACTGACCGAATCCACATATGTTCCCAAAGTGAATGAAAATCGAAAATCAAAAATATTAGAAGTAATTTTTATCATAAAAACTAATTTATAGATTTTATAATAGAAATTGTGTGGAAATGAGACTCGTTCAAGTTTAGGAGAGAGCAATCGGGGCTAAAGGATTTTCAAATGTATTTAAAACGTAATATGTACAACAAAATCAAAATAAATAAATTTTTATAAAACTAATATTAAAAAACACAAAAAAAGTATCTGTCACTTGTTTCCATTCAAATTTATAATATTTTGAGTTATAAATACTGATAAATAATTCTGAGTGATATCTGACAACCACGATTGACCTGAATATCAAAACTCTATCACATCTCTATCTATGTTAGCTTTATTATTCGAAATTTTTGTTAATTAAAATTTTACTTTTCGAAATTTTCAATGTCAATCAAAGTTTAATAATTTTTTGCACATACGAACCAATACATGTATATATCTATTTGAGATTTAAATTTGATGACATTTGTCATTATTTAGTGGTTTATTTTTAAATCAATTGCGACACATATAACAAAAAAAAATTTTTTTTTATTTTTTATTATTATTTTTTCCTTAATGAAATAAAAAAACAAAAAATTTAAAAAATTTTCAGCTACCACATTTCTTTTATTTCTTTCATCGTTCAGAACATGTTGAATAATTTGAATTGAAATTGTTGAAAAATAGTTCTATAGTTACAAAAACGAAAAAAAAAAATTATTTTTATAATAAAAAAAAAAAAATACTAAAAAAATGAGATAAATGTAAATTATTACATATTTGTTGAATTTTTAGAAATGAAAAAAACTATGGTGACAAATTAGTAAAGTAGAATTTTATTGTAAAATAAGCGCGCCAAATAGATTTTTTGTTTTTTTTTTGTTTTTTTGTTCATTTTGAATTTAAAATAGAATTTATGAGTTGATTTGATGAATGTTGTCATAAAGAGTCAAAAAGAGATATTTTTAATATACATATTTAAATTTGAATTTATTTTTAATATTTCAAGATTTTAATTAAGAATTATTTAGTAGAATATATGTATATTTGTTATTTTTTTGAATGATGTATGAATTTCAGAAGTCTAATTGGATATTCAAATTGACGAACGATTCATAAATGTAATTTTTTTTTTTTTTATATATTTAGAGAATTATTTTAGTTTAATTGGATTCTCTAGAGATTTAGAATGTAGAAAGGTATGTTATATTTTCATTTAAATTGAAGTAATGAAAAAATAGATCTTAATTAAAAAAAAAAAAAAAGTTAGGTCAAATTTTGAGTGGTATGTGGTGAATGTGAAATAATTGAATTTGTGTTGGAAAACTTTATGATAGATTGTAATTAGGCATAAATAATACAAGAAAATTTTCAAACCAATTCCTTTAATTGAATATTATTATTAATTATTAAAATAATCCATTTATTCAAATATTTTTAATGTAGTACTTATAATTAATAAATTAAACAAATTATTAGATTCCAAGAAGTCATTCGAAATATGCATACTAATAAATTAATTATTTAAACGGTTTATTTAATTACACTCAACCAAAATTTTTATTTTTATTAAATATAAGAATCAAGTATGTAAAGTATTAGAAATAAGTTGAGATCATTCAGTTACTACGAATAAGCAAGAGTTAAATGACCTTATATACAGTTCCAATACAAAAAAAAAATATAAAAATACTTAACTTTAATTAATTTTTTTAATTTTTTTTTTCTTTTTTTTTTTAAAGTAACAAAAATTTTACAGATTCTAAATTTTGAAAATACAAAAAATTAAATTTAATAAATAAATTAATGAAATAAAAATTGAAAGAAAAAGTTAGCAAGAAGTCTGAGAGAAATTAAAATTTAGTTAATAAATAATTCAATTCGAGAATTGTCAAATTGAAATAACCAATTGTTAACGTTTTTAGAAAAGGATGAAAAGCAACGTTCCAATGTTAAACTTACAGGGAGGCTGTTAAAATTCTGGGAGCCAAAGAAGTATAGAAATGTTGAAAATGAGCGGTATATGAGCTCTAGGTAACAATACTAAATTCCTGTTATTGATTCTAAGGTTATAATTTAATACAAATCGCTGATTTAAATAGCCCGACCTAATTAAAAATACTTTCAAAGACTTATAAAAATAAATGGCGAAGGGGTAAAATTCCAGGGTTAACAAATAAAGGGAAACTAGGAGTAAGTCGATTTTTCTTGAGAATAATCCTTACTACATGTTTTTGTGAAACCAGAAGTGGGGAAATTTTATTGAAATAAGCACCTCCCCAACAGGTGATACCATACTGAAGTTTTGATTTAAAAATAGCATAGTAAACCATTCTCAAAACTTTAGTTAAACAATTACAGACTTAGATGGTACATATATCTTGTAACCTTAATACAATAATTCTTCAAATTACGTGAATGATTAGACCAGTTTAATCTATTATCTAGAACAATACCCAGATATTTAAAGGATTCAACAAGTTCAAGCTCAAAACATTGTTTGTCGCAGGCTATTGAGTCATTATAAGAATAAATATTATTATCATATAAGTTAAGAGAAAATTTACAGCAACTTGGAGAGTGATAGAATAATTTACAATCAAGTGGAATATTACCGCTTAGGTTGAATAAGATGTACTTAGTTTTGTGACTAACAACAAGGTTATATCAAAAGACCCATTTCCTAATCAAATCTAAATCATAATTAGGACTATAAAGGTATTTAGTAGGCTATTACTATTATAAGAAAAGGCGGTATCGTATCATCCGCAAATGCAGTCAAATTACCTTTAAAATTTTGCTGAAATAAGGAATTTATAAAAATGAGAAATAGAATAGGACCAAGAACCGAGCCTTGAGGAATGCCTACTTTAATATTGTTAGAAGAACTGTTGGTGCCATTTATTCTAACTAATTGATCTCTGTCTTTGAGAAAATATTCAAACCAATTCAGAATGAATCCTCTAAAACCTGCATCAGAGAGCTTTTTCAGTAACATTTCATGACTAACGGTATCGAACGCTTTCGTAATGTGAATAAAAAGAGCAGCACTAGACTTATTATTATTGAGACCACTGTAAATTTCAGAACAGAGTTTCAGTAGCGCATTTTCTGTAGATATTGAATTAATTTTTTTTATCTGGATCACAAACACCTCCAATTTTTACTTTCTGATCGTTCGAAATAATAGCATTTTAAAATTAATAGTTTTAGAAAACATTTGACATGGTTAATCATCGTAGATTGATTCATCATTTAATGATTAATCATCATATAATGATTTGTCCAGTTGTTTGTCTGAAGCCCATTGTAGATTGTATGCAGATAATGCCCCAATTTATACAAGTGGTTCAGTTTCTGATATTCATCACTTGATAGCCAAAATGAATCTCGACGTTGTAGCTTTCTGAGCCTAAACAATGGACTACGATTAAATTCGTCCAAATTGCACTTTTGAAAACTATATGAAATATAAATACACATGCTTTATCAGAAAAATTCTATCTTAAAATACGCCAGCGTATCTTTCAATAAGAAAATAACCCATGGTAGCTGTCCAAGTCTAATTATTAACCAAGAAGTCCAAGTTTAATTATTCCAAGGCACTCTGGCATATTAAGACATATATCCTTCTTTGTAGGGGTAGTGACGTTATGAAATGTTTTCAAGTGTGAGTAGTGCAATTCTAAATCCTATGAGCTTTAGTTGTTGTACTTTAAGAAAAAATTGTAGCCATTATTAATACTAAGAATTATTATTTGAATTAATTTTTGTTATGTCTTAGTTTTTTTTAAATTTTGCGCTCAAAAATTTTATTTAAATTTAAAGTTTTCTTTTTCCTTTATATTTTTTCCCTTGCTTTACTGTTAACTTTCATAGATTAAGCATAGTTTAAGTATAATGAATTTACATATTTCATCATATACTCTTGTAGAGGCTTGCCATCTCATGTATAGGTTCTCATAGTTTCTGACTGAGAACTCAAAGGGTAAAAATTTGAAATATTTAGAATGAATCTTAGATAATAAGAAACTAGTATTACCTCGCTCCTTGAAATTCGAAGAAGTTTGATAGAGGAAACCGTATTCAATTTCATTATGAATTTATTGTCTTCCATCATATTAGTTTATCGTGGACACAATTTTTTATATTGACAAGACAACAACTACATATAATAAATTATTTATAAAAAAAAAATTAATTTAATTTATTTCGAGGGAGGAAAAGTAAGAAAATCTGTAATTTGGTGAAATTTGATAAATGTATTTAGTATTTAGTATACAACATGGGTTAAAATTTTAAATTGAAATTGTAAATTAAAACATTTTGAAAAAATATTTATTTTCGCCACGTCTCCTTGTAAATATTAAACGAGAAAAAATGATAGATATTCAGATATAAGTATCGTAAATTTTTTCAATTTACAGATTAAAATAATGATTAAGTAATATGTTTTAGGACCTCATCTATATTTCTTGTTTATATCCACTCACTTTATGATAACAAATTGAAAGGAACTTTGTGTGGGTTTGCTGATGATTTAGTATGGTTTACTGTACGTTTAGTCCTGTAAATATTATTTCGAATATTATTTATCATTTATAGTTACTTATTACATTAGAACATAACCTTAAAACGAATGGTAAATAAACGTATATAGAAATTAATTCCGTTTGAGGGTAATACTTAAATAAGCACTTTAAGCAAATAAATAAAATGTAATAAAAAAACAGTAGTTTCTTCTTCAAATTGTTAGACATGTTGTTTATAATCAAATCTTAATGGATTCTCTAGACGTTCATATTTAAACATTAACTAAGGTCTCTCTATCTTATAGCATATCCATTCAGTCCTACTAAATTTAATCTACAGATAAACAAATCATAATCAGAAAAATAAGAGAAGTTAAAATTATTGTTTGTTCAATTTTTTATATGTAAGAGAACGATATTGTTTAATCGATTTGATCAATGTAAATGATATCCTTAAATTATCCTTAAAAATAAATTTTTGCTTTATGTTGATCTTATATCTATTTTATTTAAAACAATCAGATAATCTCTATTGAAAAATTAAATAAAAATCAAAACACCTATTGTCTGCTACTAGAATATTTGTTAGTTTACAATAACAACAAAAAAAATAATAAAAACTAAACATCCTTTTATACCTCTATAACTAAATACCTAGTAGATACATACTATACCCCTTTTAAAAATATCCGGTCCTTTTTTTTGTATGAAATATAATTGAATAATCCTTAAATATTTATCAAAAAAAAATAGAATAAAATAATAGATTGCACTTGATTTGCAATCCTCTTTAATAATCACAATCAATTGTAAATTTTGTCCTTAGAGCAAAAAAAAAAAAAAATTAACAAAAAAATACAACCATAAAACGATATAAAAATACAAAATAGAGAATATGAAACACAAAAATAATACCTTATAGCCATAAAAAGGATATACGATACTTACGACATGCATAGTAAATAATAAATATATATTATATACATTAAATTCTCAAAATAAATATATATGTATAGAAAAAAGGATACGCATTGCTAATCCATGCACACGAAAAACATTAAAAATTGAAATTGTAGCATTTTAAGAAATACCATCCCCAATCAATTTTGGATAAATTTGTGTGTGTTTTTTTTACATATATACTGATAGATAAATCCTAAATATCCGAAAGGATAATAAAGTAAAAAAATTTCGACTATTTACATACCTTACAATTTATTTAGAGCCCCTAAACAAATCAGGAGATTCCTTTTCTACTCAAGTACCTTTTTTTTTTTTTAATTTTTGATGTATTTCAAATTATTAAAACAAAGAAAAATAAAATAAAAAAAACAAGAAAGAAAACAAATTAGGAAAAATTTCGAAGAAGCTAAAAAATAATAACAAATGATGACAAAAAAAACAGGAATATTATTAGAAAATATTTTAAATATGAAAATAGAATTGATGCAAATATAATCGAAAATCTTAAAAATCTCGAAAACAAAACGATTTTTTTTTTTTTTTTTTTCGTTTTGACTAAATCCTAAATTAAAATAAAACCGAAAAGACAGTAGGAGATGTAACCTATTCCAAAAATAAAAACAGATTTACAATTTTGTATACCTAACTAATCTATACCTAGGTAAAAAGAAAGAAGTAAGCAACCGACAAGACTGGTCATCATCTTAATACCTACATAAAAGAGAATTTGTTTAAAAAGGATATTTATATATGGTATATTATAATATACATATAAGTATGCATGTTTTTTAGGGTGTGCTTTATTTTTTTGTCAAAAATTTTTAGTTCATCATCAGAGCATATTTTCTTGTAACTTTTTGTTAATAGATGTGGGTTTTGAATTGTCACGTATTAAACCGCTTCTGATGATTCTATTTTTTATTGTGACATCTATGTTGGAATTCTAATTTCAGCTACTTTTATTTTTATATGTGAATCTGAGATATTTTCCCTTTTAGGATAAATGTTCCTGAAAAACAAAAGTTCAACGTAGTGGTGTTCTCGAGCACAAATCTATCGAGATCGACATATGGTCTCAAAATGTTATTACAAAATTCCGAAACACTACCATACCTTGTATAGCCTCTTTTAGATTAGTTTGTTCGGCATATATTGCTAAAGATAGCTTTTACCTTTAAATTAGATCATACCTTCGTTAATAGCAATTTTTTGTACTTTCATCATCATCAATATCATGCAACCCCATCCGTGAGGCATAGGGCAGATTTGTACTTTCTCGTAATATAGGGCGAATTTGTACTTTCTCGTAATATTTAAAAAAACAAAATCTGATTTTGTACAATTTATCGTAATTTGCATTATTTCTTGTAAGTATTTTACTGTTATTGCTAAAATTAATGTTAGATAAAAACCAAGTAAATCTATTTACTGACTTATATAATGAAACATTAGAATCATGTAAATCTGGAGCAGATTACCAAAATTACCTCTATAACTGGGTAGTTTTGAGATACTCATAATAAAATTTAAAGCTACAAAAACAACTAGTTCACTAGGTATAGTCTACCGTTTTGAGTAGGGTATACAGATTTATTTGGAAACACAATAGTTTCAAAACAATCTAAAAATATCTATATCGGAGTTATTTTATTATTATTTGTTTCAATTTGGTGAGAATATTATATTTGAATAATCTGCCAAATGCATATTGTCTTCTTCTTTCGAATTTATTGATTTTTTTTTATCTGCCAGTATTTGACCGACATTTTAGGGTTTTTTCAGCTAATTTATATCAGAAATATATCTTAAATTTCTAATTAGGAGTATTTAAATTACCCCGAAAATTAACCGAAATAATATCTGGAAAATTATTGAATATAGTTCTGAAATTTCATCGGTAGTTTGGCAGTTTGACAAAATATCCAAATTTGTATCGATAAAACTAGGTTTTTTACAGATAAATTCGAACTTATATTTTGGAAATCCGAAAAATTGGTCTTCGTCTGGTAACATATCCTCAGTAAGGTCACGCACTTATTAGTTATTTCGTTATACAAGTCCGGTTTCCAGCGACTCGAGTCTCAGGCTCAAATCTGTTATTTTTCGGTCTCAAAATTATTAATTATTTCTTGGGATTTATAATTGTTGTTTTGATTAGAAAAATTGGTTTGTAGGTTTGATCTTTTTACTTTTAAATCCATCACTTTCTAAAACTATATTATCAATTGATTAGCGGTACAGTAATATCATCCACAAAATAGACCACTAGTTATAACAATTTATTTTGACCATCTCTTGTTGAGTAATCGGTTTCTTGTTTATAATTACTCTCATTACAGATTAATGAGTGTATTTAAAATATACAAAAATATTCTTAATAGATAAAGGTAACTAATAGTCTCAACTGTTACGTTTTAGTTGTCTCACACAATCTAAACACAAAAAATATTACTAATAATAATAGCAATACAACTAAAACAATATTTTATTTGACTTTGACAGATAATTAGTTTGTGTTGTCAATCATAATGTATAGATTTTACATTTTAAGTCATCACTCTAAATGTCATCAGGCTCCAGTGGGTTCAATTCATCATATACTTACATCAAAACACGGGTACTAGTTACAAGTATTAAAAATACTTTATGATTTTTCTTTAATCCTATTATCAGTAACTTAGGTTCATTAAGAACGATACTGTTTTATTTTATTTGTTAGAACAGCGTTCCCCGAGCAATAGGAGCTATCCAGCATACCATTGAATAATATCCTGAGTGTAATCACATAATCAGGTATTCTTAAGGACTCAGAGAATTAATAGCACTAACTAACACGGGTAATCACAATAAGCCCATTTACGGCTGAGGTGATATATGGGACAGATCATCACCCGAAATTACATAATCTAATTTTATTTATTATATAAAATTATAAATGTTTTACGAGTATTTATTTATTTATTAAATTTCTGGTATATAAACTAATTAAATGTGATGTGTACAGTGTACTCATCAACCATCAACAACCACAAAATAATCAAAAACCAATATCAAGTTTAAATTTTTAAATTAAATTAAATTTTATATTTGGAATAATCTTGATATAAATAAACATAAGTACTGTTGTTATTTTTCAATTCGTTAAAATAAAGGACGCCCTAATTTACATCCCTATGTATACATACACATCAAGAAAAATGTATTTCTATAGAAAATTTAAAACAAAAAGTGTGTTTATAATATGCCCAACAGATGAAGTGGTAGACGTCAAGTTGGCGCCATAGAAAATGATCACATGAGACATTCGGATTTACAAAAATGATGAGATGAAAATGTATACCAAAGGAGAATACCCGATGAAATAAATATATTTATTTATATTACATACCTTCATATATATATGGATAAATGTATACATATATATGTATATACAATTTAGACACTGTTGACTTTTGTTATCATATTTTGATTATGTGACTCTAGCGTAGCTATTGTATTAAATAAGTTATATATATGCATAGATATATGTTTATGTATAGATGTTTGTTAATCTAAAGTTCATTTTGATGCTAACAAGTTGTGATTCAGGCTAGAGGCACTAAATTAACAACGTAGGTATATATAAAAATATTCTAAATACATTTATAATAGAAAATAAATATGGGATGTTTTGTATTTTATTTATATATACATACGTATAATATGTATGTTTCTTTAAATTTGTTTTTCTGAAATACATGAACTTAATATACAAAAAAAAAAAAATTTGTTGTTGTTTTTTCTATAAAAGGGAATTAAAGAATATTGCAAACGGAGTTTTCTTAGGAATTTCTCGGGTGATTCCTTCTTTTTTATTGTTTTTTTTTTCGTTTTAATTTTCTTTAGTATGTGTGGTAGTAATAAAAATATACAATATCTATTCAAATTAGGTATTTTAGATAAGAGTCTTATAAACAAAAAAAAAGAAGTTCATATCGGTATGATATGAACAAAAAAGTACATAAAAAAAAAACAAAAACCACTACAAGACTAAAAATAAATTTGAAACTTATGTTTCGGATGAATATTAGTTGGTCTTGGAAACCGATTGATGTATGGAAATATATATATTGTATATAAGTAGGAACAAGTGTCTAAAAATGTATTTGAGGGATTCACAAAAATTTGATCAAAATAGATAAATAATTTGTTTTTGTTTTAACTTATAATTAAAAAAATGTTTTTTGAATGAAAAATTAAGTTCGTGGCAGCAAGGAGCAATAATATGGCATATATAAATGCCAAAGACAATGATAGATGATCTTTACTGCATTGTTATTCAACTTAAAAAAAAAACTTTATTTTTATTATTTTTACTGAGACAAGGCATTCATAAAGCTTTTGAAGTTTTTGAATAGAATTCTCTTAATTGATGCTATCTAGAACAAAACATGTACAGAAATTGTTCAGTTTTTTTCAGATAGATTACATAATTGTTTTTCACAGGATGTAAGAGAAAAAATATTTCTAACGCCAGTTTACTTTTACTTTCTTATGTACACTTTCGATCTTAAATTTTTAATAAAATAATTCACGAAATAAATCTATAACGATTTTGAACATAGGTTAAATAAAGATTTTAGTGATTCGTTTGATTAAATTATTCCAGATTGTTCTTTAATTCTTTTCCCAATTTTTGGTATATTGGGAAACATGATTTTTCATTTGAGTTATAGCATAAGCTGTCTATGTTACTAAGTAATTACTATATTTTTAAGTAAATCTTCGCTTGGAAAATTGTAATAAAATTAGCTTATATTAGATTAATTTCTACAAATATCTGTATCTCGTCCTAATTATAACAATTTATTAAACTGTTAAGATATAAATTATTCATATACACTAATTCAGCATGCTATTTATTTTAATAGATAATAATTTGAAAAGATTTTAATTTAGTTTGTTCCTGGTTTTAAATACGATAAATGAAATACGTTGTAGAATTTATTCTAAAACACTCTTTTAGACTGAACACAAATGTCCCCGCTTAAAAGTTGGAGAGCAATAAAAGAAGCAAAGATGTCAGTATGTACGTGAATTAAATTTTTTAATATATTTAATCTTATTTTTATTTTGTAAGTTTAGGTTTAGTTAGGTTTAAGTTTTTACATATCCGTAGCTCTCAATTTAATATTATTTTAATTAAGAGCTTAAAGAAAAATTATTTAATATTCGTATCGATAACCAGATACGATGATGCATTATTGTATGACCAACGGCTTGAAAATACTATAATAGATTGTACTGTCCTTGGTAGGAATGATCTTTTAGTTTCAGTTTGACATGTTGATAACAGTGATATAGAATGTTGCTACCACAAACTAATTGATAAATACATAGTAAAATAAATAAATTTTGATTGCTGTTTACATGTAATAAAACTTAGTTTAATTTCATAAAATTTGTTTTAACAAACAATTTTTTTTTTTAATAGTTTTATTTATATTTCTAATATATAATAATTATTAATAATTATAAAACAAAACTTAAAAATAGAATTTCTTATATATAACTCAAAGTATTCATATGGCTAACATTTAATATTAATTGGATATTATGTACATATTTACATTTGAATTATATAATTTTGATTATGTTAAATATTGTTTTTTTTTTGTTAAATAACTAACGGACTTATTTTCGTACTGGAAAAGATTTGTTCAGAACAAAAAAACCAGTTTTTGAAAAAACATTTTTTGTAAAACTTAAATACTACACTACCTACACTAACTAACAATTAAAACTTAATTAATAATTAAGTAAAAAAAACCTACCCTAATTCTAATTGTTTCCAAAATAAAGGTTTGGAATTTTTTAATTTGTGTTGATTAGGAACATATATTTATCAAATGAAAATATATCTGCATCATTCACATCACTTACATTTATACCTAGTGGTACTTTTTTATTCCAACTATTTTTATTATAGTGGAATGCTATTTGCGATGGAATTATTTTTATCTAGGAATACAAATCCCTCTGGCGGAATGAATCCCGTATCTAATAACCTTTTAATATATAGGTCGTTTTCGTACCAAGGTAATAAGGATTATTAAGGAATTTTCTAGAACTTCTCTGCTCCGTTGGATATGATTTCGTATGAGACGAATAATAAAATTATCGATTCTTACAATGTTGGTCTTTGAATAAACTGCCTTATTAGAATAATAATGTAGATTGTTTTATGTAGGTTTTCTGTTCAAATTTGAACATTCTCTTAGCATTTCGTTCAAATATTTTCGTTCAAATATTCTGACTTTTTCCATCATAGAAGATCATGTTCTTGTAACAAAGTATAGTTTGATTTTGCTACATAGAACTTTCGCATAAAAAAGGTTACGTAATGTTAGAAAGGCAGTCGTTGCTTTTCTTATTTGATTTTTTATATGGTAGTATAAAATGCCTAAATATTTGAATTTATTCGAATTGCTGATTTTTGCATTGTCTGGAGCATTTATATGGAATTCTCTCCAGTTAATATTATAATTGACTTAGAAGACTCTCGCCTTTTTGGTAATTAATTTAACTATACTTAACCGCTGTATTAAATAGTTTCTGTAAATGGTATTGAGACTCTTTGATATTGTGATTCGCTGTATATACGGTTAGATCATCAGCGAAAGCTATGCTGTGACAATTTAAACAAACAATGACTTAGTGTTTTCAAATGTAATTTCAGCCCAATCATTGCTTCTTCTTCTTCTTCTTCTAGATATATTCTATATCATATGTTTTAATGGTTTTGTGAGGTCTTGGTGATCTATGCGGGCCTCTTTAACGAAGTGTTTATGGTGTTATACTGTACTACTAAAAATTCTTGTTTTCAGATTTTCTCATCACGTATTCAAATAACTTTCATTTACATCGTCAGAAGCTACTTGCTTTGAACTTTTTATCTAATGAGGGTCCCTTCTTAAACTGCCACATATCTATATGTAAACATTTCTAATTCTTTTCACCCTTAAAAAATCACTGGAAACTTTGCAATAAATTGCACGAATCAATATGTAATATCGAAATATCGAGAGTAACATAACACAAAGTACAGATCTCTATTAGACAACATAATTACATTTTGATTTGAATATATAAATTAATAAGAAGTTTTATCTCATATAAATTTTTGAAGACAAATTTTTGTACTACGCGCTTGATATGTCGTACCCACCACAGAGGAAGAGAAAAGGGGTGAAAACATTCTTATTTTTATTTATTACTATCCTTCTATGAAATAATTATATTTTACAGTATACAACAGTGTATACATATAGCTACATAATAACATGTAATGATAATAATAACAATAAATAATAATAATTAATAATAATAATAATAATAATAATAATTGTTATAACAATAAATAATAATAACATGTATTGAAGTAAGTATGTAGTTAAACATACAAAAATAGAGTCAATGATAGAATCACAGGATCTAGAAAAAATTCTAAAAATAATAGTTTAAAGGTGAATTTTAATTACCCAATATTTTAAAATCTTAAAAATTTTATTGGCTCTTAAAAGGGAGATAACATGAAATGACATTATTTTATTGAGAGCTCAATGCGTATGACAAGAACTGTAAATATCATTTACTGAGGATATTTTATACTTTGAAAAAGTATATTTTTATAAAATATCGGGGATATTTTCTTTATACCGGCAGTAATTTTTAAACAATTTTTTACCTAACCATGACATTTATACACCAAAACCCCAAAATCAACCAAAAAGTTCATTGTGACATGAAAATGTGATCAAAATCATTTTAATAATATGAAAAATTTGAAAGTTTAAAAACGTAGAGTACCTAGGTAAAACTATTTAGGTGGAATTGGATTAGTATATCCAACCCATTCATAAATTATTCTATTTAGGCCACGCAAAACTAGATGTTACATTTAAAGAAAAATTAAAAATTGAAATTTATATGTACTTTGTATGTACTTTGTTACTAATACGAGTCCTTGAGTCCTTTTTTCAATTTTATGCTTTAAAATATTCTAAAATACATAATTACGGAGAACATCAATGTTTACAAAGACTAATTATTTATTTTCATATTTTTTGAATGACTCAGAAAAGTCAACCTCCTAAAATTAAAATTTTTGTGTCTTTGTATGTCAAAAAAAAAAGATGAGACAAAAAAAAAAAATTGATAAATAAAAAAGTTTCAGGACACTCATTTAGTCATTCATTAGTCTAAACATTTTTATTTTGTTCGTTTAGAATGAGATCATTTAAATCGCCATTAGCAATTTTATAATCTCTTCTTTTTATTTTCTACACTTTAGATAGGTATACATATTTATAATATAATGCTATAAGGATTTTTATGTTCTAAATTTGAGACATTAAAATGAGAACAAGTTGATAGAAAATGAGAACATGAATATGAATGTTTACATTTTCTTCTATTATTTTTGAATTGTATTAGTGTAGCCGAGTGTAGCGTATAATATCTAGAATGATAGTGATGATGATGACGATAATAATGAAAATGATGGAATTAAGAAACCAATGCCATTTACATGTTAAGATAAATATATATATATAAATAAATTTATAAATATTAAGTTAAAAATATTTTCAAATTCTACTATAAGGGAGGCCCCTATTATTTTATAAATAAAAAATGATGTAAAGATGAGACAAAAAGTATAAAACAAACAAAATAAACATTTGTGCCTGAAAGTGTTTTATTTTCTTTATACTTGTATATCCTTTTAAAATAAGAGAAAGAAATGCTGTTTTTTTTTTGTTTTACTCGGCTACATATTCTTTTCAATGGTGACTAGTCCTTATTTTTTTTCTCTAAAGGTCTTTTTAAGGGTTTTCTAGTTTTTTTTCTTATTTTCATTTTTATTATTTATTTACATATATAATATATATATATATATATATATATTACATTTTTGTTTGAAGTGACGGTGTAAGAATTCCAGAAAATGGTTTTAATAGGCACGATTTAAAAACAAAAAAAAAATAATAATAATAATGAAAAAAAACCAATGACAAGGGATTTTTTTTAGATTTTTTTGTCGTCTCTTTTTTAGATGGCATTGTCTTTAGCGAATTTATTTTTCTAAATGTATAAATGCAACTTTCAAAGAGTCAGTGTATATGTGTTTGTGTGTAGGAAAAAGAGCGTGTCAAATATAAAAATTATTGACATTTTTCGAAATGAAATGATTGATTAGTTTTAAGAAATATTATGGGATAATCAGGATGATTAGAAATGTAATAAAAATAAATGAACCGAACTCTAAAAAGAACCATAGAAAACAATTCTTTTCATAATTATGATTTGTTTTTGAAAGTGACTATTTAAATAAGAATTATCTATTATAAATATAGGGCATGTATTAGAATTCTAGGAAATTATTTATATTAATTTTTTGAATAGTTCAACAGTTTCAATATGCCAATTGAAACAAAAAAAAAATGAATGATAATACCATTATAAAAAACGTAATTCGGAAAAGGAAAAAGTAATTCTGTTTATCAGGTAAAAGAATTTTCAAATCCACACCGCAAGGTACAAGACGTCGGGGAAGACTAAACCTTTGTTGGAGAATCGAAATATCGGCAGACATGAAACAATTTCGTATCTTAAATTGGAGAGAAGCCGCCTGTGAGAAACACAAGATGGAGAACGTTGATGAGTATGATCCACGACCTACATTGTCTGTTGGGCACATAAGTAAGTAAGTAAATTATCTTTATACACTACTTGCAATGATCATCTGTTGATTTTAAAGCTCGGGGTGAGCTTTAATTTAGTTTTAAAATTTCTGCCATTTTATCCTGTGCAACTGTCCTCCATCCATCAACCCAAATCTTTCGACAATTGTCTTCGATTTTGCCAAGCTATCTTGATCTTGGTCCATGTATTGTATCCCTATTGTACAGTATGGCATCATATACGTCCTACTCATCTTAATATTTGTGCCTTTATAAATTTTACAATGTTATGTCCTTCAACTAATGTTTTCAGCTACGGATTTGATCTTATTTTGTGTTCATCAATGTGCCATTTATTTAGACCAAATATTTTTCTTGGTGTTCTTCTTTCAAATACTTTTATTTTATTTTCGTATTTAATTGTCATTGTATAAGCTTCACAGTTATAGGTTGAGGCTGGTTGTTTTATATGATATATTCTTAATTTGATTGTCAAGCAAGATTACGAAAGCAACTGTATAAAAGACAAGATTTCATTACGCTACTTTTATACACACACTTCCATTATACAGTTCAAACTATTATTGAAAGTTTTTGATTTAAAAAGTCCTTAGCGTGCGTATAAATATGTTTTTGAAGCTTGAATCATCAATTTTTATTATTTTTATAGACACCTAGATACATAATACTGTATACCCCTTTAAAATTGTAATAATTTGTTTTTATATTTTGGGTGAGATCATTTTGTTTCTGTGTGCGCCTCGTTAATTGTAATTAATCCTATATTTATATCTTTCTTGTTCTAGAATCAGAAATATTTATTTTAATTTGTCAAAGGATGCAATGCTACGATTGCAATATCGTCATAATAACCGCTTATTACAGATCTAATAAATATGTGTCCTCCTCTAAATCAAATATTTTATTGTGTGGTGAAGTATACAATTGCAAATTGTTGTTAACAGAGCTTACGTTATTTAATTTTTCATTGCTACCTTGCATAATGGTATGTGGTATATGGCTAACACTCAGCATGATTAAATCTGTCAATATTATTTTTACAATTCCCATGTTATTAAAAATAAGAGATACTATTTATTGAGTTAAAAGTCTGGCAGAAGTCAATCAGTAGTCATTGGTATATAATAAAAGTCAAAAATAATTGAAAGTATATATATAATCTGGTAAAAAATTAAATAAAATGAAACTATTCTATTTAAGAAGGCTTAGTTCCTGACAATAGCAGTAGTTTTCCACATTTAATGAGTAAAGCCAGTAATTTGTTAAAATAAATACTCGAAATATTGTTGATATATTATAGTGTAAAATTGCAGTACCGTTCTTAATTAAGCACGAAAAGGTGATTCTACCTAAGTTACTCTCAAGAGTGTAAAAAGAAATATATAACTATTGTATTGAAATGTATTAAAATATTTAATTTTAATATTATTATTTCATTTTTTATATATATACCACATTACAATCACTTTGTGTAATTTTTTGTTGTTGTTTGTTATGCTTTACATTTACATCGTGAGATAGTCGACAGAATAAAAAAAAATACCCGACAACAATTAATTAATAGAATTGTTATAAACTTCTGTTACTTAAAAAATACAGTAACAAAAACTGGAAAAAGTTAAAAAACCTAGATGTTTTAGACTGACGTACGACTCGTACGAGTCGGTGAGAAATAACTTTTAAAACTAACTATACTATATTTATAACAACTGAGTATCTCACTGACATAGCATGATATCAAGTATTGATCTCGAGAGAAATTCTGATTTTTATTTGTAAGTCTTACACGACCGATAAGATAAAGTTGTTATGACATCTGAATTTAAATAAAAGGTCGCGATTTCATATTCTGCTTCAATAATTAATCGTTAAATAAATTTTTTTTTAATCTTTGATCCTTTCGCAAAAATTGTTTAAAAGTGTAAAGTAAAATTGTTTATGAGTTGATACAATTACAAAAAAAAGAGTGAAAACGATTGTACCGGTTGTTCCAGAGCATGCGTATCAGCTTTTTAAGAGAGGAAGGAGCCATTATTTGGATCTATCGTATATGTATATCGTATATATATATATCGTATATGTGCTCTATCGATTGATGATAATTTCAAATTCCGGGAAAGATCGGAGAAGGGTTTTTTAAGCCCAAAAATCGTCGAAATTGGCGAAATCGAGATTTTTAAAAGGGAAGGGTACTTTTTTATGCAAAATCGGATTCTAAAAAATAAGAAACTTTTGTAAAGTAATTTCTTTTTTTTTTAATTTAAACTTTGTAGAAACCCAAAACTGAGAAAAAAAAATATGGAGCATTTTTGTTTTATTGTTATTAATTTTAAAGAAAAATACTAAGAAAACAAAAAAAAAGTCCTTAAACATAAATTTCTTATTTTTTGTCGTAGAATCTGAATTTGCATTAAAAAGTGCCCCTTTCCATTTGAAAATCTCGATTTCGGCCAATTTCGTTGATTTTTGGGCTTAAAAAACACTTTTCCGGTTCTTCCTGGAAGTTTAAAATATCACCAATCGATAGAGCATCCTCGATTTAGTTAATAACATTTTTTTTAATTTGAAAATAACGGCTCCTTCCCCTCTTCAGAAGCTAATACGATTGCTCTGCACACCCGGTATATAAAAATGTTATGCAATGTTATAATATAAAATAAAATACCATACAAATATTTTAGTTTCAAAAAATTTCCTTTATGTTTTCATTTATAGAAAACTATCAATTTTACTTTTTTTATTTTAATTTTATTTTTTGTACGTCAAAGGATAGCTATTTTCATGTTTAAAAAGTACACTGTTGCTGCTGGTTAATATCCTTTTGAGAATTTTTCTCTTATTCGTATATATGGGATTAAATGCCCCAAGGAATATATTTGGTTGTTACTATGACTGTATGTGGATCATATTTCCTATCTATATTGACTTACACAACTCACCTTTACAATTTAATCCTGAATTGTTCTCCTACTTTTTCTTTTTGTTTGTAATCCGGATATATACATAGTAAAATAATAAATAAATTCTCAACTTAATGGAATCTGGATCAGAGAAAACAAAAAAAAAAAATTCATTTCAAAAATGAAAAATAGAAAAATAACTGTACGTATAATGGAAATCTCTCATAGTTACAATTTTAAATTTGGTTTAGGCTTTTTTTTTTTATAAAAAATTTCTCAGTTAGAATTTTTCAAATGAAATTTTAAAGAGTGAATATTTAATAAAAATTTAACATTTATATGTTAGACATTAGTTTAGTGTTAAATTATTTTTGTCTTATTACCCAATAAAGGTATTCAAATCATTCAAATAGCACGTTGATTAAATAAGAACAAAAGCTTAAAATTGCTTCAATGAATGAAAACTGCGGTCGAATTTCAGTTTTTCCATGAAACCATGAACTAATTTTATTTTTTTTGTTATTTACTTATTTATTTTATTTATGCCTGATTTAAACATGTTACATAAAATAATCTAATAAAATAATTAAAAAACAAAAAATTTAAAATTTAGAAAAAACAATTACAACAAAAATACAAATACATTAAAAGTACATTATATTATGGTAAATATATACAATTTTTTTTAAATTTGAATTTATTAGAAGGGAAAACCAATAAAATTTTTATAGTCATTAACAGCCATAAACATTCTATTAACTGACTCATATTCCCCATAGTTCGGTTCGGTGAAATACTGTTTAATGGTCTATGAATCAATTTCCCCATTGAGAATTTGCATTAAAAATACAATATCACTAACACTTCTTCGAGATTCCAATGCATTAGATTGTAGTAGTTTTAACCGGCCTATTTAAGAATGTAGAATAAGACGGTCAGACCACGGTAAACTAGGGAGAGCAAAACGAAGAAATTTTTTCTGGATTGCTTCAAGTCTATCGTTATGCTTACGATAAAATGACAAGGCAGGTATATAAGACTTTAATGATATATGAAAAAAACTCTTTGGACCATCATTTTATGAAACCTAGTAAAAAATTAGCTTTGTTGCTGATAAACATTATAATGGTGTTTAAATGAAAGCTTTTCATCAAAAAATACCCCTAAGTGCTTTAAGAGGGTCATTTTTTTAATATCCTTAGCTTTAAAAGTGTCTAGTCATTAAGTATAATAGAAGAACACCGGGGTAAAGCTAATCTGTGCACACTTTTCAATATTGAGTAAAAGATTATTTTGTTTGCTATAATAAATGACAACGGACCCATATGACTTCCTTGAAGTACACCAGAGTTAGCAAAAAATGGAAATGACCTAAATAATACACAATATTTTCTGTTTGTTAAATATGAACGAATCCAGTTATGTAATTATAAATTGGGGAAAGCTAAACTTTGCAAGTTTCAAAAGAATTGTACGTGTGCCAAAATATCACATGCTTTTCTCACGACTAATTTTTATTTTATATATTTATACTGCTTAGAACAAACAGTTTACAAATAATATAATAAAGGAAAGGAAATATGTAACTAACAATGTAATTAACACATTTTATTATTCCAGAGTGTTATCTATGTCTAATTTATTTCATAAAAAAATTTATCATGCGTAAAATATACAAAACATTGAAAAATTTATAGAATTATCAAGGTTGGAGGAAATTTCGACTAAAATATTATAATTGTATGTTCAACCTTCATCAAAGCCATCAAACAACATCGCGCGAATGAGCTTAGAATGGAACCAACAAGGCACAAGAAGACCCAGTCGCCCAAAGAACACCTGGCGTAGGACCATAAAACAATAGCTTGTAAAGACAAACATAACATGGGAACAAGTTAAAAAAAAAAAAGTTATATTATTAACAGCTGGAAATCGAGTACGATGGAAATGTAAAGTGGAAGCCCTATGCTAAAGGGGAAAAAAAACTTCAACTTTCATATCAGTACCTTAAAATTGACAATATTGAAAAATATATTTGGAAAAAACATGGAAACTGTATATAGTAAGGTTACAACATAATCAAATTACTACGAAGAAACGTGAAAATGTCCAAAGGGCTTTTGAAGAAATTTTTGATTGTTCCAGAAGATTTTAAATATAATGGACATGTTATCTCATCATTTATGGAAAACCTACCAGAAGAAAAAAGACCTAATATATATTATGAGTTTGTGATACCTTTAAATTTATATTCTTCTTCTTCATACTTTTTGAATCAAGATGTCGTTTTTCTCTAAATTGAAAATTAAAACTTTATCAGATGAATAACTCTCTGTACACTAGATTTTAATGTTTTTACCAATATGGTGATTTAAGATACTAAACAAAAATTTAATAAGATATTTGAAAAAAAAAAAAAAATTGATTCAAGATTGATAGTAATATTTATATTATATATGTACCTAAAGACAAGGTGACTATAATAAAGATTAAAGACTCTAGGTATGTTTCAAAAATCTTCTGATAATGGTGAAATAACCGAAATCCATAAAGATATTAATTAAAATTATTGAAACAGAGTGACTTACCTAGTAATTTTTATCAATAAAAATGTTTCACCTATAGTCTATACAGCATATTCGATATTATATACAAGGTAAGTTGATTAATTGTGAAAATTCGTTAAAATTTTGTCGTACCTAATGTTCTATTTGAAGTGAAATGCCCTGGTTATGAATATAATACTGCTTCATCTGGTAGGTTTGCCCTTCGTCTCTGAACGTTGAAACTATTTAATTTTTACGCTACTAAGGCTTTCTACTAAGGCCGCTGTTATAGCAATACGTAAAAAAATTAATAAGTAAATATTCAAAAAAACAAATTCCGTTATTTAATATTAAAATTGTTGTGTCTACCCCGTTCTAGTAAAATTGAAAAATAAAAATGTTCACTTATTCATTTTACGTATTGCTATAACTGCAATTTAATGCGAAGGACATTTTTTTAATTAGAATTTGACTTTTGACAATTTGTTTACATATTAGATATGTTTTTTTTATTAAAACTGCTACATACTAAATTTTTTATTTAAATAATGAATACATAATTAAATAATATTAAATTTATAAAAATAATAATATCCATTGATTAATATTCAATAATAAAATATATATCTATCCTATTCTTTTACTTCAGCGTTTAGGCAAAAGTTTAAACAAATTTTAACTAAGAAATATTTTTTTTTTTTTTTTTGGATGAATAATTTAAATTGGTCCGGACGTTGAAACATGAACAGGAAATTTCACCTTAAGACAATAGCAAAGATATAGCAAAAGACATGTAAAATTACTTGCGACCAATAACATTTCAGAACTCATTCAGAGATGTTAGATAATTTCGCAAATAATACTTGAATACTAGAATTCAGAAATTGGAGAAACAGTTATACTCAATATAGAAATAGGTGCAGCGAAGCAGGCAAAGACTACGGCAGAGTGCCATAAGAAAAGTTCATATCAAATTAAATAGAACAATCAACTATACATATACCCAGTTAGTAAAAAACTGATTAAAAACTAATAATAAAAACTAAAAACCTGTCAAGGTAAATAGCCAAAAACGAAAAACCACATTTAAACCAAATAAACCCTTATATTGGCTGATATTATAATGAACAATTCACTGAAAATAAAAACTTATATTTGATTGCAACCTTGAAAATATTTTTGTTGTTTTTTCTTCTCAAATTTATTTGCATCGCCGCCTTCCTTCCTATTTTTTTATACAATTTTAAATTGAGATTAATTGTCATCTTTTTTTAGTTATCATCAACTTTTATTTTTTTTGGTTTGTTTTGATTTGATTTTTAATTATAAAGGGTACGTCACTGATTTCTACTTGGTTTTTCTTTATTTTATTTTTTTTTTCTTTAAATGTTATAGGTCATATCTTTGTTGCTGCATCAATCTGTATATTTTATAATAAACATTCATACAAATATATATATATATATATAATCTGTATACTGTACATGTACGCATATTGACTGACTGGCGGCTGTAGATATGGCCCTTTAGTTTTTCCATTTTTATTTTCTTATGTTTTTGTTTTTGGATTTGTTTCTGAAATTGGACATGGTGTATTTTGGTTTCTCTTAGTAAGTTCGTTGGTTGGCTGCTTGTTGTTGTTTTAATTTATTTTTAATTTTTTTTTGTCTTCCATAGACAATATATTGACATAGACTTTAGGTTTTGAGACATTTAGAAGACATTTTAGAAGGAATGCAAGAGGTAAATGACAAGTACTTGTTTATGTTTTTTTTCTTTTTAAAAAATGTATGTTGATATGTATGTATGAATGTGACTGTTAATGTTGTACAGGCGGTGGTGGTTGCAGAAGTAGTATAATATATATTATTATGATGGTAGTATTTACAATCTGTTGAAATCATAAAAATCAGAGACGAAACCTAAAAAAATAAAAATATAAGGAACATGATATCATTCTGTATGTATGTTTATATTTATACATTTTCATACGTACAATACATACATATATATGTTGTACATATTTTTATGTTTGTCGTAAATATGTTCGATTTGATTTTCTTTTTTGGTTTTTGTTTTTGAATTTGTACTTTTTATCGCACCACGGTTGTTCTGAATTCATAAAAAAAAGTTTTATACGAGCAGAATATTTAAAAAACAAAATAAAAAAAACGTACATAACTAAATGGATTTTAAAAAATTGAAGAGAGTTAAAAGAGATGTTGAGAAAAACTTGTTGTTTTTGTTTTTATTATTTTTATTTTTTTACTTGAATAAAATAATGTTTTTGTTTTTGTTTGTGTCTAAATGGTTTGCGGCGGCATTTTGCCTTTTATGTAGAGGTATACTCGGATAAAAATAAGTGAAACAATAAAAAATGAAAATCCGATAAAAATAGTGAAAAACTTTTTAGGGAAAGAAAAACAAAAAGTACATGAACTTCGTGGTTGTGTTCATAGCATCAAACTGACACAAAACATCCATAGACGTTCATTACTAACTATATGGAACATGCATATTATGTACTTATGTATATAATATATATATATATATATATATTAAATTGAATACTGTTCAACTGAGGCCATTAAATAAAAATTAATTTATTTTTTTTTTATTGTGAAAATTATTTTAATGGATAAAGGATATCCTAGCACTAGATATAATAACTAGATTTGGTGGACCAAATAAAAAAAAATGTAATACACATTTAATTTTAGATAAATGTTTTTCAGAAATTTTTTTTTATAAATGGAATTGATTGTAAATGGTGGAATTTCATTAACATTATTTGAATGATACTCAGTTACATTTTTTTTGTTGTTTTTTTCATATTATTTTCACAATTTTCACGATTTTTTTGTTGAAGAGAGAGACTAAACTTGATTTTTATTACAACTTTTTGATTTTTTAATTTTAATTTTATAACTAATAAGACCTAAACCAAGAACGCGATGACTAGACAAAAAATAATAGAATTAACGCTTAAAGGACAGTTTTCGATGACAGATCACAATCGAGGAAAATGTAAGGCTCATTCCGATGATGATGATGATGATGAATGAAGAACACTACAATTAATTTTTGTTACTGTTGGTACTGGTGTTTTATCCAGTTGGTATGGAGTTTACAAATATGATATTGTTTATAAACTCAAACGATTTATGTGACCGTTAATTCATTTTTGTAAATTAAGTCATTCAAAATAAAATCTATTCCCAAAAATAGTTAAAAAATTAAAACAAAAACACTTACGATTTATTTTATTAAAAGTAGTCCAAAAAACAATGTTGAATTTCAGAAGTATAGTTTAATCATAATTTTTTTATTTGCAATTGAGTGAACCAACACTTCATTTTTTATAATTTTGATTTTATTAGGGCCTATTTTTAATATTTATACTTAAAACTAATGTGAAATTTTCAACAATTATTGATTCAATAATTATTGATTCAATATAGAATTCATCATCAATGTCCTGTAGCCCCATCCGTGGGGCATAGGACGGAAATGAGTCAGCATATGACATCAGAAATGTACTCAAAAAATTTCAATCCGATACAATGTATATGTTGCGGTTAAAGTAATAAATTAATAATAACCGGCCATTATTAATAATTACCATATAGAAAGGTGAAAGTGATTAATTTGGACAGAATTTATTTAATTTATCACATAAACCGGTAATTATTAATAATTCCCATCCATCTTGGGTAAATGTAATAAATATTATAAATAATTTTCAATTTTTTTTTGGATAGGTCCAATGGCCCAGAAATCGCAACCAAAGGCTTCATAAATAAGCAGAGTTTCGATAAATAAGTAGCGGGCGTTTGAAAAATCAATAAATTCAAATCTAGGTGGTCAAGGATTTCAATACTGCAGTTGTAAATTCGATTGTAATTCAAATTTCAAGTATAATTCCAAATGTCATAAAAGTTCTTCCTGTAAAAATAAATAAATTAACTTCGAAGAAATAAATGATTAATTTAACCATAAAAATATAGCTTTTGCTTTTTATTTTTTGTATTTTTTGTCATAATTTTAATAACAAATATGTATACGAAAATTAGAAGAAATAGTTTTAATTTTAATCACATTTACCAATCCATACAGGTTAGTATTAATAATTACCGGATTTATCACATTAACCGTAAGATATACATACAAATACAATATGTTAAATTTTTGAATTGAATACATTCTGTTTTGTTTACTATTCCGATAACTCTAAACACTGTATCTGAAATAAATGTGAAATCATATTATGTCAAAAACCTATGCTCAATTGCTCATATGTTCATATATAAGTAGGTATACCTCCTTTCGTGAAACAATTGAATTGGATATTTTTGTAAAAGAATATAAATTAAAATGGATTATTTTGAAATAAAACATTTTTTTAATTAATTTTGAATTTAAATTTATGCTAAATGTTCTTTATTTTTAAAATTTAATTTTCTTCTTCCATCTTTATTATTTATATCTTGCGAATGCATTGTCAAATGAATATTCGATCATGAGACAATGCAAATTTTTGTCTTTTTTTTACATTTCATTTTTACATTTTTATATTTAGATTGTTTATTTGTTATTTTTAATTCAAGTTACATTAATTACGTTTAAATAAAATTAGCTTTACAAATAAATTATCTTTAAAATAAAAAAAATTAAAAAAAAAATCAACAGCAATGAATAAAAACATTTTATAATAAAAAAAAAGTAGAATGATTGTCTTCTGCTTGCGTATGTATGTGTATAAGATAATGCATCTAGAATTTTCTTTGTAATATTTTAGTCTATAATTTTAATTGGATGTCCGCCTGCTAATAATAGTTTTTAGTTGAATACATTAACATATGGTTTCATACCCCTGCTATTAATATTATAATAGCATATAATTGGTATTTAATCGATGTGGTTTTAATACAAGATTTTTTTATAACTTTCTTATATTAAAAAAACACAGAAACCATTATCTTCATTCTTTGGTTGATTGAAAAAGTTATAATTAAATTGGTTTTCTTTTTTGGTCACAAATTGTCTGTATAGTCAGTCCCTTTTTCTTTTGATATAAGAAAAAAAAACAAAAATCAAATAAAATGTTTAAGATATAGTGAACTTACCTATTTGTATACCTATACTCGTACATAATAGGTTTGAATATTAGAAAATTTAAAAACGTTTTAGTTTTAATGGTTTTATTATGATCCATATAATGTGTTTTTCATATTAGGTTCTTTGGCTATTTAAATTTTGAAATATATTATTATTATTTACCTTAGGTATTAATTAATTTCTATTTTAATATAATGAATTTGTTTATTTTATATCGAATATAAAATTTTAGAAATATTGAGTTTAAAAACTAAGTTAAAAATCAATAATGAACCATGTCAAATATGCTCATTGGATTCAGTCGGAAGACCTCTGATTTTCATACAATCTTCTTTAAAGCTATATGATTATGATTTTATATTTCTAGTTCTTTCTACAGATTGAAGCATACATGATTATAGCATACATTAACAGAAAATAATTTAAATGATGGCAGGTATTTGGAATAATTATATAATTTTGCATTACATTTGTATTGTTTCATCAATTTTATATTTAATTTTATTTATCGACTCAAAACATTGAAAATTTTTGAAACATTCAAGATTAGAAAATGTTTTAAATTATTTTCTGTACCTACTACACTTGAGAACATTGGACAATTTTTACATGTTCACAAAGCAAATAAATATCAGACATACTTAGTTTCATTCCCGACTGTTATGGTTTGGTAGAACTGACAAATTTTATCGTTCATTTAGGGTTTTAAAATCAAGCATATCGCATTTTTATATATTGTTACATATTTTTTCTTTGCACTACAGATTAGGCTATATGCAGATATGAAGTAGGAAATTAATTTTTGTTGATTAATAAAAATAAAACATTAAATTAGGAATTCAACTAAAAAAATATTGAACTGGAAGACGCACATTGAGACATTTAACAAATTTCACATTCACAAGGTCATTGATTGACAAATCTCAACTATTATTAGAACAAAATCAACTATTCTTAAATAAAACAATAATCAAATATAGATTTGAAAATATTGATGTTAGTTAAGTCTGTCAGACCCAGGATCAAATTTTAAAAACAACTTAGAAATTCCATAGCTTCTTCCTTCGTTACATACACTTAGGAAGCACGCACAGGATACAATAAAATTTAGATCTAAAATAATACAGAAAATATATAAAAATAAATCGATAGCCTTAGGAGTTAGTGCTTGTAAATCACTATTATGTATAATCAAAATTATATTCAATAAATAATAATAATAATAATATTAAAGACATTATTAAAAACTGAATAAAATGTATACTAAAAGAAAGAAAAAAAATTAGAAGTAAATGGAATTAGAAATTACCTATTCCACAGTATATGTCCGTATTAGTGGATATTTCTAATTGTTTACCACTTTCCTGAGGAGCTCCGAAATGTTTTACTTTCGTATTAGTAAATGACTTTCCAAAAGTTTTATCCTTTCCCAAATGTATATTGTACAGTTTTTTATTAGTGAACAATTGTCCAACCTACGCAGCTTAATTGGAAAAATTAATAATTGGAAAATATTTCTTTTTGATAAAATAAAATGTCAACTTAATGCAGCTAAATTGCAACTTATCATGTTAGCGTTCAGTCTCTTTTCTTGTTTCAACTACTAAGCAATTTGTAATTAATGATAATTATAACGTAAAAAGTCTAGGAGTACTACACTTTACATACTGCAACCCGACATTTGTTGAATTGAGCGTATCCGAATCCAATTGACTTTAAACAACATTCATCTGATTTATTCGATTTATTACCAACAGTCACAAGTTCGTTCATATATATCTAATGTTGCCAATAATACCCTCGATTTTTGATTTAAAAGTTATTCATATTACTCGTATGTTAGGTAAAATTCATATTACTTAAAAGAGATAAAATTAACTTTCTGGCATATCACTCACATGTCTAAACTTAATTATGCCCAAGTATAATAGCAGGCTCAGACATCTCTCTTTTCTTGTTAAAGTGATTTATATTTTAACTAATTTGTTATATGATTTTGAAAATTTAGTATGTAAGTTAGCTTAAGTTTTTAATGAAATAAAGAATTATTATTATTATTATTATTAAAATTCTTGGCCAGTCTCCTTCAAAAGTATAAATTCAATAATTAAATTTTGGAAGCTGTCTAAAGCTTTTAATATTTAATGGTATTCTTAAAATTCTAAAAGATTTAAGAATTTCGTTTTAATATTTTCTCTTTTTTTTCTTCGAACCAAATTCAAATTAAATCCAAACTAAATTCAGATTAAATTCAAAGTAAATTTAAATAAAGTCGAATTTACATAATGGTATTAACTTTAAATAAACAAAAATAATAAATAAATACATAATTCTAATTGCAATGTGTAATTTTTACACATTATAGAATTACATTACTGATTCGTTTTGAGCCATAGGATAACAAAGACATTGGTGCCTGGCGTATACAAAAATGTGTAAATAATAACTTGTTAAAAACTAAAAAAAGTCCAATGCACTTGGAGGTCGTCTAATATTCACATTCATATATTACAAAAATAAAACCAATATTGAAAATAAAAATTATTATATACAAACCCCCCTTTTTCCAATCCTTTACGTTTTCTATTACTATTTCACGGAAATCATTTAAATACTTCATTTAAAGTTATTTGCAATAAGTTCAAAGTTATAGAAAATCAATAATATATGAAGTGTGAATCATTTCTATACAGTATAGTGTAGTTTGGTATAGTTGAAGTAAAATTGCGTTACAACTAAAGATCATACAAATGAGTATTACAACAACAACAAAACAAAAAAAAACAATTATTATAACAAAATAGACTTTCAAAATATATCATTTTCAAACTCGGTATAAGTATTATGCATTTTTAATGAATAAAATTACATATGAGGAGTGTACACTTTTAATGCCATAAATTGTTACAATGTAATAGAAATAGAATTGCAAAACTATTTGATTATGCTAAAACACGAACGAACTCATTGAAAATTCATGACAAATATTCAACAATAATAATAATAACAATATTAAAATGTTAATAAAAGTCAATCGTATTTTTAGTTTTAAAATAAATTTTGCCAAATTAGCGATTCAATAATATTCCAATATGATATTAGTATTATAATATAAATATAGGTAAAAAAACCTAGACTTTGTTATAAAAATCAAATATCTAGACATAGAAAAGGAAATAAGGAAATAAAATGTATTATTTATACATATTGTGCTCAGTTCAATAATCAAGATTAACTTATTTAAGGTATGTCCAAATTTATTAAAGTTAAGCATTTTAACAGCAACTCTGTACGAATAAATTTTTAAAATATGCGAGCATAATTCTAACTATAATATTCTAATCAGAATTTATAAATAATATGTTAACAACACACGGTTGGAATTGGCATAAAGACTACTCAGGAAAATTAAAATTCGTATCAGTTTATTTCTTTGTTTTTGTTTTTATTTTATAGGTTTAAATTAGGTTTTACGCAAATTTAAGATGACTCAATTGGAAAGTTAAAATTGTACAAAGTTTTGATACAGGTAGGAGTACCAAGCTAATTAATGAGAATGATTAAGACATCAATGATTAGTATAATAGCCTTAGTAACAATTCAGAACTGTTTAAGTAGTGAATTTTAGAGAGAGATAGTACTAGAGTACTAACTGGAGTACTAACTTTTAGAATTAAATGGAAAATATGTAGGTGAGGGTTTAGGTTGGTGTCGGTGATTTTTCGCGACTGAAATATTTGAGGTTTATTCCCACAAAAATTGTTAACAATTATGAAATATGAAGTTTACACATATACCCGCATTAAATTAATAACTATTTTTTTCTTTGACTTTTCATAAATGTTGTACGGTATGATTTGTTAAATAATGTTTCTTGAAATTCTTCTAATACATTACTACATCGTTTTTAATATTAAATCGTTATTACATTTGATACAAATACTTATTGAAAGTCCCTCAATGTATTAACGATTGCTCAAAAGATCAGATTATCTTAAAGTAATAAAATGACCCAACTATAAAATACTTAAAACTAAGACGTGAAAAAAATTATTCGAAGAGTTATAAAATTTAAAATAAGATACGAAATCGCTTAAAACATGAACAAATTGTATTACGTGAATTTCTGGAACCTAAAACTGTTTTAATAACGGTAAATCTACGACGAATTTTCAAAACAGTTGTAATGACCCGTTGAAAAATTACTAAATGACAAAACTATTATCTTAAGAGTTCAAATTATCTAAAATTGTTCGGCTTGAGAATAAATAGTTTTTAATCAAATGATATTCATCTAACCATGTTAACTATAAGTAAACCAAATGTTATTAATCTAAAATAATTAATATAAAGAATTAAAATTAAAATAAAGCAAAGTCTCGCCGAAAATAAAGAATGAAAATAAAGAATATAAAGAGGATTATGAACAATTAAAATATTGATAAATTGCAATTAATGTAAAATAACTTAAATAAATATTAAAAGTTAATTCCATAGAGATGCAAATTTAAGTGATTTCACAAGAACCCTCCCTACATTTTATATATGTTAATTTTTTTGGTAATAACTACATGTATGAAATACTTTATTTATTCAATATTTTAATCCCCGTCGCATCAATAAATATTACATTTTTTTTGTATTTAATTTTAATTTCTTAATTATTTATTTTTTATAATTATTGTGCAACACGAAAATTAGTTCTCATTACAACAAATCTTTTGATATATTCCGTTCTTAGTTTAACCTACTATTTTTTATTATTAAAATCCCTTAAAAACTTAACGTCTAGCCTTTTATACTTTAAAGAATAAATTTCATGTCACTGGAACTATTATTCCAATTAATCGTATATAAATCTAGGCTAAATCCCCTAACATTACACTTTAATTAATCTAAATTTTTAGTGATTAAAATATTATTGTTTTCATTTACTACATTGTAAAGTTGCGTCATACAGTCATGTCTGATTGGATGTCTCATATGGTAGGTATTTAAATTGATTATTATAAGAAATAAAAAATAAATAAAAATAAATTTAAATGATTTCGTTCTATAAAATCATTTGTTTCATTAAAATATTTTCTTTGTGTATAAAAATGTATATGTCTACTACAGTGACTGTCACTTGAAATTATACAGGAAAATTTTTCAAAAAAATTATAAGAAAACCATTATATTTTTTAATTAAATTGATAACTTTTTATTAGATCCTGTAAATAAACATTAAACGTTGGATTAGAACTGTTTACTACTTGCTTAATGTTTATTACAACAGTATAAACTAAAAGGTAATAAAGACTAAAAGGTAATAACTTAACGTGTGATTAATTTAAATGTAAATTAAAATAAAATAAAATTAAACTAAGTAAGCTCTATATTCTCTAACCATTTTATTTTAATTTAATTTATTGCAAGCTATAGATTAGTAATAAAGATTAAAAACACTATAATATGTTTCACTAATTTTAATTGAAACTTTGGTCGAATTCGGTCATAACACCATCTTAAAATGAAAGAATTAAAGTTCTTAAAATGTCAAAAATATTATGAATTAACTTAATTACTATAATTTAGGAGATAGATTTTCAAATTAAACTAATTTGACTTTTGTAGTTTCTACATTATTACTCATAAGACATTAATAAATAAGGCAATATTGCATAATGATATTAAGAAATAATAAATAAAAATGAATCGTTGATTTAAGGGGTTGTGGGATTTGGTCTGAGATATGCAAAATTAAAAATATTAAATATTTTCTTAAATTGTATAAAATTATTCCTATATAAAAGAATGCAGGATATCAAAATGACATACACAATTTTAGACCATTATCAATTTCAGCTACTTTCAGTAAACTAGTAGAAATGCTTGTATGCACTCAACTCACTGAATTCTTAAAAATTGCAGATATAACTAATAGAAGCGAATATGGGATTAAGAATAATTCTAGTACTCAAGCTGGACTATTTGATTTTGTGTCTAAAGTTCAATATGGAGTTGATAAATAAAAAAAAGTTGTTGCTGTATTTTTTGATGCATCTAAAGCCTGATTCTGTTGACAGGAATATAATGTTAAAAATCCTATATGAATGTGGTGTTATCGGAAATGAACTCATTTAGTTGAAAATCTCTCAGATGGAATGCAATTTACTATGGATCTTCACGATTTGTGACTTTTTTCCAACGTTGTAAAATAAAATATCACTTGAACGACTAATTGAAAATTAAAAAATTTAGTCTAGGAAAATAATTGAAATATTTTAAAGTGTCAATTTATACTTCTTGTTAGTTAAATTGACGTTTATTTTATTAATTGAAATTATGTGCGAATAAATCATTAAATTTTTATTGAATAAAAAAATTGTTTCATTTCATTTTCAAAATTTATTTAATGGCTATAGTTATGTATTTATAAAATGAAAATATTTATGTATATATTTATGTATAAATATTTATGTATATAATAATATAACAAAAATAAACTTAAATTCAATATACCTACACAAAAAATAAATTTCACTTCAATATAGTTACATATTAAAAAAATTTGCTTTTGATAATAGGAAATTTCCCAAGTAAAATTCCTAAGTAAAATTCCTAAAGGTTAAAGTGCTGGAAATTTTATTCTAGGAAAAGACCATTGGAAATACTTTGACAACAATTAGTCATGGAAAAAAAACAACAACAATGTGACAAAAAATTTATCAAACAAAACATGAAGACCCACACTGAGTGCGTAGGAGTAACAAGTAATAAATGTGGGGTAATACAAGGAAGCTCTCTGGGCCCAACCTTATTATCAGTGTCTGTTAGTAGTTTGCTAAATATGAATTTGTATGGTAAACCGTACATGTTTGCCGTTGTAATTGTAGATACAAAGGATTCCGTAGAAAACCTACAAGAAGTAATACAAAATGATATGAAAATTATTAATGAGTAGATGAACAAAAATACAAACTGGCAATTAATATGAAGAAAACTAAATAAGTATATGATATTTAAAAACAAGTCAATTATTGACACTATTAATATAAGATATAATGCATGTATAATTGAAAAAGTAAATATCTACAAGTATTTGGGAGTAACTATCGATGAAAATCGAGGATAGCTGGAATTTTTCGAATTATTAATAAAATGAAAAGGTCACTATTTTATAGCATGTTTCACAGTACTGTTGTGTATTTAATACAAATATGGGGAAACACAAAAACATTATGTCTACATAGTATTCTCTCAATTGATCTGCTAAAGTCCAGCATATCTAAAACAATTTTGTTCAGAATTATTCTACAAAAGAGTACAGATAACATTAAGTTAGTTTGATCTATAATTAAATTTAATAGGCAGGATACAATATATAACATAGCATTTAAAAATTACAATAGCTTACCAAATGATTTCAAAGAAGAAAATAATATTAGGTAAATATGAAAGGAAATTAAATGAATATTTCTTAGATCAAATGTAAAATTTTTTAAATAATTTTATAGTCTTAATTGGTTTCTAGATCTAAATTTTGCAGTTATTATAAAAAAGAAAAGTTTAATTTTGTTGGCTCTTTCATATTTTATTTTTTTTTACTAGTGTGCTGAATTATTTTGTTATTTTAGCTTTAATAGCAATAATAAAAAAATAAAAACAATATTCAGTTCAAGCGATTGATTGAGCTCTCTTAAGATGATTAATAAATAAATAAATAATCTAAATTATTAATCACAATCGTAACCACATTTCATTTGATAGCTCGATTTGATTATGTCAAATCAATTTTGTTGAACAAAAGTATTATTAAATCACATTAAATTTTCAACACAAATTTGTATTTGAAAAAAGGAAAAACCTGTATAACTAACCAGTCTCATTACTATTTCGATAAGAAAAATTTTATCAGATTTTTTTTCAGAAACCTGAAACCCTTTGTTGGTCGTGATAAACAATCGAGTACAATCAAATTATTCTCTTTTCATTAAATTTTTAGTTTGTTACAACCTGCCTAATCATTCCTTAAGTTATTGTAGGTTTTTCCCGACGCATCTTGTATAAATGAGAAAAGAATAATATAAATTATTTCAATTTACAAAATATTTAACATTTTTTTTTTGCATTGCTGCCATTTTCTATTTATGTTAAACGGTTAAATCGAAAAAAAATTGGAAAATGCAAACAATTACACAATAATTAATTCCATCATACATCGATAAAAATTATGTTTAAAATTTTCATTGCATATCCTTTTTTATTTTATGCAATCATACTATTTTTGCGGTTAACACTAAAAATATTCTTTATTTTTATTCAGCGATTTCATAAACGATATCGTTTATTTTTTAGAATATCAAGGAAAATTTATAAAAAAAAAAAAATTTTATTTAAAATTTACAAATGTACAATTTTAAATGATCAGCACATTGCACACGTTATATTTTAATGATGTAAAATAATAGAACAATAATTTTTAATTTCTGCTTATATAATAAAATCACAGCCACAAGTAGGTATATAATAATAATATGTGCAATAAAATTCATTAAAAAAAAATCTCAGTCGGCAATTATTATTATTATTATTCTTGTTATTATTTATTATAATCTAGTACAAAATAGGCATTCATTTTTAAAGCTACAACATTTACACCCAATTTATTTAACAAAACAATTCAATTTGAAAGTATTTTTTATTTTTTTATTGTTTTTTTTTTTTGTTTAATTTTCATTTTCAACAGCTGACATAAAATCTGTTACATAGGAGTACATTGTTTCAGTAGTGGTGCTTATATTGGTTTGATGTTGTGTCTATTCATTCTACAACTCATATTTTAAAATTCATTAAAATTAGAATTCTTTTATATGTACTTAAATTTATTTTAATAATAGAGGTAGGGTAGACATACTTTTGTACAGTTAAATTATTAACAATTTCATTGTTCTCCAATTAAATGTTGTAAAACAAAAAAATCCAATTGCAATAGATGCAAATAAAATCGCTACCCACTTCCTACCTTGGATATACTTATATATATACTAAAACGAAAAATGAATTTGAAATTTATTTTTGAAGTAACAAACATTTTGAAATACATTGTTTTAGAATATAAATTGTAGGTTCTCAAACTGTTTCTTCTGAAATATTTTTATCATAATAATTATAATGAATTGGAACATTTTTGATGTATAAAAAGTAAAATTTTATATTTTTTCTTTTACAAAAAATTATATTTAAGAAGAGTTGACAATCTATAACATGTAGTTTGACAATGTTAACAGAAATTTTTTGTTCCAATTGTATTTTAAGTAATTTTATTTTTGCTATTATTTGATTTGTGCATCTGGCGTTTTGTTGAAATATTTTTGACAAATTATTTGTGTTAAATTTTATAAGCCTTATTTTATATTTATTTTACATGATCCATATCACTGATTTTTACATAAAACTTGATTTTATCCATAAATTTTTTGGTTAAATTTCAAGTTCAAAACATGCAAATAAATTTTCAATTTGAAGTTTTTGTCTCACTATAGCTAATCGAACCAAAATTGTTTTAAATAGTTTGATTTGAGTAGTTTTTTAACTTTGTTCAGACCAGTTTTTATAGCTTGTTGAGATATCAGCTTGTTTTGGGTTATGTATAACAATTAAGCTATTTACTTGGGTTTTATCCAAACCTACTTTTTTTATATTAAAATTACCAAACGATTTCAGTTGTTTTAATCAAATGCTATAATTTAATTTATTTAATGGTAAAAAAAATTTATTCAATTGAATGTGTAGAAAAAGCCTGGCCTAATAAAATGCAACAAATTATTAATTAACTTAAATCTAATATTGAGAATTTATAAAAACAAAAAATTTGAGAAAAATAATAAAATATTAAAACGTCAAGAAAATACGAAACATACCAAATTTTAAACATGTTACAGAAAGTTATTTACTGATACGAATAAATTATTAATGTAAACATTTAATAGAAGTGAATCAATAATTGAACACTGAGGTATACCTCATATTACTCCACGAAAGTAAGTTTGTTTGTCATCAATTACAGTACACTGGAATCTCTCAGTCAGATATGTATGAATAGGACATAATAATTTATGTAACACAGGACATAATAATTTATAGAATCAGAAGCTTTATTAAAATCAAGTAACAACAATAGAGAGTTCCTCTTCGTATCGATGTTTTGTGTTATTTTTTACATGGCATATTGTTGTTGTACTGTGGAAAATTTTCATTCAACAAAGATTTGGTCATTTGGATTACATCTCTAGTGTCATAAATTTTGATTGCATTTTGATTATGTAAGAAAACCAAAAATTAAATTAAGTTTCAATTAAAATGTTGAATGGAGTTACTTAACAACTGTGTAATACAACATCAAACTTATAACATTTTGCAAGTGATAATTTATTTTTCAAACAGTTATGAATAACAGAGCTAGATAAATTATAGAATTAAGACTCATTTTAATAAAAAAGTATCCTTAAATATTTGAAACTACTTAATATGATATCAATAATCAAATAAATTTCCTATTATTAAAAAATGTATACAAATAATCTGAGGCTGGAAATTTGATATAAGTTACAAATTTCTCAAATAATCAAACGCTCCTACTGGAAAATTGTTATTTATAACTATTTGAGAAACACTGATTTTATTTTTTAACTAAATTTTTATTTTTAAATTATGATTTCATTTTTATTTTGTTTAAGTTTCAGAACTGCTGTTTATTTAAATTAACTTAGATTTTATAATAGCAAGACATTTGAAGTCACGTTGTAATTGTAAACGATGATGGATTTAATTTGATAGTTTAGAAATGTCAAACTGAAACATTATTGCATTTCAAATTTAGTGTATCACAAAATGTCAAATGGTTATAGCGATGATTTTGGTGCATTATGCAAACAATGTAGAAGGTAAATAACTCAACTTATTGTGTCATAATGCATTTGATTAGAGTATAAGACAGCATAAGGCTTCAAACTGTTTCGTACTTTAATTTTGTTTTTTTTATTTTGTAAATAAAATCAAAATTGATATTAACTGTTCCTACTGCAATTTTTATTTTGACTTTTTCTAACTAGTCGTTTGGCGCAATACCATTATTAAAATACGCTTTTAAATAGTTTTTGACACCTTAATTTATATGGTGGTTTTAGTTGGGTTAATTCACAACTGATTTTAATTAATTCAAAAACTATGGAATGTTAAATTTAACTTTAAGTTATCTGCACTCAAACTTTTTTTGTTTTTGTTGTTTTTAATTTTTATTTTATGTTTTATACATAGAAAAACTACAAAAAAAAACTGTTGCATTGTTAAAAAGTTCGTAAATATTTTATTTTTTATTGTTAAGTCGTGCTATTCATTTACACCTAGTTTCAAATAAATTAAACACTTTATTTTGTAGCGATAATTGTTGGTTACGTTCGGTCCACAAGTGTTTCTGTTGAAAGATTATATTATTACCCGAGGAAAAATTAAATACTATAAGAAACCGGAGACATCTAAGCAAATTATTTGCATTTGTAATGAAAATCAGTTATTTAGAAGGGGAGCACAAATAAAAAAATATTTATTATAAAAATGTTAGACGGTTTTTTTTTATAGTGTAGGCGATTCCCTCTGTATTTTTGTTTTTCCATGCACCATAAATGTAAGAATGTGAGAAAAAAAATATTTGAAAAAATATATGTAATTACAAAAGAATTACATATTTAATTTTTAAATACAAATTGAATTTTTTTCATTTATTAATATATAATGGTAACTTACTATGTATATACAGAGTGATTTAATTTTCTTTACTTTAAAATTTTTTATAAAATTTTACATGAATTTTTACTGTATAGAGTCTTATTAACAAAAGAATAAACGAATCGAATATTATCTCTGAACTAACATTTTTATATCAACTTAAAGTTTTTTATTTATTTATTTATGTAGAGTTTTATAATGGGCCCATCAACCTACTGGATCTTACCGGGGCCTCGTTTATGTTTTTTTTTTAAAACAAAACTAATTAATTCATATTAATTTTACTAAAAACTAGCCTAACAAAAAAATAATAATAATTGATTTTCTATTTCTACCCTTTATAGTATACTTATTGCATTATTCTATGTTAATAACTACAACTCAAAAGCAAACACGAGGATTTGAGTAAAACGCTTCGCGGTGATCGACGATTTTAATTTTACACAAGAGCACAAAGACTTTTCCTGCAACCTCAGTTGTTTCTAGTTTCAGAATTTTGAATCCTGTGATATCTTAGTATACTGTAATACCTAAACTAGATTCCTACATTGTTGTATTCTTGACAAGCCTCAAGAATATGATGTATTATGATCATGAATCCTATGGAACAACTACATGTGGGTTTGTTTGTTTGTGGCCCATCAAAGAGGTATTTGTGTGTTAGCCTGCTGTGACCTATGCGCAGTCTAGTCATTATGATGGAGGTTTTATGGTTTACTTTTTTAAATTAAAAAAAATTTTTTGCAATATTATTTAAATGAAATATGTAGTTGCTAACAAAAATGTTTATTACTACTTTTGTACTTTGTAAATATTAAGTAAAGAAGGAAGAAAATAGAATAGTTCCCTTTTTAATATGTTACTTAATTTGTTACTAGATTGTACTCTCAATTATTTTTTGTTATTTATTTTATCCCGCAATGACAAAAGGTACTGAAACAGGTCGAAAACCCCATAAAGAATTTTTTTGCTTCATCGGGAATCGAACCTGGGACCTTTCGGTTGAAAGGCAACCGCCACCCAGTGTGTGATAATATATATATATACCATATGTACCCATTGTGTTAATATAAGATATCACAACTAGTCTGATATCATAATAAATTAATTAGAATCAACGTCAATACAACAAAAAGAATAAGTCAATACTTGGTTAACTATAAACGATAAAATAATTGAACACATTTTTTTAAATCAGACTGAGAATCAGAGAATATTAACCAAATTAACAAAACGGAGACTGACATATACTAAACGATCTAATATGGAAAATGCAAATAAGTACATTGTACAGGAATAAAATAGCAAGGATGAAAGCGATTTAAAGCGATTTACAAAACATTTGTTCATATTATGAAGTATACATAGGAAACGAAGCCAGGTATTTGTAATAAAAATTTTAATCAAAAAGATTTCTAAATTTGATTTTATTAAAAACCTATTTCAAATATCTTACATTTTCTCAAATGTATTCATAATATTCATTTCACCAGTACATTTTTTCTTAATCCTCCTCTATTTAGAAGAAAAAAAAATATATTTTAAATGGCTTAAAATTCACAGCATTCAAAATATTTTAAATAATTTTCTTTAGAAAAACCCAAAAAAGGGGGGGGGTTTGCTCTTAATTTTCATTGATATTTTCATATCATGAAAATTTTTTATTTTATTTAGAAATGTCCAAATTGTTGCACAAAAATTTCAATATTTATATGTTCAGTCCATAGTGGTTTAAATAAAATTTCAAAATGGAAAAAAAAAATATTTTTAAAAGAAAAATTAAATTGAAAAGAATACAAATCATGTGACAATCTGGTGCAATATGGTGTTAAAAAATCTGGTAAAATAACTTAGCAGTTTTTATTTTATTTTTTTTTTGCAGTATAATATGAACCTAATGGACAGGAATTTATGAAAAAAAATTTTTTTTTGTTATTTTTTTATTCAAAAACAGTTATTCAAATTAAAAAATGTTTAAAAAATTTTGTATTTTTATCCAATTGAATTCTGTGAGCACTTTTATATTTATTTAAAAAAAAAAATATATACGAACATAAATTTTAATTAAGTTTGAGCTTAAATAAGAATTTAGTTTTAATTAAATTGTTTGAATAAAGCTTTTTGAAAATTGTGTTTTGATGACGTGCGTTTAAGGACAAATAATACAAATGATTTGAAATGGTGATATAATATTAGTCAGGACCTTATTTATGTGGTTCAGAATTAGGTTCGATTACATTCGAAACAAAATACATAGTTCAAGTCAATAAGAGTTCATGCGATTATGGCGAGCACTAAAATGAGTATACGTAAAAATGAAACAAAGAAAAAATATTTTGTTACAGTGAGATGGTTAGACTGCGGTTATAGCGATCAGTACAACGAATACGTAAAATTTTTGGTTTAAATTGTACTGCCGCGATACTTAGTATGAAATTTTAATAATTTATAGGAAGTATTATAAAAAGCAAATTAAATTCTAAATTGTAACAAGCTTTATACTTTATATAAAATCAATTTTGTCATACTAGCGATCAGTATTTATTTTTCTGAATAGATAAAATAAAACGAAACAAGATAGTTTTACTGAAATATGTTCTGTATTTTCACTGTTTCATTTTTTAATTTGTATTTTACTAAAGTTATGCTTCTACGGTTTCATTTGATCAGAAAAAACAAATTCTTATGGAATCTAACTGAAATAGCATCAAATTTTACAGAAGTAATTTTTTTTTATCGGTATAACCAAGTCACAGTTAAACCAAACCAAAATTTTATTTCATTCTTTCATTTATACGTATTAATTTTACTGTTTGCTATAATCGAAGTCTTCAGTTAAATATGTTGTCATTTTGATTGGATCGATTCAGATTGGATCAAAAAAAAAATTTTTTTGATCAAATGAAACAGTGCAAAATTAAATCTAACTTCAGTATAATACAAATAGACAAATTAAATAATGAGAAAATGAAACATACTTCAGTAAAATAATTTTGTTTCATTTTAGTTGTTTTCTCCAGAAAAATAAATAGTTACTGATCCGTAAATTGATTAAATTTATTTTATTTGAAATAGTAAGCTTAAAATGTTAAAATTTGAAACCAGATTTTTTTATTAGGATTTTTTTTTAAAATTCCTATAAAAATTTCTTAAATACAGGTCAGTATTAAAATTGAAAACAAAAATAGTAAAATTGCTTGCTGAAATATTTTTTCTAATCGCATTTTTTTTTGATCAAATGAAAAAAACAAAGAAATGAAACATATTTTAATAAAATACAAATGAATAAATGAAACAGTGAAGAAATGAGATATTTCAAGAAGTAAATTTGTAATAGGTTTTTGAGAACTGATTGAATGCTTGAATATTTGATTAAATGTTGAATGGGAATGGGCTTGAAAGGAATGGGAAGAGAAGGAAAATTTTCAAATATACTAAAATTCGATTGCTATTTGAGCGTAAAAATATTTTCATTGGGGTACACATTAACGGAAAAATAATCTTGTATCTACACTTATAAAGTGGAGGAATGTTTTGAAATTTTTTTTATCTTGATATTTTTGTTTTCTATATACCTATAGTATGACTTAAAAAAAAAAATAATATTTTTTATAGCATGTATTACTTATAATAATAAGAAAATATAAAAATAAAACGATAAAAATTTTAAAAATAAAATTAATTAATAAAATAAAATAATATTATTTTGGAAAAATGAATAAAAAACCAAATAGGTAGTTGTGTGAAAAATTAATTGAAAAATATGTACAAAAAAGCTATAGAACGGTTTCTGGAATGTTAAAAGTCTTATAATAAATGATTTATATAATAAAATAATATCATGTGACATCTTTCTATAGCTATAACATTCAATGTATGCTAAACATTTGATCAAATGCTTGAACATGTAAATGCTATATGAAATAAATTTGTACTACATTTGATCAAATAATTTATATGAACGCATACACCCTACTTAGGATCAAATAGTTTTTATGATATTTGTAATTTAACTCCGCATATAAGAATTTTGTCTGCTTGAGAAGGTTTAACAAGTGGTCCACCATGGTGGAAGGAATTTATTAGATTAATACTCTGTATAATGCATTCTGTGTTCTAAAGCACTAATTTGGGTTGAGCATATTATATTATGATTGTATATAAGCTTTGACAAGCATTTAAATTAGGAAAGTCGATCTGCACATTTATTGAATAAATATATAAATAAATTTGTAAAATTTTGACATTATTTGTAAAGCAACAAAGTGTGTTATATTGTGATACTCCAGGTTAAACTAATATGTGATAGTATAGATTACTTTGCTGGTTTAAGTAAGATTCTTAAAATTTGAATAAACCAAACTAATATGATGTTCAGTATACTGCATGCTAAAAATCCCTTTTAATCCAACATTTGAAAGCCACACGCGGTATTATAACAATGTGAGTAAGTTTAAAAAAAAAACAAAAAACAGTTAAAACAGTTAAAAATGTGTAGGACAAAATAATTTATTACTGAAACCTCACATTTACAAAATTTTGAATTAAATATAACGAAAAAACTAAAAAAAATTTGTATGCCTGCCAGCGTCTCAAACTAAAATAAATCATTCTATAAATAGATTTATTCATAAAATTAAATATACTTAGAAGAATATTGGATATAACTCTTCAAAATAACTGTAATAATTATAAATTAAAATATATACATAAAAATCAAATTAAAGAACCCCAGTTTTTAAAAATGTATTTTTTTCTTCACTCTACTCTCAAAACAAAAAAATTAATTATATTAAATAAACTACAATAATAATAAAACTTTTACACTCTAATATTCTCATCTTAATTTGTTACCATTTTCATTTTGTTTTTTTTTTGCTAACTAAAAAATTATACAAAATTTTAATCAATATTAGATTCTCAGCTTATTACAATCATATCTAACACTTAAAATAAAACTAAATTTATAACAAAACACTATAATCTAACAACTTGCCTGCAACAATTTTCCATAATTTAATATATAAAAGAAAAACAAAACGAAAAAAGAAAAATTTGAAAAATGAAAATAAAAGAAAAAGGAAAAACTTTTTTTTTTACGAGTGAAACGTAATTATTATTGATTATAAAGAAGAAATGAATCTAAATATAGACAAAATAAAAAGAAAAAAGGAAAGAACAGAAATGAGCTGTATTACTTAAATACGAAATATTCATACATATTAACAAGTTCATATATACGTAGACCTTGGTACACATAAATATTAATACAGAGAGGGTGATGTAAAAGGAAACGTAATTTAGGATTTTTAATTGTTGTTGTAATTATTTTGTAATGACAAAAAATTTATATATATACGTACATACTTATCAGTATTGAATTCAAATTGGTAATATTTATGTAGATTTTTTAAAATAAGAGAAAAAATATATTGAATATACATTTAGAACACAGATTCACTTCCAACACACATTTTGAAATTCAATACAAATTCTGAAAGATATAGTGGATCATTGAATTGTAGCTGAGAAAAATTTGTATACTTCGACACATTATGTAGCTTTTAACAGAACATAGATCGTACATATATATCTCTTCAATACACAATATGTCTGGTTTTAAAGAAAGGTGAATGGAAGAAGTATTTTGAACACCGTAGCTCACTTGAAATTATAAAAGTATATGGCAAATTAGTTGTATATTATGAAATTGTAGACAAACTGATTCAATTTATCTCATTCAATTTATCAAAATCAATATTCTGCTTACAAATTTCTTTGCAAACAATAATTTAATCCATACATGGCTTGAGCAATGAATTAATGTTTATCCTTGCATATATACTTATATTATTATACGTCTTCTTCCTACCAACATTATTATATTTGTATTATATGTCCTCGTCTTATGTTTATTTCTAAGTCAGAACATTTTCACGATATAAAAATATTTTCATTTTTAGGAAATTTTTTGAAAAATAATCAATTTTTCGGAAATTTTTTTAACATTGAATAAAATTTACAATTTGAAAATTTTGAAAAAAACAAAATAATTGTAAGATTAGCATAATAAAAAAAATTCATTAACCTGCTTAATCACCCTGTAAATATTAATATAAAATTATAACTCTTATTATAAAATGTATATATAGAGCTCATGTTATACTCGTATTACATAGAGAGAACAAAAGCTAATTGAAATAATTCTTTAAAAAGAATTTTTTTACTTTTGTTGTTCTTGTTTTTGTTTTTGTTGCCCCTCTCTATTTCTTTTTAAACTTATAAGTCCTTAACATTTTTCTATATCCTTTATTTTTCCAATGTGTACCTACATAAATATTTTAATATATATATATATATATATATATATATATATATATATATATATATATATATATATATATATATATATATACATATTATTTACTTATAGGCTTCGAAACGTATCATAGTGTTATGCATATTATAATATAGTTGCTTATTCTTATTAATATCGTTATGCTTGTGAGTATCATAAAATCTATATGTATATACATATGTGTACATCTAAAATTGAGGCAAAGAAACTCGACCCAGAACCCAATATTTATTTTTATTTTTTTATTAAATTTTTTTTTTTTACAAATCAAGCATTTTATGGAAAAACAAATACATACCATGAACCCAACTCTTCATCCTTTCTCCTCTCTTTCTCAACTTTCTATTTATATCATTTTTCTATAAAATTTTCTGTAATATTGAAACTTAAATATTATATATGACGAGTATCACATTATAAAGATGTTGGTATCCTTAGTATTATAAAATTTTATTTTGATATGTATACATTATATTGTATATACAACACTGTAATAAAAATGTATATATATATATATAAGTATAAATATTATATGTATATGAATATGGATATAATTTGTTTCCTTGAAATGTATAGTAGTGTAGTTGTAGACCTTTTTAAATGTTTGATTTCTTTGAAAATGGAAACATGTTATTTTTTTTTTTTTTTAAATTCACATCAGTACATATATGTAGGATCTATGAAAATTAATGTAGTCCCGTTTGGCAAACGAGCATTTGGTCTAATGTCAGTTGATTAAAAATATTATCAAAATGCTATTTAAAAAGAAAGAATATTTAACATTAAGATAAGATAATGGCGCCATTTAAATTTCAACAAAATTAATTTATTTTATGGATTTTAACCACTGCATTTAATTAGTTTATCGAAACTCTGCCTTTGCTGACGAAACCGGATTTAAAACAAAGCAATAATTTTTCTTGGAAGATTCAAGTCCTAGCTCCTAGTTTCTTGAAATTAATAAATTAATCCCAATTTATAAAAAATTCTGGTGATAAGAATGGCTTTAAAAACTTTACGTGGATCTCAATATCTTCTGTGTTTAGTAGGGTTAACAGTCAAATAACACAATATCTTCAAGAAAATATTTTTTTTTGTTTTTTATATTCTTGACAGTAACTTAGATAGAATCATCTTTTCGTACTTAATTAAGAACGGTACTGCATGCTTATACTACAATATCTACAATGTTTTTTTTTATTTATTTAACAAATTACTGGCTTATTTACTCATTAAATTGGGAAAACTACTACTATTTAGTCAGGAACTAAGCCTTCTTAAATAGAATAGCTTTATTTTATTTAATTGCTTACCAGGCTATACTCTTAATTATTTTTTGTCATTTATTTTATCCCAATGACAAAGGGTACCGGACTAGGTCGAAAAATCCATAAAGCATTTTTTTTACTTCATAGGGAATCGAACCTGAGACCTTTGGCGAAGTCAAGCGTCTCAGGTTCGATTCTCTACCTACTGCGCCACACAGAGTCTGGCAATTTGGTCGGCAATGTGCAATATTGATGCACAGAGAGCAGGTAAATATGTATCTAAATTTAAAAAAGCATATTTGGTAAAAATTCATTCAGAATAAATGAATTTTTAGTTTTTTGTTGTCGTCAGATAATCTACATTTTTACGTGAAAACAAGAGTAGCTTCTCTAGAATCTCTTTTTTGTAAAATTTTTTATTTTATTCGCAATATATACAGATTTAAATTCTACAGTGATCGAATATAAATTGTTAGAATTACTATTGGCAGAATGAACGTGTAAAATTAACCTCCAGTGAGTTTAATTTCATTATTATATGTTGGCTGGCGTTATACGCTGCAGCCTAGTATGTGTTATTTCTCTTGTCAATGTACCTGCCATTATATTTGGGTGACTATCCAGTCTGTCTCTGCTGATTATCCAGATAATTCCTAATACAGTGCTGTATTACTTTTTGATCCATTTCAAATTTAAAATCTCTATGAATAATGTCTAATGAAATATCAAATAATTTATCACATACCAAGGCGCATCAACTATTGTTCTTACCGCTTTATTCTCGAATCGCTGAATGATTTCAATATTGGGCTTTTTTGCTGTTCCCCAAAGTTAGATTCCATATGTCGGACTTAAGTATGGCCTTATATATTAATATTTTGTTATCTAGATCCATCTAGGATTTCCTACCCATCAGCTAGTACTTTTTTTTGAACAGCATGTATTCTTTTTGTAAATATATGTTTTTGGCAGGTTAGGTGTCGATCCAGACCAAGTTATTTAACATCATTAGATTGTGGTATGATGTTGTTGTTCAGAAAAATAGTTTCAAGGTGAACGTTATGTGTTGCGACTTTCTCTAGAATCTGAACAAGTTCATTTGGATAAAATTTTGAAATAATTTGAAATACCCTTTTCGACGGAAATGGATTGAAACAAATGAAAATAATAACAAATTGAATTTATTATTTTTTTTCGTTTTTTCTGATTTTTTCTTTTCATTACTTTGATTTTAGTAAAATTGTTAAATCGTAAATTCAGTACAAAAAAAAGCACCTTTGTAATACATATATATATATATATATATATATACCTAATTGTAAGTTTTAACAGGTGGACAATTTTCTCTAGTCTTTAGGACAAATACCTGTTTATCAAATTTATTTTTCCAATCTGAACTGCTCCCATTTCTGTATTTATTTTAAATTCTAATGTGAAAAAAAAAATGAATTTTTGTGAAATATAATAACAGATTTTTCATATGCTTAAATTGTTGTTGTTTTTCAAGAACTAAATAAATAAAAAAAACCCCTCATTTGATTATAATTTTTCTTCCTTTTTTTACATCCTTACATAATAAACCAAATACCTAGTGTACCCCTCTTTTCTTTTAACTTTCCATATTTTTCATTTTCTCATTTATTTTTTGTTTGTCTCATTTTATCCCAACAAATATATACGTCTTCAGTATTTTTCCATAAATATTACGTATCAGTTTGTTTCTTTTAAGTGAAATTTTTATACAGAATTTCATTTTTTTTATTTTGTTTTTATTTTTTATATATTGCTAAATGACATTTAATTTCTATGTGTCTAGCAACATTTTCCAATACCATAAAAATATTGTAGCATTTTTTTGTTTTTGTTTTTGTTTTTTTTTTTTGCGGAGGGAAAATATTTTTATTAAGTCTGTTTAAAAATATGGATAAAGTGAAGTTTTGAAGTTTAATTGGATTAAAATTCAATGTAGGTATTTAAAAACTGAAATTATTTAACGGTGAATAATCTTAAAATATGAAAGTTATCTTAATGGTAGCTTAACTACCAACCAGTGTAGGTAGATGTTACTTAGGTGATTTACTAAAATAAAAACTTAAGAAAAATAGTTGGGTTGATTAGAACAACAGACTAAATGCACTTTGGATCAGTTATTAGGTCTATTATAATGTTACTAGCTTCAGTAACTGTAAGCAATAATATAGATAGTTTACAATTAAAATACAGCTTTTTAGTTATATACTTAGATATCAATTTAAATTAATAATATTAAGAATAAATTTAAACTTTTAAAATTCCAAAAAAAAAATTTAATTAATCCATGTTTGCAACAAGTGCCATACGCAACACGATACAGAGGCCGGACTGGAAGCAGATGGATAGCAAGCGTGTAAAAAGATTTAAAAAGAATGGCGATTCACAAAAGGAAAAACAGGGCCGCAAATAGGGATGATTGGAGGTAAATTGTGAACGAGGTTAAAATTTACTAAGATCTGCAGTACCAATTGATGATAAATGATGATGAGATAATAATGACATTATTTCGCAACACGTTAGCTTTAATCGCATGAGTTCCCATAATTGCAAACTTCAAAAATAAATAATACGTTCTTGCTCTTGCACTTTACATTTAAATTTGTAGCAAAATAAAAATTTCGATATTTTCTTCCTTAACAGGTTTTTGCTTTCATTGTCTGATTGTTGGCTATTCAAGTCAATACACGTTTAGTTTCCTCAACTAAGTCAATGCTTAGTTTCCACAACTAAGTACTAGTCATGTAAAGCTAAAATATATATTTTTGTAATATATTACATTGAGTATTTTACCGTTTTTGGAATATTTGATATTCATTGTTGAAACTATTTACCAAATACTAATTGCAAGTAAATTTTTTCCTCTCTTTCATTTTAACCCAAAAAGTGTATACCTATAGGTAGGTAGGAGGAAGGAACTATTCCAGTTGTTTTGGACAACTACTTAAACCTTTTAAAACTAATATGCCATCAATAAGTGTTAATTGATTTGACAGTTGATTTATACATTAAATGTTTATTGTAATTATAAACCAACACATATAAGACAACATATTGATCATAAACCATCAAGGAACTGAATACTAGGACCACCAGAAAGTCATTCAGAGAGCACTAACATTATTGTTAATAATTTAAAAAAACAGTAAAAGACCATGTAGAACCTTAGACTACCTCATCAACGTTCTACATTGTTGTCGGGCGGGTTCTCTCCAGTTGAAGATACGAAATTTTCTCAGATTCTCTAACGAAGACTTAGTCTTCCCCGATGTCTCATACTTTCGGGTCTGGATTCGAAAATTCTCTGACTGAGCTGAAGCATTTTCATTCATCCGCTCGAAATGTCCGACCTACTGTAGTCTCTTGAATTAAATGTTCGTGACTACGTCAAAATCATTATACAGATCATAAAGTTCGCCATCATACCTTTTCCTCCAGATCCCATAGTCGTTTTCAGGACCATATATTCTTATTATTATTATTATTTTCTTTTATTTACACTCTGTACGAGCAATTGAGTTCATTTGAGTAAATAAGTGAATAAAAAAAAAATAAATAAATAAAATATGTTTTTCATTTAATTTTATCTGAATCACATCAAAAACCTCATAGAACATTATGCTTACCCTTTCATTACGAATCGATCCTAGGACATTTTTTGTTGAAAGAAGGACTTTTATATAAATTTGATTGATCACTGCACCACTCAGTGTATAATAGTCAGAATATTTTTTATTTGATAATTAATCAAATTTCTAATTCTACAAAGTTTTCAAACTTAAGTATTTCGGAATAAATCAAAATAAAATATACTATAAGATTGATTAGAATTTATTAAGTTAATGTTTGTGGCGCATTAAATTCTCTTTGATAGAGGTAACAAAATTTTAAAATGGATTAAAATCGCAGTACCAATTGTAGTATCTACTAAATAGTGTTAAAATATTTATAATATCATAAAAATATGATCAGAAACTTTAAAATTTGAATGTATTTTTAATCCTTAATTTACTTTTACGTATGTAAGTTAAATAGGTAGATTTCTTCCTACTCTTTTATAATAGAAATATCACAGATACATAATGAAAACTTCCTTAAAATTAATTTAAATTGTTTTTAATGAAAATTTAACTTAAACATAAGATTTAAACTTCTATTTAAGTTAAACAACCTAGATCCCCAAATGTACATATTATATTATTGTATCATTATATATATATATATTTATGTATTTATGTAAATATATAAAATACACTTAGATTTTAACCTTTTAAAAAATTATAGGTATGATATGATTTTAGTATCTTTTCTCTTCTCACAAACAAAGAAAATCTAATTTTTTTCTCTATCTATTTTCATTCTACAAAGAAAAATTTATTGTTAAATTATTTTTTAATATACCTAAATATATAATATATACAATTATATATATATATACATATTTATTTAAAAAAATATCTTTACAAACTGACAATTTCCTTTTATATCCTTATACTGAAATAAACAACGATATGAAAACAAAAGAAAGACATCATATTGTAGGACAAAAAATAATAGCAATAAAAAAAACCAAAACAAAAAAAAATCTAGAAATACTTTTGTTTTGTTTAACTTTTTTACAAATTCTCTATTAAAACAACAACAATATTACTTGCAACTACCCCAACAAAAAGAAAAGAAAACGAAATAAAAAAAAAATACAAAAAATTCAAAACACCACTTGACGTTTTCTAGAAACTCTACTGTAACTTTGCTCAATAAAAAAAAATGTTTTTATTTTTCTTTTTTCTTTTAATGCTATGAAGGCACATGTAATTTTTCTCTTGTTTTGATTGTATTCTTACAAAAAAATATATATACATGTATATTACATATTACATGTTTTTTTCTATTCCTTCTCACCTCCTCACCTTTTAAATTAATGTTGGATTGGGGAGGGGGAGCACACAACAGAAACAGAACAGAAAGAAAACATTACCTTGCTGCCTTGACTTACCGTAATTTTTTTTTTATCTTTCTTCTCTCTACCTCTATTCTTTATTTATTATTATTATTATCAGTTTTTATTTTGTTTATGCTTTTTTTTTCTTTCTGTTCTGTCATTATTCGATATTTAAAAAATATTCTGAATCCGCCATCATCATCATAGAACACCATACATACCATAACCATATTATAAATCCCATCATTATATCTTAAGTATGATAGACAGAAACACGAACATTACGTAAGGGAATTCCCGCTCGTGTATATATATACATATGTATATATTTATATTAATATCTAAATAAACATTCATACAAACATCATTGTATATATGTATATATAGGATACAATGTGAATAAGAAAATCACAACAATGCTTCCCATTATTGATATTGTTGTTGTAATTTTGTTGCTTTCTTTTGTATAACTGATGAATATATATATAAATATATCCATAGATATACATTTATTTGCAATACATATGACTGTCAGTTTTTGTTATTGTACTTGTATTCGTGTCGTATATGTACATTATTAATTTATTATTTTTGTTTTTGTTTACTGTATTTTATTATTATTATCAACTTTTTTTTTCACTTATTTTTCATTTTCTTTTTCAATATTCTGTAACGTACTGTTGCTATTGCTGGATGAATTTTCCAAGGAAAATCAACGATGCGAATATAAACGAATATTGTATTATAGAAAATGTAAGGTGGTGGAAATTGTATAGAATATTAGGGTCGTTGTTGTGATGACAAAACAAAAAAAGTAAAAAAAAAAAAAGGAAAATAATCATATTCAAATGTCTAAATAAGTAAAAACTGTATATACATACACACATACACATAAATTCATTCGCATAAATAATAATATTTGAATTACGGTTACGTAAATAAAAATTACAAAAACAAAAAATTAAATAAAAATAAAAGAAGAATTTTAAAGCTTCAAAGTAGAGAAATAAATATATGTATTGTGCAGAAAGAGGAAACCTGATGAAATTGTATAAGTATCTACTGTCTCTTTTTATTTATTTATAGTTTGTAATATTAGAAACATTTTGTGGCTTAAATGTGCTAAGTACTTTGAATAAATTCTTTTTCTAACTGAAATATGTAACTTAAATTACATATTTTATTTTTATTTTTTTCTACTTACCTATCCGATTGGCGAGGAGACAAGAAAAAATAATAAAAAAAAAGAAAGAAAATAAAGAGAAGAAAAAAAAAGTTTAAGATCTAAATAACGACAATGTCACTTAATACTCGTTGTAAGTACGAGTACATTAGCTATCTAGTACCATAGAGATGAAAAATAGGAATGTCAAAAAAATGTGAGTTGAATTTCTAGAACAATATTGCCAATAGATTTAAATATATATATATATATATATATACGAGTATTTTCATATGTTTATAAATATGTTTATGTATATTGAAAAGCTTGTCAGTTTAATTTATTAGAATGAATAGGAAAATAAATAATGCAAAACAAAAAAAAGCAGTAAGAATAAAAAAGGTGTGTATTATAGCTTAGAAATTGAGAAATTGTGTTTTAGAATTAAAACTGTACAAATCATTCCTATATACCTTGGCTGAAATTGTATATAAAATGTTAAAGAATCAAAAATTATATACGTCTTACTTAATTTTTTTTACTTCATTATTACAGAATATACAAGGTGTTTGTTGATATTATTATATGCAATTGTTTATAGTTTCAATAATGTAAAATTTTTGTATAGAACATAATAATTCCAATTTCAAATGTTAGTCAATAAATTAATGGAGTTTGTGGAAATTTTTAGTTCTTTAATTATTTTTTTGTGTATCAGATTTTGTAAAAAGAGAAGCTTAACTTCATTCAAACTGCAATTTGGCGTACTATAACATGAGTAACCTGTACTGGTACTGAAGAAATACAAATAAATTAATTAAACAAATATTATATGACATATGAAACCATCTAGATATCAGCGTAATGCCCCAACTAACTGTTTGTGAATCTGTTTTGTGATATTGCGAATATTTTTAATGTACATACGAGTATATAAATTTTAATGTAAGTAAGTATATTGTAATGAAACTAAGTACCTATAGTTATATTCAAATGAAATATTTGTTTAACCCTAATTTAAGCATATTTTTATTATAGCCCTAAACTACCAAAATGAGTCTCTAGGATTCATGCAAAATATTTTTTTTAATAGGAAACTTAATAAATATAGCGCAACTATTTTTTGATAATGATAAGCTTTTTTAAAATTTTTTTGATTTTGTTAAGACCATAATAATAATTAAACTATGATGTTCACTTATTTATTTTATTCAAATAATTATAAAAGATATATTATTAAATAGATTCTAATACATACTTTCTTCAATTTGTAAATAAAAAATATTTAAAATTGCTAATTAGTCTTGAGCGGGAATTAGGGACACGTAAATTTATGTTGTACGTATTTACGATCGACCGGGCGGAATTAGGAAAATGATATATCGAAATAATTAAGTTATTCACCTATTTTTGATTATATAAGGATGCAACTGGACAATTTTAAATTGAAATTGAACAAACTAAGCTGGACCTAATTACGACCTATAAATTTAATTTCGCAAATGTGTTTTTTGTTACAACTAAATTTTGAGTTTTTATAAAAAAATTGTATGAAAAGCGGATCGGTAATACGTGCAATATGTCCTAATTCCGAACTAAATATGCAGGTGTGAGCTATTTCAAGAAAAAACAATATTTTAATTGTTGAAAATAATTTTGTATGATAAGCATATTTAGTAAAATTAAAAGGAAAATATTCGACTTATTTTAACAATTAGATAAATTTTACTTTTTATACTAACCCTAAAGAATAAGATTTTCCAAAACTATATTTTACTTATATTATATTTTGTATAATTTAAAAAATCTCTGGAATTATCTTACCTTGCCACCAAAATTTTATTAAGGCTTCCATTATAAATTACCAAAATAACTTCTTTGTATATACATTTCACAATAAGTTAAATAGAGGAGTGAAAACCATGACCATGTCTGGCACATTTTGGAGATGGCCTAGATGGCCTGTAAAAGAAGATATTCTAATATATTCAGACATTGACGCAGTCTGCAAAATTGAGCCTCCAGTTTTAATGAACAGCAGAGGACAATATAATATACCTCAAATCATATAAATAAAAAATACCAAAACTAAGAAGTAGTAAATGTGATTTTTACTTTGTATGTATATGAAATATTTTGTATTTTTATTTATTTATTTTAAATGTGCATTGTTATAATATTTAAGTTAATTATGTTATCTTAAATTATTTTTTTTTTTTTTTTTTGTTACAGATAAATGTATATTGTTATCTGTAACAAATAATTTTAATTTTAATTACATACTTATTTATTTTTTATTATAACAAATTATATTGATTTTTAAGTTAATTAATTTTACTCTTAATAATTATTTTAAATAGCTTTTTTAAATAAAATCGTAAATATGTACTGTGAATCGCAAATAGGTTCAAAAAGCGGAATTGAGTTCATATAACGGCGGAATTAGTTCAGATTGAAATTGTCGAGCGGAAATACGTACAATAAAACTTTTAGCAGTTATAATATTTCATAATTTATTTAGAAAAAATTATTTTATAATTACATGAAAATATTTTTTTTTTAATTAAAAAATACAAGTTATTGTAATTTGAAAAAAAAATTAAAAAGAGCTTATATTTTGCTTATTTTGTCAACCTAAACTAATTTTTCCTTAAGGGGGGGAAATTGGTACATTTACGTTATATCTACTTAAACTGCTAAAGTTCATTTTCACCAGCAAAATTTGAAATTTTCTATTAATTTTTGTTTATATTATATTCTGCAATTTTAGTATTTTTTCAACTACACATACAGAATTTCGATCAGAGCTGAACGGCTTAAAATTTCTCACTAAAGAATCTGATTTTGTAACAATATTAATATTGTCTTATTTTACTCTTCAGCAATTTTAATGACAATTAAAGCACATGATATAGATAGTAAAGAAAGTTAACTTTAAATTTCAAATTTATTTTACAATTTGTAAAAAATAATAACTTCTGTAAAAATAAAAACAATTATTGTATAAAAATAAAAACAAAATAATTGTTTGTATAACTGTCTGAAAGTTTACAATGAATTACCTACGGAAATTAAACTTTTTACTAATATTTGTCTTTTTAAAGAAAATCTTAATAACTTAAAATAATTTACTCTTATACATGTTATTGCAATGTAAATACTATATATATATATTGATTAAGTTAAAATAATACTTTTATAAGATTATTATTAGAATAAAATTTAAAATTTTAAATTTAAAATACACAATTGTTATATCTTAATAGTTGTGTAAAAAAAAAAATTATTAGGAGACCACAGACAGCTAAGGCTAAGGTCCGAAAAAAAATGAAACATAATTAAATATTATCCTATGTATGTAATTTTAAATAGTTAATAAATAAAGAAAAAAAAACAAAAGAAATAAAATTTATAAGTACGTACGTAGAAAACTATGGTGTTTGACGATCATAATTTTTCGACTAAGTGGACTTTTATACGTGATAAGTGGACGTAAACTGATATATTGATTGTCGCTGAATTTACTGCTGGATCTTTGAAATATTAATTATTAGTAATAATATTTAAATGTTATGTACAGTATATGTATAAATAAAGTAAACATTCAAAAGTGTGTTGTCGTAGTATGGCATAGAATTGTACTGTATTGACACAATCTAACATTTAAAAAGGAATTTAAAACGTTTACAAGGCTTGAGTATAGTGTATTAAACCTAATTGAAACGAATTAGGCAAAAGTAAATTTAGAACAATTATACAAACACAATATATACTTTAATTAAAATGAGAATATTCACATTAGGCGACATATTACATTATAGCGTATTTCTCGAAAAATTATCGTCTTCTGTAAAATAATAAATTGAGCTGCATGAGGCAGGATTTATTAAGTGAAATTTGAATTACTTTGTTTTATTTACTGAAATTAATAAATAAAAATCGCACTAGGCGTTAAATAAATTAAAATTTAATTTTTATTAAAACTTTTTTAAGAATTTAGACATTTGTAATGAATTTGGCAAAACAATTATTGCAAAAAATATTTTTTATTAATTTAATATGAATTGTTCAAAAAATGTTTTCAACTGCATAATTATTTCGAAACAATCTCGACGTACTGAGTAAAGTATTTTAGTGGTATTAGTCATATTCCAAATACATATAGCAGTAATATTTAATTGCATAGTTAGTGGGGACCAAATGATTTTTGTAGGAACCATTCTATGCAAATTTCGACCCTTAAGTATAGTTATCCGAAAATAGTTTTAGTTAATAAATTTTGTATGACAAAAAAAAAATAGCTGCTACTGTAAGGTTAAAAACTAACGAAGCTAAAACAAGATGTCACAGAAAATAAGACGATGATTCGCCCAAAATCAAATATAACAATAAATCATAAACATTTTGAAAAAGTAAATAGTTTTATATAATTTATTTAAGTACTTTAATAAATATTGCCATTTTTCCTTAAAAAATAAATATATTATTAACAGAAAAGTTCAGGTTAAGTTAATAAAGTTAGACTAAGTAAATTAAAAGTTATAGGTATATACATTAGTATAAGCTCTTAATTATTAAAATTAGAAATAAGCAAAATTGTAAAATGAAATTAAGGTATAATAAAATAATAATAATAATAATAATAATAATAATAAATAATAACATTAATATGCAATTAACAATTAATAATAGAATTTAAGCTGCACAACAATTTTTTTTACGCAGAGAAAGTCCTTTTCAACCCTAAAATGTTAAACAGGACAATTAAATTATGAATGCATTAGTTCATAATAAAACATGTCTTAACCTATAACTGTGAAGCCTGGACAACGACAATTTGTGACGAAATTAAATTTAAAGTATTCGAAAGAAGAATAATGAGGAAAATATTTGGGCCCAAAATAAATAGCAATGGTAAGTACCAAATTAGATGAAACGAGGACATAAAAGTACAAATTGAAGAAGGAAAAATATTGTAAAATTCATGAAGGCACAAAAACTAAGATGGGCAGCACATATGGTGAGGACTAGTCTAAGAAATAGATCAAGTACAATCAGATGAAAGGACGAAATGGAAAACAACAGTCGAAAGATTAGATTTAAAGTATGGAGCAAAATAATTGAATATTGATATTTTTTTAGCTATTAAAATTTACATATTTGGTTTTTTTGTTTGTTTTACAGAAATAGTTTAAACCGCCTGCATAACAGATAATATATAAATCTAAAAAGTAATTTAATTGGAAAACTACTATGTATTTGTAAGTTTTTTTTGAATTTATCGAAAGAAAAGTATTACATAATTATTATAACCATACTCAAACAACTTCTACAATCTAAGTGTATTCATTAATTTCATTTAATTACATACTCGCATAAAAATTGTTAATTCATTTAAACGAATATATCCTTAAAATTTTTATTATTTAACTGAAGACGAAGGTCATTGTTCAGAACAAAATTCATTTCAAATTTTATGATTTATGAAATAAAAAATAAATGTATATATATATATATATATATTTATGTATATATATAAAGTAAACTCCATACAGATTTTAATATTGAATTTCTAAAAACATTAATAAAAAAAAAAATAAAGAAAATGTGATTGTCACTCTTAACCATAATAATTATTAAATTTTTTTCTTCCTTTTCTACTTCTGTTGTATATATATAGAAACATATATTTATTTATACATATATATATACATATTCTGTATTATAAAATGTCAGGTAAATAACTTTAATAAAACACAATAACACAGTCTTTATAACATTTAGGTAGAAATAAATTGCAGGATTGGTTTTTAAAAATAAAATTTTTTATTTGAACAATGAAAATTTTAAATAAATAATACAGAAACGTAACTGTTAACTCAACGATAAATAACTAGTTGTTGTAACTGATTTGTCCTTTTTCTACTTTCATTTTGTATTTGAATTTACCTTTTTGACATTCTACTAACTGCAGCATGTTAGCTATTTTATTTTTATTTCTTACCAACATTAGGTACTATAACGGTGATGGTAACTAATGCACTGGATGACGATTTTACCAATTAGCAATAGCTGCGAGCTTTCGTCTACAATAGACGTCTGATTTACTTGCTTTAAGCAATATCTGACAGTAATTTAAATTAGTAATAAAAAATATCTTGGACAGTAATAAAAATATCTTGGGCTATCTTCAGTATGGAAAATTGGTATATCTCACAAACAAAATATCATTTGAAGCCATTTTACTACTTTTAAAATTTCTTTTAGCTTTTTTTTTTATTTTCATTCTTGAAATTTTCTGACAAGACACATTTTTTTCGATAAGATAACAAAATAAAAATTAATATTTTTAAAAAGATAATACAAAATTTATCACTCACAAAATCTTTCTACTTATGTTCATTTTCATACAATAATCTCCAGGGTAAAGATTCTCACGTATTGTTCATTCCGTCCCTGACTATTTCATACATATATATATATATTATTTCATACAAAATATATATTACTTCATAGAAAAAAAACGAGCTGACACACAAATCAATTCATATTATGATTATACTCATTTATATATACAATATTACTATGCATGTTACCACACAGCTAATGTCATTAAAAACATCCTTAAAAACAACAACAAAAAAGAAAGAAAATATGAAGAAAAATTAAAATTTTAAATAATTTTGCAATTAAATACACATATAATGTGTACCTATTTATACATTAATGTATTTACTGTTTGTATATATGTCGTATATAAAAAAGAAATAGTTAAATATAATTCTCGGACTCATTTTATAAGAGTTTCCTCTATTGTATTCTGTAGTTAAAATTTATAAAAAAAAAAAGAAGAATGAACCTTATGAGTAAATTATTAAGTTAGAGTTTGGGTGGTAAACGATATGAACAAATATAGACAAGGCTTTTCTTATTTTTTTTTCAAACTTTTGAAGATATAAACTTGAAAGAATATTTATTGAATAATGACATGGTGACATGTATGTGTCGAATGTAACCATATAGAAGTAAAGTAAGTATACGAATATGATTTTTCTTTTTCGCCAATCCTAGTAATTTTAATTTTATTGTAACTAACTATATCTATTATCTATGTAAAAATATATATGTAACTATATGCAGAAACAAAAATATAAATAGAGTTACCTAGTCATAGATACCTTGTCAAAACAGGCTTTATTATTAAAGATTTAAAATTGATGTTATTTTGTATTTTCTTTTCAAGATTTGGCTTTTGTTGCTGTTCTTGTTGTTTTTTTTGTTTTATTACAGAAATATATTTAAATATACATATATATATTTTATTCATTTATACACATATATATATATTATTTAACATGAAAATATGTATATTTAAAGGTGGTTGAATGGTATAAATATAAATTGTGTTGTGGAAAGAGAAAGGAATAGTATAGAATAGAGAATAGAATCCCTTATAGGATAGGAATAAATCGAGATATCATTGTAAAAAAAATATATATTTATTTTTGTATTTTATAAGAATCGGAAAAGAAGATTTTTTTTTGCTTTTCTATTTTGAAATATATTTTTTGTAGTAGTCATGGATAAATAAAAAGGTTAAAGTTGTATCTTAGAAGTATGTAAGTACTAACATTCCTAACATCCTTATATAGATACTTGTGTATGTAATATTTCAAATTGTAAATTTTACTAAATAGCATTTTCCGAATAGTTATAAATAATGGACTTATTCCCATTATAGTTATGTACTTAATTTAAAATTAATGTAAAATGGAGTATATATTACAAAAAAAACATTAATATTTAAATAATTATTAAAGGATTGTTACGTTCATCCAACATAACCAAAACTCATTAGTAATTATTGTAATATTAGACTAAGACTACCTTTATTATAAAACAACTCATCTTTTTAATTATGATTGATTCTATAACTTATATCAAGATGCAGTAAACAATATTTGGGAGTTATAAAAATCAATCAAAGCATTTGCAACAAAAAAAAACTTGTCTTTCTTTTTATTTTTTTACAATTACCTCCTGCAAAGCTTTTATATAGAAGTGAGAACTTTTGATTAGAATTTAACGAGTACAGTTTAAAGCTTAATTCATTCACAATAGTTAAAGTAAATCATGCATGTTAGTTCAAGTAAAAGTGATTCAAGCTAAGGTTTAAAAATAAAGTAGATAATTCATATTATTTCAAGTTAAAGTAATTCAAGTTAAGATTTAATAATTATGACCACTTCTAGTAGTACGATTTGCCACACAAATTGTAACTAAATAATAAATAAAGTAAAATAAGTGAGCATTAAAATTAAAAATTAGGAGTTGTGTATAGGTAGTGTTTCACTGTAACATCTGCTAATGAGTTCAAGTACCGTTAGATGAACGTATTATTCTTTTAATAATTATTGAAATACAATTTGCGTTCTAAGTAATAATTATTAAATACAAAGATGATATACCTAATACTATATTTATGTATCATTGTCAATAAATAAATCGAATTAACTTTTTTTATTTATTAAAATTAGTAAAAAGAGATAAAAATTTTAAATTTATTTATTTTATTTAATTCATTTTTAACTTAAAAACTGATTTTATATATAATAACTATTTTATTTGTAGAACATGAATTTAGTCTGATACAATTCAAGTATTTAATATTTTTAATTTAAAAAATATATTTGTCAACTTTCAATTGAGATTGGACTTTTGAATAAAATTACAGTTTTTACTAGATATAAAATTTTTAATAATTCAATATTAAATAATTCTTTCAATAAACTTATCTGAAGTTTAAGCTTTTTTAATAACCACAAAGCATCCACTCGCTTCGCGAATCGAACTAACCACTCTCTTCGCGAATCGAACCTTTTGGCACAGTTGAAAGTCAAGCGCTTTATGTGCGGCACCACCCTGTGTGTATTATAGTTACACTGGTAATACATATATTTTAAATGTAGTTATTTCTTTACATAACAATACAAATTTTCCAATTATAGCCATCTGGGACTGGACAGTAATGAAAACTGTTGAATCTGTCATTGTTTTGATACACAGGATGATACACTTATTTTGTATATTTTAAAGATATTTTGTTTAATAATAGCACCTCTACTAATTGATTCAACCTTTTCAAATGTATTTGTAACAAAAAACTTTTTTAAAACTATAGTTATTTATGACTTAAAATAGTAAGAACAAAAAGTCTTTATTTCACAACAATGTTAACAAATATTTTTTAGTTAGTTTTAATCATTTTACACCGTTATTTAGGAAAAGGATTGTTTTTTAAATAAAATATATAAGTAGGTAGTTATATATATTTTTATAGAAAGTTTTCATATCAAGCCAATGTATCTATAACATCACTTGCATAATATACTAAAATATAAGATTTAAGATTTCACATTTAAATTAAATTAATTTTATTAAAAAAATATTTCGACAGAAACACAAAGATTGATGTTATTTTAGATTAGATGATCAGATCTTACTAGAAAACTTTCAATAACAATTTTAGCATAATATTTATATTATCTTAAAATAAATAAATTAAAAATAAATCTAGCCAGCTACTTAGACATGCAAAATATCATGAAAACCTAAATAGAAATTGAAGAGATTTTGATCTGAAACTGAAAATGTACTTAATTTTGGTCTAATAAATTCGTATATATTACGTATATAATTTCATATAGATATCAAATGCTAGATTTTAAGTTTATTTAGTGTATATAATGTCAAATTGATTTTTGATCATTGTACATAGTTAATTCGTTTCGAATACTCATATTTACAATTAACAATTGAGCATAATTTGACAAACGCTTAAACGAACATATTAAAATTACTTGTGTATTTTAATAGAAAATATTTTGAAAAAAATTTACTCAATTTAAATATTAAAACTTAACCAGTTAGTAATCTATAAATAAGATACATGAAGCTTAAAAAAGTTGAATTACAATATTCTGAATAGAAAAGAAGTATTTAAAAAAAAATAATTGGATCTTGTAAAAATATATTTGAGTCTGAACAATGTGGTAACATAAAATCTAACGAATATAGTTATGTAAAAAAATTGTCATTAATACTTTACGAATGAATCGACATGAAACTAAAATGCTAATATGTATGTACCACCTTACAAATCAGGGAAAGTTTAATTAAAATTATAATGTCAAGGAGAGCATATTTTTGTTTTTCAACTAATACTAATACAAAAATTTTTATTCAACAAAAAAAACAAATTAAATTCGCAAAAACAAAAATTGTTTTTTTGTTTTTACAATTTTTCCCAGTATAATTTTAAATTGTAACGGAAAATTTTGATCATACATGCAAACATCCAAACATAATAAAATTTAAAAATAAATTTTCAAGGATCTTTCCGTTTTTGTTTTCTTTATTTTTCTTTAAACATTCATTCAATACAAATTTTCCTTTGATACAATGATCTTTTTTTATTAAATTATATATGTACATATAATACATACATAATAATTATATATGTATACATATATATCAATATCTACGAGCTACGCGATTATAATACGTTTTGCACGATATTTTCATACACTTTATTCTTATCTATAGTTTTTTAAATTATGCGACACCAAGCAATTTTCATTATTAAAAACAAAAACGTAAAACAACAACAAATACGCATACATACATACATCGGTTTCTTGTTAAAAATCATTATTATTTTTTGCTTATGGTTTTGCTAAACATCAGTACAAAAGAATAATAAAAGAAGGACATTTATTATTGAAAAAATAACCTCAAAATAAGGTAAAATAAATAATTAAAAAAAAAACGAAACGAAAAATGAAAGGATAAGTTTGTAGATGATGCAACACCATAGAATAGAATTAAAAGGAATTAAATAATAAAGCAAAAAAATTGAACGCGAATCTTCTAAATATAAAAGAATTGTTGTTTGTATATACCCTCACTTTAATATTTTTTTTTCCATTCAAACCCCTTTTATTTTCAACTTCCTCATAAAACATAAAACAGGAAGAACATAATATAATTCTAGAAATGAAACAGTTTTAATTTTCTCTATTTAGATGTATAAGAGATACATAGATATACATAGACATTTGTAAAAATAATACGAATTTTCTTAACTACAATTTAATTTATACTGTTTCGACTTCCACTGTTTCCATTACAACTACTATACTACTCCTACTACTATTCTATTGTGATTTACTATATCACTAACTACTGAACTTTGTTGTCTATTCGTGCGCTGTCCTCTTTTTTTATCGCTTTTCTATTCTATTTTCTTTTCCTCTTATGCTGTATGTATACTCCACCTTGAGCTTTTCTTTATTGTAATCAAAAAGTGAAGAAAATTACAACTAAATGTTAAGAAAAAGGGCAGCAACAGAAAAATATTATAGAGAAAATACTATAGAATCTCGCTCTTCACATCAGCAATGTTACTGTTGTTAATATATATATAATTCTTGACATATTTTCTTGTTGTTATTGTTATTTTTTTTTTTTTAGATAATATTACCATGGGATTATTATTTGCGCCCAGCCAACATACAAAAAATAAAAATAATAAAAATATTTTATGAAATCCTCTATCCATTTCTGGTGTCTGATATTAACAAGTTATTGTTTTATATTTTCTTTCCTTATTTATTTAGTACGTAGAATATTTATTGTGTTTTGTATGTGTATGTGTATGACTTAAGGATGAATATAATAAAATTATGGGGCTAATGGTTTGGGACTACCGTTTTATATAGTTTTTTGTGTTATTTTTATACAGCATTAAGTGTATACATATATATATATATAAATAATATATAGGTATATTTATGATATTACATTGTCATTCAACAATATTCATAATAATATTACAGTAATTGACAAAATTGTTTATATACATATTTTAATAACTGATATTTTGAAATTGTGATAAATGAAGAAAAAACAAAAACAATGGTGCAAAGATAAACTTAAAGGGGTTTAGAATAGATTAAAATTTTTGAGGGAGATCAACGACAATAGGTAGACATAGAAGAAATTAACGCTAGCATCTTACAATCGAATAAAGCTTTTTTCAACTAGTAAAATTTAAAAGATGTGTGTCCATCAGTAAACCTATTTACAATGTTTATCAGCCAGTACTAAGCTAAGTCAGTGAAAATTGGACAATAACTTAGACAGAAGAAAAATTTATTGGATTGGAAAGAAAATTTTGAAGGTGCATAGCGAATTAAATTTTTGAAGAAAATTGGCTAGAGGTAGATATTAAGGTACAGCCATAAACTGTACCAAATACACCAGGCCAGGCCTATCGAATTATAAGATTCAACAGATTACTAAATTATTTCATGAATGGGACATTTACGCATTTCTTAGAACCGAATTCCAAAAAAGGTCCTTTATTGGAAAGTTAATCAAAAATCGACATGCTACACGACCCAGACTGAGATGACTTGATGCGATCACAGCTTATGTATCTTCATTGCAAAACATCAGACATTAAAGAATGACTACCACGTTTATAGAATCATAATGGAGGGAGGGATATAGAAGAGGTCAAGTTTCGCTTTCATTTTTCGAAGCATATTGTCAAAAGTATTATACTAATAATTTAACCGTTAAAAAAAAATAGAAATTAAGAGGCGTAAATTAAAATACAGAAATAAGTTATAAAATAGTCAAATAAAAATAGAATTAAATGTGCAGAATAAAATGTACTTTTAAAAAATTTATTTGTTTATTAAATTGGTTACAATTTGAGAAATACTAATGCTAAATAGGTTGTTTATGGCTGTATTATTTAGTCAATAATTAAAATTTTAATTTCTGGAAAAATATTAAATACGATTACAATAGTTTAATAGTGTTATAATTTTGTCCGGCACTGAATATTGAAATATGAAAAGAAAATAGTTCTAAAATTATTTTATACAGGGTGTGCTTTAAGATTTTGGTAGTTTTTTTAACTTTAAATCTTAGGGCAGATAAAGTTGAAAAAAATTTTTTTTTTTGTTTTTAGAATATAAGTCTTCAAATGCTGTAGCTCGATAGTATGACTAATTTTTATGTATTTTTATCGACTTGTAACTTCTCACTGAATATTTCTTATCTAGTTATGATTTATAATTAATTAATAATTAATTTTGCAAAATAGTAAAATCTTTCAATCGTACTAAATTTAGAGAGTTTTACTTTTTCTATTTTAAAAATTGAAATTTTTAAATAACAAATTTGAATTTGTGTTCAACATTAAAAAAAATTCCACTTACATAATTTAAGGTTTTTCAAGCATATGATCTAACCCCACCAAATACAATGACATAACTAGTGTTTAATTCAAAAACAACCCTATAAATATATATATATATATACATATGAATTTATATATATATATATATTTATTATTTTTTAAATATGGTTACGTTGTACAGAAAAACCAAAATAAAAACAACAAAACGAAAAAGAAAATTCTTAAGGAGTGTAAAATTTTTATAGCGCAAATAAGGATATATAGAAGTATAAAAAGAAGAGGTCACACAACACATGATGAATAATACACAAAGCAATGGAATAATCAAAAAAAAAAATAAAGCAAAAAATTTAGTTTTTCTTTTCCTTAGAAACTGAATATTCTTTGCTTTTTAAACAAATGAGAAGTGTTAACCCAAGCCAGAAAAACAAATAAAAACGCAGCAAGTGTCAGTCCTCTTTCTTTAAAAATTAAAAAAAAGAAATAAAAAATTTTGTTTTCCTTGATTATTTTGTGTACGTAAATATATACATATATATATAGGTATATATATATATATTTAAATATTTTAAATAATTCATTATTTAAAATAAGAGGATTTCGGTTTAGAAATTTTCATATTGAAACTTCCATAAGTCCTTGAGATTTTTAAGATCATCTCTCGTCGTTCATTTTCATATTTTATTTTTATAACTAACAAAAGAGTAACTATAGTATTAGATGAGTTTAGTAGTATATAGTTTGTAGTATTAGTAGTAGGTATATAGTTCGTATTATAAAGTTAGAATAATAGTAGTTAGTTAAATGAAATTATATATAGTTAAATATTTTTGTGAATACTGTAAAGCTGTCAATACATAATATATGGATTTGATTAGATTGAAATGTAATTTTCGCGGTGGATTTGAATTAATGCAATTATCATTGTGGTGAAAATGGTCGATTTAGTTAGGCTAATTAATAACTTTCTCTTGTAAATATGACCTTCATTGTGCTTTGCCCTTTGCAAATCTCTACATTATATTTTCGTTTATATTATAATTTCCGTAAATCATATAAAATTATTACCTATTCGGAAATTAAGTATTGTAAGTGATTACATAAAATGAAATATGTACGAGTAATGGTTTAAGAGAACTTTTATTTATAAATTTTTTGACGTGAACTAATTAAATGTGAAAAACTACAATTTTTATCGGAAATAGACCATCTTCAGTATTATACCTTACATTTATTTAGGTTATTAGAAAATTGTATTCCCATCCAATTTTAAAAGTTATGAAGTGAAAAGTATAAATATTTTACATGTTGAAAAATATTAGGTATAGTTAAATGTTAAAAAATATAAAATGAAATACAAAATAAATAAAAATTGATTGTTTTTATTTCATTTTCTATAAAACAAAGTTGAATTCATTTTACTTAAGTATATATTTTGTAACCAAAATAAATAGTCATTTAACAATTTCGAAATGACAATAATTTAACATTTTTCCAAGTATCTACTCATAAAAAGTGAGTGTAATGATCGAAATAAGCTTATTTTAATTTTTTACTACTATCGAAATAGAAAATTTGTATTTCATTAAAAATGACAGTGAGATGACTATCAGAATATTACTCAATATCTCTTAAACTGTTCGTTAAAATTTTATTCTACTAATTCTTTTCTATTCTATTTCATTCATAATACTTTTTTATTATTTTTTTATAATCCTTCTTTTTTCCTATATTAATTTTTTTTTTTTTTTTCTTTTGTTTTCCGAAAGATAGGAGGTAATCCCCGAAGGACATCAAGAGCTCCAACCGCGTGTGCGTCTTCATAGTGTAGGAATCGAACCCACTAAAGCCCACCTATCTTTTTTCCGTTATAACCAATCGACTAATGACTTTTTTTTCGTAAATTTTCGGTCGCGTGCTTAGGAAATTATTGTAGTGATAGTTTCCGTGGAGGATCGCTAACATCATAATAATTACCGTGTAGGAACTTTATCACTATGGTACTTCCCGTGAAGGAGATAACCGCAGCAATTGTTCCGCGTGGGAAGATTATTTAGATTTTTTCGCAAAGGAAAATTATTGAAATAATAATTTCCGTAAAGGAAACTATTATCGTAGAATTTTCCATTTTAGGTAGTGACCAGCTCGTGGGGCTTCATTCTATTGAGTCGACGGACACTGCTATCGATATGAAGAACTGCTTCTATTTCCAAGTTCACATGAGTTTGCAGTCTCTACTCGTGTTGGACTGCATGTTTCTTGATCTCATCCATGACTATTTCAATGTACAAGTCACGGTGGAGATCTTTGTTACGTACGTACCATGGTGCATTTACTATAACACGGAGCACTTTATTTTGAAATTTTTGCAACATTTCGATGTTGGTTTTCTTTGCACAGCCCCATAATTGGATACCGTACGTCCACACAGGTTTTAAAATCTGCTTATATCTCAATATTTTGTTCTGTACTGATAACTCAGAACCACGCCCAAGTAACCAGTAAAATTTTTTGAGTCTGATGTTTAGCTCTTCCTTTTTCTTTCTTATATGTTCCTTCCATCTTAGCTTAGCATCGAGTGTCATTCCCAGATACTTTGCTGTATTGGCATATGGTACTATTTTGTTATTGATTGAGATAGGAATGGTTGCAATCTTTTTATATGTAAAATTTATATGAGTTGGTTTGCTTTCATGAAGTTTTATGCGCCATCGTTGGGTCCATAATCTTATTTTATTCACTGCATTTTGAAGTTTTGCTGTGGAGTTTTCGACAGATACGTCAACTGCAAGAATCGCAGTGGCGTCGGCAAAGGTAGCCATAAAAATGTTGTCAATTTGGGGCACATCTCTTGTATATAGCAGGTAAAGTATTGGACCAAGAAAACTTCCCTGTGGGACTCCAGCAGATATTTCTTTTACTTCTGAATATTCTTTGGCATAACGTACACGAAAGCATCTATTGGTCATATATGATTTTAATATTTCATAAAATTGTCTTGGTAAATCACGATGTAGTTTAAATTCGAGGCCTTGGAGCCACATTTTGTCGAAAGCCTGGGCAACATCTACGAAGATTCTGTTTTTTCTTCGAACGCTTTTTCCACTATATTTGTGATCCGATGCACTTGATCAATTGTAGAATGTTTGTTTCTGAATCCAAATTGATGGTTCGAGGTCAGATCTCATTCTTCAATGATCGGGGCAAGTCTTTTGAGGAGCAGTTTCTCAAATATTTTTACCTCTGAAGGCAGTTTTCCTTGCTTCGATATTACTATTACTTCTGCAATTTTCCATTGTATCGGAACAATGTAATGAACGGAACAATATGTGAACTTAAAACATGCATTAAATAGATGTTGTAGCTTTAACAAAGCTAGATCTAGTAGTTCCCGCATGATTTGTCCATTGATGAGATTGTAACCTGGTGCTTTTTTGACGGTCAGGTTTTGTCTGCATATTTGTTTAATTTCTCTTAGAGTGACATGTGAAATTTCCGCTTCATCTATTTTAACTTCGAGAGTTATATTTTCATTTGCAAGATTTTGTGTTGGTGCTGTGAAGACCTCTGCAAATGGTAAGCAAAAATCTTAGCTTTTTCTTTTGGGTTACCGACCCAACTACCAGCTTGTGTTTTCAATGGTGGATCTTGCACCTGTGGTCTATTTATTCGTTTAGCTGCTTTCCAAAGAGAGTAATCAGTATAATTATCGGCTGATAAAATATTTAAGAATTTATTAAATGAGTTATTCTTTATATTTCTGATTTGCTGTTTTAGTTGATTATTTAAGCGATTGAATATAATTTTATCACCTGGGTACCTCGTTGATTGCCATTTTCGTCGTGCACTTCTCTTCTCCATAACCAGTGCTCTTATTTCTGGAGGATAGCTCACTCTCGAGTGATGTTTCGAGTCAAAACATGGCGTGCTCTCCTTTGCTGCTTGATGCACGTCTACAATGAATTGCTCGACTTCTGCATAAATTTGGTTCCTTGATTCCACGGATCCTAGAGTAATGAATTGCTCAAGTTTTTCTCTAAACATATCCCAATCAGTTTTCTTGTTTGTAAGTCTTATGAGGCAATTTTTGTGCTCAACTTTTTCGCTTAGAACCATGATCAGTGGAGTGTCGTCAGACGATAGACCATCATTGCTCACGGCATATGTGTGGTTTCTATTTATTCCCTTTGTTATAAAAAAAATCAATCGAATCAGGCATATTCGCTGGGTTATTAGGTCAATAGGTTGGGGCACCGGAAGAAATAAATTCACACTTATGATTTCTTCCAGCTTGATATAGCTCTTGCCCTTTTGTTGTGGTTAAGCTTGAGCCCCAGTGGGTATGTTTCGCATTGAAATCTCCTCCGATGATAAAATTGTTTCCAAGTATTTTAAAGAGATATATGAAGTCGACTCTAGTAGGTGAGTGTCTTGGTGGACAATAGATAGCCGAGATTTTGAAGTCCTTATTTTTAACCTTAATGTTAATTGTTGTAACTTGCATCATTGAATTTTCTATTTTCTGCTCCTCATTGTGTTGAATGTTGCCTTTTGTATTAATTTAATGACACCAAAAAGTGTAAGTATTTCGAAATTATTTCGAAAAAATAATCATACTTTGATTTGTGAGAGCTTGAAAACAATCATATAGCTACTTCAATATATGAGGATGTTTTATATTTTAGGTGTGGTTCGGTGATAAGAATTTAATAAGAAATAGATTTTTAAATAAACAGGACCCAATCACAATTATTATTAAAATAATCCATTTATTTCAAATATTATTTACATAATGTAGTTAGTACTTATAATTAATAAATTAAACAAATTATATATATATATATCATTTAATAATAATGTTACCTATGCAGTACCTCACGGAAAACATTTAGGCCCACTCATCCTGTATAATATATGTTCATTTTATATATTTCCAGTAAATTAAATAATACTAAACACATTGCATTTGTTGACGATTTTAGAATTTACCGAGTACGATATTTTCTTCAATCTTCAAATATGGAGAATCAGAGTGAATGGAAATAAATCAACACGTATATTATATATCAATCACATATTTTGTGAACACCGAAGAGATAAATTTGTTCGGTTATTGCACTGAAAAACGAAAGTAGTTCCACAAAAAAATGTAAAGTATGTATATAAATAACATATAGGCTTGAATACTCACCGTACGTGGCAAAACCATACTCATAGTAAAAAAAAAAAAGAACTCGGCTTAAAACTAAGTACATTTTATTAGATGATTGAATATAGTTTTTCAATGACACTTGCTGACAAATTGTTAATTTATAAATCTATCCTCTAGGGATTCATTTAAATGGGAAATGGCCAGCAATTTTAATATCAAAATATTACAACGATTTCAGTCGTAAATATTAAGATTAATAGCACGAGCACCAAATTTCACAGTTGAAAACAATAAAAAAGGAAATAAAAAATGCAAGCTGCAAACATAAAACAAGATTAGGTTCTCACCCAAATAACTTAGAAAACAGCTTATGGGTTTCAAATGGTGTTAGTTAACTTAAACATCAGAACATTCTACAACTCTACCCAACAGATATTAATTAACAAATTGACAAAGGTCTCGCAATACGATGGAGTATAAATAGATATAGTCATGGATTTTTTTTTCATCCGGTAGCCATTATAATTTGTTGCTTAACATTAAATAAAAGCAGACATACTAACTAGTAACTACTGATCTGATATTTCCATTAGAGACAGATTGTACAATTTCGTAAGACAATACAAAAAAAAAATTGTACAATTTAAAGAAAAAATAAAAAAGAATCAAAATATAAATTAAAATGAATGATTATAGAAATTATGTGTACAATATTAAGTATATTCTTTTATTTAAATGAGTTAAGAACTTGAGCTAAAACTGTGATAAGAAACTCTAAAGGTTATCAAAAATAAATAAAATTTGTTATTGAAAATTGTTCACATATGGTAAATCTCATTTTATTATTATTATAATATAATTAAAATTATGAAGTACTTGAGAATTATTAAATGTATTAAATTAAAAAAATTATTTAAAAAATAATTTGACTCAATGTACATTCATATACATATAACTATATATTATATTTTTTTGATAATATGTATAGGGTAAAGTAATACGTCACAAAGACTATATCAATCGAATATTATAAATTAAATTTTGTCATACTTAATTATCAATTAAAAAATATTATTACATTGTAGAAATGTTATAACATTTTTAAATTACTTACTTATTGTTATTGAAAATATTATAATGAACTTTGTGAACTATATAAGCAGTTAAAATAACTACGATTAGTAACTATATTTACAATTGTCAAAGTCAAATAAAAAAAAAAAAAAATAATATTAAAAAATATTCTTATAAAAAACTGAAGTAAAATTTTGTAACGATTACATTAGTAAAGTTTATCTTTAAATGCCGTGAATTGGGTGGGAGTAACTTAAGATAAAAACCAATAAAAATTGAAGATAACTAACATCAGGTGCAGGTGAATTATTGATGGTGCTCAAATCTTTTCAATACTTATAGTTAATTGGATATACAAAAAATTTCAAAAGAAAATTCATTGTTATATCATGTATAACTTTTGCTATAAATACCATGTATAACTTTTGCTATAAATGACTAGGGACATTACATTTCATACAATAGTTTATACGATGCAGAGGCATATGTGAGACATGATGAAATAATAAATTAATTTTCTATATATTTTTTTAATTAATATTTTTGCTTTAACTACAAATATTAGCCGGGACTCCTTCTTATTATATGATAATAAGAATAGTCCCTCTAATAGTTTTTTTTTTTTTAAATTTTAGATTTTATAAATTCTTATTAAAATTACTTGTAGCAGCTCGTTTGTAATATTCTGGATATATGTATACGCATAGATATATAAAATATAGATTGGCAGCTTGGTATTGCTTTCTCTTTCTTTCTAATAGATTATCATATTAATTATTAAATGTCAGATTCAGCCAAAAATGAGCATAACTATGTTTTTCAATATTTCAACTCAGCTGATTTGATTTTATAAATTTGACAGCCATTTCTTAATATTTTGATGGTTTTTTGCTAACTATTTATTTTTTATAGTTTTTCTGTTTTAAATATATTATTTACGCTAATACGATAATTTGAAAATCATTTTATTTGATTTTATTAATTGATTTTATTAAAGAAAATAGAGGGAAAAATAATAATAATAATAATAATACTTATAAATAATATAAATTTGTATACATATCATCTAATATATTTTAGTATTATCAATATATATGTAGACATAAAATTTCACGGGAATGTATAAATAATAGAATCTATGTGAATTTAGTTTTATAAAATAATATACAATGTATACGATAAAGTAAAAGAATTTTTTCCCACTCTTGGTTACTTTATTTAGTTCAACATCAAACTGTATCAGCCCCTGTATCAATTTAATTAATTTTGTTTATATAATTCTTATCAAGAACATAAATATATATACGTATCAAAACATCTTTTTTTAACTTTACTTTTTGATTTGTTAATTATGTATTATTGTGAATTTTGTATGAATATACACATAGTTATACATGTTTTTAAAAGAAAATTTAAAAAGAATTATTTTAAATTAATTGAGATTTTACGTTAAAAATAATCCAATTATTAAAATTATTGTAATTTTATATTTTTTTACTCTAAAACTTTTCATATTACATTGGTGCGAAGTTTCCATTTTCAAGGGAATTATTTATAGTAGAAACTAAATTATTTGAACTCAGATTTTTCAAAAACAGCTGACCAAAAGTGACTGAAAATTTTTATTCTAACTGTCAATCTATATTTTATATCTCTATGTGTATACGTAAGAAATTTTCAAATGTAGTACAAAAATACAAAAAAGTACTAACTCTATAATGAAAAAAGTTTGTTTATTTGTCAAATAAAGAAATAAATAAATCAATAAGAGAAAAAAGAAAATATATTGAAAGAATGTATTCGTCTATTTTTCTTTTTGCCACAAATGAAAGTATAAAAAAAGTGGAACCCAAAACATTGCCCAAAACATTGTTCAGTTTTTTGTATTGACAGTATCTTCCATTGTATTCTAGTTCTTTCATCAAATGTTAATAAAATTAAAAATAAGTTATTTAAATATATATATATATATATATATATATATATATATATATTAATTTAAATTAAAATAACAGTCTTTAATTTAATACATCACAAATGTATTTACAGGAAATATTAAATTAATTGTTTCATGCTTCATTAATATTAAAACAAAAAATTAAACAATTAAAAATTAATTTTTACATTAAAAAATTCCTAATCGACTTTCGCGTATTAATTTTAATTTGTTTTTTTGTCTTTTTCTTTGAGTCATCAATAATGTTCTTTTTTTGCAAGTTTATCATTTCGTAACTCGAGCTTAATTTTTTTTAATTTTAATTTTTTTTTATTTTATAATTATATTTAACTAACTATACATTTATAAAATTAATGCATTTTATTTAATAATTTTAAAACTATGCGTACTAGCATTTTTCCATATACTTTTTTTATCACTTAAAAATTTGTAACTGCTATAGAATATAAAAAATACGACAAATTATAAAACGACGTTTTTTAAAATTCACAATCTATCTGAAAAAATGATAGTTCTGGCAATCACGATAGAGCGTATTAGAATTTCAACTGAAAATTGTTATTATAAATACTAATAAATAATTTTGATAACTGACAATCACGATTGATCTAACTTTTTTTTTTGTTTATATTATAGCCAAAACTTAGGTTTTGAACCTTTTAGCACTTGCGTACCGTTGACCATTTGAAAAAGGAAAGGAAAGAAAAAGGAAGAAGAAAAGTTTTGTGGGAAAGAGCGAACAATGTTGTTAATATTCGTCTTAAACTTCTGTAAGTCATAAATAAAAAATCCTTCTCTCATTGGGAATGCTGCGATTGGGACGCGATTCCACAATCGAGATGTTCTTACTATAAAAGAATTTCCATAGCCGGACTTAAACCATCTCGGAATTTCCACTGTGAAAGGGTGTGGACTTGATGCCTCTCGTGTTATGCGACAGAATTGCTTGAGAGGAGGAAGAAGTGACTTTAATTCCTCAGAACAAGTGCCAACACCAAGTAGATATCTATAAAATAGAGAAAGTGCTCCAACAATACGACGATGACCAAGTGGTATAAGGGATGAGGTCACGTTTATGTCGCCTATAAGACGAATGGCGCGGTTTTGAACTTTGTCCAAAAAATTTAAAGCAGTTTTTGGTGCATCTGCCCATAAATGTGTCGTATATATGCTTGGGTCGTATATATGCTTTATAGATTTTTAAGAGGTCTCGAGATGAAAAATAAGCTTTGCAGCGACTTAAAAAGTCCAAACATTTGGCGGCGCTTTTCGCAATATCAAAAATATGCTCATTCCAGTGCATATTTTGATTCACTCGCATCCCGAAAATGTTCAAGTCTTTGAGTCGCTGAATAACTTCATTTTGAAGCCGGAGAATTGGTTCGAATGTTGTTAGCTTGTTACTAACAAGACAGCTTTGAGTTTTTGAAGTGTTAAACTCGACTCTGTTTGCTCTACCCCAGTCGACAATTTTGGCTAGGTCGTGATTGAGTGCACCAACCATCATTGTTCTTTTGGAGTTGACTGCTGAAGCTGTAGCATTATTTGTTTTAAGAAAATCATATGATGCTACTAGAGTGCTGTCATCGGCAAAACTATGGATTGGATTGAAAGTTAATTTGAGAAGGTCATTAATGAAAATGAGAAATAGGGTGGGTGAAAGGACGGAGCCTTTTGGAACACCAGCATTGATTTGAAGTTGGTCGGAAAAACTACCGTCAACTGAAACTATGATAGATCGATTTAAGAGAAAGCTTTCAATCCATTTAGAAAAGGTTGGACCGAGGCCTACAGCATTGCATTTTGCTATAAGAGCAGAATGCCAGACTCGATCAAAAGCCTTAGATATATCCAGAGCTACAACAGCAGCTTCACCAGATTGATGAAGACTGGTGTTAAGCTTTTCGCAGAGGCATGTCATGAGATCACCAGTGGAACGCTGAGCTCGAAAGCCGTATTGACTATCATGAATTATACCTCTACTATCAAGATATTTCTTCAACTTTTGATTGATTAAGATTTCCATCGTTTTGGAAATAATGGAAGTAATAGCTATGGGCCTACAGTTCGAAGTATTGCTTTTGTCACCTTTTTTAGGAATAGGATAAACTTGGGCAACTTTCCAATAGGACGGGTAAGTTCCTGAAGAAAAGGACAAATAGAATAAGTTGCGCAGAGGTTTAGAAATGGCGAAGGCAATGTGTCGCAGCACAATCGCAGGTATACCATCGGGACCGGTAGATTTTTTTATATCAAGATTCTTAGACTTTTACTACAGCTCTTGTTCTGAAGTATATCCTTCCAAGCGAAGAATTAACAACAGGGATTGTTGGCGGATTTTGGGCTGTATTAGGGAGTGTGGAATTGGCTGCAAATAATTTTGCAAAAAGGTTAGCTTTTCCAACAGAATCTGATATAATTGTAATATTATCAATCATAGGTGGAAATGAAGATTTGCAAAAATTTTGACCAACGCTTTTAGCAAACGTCCAGAAGGACCTGCTGTTGTTAGGGAGATTAAAGATTTCTCGTCTCAACCTTTGGTTGTGCAGGAATTTTTGCTGATTGATAATTTTTTTACATTTATTCCTAACCACTTTATAACTCTCATATGTGTTGATAGTTTTATTATTCTTGTATTTTTTATAAGCTTCTTCTTTGGATTTCAGAGCTTTGCTGCAGAGGTCATTAAACCAGCCTGAGGGATTTCGTTTTATACTTTTAAGGCTATTTGGAATGAAGGTTTTCATTCCTAATAGAATCCTTTTGGTAATCACCTCTGCAGCAAAGTCGACATTTTTATATTGAAAACACAACGACCAGTTCGATGCATTCAAAAAGTTGTTGAAGCCTTCCCAGTCAGCTTGGTGATAATGCCAAACTAGTCTTTTGGGAGAATTAGAAGAACTGGTTGTTGTGCCTACTTCGAAGCTTGTGCTTACAAGACAGTGGTCGGAACCACCTAGCGGAGAGTTAACAGAGATTGAATATTTCTCTGGATGGGTAGTTAGGAATAAATCCAGGAGATGTCCGTTCTGGTCGCGTCGGTCTGAACTATTTCTAGATTTATTTCATCTCATTAAAGATCATCCTCTCACCTTTCCCCCAATTCATTTCATATTTCTCGGCCTGCCTATATCTCTTGTCCTCATTGAATTCATTTTTTAAAATACTGTGATACGGGTGCGACGGGTTCAAAATTATTCAAAAAATTTATTTGACTTCAATGCTATACACTTCTTTTTTTTTCAAAACGCAAATTAATCTGATATCATCACTACATTTTAAATAAAAATGGTTCAGTTTTGTACTTTTTTAGCTTAAAAAAGAGTATACCGTTGGTAAGTATACGAGTACTGCAAAAATATCTCTAGTCCAATTTTTGTTATATAAGAAGTTATTAATACAGAATAATTTCAAAATCATTCTTTATAAGTAGTTTCAAAATACTGATATTATAGTCAAACTCACTACTTGAGTATTTTATTTTGTACTTATAGATTTGATTTACTTTTAAAGATTTTTAATGATTTTTTTCTTTCAGCAATGAACAGATTAAACAAGGATGATTATGCAAGTCAAAACAGAAGTTTTTATGAATATAAAATCATATATCTTGATAGGTCAGAATACTCTTATACTAAGCTTAACATGCGTTTTTCTACTCACACAATTCCTTCAACTACTACATAGTACATAACTACATACATTGTGATGAATATATGAATACTGAAATTTGGTAAATATTTCCTAATACGAATACGAATATTGTCAACATCCCCCATACATGTTAAATATATTTAAATGAGTTTCTATAACCTATATTTGCTCACTTACAAATCTGAACGTTGCAAATTGCAAAAAATTCAATTAATCTATCTATTAATTTTAAATAATTTTTACTAAATTATGATAAAAATGACACAAGGTTTATTTTCTCAAATTATAATAGTTAGTCTCTTAATTAATGAAAAACAAAAACTTAAAAGACAATTACTTTTTATTTATATATAATTAAAAATATTTCACCTAAAGCCAACAGCATAATCAGTAAAATTCTTATGTTATATAAAATTAATTTAATTGAGTTAAATTTAATTTAATATTTTTAATGAGGTCAACATTTTCTTTTAAATCATTACATTTTTACTAATGATGAAAAAAAAGTTATTCAATTTATTCTCATAAAAATTTTCATAAAAAGAACATAATAAAACAATACACAACCATTAAATGCTAAATCTATTGATAGTAACTATAATTGTATAAATTTCATAGAAAAAATGTATACGTACATGGTGACCATTTTGCAACTAAAGTTTATTTCAATCAATATAAATAAAATTAATTTTAAATAATATATTTGCATATTTAAAACTAAACTGAATTTGATTTATAAAACTAGAATATTACATTCATAACCATTTGGTTCTTAAATTATTATAACATGAAGCAGAGGTGAAGTGATAGATGATTGAACTCTCTAGATCACTTAGAACTTTGCCTTCCAAATGATGGTTCATTTTACAGTTTTAAGTGCTAATGGATCGAAAACCTGCCTAGAGTTATCAATAGCTCACTGTTCTCAAGCATATAAATGCATATTGAGTGTAGGAGAAAATCAAAAACGTTTACAAAACTTAAAACAAAATTCCACAATTCAACACATTTTTGTAAGTAATTCTTTTTCATTTTTTATCAAAAAATTTATTATTTGCATTACATTTTCTTTAGTTACAGAATTTCGGATAAAAGACACTTCATCAAATCACCTCGGTACGGTCAATATTTTATATTTTTGAACATATATACATATGTATTTAAATTAAATTATTTTCAACTTCCAACCAACATGGTACAATTTCGTAACAAAATTCATTCAACAGCCATTCACTATCATCGAATTATTTTGTCCATTGACTTAAATATGCTACACTAAAAAACCAAATACTATCACTACTACTACTTCAGTATGAATTTCTTCATTTTTTTCCAAATCCGTAAACAAATTTTAGCTTGTATTTAATGGTAAAAAAGATTCAGTATTCTAGATTTTAGCTCTTTTGAGTAAAATAGTAAATACTTTAATCATCGATAGGTACGTATACGATATTCCAAATTCGATTTCAAAAACATAGTTGTGAAAAACTGAACTTTAAAAATGTACAAAAAGTAATCACACTTTAGTACTATAGAACAAATTTATCAAAATGGTAAGGTAATTTTCTTGGCTCAAATTTAAAGAGCTTTAAAAGGACTTTAAGGAAATTTAAGTGACATATTGCAAAATAATTATAATTAAAGAGATAATATATTCAAATAAGGGATTTTATCTTGAAAAATGAGACAAATGGTCACCCGACATATATATATATATATATATATAAGTATGTATAGTTACATGAAATAAAAATATTAAAAAAATAATAAAAATGAAAAACTTACTTGTTTTGGTAGCACCTTTACGTCTAGCCATTTTTTATGAATTCTTCATAATATTTTTAACTAAGTATGAAGAGAAAATCTATAAGATAAATATCCAAAAAACAAAAACAAATAAAAATAAAAAAAAATTATTTTGAATTTCAAAACAAATAGATGAGTAACTTTCCACTTTCAATTTTTTTATTTTTCTTTTTTATTATCCTTTTTTCAAGTTTGTCTGGTTTATTTATTTCATTATTTTATTATTGTTGATTTTTTTTTATATATATATATATATATGTATGTATATATATATATACATTATATATTAAAACCAACACAAAATTTTCTTATTTACAATATTTAGTCACTTGGCACAATAAAATTTCACTGGTTATATTTTTTATTTAATTTAAATATTTAAATACGAAAATATTTAAAAAAAAATATATTATTTATTTATAATTAATATCCTTTTTAGTTATAATTTTGATAAATCTAATTACATAAAGAATAGTTAGTTTAATTTATTGAAATAAATTAAACTTATCGCAATAATATATTTTTGTTATAAAAATTAATTTATTATTTATTAATTTCATATTGTTTTTAATATCATTAAATTCAATTGATTTCATATTGAATTTTTGTATAGTTATATCCTTTAGTAAGGACTAAAAATTTAATTTTCAAAAACTTTAAAATTAATAAAAATTTTTGTTTTTAATTTTTGTCGTTTTTTTCTTAATTTTGATAATATTAGTCTTCTATGATCAATTAAGTATATTATATATTTTGTTGTTGTTGCTGTTGTTGTTAGCTTAATTATCAAATTTATTCAATTTTTGAAAAACTAACTAAAATAAAATCTTCAATTAATTTTGTTTTTCTATCAGTGGAAATCGTTATTTAAGAATTATGTAAGTGCAATAACCTTGTTGACCTCCCTTTATTCATGTATTTTTTTTTCAAGAAATTTCGAATTTTGTTTTGCAAATTTTCTTTTCCAAACAGTAAATCATCCATTAAAATGTGTATGTAACTATACGAATTTATATATACTTTTGTAAATAATGTATAGGCGCATAAAGGATAACTAATATATTTTCGGATATACTGTTATTATAATATTATAGTAGTATTTATATATAATATAGAATTGAAAAAATTTATATTTAATATCAAATTAAACGAACATAAAAACAACACGCAAAAGGACAACTTGACGTATAACCATGGTAAAAATGATAATGATGATGACGACGACACATCAGTAATAATAAAGTGTTAATATTAATATATTTATAATAATATACATAAATATATATATATATATATGATATATATGATAAATATATATATATATGTGTGAGTTTGTATATGCTTATACGAAAGTATAAGAATAAAATATCCACAAAATACAACAACAACAAAAATGTAGATGAACTTCCAAAGAAAAGTTTTTCATATAAAATTTGTTTTTGTTAAGAAATTAGAGCAAATATATTACATTTGCCTGTATAATTTATAAGTTTGCATATACTATATACGTATAACTATATAGAAGGATATGAATCCTTTATAAAAAGAATTTTCACTAGATGTTCCATTTTTTTTTTTTGTATTTTTTTTTTTATTTCGAAGTTGTTTTTATATTGATGAATTCAGGTATTTTTTAAAAGGATTTAATTTGTATGTCTATTTATATATTTATATATATATATATATATATATATATATATAATTTTTAAAGGATATCAAAATCGTATCTATACATTTAATAAAATATAAATATATATATATATATATATATATATATTTATTTTTCTTTATTATAATAAATGTACACATTCAAATATACAAAAGTTATAAATAAATCGTTGTATGTATTTGTTTTTGTATACTTTTTGATATTTATATTGTTGCTTCTAATGATTTTTTTTTTTATTATTATTATTATTATTATTTATATAGAAAACAAGTGATCTCTCCCTGTTTGTTCCTTTTAATTCTCTACTATAAATTTAAAAATTAATTTATATTTTGTTTTTTTTTTTTTAATTTTATATGTATTTAATTTTTAGCACGTACTCGTAAAATAGTGTTAAAAAAAGAAATCGGTTTATTTCTATTTCCTAGGTTTTTCTGTTTTAGTTTTAAGTATCATTATTTTTTTTTTGTTTTTTTATTTTTTAAATGTTATGAAAATCTTTAGTGAGTAATTATTTTTCACGTTATAATTTTTTCGTTTTTCTTTTTACAAAATTTGTATTGTATACTTAACTATATATATATATATATGTATGTATATGATCGTTGTAGTTATATAAATATCCTTTGAAAAGCTGAAGGTGACCAAATTTTTTTTATAACTATAATATATATATATATATATACGATTAAAGTATATATAATATGTATATATAGGTATGTATATTTATAAGTAATGAACACTGAAATTATATAAAAAAAAGAAAATAAATAAATTTAGTTTAAAAATAGTTTCAATTTTGTTTGATTATTGATTAAAAATTTAAAGATTAAGAAAAAAATTAAAATAAATTAAATTAAATGAATTTCGTATTAAAATGATAGAAAATTTTATATATAAAATAAAATGTCAATAATTTTATATGTTTTAATTAATAATTAAATTGTTATTATAAGTAAGTAAGTAATAAGTATTTTAAAGTAATAAGAGATTTTCTTTTAAATTAAAAAAGTTAAAAAAAAAAATTATTACACGCTGGGTAGCACAGTAGAAGCCTTGTTTTCAATCGAAAAGTTCAAGATTCGATTCTCAATGAAAGCAAAATGCTGTTATTGGTTTTTAGACCTGGTTTGGTAAGTACACTGTGTTTTGAGAATTACAATAAATTACAACAAATAGTTAGACCCACATCTCTAAATGGAAAAGGGCATGGAAGTTTGACTGCATATTAATATGTAAGTAAGCTGATAATATATAAATAAATAACTAAATAAAGATAACCAAAATATATATTTTAGCAAATTTTACGGAAGCCTACCTAGTTAAATCCAAAAAAAAACCCCCAATAGGTATACAAAAATCCACAATTTTATTTTTAGTACGATAAAAACTTTATTTTATTTTTTTTTTAAACTAGCTTTTAACCCTGGAGTTGGACAAAATTATTTGTTTGCGTAGCCTCTCTCTAGTTTTCGCAATTAAGAATCAAATTTATTTGCTTGCTCACTCATTCTATCATAGTGTGAATCAACGTTAAGTTTTGTATCAAGCATAATCTGTTTTCAGCGACCTGCCATCGTTAATTGTTTAAAACTGTCAAAACTACACTTTTCCTAGAAAAGGAAATAACTTGACATTTGGAAAAATTCAGAAGTAACACCAAGAAGCGAAATTATTGATTATATTTGTAAGTTTTTACACTCCGATCAAGTAGATTTTCTTTATTATGAAATACGTAAAAACTTAGAGTATCTACTTACTTAATGAAGAAAAAGTTTTTATGAAGGAATTTTTACCCTATGCAAATAGGATAGAGAGATATAGAGTAATAAATTGGAACATTAGTTATTTGAATTGTTTCGTTCATCATAACACTACTAGAACTCATCAAGGTATTTATAGTGTTAGACTACTTACCTATACAACTCCTGATTTTCATTTCGATTGTCTTTATAACTTATTAAAAGATATCAATAAAACATCTGTGAGTTATAAAAATCGACCAAAATTTCATTGTAAAATGTATTTTTAGTTTTTATAAAATAAAGTTACAATGAAAAATCTAACACTAGTGATATTCTAATACTATAAATACCTACTGATGAGTTCTAGCAGTGTTATAATGAACGAAACAATTCCTGAAAATAATTTTGTTTGTTAACACAAATAATAATAATATTTATAGATACAATGTTAATATAAAATATCTATGTATCAAGATTAAATATTAATCAATAAATTGAACTTGTTCTTTTTATTAAAAGTAAAATTATGTAAAAACTTTAAAAATTTATAATTAGTTATATATAAATTTATTTTGGAATATTTGGTTGGTCTTATATTGGGTTGCTTATTTTCACAACATAATTAGTGGTTATATATATATGAATGTTACCATATATACTATGGTAGGGCCTAGGGGACATTGTGGGTCATTGTCGAATTGAAAAATATGCCAGAAGGCTTGGACTACCCTTAAACGACTTGTGCAGAACGTGTAGAGAGCAGGCAGAAGATGAAATGGTCCAAGACATTTTTTTACCTTGACATTAAAATCAAAGACCTACACCACTTTGTAAAAAGCTCTAAATGGTTCAACGGGTAGATTCTTATGCGATTCTTATGCGAATTTTCGTGGTATCACAATGGACCTTACTGGCTTAAGTCTGTCGGCGTTTTACTGGCAGTCCTTACTATCCACCTACCTAATACCAATGTAAGTATATTTGAATTTCAATTTTGAAAACTTATAAGTTTTTTTAAATTTGAAAACAAAATAAGGATATGTATTCAACAAACTATATATATATATATATATATATATACATACATATAGTTAAATAAATATGTAACTGCTTAACTAGTTAGTTATCGCAATTTCAATTTGTGTCTTTTCTATAAAAACAAAACAGATATTAGAAAGGAAATACTTAAAAGCGAGATTTTGATCAGAAGACATTTTGGAAAACGACTCCGAAGCGGAACCGGCCCTACAAATACATAAAATAAAATAAAAAAACAAGTTATTTTTCTTAAATAAAGTATAAATTCTTTTTAATTGTTTGATAGTTTTTTTACTTGTTAGCCTACGTTTTAATCGTGTACGTTATAATTATTTATTTTCTTTTAACTATTGAATGATATTTTCTAACGGTTTATAAATAGTTACTTTTTCTTACTTATAATAATTTTATACTTATATAAATAACAAATTAATAATATTTACCTGATAATTTTTTTTTTATTTTTTGAATTTATTAATTCTGATATTATTGATTATATATAGGTATATATGTATCAAACATTAAATACAGTTTACTATGCATGTGTATATAAAATTTAAAAAAAAAAATCTTTTCTTTGATTAAACATTTAAGTAATTTTATTTTATTTTTCCAATATGTACTATGTAGATAGTTATACTTATTAATAAAATATTTTTGTTATTGTAAATTTATTAGATAAAATTATTTTTATATGACATCAAAAGAATTATTTTGTTTTCTTGTTTTGATATGCTTTGAATGACTATAATAATTATTTTTTTTTTTATGTAATATGTGTTCAGTATGTTAAAAGTTATTTTAATTAACTTTGTTATAATATGAAATATAATAAATTATTTTAATTTTTTTCCTTTTAGGACATAAAATACATACAATACATACATAATTACATGAATGAGTGTTTTATATTAACTTTTTATTTTAAACCTAAACATTTTATAAAAAAAATAACATTGTTAAAAATTTATTTTATTAATACAATTAGGTATCTATTATATATATTTTAATATTTTTCTTTTTATAATTTATATTTATTCATAATAATAATAATTAATAATATAAATAATATTATAATGTAATAGATAATAATTATTATTATAATTAAAACAATATTGAAAATGAATAGAAAACACAAAGAAAAATGAATCCCCATACATACAAATTTATGTATATATAAATTTATATTTCCACATGATTAAGAGGAATTCCCTATGCAAAAAAATTATGCTTTCAATTTTGTTTGTTTATGTTTTTATTTTTATTATTTTCTTATTTTCTTATTTTCCAATATTCAATTACTCAGAAGTCACACAAGTATACACCACAGAGAAACAGAAATAAATCGAAAAGCAACACAATAAAAACAAATAAGAATAATAAGAAAAATAAGAAAAATTTATAGTGACGTCGTATCGTAATTTGAATCGCATAGAATGAAAATTTTAAAATAATTTTGTATACCCATGTACAGAATCTACACATTTGTGTATAAGTATGAGTGAACGTAAATATAAAAATTATCATTTATTCACTCACTCATTTATTTATTATTAGTAAAATAGTAAGTATTTGATTTGAGTTGAGCATGAAATGAATAATGACTAAATACTACTATACTACACATCTACATTACATATTGTCGCGTTTCATCGAATATGTCGCAACGAAAAGCAAGGCAACATAAACAAATAAAATCAACATAACCATAAACTTAGTTTTCTTGAGTTTTAAAAATTCTCTTAATTTGAAGAATTCATGTTTTTCTAACGAAAGGTGAACGTGAGATAGTGTGTGTATGGTAAATGTTTTTATGATTGAATGATGATGATTGATGAATTATATGCAATAATTATTATATATTATAATTTTGATGCATAAACATTATTGAAATAGAATGTAAATGTATAGAAAATAACACTGTTCTCATAGCGCAATTTTAATTTCGTTTGAAAGTTAAATAAATCCTGATATGGGTACACTACACTACACCACACTATTAACATTGTTATCAATCAAAATGTCTTTTTTTGTTTTGTTTTTTTGTCTTTTGAATTTTTTATTTAGTAAATAAATGATAAATGTTTGTATATACCTAAATACAATAACAGGAATTCCTTTTCCTGGAAAATTTTACTGTTACAAGAGGTTATAGTACCTATAAACTATTTCATTGAATATTTTTCACAAATGGTTTTTAATTATGTTATTAATTTTACTTATTTTTAGAAATTGTACATAGGTATATATGTATAAATAATAAAATATAATAAATTAAATATTAAATATTTATGTACTATATTGTGTATGTAATATTGAATAGTAAAAATTGATTCCAAAAATAAACTACAGATATAAATATGTATGAAAATTTATCTCTTTTAATTCAAAATATCAATTTTCGTACCTACATAGGTATATATATATAATTATATTTTGCAATTTTATTTTAGCACTTATAATGAAACATAATTTATAATTACAATTGTTATTTTGTTTTTATATAATAATTAAATTTTATATTGAATGTATTTTAATAAAATTCAATAAAACATCACATTCAGAAATTTATTTATTTTGTTTCTCTTTCTAATAAATAAATTTTCAGCGGATTGCGGATGAAAACATTACGAATGTAATTACTTCACGACGTTCGTTCGTTTATTAAAAATGAGAAAATCATCAAAAAGTTGAGTGGTTTTACTACTACCTACAAAAGAAATACAAAACACAATACAAACAAGAAATAAAACAAGAAGAAAAGGAAGGAAAGGAAACTTAAATATAATTCATTCCATTCCAATTTAAAATTTGAATAAATTTATTGAATCTTGAAAAGCAAGAGAAAACCAAATGAAGAAGGAAAATGTAATGTTACGCGATACGCCACTACAGGACTACAGGGCTTCAAATTTCAATACTACAATACCTAATGCCATTGCATAAAGCAGTCAAATTATCAAGCAGCAAGCAAGAAGTAGAAGAATATAAAGAAGCAAACCAACTGCAAAAGTAAAGTACTCAAATCAAATCAAATGCAAATCAACAATATAGAGAGAAATGGTAAAATTGTTTGAATGAATTTTTAAATTAAATTAAAAGAAAATACAAAACAGAGAGAAGAGGAAAATAAATTGAGAGAATAAATAAATATATAAAAATTGCAAAATATATAAAACGTAAGTAAAAGTAAATGAAAATAATAAAATATATTGTTGTGTGTGTGTGTATGGATTGTAGAATGTAGATGGATTGTATCACTGCTGGCTATTGAGTGAATATGTAGTGTAGTGTGTAATGTGTATAATAAATAATAATAACAAAACAACCATATGATGGAATGGGATAACTGTCACTGGTGTTTGTAGCAAAATAGGAAAATTGAAAATTCCTTTACGTTTACGCTATGTTATGAGAAAATGTGAATTTTCTTCTAAAAGGACTCTCATTCAAAGAAGACTAATTTTTTTTTTAATTCAATTTTTTATTTCGTTTGCAGATAAATACATTAATATTTTGTATTACTGAATTTGACAAAGCCATATTTTAATGATTTTGAAAATGCAGGTGTACATATCTATTTAACCTTACCTATAGTAGCTTTTGATTTTTATGGAAGAATTTTAATGCTAATTGTACTTGTACATATTATATGCAAGTAAACAATGGATGCTTATGAAAGAACTAGAACAGCAAATAAAATGTAAACAATTGTACGATTGTAATTTATTACCCCGATATTCGTATTATATTACCCTGATTTTCGGAATGTAGAGTTGTACATATTAAAGAATGAAAATCAACATAGCTTGGTACCTGTGAGTACTTATTAGAAATTTGAACAAAGATAAACTTTTCATCTAACGAAGACAAAATGTAGATAAAATTATTTACTAGTATCATTTTCAGATAAATTTTTTATATTTCTTTGCCGAATGAATTGTTTATATGTATGTATTTACTTGAGATTCTTGAGAAGCATTCTGTTCGCTTCTTAGCTTCTAGAATTATATATATATTATGATTATTATGTACAATGTACCTACATGGGTATTCTATAATTTTTGATTGTACAAAAATATTGCATATATTTTTCAAAAGTCAACGGTACAAAAGTATAGTTTTCCTAGCCTAAATTTTTATAAAGCCTGCATTTTTTTCAGAAAGGAAGGTCAACTGTTACCAATTTAATAGAATTCGTTTCTGAAACTCTTTATGCTATGGAATCTGGGCAACAAGTTGACGTCCTATTTACGGATATCAGCAAGGCATTTGACAAAATTTCTCATGATTTAATACTAATCAAGCATAAAGCAATAGGTTTTTCTGATCACAGTCTTAAATGGATGGGGTCATACTTATCTAATAGGGAATATCAGGTCTGTTCCGCTCCTCATTTTCTCGCCCCTTTGTTGCCACATCTGGAGTGCCCCAGGGTAGCCACTTGGGTCCACTTTTCTTTATTATTGCAACCAATGATGCCTCACAATTTATGGAATCAGCTAAGTTAAGTTAATAAATAGTAATAAAGCTAATTCTATGCTAGGATTTATAATGCGCTGGGCCAAAGAATTTACAGATCCGTACATTACAAAACATTTATATATCACATATGTTAGACCAACACTTGAATATGCTTCGAAAGTTTGGTCTCCATATCGTAATGTTGATATTTCACGTAATGAATCAGTTCAGCGTAAATTTTTACGCTTTGCACTACGTGCTTTTTCATAGTCTGACCCTTTTCAACTTCCTCCTTATGAAGATAGGTTGCTTTTGATTGACCTGAAAACTCTCCAACAACGTCGATTGGTGGCTGATGTTACGTTTATCCTCCAAATTATTGCTGGGAATATCCTGGCATATCCTGTTGAATAATTTTAACATTCTACTAACTATGTATGGTATGTTAGCTATTTATTTTTCTTCTAACTATAGCATGTTTATTTATTTTTATCTCTTACTAACATTAGTTACTAACGGTGATGGATACTAACCCACTGGATCATGATCTCACCGCTTAGCAATATGATGCAAGCTTTCGTCTATAATAGACGTCTGATTTGCTTGCTCTAAGGTAACAAGTTATATAAAATAAAGCTATTCTATTTAAGAAGGCTTAGTTCCTGACAATAGTAGTAGTTTTCCACATTTAATGAGTTGATAAGCCAGTAATTTGTTAAATAAATACTCGAAATATTTGTAGATATTGTAGTGTAAACTTGCAGTACCGTACTTAATTAAGCACGAAAAGGTGATTCTACCTAAGTTACTGTCAAGATAAAAAAAAAAAAAAAAAAATATCTGACAGTATAAAAAAAAAATTTAATTATAAAATAAATTATTTTTTCTTATTGTTGTTACTACTTATAAAACAATATTTTTCGTTGGTACTTAAAATGCGATTTACTTCGATTTATTTAATTATTTATTTATCACTTTTGTTATTAAAATTATATTTAAATAGAATTTGGAAAACTACTACTATTATCAAGAATGTAGTATCTTAAAAAACATATTCCATCATTTTATTTTTAATTATTTAATTGTACTTAGGAATAATTAAACATGCTCTAAAGTCTAAGTCGATAGCCCTGACAGCTAGTGCTCACATTTATTGTAAGATTAAATACATATGGTAAATAGAGAAATAATAATAATAATAGACATGCTCTAAAGGAATTAGAAACTGGAAAACTTCCGATTAGTAGTTAATTAGTGATTGCAACATACCAATCGATTACTAAACTAAACAAGTCATTAGAAACATTTTTAATTCAATTACATATATAATTAAAATTTATTACCCTATTTAAAAGAATTAAAAGACAGTAATAAAGAACATATAACAATTAATTGACGTTAATGGTTAAACCGAAATTTAAATTTAAAACTATGAATATATATATATACTTATTTTTGAGAATGAAAAATATTTGCAATTGCGCCAGAGAACCTTCATACTACTGATCAAATATAGATTTAAGTTTGTACAAGATATATAATTGTTTTTCTAAAATAAAAACTCATTTTTTAAATTATTTTTTTTATTAAGCTAATTAAAAAAAATATCTAATAACAAACAAAAAATATATTTTTTAAGGATAGTAAGTTTTAGCCCATCTCTTTTTACTCTTATAACCATCTGGTCTTAAGTTTCTTGGAATATAGACTGGTTTATGATGATCTAATTGTCTGGCAAATGGATTGATACCCAATTCAAAGAATCGTCTTTTCGAATCAAGTGGACGTGTATTATTATCAATTTTATAAAATTTCTCCCATAAATATATTTCCGGAACTAAACGATTTCTTGGTCTATTAGCCATTAGATGTTTAAAAATTTGTTCTACAAATTCTCTACGTGGTTCATCTTTAATTTCACTAATTCTTTGAATTTGCTTATTTTGTTGTATTGTTGGCTTATTAGCATAAAAACAAATTAAATATTTTAGAACATCTTCATTGAAACCAATACATTTACCCGTTTCATCAATATTTTCATATAATTTCATTTCTTTTGTACCCCAACAAGTATTAAATTTTGTGTTATCTTGAATGTTATCATTTCGGGCCAATGTTGTATTCAATTGATAACCATAAAATGACCATTTTTTACCATCTGTAACAACTGTTTGAGTTGTTAACGGATATGTATTATCCTCAAAATTTGAAAATCCTTGATAACAAGCTTGTCCAAATAACCAAGCAAAACTTGATTGAATTGCTTTCAAATGTATAGATTCTTGAACTACTTCTTCAGTTTTTGGTATTATTTTATTTAATTCAATTAAATTATTTCGACGTTGAAAGTTTATAAAACCAAATTCATTAACATTTCCTGGCCAATATCCAGGTATAATTGTTCCGTGTTTGTAGGCACATGAATAACCTAAAGTTCTAGGATCATATTCATATAAAGGAATTAAATCATTAATATTCTTATCCTGCATATCTAACAAACTTAAAAATGGTTTTATTTGCAAATTGTGGCGAAGAGCAAGATAAGGTTTTCCAGTATACTGAATAGCTCGTAAAGTTGGATTATTAACTCTGTCTTTTGTATGTTTCCTTCCTTCTAAAGATTTACGAACATTTTTAGCCGGCTGAATACCACCTGTCCACCAAAAAGCCTCATGCCTTGGATTGATATCGATTTCTAAATCTAATAAATGATGAAAATCATTTGATAAATATTTCAAAATGCAACGATTTATCTGTTGAACAAGTATTTCATCAAATGATTGAGATGCATCATCTTTGCTATTTTGAAATTTGAAATATTCGGTAGAAAATTCAATTGCATCAATAATTTCCAAAGACATTTTTTTACATATATCATCAATTAAATATTCTTTGTAATAATCTGGAACGCTACTAACTTCATAAAAATGTGTATTTGTATAGTGCTTCATCATTTGCATGCTGTTATATAAAGTTCGTGAATCTTCAAATTTAACCACTTTATAACCATAATATTTTGGCATATTAATTTTAATTATTTTTTCTTCAATTGTCTTTATATTTTTAAGTTTATCTGCCCATGTTTTTTTTCGGCTTTTCTCAATGCTTTCATTTATGATTTCATCCAAAATACATGTTGATTCTTCTACAGGCTCAATAATTTTTTCTGGTGCTGATAAATTTTCCACAGAAATAATTTTCGGTACCTCGAGAGTGCTATAAAGTCTTCGAGACACTTTTGTGAAATTAGAACTTATTCGAAATAACATTTTAATTCGTTTTAATTAAATAATTGGATCGAAAATATAAATATAAAATAACCTCTATGATTTGTGATGTACTCACCACACCACAAACACAATTCAAAATAAAATTGACATATTTCATGAATGTTTATTATAAAACGTCAAAAACAAATGATTCAGATTTCGAAAAAGAAGAAAGGAAAACAGGGGTGTAAAAAGTTAACAAATATTAACTAATACACGATTTACATGAATCGGTTTTTTGTTCTGTAGAAGTCTATCTTGTTTTGTAATGTTAAACAGAATATACATTAAATATACGCTGTGCAAAAAAGTTCAAGATAAGAAAATAGAATTGTTGCTTTAAAAAAATACCGTTTTTACAGCCACACAAACCGACAACATTCTTTCATATTGAATACTAAGCTAATATTACGTTATTTATGTTTGACAACGGGTAATACCGAGAATATGTCTGTTGAAGATATAGCCAATAAAAGGGGAAAATTCAAATAAAAAAATCTGTGTAATTTCTTTACAATTTTATTTAAGTGGCCTTTGAACACAATATAGGTTTTTTCAGGCCAGGAATCTGTGTAATTAATTTGGGGTGAAAATAAAAAAAACAGCCTTCAATTTGATCTGATTAATCTGAACAGAAATAAAAAACAAAAAAGTTTCATCACTTTGATTGATCAGCTCACTTTAAACGAGAATAAAAAAATAATTAAAATTGCTTTTCATCATAACTTTAAAAAAAAAACTTTCATTTTATGATATACGTAGTATTGCTCATTTAACAACGTTATGAATTCAGCAAATGTTATATAACTTTAATTTTTTTATTTCATTTCAGGTAGCTGAGAATTTTTTATTTATTTATTTCATTAATTCGTACAATCGGAAAAATACATATAAAAATATTTTTTTTCAATGCAAAGATGTAAAAATAATATGAAAAATATTTAATATTATAATAAACAAATTATTTTATGATAAATAAATATAACAAGAATTACAGAATAAAATTCTATTTAATAATAATAATAACTATCAAATATAACGAATATGAACTTTTCCAAAAATTTCCGAATTATAACAGTTTGCAGATTGGATTAAAATTGTGGGAGTAACCTATGTGGAACCTAAACATCCTATAATCGAATTTAGACAGCTGCTTGTGACAGATGGACTAGAAAAATTAATTCAATATTTGTTTCTGTTTACGTGCTTGTTTTTGTTTTGAAATTGTACACGCATATTGAACTAGATTTTGTAAATATTACAAAGGTCTTTCCTATAATCTATATATAAATAATAATACAAATTATTTCAAGTATATATATAGAAAATAAATTAAATTTTATTAATTTAATAATAGTTGTTTAATTGTAATTGAACTTGAAAATAAAAAATAATTTAAATTTAGAATTGGTGGTGAATCTATTTTTGATTAGAATGCAACAATAATATTTTTAATAAGGCCAAAGTCCAAAAAGATATTTCAATAATTTTAATTTATTACCGGGTATAAAGAAAAATATTTTGTGTTTCATCAATTTTTATACATTTGACAATTAACAAAAATCTGTCAACAATGTTATCAAGATTTAGTAAAGGTAGATAATTATATTTATTCTAAAAGAACTAGGTATATATCCTAGTAATTATGTAACTCACTTATCTTAATAAATTACAATGTTTTTGATAACCTTAAATATTTTAACAAGGACAGAGATAATAAAATTTCTATTTATTTTTTCAGTACACCGACTATTCAATACGATAAAAGTCAGAAATTATGCTACTAATCCAAAAATTACAACTCATTATACGGTTCATCCCAGAGATAAAGATGATAGATGGAAAGGTATTTTTCGAATTGGGAATTTTTTAATATACATTTTTAATTTTAAATTTTAGAAATTGATATGCAAAGAGATGCAGATGATGTTGATATAGTTATTATTGGAGGCGGTCCTGCTGGTATGTCTGCTGCAATCAGAGCCAAACAAATTGCTCTTGAACAAGGAAAGGTATATTAAAATTATTTTAAAAATTTGTTAAACTAAAATAAAAATTTTAGGAAATTCGAGTGTGCTTAATAGAAAAATCCGCTGAGATCGGAGGTCATATATTATCGGGTGCTGTAATTGATCCACGCTCTCTAAATGAATTAATACCAGACTGGAAGGATAAAGGTGCTCCACTAAATACTCCAGTTGGAAAAGATCAATTTAGATTTTTAACAAAAACCGGTGAAATTCCATTACCAATTATACGAGGTTGGCCTATGGACAATCATGGAAATTATATAGTACGACTTGGTCATTTGGTGAAATGGTTGGGAGAACAAGCTGAGGAATTGGGTGTTGAAATTTATCCAGGTACAGCTGCCTCTGAAGTCTTATTTCATGAAGATGGAAGTGTTAAAGGAATCGCAACCTCTGATGTTGGTATAGCTAAAGATGGTTCTCCAAAAGATACTTTTGCTCGTGGTATGGAGCTTCATGCAAAAACAACAATTTTTGCTGAAGGATGCCGTGGTCATTTAACAAAACAAGTAATGTCCAAATTTAATTTAAATAGTAATTCTGAACCTCAAACGTATGGTATTGGATTAAAAGAAATTTGGGAAATTCCTGCAGAAAAACATGTGTGAGTTCAATCTGTTTAAAATAAATAAAAAATTAAAATAATTTATAGAAATTTAAAATAAAAATAGACCTGGATTAGTAAAGCATACTATTGGATGGCCTCTAGAGAAATTCACTTATGGTGGTTCATTTTTGTATCATTTAAATGAATCTACTCCTATGGTAGCTGTTGGGTTTGTTGTCGGTTTAGATTATGCTAACCCATGGATTAGTCCGTATAGAGAGTTCCAAAGATACAAAACTCATCCCAAAATTAGAGAAACTTTCGAGGGTGGCACTAGAATAGCATATGGTGCGCGAGCGATTAATGAAGGTGGTTTTCAATGTTTACCTAAATTGACTTTTCCGGGTGGTTGTTTAATTGGTTGTAGTGCCGGTTTCCTAAATGTACCAAAAATTAAGGGTACACATTATGCTATGAAAAGCGGTAAGAATATTTTGTCTAAAATCTTATAATAGTTATTATTCTGATATATGTTTCCAGGAATGTTAGCTGCTGAGAGTTCATTAGATTGTATTTGGAATGACACAACACAAGAAAAAGCCGGAGTTGAACCGAAATCGTATCCAGATAAAATAAAAGAATCTTTTATATGGAAAGATTTATATAAAGTTCGAAATGTCCGACCTTCATTTCATAATCCATTAGGTTTATATGGCGGTTTATGGTTAAGTGGTTTGTCTATGCTTTTAGGAGGTCGTGAACCATGGACATATTCTCATGGAAAGCCTGATAATGAGCGTCTGAAACCCGCAAAAGAATTTAAACAAATTGAATATCCAAAACCTGATGGAAAAATTTCTTTCGATTTATTAACATCAGTCGCATTGACCGGTACAAATCATGAGGGCGATCAGCCTGCTCATTTAACTTTAAAAAATGATAGTATTCCAGTTGATCATAATTATGCATTATATCAAGGTCCTGAATCTAGATATTGTCCAGCAGGAGTATATGAATTTATTCCGAATGAAGATGGTAATGGTGTTAGACTGAATATAAATGCACAAAATTGCATTCATTGCAAAACATGTGACATAAAAGATCCAAAACAAAATATAAATTGGGTAGTGCCAGAGAGCGGTGGTGGTCCAGCTTACAATGGAATGTAGTCCTTTAATTAAACCTAGTTAATCTGTTTTTTAATTTTTATGTTTATTTGCATTTTGTTTTTACTAATGAAAAATAATTTGTATGAAATTTACAATAACTTTTATATATATACATATATATGTCAGTACGTAAGTTAAAAATAATAAAATTCTATATTTGCAATAAAGTTTCATATTTTTTATAACTACATATGTAGATAATACTTGTATTTGTATTTTTTAAATTTAAAAAAAAAAGTATAGACATTTTACTCCAACGTTTATTTGTTTATTTTTTGAAAACAGCTGATTATTTCTGACTACATATTTTTCATGTATACAATTTTTGATTTTGAGGTTAACTTTTAGATTATGGAAAAAAATATCTATAATGTACGGTTTATGGAATAAAATTGGTAGAAATATTATTACAACATATAAATTAAGTAGTTTACATTTTTTGCGACCACTAACAAAAGGAGTACAAAGTCGAGCTTTTCAAAATGTAATTAAAAATGTTATTGATAATAAAGGTTTTAAATTAAATAAGCAGCATTTTACGACAAAACCAGTCTATGATGTCAACACAAATGTAGCTAAAGATGTTATACTTTTCAAGTTTGAGAATCCAAAATTTTTCAAAATGATTAATATATTTGCACTTTCACAAGTAAAGTAAAATTATAAATTTATTAAAAAAACATATTTGCGAGCTTAGAATTTTTCATTTCAGTTTTTATTTTGGAATTATTTGTCTCATTTTGCTTTTACTACATTGAAAGATGCTCCTGTAAAAGAGATTGCAGAAGAGGACCCATGGTATAAAAAAATTAATTTAGGAGAGAATAAATATCGGAATACCCTAACAATTGTATCGTTTTTAATTGGTAAATCATACACATGTTAACTAATGTATGTACATACATACTTCTATATATTAATCAATGGTTTTTCAATTTAAGGGTATGGAATTTTAGCGGCTGCATGGCTTTTTACATTACGATCAGTTCGATTTTTAGTTCTTCAAAAAGGTGGCAAATCAGTTAGTTTTGTGACTTATACACCACTGAATAAAAATAGAATAATATCGGTGCCTCTTAATTGTATATCTGCTGAAACTTCACGAGAAACAGCCAAATCACAATTACCAATAAAAGTAAAAAATCGAAAACTTTTTTATATACTAGATATGAGAGGAGTGTTCACAAATCCTAAATTATTTGATTATACAGCTGGATTAAAAAGAAAATTAAATTAATTTGTTTTTGTAATTAAATTTTATTAAAAAAAATTATTAGAAACTAATATATTATGTTTGGTCTTTGTGTTATTAATAATCCAAATCTTCTCTTAATGCATAACCTCTGTCTAGAATATTTATCCTCCGGTGAGAATCTAGCTGGATGAGCTGATTGAGTTGGTAGACCTTCTTCAGTACATTTCTGGAAAATTTTATTAGTTTTCAAATTTTTTTGATATTTTAAATATTATATTAATTGAACCTTCAAAGTGTACTGGCGAGTGCCATCCTCATTTAAATAGTACATTAAATACATTTTCAGATATTTAAATTATATTGAGATTGAATTAAATTATGAAATTAAAAAAACCAAGCACAAAAATCTAAATAACACGCGTTTTTAACCTCAATCAAGCCACCTCAAAACAAAAGTGAATAAATTGAAAATATGTTCGATTCGAATTCGTTCTCAATTGTCAAATGGTGTTTTTTGATGTATATAAGTTCAAAATAACAACAGGGTTGTACAAATAAAAAAATTACATTTTATTGGAGATGGACATTATTTTTGTTAAAGTTACAAATGTTGATTTTGTCCTCAATACTTTATTGTAAGAAAAATAAATAAATAATTTTTTATATTTTATGCATTTTATTATTATTTATTATTACACAGATATATTTTTTTAAAAAATCACATATTTTCGTATTTTTCTAGGTTTATATTATTTATATTTTTAATACATATTTATAAGCTCTTAAATTAATAAAAATTAAAATAAAATTAAATAAATAATTTACCAAAAATTACGGTAAAAAAATGGTTTTAAATTTGTATTATATTATTTTATTATAATTTAAAAATTTTAAACACATTGGTAATTTTTTATTATTATTTAAATTATAATTATATTAAATTTAAAAATTTTTCCATTAAAGTCGGTATTTTTAATAAAATTGATATAATTTTCAAAACAATAAAATTTAAACAAAAGAAACTCAATATTTTTAATAATATATACAGAAGTTTTTTTTTATGCAATATTAATATTTAAACATATTTAATTGTTTATCTAAAATTTCGATACTTGTTTAATTAATTAATTAAAATTTTCTATAACATTATGAATAAATTTTTACTGAATTCTAAATTAAAAAATACATATAAGATGTTATTTTAATTTAATTTTACTAGGTACAATTTACTTTAAAAAAAATTATTAACTTTCAAAACTTATTTATAAATAAAATGAAAGCATAATTTCAGTTTAGAAACATATTATGTACATGTATATAATGTTATGGTACAAAAGTCAATTACTAAATCGAGTATTAACAGATAAATTTTAAGGTTTATTTAAATATCTTAAGAGAATTTAAATAATGTTGCAATAAATTAAAAAAAAATATTTCAAATTCCTTTTAATCTATGAATTTAGTATATATTTGAAATAAAAGTTGTTTTATAAAAACAACAAATTTTTAAATAAAAATTATGGGAAGCAATTAGATTGGATAATAATGTGATAACAATTTTCCATTGAAATTCTATCATATAAAATTACAAACATTTTTTTTTTGTTTTTGTTATTGTTACATTTGTTAGATTATCTTAACTAGGACTGTAATTTATACATGTATAGATTTTCAACTAGGATTTTAGTTCATACAAATTTTAAATATAAAATGATTTTCGAACATTTCTCGAGAGATCAAAATAATTATGAAGAAAGGAAATTTATCATGAAGTCTTACTTTTTTTGATTTCGTTATTGAATGATAAATTTTTGTATTTCTTTCGATGATTTAAAATTATATAAATTGCAGGTACCTAGTATTTAGTAATTATTAAAAAAAACTTTATATATAAGAAATAAATAATCCACTTTAATTTTAATACTATATTTTCTATTATCCTTCTTCTTGTTTTTGGTTTTAAATATATTTTCGATTAATAGTTTTTTTTTTATTATTTATGCAAATGTATTTTCTCATTATGAACTTTTCAATTTATTTAGATGTATGAATTAATTAAGATAAACATAAATAAAATATAATTTTAAAATGGACTCTTTTGAAAAAAAGTAATTTTAATATAAAATCTCAAATTTTTCTTAAAAATAATATATTTTTTTAATTTTTAGATAATGCTTATGTATATTATAATTTTATTGTTCATATATATTTTTGGAAAATTTAAAACTCAAATTAAAAAAAAATTATAAACGATATATAAACTATATAATATAATTTTTCTTAAATTAAATTAAGAATGAGCATATATTTTGATGATTACAATTAATATTTAATTACATACTTTTCTTTATTAATCAAAAATTATAAATCTAATAAATTCTACAATATGAGAATATCTTTTTAATATATATATATATATATTATATATACGTATTGTATATTTAAACAAAAAATGCTTTAATACTTTTTAATGAATAAGCGAGCCATATTGACTTATTTAAAAAAATAAAAATAAAATAAACAAATAGAAAAATAAAGTCAACAATAAATTCGTAAATATAAAAATAAAAAAAAATCTTAATATAAATTTAATAATTTTTAAAAACTACCAAATAAAATCCATGTTTTAATTATTTACTTAATTATGACTATGTATGATTCAATATTTCTATTTTATATTATTTAATTAATTATTTATTTCATTTTATTGTTTATTGTATTCCTACTAAAAACGTGATTTTATTTTATATAGATATATTCAGTTTTATATTTTTTTTCTTGGTTTAATTTAAATATTTATTATTTATTTATTAATCGAGAATAAATTTTAAACGAACTTTTCTTTTATGATTTTGAATGGCAATTAGTCGTCTTGCCTTTATCAATAAAAAATGATTCCAATATCTAAAACAAAAAAATTCCCTAAACATTTTTTCATCTGAAATTAAATCTAAGAATTTAAAATTTAAAGCGTTGCTAATATTCGTGTGAAACCCAAACATGCTGATAATATTGTTTGTCCAACACCATATATAATACCATATATTTCATTAAAATGATATACAAATCTATCTGAATCAGTATGCGATGGTACAGTTGCTGCCCAATGTACTAAAGCAATTATAGCACTACTTATTAAACCAGTTGTAACTGGTAATACAAAACCAGTTACTAATATTAACACAGAGAAAAAACGTCCAAATTTGTGTTTACGCAGTGTTAAAAATGATACTATAGCTGCACACGTATGAATAAATATTGATGAAAATACTGTCCATATAAATATACTATACCAAATTTCAGGAAATTTTGAATTTGCAGACATTACACATTATTTATTTAACAATAACGTTTCAATGATAAACTGGTCATATATTACGATTTTAATTATATTTAAAATTTTTATTTTTTTTTAACTTTAATTTTGCTATTTTTTTTTTTTTAATTTTTTATTAATTTGATTAAATTTTTTTTATTAAAAACATAACTTGCAAAGAATTGCTATGGAGTTTTGGTTACTAAAAAAAGAAAGAAGACTCTAGTAATTGATCCGTAATTTTTCTTATTGCTATATAATTATATATATACAAGTATTGAATAAAATCTATAAGTTATTGCAATCAAATATAATTAGCTAAATTTAAAGTTAGTGTTTGACTATATTATCTAAGAGAAAATAACTTAATATTATTAATATTTTGGTTTGATAAAATTATAATATCTTTTAGGCACCAACCAATTCAAATGTTCAATATTTCCGTTTAATTTGTTTTTTAGTATTTATTATTTATAATTAAATTCTATTCGGTGATATCAAAAGAGGTGTTGAAACCTCTATTCTATTGTGCAAGTTATTTATATTATAATTCGTCAGGTATTTTGTCATAGCTTGATTTGTTCTTCTTTGAAGCGTTAATTTTCTTTTTTATTTAAATTAAATCCTAAAATTAAGAAAAAAAATATAAATAAATTAAAATGAATTTTAAATAAAAGTGTACTCTCTATATTTGTATAAATAATATAAATTCTTTCATTATTTTTGTGTAAATTTTAGAACAAAGAAATTTAGCAATTACCTACAATGTTAAAAGACTAGCATATTTGTATAATTTATTTTTTTTTAAAATATTACAATTCCTTAGTTGAGTAATATATGGCTTCATAATATATTTTTATTTAAATTAAAATATGTGTAAAATTTAATTTTTATTTGATTGAGAAGTAATCTCACTTTATAAGCTTCTAATTTAATTAGATTACATTTGTAAAAAAAAAAAAACTTTTTCTTGGAACTTTGAACTTTTGAAATATTCTATCAATAGATTAAAAGTAGTTAAGTAAAGGAAATTGAAGTATATAAAAATTAACTAAACAAGAAAACTTTATCAGAATATGATTAATAATTTATAGTAAAACTGTTTTCATTTACAAACTTTATTTACTAGTGTGACTTACCTACATAAGTATTGAACATTTCTATGTGTACATAATTTGTACCTATATTTATAATGCATTTTCTAATTAGCAAATTGAAATTATTTAAATCAATTTTACGATTTATGTAAAAAAAAATGTTGAAATAATTTTTAATAAGAAAATTTACTAACTACTATTTGTATAATAATAATATTGTAGATTTTATAACTGAAAAAAAACAAAAAAAAATTGAAAATAATTTTTTTTAAGTATGCGTTCGAATCCCAAGGCAAGTAATTATTCCTTGAATTATTAATGTATATTCCCAAAATAGGACTTCGATAAATAACTTATTACGAATCAGATTTGTATTTTTGAAATATCAAATAAAAATGTAAAATACAATATCTATACTATTTTAAAAATTTTGTCAATATTTTTTTCTTTTTTTCAAATAGAAATTTTTAATACCTTTAGACAATATTTTCGCAGTTAGAATATCCACTTTTTTAAATGATTTGTTTTCATTGTAACCGTTTTAATTTTTTGGATGGTAATATTTTAGAATATTTCGTGTTAAAATATTATAGATAATTTTTAATTTAGAAAATGTTTAAATAATAAAAAAAAAATTATTTTCAGAAGTTCTGTCGTCGCACTTTGTAATAATCTGACTGACTGATTGACTGACACTGGATAAATGTCATATTTTCATATTTTATACGTCAAAGTGACAGATATATAGTTTAACATGCAGATTCTTCTTAAAAAAAATATTTAATTAATTTCCCAAATCATGAACTCAATTTATAAATTTAAATTTAAAAAATACAAAATAAAATTATTCTTATATGTTTTAATTGCTGTACATTTTTTAGGGAGATCTAATATTTAATTAAATGCATTATTTTAGTAACATTTCTCATTCTATAAAAAATATTTGCTTTTATAAAATTTATACTTTGCAGAACTTATGTGAATACGTAATTTATTCCAGTAACCATCAGTTCATAATTTGCAGTGGCCAGTGAATGTAAATTATGACAGCAAAAAAAAAGTAAAGGTGCTGGTGCAGGGTTTTTTTGAAAACCAATCTATTTGGTCTTTGTTGTATTAATTATCGAATTTTATAAAGGTGTTTTTCGATTAAATTCTAAATTTGCAAAATGAATAAAGACCAAGATTATCCATCAGATAGTGACCAAAGTGATGAAGATTTTTGTCCAAACAATGCATCAGATTCAGATATATCGAGCAATGAAGAGTCTGATTACAAAGGTTCGGATAGTGATTTAGAACAAAATGAAATTAAAAAATCAAAAAAGAAAAATGTAAAGAAAAAGAAATCAAAATCTAAAATAGAAAAAGTTAATTCTCAATCTGACAATGAAGAAGAAATTATTAATAGATCTGATCCCATATCAGAGATTGAAGAAAAAAAAAGATCAGATGATTTATGGGCGAATTTTTTAAGTGATGTAAATGATACAACAAATAGTGGCAATACATCAGACACTATATCGAATAAAAAAAATGATCAGATTAAAAATACAAATAATGATAAGAATGAAGTAATTAAATTTAATAATGATAAAGTAGAAAAAGTTAAAGTAATTGAAATATTAGAATTTGCCGGTGAAGAGATAGAAGTAACAAAAGAAGTAATTAAAGATGATGAGAAAAGAGAGAATCCATTGAAAATTACCAAGCAGAATACAAATATAATAAATAAATTTTCAAAAGTTCCTCTTAAAAGACCAGCCGGTGGTATAGGCTCGATTTTAGGCCAAATAGGAAAGAAAACAAAAATATCAGTTTTAGAAAAGAGTAAGCTTGATTGGGAAGGTTTTAAAAATAAGGAAGGTCTAAAAGAAGAATTAAAAACTTTTAATAAAGGAAAAAATGGGTATGTATTTTATAGTGTGGTTTGTTTAATTTTTTGTTAAAAAATAATTATTTTATGTTGTAGATTTCTAGAGAAACAAGATTTCCTACAGAGAACTGATTTACGACAATTTGAAATTGAAAAAGGAATGCGCACCACAACAAAAAGAAAATTTTAATATTTTTGAAACAAAAAAAAAAAAAAATAAATAAAAATTCATAATTAATTAGATTTTAAAAATACATAAATAAATTTTAAAAAAATATTTCAAATAAATTTAAGCTTAATTATTACAGTATAAAAATAATGTTTTGTACTGAACTAAAGTACATTGACTAAACATAATATTATGTATGTAGTTATATAAAATAAAATAATGAGTCTAAGAAATAAAAATATACTAATCACAATAAAAACAAAATTGATCTTTTTAATAATTAAAAAAATTTAAGTTAATTTTTTTTTTGTATCGAATAAATTTTTTCATTAATTCTTAATATTACATCAGCTTTGATCTGATCTTTTTACAGTGCTATCTGTATAATTATGCATGCAAATATTCAAATTTTACCATAACGAAAAAATATTCAGGCCAAATTACGTTTATTATGTGAAATAATATCAGACAGATGTTCAAATATTTTGATAATTTTTATGCTTTCTTATTTTTTTGGTCTAGTATACGAATGGAATGGTGATGAAATTTATATGAGAATATTAATAATGGAAATTATTTTATTAAAAATACGTATACACAAAATATAACTTAAATGTATTTATTTAAATCTTTGTTTTGAATTGAACATCTTTCTGTTTTCATTATAAATTCTGATGAAATCTTTGTATGTTTTTGAGAAATTCTTTAAATCTATGAAGAGTTTAATTAAAGGGAAATTGAAATTCAGACTACAATAATTTTAACATTTTGTTAATGCACTCTTAAATCTACGTCAAAAGTTTTTTAAGTTCTTTTGACCTTTTTTATCGTCTTTCTTTTTTATTTTTTTTATAGATAAAAAATCACACTTTTTTTATCGTTCTTTGATTTACCGAAAATTTCTAATTATAACTATTACAACAATGATAAGCTACCATACTGTACCATAATATAAGACAAATAGCTAGTTTGTAAAAAAAAATTTTATTTCTAATTTTGATGTTATAAAAAATAAAATCGATAGAAAAACTTAACAAAATGCTATATATGCTATCTACTATATGTATTTATTCATTGATCTGTAGTAAAAACTATAAAGTAATTTCTAACTATTATCTATATTAAATGCTAGTTAAAAATTATAAACTAATAAATAAATTTGATATAAAATAATATTATAGAAATAATATCAACATATGTACATACATACATAGAATTAATGAGAGACAACTAAACTAAACGTTTATTCTTGTATATTGATATAATCTAGAGATGGAGGAAGGCAATACCGCGAGTTTTAATGAAACTCACAGTTTTGGTTTTTAAAATAGGAGCAGAATGACAGATAAAAAAGTTTTGCATTGATCATATCATGATTATTTTTGAGACTTTAACTAAATAAGATTTTGAATAAAAACTTCATCATATTTAACTGAAAACTTCAAGATTCGGAATCATTTGGTTTCCAATTATTTATTATCACATCAATTTCATTAAATATATTTTTATTTTATATTTTAGATTTATTTAGTTTTTATTTCAATTCTTACAATTCTAAAAGTACAAAAAATATAACTTAGATACTAAAAAATGCTAGAAAAAGGAATTTAAAGGACGAAATACATAATGCACATATGTATATTTTCTTTCTCCATATTCATGCAAAATAGGCTTTAAAATAAATGTGAATGAGGAAGATTGTCATTCATTCTAACTATTAGTTTATATAACAAAGAGCACTTTTGTGTGGACCTCAATATATGGTAGTGTACCACTGTCGTTTTTCTTAGTTAAAATTACATATCAAATTTTTCAATTTTTATTCAATTAAATTAATTTTATTTTTGGTTTAAATTTGTTTATTGCTGTTATAAAATACATAGTATTAACGGGTTTCTGTATTTATTTTATGCTGAAACATTACCGCATATTTAAACAATATTATACTTTAATTTACTGAATTTACTTCAATGTACAAGTTTTCTATTTCCTTTAAATTTTCTTTAAATACTAATCTATACTGTACAAGTGCATATAAATATAGATGAGTTTAAGTTCTCCTCCTCTATTTTATTAGCACCTTGGTTGTAAACTTTCTTACAGAAAAAAATTAATAAAATATTGACTAATTCAATAATTTATATTTATATTCTATGAGATGTTATCTGAAATCTTACAATGAAAAGTTAAATTTTCTTTTACTAATAAATTAGTTTTTATTTTGTTAATATCGGATAGGAAATTTGACTTAGTTTTAATTGCAAAATTTAGTATACTAAAAATACATAAGTATAATTATCAAAAAAAAAATTTATCAATCATACAATAATTAAAGATTGCGATTATATTATTCTGAATCTTTGGATGAATCCACTAGAATCCAATATTAGAATTTAATATTTATCTAATCTAATCAAACAAAAATATATACATATGTATGTATGTAATAAAATTCAAATTAAAGATTAACAAGCAAAAATGAGTTTTTTTTACTAGCATTCCATTAATTTGACATGCGTATAGGTTGGCATAGGTGTAAAGAAAAAAACATAAATCAAAGAATAAGCTTGTAAACGAAGAATATTTATTTGAATGAATTTAAATCCAGTGATGCTGGATTTAAAGGTAAAAGTAGAAACTAATATTTTTTGTTTTAGTTTTTCTTTTTATGATACCATGGAAATAGAACCAACAAAATAAAGTGTTAATGATAGTATTTTTAATTTGTATACCCATCTTATAAAAGCAATGCGATAAGATTTAAAAGTTAGTTTTATCTTATGTGCTCATTTATTCACAAGATATAATGTACATTGTTTATATTATTAATTATGTACTTGTGTCCAGTTAAAGATAAATTATTTTATAAGTTAAAAAGATAAAACTGCATTTTAATTAAATATTTGTTTTTTTTTTTTTTTTGAGTTTTCATCTTCATACATAGAACATAATTATTATATAGAATGATAGAATGTAATTTACATTATTTATATATCATATAAATTATAAAACATTTTATACAGACGACAATAAATACAAATTTTAAAATAGTATGTAAATTTGTTATAATTAAATAAATAAATAATAAAATATACTTATATAATATAATATAAACAAAGGTTTTAGTGAAATTGTGAAAATTTCTTTAAAATGGTAAGTAGTAAATTTAATACTAATTAATTGATAAAAAAAATTGTTAATAAATTGTTTTGCTTTCTAGTATTAAAGAATTTTTGAATGCAAAAAAAAATTATGTAGGAATTAATAAACACGGTTAACGACCTTTACAAGTGATTAAAAACTATATTTTAAATATTATTAATCAATACTTTTACTCAATATATATCAATATACTTATACAAGTACTATATATCAATTGGGTAAAAATATTCGGAAATAATTTTATAAATTGAAGTTAATGCTAAAATGTCATTTTAAAAAATAAAAAGTTATACAATTAAATCTATATATGTAGTATGTACTATATATGTATCAAATTAGTATAATTATATTATAATATTAATTTATTAACATTTAAATTTTGTTTATGTACTAACCCATATTAAATCAGCTTGAAGTGTATTTAGTAGATATTATTATAAAGTTAGTACTAGTACTAGACCTCTTGTAAAATGTATTGATGCTCCTTCCAAAAAAAAAATAATTTGTGAATTAGAATGACGTTTGATCTGATACTTTTCAAAATACTAATTGGAAATTTTGCGAAAACCGGGTTTCAAAAAAACAAATTTTTTTCATAGCAACAATAACAGCTTTCGTTCGAAATTAAAATTACAACGAACGTTTTTTTAAGCTGTTACAGTTATATGGTTGAACTAAAATCAGAAAATTTAAGTTACAAATCTAACTGCACATTCAACATTTTATAGTATGCATTTTGTATCTCAATATAATTTACTAGAGTGAATAACTCTTTAAATAAACACGTTATATATTATCTTCTTAAAATATTTTACAACAGGACAACTTTTATTGTGAGAACTGCTAAAATGTGGAACATGCTTCCATCTCACGTGTTCTCCTCCGATAGAAATGCTCCATTATACAATTTGCAACTTTTCAAAAAGAACCTCTTCAGGTTCGTCTCTAACTTACCGTCCAATTCTCTTCTATCATCCTTTTTCCCTCCTAATCCTTTTCTTCCTTACCAAACACCTACAATAATTTTGTATAGAGGAATCCTTTCCTAGTGTTTGGGTAGCGTGAAAAAAAAAAAAAAAAATTTGCCATAAAAGATATAGCGATGTCATCATATTCCTTTATTTTTTTCTATATTTTTAGAATTAAAAAAAAATATATTAAAAGCTCTGACATGACATAAAATAGATGAGCTGAATTTAAGATTTAAGGTTTACTTATTATTCTGAAATTCTGGAAAATTGCAATGTAGATCAACTCGCCGGATACAAATAAACAAACTGGTACTTAACAAACTTTAAAATCCTTTCGGAAAGTAGTAATTTTAGTACACTTCTAGCCACTTGTAATCTAATGCTTCAAAAAGAAATGATCAAAGCATGAACTGCTCTCAAATGTGCAGAACCAGTAGAGATGAGGTATGAAGCTGCCTAAACATTCTATTCACCTGCCCTGATCTATATCATAAAAAAAAACACATCTAAATGTCTTATTTCTGAGCCCTCTAGGTGACTTTGCAGAAGTTGATGATATTAAACAATCAAAATATTACAGCTTTTATAAAAATATTTGAGCTTCATAAAAAGCTCAAAATTGTTTAACGAGTAGATTTGTATGAGTAAAATTCTACAATTTGGTATTACATTGGTACTACCAAATAAAAAAATAAATTTCTTTGGTCTGAGCTGAGTGTGTTGTAGAATACCGGCAATCACTATTATTTACCTACCAACCCAGGTTAACACTAAGAATGAAGCAAAAATTTTTTATATTACAATAGTGTGCACAAAAACAAGACTTATCCTTCAAAAAACATAACGTGGTTAACTATATAAAACATTTTATTTGTATATATGTTGCGGTTAAAGTAATAAATTGGTAATTATTAATAATGACCGGTTATTAAAATAGAAAGGTTAAAGTGATTAATTTGGAGAGAATTTATTTAATTTATCACATAAATCGGTAATTATTAATAATTCCCATCCATCTTAGGTAAAAGTAATAAATATTATAAATAATTTCAAAAAATATTATAAATAATTTGGATAGTTCCAACGGTCCGGAAATCGGGACCAAAGGCCTTAAAATTTTTATTATCTTTTATCAACAGTACATTGGCTCTAAAATGCGATGAAGGCAATAGGGCCGGGGTTCCAGTAATTGGGCCGAAACTCTACATCACGTGTTTTAATTGTATTTTTCTGAAAAAAGGTTTTTAATAATTACATAGAACACCAAACGAAAATCAACTCTTTGGACGCATTTGTCGAAAGAAACCCAAGCTGTCTACTAGAAACATTAATAGACAATTAAACTTTGCTGATGGAGAACATATCAACATATCTATCATATAATCCATATCTTTTTGGAAAAATGTTCTTTGGACTGACGAATGGAAGGTCAATAGATGTGGACCGGATGGAAGATATTTTGTTCATCGTTCAAGAAGGGAAAAATTTAACGCAAAATACACTCAAACAACTTTAAAACATTTTGACGGAAATATAAAAAAAAAATTAGTTGTGTGTTATTTATCTGGCCATAGCTGTATATCGAACAATTGAAATTATTTGATAATAAATTTAAATAAGTAATACAAATAATATAATTAGAATTTTTTTTAAATTGCCATTTTGGTGTGGCAGTAAAATATAATGAAACGGAAAAATCCAATTTGTGCATAATAAAATATACAATTTTGTAATTTTCACAAAATTTATTTCCGCAACTGATAGTAAAATCACGGAATTTAGAATTTTAACAAATTTTTTACTACACCAATTTTACATTTATCGATTTACAATACCATGTAGACACTTAATTTTTATATCTTATATTGGGGTATACCGTATACCGCAATTGACCTAAACTCACATTGAGCACATTACATTGTAAAAAATCTATCGGCAAAAATTTCGTTTTGCAAAAACGCATTATTTTGTCAACAAGTGTAGATTTCAAATTTTCACTTTGCAAATCATCCAAAAAATGTTTCGGCAAATTTAAAAATAACATCAAATAACATAAATAATTCTGTAAAAGGCGTATAACTTCGAATTTGTAACCAAATCTAAACTTCCCCTAAATTCGAAATCTGCCATGTACATAAATACACGAGTCCCAACTCTGGATAAAGGAGATATTTAATTCTTTGTATCCAACTTTATATGCAAATTTGTTAAGTGAGAAATTTTTGCTAATGGATTTTTTTGTGAGTTTTTTGATAAGTGGATTCTTTTCTTTTGCCCTATTCAAAACGTAGTATGACATATCAAACGGTATTTCTGCTCTACTATATGGGAATTTCATAATAAGTTGAGATTTTCATTGAGGTCAACAAGATTTCGAAGGATTTATTAACATTAATTTCATGAATATATTGGAAAAATTTTAATTGAACCTGGTCTATACATACTGTGGTTATTACTGCAAACCAGTTTAATGAAAAATTCACAGATATGAGTAATCTTACTGCAGAACTTAGTATGATTATTACGCTAGGTATTAGTCTTAATATAGTGGATGTTTTAGCTCATATTCTTAATTGCTGTGCTGAAATTGGAATTTTTCCTAATGATCTAAAAATTGCTGAGGTAATACCTTTATTCAAGAAAGGAGATAAAAATTGCTCAGATAACTATCGTCCCGTTTCCATATTAAGTTCTTTCTCTAAAATATTTGAAAGAGTGATAAAAAAACAAATGATGCAATTTTTAGATCTAACTAACTTTTTAAGTTGTAACCAATTTGGTTTTCGTAGTGGCAAATCTACTGAAGATGTACTTCTAACTTTTTGTTCGCGTATTTATGAAGCTCTTAATAATAAACTAAAAAGTGTTGCGTTATTTATTGATATTAAAAAAGCATTTGATACTGTGGATCGTAAAATCCTATAAGGCAAATTGTATAAAGCTGGGCTTTCGAGGTAATTTTTTTGATTTACTTTTTTCTTATTTAACGAGTCTATTTCAGAAAGTTAAAATTGATGAAACCATCAGTGATCTTAAAAGTTTGTACCTCAAGGATCTGTTTTGGTCCTACGTTATTTTTAATCTTCTTTAATTCTGTTCTTCTTCAAAAATTTAAGGATTATTCAACTGCTTTTGCTGATGATGATGGTCTGTCCTACAATAATAAGTAATTTTTTGAAAATAAGTGTAATATTAATTATGACTTGGACTTATTACGTCGCTGGTTTTGCTATCACAAATTATTATAAAGTGATAAAACTAAAATTATGTTTTTCAGTTTAGGTAGTCCTACTTGTGATAATATTTTGTATCACTGTGCTAAATGTAGAAAATTTCCTCTTTCTCATAATAGTTCTCTTCTTACTCAGAAATTATGTAATTTTAACGAAATGCAAACTGTTCCTCAGGTTGTTTTAAAGTTGATTTGATTCCTTCAAATATTTAGGTGTTACAATAGATTCTACGTTAGATTGGTCAACACATACACGAATTTTAAGTAAGTATTTTCATTTAGTTTTTAGACAGTTTTATCACCTTAAGCAGTTCTGTTCTTCCAAACTGCTTACGTCTGTATACTATGATTTATTTAATTCTAATTACAATAATTACAATATGGAATTGTTAATTGGGGTGGTACTTTTAATAATTATCTTAAACCTTTGTTAATACAACAAAAATGTGTGTGATAACTAATTAAATACGCTCATTTTTAGCAATTGCACCTCGGCTTTACAATTTACTACCTCCACCTTTAAATAACAATTGTTATGGTTTTAAATTACTCAGTTTGGTTAAACTCTGGCTTTTTAATTTCAATCATGATCAAGTAAATGACTTAGTACGCATAGTTACGCAAATTTTTGTATTTAATTAAACTTAATGCTCTTTATTCGTTATTATTGTTCTATATTTTCATTTTGGTCAAATATTTTTTTTTTGTAACTACACTCGCTACTGCATGCTTTTTGCATAGAGTGTTTTTAACTTTTATTTTTATTGTTTGCTTAATTTAGTATAAAATATTTTGCCTTTTGTAGAACACTTTTCTTTTCGTTATTTTATAATTCTTAATATAATTATAAGTTTAATTGATATTTTAATCTTTATTTTTGAATATAATTTTATAAGTTTCTTTTTTTCTTCTGTTCATATTAAAATAATTACTTACTTAAATTAGTTAATTTTGTTAATTGTTTAATATATAAAATATGTTAATTTGTATTTTTTTTATTTATTCTCTTAAATTTTTTTAAATATCACTTTAATTATTTTATGTATATTTTTTTTTTACATATATTAAAAATCGCTTGTCTATTGAACAGTTATTATTATATATTAATTAAACAATGAAATAAAAATAAAAAATAAATAAATAAAATAAATAAAAAAAAATACCATCTGACTAACTGACTAATCCTGGGGTGGTAGCACGTAACTTGTTACAAACGCTTTTTTTTGTAACAAAACACCAGCGTCCCAAAATTTTTTTGGCAACATGTAAAGTGCTACTTTGGGATTGAATATTGAAACAAAAAAAAAAAATTTACGAAACATTTCAAATGTTACGTGCTGCCAAAAGTAGCGAAACCAAATTAAAATTGGCGAAACAATTTTACGTGCTACCGTTTTTCAAAAATACCGTGACAAAATGTTTGTAACAAGTTACGTGCTGCCACCCCTGATCGGGGCATGAATATCGTAAAGTTGTAAGTTGTTGTTGTATGTTTTTTTCAATTTTTCTTTAAAATTTATTTCTAATATAATTTGGTTATAACTTGAAACAAAATGAAACCATTTCATTAGTTTTTGATGGAATTAACTCTCTTTCTGAATCTTCTCATCAATAATCAAGAGTTTTGGCTTCTCCTTTACCATTTTAATATTGTTATAGACACAAAAGGTTTTAAACGATTTATTTTCTTTTGTTTTTTTTTGACAGATTTATAAGGACAAGCCGGTAATTCGTTTATAGTTTTCACTTCAAGAAAGTGGAATCTATATTCTATAACCATTTGATGTGTTTCCACACTAAGCGTACAATGTTAATAAATTTAAAGAAAATATAAAATGTAATATTTCAACGCTTTCAATTATTATAAAAAAGGGGGGGGGGGGGCTCTTAATAAAACAGAATTATTATTTATTATCAATTATCATAACTCAATATCAGTTCAAAACTTTTTTCTATTATTTAAATTTTATTGTAAATTCTGTACCTATTTTGAGTAAATTTTTGTTGCTTGGGTTATATTTTTATTGATTTTTCGCTTTATATTTATTTATTCTTTATTTATTTATAACAGGGGATCTGCAGATAAATCTAGAGAATCGCTAAATATTTAAATAGTTTTTTTCTCTGATTTTATGAAGGCGTCGTTCTTTCACTCCTGATCCCCTGAAACGAGTTAAAAAAATTATATTTTTCAATTTTTTATGAATTCAAAGACACTCTAAAGGAACAAAAAAATACTTCAAATAATTAAATTTTAATATGAAAATTAAATAAAATTAAATTTTTGCATCTAACTCTTGTTCTACAATTTAAATAGAATTATAACCAGTAACAAACTTCAATTTAACTATCGCAAAATTATTGATATTTTCAATCTAACTGATTATATACGCAAGTGTATTATATTCATATAGAATTCATCTTGAAAATTTAAAATGAACAGAGGCGATATCTCATATTGAATGACAATTCAAAAACAAAAAAAAAAATTCTACTTAAAATTTGTTACCAAATCAGTCAATTCTTAATCAGGTCCTCAGTAAAGTTAACATAAAATGTGTATGAAAAGTCATTAATTTATTAAATTTTTTTATTTTTAGATCATTTTATTTATTTACTTATATCACCTTGTATATACTCTGTATGTAAAATAATATTTCTATTAAAGTAATCAGGCATAGATGAAATTTCATTAGGCAGGTAACCACTAAACGATGTTTTATCCGTAATATCGACCGATAAAAATTCCAGATAAATTTTTCCGATATCTCTAGGCAATAATTTTATCATATGTGAAAAAAAGATTCACCTGCCAAATTGAAATAGGCATTTACGTTCGAGAAAACATACACTCTACACTAGTCACGAAAGAACAATTTTTTAAAACAAATTTAATAGTAAATTAAATAAAATACAATTGCAATATTATCTCAGTGTACAGAGCACATGAAACTCCACTGAATGAATTTATAAATAAAATGGATGAACTAACGACAAAATACAAAAACTCAATTATAATAGGAGACTTTAATCTTAATTTACTTAACTTCAATCACGATTAAATTAAAGATTATACAAATACGTTAATAAGTAATGGATTTGTTATATACAACAAAATCACGCTTGAATATGCAACAATTGACCACTTTATGGCCGATTTAGTTAAGTTATATCACTTTACTTTCCAAATATGAGATTGCCCACTTTCGGACCATCAGATGTTCTTTATTAGTATGGATATTAAACTTACAAAAGATAACAAGAACAAGATTGATTTCAAAATAGTACTAGATTAAGAGAAAATTGAATAAGATAACTTTTGGAACCGTATTAATAACTATGAAGATTTTAACAGTCTGATTAGCGATTTAACTTTATCAATTAATGCTCATACTAAGACGATACGTATAAAAAAAAAACCATTTAAGAAAGGAGTGGATGACAAATGACATACTAAAAACAATGAAAATAAGGGACTCTTATTATAAGTTTACTAAAAAATATAAAAATGATGCGCATGTTTTTGATTTGTATAATGAATATAAGGAGAAGATTAAACAGATGGTGCTTCAAGCTAAAAAGAATTATTATTTGACCGAGCTCATGCATGAGCCCTCAAACAGTCGAAAAGTTTGGGCCCTGTATAAAAAAATAATGTACAACAAAACTGAAAGCTCACCCAATAAAAGTATTATGCAATTAGAAGTAAATGATAAAGTCGTGACTGAAGAAAAAGAAATAGCAGATAAAATGAATGAATTCTTCATTAATGTTACAAAAAAAATTGATATATCTACAGAACCTATTAACACATAGATTACATCAACTCATTTAGAGGTAACATTCATAACAACTTTGACTTGTGGTCTACAAATGAAGAAGAAGTGAAGGAAGCTATCAAATTAACCAAATCATCTGGATCCACAGGTTACGATGGTATTTCAGGCAAATTTTAAAAAAAAACTTCGGCCTGGCTCGTTCCTGTAATTGTTAAGCTCGTAAATCTTTCGTTTCGTTTGTTTCCTCCACATATCCTGAATCAATGAAAACTTCTATCATTTCTCCTATTTTTAAAGAAGGACCCAGCAACTACCGTCCAATTGCAGTTTTGAATTCTTTATCAAAAAAAGACTTTGTACTTTTGTTCTCAATAACAATATACTCTCCACTGAACAGTAAGGTTTCGAAAATTTTTCAAACACAACAGCAGCTTGCCTCAGTCTCACTAATTTTATCACCAACAACTTAGATAATGGGAAATTTGTAGCTTGTGTTTTCTTAGATCTTAGACCATAACATCATGGTAGCGAAACTTAGTAATTTCAACTTCAACGAAAGTCAGCTAAAATTCTTCAAATCTTTTCTTGAAAACAGAACCCAGAGTGTCAAAATAGGCTCTACATTCAGCTCGAATAAAATATGTATTAAAGGCATTCCTCAAGGATCTATTCTGGGTCCGGATATTTTTAAGCTATATATAAATGATATATCAAAACTTAGTCTTAAAGGTAAAATACAACTTTATGCAGATGATGCAGCTCTGGAATACGCAGAAGATTCTGAGACAGAACTAAGATCATCAGTAAAACACGATTTGGAATTGATAGAGAAATGGCTCCACTTTCATAAACTGAAACTAAATATAAAAAAAAACTAAGATCCTATTACTAGGTCAAAAAAAGATATACAAACAACCCATTTAACTTTAATACCAAAAATATAGAAATTGTGAATAGCTATACTAACTTAGGATTAGTCATTGATAATAAATTGAAATGGAAGGAGCATATTCATAAAATAATCCAAAAAATCTCTCCATACATATTTATAATACGACGTCTAAGAAATTTCATTTCAACTGAGGCGCTTTACGCAATTTATTCTTCTTTTATTTTATCCCACATTACCTATCTAAATCCAATTTGGAGTGGTGCCACTCAATAGTTAATTTCGAAACTAGATATTATACACAAAAAACCCATCAAACAAATCCATTTCTATCATGTGAGACATCCAACCAATCTACTTTATTCTGAGAGATATTTAAGTTTAAATAACATTTGTACAAGAGAACTATATACCACTGCATTCAAAATTATAAATAATTATTTAAAGCACAACTTTATTTTGAATAGAATGATTGACGTTCACCGTTATAACACACGTAATAAATGTAATTTCTATTTATCATTATTTAGAACGAATTGTTTATATAGGCGTCTCAAACAATTTAACGATTTACCAAACGAGCTCAAAGAAATAAACGAAATTTGGATATTTAAAAAACAAATCAGAAAATAATAATATAGTAATAATAATAATAATAATAATAATAATAATAATATATAACAATAATAATAATAATAATAATAATAATAATAATAATAATAATAATAATAATAATAGTAATAATAATTATAATAATAATAATAATAATAATAATAATAATAATAATAATAATAATAATAATAATATAATAATAATAATAATAATAATAATAGTAATAATAATTATAATAATAATAATAATAATAATAATAATAATAATAATAATAATAATAATAATAATAATAATAATAATAATAATAATAATAATAATAATAATAATAATATAATAATAATAATAATAATAATAATAATAATAATAATAGTAATAATAATAATAATTATAATAATAATAATAATAATAATAATAATAATAATAATATAATAATAATAATAATAATAATAATAATAATAATAATAATAATAGTAATAATAATAATAATTATAATAATAATAATAATAATAATAATAATATAATAATAATAATAATAATAATAGTAATAATAATAATAATTATAATAATAATAATAATAATAATAATATAATAATAATAATAATAATAGTAATAATAATAATAATTATAATAATAATAAAAAAAATAATAATAATAATAATAATAGGCTAAAATATAATTATTTTATAAGTCTGTAAAAATTCTTGTAATAAATAATTCTTGTAAACCTAATAATTTGATCACACAGCAATCGCAAAGATCAATAAACTTAATTTATTTTAAGAAATTGTAAACAATTTGAAGTGTAATATTATAATTGAAATTAATAAAGAAAAAAAAAAATAAATAAATAAAAAGAATATTATTAAATACAATACCAATACGAGTACATCCATAAACAAATAGTACTAACTACTAGAAAGTATATAAATACTAAACATGATAAATGATTATTATGTCCGATAAATGATAATGCACATCATTTGTTAATGAATTAGATTTTTTTTTTTTTTTTTTTTTTTTTTTTTGCGTGGATTGGTGGGAATCTTCATAGACACAATGAGCCCCGTAGCTTCCATTGTGTGCCAGATTTTTACTGACTAAACCACACCCCTCCCATTAATACTAGTCCAACGGACTAACCATTAATTTATTGCTATTTTGATTTTCTTAAAGAAAAATTTTACGAAATTCTATCGTATTAAATCTAGTGGCTTAGTTCTTTTAAGCCTTCTGACATCATTTTGATTATCTAGCAATTGAGTGGCCTCAACGTTAACATGTCCCTCCAGACGAGCTATATGCTTTGTTGCATATCTTTTTATTTCATTTTCTATGCAAGGAATTTTTAGATCTCTGTGCAAATCACTGTTGCGAACATACCAGGGGGCATTTACCATGTTGCGCAAGACTTTATTTTGGAATTTTTGTATACAAAGTACATGTGTTTGTTTGGCACATCCCCATATTTGTATGCCGTACAACCATATTGGTTTGAGTATCTGATTATATAACAAAATCTTGTTATGTATAGGTAATTTAGAATTACGACCTAAGAGCCAGTACATTTCTCTATACTTATTTTCAAGCTCAAATTTTTTCTTTTTAACGTGCTCTTTCCATCTAAGTTTGACATCTAATGTCATTCCTAGGTATTTAGCATTGTTTTCTTGGGGTATATTGACCCCATTCAGATTTACCAATGGTGGTTGATTTTCTAATTTTTTATTTGTAAAATTTACATGTACTGATTTTAACTCATTGAGTTTAATTTTCCATTTCTTTGTCCAGAGGTATAGCTTGTCGCTTGCTCTTTGCAATTTAATTGTAGCCTCGTCAATATTTGATCCTACTGCCATCAACGCAGTATCGTCAGCGAATGTAGCTACAGTTATATTTTCCATTTCTGGTAAATCATTGGTGTAGAGCAAATACAGTATGGGACCCAAAATACTACCTTGAGGCACACCCGTTTTAATATCTCTAATAGTAGAATACTCTTCGTCTTGTTTTATTCTGAATAGTCTGTTTTCTAGATATGATGAGAGTATATCTATGTATTGTTTAGGTAACATATTGTTTAGTTTATTTATTTAGCCTCGATGCCATACTTTATCAAAAGCTTGGGCTACATCTAGAAATATGGTAGAGCATACTTTCTTTTCCTCTAAAGCTTTTTCTATTATGTCTGTTATTCTATGAATTTGATCGATTGTCGAGTGCTTAGATCTAAAGCCAAATTGATAATTTGGAATCAGATTACTATTTTCTATGATCGGTCTCATTCGAATCAATAATAGTTTTTCAAATAATTTTGATACTATTGGTAGTAATGATATTGGTCTGTAGGATTTGACCTCATTTATGGGCTTACCTGGCTTTGGTATCATAATTATCTCTGCTATTTTCCACATATTCGGCACATACCTTATTCTTATAGCAGCGTTTATAATGCGTGTTAGCATTGTTATAGCTTTTTTCGGAAGTTCTTTCAGGACTTCCGATGTAATTAGATCAAAACCTGGAGCTTTTTTATCTCGGAGTTTTTTAATTTGTTCCACTATTTCACTCTCTGAAAATGGTGATATAACATTTTCTTGCCAATTTTTATTTTCTTCAGTGAGATCATCCGAATCTGTCTCGTCTGGACAAAAAATTTCTTCAAGATGATCTGCGAATGTTTCAGCTTTATTTTTATTATCTCTCGCCCATTCACCGCTTTTCATTCTGATTGGCGGGATTTGAGAGATCGAGGTTTTTGTACTCTTTGTTGCTTTCCACAACGAGTAGTTATTTTCTCTTTTAGCTGATAAATTTTTTATATATTTTTCAAAATTTTCATTTTTAAGATCTTTAATTTTTCTTTTAAGATTCTGAGTTAATCTATTTAGCACAGTTTTGTCTGCCGGATCACGCGATTGTTGCCATCTGCGTCTAGCTCTTCTTTTTATTTTTATCATATTTAATATTTCTCTAGGGTAGTTGAATCCTACCGATTTATATTCACAATTTTTTGTATTATTCCATCCAGCATTTTGAATAATTTTAATAAAATTTTCTACTTCAGAATCTATATCACATTTGGATCTTAGTTTTGTTTTTATGTTTATTTTGTTTTCTATTTCTTGTTTAAAGCTAGCCCAGTCAGTTGTCTTGTTCGTTAGCAGAGGTTTCGACTGTTTCTTAATAACCTTTTCATATAGATTTAGTATGACTGCAGAGTGATCTGAGTCCAAATCATGGTTATCTTCTAGCTTAATATAATTGGGTGAAATTTTTTTTGTTATATAAAAATCAAGCAGATCAGGAGTTTTATTTCTATCAGTTGGCCAATAGGTTGGCTTACCGGTAGATTGGTAAATGCAGCCTTTTTCTTTTATAGCTTTTCTTAGCTCTCTTCCTCTCGTAGAGGTTACTCTATACCCCCAATCTATGTGCTTGGCGTTGTAGTCACCTCCCAGGATAAATCTATCGCCAAGTAGTTTAAGAATTTCTTCAAACATGTTATTCTTTATGTTGTATTTGGGTGGACAGTATAATACACCGACACAAAGGCTTTGTTTAACAGACATAATTCGTAGCACGATTAGTTGGAATTCATCTATTTCTAGACTAAGTTCCTCGTGGTGCTTAATATCTTTCTTTATTAAAATTGAGCTACCACCTCTGGGTGTATTACTCGGATGGTTTGCGCTGTCGCATGTATAGTCATTTATTTTAAGCGATGACTTATCTGTCATATGTGTTTCTGTCAAGAGACATACATCAATATTTTGTGTTCTCAATAGAATTTCCAAATTATTTTTCTTGTTCAGAATACCATTGGCATTCCACGTGACTATACGAAGTGCGTTCTTAACCATGCCTTGCGGATTTATTTTTTGGTGTATACATATATATTTCATTATGTTTGTTTTCTAATGTGCATAGTCTTGTTGAGATTTCATTCATTGTTTTTATCATATTTTGCATCATCTGCATAATGGTATTTTCAGTCAACTTTTGTGTAGAAACTTTATTTTGTTCTTTCGGGTTTCTTTTTTGACTTAGGTTATTTTGTGTTACCTGTGAATATGATAAGCCTTCTACGACTTTTTTCGACGTAAAAGTTTTAGGTTTCTCTGAAGTTTCAATGCAATTCTGTTTCTGGGCAATAGGTTGCCTAGGTTTTGTCTTTTGTTTTTCTTGTCTATGTTGCATTTGTTTTGGGGCATTTTTTTGTAGCTTCTTTCTTTTTTGCAACTCTCTAGCCACCTGGCAACCACGATAACTCGCTGGGTGTGCCTCAAGGCAATTAGCACATTTAGGCTTAATATTTTTTTTTTCTTTGCAAGAAATTGTTAAGTGGGGACCAGCACATTTAACACACTGAGCTAGACGCTGGCAAAACTTTTGTGTATGGCCAAATCTTTGGCATCTCTTACATTGAGGAATGGTAGTCGTTTTACGAATAGCCTCCATTTTAACCCTCATGTGCTGGATAAATTCAATTTTGAATATTTTGTTTATATCTTCGGAGTTTTCGAATGTTAGCATAAAGAGAGGAAGACGTACCGTAGATTCTTTGTTATTTTCCTTTTTCTTTATTATTTTATTTGTGACTTCTAAAATTTTGAAGCCTCTATCTTTCAATTCATTTTTTATATCTTCAGGTTGGCATGACGGATGTAAATACCTAACCATTACTTTAATAGGCCTGGTGCTCTTATTTTCATAAGTGTGCCATTCAATATTGGCTTCATTTATTGCCTTAGTCAACTCTCTATATTCTTTTTCTTCTTCAACATTAATTTTTAGTTGTTTATTGTTAAGCATATTAACTTTATATTTAATATTGCTTTCTTTTAATTTTTTGTTTATTTGAGGGTATTCCACTACATTACTAAGTATAACTGGAGGAGGTTTACCTTTTCTTTTACTTTTACTTTTCGCAACTTCATTTATTTGCACATTTTTCTCTACTTTGTCCGCAACATTTTCTGGGCTTAAAGTAGGTGATTTTTCTGCTTTTCTTTTTTTACAGATTCTTTTTGTTTTAAAGATCTAGTCGGTTTCTCGAGCTAGTTCTTCATCATCTGTATGAAATTCTTCAGCAGTTTTTAGTACTACTCTTTTAGTAGACATGTTTTGTGAATTTTTTAGTTTCACATTTTCTTCTTTAATTATGCAGAGTTCATTTTTCAATTCCCTGCATAAGATTTCTAATTCTGTAACTCTGGCATTAAGTTCATTATTTTTTGCCTCAAGTGCCTTTTCGTTATTATTACCCTCGTCGGGGTTTCTATATCTGTCTTTTTGGGACATGTTTTCGTAGATATTTTGAGACCCTGCTGGAGGTGTTCTCTGGACCCCAGATTTTCTTCTGAATGGGTCAATTAAAGCAGCTCTGCTTTCGTGGTTTTGCAATAAGTGGTCTCCCCCAGAATCCGTGAGACCTGCCTCGAAAGAGGGTGGATTTTCCAGAAGATCTGGATTACCACCTGGGGTATACAATCTTTGAGTTTTATTCATTGCATACTTTTTTTTTTTTTGTTTTAATTCGGAGTTCCATCTCCTAGCCTAAGGATAATATTTCCCTTGTACAAGGCGGTACCTTTTATTCCTGCCGTCGCAGACCAGAAAGCCGCCCATTCTGGGTCAGTCGCTTCTGGATTTTTCTAGGCTTTTAGTGGACTTTTACCACAAGCATGCCTTACTGCGGATATTTCGTACCCCAACCCGCCGGGGGGAAATGAATTAGATGGGGATTTGTAGATTCTTATTAAAAGTTAACAGTTTTTTTTTTGTTATTAAAAAACTGATATAAATTGTTATTTCTTTGTATATAACTGTACATATGTATATCAGAACTATGGAAAAATTTATGTAAATTAGTGTAGAAATAGAGTTACACGTGGTTACACTCTGGGTGGTGCAGTAGGTAGAGCGCCTGCCTTTTAACCGAAAAGTCCGAGGTTCGATTCTTGATTAAGCTAAAAAATGCTTTATACGGTTTTCGAATTGGTCCAGTAACGTTTGTCATCGTGATAAAATAAATGAAAAAAAAGTTGAGAGTATAATCTGGCAACAACTTAAATAAAGTTGAACTACACTATTTAAGATGGCATAGTTCCTTACAATAGTAATAGTTTTCCACATTTAATGATAAGCCATAAATTTGGTAAATAAATTACTCGAAAAAATATTTTAGTAATTATGTTGCAAACATTTGCAGATTTTTCTCATTTTAATGATACCCAAAAATTGTTTTTCAAAGATTGTTTTTTGCGCGGACTCTTCAATTATAATTAACTGCCGATTGTTGAACAATATTTTGTAAATGTACTGGAAAATGAACCGTCCTATCTACCGTTGAAGAATGTTTGACATACATTTGTTTTAGGTATTGTTTACACATACTACATCTCAATAGTTTGTTACCTATTTTCTTGTTCTTTTACGTATGTAGTATATATTTTCTACGTAGCTGTTGTGTACATCAGAGTCGCTATATAAAAATCTATTTCTAGAAAACGTTTTGAGATTTTTTACTTTGCATGCATGGATGAGAAAAACATTTTTTGGTTGGATTGGTACGAAATCCCCATGACGAAATTCGCAAGCCAAAATTCATTGACAAAATCTCCTACATAAAATCTTCAATGGACATAATTCTTTTTTTTGTAAAAAGCAGATAAATTGTTTTTTTTAAGTCTTGAGAGACATATTTCCATTTATTTAATTTAATTTAATTATTTCATTAATAATTTAGGATCCTTTTCCAGGTAGGATGCGTGGGCTATCTCTCTATTACAAATCTTACATATATTTTTAAGACTAATAAAGATTACATACTATTTCAATTTAAATCTAATCTAATTTAAATCTTATTATATATGTTACGTTTAATGTGATAAATCCGGTAATTATAAATACTAACCGGTAATTATTAATAATAACTGCGTATTTTGATAAATGTGATAAATGAGTATAGAATTTATTACATTTACCAGTAATTATTAATAATTACCTGTATGGATTGGTAAATGTGATTAAAATTAAAACTATTTCTTTTAATTTTCTTATGTTTGCCAGTAAAATTAACAAAAAAAAACAAAAACTAAAAAACAAAAGTTATATTTTTATAGTTAAATTAATTATTTATTTCTACAAAGTTTTACAGGAAGAACTTTTATGACATTTGGAATTATACTTGATGTTTAACTTTTTACATTTGCAGCGATTTGAATTACAATTGAACTTACAACTACAGTATTGAAATCCTTGACGACCTATGTTTGAATTAATTGAATTTTAAAGTCGGGGGCTGCCAAGCCCCCGCTACTTATTTATTGAAACCCTGTTTTCGCAGACGGCAGGTAAACGCAGATGGCAAGCTTTTAGTGAAACATAACATCTTTTTGAAATATTTAAGTCTTTAATCTCGACTGCCGGACCGTCAGACCTATCCAAAATTTTTTTAAAAATTAACCTTTTTTCAGAAAAATACAATTTAAACAGGTGATATAGAATTTCGGCACAATTTCTGGAACCCGGGACTTATTGCCTTCATCGTATTTAAAAGCCATTATACCGATGATAAAAAAATAAAAATTTTAAGGCTTTTGGTCCCGATTTCAGGACCGTTGGACCTATCCAAAAAAAATTTTAAAAATATTTATAATATTTCTTACATTTACCTAAGATGGGGGTTTATGTGATAAATTAAATAAATTCTGTCCAAATTTATTACTTTAATCTTTCTATTTGGTAATTATTAATAATGACCGGTTATTATTAATAATTACCAATTTATTACTTTAACCGCAACATATACCGGGTGTTCCGGAGCATGCGTATCACCTTTTTAAGAAGGGAAGGAGCCGTTATTTTAAAATTAAGAAAAAAGTTTGTTAACTAAATCTAGGGTGCTCTATCGATTGGTAATATTTTCAACTTTCGAAAAGGACCGCTAATCGGTTTTTTAAGATCAAAAATCGCCGAAATTGGCCGAAATCGAGATTTTCAGAGGGGAAGGGTTCTACAACAAAAAATAAGAAATTTATGTTAAAAGATTTTTTTTTTTGTTTTCTTAGTATTTTTTCCAAAATTAATAACAATAAAACAAAAATGGTCAATATTTTCCTTTGGTAAACTAAAATGATCATCATTTTTATTAACTAAATTTTTAGTTGTTATTTGGAATATTTCCCTTTTTTTAATTTGCTTTATTTATTTATTTTGTTTTTATTTTGATTTTTACTTTTAAGCCGGAAGAAGGCATTGCGTTCTTCTCTTAATTTTTTATTATTTATCAATTTTACTTTGTAAATTCTAAATGTAAAATCTAAATGTGTTTCCATATGCCATAGGTTGTAAGTAGATTTTTAGTTATCTGTATGTCTTTTTTGTTAGTTAATTTTAGTGTTTGTGTGGTCATTTGGTTGTTACGTGTGTATTGGTAGTCCAGTAGTGTATGTTGTATTGTTAAGTTTTCGTTACCAACCAGATCCTGGTGAGATATTTTGATTTTTGTATTTTTTTTTTTGATATTTTGTTTTTGGGGATTTTGTTTCCTGGGACTCTCTTCCTATTTAGTATTCATAATCTGAATAATTTACAATTCAATAAGTCAAATAACTTTCCATACTATATACTAGCGGGAAGAAGAGTATCCTATGGTATCACTTCACTACGTATTATATAATATTACGGATCAAAATGTTTTACGTTTCAATCTCCTATGGCTTCCTCATAAGATCATTTTCAACGATGATAGCATATATTTTCAATTTTTACTTTTATATTCTGTGCAATATTTTGATGCATTGAAGGAACATGCCAGTCGTTGTAAATTTAATTACTTGGCAAAAACCACGGAACAACGACCACCATCTTAGGACTTTGTTCTGAAATCTTTGAATTGGTGGGAATTCATTTTAATGGAATGGAATAAAAAACAGTCCTTTGAGTGATGTTTACTATTTCGAGTACGTCAAGTCGAAGTCATTGATGTAAAAATATTGCCGCAAAACTACAGAAGAAACAAAAACAGAGAACTTGTATTAATTTACGAATTATAAATAATAATAAAATTTCTATATATTGAAATCGCATTTAACGTTCAAAGAGCAAATCTTTGAACACAATCAAATATAAAATTTCAATCAAAACGAATTGAAATTTCTATTCAAAATGGTGAAAATTGAAAAAATGAATAATTAGCCAAAAGATTAACAGATTTTAGGAGGATATATTATAATTTCGATTGCATTAACCTTAAACCTCATAACATATTTTGTCAAGTAAATTCATAACATGAGCCTGGCAGGCTCACCTTATAATGTGATAGAAAAAAATTATTTTTAATAAATTTTAAATTTTTTATTTCAAATAATTAATTTTTAGATGTTTAAAAATAACAAAATTAACAAAATAAACGCTACCGTTTTTGAAATTGCAGTACGAGATGGTGATAATTGCAGCTTTTTAGTACTAGCAAGCTTTTTGATAAGAGAATTTACTAAATTTTCAACCAAGAGCTCTTAGAAATAAATTTCTTTTACTGGAATTTTTTTTATCCAAATAATGTTGATCTCTATTTTTACTTGGAAGAAATTGGAATATAAGTTTTATTTCGACGTAAAGTTCCTGCAATCGTCAATCCATTAGATAACAAACTTTTTACGAGGTCTAAAGTTGTGAAATAGTTATCCATTGTAATATTCCGTCCAGTTCCAAAATATGATGTGGCCAAATTTGTACCACTACATTTTGTACAAGTCCTGTTGCTCTGTTATTATCTTTGTTCACAGTATATGAAATTTCTTTGAGTAGGTATGCCGTCTGAGAGTTACAAAGCCATCAAATTTTAATACCATACTTGTCAGGCTTTGATTGCATATCTTGGCATTAATTGTTCGTCTACGATAAGATTTTCTGAAGGTATATATAATATTTTCCCAAATTCTTATTTATTACTTCAAACACGTCCCGAATTGGGGCAAATTTGTCAAATCTACTTCGATTACTTCTTGTGGTTTTTTCATCAAATCTAATGAAACGTAAAATTTTGTCAAAACGGTTTACGCCTATAGCATAGCTTTGAATATAATTGAACCATAAGCTTCTAAAACGATCGATAACTTTGGTTATTTGATTTCGAAAAATGCGTGCAATTGCGGCAAATGGTTTCCAGCGCAAAATATTAATTTAGACAAAGCGTTAAGGCCTTTGAGTCCAGTTTTTACCATCTTTTGCAAATAATTCTCCATGAGACATAATAATTTCACCGCTATTATTGGAATCATAAGTTAATTCATCTTCTGCTTCTGAAGCTTCGGATAAATGATCCTCTTCAGAGTCAATTGGCACATCATCGAATTCTATGTCGTCATTTACTTCATCATCATTTATTCATGTCAAAACTGGCATTATTAAGAAATATTATATGAGAGCCTCTCAGGCTCATGTTATAAATTCACGTGGTATTTTTTTTAAGCAAAAAAAAAAAAAAACTATGTATTTTTGTAATTGTAATATGTAAATATTGACCTAAATGAAGATTAGAAAGAAGAATCGTTACAATATTACGAAAAATTTAGAAAACACGTAGTTTTGAAAAAAAAATGAGCCTGATAGGCTATGTTATGAGCTTTAGGGTTAAAAACCGTTTCTAGTACATACCTAAAGTAGTGGGGTTTCTCAATAAATCATAAATGAATTTGATGAAGGATCTGGCTTTAATTCGAAAATTCTTCTAAAAAATTTATTTTTAAAAAGATAGAAAAATTTTAATTTTTCTAAAGAAGTGTGCGAGGGGAGAAGAAAGATATAAAATATATCTGATAAGTTGCATAACAAAATGTTGTTTTCGTTAATTGATGAATTTTACAATAGGCAATAGCAGCTACTAGAGATGGTTTATTTTATACTATCTGATTTCAGATTTGATTTATAGCTTCAAACTTCGTTTTATATTTACTCAAAAGCGTCCCCCTCGCCACTACCATCAACTTTTGTTATCATATTTGTCAAAGAGAAGATTTTTTGTTAAGTAAAATGATGAGTAAACTACACTAAGGCAAATTGAATTTGGTGTTCCACAGGAAAGTGTCCTAGGACCCTTGTTATTTCTCATTTTCACATCAGAGCTTCTGACGTCATCGAGTGTTATTCTCATTGCTACTTTTGCCGATGACACAGCTCTCCTGATGCTGCATTCCGATCCACTTTTATCTTCCGAAAAACTTCAGAATAATCTGCTATACATATAAAGTGAAGAATTAAGTTCAATCAATTTTACTGGCCTTTATAGTGTAAATTATCAGCATATAAAGCTGGAGTTATGAGGTGGAGTTTTGGGGAACCAGATTTACTTGAGTCTCCATAAATAACAAAGATTTAATTTACTCCCAAGTTCGATACCCAACAAAGATCCAAGAAGATCCCAAGTTCGATACCCAACGAAGGCAAAACAACAAATAGTTAATACAGAATAAAGATACAAAAAAAAATATATTTAGTACTGAATTTACATATGAAATTTTTTAATATAAAACGGAGGTAAGAACGTTTTCATACACATGTAAATATCTTATCAAATATTATTCTAAATTACAAAATATTTTAAATACCTATTCTAAATTACACACACACACACATACACAAGAATAAGATAATGTTATACCCAAAAATATTTAATTATATTTTATAGGAGATTAATTTAATTTCAAATTACGTCAAATAATTTCTAAAAGTTAAAATCACGTAGATAATAATTAAGTACAGAAATTAAATTTTTTATTGATAATAAATTCAAAACATTTTTATTTATTTACAAGTCAATTTAAAGATCAATTTATGAGTTCGAAACTGAAACTTAGTCATAATGCAAACTAAGCTTAAAATTTACTTGATTTTATTTAAATTTTGAATTTTTACATTTAAATTTGATTACTAAGAATAAAATAAATGATTTATTAATTATAGATGAAACAGATCAGTCATAGGACGATGGTTCCTTCAATCATATTTTCTTGTTGTTTTCTAATAATGCACAAATTGTAATTTATATATTTTTTTATTAGAAGCAAGAAAAAGTAAAAGTGGGGACATTATTAACATCTTGAACAACTCATCAACTTAATGTTGAATTCATCATTATAAGTTGAACCATCTGCAATTTACGACGTATTGTTATAAAACTATGTTAACTTAATACAAAGTTAGTCTGAATTTAGAATCAGCTATACAGATATAATTACAAGCTGTAATTATGACACTGGAGTTTGATATAACACTAAACCGCTGCTGGTATAGTGGTACATATATAGATAAATATCGGGAATTATATATATAATTTAAGGTAAGCTAGTACACAGGCAAACTAGGTAGCGGGTTGTCTTGCTAGAAATAGAATAGATATTGATATCAGCCTGGATAATATAACTTATTTATATATTTAGCTCGAACAGTTTACCATTCAGTAGTACATTACTGTAATAATATAAAAGATTAAAGTACAATTAAATTTACTTTTTATACGATAAAAGAAAAAAAATTCAAAATACAAATGATATATATATACACGAGCATATATATATCTAAAGGTATATTTTTTTTTCTAATTAAGAATTAAAAAAGTATAGTAAACAAAATATTCAACGAATTTCATATACTTTTCGTCTTAAGTCTTAATGTATGTGTTCTTTAGATATTAAAAAATTTATATAATTCTTATACTTATTACTAACTGTAACTACTATTAACATTCTATTAATGGCTTCATATTTCCCGTAATTTGTTCCTTGTAATGTTATTTTGAAAAGATTTGAATGGTGTAAGCAAGTTTTTGTATTAATGGTGATTTTATATTTTTACTTGAAGTGGAAATTGTACCTAACGCCTTTAACAATTTGGAAAATAATTAAAACATCAGCTACTTTACCTCGCTTCCACAGACAGTTAAGGCGGAGAAGATTTACCCTATATTTATACGGAGATAGTTTTCCAGTTTTATATAGGTGAATTACAAAATAGAGACCAAATTTGATATGCATATTCAAAATGGGGTCTAACGAACGGAGCATATCTAAAATGATTTGAGAATGTGGGAATCGTAAAGCTCCTTTGATCAACCCCTTATTAAAGCCAACCTTGAATTAGTTTTGTTAATGATATTTTCGTAATGGAGCTTTGACTAATCATTTATCATTAAAATAAACTTCTAGATTCTAACTGAATTAACTTTTTCTTAATACATCAGTGCACATTTACTACTGTTTAACAAAAGATTGTTTTAATGCTCTCATATATGAATTTTCAAATCGCTATTAAAAATTATTGAAGTCATATCATTGATGGCAATAATGAATTAAAGTGATTCTAAACGGCTACCCTGTGGAACTTCGGAATATGTTATGAAAGATGATGAAGGTGTAGAGTAGAATAACTCGTTTTTGTAAGGTATTTATAATTATAATTATAATTTTAGCATAACAATACTAAATTTAAAAAATAATTTTATTAAAATTACTATTTGACCTAAAGGACCTATAAAGTTGGCCTACAGATTTATCTGTAGGATTAACTGTTAAAATAAATAAGTAAATAACTATTCGTATATACTAGTTTGAAACTATAATGAATATTTGTTATGTTTGTTAACGATCTGATGATTTAGAGATTTTATTAAACACGACTTAGATATTTAATTTTGTATGATTTATTGAATATGATTATTTAGAGATTCTAAAAAAGTAAAAAAAAAAAATAATTCAAAATTTCTTCTTCCATGTGGATTATTTCGGTTTGTATTTTATACAAATTTAAATTTGGTGATAATAATTGTGACTAATTTGTTATTTTTTTTACTAAAATTTAATAATTAAAATGAATTTAAAAAAAAATATTTTATAATGTATACGAGTACATAACATGTGTATATTTTTTGTATTTTATTATTAAATTTGTTTTTAATAAATAAAAAATGTATATATAATATATTTACAAATTGCTACAATATCAAAAAATGAATTAATTTTTGGTATTATGTACCTGATAGAAGAATTAGATAAAAATAGGGTGATTTTATGATCTAAAAGAAGTCAAGTCAATGCATTATACAATTCGTACAATTTTACCCGATATTAAAGTTTTTTAAATGAATAGTTTGGTGAAAATTGTGTGAACTAAACCTGACACTGACATCAATGTTGTATCAAAAATTATATATAAACTAGCAAAAAGGCCCGCCATATGACGGTGGTAAATAAAAAAAAATGTTTTAAGACACTGCAAAAAAAAAATTGGTATTAATAAACTTACCTACTCAAATATTATATAAGTGTTTTTGTGTAGTGCAAAACTTTACAACAAATTAAAAAAAACCATACATTTCCCAAAAACCGCGTACTGAAAATTGTAACAAAAAATTGATTCTTGATTATTTATCGTGTAAATTTTATAAGTCAAGATAAATAAAAAAATAAAAAATTCTTTGAATATTTTTATTATTTATTTATTTAGAGTGCGCAACTTAATTCCAAAAAGAACAATATTTGTTAAACTATAATGTTTTATCTATAAAGATTAGTAATTGGATATTGCCATTTCTTTATATCCAATGCTTCTAAATCTTATACTTATAAATTTGGTTGGCATACACGTATTTTTTCAACACATTCAACAAATTTATTTGACTAAAATACCAAAATTTTTTAAGGTATAGTTACAAAAACTATACAGTTGTTTTCTTTCTCAACTCCTACTTTTTCCAATGTCTAACCTTGTTTTCTATTTTTGATAATAAAAAAGGATAATTTAACGGGGAATAGTCAAAATCTGAGAATAAATGACAATTCTGTGGTATTGGAGATAAATATATTCTGGGAATAAATTGTTTCCCTTATAGCTGCACCGATTATTAAGTTTGATTTTAAATTTTTGACAGCTAACCGGCTTCTATTGCAGACACCACGTTTGGTATTTAGGTTACTAAGTAATATTATTATAACTTCAACTTTCAAATTAAGTTTATGTGGAAGCATTCCACTTGGACAGCAGTCATTTAAAAATCCCACGGGTTAATTATTGAATCTTATTATAGTTTTTCTAAAATGTTTAATACTTGTTCGTTAATTGTATTTGATATCAGAATTTTTAAAGCAAAGTATCTACTTTTTTGAATAGGCAGCAAAACTATTTACATTCAAACTCGTTCCAAAAATTTCTGGTATAATTACGCTCGTGCTTTTCTTTTTTTTCTTTTCTACATATTATCATCATATACACATATCCATGAATTGAATACCTATTTCTTAAATCAAACAGAACAAAAAAAATTTGATTCAAAACAATATTTTTTTGTTATTTCCTTTCGACCGTTCTCTTGAAAACAATTTTTTAAAAAAAAAGCAAAAAAAAAAAAAAACATTAAATTTCAAAAGAGAGAGATTAATTTTTGTATACAATTTTTTTCAAATGCATGGGAGTGATCATTTTTGTGTTATGAATTCTGCTAAATAATTTCTGTTTGTTATTATTGTAATACTAATAAAATGCCACGCTAACGCAGCAGCAGCAGGACATTGCGTTTTATTATATAAGATATATAAATATATAATTTCTGGTTGTATTTCAATAATATTTCTTCAAACCAAACTTAACTAAAATCTAATACAATTAAATTTTGTTTCATGTTCAAATCATGTTTGCTTCAATTATTTGAGATACATCAAAAGCTTAATCATATTTAAAGTATTGTTACTAGCTTATTTAAGCCATATTTAAGGGCATATATTGAATTTGATTTTAACGTCGCAATTTGGCTGAAACATTATTTTATTATATTTGCCTTAATTAACTTGCCTTGGACTTTATATGTTTGTTTCAATTTGATTCAATTCAACAAAATACGCATTTCAATAACCATTTAACCAAAGTATATCCATTAAAAGAGTATGAACTCATGTATGTATTCATTTGTTTGCACACAAATTCATATACAAATTTGATAAACATTGTCAGAAATAGACGATAATAAGAATTTTACGTGTAAGAAAAAGAAAAAATATAGTAAACAAAAGAGAGTAACAAAAAAAGTTGGCTGAAATTAAATAAATAAAGTTTATAACTTTGAAAAAAATTTTCGACAAAAATTTCGTTGAAATATTTAACAATATTATTTTCTAAATTGTATCAACTATGCATAAGATTTTTAGGAGACCTAACTAAAACAGCGTTATCATATTCTTTAAATTCTGTGATTTGTAAATAGATGTTGTCCTCAGTATTATTTTATAATCGTATACCAATATAATAAATATTTAGGTTTACTAACATAATTAATAAAAAATAATAATGTTTGTAACTCCAAATTATTACTGACAAAAATATTAATAATATTTTATATTATTGTAATGTAATTATAATTTAATATTTTTAATAGGTATATACGAAAATAATAATGTTTAAAACGAAAATATTAAAATAATAAAAGATCAGAATTAATCCTCGTATAAGGAAACAAACTAAATTAGAACTAACATTTTTTGCCACCCTGCCTCATATAAATAATGGAAGGAAACGTAAACAAATCCAAAGGAGAATAATGAGAACGCAAAATTATTTTACAGTATAAAGCAAAAGGCAAACATCTGTTTTGTACCTTTCTCTCTCATAACAAATTTGGTATACGATCAATTTTACCTCTTTTAACTAATGATATTTTGCTCGGTTTGGTATTTCTTAAAAATTAGGTTTACGTAAAATGGGGGTGTATATTCTTGTTAATATAGATTATAGATATTCTTTGCATTCAACTAAGGTGAAATTTACATGTGTGTGTACTAATAATGGAATATGGATATTTGATAAAGTTAAAATTTGGTTTCTCTTTAAATTCACTATATTTATTGACATTTCTATGGTATAAAGAAGCAGAAAAAAAAAACAAAAAAGGAATACAAAATAAATGTGTGCAATACAAATCATTATCATTATATTTCAATCATTTGCTATTATTATTCAATTTCAATTATTTTCAATCACAATTCATCATTTTCATTATAATTTTTTTTGTGTTTTTAATTTGGTTTCTTTTATTATTTCTCTTTCTCTCACTAAGTATATGGAAATACACGTACATGTGTCATATAGGGCTTGCATTTGTTACATACATAATCATATGGCTTAGTTTAATTGAAAATAAAATGCAAGCATTATTTATGGAAGAAAAAGAAATTTGAACCTATCAGTTATCTATCACTCAGTTAGAAATGACTCTTCTCGAATGTAAAAAAAGTTTAATTTCGATTTATGCATGTATATATTATACTTTTATATGCCAATTTATGCTTAGGCAGCGTTTACACGTCGGACAAAATCGAATTTTATCGTAGATAAAATCGGATGAGTGTTTACATTTCAGACTTTTTCTCAGATTTAATCTACGATTTTACGTCAAATATTTTTTGTATTTAACAGGGTTTCTTTTTATAAAGTGCGTAATTTTTTATTGGTGAAAATTTTTTAATACGTAAATCTACAAAAATTTTTTAAAAATATACATATTTTTATAAAATTTGTTGCAGTAATATTAAATATAATTACACATTTGAAGTATGAGCAATAATAACCAAATTGCGTTAGAGCGAATTTTAGTGCCATTTGATTATATGTGTTGTTCTTTGAAAATATATTATTTTTCATTAAAAAAATATTTTCACTAAAAAGTCGAAAATAAAATAAGGGAAAAAAAAATTTTTTTTTTAGAAATATTTGCCTTCAATTTAAGCGTATTTAAAACTACAAAAATAAACTTTAGAATCGCAGCTGGATATAATGTTTTCATAACAAGTTATGATTGAAATTATGGAAAAAGCAAATTAGCCGAAATTCTAGGAAGTCTTGAGATGAGATTAAGAGATTTGGTAAAAACTTCGGCTAATTTGCTTTTTCCGTAATTACAATCATAACTTGTTATGAAAACATTATATCCAGCTGCGATTCTAAAGTTTATTTTTGTAGTTTTAAATACGCTTAAATTAAAGGCAAATATTTCTAAAAAAAAAATTTTTTTTTTCCTTATTTTATTTTAATTTAATTTAATCAAAAAGTTATTGTTTTTAAAAAATGAATAGCTACTTGCTAATTTTCACATTTTACTAATTGTGGATTAAAAATGAAACCCCTTGATAAAAAAAATAAAAATTTAATATTGAAATTTGATTGTTTTTGATTAAATTGAAACAAATGATGAATTTAAATCTTATTGATTTCATTCATGGTAAAATCCTACAATTGTAGGATAATAATGAAAATTCCAGTTTTATTGATAACCATATTATATTAGAATATTTCATGATAACAAAATTATGTATAAATTAAGTAATTTAATTGTTGTCAGTTTTCCTTTCACTAATATTTTTTTAATATTTGATTGCAAATATCGATATTTCGGAAGCAACATACTTCCTTCATCAAGTGCTTGTCTGACTAACTGTTACCTGACAACAATTAAATTATTTAATTTAAATTATTACTACAAATAAAAAAATCCGATTAAAAAATAAAAAATTTTATAACATTAGAGCAATTTCTCATTCTGATTTCTGACAAAATAAGAAAAGTAGATAATCGGATTTAAAAAAGTGTGTTGAAGATTTGGGATCAACATTCAACGTCGGAACTTTGTTTTCGATATAATTTTTGAATTAATAAAACTTATGTACAGCTTATTAAGCTGATGAGTGATGTCATTGCTTAGAGTTTTATTAGTAAGTAAAAAAATTTGTATTGGATTGTCGCATTCACTCCAAAAGTTTCAGACATATTATTACGACTTAAAGACATTTTCAAGATTTTTTTTCTTTGTTGTTTAAAGACAATATGTTTTCTACTACTCGTACCCGCAAAAAGTGGAGGATGCTGATGAGTCAGGTCCAGGACCTACATGGTCTATTTGTCACCCAAATAATAATATTAAATGATTTAACAATATATGATTTTGTATACTCTAGGAATTTATGCGCTTCAGACAGCTTAACAATTTATGTAGCAATTTTTACAAAATTATCTAAGTATGTTCTCAGCTAAAAATCTTTTCTATTAGGTAAATTTTATTGTTGAATTAATTGAATTCTTGTGCTTGACTTTCTTATTTCAAATTATTTTTTTTTAATTAAAACTTTTTTAGTATATTTTTGTCTAAATCTTTTTCTGATGTTATTATAAATACTGTAGTATTAAAAAAAAATATTCCGTACATTTACAATTTAGTTAAGTTTTTCAATCTCCTCTAAGCTATTTCAATCTGCAGCATACAATAAATATATTTAAAAAATATTTGTAATTGAGATGATGTTTTGTAATTGAAAGAAATTAATTTTGTTTTAAGCGTTGTATACATATATACTATATTATGTTACAGTAAATTATTATCAACATATATTTTTATGTAATTTACGCTGCATAATTTTAATTAATCTAATCTGACATTATGTGCAACATGCCAATAATGTCATGCGATTTGATAAGAAAATTATTTTATTTAAAAATTTCCATAATTAATTCATTTAGCATTCATTCACTTAAAAAATTTAAAATTTCTAAAGTATTTTAATATAAAAATGTTTTATAAATTATAAAATTATTCTTAAAAATTTGTTTATTTTAATTTAAAATATTTTTTTTTGTTTTATTTCTTTTTTTATTTAATTTTAATTTTCTGAAAAAAATAAAAAAATATTGAAAATTATAAAAATTACTGGTGTTGGCTTATGATTTTAACTTTAAAAAAATTTACCGCCAATATTTTTATTATTCCGATTTCCAATGCTGGCGTTAAATTCTATATCAGTAAATACAAAACCAAAAAACTACCCTGAAGATAAATTTCAATTTAATACATTCAAATAGTTCAACATTTGTTTACTTCAACTTTAACGTTAAAGTTAAAAGCCGATACCAGCATTATAGCGACGTTTATATTTTACACTAATGCGGTTCATTATTTGTTTCAAATTAAACCTATTCAACGTTTCAAGATCAACTCAATCAACAACAATAATTAACTAATTCAAAGTAATACAATATAATATAGATTAATTCAAATTAAAACTGAATTTGGATACATATAAAGAACAAAACATATCAGGATGAGGATCTTCTTCATAGAAAAAAATAAAATTTTGTTTGTACTTCAATTTTGATATTTTGGCTATTATCACAATTCACAACCATAAGAAGACTCATCTATTAGAAATTGTTGTTGTAAATATATTAAAAAGTCAAATTATTGTTATAATCACTATTATCAACATCATCATCATCATTATCCCTTATCGAGTTTTATGTTGGTCTTACTTCAAAGGAAAGCTTTAATTTCTCAATTGAAAATTTTTTCTACTGTCACAAATAATTAAAGACGTTATGAATCAAATCCGAATGAAATAAGTCACAAACTTAAAAAATTAAATAGGCCTGATATATGTAATTAAAATAAAATCATACATAAGTCTGATTATGATTAAGTTCGAAAATTCAAAGAATTTTTGTTTTTATTCGTGTGCTATCCTAATTTATTGTTCAAACAAAAAGTTTTGACTAAAAATAAGAACACATGCGAGTATCCAATGACGATCGAAATTAAAATAATTAAGAACAATTTCTGACATAAAACTAGTACATATTTCTATCATTTATACATTAAACAAATCTTACTTGAAAATCTTGTATGAAATCGTGTTCACTCAATCTAAACTACATATATCCAACAATTTTTTTGAAAATATAAATTTCCGAAATCCATTCAAACCATTTTAATATTTTCAATTTCTTAAGACCTTAACTACACTTTCTCCAAAAATTTTATTTTTCCAAGTGATTTGAAAGTAGAGAATTAGATAAAGAAATATAATTATTTAAAGGAAATATTTTTTTGCAGTCGCTTCCCATAAGCCGTCGTCCCAATTTATTAAAACATTACCTTGTTCTCTGATGTAGAAACAAATCGCACATTGGAACTACATGAAACAATTAACGTAACAATATAATTAATTGTATAAAATCATTGGTTAAGCTTAAGATACTTGTGTCGCTCCTTTTTAAGAAAAAAAAACTATTTGGCTTAGGGTAAATGGGATTAAACTTACATTTTTATTCAAGTTCGTAATCGAAAGTAAAACTGGTTCGGGAAGTTGCCATATAGTTCCACAAATCGAAGATTCACAAATCGAAGGTGTTACAGAACTGATAATTTGTGATTAGTTATTCCCTCAAAAATAAATAAACGCATCTTACCATTTCCAAAAGTTTTGCTTGCTGGCTCGGAATATGTTGGAGTGAAAATAATTCTTATATAAGCTTGGAATTTACTATAACTTAGTAAAAAAAAGAAATTCTGAAGATGAAAAATTGAAGTAGCAATGATATTACAATCACCAAATTGAAGTAGTTAGCTACTAACAGTATTTCTAACTTTGTTGGATTTGATCTAAGGTATTTGACATTTTTTTATATCAACTAAAATCAGAAGCTCCAATCAGCAACAACTATACAATATCAGATTAATAATAAAATTATAAATCAAACGTTATTTCATCTTTATGCTGTTGAAGCACAAATTCAAACCAATTACAAATTTTGAATTGGACCCCCACCCCAAATGTGTTCAAATATCTGTTATGCCTAGAATATTTTTTCAGAAGTCATTCTTTTAAATTCGGTTGATAAATAAAATTTGATTGAAGTAAATTTTATTTATACAATTTTGGATCCGGACAACGTGTGATGACTTTAATAGTACATAAGAAACTTAACAGCGTATTTTGATTAGTTTCCCTTTTTCAGAAGTAGATCAAAAACCCATAACTCTTTATAATTATTTTTGTATAATTATTTTTGATTTTACAAGGTATTTTACATTTTCTGCTTGTATTTTAAGCTTTTGGCTCCATTTTATTGTACAGAATTTTCTAAGAGCTTTTCTTTCGAAAGAATGACATACACCTTTGTGAACATTTAATTCTGATCTTAATAATTTTTGCTTTAATTACTTTGCTCTACTCTTCATTTATGGTAAATAAAATAATAAATTGTCAGTTTAGATCTAATTTTCAGTATGTCTAAACATTTTCATATATGTATATATATATACATATTTATTTATAATTTGTCTGTTTGTACTTGACTTCTAAGATTTTTTCTTGTTTTATTTCATAACTATTCTCTAGCATCTAGAATTTAATCATAGTCAAATTTAAGTAAACAAATAGAATCATAGGGTATCAAGAAAATTTCTATTAATTATTGTTATATTAATATAAAATTTCGATTGGAATGACGTTTTAAATAAATTAAATCTTTAGTTAAATCTAAATTCCTGATATTCAATCACATTAAATAATTTTTATCGGAAAAAATTTCAATTCATATTTTGAAGTAAACAACCTGTTATTGTTCAAAATTTAATTTTTTTTTTGTTTTATTTTTCTTATCAAAAATCAAGGGGGGTATTTTTTTTGTTTTTATTAAGACATAATGTTAAAATTGGAATTTATATTGATTTTTATTTTGAAAATATTTGCAATTTGTAATCTATTTTTATTTATAAATAAGATGGACTTGGAAACATGGAAAGAAAATGTTTGAAAATTAGTTTTAGGGACGTATTGAGAATCAAAATGTTTTTTTTTGTTTTTTAATATTCTGTCTTTATTTAAGTTAATGCCATATGTTTATTTAGAACTATAGTTTATTAAGGGAGAATTCATTTCTATTTACCTCGCATTTGTTGAATGCGACGTTATAACTCTCAAAATTTATAAATTTTTGTATACATCCCGACCTCTTGATAACCATAATCAGTCCTGAAATTTTGAACAATCACAAACGTAGAAGTACAGTAAATCTAAAGTGGTTGCATTTACGATAAACTCCCAACTAAAAAAATAATACATAGATATTTCTATAGTAATACAAAATTTATTATCCTTACAAAATTGTTTAGATTATTTCAAGAAAATTGGAAATTTCTTAAAAGAAAAGTCATTCTAGGTTATTTAAAAATACCTAATACCAAAAGTCGTAATTGTATAGAATATACTGGCGTGTTATTTGACACGTACATTACTAAAAAATATATCAGTAATACATTGTCAATAAAAATGTTATAAAAATTTTATAATAAACAATAAAAATGAAGAAACTACTTAATAATAAATAGATAATGAAGTTGTTATGATTTTAAAATGTTTATTTATCTCCTGCCGATACTCCAAATTGTTAAGAGTATATGTAAGTATATATTTTTTGTTATTTTATTTAAAAAATATCTGCAAAATTTAGTACATAATTCTAAAATTAAATTGGCAATAATTCCGAAAAACTCTTCACTTTGATTTTTTTCAATTCATTACCACGAAGAAATATTATGTAATGAACTTTTTTGGACGGAAAGCATAATCATAATCATATTTGTTACGATCCCAGGTTGAAGTTTAGTTTTATATATTCTTGCAAAAACAGTGTGATGGTTCCTGATGGTACCAGAATGTAAATTTTATCTCCAGTTTTTTCCAAGTTCAAAGCAATCCAGTTTTTTTTAATTGATACCGTGATACCGTGTAAATCTTCACATAAGGTTTCTCAGCAATTGTCTGCTGCCTTTAGAGACTAGATTTAGAAAATAATTCTCGTAGGAATCTCTTACCCTCCCATGTCTTTGAGGTTATTTTTTCTGCAGCTTTTAATGTATTCTGTACAAGGTTTTCCCCCGAAAAATTTAGAAAAGATGTAAAAGGTTCTTCTTTTTTTTATACATATAGCCAAAATACTAGGTGGGAACCTTTTATACCGATTGGTACATTTGGCTAGGGTGGGAAAGGAAAATTAGGAAAGGAGGATAATTACGAACGAAGTTGTTAATGTTTGCCTTAAACTTATTTAAGCCATAAATATAGAATTTATAATTTTTTGTGAACAAATAAGATGGAATTTGGTTCCACATTCGGGATGTTAAGGTTAAATCTTAAAGTAAACCTTATTCTAGACCCACATATGTCAGCTTCTGTGCTATACTTTATTTTTTGAAACATCAATGTATAAAACACTATGCAGTATCGAGGCAGTGTACCTTAAAGATCTAGAATGTCATTTCTCTTTTTTATAATATAGATTGTCTAGTTTCCACGTTATAGCCAACATTTGGGGGAAAGTACAATATGTATACTATTTTTTTCGAAAAGTTTCACATAATGTAAAATTTTTTTTATTCCAACACTATGGGATAAACACCCTAACTGCCATTACGCATAGACTTGGCGTGATACACAGTTAGTTTTTTGTTTCTTTTTGAATTTTTAATATGTCAACTAATTTATATATGGAAAACTACATCTATTGTAGTTGTATAGTTTAACTCCACTTTCATCATACTATCATATCTCCATTTTATTTTAAGTGATAAACAAATTGTATTGTATTATATTATTAGTTTTAAAGAATCGAATTTTTTTTTACAACATCATTATAATTCATTAATATTATTTTCTCACTTCATCTTACTTCTACCTACACCTACTTCCATAATACATTGAAAAAAAAATTACTTCTTTCAGTTCTCATTCTTTCATTCATAATTAACTGTTCTTGCATTACATTGTATATATATTATTTACTAATATATAATATAGAGAAATATTTTGACATATACCTAAGTAGGCCTCTAAGAAGATATTTAACTTCTTAATGTGTTCCGCAGACTTACCAGGACCAACACCAGAAGTTTAAAAAAATATCATAACGATACTTTTTGTATAAAATGAAAAGAAAATTCAACGCGAAAGCTTTTCGGAACTATTGTCGTTAAATTTTATTAATAAATTTAAAATTCCATGTGTATTTGTGTATTGTAGCTAAAAATATTAGACGCCGTAATAAGTATTTTAAATTTAAAAACAGTCCAATAAATAAATGTAGAAATTATTCATTATTGGTGAATTTTCGTAATTATTAAAAAGTAAAATAAAAATGGAAACTACTCAAAAATTAAAATATTTTAATGTCAAGATTAATATAATTAGTTACTAAGTTATACTTGCAAAATATTATTCAATGTCGTATTCTCCAATACATTGCAAATCCAAAAACCAATAATTAGCTGTTTTAACAAATATTAACTATAAAAATTATAAGTCATGAAAAAAGCATGAAAGAGATTTTGTTATGTTTTTCACTTTTAATATATTTCAAATAAGCATTATAGATAGTATCAATAGAAGCATAATTATAACAGCTCTGAGAAATTGAGGAATACAACAGAATAAAAAAAAACTAAACTATTTTCAAATTAAACTCAAATTATATTTAAAGTTATTTGCAATTTTTATTTTATTAATTCCATACAACAGTTTATTTCGTTCATTTTAATATTTTATTTTTGTTTTAATCTTCTTGACAGTAACTTAGGTAGAATCACCTTTCCGTGCTTAATTAAGTATTGTACTGCAAATTTATACTACAATATTTCGGCTTATCAACTCATTAAATGTGGAAAACTATTACTATTGTCAAGAGTTAAGCCTTCTTAAATAGGATAGCTCCATAAGAGTTAAGAACTAAGTTAAGTAAAATAGTTCAATAGAAAGAAGTTTTACTGTATAGTTGACTTTTTTTGTAGTAGAAAAATATAATTTTATTATTTTTTTGATTTAATATTGAAAATATTCTAAATATAACCTGTTGGAATCTATTTAACCTTTTTAAAACAATAATGTTGTAATTAATTTAAAAAAAAAAAACAAAACAAAAAATAATCTCATCAGGTCACATGTGTTGCAATTAAATTTATTACCAAATTAATGTATAGGTTATCAATTCATTTAGATGCGGTCAGTTTTCTATTTAAGAATGCCATTAAATATATAGTATTGATAATAGGTGAATAAAATAATAAAAACCCTTCCTGAATAAAACTATTTAAAAATATTAGAATTGAAATAATATTCAACAGTTCATTCTAAAATCACTCTGTTTTTGTATAAAAAATGGGATAATTAAATAAAATGAAACTATTCTTTTTAAGAAGGCTTAGTTCCGGACAATAACAGTAGTTTTCCACATTTAATGAGTATAAATTTGCAGTACCCTACTTAATTAAGTACGAAAAGGTGATTCTACCTTACTGTCAAGAGTGTAAAAAAAAAAATTATTATTTTTTCTTGTCGCAAAAATGCTAGATAAAATTCCTTTATTTATTTAACCAAAAAAAGTGTATAAAACTATACAAAAAGGTACAAAAACTAAAATAGTAAAAATTTCATATTTCACAGTTGTTTAACTGTATGTAGATCAAACAAAGTGTAGTAAGTAAACGAATAACAGCATCTCATACAATGTAATGCAAAAACAGTTTCTATATTAATTTCAATATCAGGTAGGTAGGTAGGTAGAAGTGGCCATTCCAGCTACTTCTGGAAAACCAATTAGCACTTAATTGTGTCTTTTTGATACCACGACTCGAGTGACCTATTTCGTATTGTCAGTTGTTATAGGTGGTCGTTCTCTTATCTTCACTCTCCTCAGGTACTCAGTACTAGGGCCACCCTGTGAGATTAAGAAGGTTGATCAGATCTCCTATTTTGCTTTCCGCGATAAAACCTATATTGCTGGGGAAAGCTTCACCTAAAGTCCGGCGTCTGACTCTAGCTAATGTTGGACAGCTGCAAAGGAAGTGTTGAAAAGTTTCTGCCTCATTCTGATCCTTGCAACTGCGACAGTGGGGATTGTTGAGAATACCTAGCTTGGCAGCGTGGCTTCCTATTGGCCAATGACCCGTACTGATGACTACTACTCTTGCTATATCAGTACGGGACCTGGTTAAGAGTTGTTTGGTTTTATTAATATTATACGCGGGCCATGTTTTCTTCGAGATCGCACAGGTATTTAGTCTATGCCACCTTTCATTCGCTCTGGCCCGAAAGTATGAATGGATGCGCTCTTTGACGACTCTCATTTGACAGTGAATGTCTTCCTCAAGGGGCCTGCCGAGATTGGAACCTTGCCTTGCCAGTTCATCGGCTCTCTCATTTCCATCTATGTTACTGTGACCAGGAATCCATAGTAGAGAGATCGAGAACCGGTTATCTAAGTTTCCAATTTCGTTTCGACATTGTTCCACCAGCTTAGAACAGATAGTGTCCGCCACCAAAGCTTTGATAGCGACTTGACTATCCGTGAAAATGGTGACTTTTGTTTTGGTCGTATGAATGTGATTAAAGGTTTTAAGCGGTTCCCTAATTGCAAGCAGCTCTTTTTGAAAGACACTAGCGTATTTAGGGAGACCATAAGATTTTGATATTTCTAGATCTTCTGAGAAAATTCATGCACCTACTCCGCAGTTCATTTTAGACCCATCAGTGAAAATTCCTATATCATTTTCCCTTTTCTTTAAACCACGCTTCCAATCCGCCCTGGCAGGAAAACCTACTTTAGGCTTTTTGTTGAAGCTCAGTTTAGTGGTGATATAATCGGTTGTGTTTGGCAGCAGTTCATTTGGAAACTGACCTATGATATTACCGTGGCCATATGGTATGGAATACCAGAAGCCAGTTTCTCGTAGTCTGACTGCACTGCAGGATGCAACGTATTTCAAACAAATGTACAAATCGGGAGGAAGGAGATTCAGGATCACATTTAGAGCGTCAGTAGGGCTCGAGCGTAAAGCATCTGTGATTCCAATTCCCGTCGCTCTTTGTATTCTCCCGAGTTTGGTAATATTGTATGTCCTATTTACCGCTGGCCACCAGGCTAACGATCCGTATGTAAGAATAGGACGTACCACAGTTGTATACATCCATAGTAACATCTTCGGTTTGAGTCCCCCCTCTTACCAAAGGTTTTACTGCATGTGTAGAAAGCTATACTCGCTTTCTTGATTCTATTTTCTATGTTTAGTTTCCAGCTGAGCTTAGTATCAGGTATGATTCCTAAGTATTTGGCACTATTAGTGAATGTGAGTGTTTGACCGTTTAGCTTCGGGAGATTAAAGGTTGGTATCTTAGTTTTTGTGGTAAGAGCATCATCTCTGTTTTGGCGGAATTAACACTTAGGCCGCAGCTTGTAGTCCATGTACTAATCCTACCAAGAGCACGTTCCATGATTTCACTGATCATGGAGAGATAGATCCACGATACCAGAACAACTACGTCATCTGCATACGCAACCACTTTGATCCCGTCTTTTTCAAGGTTTAGTAATATTTTATCTATGACTAATAACCCGAGTAACGGAGAGATGACACCTCCCTGGGGTGTTCCTCTATTTACATTTTTGGTTAAACTTGATTGTCCCATATTTGCTTGGATGACTCTCGATTCAAGCATGGATACAATCCACTGACTAAGGCATGTTTCCACACTATGTTTCCATGTTTCCATTCTATGAATCGATCATAGAATTTTTAATGGTTTCAGTTCGAACATTATTGAAAGCTCCTTCAATATCTATGAACGTGGCTAAAGTATATTGTTTGTAGTGAATGGTTTTTTCTATCGTACGCACTACCTCATGAAAAGCCGTATCGGTTGATCTTCCTTTGAGGTAGGCATGCTGAGATTTGGATAGGCGTGTCATGCCCATTTTCGATTTAATGTGGTAATCCAAAATGCGTTCGAGGGTCTTAAGTACAAAGTACGATAGACTGATCGGTCTGTAGTCCTTGGCAAATTTGTGACCTCTTTTGCCCGCCTTGGGAATAAATACTACACGAACATGTCTCCATGCTTCGGGTACATGATTACGTGCAATACAACTTTTGAAAATTGTCACCAACCATGGGGCTACTTTATCTTGCAACTTTTGGAGCATAATGGGCAGTATGCCGTCAAGGTCAGGTGACTTATACGGAGAGAAGCTAATTTCAATATCAACTAAAATGTTAATTCAATTCTATTTCAAATTCTCATCTAAATCAAAACAATTACAAAGGGTAAGTCTCCAAATCAGCAAAAAAAATCCATAATGACCTTTGCCAAACAAAAAAAAACTATTTCTGCTTGTTATTGTCATTTCACTTTATTATCCACGGTACTGAAAATTTTTAGTACATATTTTTACTACAATGTTTATTTTCGAGAAATTTATTTTATCAAATTTCTGGCTTATTAGCAGGATCGTATCCAAATCTCGCCAGTAAAAGTTTCAACGGGTTTCATCAGTTTAAAAGCTTTAGGTAAAATATAAATAGTTAGGTTTATTATTTTTACCAGCATATTTACCTAAGTCATTTTCATGCGTAGCCGCTGTTCGATACGAAAAAGAGGATGTCTCCTTTTTCCAGGATTAATTCTGCCATAATTTTATGAACTTTTTTTGTGAATTTTTGTTTCTGGATTTCGGTTTGTGGATTTGCTCGCTAACCCCAATTTTGTTATAAAAAATTATGCAAAAATAAACGTTTTTTAAATTTAATTTATAATTTTGTATTTTAAAATTACAATCATTAAAATAAATTAATTTGTATTCAAATCAATAAACTATTTTATAAACAAAATTTATATTTTATTTAAATTTAAGATTTCGGAAGCGAAAGGTTCCAAATTTGAAGAAGGTATATTTTAATACTTTCAAAAAATTAATACCATTTTATTTTTGCCTTCGCAATTTTTTGCCTCCTCAATTGGGGTAGAAGGAACATATTTTTTATCTACAAAACTATATTTATTTCGGTAAAAAACCTAAAACAATTTAAATAATTTTAATCTTTTTATTCTCATGTTATTGCTTTCTTGATAATATTGAAAACAAAAGAAAAAATAAAAACAAAAAACAAATAAGTTGAATTAATCTAATTCTTATAGAAAATTCTTGAATTCAAAAGAATGACCACTTACTGATTTTCAAAAAAATTCAAGTACATAAAAAAAAAATCGTATGATTTTAAATTTAATAATATTGAACTATATGTACATAATGTGTTTTAAACATACAATTTGTATTATCTTTTACAAAGTGATTGATTGGTCGAATCGAATTGAGCAAAAAACTGTTATTATAGTGATTAATTGTTTAGATCAAATCGTTTCCATGATTTGTAAGATTTTTTATTTTTAATTTTCATTTGACCTATTTGGTTTTGCATTACTATATATTATACTCTCTTCTTTACCTTACATATCTTACTAAAATAATCAAATTATTAGTATTTTTATTATTATTCTTTTATTTATCGTTTTAATGTATTTGTACAATATATTATTTTCATATGTTTTAATTCTATATTTCGAGAGCTTATATTACTAGAATATTTACACCTTTGATTTGTAATTATTTAGATTAACCTGACTTAAATATTTAGAATAAATTCAATTTGCAAAGTCTTATGCTTAGTTCACTGATTCAGATCATTTTGTTCCGAACAATTTTGTTAGAACAGAATTCTTATGATTGCGATTCATTGCTTCAGAACATTGTGTTCCGAACAAAAAAAATTTAAACAGCAGACATTAACATTTGAATTGATTTGAATTAATTTTAAAATTTTTGTTTATTTCAATCTCAATATATCAAATCATTGTTATTCAAATAAATAAAATTATTAAATAATAAATAAAATAATATTGTTAATATACAATAATTTTTAATATAAAATAATTGTTAATATATCATATAAATACAAAATTGTGTAGAATAGTTATAAATATTGGTTTTTCAATATTTTTATGAATTGTTTGTTTTTTTTGTTTATGCTTTGTAAATTGTAATGTGAGAAATGTCAAAAAAATTAAAAATGACAGCAAAACAAAATTGTTCCGATCACAAAGTTAAAGTTAAATACTTTTGTTCCGGTGAGAAAAAAATGTTCCGAACATTTTTGAAAATTGAGAGAATTCAAATTTTCATACAAAATATATGCGCGCGCATGGGTTCGGAACATATGTTCTGAATCAGTGAATCAGGTACTAAGGGACAAAATGGCAAGTTAAAACCTTTAATTAATTATTTTTATGCTATAATCTTGGATTGAGTTTAACAAAACTGTGTATTTAAACTTTTGTGTGTATACACATAATATGGATAATAAATTTTTTTTTGTTCAGAAAAAACAAATTTGGTTATTTCGACCGAACCTACCCTACCCCCTTTGACAGATAAAATAACATTGTATAGTACCATAAGAATATCCTGTTGATATAGAGATTCTGGAATATAAATTATGTGTACTAATTTACATACACATATAGTATTTAAAAATATGAATGAACTTAATCAGTGTTATGTACGAATAACAGAAACGTTCATGTCAAAGGATAATTAACAGAAAAAAAGAAAGATGTTTCAGGTACACCTTCAGGCCCTTAATCCCGTAAAATTTTCACATCTCATCACAATATCGAAAATTGGTTCCATTTATAAAATTCGTATCGTGTTCAAATTTTCAAATTAATGTGTTTGACAGTTCATTTACATAAAATAATGGATGTATGCACATTGGTATTTTCACTGCCTTTTTCTATTTATTCCCTCACACACTTTTCGATTTACAAGATATAATAGTTTTTTTTTAAATAAGAGCTTTGTGTGTTATCTTATTTCAATATTATGTGATATGGATTTGCATTAGACATATGCCCTTATGTATCGCTATATGTTTATCTCTGGAAAACAAATTTAAAATTATAAATTCTTACGCACACGTTCAAATATATCAAGATGTTAATGTTATTAAAAATTCAATGTACACGCGAGCGGTTGTAAAACAACAGACAGTGAAAATACCAATGTACAGAAGCACAATAATATTTGTAAAAAATATGTAAATAGCTACTTAATATTTTCTTTTTATTACTTTTATTTTAAAATGTTTTATAAATGTTTAATAAAATCACTACACATTATCAGCAAATAAAATTTGTGATAACAAAATTGTTCCCGAGCAAAATATACACCCGAAAGTGATTTACATACAACGCACTACGCAGTATAAAAATGAGTTAATAAACATACATAGTTGTCAAATGATTTTCGCATCGCATCGATGCTACTTTCGCAATATGAAGTACAAAATGTTAACATACGAAAATAGTTTTAACAAAGTAGCAATACGCGGTTAGGCGTCAGATTAGGTTTTTTTTTTAAATATTTAAAATGGAATTTCGTAGACTTGGATTCAAGTATTTTTATATAGTATTAACAAGACGGTTGGTTAAGTGCCCGTTGGAGGATGGAATTAAATTGAATTACATTTTATTTAAGTTTTGAAAGAAACATTAACTGAGCGCTTATCTCTGGTGAGAAGGTAATCTCTCAATTATTGTTTCTTACAGTTTTAGAGTTAAATAAATAAATTTAAAGTTAATTTAGTTTCTATTTATTTTATTGTATTTAACTATAGATTATTTTTTGTAATATAAAGCTTTTATTGCTATTCATTTGTACGGTGGGTTTTGAAATTTTATTTAAATTTACGAATTCCTACTATCCCAAAAATGCAACTAATGAACAATAGAAATGGTATGATACATTAATGAAATGTCACAGAAGGTTTTAACCTAACTCAAATGGTTTTGTTCGTTTTAGTCGCTTAACAAAGTTTTGGTTGTCAACAAAGCTAATAGCTTCGGCATGGACATGCTGGATCAGACGAGTCTTATGCCATGCAGCGCATTTCAATATTTGGTTTTTTATGAATGGGAGCCTCCAATGAATCTCAGAATTGTGAAAAAACCACGGAACATTAATTATGTTCCGCAGTACTTTTTTTTTTGAAAGTTTGGATGGTTTGAATATGGGTATGTTTAGCATATCCTCATATTTGAATATCGTACACCGTCCAGACTGGCTTCAATATTTGATTATACATCAAAACTTTGTTATAGGTGTTGTATAATGCTCTGATCGAAATTTGATTCCAGGGCCTTTCTATTATTATATAGCTTATTCTATAATATACGAATACTAAAGGTGAAAGTAAAAAAAAAACACTAGAATTACTTTAGTATATTAAAACATTATTAAACTAGGGGCTCCTGTTGAGTAATTATATTTCAAGTTGAAGTCAAATTTAAAGTTTTTAAAAAAACAGTAATTTACGTACTGACATAGACTTCGCACGATATAGCAGAAACCACACGTTTTAATAAAAAGTTTTGTGGTTAGTAAGTTTTATTTAGGACACATAAATACACGTCCCTCATATACTGCTTCGTTTCCGATATATTCCCTATAGTAAGTGGCATTTAATGATAAAATTATTAAAAATAAAAAATTTTGTCATTAAACAGGTACGTATATATATACCTACATAATACATAATTTTAATTTACAAATAAAAACTATATATTACTAAAAATAACCAAAATTTAGAAGCAGTTACTTAAAAAGATAAAAATGAAGAATTCAAGTGATTTGTTTTTTTGATGTTTTTAAATTTTTTATTTTAGATGAATTTGTTTTTTTGGCATATGTACATAGATTCATTTGCAAGTACATATGTAAATTATAATATGTAACTGATTTGTTGGCTTTTGTTTATTATTTTCATAAGATCTCACTTATGCATAATGTATTTGCTGAATAATAAAATCATATGAGTACAAAATTTTCAACTGTGTGCGCAGTTTTTTTTTATATACCTATATATCTTATATATTATATCAGAAGTTCATTAAGGAGTAGGAGAATCGAAATAAAATGAAAAGGTGTCTACTGCGCAGGTCCCTAAATGCTTCTCAATTATAATTATAGATAATAGTTTAAAAACATTATTTAGCGATTATCGTAAAATTAATTTGAATACTCTTCATGGAAACATAATACTTGACATGGTGATTATAAATGATTGAATGTGTAAACATAACAATAAAAACAAATAAAACAAAATATCCCAATACAGCTTCACTGTACTAAAACCGCTATTCCTAAACTAAAATCACATTTCTCTAATTAAATCCTTCTTTATTCACAACAAAAACTGGGAAGAAATATCAAACCTAAAGCAGAATTTCGAATCAAGCAGAAACACAAATATAAATATATATATTGGTCTGGCGGATTTATCTACAGGAGTTAGGACAACTCACAAATTATGCAATTCTTTTATTATTTCATTTTATTTTATTTTATGTTTGTATTTTTATGTTTTCTTTTTCTTCACCTATAGATTAATTAAGATTTGAAATATAATTATTTATTTCTAACATGTAATATAAGTGAATAAGATTTGTTATTTATTTATTGGATCAATTTTTTAAGTTAGTTAATAGTTAGAAATTAAATTATTTTTGCAAAATCTAATTTTTTATTATCATAAATAAGTTAGTTAATAAGTTTTGCTTTCTTCATTATTGTTTATTACATTTTATTTAATTTTTTTTTTTAATTTGATGACTAGTTACTTATTGTACAAGATTTTCTAATCGATATTAGTAGTATAAGAATGATTAATAGAAGAGATAAATATTGTTGCACGGATACACAGTTTAGTTTTGATATATTATTTTACTAATTAGAAATATGTAAAACTCTATACGAGCTTGTTAGCTCTTTTGAGTACTGAATAAATGAATGAATAAATAAAATAAAATAAATAAATAAATAAATATAAAAATGAAATGTAATTTTAATATACATAAGACATAGCTGTGGTACATAAGATATAGCTGTTAAATTTTATAATGAATTGTAATTAATTTTTCGTTTTTCCTTTTAGTTGTTGAAATAAGCAAGTCCCACATCCCGAAAGAGAAAAGACCCTGAAGTTGGTCATCAAAATTTATCTGACAAATAAATAAATAAAATAAAATACATTTTTTTAAAGTAAATCAGTGATAGTCATAGTTAAGATGAAATTTAACAATTGTAAAATTGAAATGGTTCAATAATAATAGACACAAATTTGTATTGGGTTCAACTAAGTAATAAGCAAATTAAAAAAGGAAAAAAATTGCAAGCGTATTTCTCGTTTAAACATTAATACTGAGTACTGTATAAATTAAGGAAGTTAAGATATTATAATATATTTCATATTATATTATACGTATGGGACACAAATCTACTGTGGAAATACTTACAAAAAATATATTAATGAGTTACAAAGGCTTCAAAATAAAGCCATAAAAAATGATTTCGGTTATGAACTATTAAGCCACTTAACTTAGCATTAAAGCCACTTGAGTTACATACAAATTGTAAACTAGCCACCCAAGTACATTATGATGACCACAGAAAATATAATACAAATTATTCTACCACTCGGACTCTTATAATTTTTGGGTACCTAAAAAGTTTAAACTAATAAAAAAAATAATAATAACACAAAAGTCTTTTATTTTTTGACGTAGAATCCAAATTTATATAATAAATTAACTCTCCAATGAAATTCGCGATTTCGGTGAATTTTCGATTTAAAAAACTTATTTCCGGTCCTTTGCGGGAGTAGAAAATATCACCAATCGATTTTTAGTCAATATTTTTTTTAATTTTAAAATAAAGGCTCCTTTTTTATATTAAAAAACTGATCCGCATGCTCTGGAACACCCGGTATATGATTAAGTTAATAAGTATTTAAACAAACTTTTTTCTTATAAACAAAAATTTCATTATTCCTGAAGTTGATTTTCTTTGTTTTATTCAATTTTTAATTTTTAATTTGATTTTCTTTAATTTTTGAATTTTTCGATTATTTAATTTAAGTATTAAGGTAAGTAGTAAGCTAATATCAAAACTGAACGAAAAGCCAATATTTGATAATTTTTTCAGGAGGCATGTTGCCATATGGCAACGCTGGGCTATGCATAGGAGACACAAATTATTTGAAATACACATTTCAGATTTTGGAATAAAATATGTTAGTAAAATTATAAATGAGCAATAGATGAAAAATTGATAAAAAAAATGTTTAAATAATGGAACATAATATTATTGCTTGTGATAAGATTCAAAACACCGCATGCACAGTCCTTTATTCTATTTGATACATATGCTTCTGCCAGCTGTTTAACAATAATCGCTAGTACATCTTTGTTTCTTCTCCGCAGAATTTACAAAATGTTCAGCATTATATAACATAAAGCTTTTGAGAGGAATCTTTTACGTTTTATATTTCCAACAGGTTGAAATAGTAGTTGTTGTCATTATGCACAATAATGTATGGTGGAAGAACCACTTAAATCTCTAATTTCATTTGGTGGTTCAATAATAAATATAGACTTCGGTACGTCCGAGAAAATCTCTTCTAATCAATATAAATAATCTAATGCTTTTTTTACTGTTAATTTTCTATAAAGTCACAAAAATAAATCACATGCAATAATTATACTCTGAATAAATGTTTTCTATAATAGATTAGCCCAGCGTTGCCATATGGCAACAGACAAGTACTAACAAAAAAATTTTGTATAAGATACTTTTTGAACTGAAAAGTTTCCACTTAACAATAACTACATTTAGTTAAAATAATTATCCAAAAATAAAATTTAATAATTACGGTTTGATATTTAGAAAAATAATGCAATAATCCATTTTTCACAATTTTTTTTTTCACTAAACTAAAACTATATACTGCACTATTTCTAATATTTATGTCATTTTAATTTCAAAGCTTAATATGAGTAATTACATAGGTAAAGGTAAAAAAAAGTGCAAAACTACTTTTATAAAAATAACGGTTTTTATTTCAATAAAACAAAAAATACCTATATGTTAGCTGTTACCATATGGCAACACACAGGGCCAATTCGGGTTAATTCAAAAACAAAAGTAATTACGATTAAAAATTAAAAATTTAATTTCGATCTTAAGTCATGGTCTGTATGATCTTCAAAATTTTTTTGAATAATAAATAGTTGAAACTAAAGTTAGCAATTAAAAAATAAAAAAAAACACAATTTTTAACTTCGACCTCTTAAGATCTATTGTACTTCCATAAATAACTTAACTTATTTTTATTATTAATCGAATTTTATTTTTAATGTTATTTTATTTATATTTTAATTAATGTTCTTTTATTTATTGTCCATTTTTTATTATTATGTATAACTAATTAGTTACGAAGTATGTAAGTTATTAAATAATTAAATTATTTTTTATATCAAATTTGTAATTTAAACACTCCATTTTCACATCATTTGTATAATAGCAATTAGTAATAACAGCTTCTAAATCAAAATATCTAATTTCCATACAGAATCTACGAATAAAATCGCACTTTGTTAGACCAACTAAAGCTATTCTTATTATGAGTATGTAAAACAATTTATATGTAATCGTACATTTTATTAAACTGAGTTAAGATAGCTCAATGTCCTTTAGGTTTTAAGCTATTAAATTTTAATTTTGATTTGAATTTTTAAACTCTTAAAAAAATACACTCTGTATGAGCGATTGGGCTCATTGGAGATTAAAATAAAATAAAATAAAATCAAAAATATAATTGTTTAAATGTTGTACATTACATATCCATATTCCATACATTTTTTATGTTACGTCTGAGCTTTCAAATTTCATTTTCTTCGACTGACATTCAAAATTTACTTATTTATTTATTTAGAAAAATATACAACAAAAAAAAACAATACATAAATACAGTTCCAAAATAATTGGTACAAAAACAAAAATAGTAAAAATTTGATATTTAATATTTGTTTAACTGTGTGTAGGTCAAGAAAAGTGTAGTAAAGTTAACGAATAACATCATCTTATACAATTTAATCCAAAAACAGTTTCTATATTAATTGCAGAATCAACTAAAATAATAAACTTTACTGAAATTTTTTATAATTCTATTTCAAATTCTTATCGAAATAAAAAAAAAAAATTGTTAAATATGACGCATTTTAAATTTAATTTATAATTTTTTATCTTAAAATAACAATCATTAAAATCAATTAATTTGTATTTAAATCAAAAAACTATTTTGTAAACAAAATTTATATTTTAGTTTAAAGTAAAGAATTTAATATCGTAAGCGATTTACGCTCACATATCCAGCGCCGGCATTGACCTTTTCGGCGCCCTGTGCATTTTTAGAAAACTTCGCCCTCATAAATCCTTTTTCACATCTTGTATGACGTAGGATTGTTGACGAACCATTTTTAAAGCAAATAAGATTCGATAGCTTAAAAAAATGAATACTTTAACAAAACTGAAAATTAATATTATTATATATATCTGCATATATAAATATACACATGTAATTGTATATATAAAGCCAAACAAACCACCTAATCATCCGGATAGTTATCGCCCGATAAGTTTATTAAAAACATTCTCAAAAATCTTCGAAAGAGTAATAAAAAATAAAATAGTTCACTTTCTTGACCGCAAAAACATTTTACCTAATGTTCAGTTTGGCTTCAGAGCGGAACATAGCACACTACATCCTCTTCTTAGAGTGAAAAATTTTATAAAAAATAACCCTAGTCAAGGCAAGTCAATTGGTATGGTAGTATTAGATATTGAGGCTGCTTTCGACACAGTATGGCATAAGGATCTAATACATAAGCTTAATGTAATCGGTCTTCCAATATTTTGAATCAAAACCATACAAAACTTTCTGAGCAATAGAAATTTCTACGGTTCCATTAATAACATTACATCAAAGACCTATAGCAGTAGGTGTCCCACAAGTCTCTGTATTAAGTCCTTTTTTATATAATATTTACACTCACGACATTTCTTTAATAGAGAACAGCTCTAATTCAATTTACGCAGATGATACTGCTATATATACTTCGAACTCCCCCCCGCAAACCATTATATCAAATTTGCAGATGTACCTAAATAACCTAATTGACTATTATTTCAAATGGAAAATAAAATAAAATTCAGAAAAAACAAATGCTGTATTTTTTACAAAAAAGAGAAAAACCTCCTTGTTCCCACAATCCAATCTCTTTCTTAACAATACCGAAATTAAGTGGGTGGACACCGTAAGATACTTAGGCTTGCACCTAGATAAAAAATTAACGTTTCAATATCATATATATAAAACAATTGACAAAATTAACATGACCATCCAAAAACTATACCTATTTATAAATCGGAGGTCATTTCTATCTTTAGAAAATAAAATAATCATACTAAAAACAATTTTTTTCCCAATTTTAGCATATGGAGCGCCAATCTTAGCCACTTGTGCTAAAACATATAGAAATAAATTACAAATTTCACAAAACAAAATACTAAAACTAATGTTGAACTTACCATTTTATTTTTCAAAGAAAAAGTTGCGCGATAAGACCAATGTGAATATGGTTGACGAAAATATTAATATTATAAAAGAGAAATTTAATAATAAATTGCAATATTCAAACAATATTATGATACAAAACTTGTATGTTAATTTGTAAATACATATAGATAATAAATTAAAATAAATATATATCTTTGTATTAGTTAGGTTAGTTTGAAGTTTAATTAAATGTAAGTTTTATCTAAAAAAAAAAAAACAATAATTGGATAAGGTTTTTACTATTCTGTTTTCCCTTAAAAATTTAATATTAATATGAGAACGTTCCAGTAATTGAGCAGTCTCTAGCAAAAATAGGTCCGGTCAAGTTTCACAAAGCCCTCGAAGAAAATTTTTTTTTGTAATTTGTCTTTACTACAATGGCTCATGAGAACGATGCAAGTAAGAGGTTCGGCGTCTCAAGTGTCAGGACTAAATACCTTGAAATTTTCTTTTTCTTGCCATCAGATGCGTATATATAGTTTAAAATAAGTTTAGATGATATCAATGAAATATTATTTTGGATGAGTAATGTATACCTTGAAATATTGTTTTTTTTTCTTAACAGTAACTTGGGTTCTAACTATCTTATCGTGCATTAATTACAGTACTGCAATTTTAGCTTTTATTACGTAAAGTATGGGAATATATATTGTCATGCGAGTATTTCAGTAATTATTTATTTATTAATTTTTTTAAAATAAATAAATAATAAATACTACATAATAAATTCATATAAAATTATGTCTATTTACATACATATTATACGAATTCCCAATTATTGAGACTTCACTGTATGTACATCAAATAATTTTAGAAAAATACAATCCTCATAATATTTATTAAAAAAAACCCTAAATGCTTAATTTGTGATTGTGTAAATAGTTTCTTATCAATCAATTAATAATGATAGTAATCAATGATAGATACAAATATATTTTTGTTTAAAATTAATCAAAAAAAAAAGAAGAAAAAAGACTGTCAATTGTTTTTTTAATAAAAACAAAAAACCAAAATAAAGTATTTTTCTTTTAAATATACGCACAAAACCAACTTTATTTTGAAAACCTAAGCTCATCTTCTGTATACATATACGTAATACGTGTATATATTATTTATATTAATTTATATTAATTTTATTGATAATTAAACATGTATATTTTAATATATAGAAAAAAAAACAAAAGTATAAACTTTTATTTTTTTTTCATATTGAAAAAGTTATCACAAATCTTCGTCATTATTTTCATATATTCGTTCATTTTATATTTTCATTTCATTGATTTGTTCTTATATTATGTTTTTTTCTCTTTATTGCTATTCTTTTTTTTTGCTTTTTTAATTTGTGTGATCTCAAATTGACTGTATATATATATAAATATATTAACGGTATATTATTATTGTTATGTTTTGTTTTATTTTTTTCTTTACTGATTAAAAAATTTCAAATTTATTAATTTTAATACCGTTACACGCAGGATTATAAAAATTTTGTTGTGCATCAATAACACACACACATATATAAATAAGAGAAACAGAAAAGAAAAACAACACTACGAAGCAAAAAATAATTAAAAAAAAAAAATTAAAAAATAATTAAACACAAATACAAAAAATAACAATAATTAATATAGAAAGAAATGATGATAAACCAAATAATCTATTCTAAAATAAAATATTTTAAATAAATCGAATTAATAAACAAATACTTCATTAACAGTTTAATCGTTGATTTAATAACTACACAAATTAGTAAATTTTGAACCTAAATTCTATGAAATTTTGATAATTATTTTGAAGAAACAATTTTTTCAAAGTGATTTCTAATTGATTATTTAATTTTAATTAATTGATTGATAATAATTTTAAAATAAAAATAAAAAATTAAATTATATTAAAAAAAAAAAAAAAAACAGACTGAAATAAAATTTAAAAGGTGAGAATATCTAAAATAAATTCAAATGAATTAGAAGTTTCAAATATTGAACTAAAAATAAATAAATGATAAAGAGTAGAACATTTTCAATATTTATATAATATTAAATATTTAATATTTTATATTTTAATATTAATATAAAATATAGTTTTTAATTAGAAAAGATTTCCACATTAAAAATTTTCCAAATAAATAAAACTGGATAATTGTGATAAAATTAAGTTTTTTTTTTTTAAATTAATATTCTAAAAGAAATTATATTATTGCAAAAAGTTTAATAATCCTAATAATATTAATATTAAAAAAAAAACAAAAATAAAAAAGTTCAATGCTATACAATTAAATTCTTATCAGTTGTTATTGTAAAGTATTTAAATAAAATTACATTTTTTAATTACGAATATATAATAAATGTTTAATAAAAAATTATATAAAAAACAAAAAAATGCTTCATTTTAATTTAATTAACTAATATGCATTTAATTAATTTAATTTAGTGTAATTGTTAATGTAAAACAATTTTATATTTATTTTTTTTTTAAACTGAATACGTCATATAAGTTTATTTGGTTAACGTTTTTAGTTTGCGATAAAATTCAACCATATTTATGTCACAAACAAAATTCATTCATAATCATTATTATAATCCGCATTGTTGCAACATTCAACAACACTAAAAACGGTTAACCTTCTCCTATACTGTAACAGATTGAATGAAATGTATTTAAATTTGCGTAGAGAAATTTATTTCCGTTTTTAAATTAATCGTAAATTTTAATTATGTATCTTATAATGAATTTTTGAATACTAATAAATTTGAATTTATTTTTTTATTTTTTTTTTATTCATTTATTAAAATAATAAGATTGGTTATTTAAGATTAAGTGCAGTCAATTAATTTCCAGTGCTGGAACTAGGAATTGTTTTAGGGCCAGATAGTAAAATAATTCGAATACCACATATTGTTATATATAAATATTTTTAATATACTAATTAATAAATTTGTATTAATATATTGTTTTTTTTTTATTTTTTATACCATCGGGAATTATACCGCTTTTATTTCTTGGCATTTTAAAAATTTACTGAGATATCGGAAATCGAACGTTTAATTTTTCTATAAAATATTAATAAGAAAAATAAAAACGGTAACGTTGTTTAGCAATATTTATTTAAAAAAACTATACAACATTATATCTCAAGTCATAACTTGAAATATTTGAAGTTTTGTGTAAAAAAAAGGAATAAAAAGAAACAAAAACATGAACAAGCTTCGCAAAATATTATTGTTTAATAAAATAAATCTTTTTGACTTTAAATAAAAAAAAAATCTATTAAAAAAAAAATTAAATGATCCATTTTGAATTTAAATGAAAGATAACTGCTCAGCTATTTACTTTTTATATTTAATAAAATAGACTTTTCAAGAAACATGATGCATTCAGTAATCGAATTTAATTCGCAGTTTTTTGAAACAATTATTTACTGCAGTTTGCAAGTTATTTTTTAGTTTAATTTCAGTAGTGAAATCTAATTAAGTTTATAACTTCTTTTAATTCATCCCCACAATTTATTTCATTCTGACCAGAACTAGCAGAAGTGTTTAAAAATAATTTTGTCATTAAATATTTTGCCAAATTAATATTGTGAATTTTGCTGTATTTTTTTTTTAAACTATTGTTTACATATTGTGTGAATTTGTTGACATTTTTTTTATAACTCCAAATCTATGGAATAACCTAACTGTTTTTACACAGAGATTTGACATACACAATAACATACAAATTTATTATATTTATTTTATTATATTTTTGACTCAAAGAGATATCAACTCATATAGGGTATATAAAAAATTAAAGTTTAATTACTGCAGAATAACAACAAAAATATATACAGAGTAAAAAGAAAAACTTTAATTAAAAAAAGTATCGAACATATAAAAAATTCATTTTCAGCCATATTGCATAAATTTAATTTTCAGTTAAAAAAAAAACCTACGAACTATATAAAAAAATTAATCCAATCCAAAATAGTTTTATACCTTTAAATTTAATTTCAATATTTTTTTTTGCATTATATTTAACTACTAAGTCAGCCCGTTTAAAAACGTGTCCCGAGTAAAAAGATACCGAACTTTTTTTCGAACATAACCACTCAGTGGCCCTAAGGATTTTTTTTTTCTAGAAACACTTTTTTGTTATAATTTAAAACAAATTAATAATTTATTTTCCATCCATTTTATGTTTTATCCATTTTTCTTTCTTTTTTTTCACAATTTAATTGAAAGGAAAAAATTTAAAAATTTAAAAATCAAAAAATCATATAAAAATAACTGAAAGGAAAAATATTTTTTTTAAAAATTTTTTTAAAATTTAAAATGTCAAAAAACGTCGTTTACAAACATACAAAATGGTTCTCTGGTCTTTTATATACATACATATGTAAATAATTATCTATACAAATTTAATTATAATTTGTTAAAATAATAATTTAAGTTTTGAATGTCTTAATATCTAACTTTTTAAAAATTTTCAGTAATCCATTATAGTTTTTAATAGCTTTGCTATATATTGAATCTTGTCCACAAAATCAATAGTTTTTTCTTTAGAACTCTTACGATGATATATCTAAGTACTAATTTTAAATATGGAAAACTATATCAAATCACATGTTATTTTTTTTAGAGATAACCAATACTCTTAACTAGAATTCGAACGACAAAGGGTACTAGATCGAAAAATCTATTTTTGTTTACCTTCCTCGGACAAAGAAACTGGAACCTTTCGGTTGAAAGGGAAGAGCGCTACATACTGCGCCATCTAGTATTGGGTTTTTCTATCAATCTTCTTTTTTTTTTATTTCAAACCTAAATTTTCATTAGAATTTATTTAAATTAAATTACTCGGAAAAATAAAAAATGGACTGGGTTTAAGGGATTGAAAAATCTATATTTTCCATGATATGGCGAAACACGTTTTCTATCATACACTCAGTGATGTAGCACTTATTATAAGGTTATTGCAGGAGTATAATACTTCTAAGTTAATATAAGAGATCTTTTACTGTTGCAATGTATTGTAGGTAGTTATAGCATTCTATATTTAGGGTTTTAGAATTTATAAGTCATATTTTTATATATAGACGTTTGATATTAGTGGTATAATATTAAGTTTTGTTGCGTTATTGCCATGTGTATATTGCAAGTAAATTAATAATAAAATATTCTATATCAAAAATTTATAATTATTTTATACGAGATCGAACGAAGTAGATATTTAATACTTATAATTTTATGTAAATTTAAATATATTTTGCTGAATGTATTTTTCTTTCATGTCTTTCTATGGTGATTAAAGTATAAATAAATAAATAAAATCAATTTAATTGATAGTTTTTAAGTAGGATTTTTGAAAAACACATCGGCCCTTCAAAAAACATTTATTACACCATCCTGGGTAATTGAAATTCGGAAATCAAAACACGGAAAATTAAAAAATTGGAAATTGGAAATCCGAAAAATCATAATCCGAAATTTCAAATTTCGGAAAATACAAAAATGCAGAAGTTCTTAGTTAAGTGAAGGAATTCATTTTGATACCGTTCATCACTTTTTTCCACTACTTTTTATTGCCTGCGTAAACACGTAGAAAAGAAATATTACATTGCGAATTTTAATATAAAGGGAATTTCCCTTGTACTGTATTGACTAATTTTAGTAATACCATAGAAAAAGTAGAATATTGAAGTTCAGAAACTAAGATAATTTGTTGCCTGATTTTTTCAACACAATTTTATCCTCGCATTATTTTCTCTCTCAAAAATTTTTCAATTTAATTTTACTACCATCAATTCTTAGCTCCCCATATATTATGTAAAACTGTTATTGTTTAATTATTATATACATACACAAAATAAATCTACTATATATCATTATGAATAAATTTTTAATAGATCTAAATCACCTAAACCTAAAGTAATGAAAAACAATGGTATATATATGTAAACATACATACGTAAATAATAATTATTTTGAAAGAAAAATAATGGGCTTGTTTTTAAAAAATAAAATACCGGATTTTCGAGATTTTGAAATTCTGGATTTTGATTTTCCGGATTTTTTACTTTAAGAATTTTCAATTTCCTTAATTTTTTAAAGATTTAATATCTTCGAAATAATAGAATAGAGTGTCTAAGAAGCATCGAATTATAGAGCTAAGTGTATGAAAAAATAAAAAATTTACGAAGAAAAGGGTATGTTTGCGATTACATAAGACAAAATTACATATGGACAAAAAATTGCCAATTGAAATTTTGTCCACTGACGAAAATTTTGCCAACTGTCTTATGAAATTTTGTCCATATGTAATTTTGCTTTGTGTAATTTTGTCCTACGTTATTTTGTCATGTAACCATTCTCAATCCCTTAGGATTTGTGAGACCTTAAATATTTGTTTACTGCCGATGTAACTTGATTTAGTTTTTTACTTATCAAATCACAACCAGATAGAATAATATGAAAATAACAAATATTTCTTTAAGCTATCTTACAACCTATTCCAACCTCTTCTTGAAATCAAATATTTTGAAATTTTTTTAAAGACAGTTTTCTTAAAAGATAACGGTATTATAATAAAGGTAAAATATTTTTTTTCCATTCAATTTTTTTTTATTTTTCCTAATTTTTTAGTATAATGCCAATTTTACAGTACAAAAATTTTAATAAATAATTCTCTCAAACATGGCCAAAATTGACATTTCTTATATTTAGGAGAGGACCCTACGATAATTTTTTTCGTTTAAAATAGAGTTTATTTAAATTTAATAATACCGTTATGTAAAAAAAAAAAACAACATCAAAAAGAGAAGTAAGTATGATAATTTATATTATTTATGTTTTTGTAGATCAAGCACATAAAAATTGTCCCTTCTTGAGAATATTTGAAATTAAATCTGATTTCTAGATGATGTTCTCCTAGTTCTAACTATATTAATAAATCTTCATAACTATTCTTGAATAATATTTTCGCGGCTTAGTTGATAAAATCTATCGATCGAATTGTTGTTAACAGGCGGAAGTAGTATTACATACCTATATATACGATAAATAAATATTTTGGTATCTAGTGTTCTTAAAATTACCCAACCAATTTGAAAACGATATCTTCTTCTGCAATAATTTGTAAATATATACTATGTACTCGAATATTGTTAAATTAATAAATAAAAATAATTTGGTTTGTTTTATACGTGTAATTTCTTTTATTTATTTTTGGAAAAAATATTTCAACTAGAGCCTGAAATAAAATGATTTATAATACATAATGTTATTATCATAGTGTTCTAGTATAATTAAAAACTGCTAAACTAACAAACAAACCTCATAAATTGCTAATATTAAGTAACTAAATCAATAATAAATATTGTATAAATATTTATATATTTGATATTGTATAAATAAACGTGGCAAGTATTTATCCAAATGTTAATAAATATGAAGTAAACAAACAATTAGAGTGTGTTTAATTTTTTTTTTTGTTGTTGTTTCCCGAACCTTCTATCAATTCTCAAATTTTAGTATTTTAATAATACAAATACAAACAAAAATATTGTAAAAAAATAAAATTTATAAAAAAAAAACATCAAAGAATGGAAATTACTAAAATTCAACAAATTTCTTTATTTTTATATATACGAAATTCCTTAAACGTTGTACCAAATATATGTAAATACATATAATGTTTTTGGATGGTGACGGTGGGATTCTTGTATAAACACGGCCTTTTATGTCCTTGACGAAAGCTATTATAAATGTAATGGCGATTTCCGAATCAACCAATATGTATACCAGGAATGGAAGTACTTATATATTTTATGAGCTAGTAGGTGAGAGAAGAATATTTCTTCCTGTAAGCAGAATCTACATCTGTCTGTGTGGGAACTTACCAACTTACTTTTGTTAAATAGACCGTATCATGTGATAAATCATGGGCGCTGTGAAATAAGTTCAATTGAAATAAAATCAAATCTTATCGGCTTAGCAGCACTTAAACTATGTTAGTGTTGTGACATTGGATCTACTTTTCTTGATTTAATCGTTTATGGTATTAGTTTCTTTAATTTTTCTATTGAAAACAATTCTTCGTAGGTAGCCATTTGAGTGGGCGATGTTTGGTTTTGCTCATGAAAATTAACGCATCGTGTTCTTGCAAGGATATCTGCTTCTCATTTCCTTGTATTCCCTCATACGAAATAGCATATTTTTGTTGCTTTTAGACTTCAATAAATTAAACATTTTTTTGAATCCACTCTGTACAAGTAATTAACTCTTTTATAAGATGATAATAAATTGAATAAAATATAAAGATAATAAATAAATAAAATAGATTTAAAAATTTAAAATTTTAATTCTGGTATATCATCAATTAATTTGAAACAGTATATATATAATGTATATTTTGATCCTGTTAAATTTTTACTTGAAATTAATTAATATGAGAAATAAAAAAAAATGTACTAAAATATACATTGAACTTAATAAAATAATCTTTAAAAAACATTTATAATATAATAAATAATATGTTTATTTCAATCAAATCAATCTTTGACCCTTAATATAAAAATGTCATAGCAGCTATATCTTTTTAATTGCAACGTAAATTTTAATATTTTATTATTTAATTGTTTTTATTAAATTAAAATTTTTTGCCCATATGGCATAAAAACAAATGACATAGAAAAAAGAAGAAATAATAAAAAAAAAAAAAACCAGTATAAAAAAATAAGTTTAAGATTATTGGTAACAATGAGGTGATTATATTTATTTAAATATACATATGTAAATAAATATATATATATATTCAAAATATTATTATCTCAATTTAATTTTATACAATTACTTCATATTTGAAAATAATATTATATAATTTTTATTATTTTGAAATTATTAAATTTGTGTAGCTATTTTTAATTAAAACGGGAAATTTCTCAAGTACACAATGCATACATACACATGCATTTTCCACCCATTAATAATTGCTACATTGCCTATTTCGCGGATGAAAATTTTAAAAATAAATATTTGTACTTTTTGAAACTAACAATTTAAAAAAAAATTATTAAAAAACTAATTTATCTACACTAATTCTTAATTGCCTTTAGTGTGATTTTAGTTCTCCTTAACAGTACAACATACACTATACTGGACTGCCAATACACACTTAAAACCAAAAATTACCATAAAAACACTAAAATTAACCGATGAAAAAGACATACAAATGATAAAAAACTTACAAAACTTACAACCCTAGGCATATGGAACAACATTTAGATTTTACATTTAGAATTTACAAAGTAAAATTGATAAATAATAAAAATTAAGAGAAAAATGTAATGCATCTATCCGGTTTATAAAATAAAAATAAAAAGAAAAATAAAATAAATAAATAAATAAAGCAAATTAAAAATTGAGAAAAATCCCAAATAACAACTAACAATTTAGTTAATATGTAGATATGTATATATGTAATTAGATTTAGATTGAAATAGTATCCATGCGTTCGGTATCATCAAATTGATCGTCAAAGCAAACATCAAAATTTGCAAAACTGCAAAATTTTGATTACGGTCAATTGATTTTACCGAACACTTTAGTTTGCGCATATTTTGAGAAATTTTTCAGATATTCATTAAAAAAAAAATTAATTAAATAGTCTTGTGGTATTATTTCAATAACTTTGTGGAGTTAAACGAATTGGAAAATGATAAAAAAGCAATATATCTAAATTAAAAGAAAAGATTGCCTATAAAAGAAAACAACTCATAACCTTGTTACAACTAGCAACTAGGTACCTACTTTTTTTCTAAATTTTCTTCTTATATTATCCATGTTTTTTTTTGTTCTTTTCCCTTTTCACTGCCATTTTTAAGAATTATTAATTTTCTCTATAATATTTTTTAATATTTATGAACTATTAATATGATATAAAAAATGTATATGATAAAAATAAACCCTTTCTTCCATCCAGCGAACGCTTGATCGTTGCACGTTGCGCTGCAATTTACAATACAGAACGCATGGATAGTGAATTCTATTAGTTTCAAAAATAGATATAAGATTTGTAATAGAGAGATGGCCCACATCCTACCTGGAAAACGGTCCTAAATTTTGACTGTGCATTTATGTGCTGTTGAAATAATAAATTTAAATTGAATTAATTTTAATTTTTGATAATAATTTTAATTATACACCTGTTTCCTATGATATTTTAAATAAATATGCACAAAATATAGGTGCTAAGAAAAAAGGAATAATCGACACTAAAAACTTGTGCATGTTAATATTGTTATATTTTAATTACGAACCATATATTATTAAATAATTATTAAATAATATATGGTTGGGATTTTACAAACATTAAACTAAATAAAATCATTTCGATCAAGTCAATTTAAAAATTGTTTAAGCTTCTCATAACTTTTCAATAACTGTGTGATAAGATTCTTAGCCCAGTTTTACCTAAGATATTACCCAGTGTACGATAGGCCTTTGAGATGGTGTAGTACGATTGACCACAGGACTAATGTCTATTTAAATTAAAGATAAATTTACATTCATAGTAATAATTTCAGTTTGCAAGCACTGATTAGCATAAATTATACATTAATATCTGGAATTAAATAAAATTATTAAGTGAAATGAAATTTTAAATTTATGTTTTATATTTAAATATAATAAATTGCGGTGAAATTATTAAATTGATTGTACCATGTTTGATTGTTTAAATAATATGTAACAACTATTATTAATAACATAACTTTATTTTTATTCATTTTATATTTCCATATTCTTAACAATCGAGCAAAAATTCTTTTTAATACAAATCAAATTTATTTCCTTTCAAAAACACACCAATCACCAATCAAAACAGTCTCCACTTATTCGACCCGTTCTCCTCCGTGGCTGTCAGACAACTAACTCATCACTCGTTGTTACAAATATTTTAAAGATTATTATTAAATATTAAATTAAATTTGACTGTATTTTTTTATTAATTTTTTAACCAGTAATAGTGACCAGTGGTTCATAATTCTTTCTTTAACATTCTCATCTTAAAATTATAACTAAAATCAAAATACTTTCTTCCTTATAATCGATGTTCAAACGTTTATTGTCATTCAATGAAAAAAATATAAAGTCAAATTATTATTTTTATCGCCATAATTATATGAACACCTAAACTTTTCAAAATAACGGAATATAACGATAACAAAAAATTTCTTATTTCTTATCTTATAACGCTATTTCAGGATATAGTGCAAGATACAAGTGATCGAATTTCAAATCCCAAATTGATATTTTTTTTAATTTAATTTAAATCAATGGAAGGTGTACTTGTTTCTATAATTTCCAAATTAGTATAATTGAAATATATATCGATACCTCGAAAATTGTTTTTTTTTTATATAGTTAAGATCTCCAACCATTTTTAATTTTTCTTTAAAAAACACATTGAATACACAAATTATATTAGCAACACAAAAAAAAAAATTAAAAATGAATAAATTAAAATAAGTTATGATAACAAAATTATATTCAAAATTTCAGCAAATAAATGAATATATATATATGTATATATATAAATAATAGAATATATATAGATATATATATATAAATAATAGAAATTTGGAACATTAAAAATGTTTATTTTTGAAAATAAAATTTGTTTTAAGAGTTTATATATGTATGTAAACAATAATTTAGTGGTCTAAATGTTATAATTAATTCAAAATTATGTCCATAATAATGGAATAAATAATTTTTCAATAATAATAGTATAAATAGATTTAAGAATTTTTAAATTAATTTCATTTTTTAGATTTTGTTTTTATTTTCATTAATTTTTTTTATTAAATTAAAATTTATTAATTAAGAATTGATTTATATTTTCTAGGTGCGTAATAAAAAGTATAAAATGTCACTATCGAAAATTGATACAATGTCAACAAATCAATTAACAGAAACAATTAATAATGGTCAACCAACAAAAGAAATTGTTGAAGAACAAGAAAAATATTTACGTGAAGCAACACAATATTTCCGTGGTATAGAAAAACCACTTAGAATAGGTCCATCTATAAATTCATTAAAAGAATTAATTGATGCCCTCTATACAGAATTTGATTCAAGTTATGTTAATATAGAAATGGTTAATCATTTAATGTTATCATACAAATCAAATCCAAAAGAATGGCAAAAATTTGCTAAATGGGATCGTTATAAGTAAGTAAATAAAATATAATTATTTTATAAATTTTCCCTTTGGGACAAAGACCCGCAAACAACCGATATGTATTTAAATAAATGGCTGTTTATTATACAAATAAAAGACTTTATTTCATCAAAACCAAAAGCTTATTTACATTCAAAATTTAAGACTTAACTTAAAAATTTTTAAAAACAAAAAATATTGAATATAGTGAAATAAAAATTTAAAACTAGCCTAGTTGATTAAATGAAAAAGTTGGGTTTAATATGTTATTAAAAGATAAGTGACGTTATATTTAATGCGAAATTATTAACTATTTTATTACGGTGTAGTGGTAATGTCTTCTGCAAATTAATCAGAAGATTTCGGATTCGAGTACCACATATGATTACCCTTGTTATCCCCCATTACAACATTTTCGAATCAAAATATTCATCATATTCAAAAATATCCGTTCAATTGCAGTACCGTACTAGATGTTAGTGTACTTAATGTTATTAATAAGTTTGTTCAGTAGATTTAGAACAGAACTGTTTTGGACAATGACAGTTGAATGGCAAACACTATAGGAAACACTTTAGAACAGAAAAATCTACTGAACATTTTTTTAAGATCTTTTTTGAAGTTTTTTGTTCTTTGCACTCTTAAATTTATTTGTTTAACTTTCAATATTTTAAGAAAAAACATTAAGCAACAACAAAAAAAAGTTGTCCAAAATTGTTCTCGGAAAAATTCAAAACAAAAAAGATCAATTTAGAGCTGTTTTAGACAATCTACTGAACACCGATCAGAATACTTTTGGATTAAAAAGTTCAATTAACGGTAACTACTGAACACAAAAAAGTTTTTTCTTTTACTATAGATCGTACTAGAATATTTTACTGAACGGACCAAATAATATTTCTTTTAATTTCAAAAACAATTCGATTTTTCTTGTAGAAAAAAATTAGGTTTGTAAAATTATTAAAGTTTAGAAAAAAACCTGTAAAAATTTAAAGTTGAAAATGAATGTGTCTTTTAAAATTAGAAAGAAAGTAATTTCTATTTCAAAATTTTAATATACATTATTACATTTGTTTTTACATTAGCACAAATTAAAGCATGATTTTATGGGATTGTAATTCAACATTTTTAAATTTTTTAACTAAAGCAATTCTAAAATTTTCAAAAATGGCCCTTACAAAATACATAGAAAAGGAAAAGGATACATATAGGAAAAACGAATTCGATCATTATTTTGAATTGCGTCATTTTTCGCTGGTTGCAATGAATGACGCAAATCGAGCTTATTAGTGTAATTATCAATGATTAAAAAACATGTATTTTTTTCAATTTATTTAATTTTTAAAACTTTATATTTTTTTATTTATTAAAAAAAATACAATTAAATATAATAAAAATGGAAATAAATGACTAAATCAAAGAAAATTGTTGCAGTAAATTTGATTATACTACTTTACCGTCAATTAAAATTTCACAACCGAAATATCGTCCTTATTGTAAATCATATGGACCGTGGTTATGGATGAGAACATTTTTATTTTTATTTGAACATAATTTATTACTTTTAAATGAAGTTTTGTAGGTCAGTTATTATTATATATTACATTATATTTTGAAAGAGTTATAAAAAAGTACAGGCTTTTGATTAAAATAAAAAATATGAAAGGGAGACTGTGTCACCTGAAAAAACTAAACCTTATTTTGATATTAAATAAAAATTTAAAATTGCCTACTTAATCTTTAATAAATTAAATCTGGTAAGGTAATCATAAAATAATTTTAATTACAAATTTTTCGCGGCTTCTCTGATTTTTATCAAAACTATTTACTTATTAAAAACAAAAAAAAACAAACAAAACAATTTATTAGATCAAAAAGTTTGTTTTCCAATTTTAATAATGAAATAATTTACTAATAGGATTTATATTATGATTTTGATTTGATTTAAAATCAAAATTCTTATCAACATTTAATTTGTTTGTGTACTAATTGTGTATTAATTCATCCATCATAAATCAAATATTTATTCTGATTTTCTGAATAAAGTGGAAGTATCTAATAAATATAAGCTTATGACAAATTTTATTAGAAACGAAACATTAAAGAAATTTCTTTGGGCAAAAACTAATCGTAAAAATATATTTATTTAAAAAATGATAACGATGAAATAACCTAATTAACATACATACACTACATTACTTCAACATACTAGTTACACACAAACTGTACTGTTTCTATTTCGGAAAGTGATATTTTTTTACGGGTTCGAAAAATAATTTGAAAATGAGATATTAGAAAAAAAAATTCTTTTTATAAATAACTGTGTTTTTTGAAAAATATCATGGTCATCACCTCATATTAAATTTGTATTGTATTTTGATTGAAAATTTCTTTACAAGTTTTTCTGTTGTGTATTTTAATTTTGGTTTATTTATTTATGTAAATTGTTCTGATAAAATAATTATATCTTTGAGATTTTAAGAGTTCTTCCAAATATCATTCGATTATATATTTTCATCCTGATTGTGTTCTGGTTCAGAATTTTAAAATTATGTTGTTAGTCAGCAGATCAATAATGGATCTTATCAATAATAATTATTTGGAGTGGTTTAGTTGTTGTTTTATTTTAAAGTATTTTTTGAAGTATGTTTTCACTTATCAGCTTTTCTATTGTTAGTTACGTTTTATCAAAAATCATCGTTTTATTTTTAGTAGATGATTTTTGGTTTTATCAAAGACGTTAATAATTAGTAATATACATTTTTGCAGTCAAATTCAACATTTCGTCAAACAAATTAAACAATTTTTTTTTATCAAAATTCAACATTTTATCTAATAATTTGAAAATAATAAGTATTATACATAATTCACTAATACTAGTATCAGTATGTAACAAAAGTCTGAAAACATTATAATTTTAAAATGATTTTTCTTAGAAGAAAATTTTGCAATCCAAATAAACTATTTAAGAACTATTTTAGGCTTAGAGTTATTTGTAAAATAATTTGTAAATTGGTAAACATATATTTTGTTAGAATTATTTTCTATAGTAATTAATTATGTACATCATCCATTCAAAAAATTATTAAATTAATGAAAATTACGTAAATTATAATAACAGTAAAAAATTTGCATATATTTAGGACTGAAAAAAAATATATATAAATATTTTTTATAAAAAATTATTATTTAAAAAACAAAGCAAAATTTAATTATGATAAATATTTTCTAATTTCAGGTATACACGAAATTTAGTTGATGCTGGTAATGGTAAATTTAATTTAATGATACTTTGTTGGAATGAAGCTCAAGCATCAGCAATTCATGATCATGCTGATTCACATTGTTTTATGAAAATGTTACAGGGTGAACTTTGTGAAATTCGATATGATTGGCCAAAATCTAGAGAATTAATTATAAATTGCGATGCTAATATTGGTTCATCAAATAATAATAATGATAATCATATAAATGGTGAAGAATTAAAAGAAATAGGAAGAGCTAAAATGGGTTTAGATGATGTTCGTTACATAAATGGTAAATATTTAATTAGTTTAAATAATTGAAAGTTTTGATTTATTTATTATTTTTTTATTAAATAGATAACTTAGGTTTGCATAGAGTTGAAAATTTAAGTAATACAGATGGAGCAGTTTCATTACATCTTTATTGCCCACCATTTAATTCTTGTTCTATATTTCAAAAAAATTCTGGTAAAAGAATGCAATGCCCGGTTACATTTTGGAGTAAATACGGTGTTCGTCAAGATAAAGTAAGCATTTATTTTTGATTACCATTATAAAATTATCAGAAAAAATTATTATACTTTATTTTCCATTTTAGGAAACTGGAGACAAATGATTAAAAATTAGAATTTCATATTATTATCATACATTCGTTGTCAGATTCTTCCATTAAGTTAAAAATAAATTTAATTAAAATATTAACTTTTAACAATCATTTTTTTCATCAATGTAAATAGTTATATAGTCTAAAAAAATATTTTTTTATATATTAATATATTATTTTTGTTTTTATAAAAATTCTAGTTGATGTAAGATTAAAGATTTTATTGTTTTAAATAAGACAATTTTTTCTTAATATTCGTGTTTTCATTTTATATAAAACCTTTACATAATTTTTCTTTATTTTAATTTGCAGGACTAATAGCAATTTTATTAAAAAGTAAGATATAAAATAAAAAGCAGCAAAAAAATAACTTTTGTAAAAGACTTCTAAGATTTTTATATTTTACCATTATTAATAACAGTTCTACACTTAAATAGAAATGAGGTTTCATTGGAAAAATAAAAAGCAAAATTTACAAATTCTAATATTTCTTCTATACATTTATTTTTACACATCTGGAATATTATTTACTCCTTTTGCAAGTACAGATCGAATAGTTTTCATCATTTGTGGTATTTGACCTAAATGTTTATCTACACATTTGATTGCACATCTCTCGAATTTATCTGTATATTTTGCAACTTCACTATCGGTGGGATTTGGTGACATTTCTCCTCTAACATCATCGTTACATTGCTTAAAAATTAAATAAACATTTCAATCCATATTACACTAAATTAAGAATATCAAATGAAATTTTGTTTTTACTAATTTAATTTTAGAGAAAAAAATCAATCAAATTTTGCTTGCATATTAAATGTAAATTAAATTTAATTAAATTATTTAAGTTTTTCAAAATTAATATTTTTTTCTTTTTAATAAAATTTTTTGGGGCAATAATTACCATAACACATCTTTGAAGTCTTTGTTGATAAGATTCTAATTCACTTTGGACAAATCTCTGTGCCCGAGTAACTGGAGTTGTACATCTTTCGACACAATGTTGTACAATATCTACACTAGATTTTTGGTCTTCACAACATTTCGCAGCACAGCGATGCATTTCAACCTAAAAAAATTTTTTAAATTTTTTTCTAACCATAGTTTTTCTTATCATATTCCCTACATACCTGCATTTTTCTAAGGAACTCTTTATCAGTGTCATCAACTACCTTGGTTACTTCTTGTTCTATTCTTTGTCTTTGTTGTTCTATCATATTGTATATTTAATTTTATAATTAATTTTTTTGCAAAACTACGAAATTTATAAAATAAAGTCACGATTATAAATATGTAATCTGAAAATTTATAAACTAAATTCTGATCTCTTGTCAAAATTAATAAACTTCAAAATTCCAGTGCTATAGGGTTGACCAATTAAATTAATTATATTTTTGGGACTAAATTAATTTATGGTAGCCCTGGAAAATTATTTATTGACAATTTTATGTCAAATGTCAAAAAAAAAATAAATGACAGATTTTATTGTTTATATTTTGCATTTGCATTTCATAATTCATAATCAAATAAAACAAAATAAACTAATAAAGACGATAAAAAGCGCGTTTTGAACATTTCAATTTAAGTCTATTATAAAAGTCGTATATAAATAATAAAGCAATATATTTTATTAACAAAAATAAAGTTAAGTTCAAGTAACTAACATGGCAGAGTCGACTTTTTCATTTAAAAAAGTTACAAATAAAAACAAGTTCTCCCGCAAAAGAAAAGATACTTCAGAATCAGGTTTGTAATATTCTAAACGTTTTTATAATTAAAATAATAATAATCATATAATTAAGGAGTTTATGTATGCTAAATATCTTTATTTGTTTCTATTTCAAGATTCTGAAAGTGATGAAAAATCAGCAGTAATAAAAACTGAAAGAAAAAAAAAAAAATTAAATCCAAATATTCAAAGTACAAGTTTTCTCCGTGAGAAGAAAAAACAAAAAAATACATCTAACTCATCATCTTCTGACAATGAAGATTCTGTTGCAGTGAGTTATAAATCACAGAGGAACTTAAAACCTTTAGGACCGAGTGATCAAGGAGCAACTGCTACTAATGAAGTTGAAACTGAATTGGATCGTGATGCACAAGCTTTATATCAAAAAAGTATCGAAATTAATAAAGAACTTGAAGGAAAAGCTGATGATAAAATTTATCGTGGTTTGAATAATTATACACAGTTCTATAAGAAAAAAGATACTGCAGCTGGAAATGCAAGTTCTGGTATGGTAAGAAAAGGTCCAATTCGTGCTCCAGCTCATTTGAGAGCAACTGTTCGATGGGATTATCAACCAGATATTTGTAAAGATTATAAAGAAACTGGTTTTTGTGGATTTGGGGATAGTTGTAAATTTTTACACGATAGAAGTGATTATAAAGCTGGTTGGCAATTGGAACTGGATTACGCTAAAGAACAGAAAGGAGAATGTGAATCAGATGGTGATGATAGTAAATATGAAATTCATTCTGATGAAGATTCATTACCATTTAAATGTTTCATTTGTCGTGAAAGTTTTGTTGATCCAGTTGTTACAAAGTAATTTTGTTAATTAATTTAGTATTAAATAAAATTTCTATTCATTTTTTATTTTATTTTAGATGCAAACATTATTTTTGCGAAAAATGTGCACTAGAAAATTTTAAAAAATCTGCAAGATGTTATATTTGTTCAACTCAAACGAATGGGGTATTTAATCCGGCGAAAGAATTAATAAATAGATTAAATTATGGACCACAAGATAAACAAGAAGAATGTGTTTCAGATAGTGATTGATTAGAAATGAATTAAATTCCTTGTTCTTTTAAGATTAAAATTTTAATAAATGTGTTTGTTTATTCAATAAAAATGTTTTTATATTTAACTTATATCTATAATTTTACCTTTAATTACATCTTCAAAAAATTGTTTAAATGAAATAGTCCGATTCATATCACAAAATTTTTTTGATGGAAAAATACTGTTTTTTCTTGGAAGTCTTGATTTTAAATTAATTTTAAATACAGATGATGTTATACAAGATTCATCTTTCATGACTATTTTTAAGAATCGTATATCAATATCATTAATATCGTAATAACTTAAGAATATACAATCAATGAATTTATCAATTGGTAATTCAATTATTAATTTACTTAAAAATGATAAAATGTAATTACATAAATAAACTCCAAAACGAATGAAAACAAAAACAATATAATAAATGCATACAGTTGGCATTAAAAAAACAAAACAAGTTAGGAATAAAGAAACTAAAATATATTGTCGATTTTGTTGTTCAAATGATTCAATACGATTCTTTAAAATGTTCTCCTTTTTTCCAATTGCAGTTCTCCAAAAAACTTGTATTCCAATTTTTTCAATATTGTATAAAAATGTTGTATAAATATGAAAACAATGAGCATGAATTGTTGTTAAAAATAATAGATCTGATAATATAGCCAATTGAAATGTAAATCCTAATATTCCAAATAGAGCCAACGGTATTAGTAAATTACGAATGACTGGTGTAATCAAAATTAAAAATTTGGCCCATAAATCAATATGATAAGTAAAACAATCTAATAGAAAATTATTTAGTTGTAAGTTAAGTTTCAAGCCAATTGGTGCACCTTTCAATGAATGCAATAAATTTCGTATTTGGTATACAATATACTGACATGCTTGTAAAATTGGTTCATTTTGATTCTGATTTAAATAACTTAATGTAAAATACATAGTTATTAGACCCAAAATTATATCAAATACTATTGACCAATTTTTTTTATCTTTCTTCATATGTTCTTTATAATATTCAATATGTTTTGAAAGTGAAGATTGCTTTAAAAATTTGATTGTTGGTAATAGCTGGCATATTCCAAGTAATAATTTAAAAATAAAATTTTGCACTTTTAATATAAATAATTCAGCTGGTTTTTCTTTTCTGATTGCATTACAGCATAATGTTTTTAAGAAATGTAAATCAAATCCTTCAAAAAATGATTCAGCATCAGCAAATGACAATTTTTCAAAAAGTTTCCTCTGATAAATATAAATGTTGCAATGAATTGATGAACCAGGAGATGATATATTTATACGATTTAGATATACGCCAGTATTGTGCTCATCATTATCATATGTAAATATAATTGAAACATCATCATTTTTTGATAAGGTTTTTTGAATATATCCTAATAAACGTAAATGTGATTTAGTTGGTTCTTCAGATACGATAAAATAAGATATTAAATTGTTTTCAAATTTTATTTCACCATAAAGTGGTATATTATTTTGCGACACATTTTTTTTCTTATAATAAATTTCTTGTGGCATAAAAATATTTATTATCATAGTTCTAATAATTTTTTTCCAAATTTACTTTTGCGAGAATTTCATTTTATTAAAAAAATGCAACTGAACTTAAAAATTCTTTGGCAAATCCAAATAAAAACATAAACAAATGTTTATCTTTGACGTTTAACTAGTGTTACCGTTTTTTATTTTTTTAAATATCCCTTTAAATAAATTAAAAATGGTATATTTTTAGTTACCGTTTCCGTTAAATTAAATTTTCGTTAATTTCATATTTACGTACTAGTACAAAGTTTGGCTTTATGTGAAAGTTGTATCTTAAATATAATATATATATATATGTTAAAATTAACTAAACAAATCTTAGAATCTAGATTTAGTTCTAATTCATAATTAAAACAATAATTAAATTTTAACTACAGCAAACTACAATTTTGAGAAATTTTTGCTCAACGCAAACTATATTTATAACTCATGCCCTTGATTAAATTCGTATAAATAAATATTTATTTATATAATATTAATCGAATTCTAAGGATTTCAATTATTTTAGTTAACTTTTATAAATTTTTTGTTAAAATTATTTGATTTATTTAATCTAAATGAGTGCAATTTTAAGTTAAAAATTGAAATAAGTTTTTTGTTGCATTTAAGAAAGCATTTCGGGTATAGAGACTAACATGAAAATGATTTGAAATTTTTTTGTACATGTATTGATTCAGAGCTAGACCGCATAAATCAATAAATTTTTTATATTAAATAATCTAATATAATTATTCGAACAAATAATATGATTTATATTTGAACTATATTTTGTCTTTAAGTTGACCGGGATATAAAATAATACAAGTAATTTGGTTTTAACTATGTTTAGCGACAGATTTTTAATTTACTTCGTATTATTCAATTTAATTAAAGTCTTTGACGATTATGTCTAAGCTAATAATTTATTGACTCGCAACTAGCCTTTTGTCAATTATGAATTATCCGAAAATTTTAGACTGGGAGCTAATGTGCAGAAAATGGGCAGGTGTCTTTGGATGTTACTATATGATTCAAAAGGCAAAATTGTTCAACTGTTCAGCTTTCAACAATTTAAAATATATTTTAATATTAATTAAGTTAAATAATAGACTATAAAAATTTAAGTTATCTTATTATGACACACATTTTGGTAACCAGTTAAAAGAAAGCTGCCTTTTATATTATGAAAAGTTAGTCATCGGAAAGGTACGTAGCAAACATAGAAGGATATAATTGTAATCCGTAAGAAACATTTTTTAACGTTCAAAATGTGGTAAGATTCATAAGAAACCAGATGCAATGAAAATGCCCCCTAGAATACAGAGCAACTTTATTGTAAATAAACACCAGGTTTCAGAGAAAGCTCTAAAAAGATGAAAGGAATATTAAACATAAAATTTTCAAGGAAAAATTAAGGTGAACTTAATTTATTTATTTATTTTTGTTTATTGTTAAATAGTTATAAATGATCATCCTCTCGAAATAAAAAGTCTTAAGCCGAATAACCAACAGGAAGTGGATATTTTTCAATCTTTTTATTTTGGATTTTTATATTTTCAATTATCTTTTGATAGAAATTTGACTATAAAAAATGCAAACACAATAATATCTATGTAGAAAGAATAAGATATCTAGGAAAGGATCTTACCATTATACGAGTTCTGGTTATACCATTCTATCATAGAAATATTTCTGCCAATCTGCCTATATTAACTGTATAAAAATTATATTAAATCTATGATACTTTTTTTTCTAAATAATTAATGATTTTATGTACAATATACATATTATGTTGTGGTTTCCTTCACATATGTATATTCCAATATGTGTATTCCAATATGTTAGAATCATAATTGAAATATGTAAATAATACTATATACCTATTTTTAGAATAATTTAAAATTTTAATCCTATTTTATAAAGGAAGTTATGGTTTTATGTTTTGTATTAGAAAATTTTCTTAAGGGCGAAAACTATTATTTACTTATTACATTGAAATAAACGGAAGCTTTTATTTAATTATTAAACTTCTTAGTTTAGTTTTTGGGACCTCTTGTATATTATTTTTTTTATCATAAACTTATATATGTACATAAATATAGATGTAACTATATAAAGATTTAAATAATAAAAAAATTTTAATATATTATAATAATAATTTATTTATATTATACAATATCCTTTACGATGTTCAAATTACAAAATAAAGAAATATTATATAAATGTAAGAAATTATGTTAAGTTCAAGCATTTATGTCTATATAGGATATAAGTTTGCTAGAACCAATAGTTTAAAAAATCAATAAAAAGAGTTGTGGACTTAATTAAATATAAAACAAAAAAATATTTTTTTTAAAATTGTAAAACTGCAAAAATAAAAATATAAAATTATTTAAAAAAAAAACTTAAGAAGTATAATCATTAAAAATTAGAATAACAAAAAAATATAGAACTAAAATAGTAAAATAAAATAACAAAATATAAAAATAAAAAATAATAACCAAAATAACAAATAAAATAAATTTTTTATAAAACTAAAATATAAGCAAACAGAAGTAAAATTCAACAAAAAGTTTTTTTTTATAATAGTATAATACATATACAGTACTTAATATGTAATATATTAAAAGTAAGCTGAGTAAAAATATTTTAATCTTCCTTCACAATATTAGAAATAAATATAATAAAACATTAAGGAAAGAATTTAGGAAAAAAAAATATTATAAAAAAATTGTAATAATCTTTAAAAAATAATATACAAGAACAAAACAATACAAAAAAACTATTATATACTATAAAGCTACCTGATGATAAATGAATGTACGATCAAGGATAATTGACTCGAGTTATTGATTTGTATGCAAAAAAATTTCAATTTGGGATATTTCAAATTGAAACAGCCAAGCTTTTAAATTTTTCGACAAAAAAATAAGATCTTTATTCTGCTTGAATTTTTAAGGTGAATACATTATAAAATCTAGAAGCAAGGATATTGTAAAAACGACAAAAATAGGTCTTGCATGTTGATCCTAAGATTGTAATTTAAAATTAAGTGTTTGGATAGATAGTTCGACGTAAAAAAAAAACTTATAATTAAATGTTTTTTACCAATATAAGGAAGAAAATTTAATTTCACAAAGTGAGGAAACGGCAATAATGATTCTTAACACAGATAATCTTAATTGCATGTTTCTGTATTCTGATTAACGGTTGAAATTTATTCATCACCTCAACACGTAAAAAAATTACAAACAAGACTACATGTAAAAAAATTGAATCTGGATTGTATTCATTCACGGATTATATTCATTGAATCTGGATTGTATGCAATATCGATAGGAATATTATGAAATACGACATGTCTATACCGGATAAAAACAAAACTGTAAGGAAGATTCATTTGTGGGCAATATATTTTAAAAATTGGACAAATAGATAAAAATGAGAAACAATTATTATATAATGATTGAATAAATTTGTATTGTTTTTGTTTGTTAGGTTAATTTTGGTTGGTTGGTTGGTTATTAGGGTGGATATAAAGACTGTCTTATTTCCTTCGCACTTAGGCCTCGCGGCCCGTTGTACCCCCTCTCAGCAATTTCACCTCCGCCTCTCAGACTCCGTTACTGAGCCAATTTATACCTCTTATGAATCTAACAATTTCTTCCGGTTTTTTCTTTTTCACTTCCGAGAAGTCCTCCCAGTAGTACCCCTCTAAGATATTTGCTCTCCTCGTTCTCTGCGTTGGGCATATGCAAAGTACGTGTAGCACCGTTTCCACCTCTTCTCCACATCCTCTGCACATATTGTTTTCTGTAAGGCCCATTCTGGCAGCATGTCCTCTGAGCATGAGATGCCCTGTAACTACGCCTACATATAACCTTAGGTCGGCTCTATTCAGCGCCAGAATCACTTTTGTTTTTTCCGCATCCGGTATTCCCCAGAAATTCTTTGTCTGAATAGCCCCCTCCGAACTTCTCCAGGTGTTCAATTGTGTGGTTTTTTCCCACTTTATCGTGTTTATTTTCATGGCCTGCATTGTTAGTCCAACCACTAACTCCTCAGACTCATCGTTTCTAGCGCCTTCTTTTGCAAGTTTGTCCGCTTTTTCATTTCCTTCTACACCGGAGTGGCCCGGTGTCCAGTAGAGTAAAACTTCATTTGTCACTCCTAAAGAGTTTAGTGCTTCTCTGCAGCAGATAGTCGTTGCTGCCTTCGTTTTTTCGTTATTTATTGCTTTGATGGCTCCTTGGCTATCGCAGCAAAAAATTATGTTTTCTGTATTTATACCTCTGTTTAGAAGCATTTCTGCTCCTCTTTTAATTGCCATGTTTTCACATTGGATGGTCGTGGCATTCTTATTCATTTTTGTTTTTGTTTCTAAGAAAGGATCTGCGCAGTAGATACCAATTCCACAATTCTCACCTTTCTTAGCCCCATCTGTGTATATCTTTATATAGTTTTCGTATACTGCGTGGGTGATTTTACTCTCACCGTTTCGTGGTATTTTTATCTTAAACCTTCTGTCTGGACATTGTTCTACATTACTGTAGTCCCATTGTCCTTCCTCTGTGAAGATTTTTCGGAACTCTTCGCTTACGTTGAGGTCCGTTATTTTCTCATGTGGTGTCTTTCTACTTACGACCTTCTACTCTCCTGTTATACGTAAGCGTACAGCTGTATCCATTGTTGTACGTTTTGTATGAATTTCTATAGGTGTTATGTTCAGCATTGTCTCTAAGGATCTTGTTGCTGTTGTCTTAGTTGCGCCAGTGATGCCTAAACAGCATTGGCGTTGTATCTGTGTGAGTGTTTTTATGTGTTTTTTCCTCTCCAGAGCGGTCCACCAGATTATCGACCCGTAAGTGACCAGAGGTCTTATTATACAGGTGTAAATCCAGTGCACTACTTTTGGAGATAAGCCCCACGTTTTTCCAATTGCACTTCTGCAGAACCAGTAAGTTCTTAGTGCTTTATTTTTCCTTTCCTCTAAGTGTTCGTTCCATTTTAGTCTTATATCTAAAATTATTCCTAAATATTTAACTTTCTGTGATAAGTTAAGCCGTGTTCCCCCTATGCTTGGGGTGTTCATATTACTTACTGTCCTTCTTCTATTAAAAAGGCATAGTTCTGTTTTCTCTGGGTTCAGCTTGAGGCCATTTTCTTGGGTCCAAACCGATACGAGATTTTTGGCCTCCTGCATTTTATCTCCTAGAACTGAGTCTTTTTTGTTGGTTATGATTATAACCAGATCATCAGCGTAACATGTAATCTTAGCTCCTTGTTCTATTAGAGAGTCTAAAAGTGAGTCAATTGCCGTAAGCCATAGAAGTGGTGATAGAATGCCTCCTTGAGGCGTGCCTTTCCCCACTATTGCTTCCATTTTTTCGCTACCAAAATTTGCTTGGATAATTCTGTCCCTTAGTAGAGAATTAGTCCATCTTACTAAGTATCCTTCAATACCTTTGTTGTTTAGGCTATTGATTATGCTCTCCGTTTTTATATTATTGAAAGCTCCTTCGATATCGATGAAGCATCCTAGTGCGTATTGCCTTGTCATGAAGGCGTTTTCTATTGTGTTCACTACGCTATGAAGTGCAGAGTCTACTGATCTGCCTTTGATATAGGCGTGTTGACATACGTTGATGTCTTTGTCAATCTTGATTCTCATTTCAAGTTCAACGATCCTTTCTAAGCTTTTTAGTAGAAAGGATGTTAAGTTTATTGGTCTGTATGCGTTAGCTTTACTATAACTAACTTTATTTGGTTTTTGTAGGAATACTACTTTGGCTTTCCTCCATTCCTTAGGTGTATAACAATACCTAAGACATGCCTTGTAGATTTCCGAAAGTTTGTTCAGTAGAAGGTTACACCCTTCTTGGAGCATTATTGGGTATATTTGGTCAATTCCTGGGGATTTATACTTCTTGAACGAGTTAATTGCCCATTTTATTCTTTCATGTGTTATCATCCGTTTTACCTTTTCGTTTTCGGTGTTCGATATATTTATATATGGTTCAGAGTCTCGCGTATTTGTGTTGTTTGAGCTTTCCACAAAAGCGCTACCTGGAAAACTACTGTTTATCAGCACTTCCAGTGATTCTTTCATATCTGTCGTCATTGATCCGTCATTTCGTTCAATCAGTTCTGGTTGTGAGTGTGTCTTGGATAAGACTTGTTTAAGTCTAGACACTTCTCTCGTGTTCTCTATTTGCTCCGTGTATTCTTTCCAGGCTTTCTTCTTGGCCTTCCTACATTCAGATTTGTAGCATCTTAGAACTACTTTGTAGCTTTCCCATTGGGATTCCTTATTTTCTTTATAGGCACGATTTTATAGTTGCCTAGATTTTTGTCTGAGATTTCGTATTTCCCGATTCATCCACTTTGGAAAAACGTTTGTCTTAAGTTTTGTAATTGGACATGCTTCCTGGAAGGATTTCGTAATAGCTTGTGTTATATTACTTACTTCCTTGTCTATCTCTGGGGTAGAATTGAGTTAGGTTAATTTAAGTAGTTAAATTAAGAGTAGGTGTAAGTTAGGTTAGGTTTGTTTTTATTATAATAAACAACTTTTTTTTATTTTTTTTATTTCTCTAATGGAGACATTCAGTAGTTTGTATGATATTTGTATATAAGCAACATATAATAACTTGCGGATGAAAAACCCAATGGTAAATTATATCCATACAATTTAGTTATATCAATCAATCTAGTATCTGTTGGGTAGTTGTAGAATATTGTGACGCTTAAGTCGACTGGCGCCATTTAAGACCAACAAGTTGTTTGCTAGCGTATGTGGATGATATATTTGATGTATTTACTACACAGGGTGCTTCTGAAAATCTTTTTTAGAGGGATTCCTTAGAATATTTTATAAAATAAAATTGTTCTAGAAGAGAGAAGATCTATTTTAGAATTTATCCTGTAATTCAGGGGGTTAAAAGAAATATTCACTACAGTTTCAAGGTGTAGCAATATGTTTCTCAGAACAATTTTATAGAATTGATTGGGTGTATATAGTCATCCAACCTTAAATTTGTTGTATTTGTATAAAAATTGAAATTATAGGCGACGAACGTTAATTATTTTGGAAAAATTTGATTTCAACTAACTTCAATAGTTTTAACTAAGTTTGACTAATAAAATGAATATAAAGATTAAAAACTTTAGGTATGTTTCACTAATTTTATTAAATATCTTAATCGATTTAGGTTGTTATATCATCATCAAAAGATTTTCAGTCAGTACAGTCTTCTAATGAATGTGTAATAACCGAAGTTGATTAAGATATTCAATAAAATTGGTGAAACATACCTAGAACTTTTAATCTTTATTTTAAAAACTAGTAAGTCAGCCTGTTTAAAAACGGGTCCCGAGTAAAAAAATACCGAATTTTTTTTCGAACATAACCACTCAGTGGCCCCAAAACATTTTTTTTTCTAGAAACACTTTTTTGTTATAATTTAAAACAAATTAATAATTTATTTTCCATCTATTTTATTTTTTATCCATTTTTCCTGTTTTTTTCACAATTTAATCAGTGCATCAAAATCGTAAATAATAAAAAAAATTTAGACGAACTTTTCCGAGATAATTAACGGTTTCCACAAAAACTTCAGTTTTTATACCAATTTTTTAAGTTTTTGCAATTATTACTTGAAAGTGGTAAGTCCCACCCAAAAAGTATACCACAAATTTTTTACATTGTTAATTTAAATTGAATAATTTATTTTTTTACATATATAATTCCAAGTCTATGGGAAAGAGATCTGCAATATACAATTACAATTACATACAATAATTTTTTCCTTAGATTTTTTCTGGCATATTTACTAATTTTAAATGTGGAAAACTATATCTATTGTATAAAGTATTTCCCCTTCATTTTTAGTGATAATCAACAATCTCAACTATTTATCGTTTATTTTAACCCAATAATAAAGGGTACTGGACCAGGTCGAAAAATTTAGAAAGCATTTTTTGCCTTCGTCGGGAATCAAATCTGGAACCTTTCAGTTGAAAGGCAGGCGCTCTACCTATATTGTGCCACCGAGCGTGTAGCACTTGTACTTAAATTTAAATTTAGAAATTAGTTCGTTATAGTCATCTTTTAGTTTTTTTTTTAACTGGTTTGTTTTTAAATACAATTGGAAGAGCTGAATTAACTAGATGGCAAACTTCTTAATGTCTCATTCTCATAATTTTGCATTGTTTCTACCGTAACATCAGTCGCTAATCTTCTATTCAAAATTTAATAGAATACATTAAAATTTTCAAACTTTATATTTACTTTTAACTGGATTTATTATAAAATCATTATCAAGAGCAGCAGAAATTTTGTGCGGTAGTATAAAATTTGAATCTTTATATAGTCTAGTATTTATAAGTTGTCATCTTAGAAAATATTTTGTTAAAACTGCACTCTTATTAAATACGAATGACTGTTTTTGTTTAACTGCTTATTTTGATGTGATACCAAACACATATCTTTTTTGTTAACACGTTTAAATGCAACTGCATAAATTTAATGTCTTTAGTAGGGTAAAAATATCCATATATACCAGAAAAGTTCAAATTAGAATTAGTATTAGAGCCCGCTTCTGTTTCCCCTACATTTTGCTTAACTTTTGAAGCCGGAAAATTAAGATATTCTTCCATATCTAAAACACTCTCTGCAGAGACTTAGAAATTTAAGGTTCCATGCTAATAAAATAAGTGTTACATGCAAAAATTACATGCATTTGCTTTTGTTTATTTAATGCGTATTTTATCAATTTTCGTTTCACAGTTCAATTTCACGGTGCATAAAATATGTTTTCACTTTAAAAGTTCACATGCTACTAATCCATGATCGATCATACCATAATTTTTTATGAATTATATTTTTAAGCTTAGATTTACAATGGATATGGCACAATATAGTTTTATCCAAATTCAACATTATTTTGTTCCATATCATGTAATTAAAATTTCTTGTGCGTATGGGACAAAATAATGTTAACATTTTTTTGGTTATTATTTCATTGCAAATCCATGGGCAATGCAACTATGTGAAAATAATACTAACAAAATAATTTTGCTTTTTATATGGCATATAGGACATGATGGGATGAAAATTTGTTACATACTCGTAAAATTAGGTGGATATTGTACAATTTCAATACTCATTATCTCAAAAAAGAAACAAACGGACCAGAAATTCAGAAAAAGCAAACCTTAAAACCCTGTAGTGTAACTTGTTAGACGTTATTTTCCTAAAATTCTCCAAGGGATCACCCCTTAAAGGGTTTTCATCTTAAGCAGCCCCACCTTGTATATACATAAAATTTCATATCATTTTTTCAGTTACAAACTGTTTGCCTTTTTATTTAAATTATAAAAATATTGTTTTTATTACTGTCATATTTACTGTCCAGATGGACTTCACTTACAGATTATCATCATAACATTCAATATATTAAATAAATTCATACAAGATAATAAACATAAATTTAAATAAAGCTTTTATCTCAAAATCCTTAAACATAATTATGACATTAAAAAAAATTAATTTGCCAACAAATTAAAGTCTTTCGTACCGGCAACATATTATAGAATACAGCGAATTGTTATTGTTTACATCTTTGTAAATTTCTAATTTTCAGATTTATTTTTAATTTATTTTAAATCAAGTATTAATTTGTTACAAGCAAAATAACAAAAAAAAAAAAAAAACAAACAAATATTTGTTTTCTAAATTCAGTAGCTTAAATTATAAATGTTTTCGTTTTGAATTTATTTTGTTTCCTCAGTTAAAAATCTTCTTAATATAATTGTAATCCCTAAAGACATTGTAAAAAAAAAAGAAAAAAAAATGTAATCCATTATCAGAATTTTCTTTTTGATTTTTAATTTTAATTTTTTTTTTCTATAATACATATTTACAAAAAAGAAGAATAATAGGAGAAAAAAAATACCAACAACAATGATAAAATATTTAAATTTCATGATAATTTATGAAGAATTTTCATAGTCGAATATTCATACTCCGTAAAATAGGGGTACCAAAAACAAAAATAATCAGATTTAACCATCTTTTTTAAATTCAAATAAATTAATCTATTATATGCGACAAAATAATATATTATATACATAATATATAATACATATATTATGATTTTCTGGCTTCCCGCCAAATTTAATGTATTCTTCTATAATTCTATATCTAAAAAAAAATCTATAAAGAAAAACAATAACAAAATCAAAATATTATTATTTAAAACACATTTTGGAATCCATCTATAAATATTTACACATATTCATATAAACATACATAATAATATTATGTATTTACATTTTATTACAACTTTAAAATTTTGAATAAAATTTCCGTAGAATTTCAAAATTAGGACAAAAACAAATAAAAACTCTTAACCGCTGGAGTATTTCAGTTACATACAAAAACAAAAATAACAAAAACAAAAATAACAAAAACAAAAAAAAAATTTCTAACAAATAATATACCAGAAATATTATTTTTATATGAAATCTATTTTTGTAAGTAGCGTGAAACAATGACGTCACTAGAGTAAAAAAAATATTCAACAAAATAAAATAATATTACAACAAAATGTTTTCGTCATAACTCGGTTAAAATTGCGGCATTTTTAGGGAAATTTGAAATAAATTTTATCTTTTTTTGTTCTGCTGTTTTAGAAAATATGTCAATGTATTTGTGAGAAAGTGCAAATTTCCTAAATGATCTCATTAATTGAAGGGGAAAATGTTAATATTACCAAATACCTATACGTGTACGCACACATACTATAATTATTGTCCATTATTCGCGTATGGTATTGTAATATGATATGACGTCGTTAATAAAAGGAGAATTTCTATCGTATCTATAAAAATGTTTATTAAAAACGTGTTTTATTAAAAAAAACAATAAATATAAAAAAATAATAAGAAACAAAATTATAAGAAAATAAATAAAAAAAAATAAGATGTTTCTTTTCAATAATAGTAATTTGTATACATTAAAAATATTATTGTGATAATATTAAAATATTGTTTTGTTATATTTTAAAGCTGTATATATATTTATGTAGATAAATTTATAAAATATATGGAAAATCTATTTTAAAAATTATTTTTAGATTAAACTAACAATAATTTTTTTCTTTTGGATATAAATGAACGTATACATTTATATTATACACATATATATAATATATATATATATATATTAATAATATAATTTTGCTTTGAAATCAAAAAATGTGATGCGCTCATTTTTCATAATATATTAATGTGAATTTTGTTAAAAATTTCTATTTAAAGAATATTATATCTAAAATACTTTATTGTGTTTAGTCTTTTTTGTTTTTTTTTTTTTAATTTTTTTGATATAATATATTTAAAAAAGATGGAAAACATTTGGTATTTTTATTTTGAATATTTTATATACGTTCTTATATATATAAACATGATATTTATATATATATATAGTTCTATATAATTCTTCTATATATAATATATATAATTCTTCTTTACTATATTATATATAAATGTATATATATATATATATATATATATATATATATATATTTCAATATTTCTATAAAGTAAAAAAAAAATTAATGTTGACCTAAACCAGTGGTAAGCAAACTTTTTAAGTGACGGTAAAAAATAGAATGAAAAACTGTCAATGGTATAAATAAATAACAGTGAAAAGGGTTGTACGTCATGTCTATAAAGCTGAATTTTCAATTTAAGATACTACAGAAGTAATTATGAAGCTATGAAAAACTCAACAATTTAAAACTTGACAGCTTCAGAATTTTTCGGAAGAATTTAATTGATTTATTTTAAAATTTTCTCTAGTTTTTTAACTCAGAAAAAAATTAATCTGAATAATTGTATGTGATTGAGTAAACTAAAAAATTATAAAATTGTACAAATTTAAAAAAATTAAAATTATACTTAAAAATAATTTGGTATTAAAAATAAATAAACAAAATATAAAAAACACGAAAACTAACTCAAACAATCACAAATTACGAAGTAAAGAAGAACTGTATAGTTTTATTTTTATTCTGTAGAATTTTTTAAAGAAATACACACCCACTCTATTCTGAAGCAATATTCTAAAGAATACATTTTTTTTTTTGGTTGAAATTTTGGGAGCTTCGTATTTGATTCTACAGAATTTTATTTGAATATTAAGCTTGTAGTCAAGAATATTTTTTTGTACAAAAATTTTTTGTTTTGAATGGAAAATTAATTTAACTTAATTTAATTTTATTGTTTCAATTGCACATAATGTACGCCAAAATTTAGGAAACTTTTCGGGTGGAATGTGAGTCTTTTTTTTTATTTTTTTTATTTTTGTTTTATTTTATTTTTACTAAATATTCAATTTCATTACAATTACCAAACTAACTCCAAATTAAAAACAAAAAATCAAAATTCAAACTTAAAAATAATAGTAAAGCAAATATAATAAATACAGTAATAATCCAAGGTCTAAATATACAAATTCAAATATAAATAAAATAGAATAAAAATTTAGGAAACATTCTGATGCAAAAGCAAGTTTCAAATGGTCACGTGAAATAACAATTAAAAATTATTGGTTATTAGTGCAGTAAGCAAGTTTAAATGTTCTATTAATTTGAAATACTAAAATATGTAAGAAAATTAAAAATAAAGAAATTATATTTAGAAAGAAAATATTTAAATTAAATTTAAAAGCAATTTAACATTAAATTTAAAATTAAAACTTAGCTTAAAGCAAACAAAATGTAAGAAAGCAAAAAGTAAAGTAGAGAAATTCTCTAAGAAAAGAATAGCCAAAATTGTATAAATTAGATCAGTAACAATCAGTAACAGTATTAAACATATATCAGTGATTTCAAGCAATAGTTAACTGACAATTACTTGATGACCTTCACTGGCTCTTCAACTACGTACCAACCAATATTCCTAAGCCAATTCTTAGTTTAAGTCAGAAATTCAGATAAAACTTGGATGTTCCTGATATGTATTCGCAATTTATTCAAAATTCTAGTTGAAACGATTTTATAAAATGACAAAAATGAGACTTATTGAAACGTGGTACAACAACTAAACTCCTGGTGTTTACTCTTAGATTTTAGAAGAGCCTCGCGCCTCACATCTAGATGTCCTGATTTAATATAAAATACCTTTAGTGTATAAAGTATTTTCTCTATTACAAATCTTATATCTACTTATTTTATAATTTATACATACGTATATCTACTAAATTATTAGTTTTTATTTAGGATTTTTTCCTTTTTTTACTTTATTTAATTTCAATTTTGCTATGTAATTTTTTATATTTCTTATTGCAAGATGTCCTTCCACATGCCGTAATTTTTAAGTAGGTTTTTGATTATCTGTAAGTTAGTTTTAGTGTGCCTGTGGTAATTTGGTTGTTAGATACGTGTGTTGTCGTGGCAATACTACATTTTAGATTTTTTTAGAAAATAGATTAAGTTTTTCTTTTAGGTTGATATTCAAAATATATTGCTGACTTACTATTTTACGACATTTGAAACAAATGTCTCTGGGTCTAATTTTGTCTTACATTATTTTGTAAAAAAAATGTTAGAGTATAATTTTTTTTTATAATGAGGAGTTCTATGTAAGTGCGACTAAGTGCTAATTATTGAAGAAGTTTTAATTAGTCAAAACAGTAGAATTATAAATTAAAGTGTAATTGTTAATGTATCAAAAATTTAATGTATTATATAGGATATTCAAAAACTTGAAAAACCCTTAAAGAGTAATTATTCCTTGCAGTATTTGAGGAAAAAAAATTTCTGACGAAGAACATCAATAATTTTCCTAATTATCTCCTACTTTAAATTATGTGTATAGAAACATTAATTATCTAATCTTTAAGTATAAAAACAAAAACAAAATAATAATTTTTTTTTATGTATAAATAACATATCACTAAGATGAACGTCACTGGTCTAAGTGTGTCGGTGTATTGCCGGTAGCCCCTACTATTTATCTAACAATATTGTTGAATAAAAAATCAAAAATATCATAACACAAAATATCTTGATTATTCCATCATCACGCTAATGGATCGATTGTCTATCCCTGATCTATACATACATATACTAACATAGGTATGCATTACGTGTACAGGTTATTTATAATGAAAAATTTATAACTTTTTGAAAATAACAAAATTCAAAAAAAATTTGTGTTATATTATTTCAATTTCATTATTATTATTTCAAAAATAATTTTATTGTAATAAATAAAAAATAAATAAAAAAAATGTGCATTAAAATACTTTAACGTAAGATCAATTTAATTAATTCAAAAAAAAAACAAATTTTTATATTTAATGGTTTTAATTGAAATTAAACCAGAAAAAAAATGTCTAATAATATTTTATTAAATAAATTTTCTTGAAAATATTCACACAGAAACTTTTGTGGATATAATGAACGTCTGTGATATTAACGGGCTTAGATACCCCTTAAATAACTGCTAATATTATAAAGTGTCTTAAACCATAACTATCAATTTAAAAGAAAATCCTTGAAGTATCCTTTAACACAATATGTATTAAATGTTGATGAGATACTTCATATATTATATAGACCTCAGATACAGGGTGATCAAAAAAGAGAAAATTTATTTCTTTTAAACTTCGAATTTATTGAAAGTATGTATTTATAACTATTTATTTTTCGGTAAAAATTATTTTAAGCCGGGTGTGCCAGAACATGGGCATCACCTTTTTAAGAGGAGAAAAAACCGTTATTTTAAAATTAAAAAAATATTTTAATAACTAAATCGAGGAAGCTCTATCGGGTGATATTTTCAACTTCCGGGAAGTACCAAGAAAAGGTTTTGTAAGCTCAAAATTCGCCGAAACTGGCCGAAATCGAAATTTTCAAATGGGGAGAGGAACTTTTTTATACAAATTCGGATTCTACGTCAAAAAATAAGAAAATTTTTGTTAAATAATTTGTTTTTGTTTTCTTTTTGTTTTCAATATTTGGATAATTCCCCACGTTAATCGTCAATTGTAATATTTTGTAAAATAGTGCAATCAATGATGATATTTTAGCAATTTAAATATTCTGCAGTTCTACATGGCATAGAATTATAAATTTATTTTTAAAAGTCGGAAAGCTTGTTCTACATTAAAACATGTTGAACTCAGAATTTTATTGTGACTTGATTTTTCTGAACAAAGGAAGCGATTGTATTTTCATGGTACAATTTGATTATTTTCAAAGGTGTAAGGTGCATCTACAACTGAAATACTATTGTGCAAAAACTTTACTCTATTATTTATAATTGCTTTCTCATTGGACGATAGTTTATTTCTTTTATCATAGATGTATTAAAAGACAATATCTGATTATATATGACATTTTAATCAGCATTGTAAGACATTTACGATGTCACCAACAAAATGTTAACTTTGGAAAAACCACAAATACATACTTCTAATCAATTATATATCTATGTAAATTTAATCTATAAATATAATATCTAAATATACCGGGTGTACCAGAGTATGCGTATCAGCTTTTTACGAGGGGAAGGAGTCGTTATTTTAAAAATTTAACAAATAAATCGAGGGTGTTCTATCGATTGGTGATGTTTTCAACTTTCGGGAAGGACCGGAGAAGGGTTTTTTAAGCACAAAAATCGACGAAATTGGCCGAAATCTAGATTTTCAAATGGGAAGGGGTATTTTTTTTTGCAAATACGGATTCTACACCAAAAAATAAGAAACTTATGTTAAATTATTTTTTTTGGTTTTCTCAGTATTTCTCCTTAAAATTAATGCTCAATTCAAAAATGCTCAATATTTTCCTTTGGTAAACTAAAATTCATGATAATCATTTTTATAAATAAATTTGTTTTTCATGTTAATCACATTTTTTATATCAGTTTTAGGTTCCTACAAAGCTTAAACAAAAAACAAGAATCCGAATTTGCATAAAAAAGTACCCTTTCCCATTTGAAAATCTCGATTTCGGCCAATTTCGGCGATTTTTCTGCTTACAAAACTCTTTTCCGGTCTTTCTCGGAAGTTGAAAATATCACCAATCGATAGAGCACCATCGATTTAGTTAAAAAAAGTTTAATTCTAAAATAACGGCTTCCTTCCCTTCTTGAAAAGCTGATACGGATGATCTGGAACACTCGGTATATAAATCAATTTCATATAAAAATTAACATTAAATTATTTAGAAAGATTTTGTACGAAATTTTCAACTCTTCAGTTCAGAAGAAAGTCAAAACTAGAAAATTGGACCAGTTTGTAGCTATTGTAGTCACTTAAGGGCTGAACTTTTCATGAAATAATCTGGTACAAGAAATGTATAATTAAGTTTAATAACTTACATATAATAACTTACTTATTTTCGAAAAATTCGAATTAAAACAATAAAAAGAAATTATTTTAAATCACCCTGTTTTTTTTTTTTAAAGAATGTAAAATTGAATGTAGTTTTAATCCCTTCATGCGTTCACCTGGATTTCCACAAAAATTCATTTTATTCACAAAAATTTCCTTGCGAAAAATTAAGTGAAAATCCAGCGAGGAAACATTTCATATTACTAATAATAAGAATTAAATCCAGAAATCAATAAAAATAATTACTGGTGGTTAAAATAACTTTAATAAACTAATACAAGAACTACTGTACACTGGACATACTTTTACTTCCTATTTTTCCCTTTTCCTAACTTTCCTTCCCAAAAATCCCATCTTAGTATTAAGTTTTATCAAAATTATTAAGCTTGTAATTTTTTTCAATTCATATGTTAATTTAATTTAAATATTGCTTATAAACAGTTTGAATTATATTATATTATAAAGAATGAATAAACTCATATCTAAATTTGTAAAATTGTTCATTTAGAGTTCTCCAGTTAGGGACATTGAATGTAACATTAATCCACATTATGCGATTCACTTAGTTTATAAGTTTTTTGTTATGTGAAAATATTTCTAATAAATAAAAAATTTTTCTAATAAAATAAAAAATTATAAAAAAAAAAAAATAAGAATTAAACAGTTAAGAACAAAGTTAAAAAATGTTATTTAAATTTAGTTTACATTACAATATTAATTAAAAATAAATCCACGACAAAGTTACAGTTACCCGTAAATATTTAAGAAATTATAAGACATTTATTATTAAATTTGATATCGAGTTTGATATCGAATTTGTTATAGTCTTCTAAATAAATAATGAAGCGCCATACCTACTGAAAAAATATAATATTGAAAATGTTTATAATCGATGTTTGTAAATTTATCTAAAATATCTGGCAATTAAAAGTAATTAAAAATTGAATTGAAAAACTTAATCAACACCATGATGTTGGTAATTACCGTATGCGCAATATTAGAATTAGGATTATTTGATTTTTTTTTATTGATTTTTATTAAAAACTATATACCAAAATATGAATGTTTTTTCGTTAATTTCGTTCTATAAAAAAATTTTCTCTAAATATTTATTTTAAACAAAAAAAAAAAAACAAAAAAAAAATGAAATAAAATGAAATGAAATCATTCAGTTAAAAAAAAAAAAAGACTACGAGAAATACAACAGAAGAATATTGATTAAAAATTTAAATAAAATAATTACCAACCGATATGGTGTAGTAATTATGTCATCTAATTACTAATCAAGAGGTGGTCCCAAATTCAAATTCAACTTAGGGCGTCAATAATGCTTAATTGCATTTCTTTCTTTCAATTACATTTTTCTTAAAATAATGAGATTTAATATAATTTTGAGGGTAAATAAAATATGGTTACTAAGATAAATATAAGAATGTCAAATTCCTGAAATTTAATAGACTGTATGGGAGCTGCATTCCAGACAGATAAAATATACGCCGATTTAAGTAAGTCCTTTGATATTCTTCATTATTCCATAATTGTTCTAATATTTGAAAAATGGGATTCCCTCTTTCTTTGATAAATTGGGTTATTCCTACTTAATTAATAGAAACTGCAACGTATTATTTAGATCTGCTACTTCTAAACCTTTTAAATCTAACTCTGGTATTAGATACTATTTATGCAGAGGACATGAAAATTTATAAAAAAAAAAATACATTAGCAAGCGGCACATCCCTTCTGCAAGACAACTTAAAATCTTTTTTAAATTGTTATAAATTGACATTAAATATTAACAAATTCGCTTTAATGATTTTTTTCCGCTGTTCTGAGCTGAGTCAGCAATGGTTGATTATACTTATTTGATTATATGTACTTTTATATTGGAAATAGATCTATTGAACTAAATTGTGTTTTAAACAACATTTAAATGTCATCATAATAAATTATGTCATTAATAAATCTAACTCAACACTCGGTTTCATCAAAAAAAATTCTAAAGAGCTTAAACCAACTATACATCCTTAAATGACTTTCGACGTCTCTTGTTCGATCCCAATCTTGAATATGCTAGTCAAGTGTGGTCGCTTCATTATCTTAATCATATCAAAAGAATTGAAGCTATACAAAATTTTCTTTTTGAGATTTGTGCTGCGTAATTTACACTCTGGTCAAATCCAAATATTCTGCCACCTTATTTTACACCAGGAACCGGTTGAAGTTATTGCATCATAAATCATTCGAATCCAGAAGGTTGGTTGCTGATACCATATTTATTATTAATGTTTTAAATAATGATGTTAGATGTTAGAATCCTTTATGTTAGAATTAATGATCCATTTACATGTTGACAATAGAAACTGTTTTTTTTTCCTTATGGAGGTGGCCATAATATGTCAGGGCCGGCATGCATGCTTTAAGCCCTTTATGCCCTCCCCCACCCCTAAACTTAATCAACCCTTTTAATAAAGGCCAACAGGTTTGAGGGTTTTTCCTGTAGAAGTTTTCTGAGGTTATGTAGTGCGTTTCCAACAGCTTGAGTCTCAGCCTTGAAAGAGCTAGGCATTCTCCTATAACATGTGTTGATGTTTTTTCCTCTTCCAGACAGTGTCTACAGGTTGGGTTGTCACTGAGTGCTAGTATGTGCTTATTAATGTGGTTCTGACCAGTTAGTATGTTCACCATCTTCCCACAGTTTGACTGGACACTTAGTAGGAAGTGTTGGTTATTTTGGTGTTTATTCTTGGTGCATATACTTTAGAGAATCTGTGACCGTCAATACTCTCCCAAAGAATGTTTGTTTCCCTTTTCTATCGATAGTTTAATATTACCATGGCCATTATAATAGATATACCAACTGCCGGTTTCGGTCCATAAATGTTGCACGCCGATGATCTGGCTACTTCGTGAGCCTTCTCATCTCCAATTAACCTACTATAAACTGGTATCCAGATCAGTTGTACCTTATTTTGGAGCCCTATGAAGTTTAGGGCTCCCGAACATTCTCCCACCAATCTATATTTGATGAGGTTATTTTCAAGAGCCTCTAAATCAGCCTGACTGTCACTAAAGATTTTAATAACTCTGTTAGACCATGTTTGATCTTTTATTATATTCACTGCTGCGTTTATAGTAAAGACTTCAGTCTGGACAACTGTGCAGTGTTTTTCAAGAAGATGCTAGAGCCCAACTTGCTCTTTTTCAAAGAACACTCCAACTCCATATGCTTGTATTAAGAAGAAATAAATTATAGTGGTAGGTAGTTTTCCAAAATTAATTTGTCAATATACAAGAAAATTGACAAATATAAAGATTCTAAAAACATTACCCGTTTCACTTTATAGGGTGTGGGTCGATTAAAAAAGTGTCGATTAAAAAATATAAATAAACTTCGTATTTAAACAAAATATAACGACTAATTTAGATTTATTTTACAAAAGCGACACAACAGTCTTTCAAGTAAGTGTTTAGTATTTTTTTAGAAAAAAGATTTAAAAAAAAATTTCAATAGTATTTTTAAACTAACTCTAAACTACTTCTAATAAACATTTTCAACATTTTTTGCAATTTTAATTTCACCAATGCCACCGGTCTCTATTCCAATACCATACTTAATATACGTAATTCTCCCTAAATAACTAACAATAATATCATAAAAATAACATAAAATAAAAATATAATTTTACCACATAATTTTTACAATAAATTTTTTAAATTTTATAATTTTTCAAATTAAAATTCACAAAAACCTATTGGTTTATTTTAACAAATAAAAATAACAAAAACAAAAAAAAATCAATTTTTGAATAAATGTTTATAATAAATACAAAGTTTTCATGTAAATTATTTATTTTCTACACAATTGATTTATGACTGGTAATATTAAAATTTTCATTCTGTAATCATTATTTTGTAGTATAATTGTTTCAAGCTATTAATTCTGATGTGTTTTAACTACAAATTATCAAAAAAAAAAAAAAGAAAAAAAACAAAAGAAAAATTTTTTTCGTGAAAACTATTATTTTTTTGACTTGTTGAATATTTTTTTGTTTAATCTACAATTTTTATAATATTAATTTGGAGTTGAAGTTTTCAAAATTGGATTTTAATATTTCCAAATAAATTTATTAAAACAGGATATTGAAATATCCCAACGTCCATTCCCTACCTATGAACATTTCGTTACCTACAGAAAATGTTCTTCGAATATATTGAACTGAAAATAGAAAATGAGATGCCAAACGATATTGGAAGAGAAAATATAATGCCAAACGATATAACTCTATAAAAGAAAAGTCAAAAACGGATCGTGGCTCGAAAACGTTAAGTGAAGGTTGACAAATACCGCAGTCAAGCAAATTTTTAATTCAAATCTGATATTAACAAACGTCTAAATAGATTAAATTTTTGTTGAAGAGATCTGAACTAAAGAGAAGCAATTTAGAACCTGAAAGTTCTTAAAAAACTAAAGTAATGCCAAATTATTATTTTTTATTGAATATATTTCAAATTATACACATATTTGTTTGCCGATGACTTGTAAATATTTTTAAGGCTTAACACTGTTGTAAATTATGGTAATTTAGTTAGTATAGTTGGTCTGATTGTAATAATTTGTGCTTAAATGTTGCTAAATGTGCTGTAATTTATTTCCACTGCTGTATTGATCCAATATTATTTAACTACAACATTAATAGTAGTACAAAAAACTGAAATATTTGTCTTATAAATTATTGAGAGACTTAAATGATTCATAAAGTTTAAACATGAATAATATGACAAGAAAACTGTGATAATAATATTGATGGAAATATCGTGAGGAAATATTGGTTTATAAAATAAAATACAGTTATTTCAATATGTTTTCTAATTATTAATTCTTGATTTATATTACAAATTAATATTATACCCTCTTAGTGTATTTTACATATAGTTGATATTAAATTAGGTTCAAATTTAACATGGTAAGATAACTAGTAGGACTGTAGTAGTGAATGAGGTAAATAAAATTTTCATTTATTTGTTCATCTGCTAGATCTTGATTCTTTATTAGCTTGCTATGACATTTTAACGGTTTATTGTTCTTATGTTTTGTCAAATATAGTGTATCTTAATCAAATATGGAGCAGAGCACCTCAAACTACACTAACCCGCTTAAATATTCTTCACAAAAAAGCGATTAAAATAATTTTTAGGTAACCCTGTCTTGTTTCCTGGCGAACATATTTTAAACCATATGCAAAAAAGCATTGTATATGATTGCATTTAAAATAGTCAACAATTATATAAAGCATAATTTCATACTGAATAGAATGGAAGATATCCACAACCACAACACTAGGAATAAGTAAAATTTTTATTTAAGTCTTTTCAAAACAAATAACCAGAAAAACAATTGCCTTTATAACTGTTTAAAAATATATAATGAATTACCATCAGAATTAAAAAATATTAATAACGTATGTATTTTTAAAATGGAAATAAAGAAGTATATTTTGAGTCAAATTTAATTTAATTTATTTTTGAATTTACGAATTTATAAAATTATATGAACTTTTAATTTTAAGTTTTTTGAATTACTATACTTAAGTTTTGTTACAAGTTAACATTAATGATTCTTTTGTATTATCTTTTTATTTTCAATATTTTTTGTATTAATTTGTTTTTCTATCTTCTTTCATATAATATTAAGTTAATTTAGTCTGTGTATTTAGATAAAACTTTAGCTTAAGTTTAAATTTTAAATTTTTCCAATTGTGGTGAAAATGGAAAGTTTTTTCTTTTTATTTTATGCACCTATATATATTTTTTTTTTATTTTTCAAAAATATTGGGAAACTCATACAGCCTATGGCTAAGATCGAAATTTAAAATTTTTATTTGTAATCTCAATTACTTTTATTTTTGAATTAATAAAGAAAAAAAAGAAACTCTGAAGAATTTGTATTTTAGTTTAGTTAGGTCAGTCTTAGAAAACTCTTGTGTTATTTGGGATCCTGATTATTATTCACCGCCGGATTCATAGATTCCAACGATCTTTTTCAAAGTTCGCTTTGTACAAACTGAATTTGTTTCATTCACCAATCTCATACCAATGTTAGATGTAAATTTGTGGGCATTGAAACACTATAGTAAATAGACGTATATTGCTTGTATTATGTTCGTATTTGACGTATTGTCAAGTCGTATTACTATGGTACTATTGGGTTACTTTTCTTTATATGTCCCACAAATATTATTTCGTGCAAAAAATATGCTAATTTTTCCATATCACCGTACTAATTATGCTAGAAATGAGCTAATTACGAAATGTATCATCAAGTTTTGGTTTAATTCGATTCAAATAATGTTTGATTATCATATAACGAGAAATATATTTAATAGTGCAATAATGTCTTACTCTTATTTTCCAAATAATAACTAGTTAAGTGTTCTTTTGATTTTTTTGGTTTGTTTTTTTCTTAAAATGTTTTGAAAATTTTTCTATATTTATACCATAGAAAAAGTAGTATAATAGAAGTTCAGCGTAGAACAAATTTTTCTGGCATATTTTTTCAATAGCCTGCCTCGCCACTCTCTTGCTTTTTATTTTTTCTCTCGATACTGTTATTATAATTTAGTAAACAAAATGTTCTTATTGTAAACTGTTATTTTATTATAAAAGCAGAAACAAAAAATAATACATATTTAAATATTTTATACTACTTTTTCTATGTTTAAACTATTAGCGTTAAATTACGACGGTGTATTATCTTTGTTGTTTTCTTAGTAAGTGTTAAAATATTTAATTATGTTTAATTTTTTCTATATAAATTAATTTGTTATTTTTTAATTAAAAAGTTTTCATAGTTTTAGAATATACTTTCAGTTCAGTATTTTCTTAATCTATGATATAATATAATTTGATATAGTAGGGTATATACAAATAATAAATTTAATCTTATAGCTAAAAGTTATATTAATTCAAAATTATATCTGTACAATACAAACTCATTTAGTATTAATTAATGGAGAAAATAAAAATAGTTAGTCACTATTCTGTTGTATAAAGCAAGAATCGAATGATGCTTATTTCTTAAAAAAAAATCAACAAATAACAGCAGTAGGGAAAGTGCAAAAGAGAAATTAAAATACAAAGAGAACATAAACAATACAAAATTTAAATTAAGTTTTATGCAGTGCAAAGTTAAGTAAATATGTTAAAAGTAGAAAATAATTTTACTTAAACTAATCATGAAAATAGACCCCATATATAAATCGCAAGACCTTCAAAAATCTTACTCAGCTAAACAAATACTCTTAATAACTCCTCACTTCTAATAGTAAAGCTTTCAATAATTTTAAAAATTTCGAAAAAATTCTAATTTGCCTGATGTGGTCAGGAAGTTTATTAAAAATTCTAGGTGCTACTCTACAAAATCATAGAAACGACAAAAATGGCTTTTCCGACAACGTGAAACATGAACCAAATTACGGTAATTAACTAAATTTGTATAGAAATTTTTCTTCGTAGACAAAATAAATAAATAACAAGCACTAGCTGCCAGGGTTATCTTGTCTGTAATGCAAAATTAAGGTGGTCTGGGCTAGGATAAACAAGGTAGACATTGGCCGGTCGCTGACCCAATGTTGTAACTGTTTAATTCCTGGTCAAGTGCTTAAAGTACCTCCACGAGGTGACCATTGGAAACTAGGTTTCTAATAACCATTAGATTCTTAGGTTAGAACTGCAAGGGCTCAGGTCCTCCTTGGGGTTGGTCGTACGGCTAATAACCGGACATCGGAAAACAAACATTGTTCACATGAGCCTCGGTTAAGGACTGATTTAAATAGAATAACGACCCGGCAAACGATTATGGATAATGATTTGAATAACGATTTAAAAATTGGAACATGGAACATAAGAACCATGCTTCAAGTTGGTAAAATGACGGAAGTAGCAAATATAGCTCTTAAATATAGGCTGGACTTATTAGCTCTACAAGAATTGAAGAAGCTATAAGTTTAGCGGCCAGAAATACTGTAGGTGTTATACCTCAGCAAAGAAACATAGAATGGTTTGAGAGTGAATGCCAAACAGCGATAAATATTAAAAACAATACTAGACTGAAAATGCTACAAAGAGATACAAGAACAAATAGAGAAAATTATAGAGAAAAAAGAAAATGTGCAAATAAAATATGTAGAACTAAGAAAAAACAAATGCTAAAAAGAAAAATACAACAAATACAAAACGAACATTATCAAGGTGACATGAAAAAATTCTACAATAGTATTAAAAAACAGACAACAGGCTTCCAACCAAGAGTAAATGCATGCAAAGATAGACAAGGTAATACGGTCTCAGAAAATAACGACATTATGAATAGATGGTATAAATATTTCAATGAACTATTAAATATAAAAAACGAGGAACAACAACGGCAGCAGATTACAATGCATACAGCAGAGCCCATAATTATGACACCTTCATACGAAGAAGTTTGTTTAACTATAGCTATATATAAATTAAAGAATGGAAGAGCTCCTGGAGAAGATAAGCTAACAGCTGAGCTTCTAAAAAAAGGTGGAGAATTTCTGCATAAAAAGATACATAGCTTAATATGTACAATATGGGTGCAAGAAAATATTCCGGAGAAGTGGAAGGTGGGGCTAATCTGTCCAATTCACAAAAAAAGAGACGAAATGACATGCAGCAACTACAGGGGGATAACGTTATTAAGCTGTGCTTACAAAATCTTATCCAATGTCATATACTCCAGATTAGCCTACTTTGCTGAACAAATACTGGGAGAGTACCAATGCGGATTCGGAGCCAAAGATCAACGATTGACCAGATATTCGTCATGAAACAAAGCATGGAGAAATGTTATGAACACAACACAGATCTTCACATGCTTTTCATAGATTTCAAGCAAGCATTTGACAGCATAAATAGAGACATAATTTTAACTGCTCTAAGACATTTGGGAATACCTCAAAAATTATCAAACCTCGTCATAATGACAATGCATGAATCAAAAGCTAAAATTATAATACAAAACCAAATAACCAGTGAATTTAAAATAGAAACGGGAGTACGGCAAGGAGATGCCTTATCCGCACTATTATTTAACTTAATACTACATTACGCCATAGGAAAATTAGAAAAGAAAGGCAGTATATTCAATATGACAACACAAATAGTGGCATGTGCGGATGACATAGTAATCATGGCAAAAAATTACAGATATATGGCAGAAGTATTTGTACAACTAGAAGCGGAGACACAAAAAGTAGGCTTAAAAATCAACGAAGACAAGACAAAATATCTAAAAATGTCAAGGCAAATGAACAAATAATAAATACTCAGAATATAACAATTGGAGAGTACAACTTTGAAGGAGTTGCAACCTTTACCTACCTCGGAGCAACAATAAGAAGTGATAATAGTATGCAATGCTGTATTCATAATAGAATTCAGGCCGGAAATAGATGCTACTATGCAAACAGAAAGTTGCTTCAATCAAAATTAATATCAAGAAAGGCCAAAATGACGATATATAAAACTCTCATACGACCCATAGTGACGTATGGATGTGAGGTATGGACTATGAACGTGGCCGAGGAGAATAGCCTGCGCATATTTGAAAGAAAAATTCTCCGAAAAATACTCGGCCCAAATATATTACAGAATGGAGAATATGTTAATCAGAAGCGAGCTCAATAGTATGATTGATAGTGAGAACATTGTACGGTTTGCAAAGGCCCAAAGACTAAGGTGGGCTGGCCACGTAAGTCGAATGAGCGAAAGCCGAAAGCAAGCAGTGGTGCTGAATAGAAAGCCCGATAGCAGCCGTGGTAGAGGAAGACCAAGAAGCAGATGGGCAGACAACGTGAAAAACGATGTTCAAATCCTACAGATCCCAAATTGGAGACAAGCGGCACAAGATCGACCTTTTTGGAGGAGCATAGTGATGAAGACCAAAGCTCACCCAGAGCTATAGCGCTATAAGATGAATGCAAAATTAAATAAATAAGTAATAGGAAAATATTTAGAAAATGTTATTGTACATAGTTAAAGAGTTATAGAATGTACTTAGACTATAATGGATTACTTTATTTGGGAATGGTTAAAGCTGGATTTGAATATGTGCCGATTTAACATTACCATGAAAAATTTAAAATATTACAAAAATTGTTTTTATTTATTTATTTATTTTTACAGTAGATCCTACAGATTAATCTGCAGGCCAACTTTATAGGTCCTTTTCCCTTTTGAAATGTGGGTCTTTATTAAATTATATTAATTATTTGGTATATATTTTTGTGTATTATAATTATATTATTTTTTAATTATTAATCTTTATTTATTATTATATTAGTAGAAGAAACTCCCGGGTAAATAACCGGCGAGCAAAAAAAATGAGTTTTTCTGTGAAACGGAACAATAAGATAATTTTTAGTAAAATTAAGCATTTGACATGTTAAAAGTATCTAACAACAATATGTAGAATAGCAAAATTAATCGCAAACCACAAAAAAATAAAAATGTTCAAAATTTTAAGCTATAAATTATGTATTTTCAAATGACATCAAAGAAAGTATTCAATGCATGACTATTCGTATTCACCACTAAAACTAAGAAGCGTCAATCCTGATAACTGTTTAAAATTATTTACATAGTTTTAATTTATGCTTCTTGCTCTTATTCATGGTAATTTCAAATATTTGCTTTTTTCGTGCATTTTATCTAACATTATTTGCTCCTGCCTGAAGTCAAATGTTAGAATTACACACATCATTTTTTAACAGAGCTTACCTAATTTAATATCTCCTAACTACCTAATTTAATATCTTCTATTTAGTACATTTAATGTTGCTACCAAAATTGTATAGCCCTTCGAAAAGGAAATTTTAATAAATTTTATTGTTAATGAAAGAAAAAAACGAAAACACACGAAAAACCACGAAAAGTGTGCCTTCACTAATCGTGCTCTTGTGTATTGTAATGTAGATATTTGAACCGATGTGGTTGTATTGAAAATCACATTTTTCAGTAATTTTCAATATTTGAAAAAATTTGGGTTTGAACCCGTGCTCCTCGGTCGTTACATTACTATACTCGAGTGTTTTATCACTAATTGTTTTTATATTGAATATATTTTGAATTTGTCGAATATTTCAATGTATGCGTGACCGAAATCGGTCGCATGTGGAAATTGTTGTGAAAAAACCATTACAGAAAAAAGTAACAACGGTAAATCAGCATATTAAAAAATTCAGCTTAATGATAAGCCTTGACAATTGAAATTAAATAACAAAAGCTACAATCATTAAATAGGCTTTGTTCATTCAAATGGAGTTGAACATTTTTTTTATATATAAATCCAAGCCTGTAGAATGAATACCCTAACAGCTTTTACACAGAAATTTGGAATAAACAATCACATACAATAGCTTTTACTTATTATTTAATAGTATACAAATATTTTATACTGTAGAATTATATTTATGGTATATTTACTAATTTTAAATGTAGAAAACTATATTTATTGTATAGAGAGTACTTCGCCTTCATAATAGCATAGTTCCATTTTATTTTTAGTGATAACCAAAACTCTCTTTCGGTTAATTACTTAAGTCTTGAAGTTATTGACGGAGAACATGTAATTTTAGTGTAATAGCGAAATTCAAATAGCTTTAAGAATGAAATCTACAAAAAGAAAAAGTTTATTGATTATACTTCAAGGACAATTTTATACCATCTGAGTAAGTTGTTTATGAGATTAAATAAATATTGAAACTTTAGGTATGTTTCACAGTTTTATCAAATATCTTACTCGATTTCGGTTATTACACCATCATCAGAAGACTGATAAAGTAATTACAGATATTGTGTTAACATTTATAATATTTTTGAAATTTTTTAAATAATACCTGTAATATATTATTACAGTTACAAAGGTTTAATAAATTTTACGAGATTTGATTTTATTAGGTTTACCTGGTCGTTCATAAAATTTTTTTTGTTGCTTTGGAGCTGATAAAATTTTATATGTTTCCAGGTATGTTAACCTCCTATCATTTTCTGCAAAATGTAAAATTTCAAAATTATGCATTAAACGCTCGTGATTATTTTCTAAGACATGTTTCACTACGTTTGAATAATTTTTCCCGTTAAACGCAGATTTTAAATGTTCCTTAAATCTAGTTTGAAAACTTCTTCCAGTTTGTCCAATATATATGTAATTAAATTACAATCATTACATTTTATTTGGTAAACACCCGATTTACTGATATTGTTCCTGATAACGATTTAATTATTGACTATGTAGTTTAGGCTTAATTTTGTTGTTATTATAGAAAACTGGATTTATATAATATCTTTTCATGACGTTTCCTATTTTTAAACTAGTACTTATAATACAATTAAACCTCCTGTAATTAATTTCGGATTTTATCTCTTTGGAAGAATTGTACAATTTTTCAAATAAAAGTTTTCTATTTTTTTCCTTATTCTATTGTCTATAATTTATCTATACAATATAATATATAATCTATAAATTATATGTTTAGGAGATATTGCGAGAATATATACCACGAATACTAAAATAGCTAAACCAAACTTCAAGCACTTTTAATTTGGCAGAGGTTGAAAATGAATACCCCTTTGTCGCAACACAATTTTTTGTTCTCCCAGATGGAAAACCTCACCATCATATACCTAAACTCTACTAGTTAAGAACGGAACACCCTGTATATATGTTTAATAAAAATGAGAAAGAAATAAAAAAAAATTGTTTAGTGATGTTATTGAGAAAATTTTGTAGATCATTTTTAATTTTGGGGTTAGATAGTGTCAGAGGTTAATTCACTAATTTTGACAATCATAGTAATTTTCAGTTACTCCAATAATTTTAAGATTACAATTCCATAATTGTATTATTATATTGCTTTTCGATTGTGATTCAAAGTATTACAATATTAATTGTTTGTTTTGAAAAATAATTTTTAGGTGTTGTGATAGCAAAGTTCATTGAGAAATTTGTCAAAGTTCAATGCATTTTTTTTAAGTTCCTATATTTACTTTTGTATACGAATGCACAGCTTGGACTGGTGAAGTATTAGAGTCCTATAATTTTCTTGTTTACCTGCATGCCCACGATATTTAAGTGTTTAGTTCGCTGAATACGTGTACACCTCCGAATATTAAGATGTTGTCGAATAGGCTAGTTTTGCTAGATAAAAACAAGACAGCTTTTAGTTTTATAGGTGTTAAAGTCAACTTTATTACATTTCCCGAGCCATATCATGGTTGAGCATGTTAACCGTTAACATATAATATAATATTATGTTATATTGTAGAGTGTTGGTTAAAGATAATTTTTATAAATGTTAAATATAAAACATGAGTCTTAGATATTGATCTGGTGTCAATATTTCTTATGAAAAATAAAGAAATGTGCCTTATTAGTAAACAATATGTCGAGTAATTAAAAAACTTGTGACAAATTATAAAAAAAAAGTTCAACTGAGTTCAAAGGTAGACATTATGTTTTACATAATTCTTAAAAATTTTATAATTCATTAAGTATAGATTCAGTTAGTGTTGTTCCTTTTTTATTTTTAAGTCTATACCAGGGATATCGAACCTTTTTGGATTTACCGACAACAATTCAATTAAACATGTATTCAAATATTCAAAGCTTTAAATATATTGAGAATTGGATGAATGAACATTGGACCTGTGAACAAAAAATAATATGTCGTATCGAAACGGGGAGAGGTGTATATAATTAATATAGAAACTTGCGTTGTTTTAGATCTTTATCTGCGTGTTATGAAATGTATGGTTTGTGCTGTACTGTACTGAATTATGTATGGTTTATAGTGTTGAACCTTAAAAAAAACCCATATGAATTAATTCGAAGTATTTTAAACGTATTACTATAGAGAAATTCTTGTCGTCATGAATAGATCATGTTTCAAATTATGAAGTTCTTCGTAGAATTAATGAAAATTTTTGGTCGTGAACTTCTGACAAGTATAAAACGGAGTGAAAATTGCATATTTTGGACATGTGATTCAAGCTCCAAAATACGAACTTACACAACTCATCGTGCAAAAGAAAATGGAGTGGACAAGTCAAGTTGGCAAAAAGCAAATGCCATAGTTAAGTGACATCAGCAACTGGACATTTATATCAAGTATCGAGGATTTAGTCCAATGCACGTAGTCACGTAGCAATACACTAAAATTAATATAAATTAACTTTATCCTGTATATAACATCTAAGATGTTAGAACCGCCAACATTCAGTAGTGGATAGACACCGAAGAGAGAATATATAATAATGTTTTCAATAAAATTAACTTCATTACAGAGTTAACCTATGGACTGCGAGTTGGACAGGCTTGCTCTATTCTTCAAAAATGATTAAATGTTGTTTATATTGCTATAAAGATTAGAACAGTGATTTTTTTGTTTTATTACAAAAATATTAATAGTCCTTATGAAACACGCACATAAAATAACAAAAGGAAAAAACGGTAAAACAGCTAAAAATCATTCTAACATGCGATTGAAATTAATAAATATATTATAAAATGCATTTAATGCAACCTAATCCTAGGTTAAGACCTCTAATTTAATGGAAATACTTTTCACATTAGAGGTCTATTCAAAAAAATTAACATTTTTTATACAATTTTTTTTTGTTAGAGATTCCAAATAATTTTCATGTCGTAGTTTCATAAATTTTAAATATTGTTAAACAAAAAAAAATTAATATCTCGTGACTTTGAAACTAAAACAGAATTTTTCTCGTTAACTTAATCTTAATATCCTCTCACACTATCAAAAGTTTTTGATAATTTATGTGGTAATACAATGTTGTTGAAACTTTTATTTTTGATTATATAGTGTAAAAATTTGAATGACGTTAAATAAAAATGAATGAATGTATGTATATAATGTATTCATCATTGATTTATTATAAATATAGAAAAATTAACGAAGCATTTGAATGATTTAGATTTATGATAAATATTATTCAAATTGCATGAAAATTGGAAGTAGCGGAAATACCAATCAATTATATACAAAATCGGAAACAATGAAGAATAATCAAAGAAACTATAGCAAAATTAAATAACTTTGTGGTTCATCGGGCTATGAATGGGTAATATATTTAATAGTGTTTATTGAAAAATTATAATATTTCATTATAGAAAAACCGTTACCAGTAGTGGATCCCATATAGATATTTTAATAATTTTAAGTAAAGTGTAACTGAACTAAATAAATAAAAACTAAGTAAAATAAAAGATCAAAATAAATTTCGGAATTGAATTTTAATTTATGTACCTGTATTTGCAGTTGCTAGGTTGCTACGTTTTTCAAATTTATGCATAACAAAATTGAATAGATATTATTTTGCGGGTATTGTATCTTTGTATTGTTTGTAGCACTACATGTTTCTGTGAGAGCCAGACGCCAATTAGTATTCAGTCTATTTTCCAGGCCTATTCACACTTTAGAAATTCAATGGTTCCTGATATCAACGGATTAAATCTCTTAGATAACATTAATGATCGGTCATTGGATCTTGGATATTATTCAATTCACCAAAACCATTTTGAGAGAAATTCGATAGAAATAATTGCTTTATTACCTTGTGAATAGAAAATTTACGGTTACATATCGAGAAGGTTTTACTTTATCATCAAATAGTATAAATTCAGTAGTACTACAAGGTAGCTTGATTGTTCCAATACTATATTCACTATATATTACTGAAACCGCCACTAATAAGAATACAAAACTGGCTTGCAGATAATACAGAAAAACTAGAAAAACTGTTATTAAAAACAGATAGTAACAGCACATTTTGGATTAAATAATATCACAAGTACACGCTGGGTGGCGCAGTAGGTAGAGCCTGCCTTTCAACCGAAAGGTCCCAGGTTTGATTCCCGATGAAGCAAAAACTGTTTTATTGGTTTTTTGACCTGGTATTGTACCCTTTGTCATTGGGATATAATAAAATGATAAAAAATAATTGAGAGTATAATCTAGTAACAAATTATATAAAATGAAACTATTCTATTTAAGAAGGCTTAGTTCCTGACAATAGCAGTAGTTTTCCACATTTAGTGAGTAGAGTCAATAATTTGTTAAATAAATACTCGAAATATTGTAGATATTGTAATGTAAAATTGCACTACCGTACTCAATTAAGCACGAAAATGTCATTCTAGCTAAGTTACTGTCAAGAGTGTAAAACAAAAAAAAAAACATTTAAAAATTTTAAAAAAATTTAACAATGCAAACTAACGAATTCAAATTGGTACATGTTATATATACCATCAGAAGAAAGTCACGTCTGCTAATAATCTTAAACAATAAAGTTAAACCACAGAGTAAGTTATACATACCACAGAAAGATTCGGTAATTTATCTAGATTTGTCTTTGGATCTCAAACTAACGTTGAATCAGGAAATTCACAAAAAAAGAACAAAAACAAAAAACACATAGTTATTTATTAAGAACAAAATTTTGGAACACGTATTCATTTATTGAACTTTATCCCTGCAGACCAAACTGATGCTATATAAAAACAAAATCCTAATTGCATATCTGAATACATAAAATAGTTTTGGGGAACAATCAGTAGTTCTAACATCGACATTTTAAACAAGAACTCTTCACGAAATGGTCAATAACGAAATTTCAGTTCTGCACGAAACTTGGAAGGTGAGTAATCCTAACATTAGGAATAATCTTAACAAGAAGAAAAAAGAAATGTTAACCATAATTAGAAAAACAAGTCATTAAAAATTATTTCTTCACCCAGAACAACTTTTAGTTGATCTGTTGAATACAGTGTTTCAAGAAGATTAAAATTCTTCAGGTGTCAGCTTATATTATATAATATATTTTATTTGTCTGTATAGTCATAGATATTTAATAATAATAAAGTTACATACAGTAACAAAGTCAATACAGTTAAAAATCGATTATCCGGATTAGTTTGGATTTATTAATTTTCATAATTATTATATTACAATGATATCAAGTAATAAAGAAATAAATAAAATAAATTCAAGTAAACAAAAAATATTAAAACATACATAAACATACACAGAATATAACAAAACCAAATATAAGAAAATTAACGAATACTTAAGAATATGCGTGTTCGTAGTTGCAGAAAAACATGCGTCAGTGTCTTGTAGATTTTTCTACGTGTCACTATGAACGAAAAAACTTGCGCAGAAAATTCTTTAGCAGTCATTCTTGTTAATAGAAGCAGCACATGAACAATTCGTTTATATATTTATTTATATTATATTATTTATTGTAATTATGTTATTATATATTTTTATATATATTTTTATATATTTAATATATTTTTTTTTAAATATATTTTATATACCGGGTGTTCCAGAGCATGCGTATCAGCTTTTTAAGAGGAGAAGGAGCCGTTATTTTAAAAAAAAGTTTGTGAACTAAATCGAGGATGCTCTATTGATTGATGGTATTTTTAACTTTCGGAAAGGACCGCTAATCGGTTTTTTAAGATCAAAAATCGCCGAAATTGGCCGAAATCGAGGGCATTTTTTAATGCAAATTCAGATTCTGTGACAAAAAATAAGACTTCTCCTCTTAAAAAGCTGATACGCATGCTCTGGATCACCCGGTATAAATATATGAAATATATTTTAATTATATATATTACTCATATATTAAAATATATTAAAAGTATAATTTTTTTTTCTATATATTTATTTTATTATATTTATATTTATATATATATACATTTATTTTATTTTAATAATTAATTTTTATTTTTTAAAATATGTCATTTCTAATGGCATCATACTTTGTTAAATTATATCATTCTAAGTCAGGCGCATTAAAATATCTGCACATTCTGCCCGACGCTGACGCGACACCGATTACTATGAACACTAGCGTCTGCTTTTCATCTGCGGAGAATTTTTGATGACGATATGCAAATGCAACTACGAACAAAAAATCTTTTTTTTACGCAGGCGCGAAAACTACGATTACGCCTTATTACATAAACTTAAAGAATATTACAGAAAATGACATAATATGTAAAATTAATTATTTTATTTCAAAACTAGTGATTATCAATTGCTTCTTATTTTTTATTTGTATGTTCGAATGAAGTATTTTTTATTTTAAGGATGTGCTTAGTATCTTGCACTAAAATTTCTGTAATGCTATTTCTAAAGATTCAAATAATGTCGTAATAACGTTTATATAGCTTCTGCCAAAATTATTCCAGTAATATTTCTCTTTATCTTCAACACTTAAAATGTCGTTGCTAGATTGTGGTGTGATTGAACTAACCCATCCAATATTTCGATGTCGGTAAGATTAACAAAAGTAGGGGTGTCTTATCACATTATATCTATATATGTATTCTTTTAGATACAGTGATAGTGAAATGAACAATTTACAGTAAATAAATCCGAAAATTTCAGAAAAAAAAAACAATATAATATTATGTAGATATAAATAAATTACTAGCATTAAATTATTATTAAAATTTGTTAATTTTGACAGTTTAACCTGAAATTATTTGAAATATTTTGTATTGGTATTCCATGTGTACATTTTATTCTTCTTTCTATTTTCTTTTAATGTAAAAATGAACATCAAAAAATTAATATTGATGATTCATTCGAATTGAACTGATGGCTATGGCTATATAGTCAAACAATAACTGTGAATTATTTTTTATAATTATAAAATATGAATTATTATAAATTTTAAAAATTTAATAGATATGACAATCTCATAGATACACATATTCGTGTGAATTTAATCATTATTATTTCTTTCTATATGAATCAGTTTCAAAATTTATTTCCTACACATTTTAATTTAACATTATTTAATGTACATTTTTCCGTATTCAGATCTAATTTGTCATTTTTTTCATTTATAGTTATAGGAAGTCTACAGAATATCAGTTCAATATTCATAAATTAAATTTGAATATTTCTGTTTATGCTTTTATTTTTTTATTTCTAAAATTTTAAAACATTAAATTGAAGACAACATATACAGTATATAAATTACAATAATTTTTCGCAAAAGTTTTGGAAAAAGCTTTAATACTATTGAGTAAGATTACTAGGTTATAAATAAATCAAATAACATCTTTTCGGTAAATTAATTTCCTGTTTACACTACATATATTCAAATCGCATGACTTCAGGTTCTTATTTTAAATTTAATTTTAATTTTTGGAATCGGATTTCTTTTTTTAATTAATTGAAAATATTGATATTTCGGAAGCAATATAAATCTATAGTCATTGCTTGTGACTAACTTTTATTAAATTATTTTTGGAAAATATCAAATTTTGATATTTTTTATTCAGATAAAGTTTTCGAACTTCAAACTGATTACCGAAATCCAAATCGATTTGGAAATAATAAAACAAATTGAAATTTGGAATGCCTATAAAGCTTTATAATATTAAGAAAGCCCAAACTTTGAGAAACTACTATCACTATACAGTTCAAATCAGTGAGCCCGACTGAATCTGTTTCTTGTAAATAGAAATGTATATAAAATAAATTTGGTAAAATTGTTTTCATAAGTTTATATTATAAGGTCTTTTTGCCAAATGAGTATTTTTATCAGCGTTTTAAAAAGTTCAAATTTTCAATTTGTGACGTCTCTCCTTCTGCTTATTGTAATAATATCGTAATTTTAATTTTAGGTATTAGTCTCCTTTACTATACTATAAGTAAGCTTTCAACAGATTTTCTCTGCACTAATTTAACACTAATAGTTATTATTTTAAGATTAACTTAGAATTAAGAATTATATATAAGACTAGTCTTAAGCCCTACATCAAAATAAGTAGACGTAAAATGAAAAAAACCATATAAAAGTAAAATGGGACAGCTAAAAATTCAACTCAAATCTCAAATCAAATCTCAGCTCAAATTTTGGGCTAGCTTACAGTTGAGTTAAACACTCAATAAAAGAGCTCAATCTACACGCTATTACAAAATGTGAGCCAGCTCGAAATTTGAGATGAGCGTGAGTTGAGCTTGGCATTTGACTTAACTCTTTTAGGGTCTTGATTTTTATGTTATTTGAGAAAAGTTTATTTCAAAATTTGTTAAGCGTTTAATGATTTTTTGTTAAGTTAATTTTTCGATAAACAGATTTTCATTTTATTTAATTTGTTACCAGATTATACTCTCAACTATTTTTTGTCATTTATTTTATCCCAATGACAAAGAGTACTAGACCGGATCGAAAAACCAATAAAGCATTTTTTTGCTTAATCGGGAATCAGACCTGGTACCTTCGGTTAAAATGCAGACGCTCTACCTACTGCGCCATCCAGCGCGTTACGAACAATATTTTAATTTTTAATATAATTTAAATAATTAATAATTTAATTAAACACAGTTTTCTTCTCAGCCGTAATGTTGACATTCATAATTATAATACAAGAAACAGAGAAATTTTTATCTTACCTTGTTCAGAACAGATAAACAGAAAAATAACTGCTTATATAATAGTTTAAGGTCATGTAATAATTTAACAGATGAATTAAAAATTTTTAATTCATTTGGCCTGTTCAAGAAAAAAATTAATGAATTATTTGCAAATTTGTAAAGGGTTAACAAAAAAAAAAAAATCATGCTTAATGTTGAAATGCCGAATAAATAATTAATAAAGTAAACAATTTTATAATTTGATAATAAAATAATCTTTAATTTTTATACTTAAATTCTTAATTATCTTTTTACTCAAGTTTTGATATATAATTTTCTAAACGACCGTACAGTTTAGGCTAAGGTCACTCCATTAAACTATCTTAATTTCTTTTATAACAACTTATCAATTGATGAAATTATTTTACATATTCTTTTGTTCTTTTTGTTTTGTTTATATAATTTAAAAGTTTAATCTAAATTAAATTGTATTACATATACTACTATTGTAAAATCATTTTAAATAATTTTTTTTTATAAAATTACTTTTCTTTTTTTATAAAAAAAATGTTTGCTAAAAGAAACAATAAAAAAATTAATTTAAAATAACCGTTAATATCGTGTAAGGCAAAAAAAAAAAAATACGATATTAAAAATGGGAATAAAAGTTCTTATATTTAAATTATATGAAAATTTCCTTTTCTCAAAATTTTCTTTGTATGTGTTTCTATTTACTCTGAAATGCGATAAAAAAATCAATGACGTCATTATAATTTTCTCCTAAAATTCAATTTAAGGGAAATTTTCAAATAAAAGCAAATGTATATAAACGTTACATTGCACAATACATTTATATATTTATACAAATTCTCTAAAATGTACCTACATACATACATACATATATACAATATATATAGAACATATTATTTATGCCGGCTGATGGCGGTAATTTTCTTCTATAGTTTTTCTCGATACATAATAAAATTAACGGTAAAAAGAAAAACAATAACAAAATATTTTTCTTTTTTGTAATAAATTTTCACATAATTTGTATATGTATATGTTTTCTCTATTATCATTGTATTAGTAAAATCTGTTATTAATGTTAAAAAATATAATGAGGACAAACTGTTGGCATCGCTAACAAAAAAAAAATTGTGTAAATTTAGTCGAATGCAATCCATAGCGTATTTCGCACGTTATTTATTCTTCTTCTACTCTATTTTATAAAATAAAACAGATCGTAGGATCCGTGTCGGAAATAAAAAGTAAAAAAAAAAAAAACAAAAAAATCAAAAAGACTTATATTTTTTTTTTAATTTACCCGGGATTTTTGAATTATTTTGTTTTGTTCTCTTCATATTGTTTATTTAATTTGTATTGTTATTATTGTATCTGAAATTAATAGAAATTTTCCTAAGTAAATTCAAACAAAATAAAACAAAAAATAAAATAATAGATATTATAAATGATATAAAATTTGTGGAAATAACGACAAAAAAAAAAAATAAAATAAAAAAATAATAATGATTTCATAAAATAATTATAAATGAAAATTTAATTTGATTTTTATTGCTATTCATTATGAAAACAAAAATGAAGTGAATTAATTCATTCGAAAAGAAAATATTCTGAGTAATAACCAAAAAGAGAATAAATTGATAAAGTATGTACACGAAATTTATATATTAAATAAAAAATTAAGTTTGGTATAGGTGAATAACTTACCAAAAATAAGTAAATATATATATAAATATTATATATATATATATATACAAATAAATAAGAAAATAAAAAAAGTAAATAAATAATAAGTAATGGTAAAAGAAAAAGAGTTAAATAACAATAACAAAAATTTGTTACTTACATATTATTTATGCATATCTAGAAATAAATAATTATAAAAATAAAATCAAGTAAATAAATTACGGTAATAAAAACAACAAAAAATACGAAATTAAACAAGCGGTGAAATATAAAATATTTTTTTTTTTTTTACTATCATTTTCAGTTTTATTTCACGCAATTAATAATATTCTTTTTGATATCCTTTTTCTAATCCTTTTTATTATTTCTCATCTTGTATGATCCCATATAAAATTGTTCTAATTTACCAAAAACCAAAAAATAAATAATTTTTTTTCAGTTAATTTAAAAAAAATAAAAAATACACACCTCGAAGAAAATTTTATTTTTAATGATATTTTGTCTATCAACGTTGTCTTCAAATATTAACCTAAAGTGATTTACTTTTCCATTAAGTTACGATTTCTATAAGGTAATAAGAAAAAAAATATATATATACAAAAACGAAACGAAAGAAATTAAAAATAAAAGTAAAAAAAAAGCAATCAAATTACTTTGGAATTAAAAGGAATTACATACATTCATACGTACATTTATAAATATAATAAAAGTGAATTATTTCAAAATTAAGGTAAGGATTTAATAAGTTTTTAAGGATTATTATACATTCATGTATATTATGTACATATATTATGTATGAGAAATGTCTGTGTTTTATATTATTTAATTGTTTTGTTTTTTATATTATTGTAGATTTTTTGTTTTTTTTTTCTCTCTTATTGATACATAATATGTAAAAATAATATTAGAAAATTTAAATTGTTTTTATTACAGAGTGTCAAATAAAATGTTGATTTTGGTTTTTCTCGATTTTAATACACTCTTCCTCTCCATCCATGGTTTACCGTATTCAGGGTAAACTATAGTGTCAGGTTTTGTAGATGTTGTGTTGACGTTGACTTGTCTTGAGCCATATGTGCTAACTCTGTTCTTCTGTTCTACTGGTTCTTCTTATAAGGAGCTGTAGTTTTCCAACGTGTTGGATTTTTAGTCTTTCTTCCGTTGTTTTGACATTCCATTACTATTCTATTTTTTTCCGACTGCCTGACAATTAGCCCAAAAAATATTAGATGGGACTGGTTACATTTTTTTCACCCTTCAATTTGTTTAATATGGAAATGTTCATATGATATTGAGTCCACGAAACTCTGATTATTATTCTTTTTCACATATTTTGAAATTTTCTCTTATCTGCGTGTTTTAATGTGTTAACGTTTCTGCAGCACAGGTGGCTATTTTTTTTTTTAAATAACTGCCTTCGCACAATTGGAAATATAACGGCATTCACTACCCTTAATTTTGTGTTTTTTCTAATTCTGTTTTTTTCCATATTTTTGTTAGTTTGGCTGTTTGCAATTTTGCCATTGTAAATTTTCTTGTTATTTCATCGGAGTAGTTTCCTTGGCTCGATATCATTGACTAGAGGTGATTTCTTACTTTTTGATAAATAGTAATCAATTGAATATTCTACTGATTAGTGTTCGGTCTATGAATTAGCATTACTTATATTTTAAATTTATTTATTTCGGTTCCGTATTCCTTACTGACACGTGTTAATTTTTCCATGAATATTTGTAAGTCGTACTCATGTGAAGCTAATATTAAAGCTAATATTTTAATATACAGTTGTATACAAACATTGGTGTTCTTTTTCAATTACTTTTATAGTGATAGTTAAGATTAAGGTTAGAAAAGACATCTAATTTTTTTGTTGTATTCTTTTGTATCTTCATTTGGGAGTATAGAGCTTTGGAATACCTCAGATATTTTGGTTTTGCGATTGTTCTTCGGTTTTCAATTGTTATTATTTTTGTAAAGTAGTTGATTAGTTTACAGTTATTCTACTTAGTGTTGGTTGAGTCTGCGTATTTTAGAAAGATGAATTTCATCTAAGAGAGGGTTTGCCACATTTGTATAGAGTAGATCATATTTTCAGATTTCTATTGTTTGCTACGAAAAAAAGAAAGTATTTATATAGAAAAAATAATTTAGAATTAGGAAAAAAGGTCGACGAGAAGTGACAATGATGTTGTTGATGTTCACTTTGACTTTTGTTAAGAAAATATATAAAAGCTTTATCACCTTCTGAGTACATGAAGTTTTAATAATTTTCATGAACAATTTCAGAATATTCACGATATAGGGTTGATGGCTTGTAGTCAATTGCGTTTTGAATTCTCTGCAATTTATTTATGTTATCGCTTGTATAATATACGTATGTACCTATGTAAAGGTGCTATAGAAAAGACAGTAGAACAATGACGGTTTAAATTTTTTGGGAATCAGTGTAAAACTTTTGCAATTTTTTTTTGGGTTTTTTGTTTTTAGTGATAATTTAAATTAAATAATTTAATTGTTTTCAGGTTTCCATTAATTAATAATTTTTAATATTTGATTGTAAATATAGATATCTTGGTAGCAACATACTTCATCATTGCTTGACACTAACTTGTAGAGTTGTTAAACTAAATTTTCGGTATTTTGTAATTTACCTAAATTTATTCAAAAAACAAAAATGTTTTGCTTTTAAAAAAATTTTACCTGTGTACATTTACATTTGCTCATAATTGTACACGTTAATATGTTGAACGTGTAACATTTTATAAGTCGTATTTGCTAAATGTTAACACTAAAAATATTTTGAATAATTAAAAAATTATATTGCAGACATGTTATGGTTATGCCTCAGGGATGTCATCCAAAATAATACTTTTTTTTTTTTAAATTAAAATTTCAAATTGTGCTATTTTGTATTATAAATATTTATTATTATTATTCATTATAGAAATATTTAATATTAATAATAAATATTTTCAATTAGTATACAAAATGAATTATGATGATAGAATTGATTGCAAAAACAAGTAAATTATTGTTTTTTTTTTATTATTATTGCCAAAATTTTATTATCTAAATCTAAATCAAATCGCCAGGAAAAAAATATAATAAAATGCTTCTGAGTCAACAAAAAACAAGCTATTATAATTTCCTATAGATAATGACATAAATTTTAATAATTATTTAGTTTTATAATTTTTAAATATCTATTGTGTATATATGTATATATTATATGTTTATCTAATCTAGATACTTTTGATCAACCCTTATATTAATATAATAATAATAAAATTAATATTATTGAATACTTAAAAATGGTTTTTGTTTGTATTCTTTCTTATACGAGTATACAAATGTAATCCTATTTATAGAACCATTAGAGTCAACCCTAATCTAATAATTTTATTTCTTCATATTTTGATAGTTTTGGTTTTTGCTATGTCATTATTATAAAAACGAAAAGGAAAAAATCTTCGAAAGTCATTCTGTAATGACTTTTGTGGTTCTGTTAAACAATCGTATAACAGTGATGTTCAAAATGAACATGGTAAATAAAAAAACAAAATTTATAAGAAAGACATGTTGTGTGGTGATTAAGTTGGACCCAACAGTCTGATTACGTTCATTGCAATATCCGATTGAAGTTCTACTGGTGCTCATTGTGTTAACTATGAATGTTACTTACTACAAGCCGTGTTATTTTTTATACTTCCAAGACTAGCAGATGAACACCTTGACTGCTTTTAAGCAGAGATTTGGCATAAATTACATATAATTGTTTTTTTTTTTAATTTATTAAGATATCTACTAATTCAAATGTGGAAAACTACATCTTTTGTAGAGTGTATCTTTGTTTTCATAGTAATATAATTTCGTTTTATTTGATTATAGTATTATCAGTGACTAAAGAAAATGAAACAGTTAGCTACCTAACAGAATTTCTAAATTTGTTGGATTTGACAAGGCTTATGACATTTCTTTCTTACCAGTTAGAATTGAAAGTGGAAGCTGCAATCATACTTCTAAGAAATTTCAATCAGTCACACATATACAATACTAGAGTAATAACAAAATTACCTATAAATGTAAAAATATTGCATCTTTATGTTATTGAAGCACAAATCAAACAAACAACAAAAATCAAATAAATTTAAACTTAGTACAGGTTTTTGATTGGACCCACGACAATGTATTCAAATATCTGTCACGCAATTTCCAGAATACTTTCAAGGGTTTTTTAAATTCAATTGATAAATAAAACTTTATTGAAGTAAACTTAATACGAGGCGGTCCGAGCCAAAATGGATCATGTAAAAAAATACTTTAGAGATAAAATTGCAATTAAAAAAGGTTAATCACTTCAAGCTAAAAGGTTAATCACTCCATTTAGAAAAATAATTGTAATCATGTTCAAATTCGTTCAATGTTACTTGTTTTCTTTGCACGATGACAGAAATTTTTATTTTCTAATAGAAAATGAATAAAAAATCAATATTCTGTAAACATGTCAAAACATTAAAAATATTTTCTGTTTTATATAATATAATAATAAGTTCTCATGAATTAAAGTTCACAAAAAGTATTTAAGAAATGAACTGCATTGCTGGGTAGTTTTGTAGGAATTGCTTCCGTAGAATTTTTTTAAGAAATTTTATGTATTATTTTGAAATCACAAAATTAGTAATCTATTGGCTGCAATTGTACATATATTATTTGATAAATTGCAGCTGTTAGCTCAATCGTTGAATCATAAAAAGATTTTAAAATTTAATCCTGTCTTCATAAACAGTAGCCATGTATGTAGTTAAGCATTTTAATATTTATATAATTAACGAATTTTCTGAGCAGCTTGTTTTTATCTACAAATGCTTAGTCAAATATTAGGTTATGTTTGAGCTTTCATATAAAAGTATGTAGTTTTTTGTTGTATCAATGAAAAATGTATTATTGGAATATGTTAATAAAGTTAATATGCATTTTACAGCCAATATGACCAATAAAGTTTGTTAATATTCTTCTCGAATTTTTGAGTGAGTAGATGGCCTAAGCAACACATCAGACTTAATATGTTTCCTCTTTCTAAAGATTTTTTATTTCAATTAAATTTAAATTGAGTTGTATTGTGTATTGTATTCTATTTCGAACACCGCTGAGAAATTTTCTTTTATTTTAAATTGTAAAATTTTATTGCCAAATTGTATTATTTTACAATGAATGTACATAATTTTCAAAATATAGGTACATACATACATACATATTTATTATTTTCTTTATTAATTGTAATTTTAAAGTTCATAATATACAGTTCAATATAATCCATAATATTAATTTAGTGCTTAATTCTATAATCGTAATTTAAAAGTTTTTAAATATAGAAACTGTTTTAATTGCATACCATAGACATGGTCTTATAATTTTTTTAATTTTATTTTTTGACATTAAGTATTTTTAAAATTTTTATTGTTAGTTTTTTCGTTAATTTTTTAATTTTATTATTACTTTCCTTTTTTCATAAATAAAATTATTACATCGTAAAATAATAAATAAATTTCTGCTCATATTCATTTTCTATTTATTATATTTTTTTTGTTATATAATTTATATTCTATCTATATAATAAATTATTGTATTAATTTAAAATATCAAATAAAAAATTAATTATAAGTTAAGTTTAATTTTAATTTTTACTTAGGTGAAATTGTAAATAACAAAACTAAAAACTAACCATGTTATCGAACTAACATTTATCTTATTTTTACTTTAAAAACACATGCTATTGTTATATTTATTTATTAACTTGTATCTTAAATCATCATCAAAAATCAAAATATTCAAATTCGTATGAATTTAGGATACAATTTTTTGCCTTTTTATTCTGGTTCCATTTCAATATACATAAGTTCATCATCATCAGATATGTATATATATGTATAGTTTTCGATATTTAATTAGTAGATATATCATAAAAATTCTAAATTGTATGCATTGTGTATTCCAAATCGCTATGTAAAAGCAGTTAGTGTGTTAATCCCATAGAATTGGAATAATATAAAAAAAAAGTATTTTCCTCTACTACATTGAATTTTCTAAAAATTAAATTTTTCTTCTATTTGAAAAATATTAACATAGGCTTGGTGAAATCAATTCAATTCTATATTATATAATAACTGAATAATAATAATATAATAGTGGTATTCACGAGTTGGTATATTCTAAAAGTGTAGTTACTTATGTATCGTTGTTAAATTTTAAGCCCCTGGTAATGGAAAATTTGAATGGAAAATTTGTTACAACACCTAAAAGTATTCAAATTAACAATATTTTAGTCTATTGCATAAATCTGTACTGTACTGTTGTATTTCGACTACATTTATAAAAATGTCTATATAAAAAAAAAATTAAAATTTTTAATATTAAACATATTTAACTTTTTTTTAATTTTTTTATAGTTTGCGGTTTTTAATTAAATAATTTAATTTATTAACGTAAAAATTATAAAAATTCAATATACTTATTTTATTAAATTAAAATCAACTATCATCTGACATTTGTTACAGCACAACAGTTCAACAGTAAAACAGTACAACACGGAAATGAAATGCAAAAAGTGTGGTAATGTCTTTTAAATGTGTTAAACTTTATTTTTATTATTTTTCTTTATTGTCTGTAAAAAGTTTAATCCAAATTTTTTTTATTTTTCCTTTTCTGAATTTGCATTACAATGTCTTTTAAATTTACAATAGTGCAATAATACACCAACTCGTGAATACCTCTATTAATAATAATAATATTTTACTAGTTTAAATTTAATTAAATTAAATTTTATAAATATTTATTTTAATTTTTTTTTTTGATATTTAAATTATTATTTGTTATATGTTTAAATACATCTTAAAATAATATGAAGACGTTTCATTGCCTATGAAGGCATTTTGTAAACTTAATTATCTATTAACAATTATAATAAAATAAGGAAAAAAAATTTTTTTTTAGAAATATTTGCCTTCAATTTAAGCATACTAAAACTACAAAAATAAACTTTCGAATCGCAGCTTGAAAGCAAATTAGCCAAATCTCTTAATCTCATCTCAAGACTTCCTAGAATTTCGGCTAATTTGCTTTTTCCGTAATTACAATCATAACTTGCTTTGAAAACCTTATATCAAGCTGCGATTCTAAAGTTTATTTTTGTAGTTTTAGTACGCTTAAATTGAAGGCAAATATTTAAAAAAAAAAATTTTTTTTTCCTGATTTAATTTTCGACTTTTTAGTGAAAATATTTTTTTAATGAAAAATAATATATTTTCAAAGAACAACACATATAATCAAATGGCACTAAAATTCACTCTTACGCTATTGCTCATACTTCAAATGTGTAATTATATTTTATATTACTGTAACAAATTTTATAAAAATATGTATATTTTTAAAAAATGTTTGGAAATTTTTGATTACATACCTTTTAATTTTTTAAATCACGTATTAAAAAATTTTCACCAGTAAAAAATTACGCACTTTATAAAAAGAAACCCTGTTAAATACAAAAAATATTTGACGTAAAATCGTAGATAAAATCTGAGAAAAAGTCTGAAATGTAAACACTCATCCGACTTTATCTACGATAAAATTAGATTTTGTCCACGTGTAAACGCTGCCTAAACATAAATTGGCATATAAAAGTATAATATATACATGCATAAATCAAAATTGAACTTTTTTTACATTCGAGAAGAGTAATTTCTAACTGAGTGAAAGATAACTGATACTTGATAGGTTAAAATTTTGTTTTCTTCCATAAATATTGTTTGCAATTTATTTTCAATTAAACTAAGCCATATGATTATGAATGTAACAAATGCAAGCCCTATATGACACATGTACGTACATTTACTTATACTTAGTGAGAGAAAGAGAAATAATAAAAGAAAGAGATTAATAAAAGAAACCAAATTAAAAACACAAAAATAAATATAATGAAAATGATGATTGAAAATAATTGAAATTGAAATATAATTGAATAATAATTGAAAATGATTGAAATATAATGATAATGATTTGTATTGCACACATTTTTTTTATATTCCTTTTTTTGTTTTTGTTTTTTTTTCTTCTTTACACCATAGAAATGTTAATAAATACAGTGAATTTAAAGAGAAACCAAATTTTAACTTTATCAAATATCCATATTCCATTATTAGTACACACACATATGTAAGTTTCACCTTTGTTGAAGACAAATAATATCTATATTAACAAGAATATGCACTCCCACTTTACGTAAACCTAAGACAATTTTTAAGAAATACCAAACAAGCAAAATATCATTAGTTAAAAGAGTTAAAATTTACATTTATTTATCGTATACCAAATTTATTATCAGAGAGAAAAGGTACATAATAGATGTTTGTCTTTTCCTTCATACTATAAAATAATTTTGCGTTCTCATTATTCTCCTTTGGATTTGTTTACGTTGCCTTTATATGAGGCAGGGTGGCAAAAAATGTTAGTTCTACTTTAGTTTGTTCCCTTATACCAGGATTAATTCTGATCTTTTATTATTTCAATATTTTCATTTTAAACATTATTAAATTCTTATATACCTATAAAAAATATTAAATTATAATTGCATAACAATAATATAAAATATTATTAACATTTTTGTCAGTAATAATTTGGAGTTACAAACATTATTATTTTTTATTAATTATGTTAGTAAACCTAAATATTTATTATATTGGTATACGATTATAAAATAATACTGAGGACAACATCTATTTACAAATCACAGAATTTAAAGAATATGATAACGCTGTTTAGTGATGTCTCCTAAAAATCTTATGCATAAGTTGATATAATTTAGAAAATAATATTGTTTTTGTTCGAATCGAAATTTTTGTTGAAAATTTTTTTAAAAATTATTAATGGTTTTTTATTTAATTTCAGCCAACTTTTTTTGTTACTCTCTTTTGTTTACTATATTTTTTTTTTTTACACGTAAAATTCTTATTCTCGTCTATTTCTTACAATTTTTAGCAAATTTGCATATGAATTTGTGTGCAAACAAATGAATCCATACATGAGTTCATATTCTTTTTATGGATATACTTTGATTGAATGGTTATTGAAATGGATATTTTGTTGAATTGAAGCAAATTGAAACAAACATATAAAGTTCAAGGAAAGTTAATTAAGGATAATTAAATTTAGATTAGAGTTGTAAATACATCAAAAATAAAACTGTATACATAATATATTTGTCGTTCATAAATCTGGTTTAACAATACATAGTTATATAATTTTTGAAAAATAATGTTCTAATTTTGTATATGTAATAACTTTATTCCAAAACCATGGGCCGATTATGAGAATGTATTTTTAATTAAATTTATCATATAAGTTTTTTTTTAAAAATATTTTTATTAACTCGCTGATTGTTGTCTGTTCGGTACAAATTGTATGAAATCGGTTTTAGACTAATTTTCCGATTGATTATGGAGACTGGAAATTTAAGGTACAGTTTGCTTGTAAAAATGTAGTGAACCTGATCTTCGTCAATCTCAGAAATTACTGTGCTAATTTAATTTAAATTTGTTACACATCTTGGTTTCTGATGACAACACTTTTGGTAAATTTTTTGGAGGGTTTTATTTCTTCCAAATGTCTTATTTGTGTTGAAATTCATATCTCAGAAGCTGTTGTCCTAATTTGGCGTAAATTACTCACGTTTAAACCGTTTTAAATCTTAAAAGTATTTTCACAGTTATTATTATAAAATCCAAATTTTCTGGACAACTTTGATTTTTTTAGCTAATTGCCATATTTTATTTTAATTTTTACTTAAATAATTTTTAAATTTTCTGTAGTCAGTCGTTTTTATCAACCTTGAACTTGATTGAAAATTTTTTGATTGGTAGAAAATTGAATATTTAATCTAACTTTATTTCCGAAATATTTACATTTGTTTTGCTTTGATTTATTTTGAATTTAGGTAAATCCTTTTTATTTCTATTTCATACTTGAAAAATTTTCCTTTGTAATTATTAATTTAAATAGTTAAATAAATAGTATAAATACATAATAAAAGTATACCCTTGTATTTTAATTAAAGTTGGATTTCCTTTTATTAATAATTACATTCATTTTATTAGAAGCATTGATATTTCTGAAGCAACATACTTCTTTTATCAGTTTATGATAAAACCTTATAATTAAAATATCACTAAAAACAATATCCGATCAATAAAAAACATTATTTACTGTTGTCTCAAAGGAAAATAGATAGGTCTCCTATTAATTATCAATTATTTTTAGCTATATTAAGATTGGTATAAATTTCTAAATGTTCAATTATCGAACAATAAATTGAAGTTAAAATTACTTTTAATTATTTTTATTTTCAATTGTCACAGAGCAGGCTTCGTGATAAAGTTTAACTATTGAATAATATCTAATATGGCTTATCCTTGCTATCGAGAGTTTATTTAGCATGATTTACTATTTTGAAATGATGTGTTTTAGAAAAAAATTCAGCCTCCACTGATGTTTTCACTATTTAATGGATTTCCGAAATTATTGCTTAATTTTAAAAACTTTCCAATTTATATCAGTACTCTTCATATTAGAATATAAAAATTTAATTATTCATTATAATTGTGGTAACCATATATGTAAATTTAATTGCAATTTTGTCTAAAAAGAAAATTTTAATTATTTAGTCTTAAAACTTACATACATTGTTTTCTTATTTTGCATATAATTAATTTCGAAATAAATATGATAATTTTTAGTAAATACTAAAATAGCCAAATAAAGTATAATAAATTTTTGTAATTAATTAAATGCAAAATAAATAAATAAATTTAATTTGTTTTAATTTAAATAACAAATTAAACATTAATATTAAAATCAAAAAATATTTTACTAAATAAATTCAAAACTAATTAGGTTAGAATTTTTTCTTGTTAAATTTTCTTAAAATATAAATTAAAAAAGAAACGAAAAAAGAGATAAGTAAAATTTAAACAAATATATGATGTCAAACATTTGTTTTTAAAAATAATTTGGCTTTGTTGATGAATACATTATTTAAATTTATATACAAAACAATATGATTTTAGATATATATATATATATATATATATATATATATATATATATATATATAAGAACAATATATATGTATTTAAATGTATAAATAAATACTTGTATTTAGCATTTAAACGACATAAGTATTTAAAACAAAAAACGTATTTATTATTGTTTGATCTTTAAAAGTGCTTTGGCCGATTTCAAAATTTGCTAACACACTAAAAATATACATATTATTCTCTATTTATAAATAAAATTTATAAAAAATGAAAATAAAAATAAAAAAAAATTATAATAATGAAATCATTACTATATAGTATTTATATAGTATATTTAATCGAGGGGCTTGTGAATATATTATGAAATTTTGTAGGTGGAAAATATAGGTGGTAAGACGGTGGAGAATGTTTTATTATTGTTTAATATATAATAATTTTAGCATTTATTTAATTTCAGAATTTCAAAAATGGAAATGGAAAGTCAAAACTTTCGAGAAAACTTGTGAGAAAGTTATGACAAGATAAGAAATTATTCTGATATTACAAAGATCTAGGAAATCAAAATCTATAATAACATATGAGGTATGCTTCCTGAATTAATATTGTAATATTGTAGATAATTATCTTGACTTAATTAATTTACCTTTGTTTTTACAATTTTACGTAAAAACTTGGCATGAACAAGCCCGTACAATAGTTTTTTCTTTTTTGAATTTGCGAACTAATTTGAAGCTGATGAAGCTGATTTAACTGATTAAGGAAAATTTACTTCCGAAATGTCAAAATAGATGTAATAGTATTAAAAGGTATTTTGTGTGACAACTTAGTATTGAAGTTGCCATCACTACCCCTCTATACCACACTACACCACTATATTTCTTTGAATAATGTTTTATTTTTATGTTTTTTATATATATATATATTTATTAGAACATTTTATAACTAATCAATTAAATTAAGAAATACATTAAGTTTCTTGTTACAATATGTTAAATACACGTATATACGTATATATGTAATTGAATTATTGTCTGTTCTAGTGATTAAAGTCCTTGAAGGAATTAGAAATATTTATAAAACAGAAAAATAAGGTTTGTTAATGTTGTTTGCGTTATATTGTTCATAAGTGTTACCAACGTGGACATGTAAAATATTATGTTTTTAGCTGTTGTTAGGTACAAGCATAATATATTCAATGTAGTACAGAGCATTTGTTTGGAAGATGGAATAAAATTGTAAATTTTGTGCTGTAATGAAAAAATTTACACTTTAAACATCTTCAGAAAAATAAAAAAAATTAGGTTTTGGTTAGATGAAATTCACATCTTATTTTCAAATCATAATTAGTTCAATGATTAATATTTCAAAAAATTATAAAAGAGGGTGATTATGAACAACACAGGGTGTTCGATGCATTCTTTCACTAAGGAAATTTCGGCATATGAAAGATAACTTTGCGGAACAAAAAATTGTGCCAGGAGACATTCTTACATTTTATTAAGTCTTTTAGTACGAAAACAGACAAAAAATTAGTGGCGTATATCGTGGTGGGTGTTGAAAACTAGTCCCCTCCCACCTGGTAACTTTTTGTTCCCCTAAATGTTCCTACCATATATCGAAGTTTTACTTGTCATTAACGGAAATTTTATTAGCTTTTAATATTGTGAACATTTTTTTCGAAGTACAAAAATTTCAGGCGCTTATAACTCTTTAGGGGCTTGCAATGTACTTCCATACATCCCATACAATATTTTGTTCTCCTATGTGACCGCTATCATATTATACCGCATTTCTGGTAGTTAAGGAAGGAAAGGAAGGCCATCTTAAGTTCGTTAATGTTTTAAGTCGTATAAAACTATAGTCGTATAAAAATTTGAAGAAAAATTAATAAATTTAAATAAATAAATAATAAATGAGTAAATAATGAAAGATAGAAAAAACCTAAAACCTCTTTTTAAGTATTTTCCAATACTGTCAATTCCCGATCCCATGTTAATTGAATGTTTTTTATTATATCGTTTTATTCTGTTTCGATTATTGTTGCATCTAGTAAGTCGTCACTGTCACCCATTTGACTTTTATATTTGTAGCTATAACCAAAAAGATGCATTTCTATTTGTCGGCTATTAACTTTACATACTTGAGTTTGACATTAAGAGAAAATTGGATATTTTATGAATAGCGAAAGATTAAAAATATTCTGGGTATTTAGGAAACGGAGGAGGATGTACCCCGTTTCAGTTAAATCTTCTTACAAAGAAATCTACACTTTGTATATTAAATGTAAAAGTTAACATTGGCTTAACTTAAACCCAAATCCTAGATTTTATATTCACAGATTTTAGAGGCAACACATTTTATTTTAAATTCTTTTTTATGTTTTTAAAATATTTGATTTTTAATATCACAAAAGCTTTAAGAAAAAAAAAATGTCAAGAACAAAATAATTTTTAATATTCAATAAAAAGACAGATTTAAAATTTGAAATTTTTATTACTTTTTTATTTCTTTAAGTTTATCTTAAAATCCTTTATGCAATTTAAATTATATTGCATTTTTGTGACAAAGCCGTGACGTGTTGAATGGCAAAATTTACGTGGTGAATTTTATATAACTATTATCATAGCAGAGATAGAATTTAATGCACGAAAAAATTTCTTTTAATTTTCTGTAAGAGGAAAATATAATATCACATATATTTATACATATTGTGCATGTATAAATGTATATGTATTATTTATGTGTACGTATTATATGGCTAAATTGTTATGAATAATAAGAAAATATTTTTTTTTTAAACTCCTACACATCACCTGAGAGAATTCAAAATATTTCCCAGAGTTCAAAGGTTCAGATAATCATGTTAATATTAGTGCAATAACAGTAAATACTAGTCTTATGAAGTTTTTCTTTGCTTTTACTTGTATTGTTACATTATACGTCCCTATAGAATTTTTAAGATTTAGTTCAATTTTAAAAGAAGATCCCTGTAGATTAAATTGATGTATGAGAAAATGTGTAAAAATATTGTATTAAATATTTTCTATATAAAAATGAAAATAAAAAAAAAAAAAAAAAATAAAATAAAAGATTTTAATTTCAATTTTTCTTTTACGATTTCAATAGTTAAACATTTTTTTATTATTTTGATAGTTGAACAAGAAATAAAGCGAAAAGATTGTTTTAAAATTGAACGAGAGATACATATAATAATTCGGAATATTTTGCAATTATACTGAGTGATAGCTTTTAGTATTAAAACAGATTAAATAAATATTGTGATACCTGTCACAAAAGCGACTCACTTAAAAATCATATTTGTATTGATAGGTTACACCCGGTCACACTTAAGTGATTTAAAAAGTAAACAAAATTATTTAGCAATTGTTGCGTTGTTGTTAGTGGCAATAAAGCCAAACCGCTAAAGTTGATTTTTGTAACTTTTCACCAGAAAATTTTAATAAATTTTGTTTGACGAAATATGCGCCTTTTCTTCCCACCCTTTTGTCTACGATTTTTATTTTTATATGGGGATGAATAGTAACAACAAATTAACAAACAGCATAAGAAAAATTTCGTTAGGTTTTTTCTATTTTGTGTAATGTATATATATTATATATATATAAATATATTTTTTTTTAATACACAGGCAAAACACTAGGTGGGGCCTTTTATACCAATTGGTACGTTTGGCTAGGATGGGAAAGTAAAGTTAGGAAATGAGGAGAGTAAAAGTGAAGGACAATTACGAACGAAGATATGCTAATCATAGTCTTGAATTTATGTACGTTATAAATATAGAATTTATCATGTTTAGAGAATACATAAGATGGAATTTGATTGCACATTCGGGATGTTGAGGCTCTAAACGAATTTCCATAACTTGCTACAATTGCTCTTTTGGTTGATACACTGATAGATGTACTTTCAGATTATTTATGAAAATCTTAAGATGCCAAAAGACTGCTGTCGTCTGAAAAAACATTGAAATCGGTCCCAAAAAATGAAGATTTAAGAGTACATTTTCATTTTGTTGAATCTGCAAATTTTTAACAATGCCACTATCACAAAAGCTTAAGAAAATTATAAAATTTTAAATTTTTTCAAAATTTTGTAACTATCTTTTAGAATATTCAAAAAACAAAGTAAAGCAACGTTGGACTGAAAGTGGTTTGGAGCAAGTCATTTATAAATATATGGAGTGGGGTAGATGAGAGAACTAATCCTTGTGGAACACCAGCGTTTATTTGGATTAGATCGAATTAATTGCATCAACTAAAACTTGAACTGTGCGTTTTGAAAGGAAATTTTCAATCCATTTGAGAGAAGAATAACTCAGACTAATAGTTGACATTTTGCTAAAAATGCACTATGCCATACTCGATCAAAAGCTTTAGAAATATCCAGAGCCACAATATTTGCTTCATCCGAATTGTACAAACAGATATTTATCTTCTCATTAAGGTATGTCATTAAATCGCTGATGAGTCAGTAGGACAATATCTTGGCTGTCTAAATATTTGTCCAGCTTTTTAACATTAACATTTCCATCACTTTGGAGAGAGGATTATTTCTACGCCTGTATTTATATATGTATATGACAACCGGGTTCAGTATTTGAAAACAGTGGGTCCTTAAAAATTTTATTTTTATTTTTTATTGTTTGAAAATTGAAGCTTGAATCATTGTCAATAGAGGTCCATTGTCTAGACATTAATGATCCATATCTTAACAGTCCTTCAATTTTAGCTTTAAATAAAATTTTATTATTAACTTGCTTTCAGTATTTTTTTTTTATAACCGAAACTATATTGTTTAAATTAGAGCTGAAAAGCTTTTAATTATTTAAAGGATCTGATTTTATAAATGCTGGCTTAATAATATTAATATTATTGTAAGTATTTTTATAGGCTTTTTTTAAGGACTTTATAGATGTTTAATTTTTTCAAAAATAAATTTACAGCCAAATTTTTTTAATCGTCTTTTCCAAGTTTTACTTTGTATGTAATTGATTACAAAATTTATCCGCTAAAGTAATTTTTTATATTTCTTTATTTAGTATAAATTTTCAAGTATTTACATAATGTAATATTGAATTTGGGAATAACACTTTAAATTAGTCTTACTCGTATGTAACTTTGTTTAATTATGAAAAATATGTTCGTTGTTTCTAAATTATATATTTTATCGATTATTACAAAATGCATGTTGGGTCACTTGAACTTACCTCAATAGGATTTGTTAAAGGTAAGCTATGGGTGAAAAGCGATGGTGTACTAATATCATTTTTAGTTAAAATTGACTTCGACGCTTTGATCTTATGGCTACTCAGTTTTTTTCTTCTTATTTTCCTAAAATTAAAAATCCAACAAAATAAGAAAATTCTAATAAGATTATTTTATTTTTAAATTTCATTTGTGCTAAACGAGAATTGTCAGTACGTTGAAAATTACAAATTTATTTTTAATTTTTGTTTTTTTTATTGCAAATAAATTTTAGTATTTCAGTCTTTTTGTTCTGAGTAAATTTTGTGATGGTATTGGGGTACAATTTTAAAATTCTGAGGATTCTTGGAAAAACGCAAAATATAATTTTTAAAAATATATTAAAGTAATTGAAAAAAAACCCAAAAAACTGTTTTATTATGAAATGAACCATCAATTAAAAAATAAATTTTACTTTAATCCATAGTACATAATGTAGTAAATTTATTTACAGAGCTTATTATAATTGTTCAAATTAGTTATTTTTGCAATAAAAGCATATACAAATTTGATTTGGTTGTTGAGATTATGCCCCCAATTTGGAGTTGTATGAAAAATTTGAACAAAATCGGTTTGGAGTGGGCAAAAGTGTGTTACAAAGTTTTACCAAGACCTTGTTGGAATAAGAAACACGAAAGCAAGTTAAATAAAACAATGTAAAAATTCAGAATGTTGTAAACTCAGAATTTTGTAAACTCAGATTTGTATAAAATCAGAATTAAAAAATAATATGAATTTTGTGATACAGAAAATTTTTATAGATTCCCTTTTATGTTATATCTCTTATTTATTTATTTTAACGGTTGATGTTACACATAAATCTGTAGGCCAACTTTATAGTTCCTTTTCCCTTTCGAAATGTGTGCCTTTTTATCAAATTATATTAATTATTTGGTATATCTTTATTAATTATTAAATTATCGTCTACCGAGGCCACCTATATCTCTTAAAGAATGTTATCTATCAGATGAAAATACAAATTGTTCTACTGAAAAATTCAATTATATGGTGGATACCTTAAGCCAAAATAAAGTGCAATCGATAATAAGGATTATGTTTGATACCTCTTCTTTTGTCTTTATTTATTAATTTACAATTTGCACAATTTGAGAACGCCGTTATACATGTAAACAAAGATTCTATACCAAATTATTAAACTGTTGTCTATATTCTATACTGGACGATTTCATAAACAGAGTGTAATCTGATCAGAGCATACTCAAAGCACTCTTTAATAAATGAACAACCCAGAGCTAAAGTTTTCATAAATATCATTAACATATGTATTTGTTTAGTCATTAATATTAACATAAATATATTGCCTGTATTAGTAAACAAGTCGAAATAGATTAAACAAGTATTAGAAGAAAATTACAAGTATTATGGATAAGGGAGTTATTTTAAAACAAACATTAAGCCGAAAGTACAAGTAGTTAGAGCTTACAAATAAATTTATTGTAATTTTAATTGTAATAAATGTAAATATAAATAAATAAAATAAGAAAGCATACAATATCTTTTATAAAGTCTATCAAAGGTATTACAACTTCTTTACTCCTAAAGGGAAATTTTTTTTAATTATCATCTTTATCTAAAAATTGTTTATGTTATCAGGCATTATAAAAATAAATTAATTAACGAAATATAAAATATTTGTTTGTAAATTGACAAACGTCAATAATTCAACAATATTTATTAGATTTCAACGACTTAAATTTTGATAGATATTAATTTGATATACCTGCTCTGCAATTTTATAACGAGCATAGGGATCGCACTCTCAGCCCACTCTGATTAGAAAAATGAGCACAATTTTTACACTCTGAGTGCTCCGACCTAGAACATAAACACAACTTTTTTTTTTGATAGATAACGCTCTGCTGCCATTTACTTTATGAGAACGGTAACTAAACTATAGAACTACACTAAGGCACATATTTCGATAGTCATTTCATAAAAATGAAAATGACATATGTCATATCATTTTAATAATTTTTTGTGATGTCGATAGTCGGAAACAATGAAATGAGATTTGAAATTTAAATAAGAAGATTGTTTTTTTTTGGTTATAATTAATAAAGAAAAACGTTTTATTGCGAAGAAAAGTAAAAGTAACTCAAAGTAAGTGAAGAAAAAAAAGTAATAAAATTTAAGAAATGTTCACTTGAATTATTGAATTATCACAAGAAGAAAGAAGTATTAATGTGTTAGCACCTCCTCCTTCTTTGTTATACCCAATTTTATTTTTACTTTGGTTTTCAAATGATACCAAACCTGCAAGTCATTAAAAAGAAAATACATATACCTAACACAAAATAATAATACAAAACGTTTATTACCTTTCCCAACCTTTACTATCACTTTGTGCTGGTCCAATAACATTTAGACGATTTGCAAAACTATCCTATTTTGATTTATATTCATTTTTGTCTATGGAATTTGGGAGCTGCCTCTAGCTAAATACTTATGCTTCTCCATTATATTTAATAATAACTCAAACTGTGGTCTTGATGTTATAAATTTTTTAATTTTTTTACTTTATTCATGTCAATTAAAATATAAATTTATAAATTTCAAATAAAATACTTACGATTTTTTTTGGAATTCCATTTTTTAAATTTTAAAAAACAAAATTTTACCAACAAATATAAGCCGTGATTTAACAATTTGAAAATAACAAAATTTTTCATTTTATCCGAACGCGACTATCGAAATTGGCTTGTTTTCATTTTTTATGATTTTTGTCATTTTTTACGACTATTGAAGTGGTAAAATTTTTTTTTCATAAAAAATGACAATCGAAATATGGGCCTAAGTTATTTAACTACATCAGCATTCAGCAAGTATTGTGTCAGACAATTTTCTTCACCGTTATTTTTACCTATTCAAAACTTAGAACAATACTATAAAGAACTTAAATTTGACCTATTTGACCTACCGCTACCGAAGCATCGTAATAGTGTAGTAGTGTAGAATATTGAATTTTAACTGACTGAATAAACACATCTGACAAATAGCAATGATGATTTTAAAATATGAATGTTTCATAATAGGAATTCTCTTATAATTTTCAGAAGAATTCTTATCAAATTTATTTTTTATAAAATAAATTTCACAAGAATAAAATTTTAAATTATTAAATTTTAATTTGAAGAAATAAAATTTACTACTTTTATGACACGTAAGCTATGTTCAATTGAAACAAAAAAAAAATACAATAAAACTATAACAAAAAAAAATTACTTTAAAAGTTATGATCTAATAAATTGCAATCCTTGAATATCTATAAAATTTCTTGTTTAACATTGAAAATTATTTTATTATTTTATTTTTAAATATTGAATCTTTTACGATGTTTCATCACCTAATGAAATCCATTAATAAATTTATTGTTTTTTTATGTTTTTTTTTACTTGTTAAAGTTATATTGAAAATTTAAAATTATTAAATAAAAAAAAAATTATGAAATCAAGGTAATTGGTTTTTAAATTTAATTTAAATTAAATTTAGCGTTAAGACAAGATTTGTCTCACTATGTAAGTTATTACCCTGAACAATGAATTTAACAAATATGTTTTTTTTTTTATTGGAAACACAATAATGTAAATATGGTATCACTATAACTTTAAGTGATATATGCATGTCGTTAATAGACGAAATATGTTAAAAACTTAAACTGGAGAGAAGTCGTGAAGGATTTTAAAGAGATATGAAATCAAGTCTAAGACCGTAACATTGGGAAAATAAAGTTAAATAAAGATATTTACATTGCATCGGATTTGAGATTCTATGAATCGGGTTTCAATCTAACATGTAACTTGCTGCTAATTCAACGTTAAAAAAACTAAATATCAGTAGATGTTAAAAAAATTTTAATATCCAACTGAAGAGATCGACAATAATGAAAGAAGATGTAAAATTAAGTCTAGGACTTAAATTTATCTCAACAACGGATAAGTTACGTCAAGTAATGATATAATAATATTTTTACTTTGTGTTTAAATTACTTTTCATAATAACTATGATTAAAAAAAGTTTTCGCGTTATATTTAATCATAGTTAAGCTTAACATTTTGTTTTTACTGCGCTTTCGTTAGCACAACAAAAAATATTTTTGTAAAGAAAAAATACATACGAATCCAAAAATTAATAAATTTAATAAATTTAGAGTAATTTAACATATTTTATCTGATTTAGTTTTAACTAGGTCATACTTGTAGATTAGTTTTATATAAAAAATTATGTTCACAATATGGTTAGGGACTTAATCATAATTAACTTTCAAAATGAGAACATAGCATAAGCTAGGAATCTGGGTTTAATATAACTTTGACGCTACATTCAGCGTTTCAATCATAGCGTTTCAATATAGTGGGTGCTAATTCGAAACAATACAAGAAATGTTAAATTAGAAAGAAAAATTAGCTTGGAATACTGGGTTGAAAATTAAATTTAGTATATTTAGGTAATAATGGACGATTGTAATAATATGGAATGGAAAAATTCATATAGTTCTGATCAATTTCGTATTAGATTTGGAGTATTTATGTACAATAACGACAGATGGCGGACATTGAATAAGTTTTAATACCTTAATAAATGAAAGGGGCTTTAAATTTGTTGAAAATAATTAAATATAGAGATATCTAGGAACATAGAACTAGTAATATTGAATGCATTTCTTATATTAAGGGTTAAGTGTAATTATACAAATTTATCACAAGTTGAAGAAATCAAATTGGAATACTCTTCAGTTTTTTCAATGTGTTTGAGTATCGTATGTAATATACATAGAACAATTTCTATCGAGTTACTTAGAAATATGTATTGATGATAAATGCCTAAGAATAATGTATTCCACATTTTGTCAAACAAAACCAATAATCTTTTAGGACGTCATCTATATTTACAATTGTAAGTAAATAATATAAAAAAAACGCCAGTAAAAATTGCATAAACAGAACGCGAAGATAATTAGAATAAAATTCAGAAGGGAATACAAGTTGTAGAAACTTTAAGTCTGTCCTACGAATTGATAAAAAATGGTTAAGGCATACATTGTATATATTATTGCCAACAAACTACATATAATGCTTCTTCGCACATTAAGTTGGGTATTAATCATATTAAATACGGATGTAATACACAAAGTGGAGCGATTGTTTTTTAGTATTTATCAATTTTAATTTTATTTTAATTATTTATAAAACAACTATTAACTATCTTATCAATTACTATAACTAGGAACTACAGAGCTTCTGAAATAATCCAAGTTATTCAAATTATTTTTTTTGAATAATGAAAGAAAGAAAAACATTTCAATTACTTCGGAGATCTTCTAATTAGTAGATGACACAACCTATATATACGCCATATCGGCCAGTTGTATTCATAAGTTTATAATACGTATATATTTTTATTTTTGTTTAATTTTTTAATTAATTTTATATAACTATCTTTTGATCACATCGAATGTGAGTTGAAATAGTGGTACTCCAATCATTGTTCGATCAGTTAATCAACCGAAATTATAAAATATATAACAAATTAAATAATGCTTAATATTTTATATGAAAATTTTATTCATAAAGTAATTCAATTAATTTTATTAATAGAAATGTGTATTTTTAGTTAAATAATATTTTAAAAAATGTATTACAAAAGATTTAAAAATAGACTCACTGCAGAATATAGTATTGTAGATGTCATTTGAAAGAAAATTAAAAATGCATAATGATTTTTCCAATTATTTTTGATTTATTCCTTGTCAAAGGATTACTAATCAGAGCGACTTATATACAAGTAACATGTAGATCATGTTTCACAAAAGTTTTTTTCTGAATTGTAACTATTTTTTTTTTTTTTTTTTTTTTTTTATATTATAGCCAAAACTTAGGTTTTGAACCTTTAAGTACTTGCGTACCGTTGACTATTTGAAAAAGGAAAGGATAGTTAGAGGAAAGGAAAGAAAAAGGAAGAAGAAAAGTTTTGTGGGAAAGAGCGAACAATGTTGTTAATATTCGTCTTAAACCTCTGTAAGTCATAAATAAAAAATCCTTCTCTCATTGGGAATGCTTCGATTGGGACGCGGTTCCACAATCGGGATGTTCTTACTATAAAAGAATTTCCATAGCCGGACTTAAACCATCTCGGAATTTCCACTGTGAAAGGGTGGGCACTTGATGCCTCTCGTGTTGTGCGATTGAATTGCTTAAGAGGAGGAAGAAGTGATTTTAATTCCTCGGAACAAGTGCCAACACCAAGCAGATATCTATAAAATAGAGTAAGTGCTCCAACAATACGACGATGACCAAGTGGTATAAGGGATGAGGTCACATTTATGTCGCCTATAAGACGAATGGCGCGGTTTTGAACTTTGTCCAAAAAATTTAAAGCGGTTTTTGGTGCACCTGCCCATAAATGTGAGTTATACTCGAGCTTGGGTCGTATATATGCTTTATAGATTTTTAAAAGGTCTCGAGATGAAAAATAAGTTTTGCAGCGGCTCAAAAATCCTAAACATTTTGCGGCGCTTTTCGCAATATCGAAAATATGCTCATTCCAGTGCATATTTTGATTCACTCGCATTCCGAGAATGTTCAGATCTTTGAGTCGCTGGATACCTTCATTTTGAAGCCGGAGAATTGGTTCGAATGTTGTTAGCTTGTTACTAACAAAACAGCTTTGAGTTTTTGAAGTGTTAAACTCGACTCTGTTAGCTTTACCCCAGTCGACAATTTTGGCAAGGTCGTGATTGAGCGCGCCGGCCATCATTGTTCTTTTGGAGGTGACTGCGGAAGCTGTAGCATTAGTTTGTTTTAGAAAATCATATGATGCTACTAGAGTGCTGTCATCAGCAAAACTATGGATTGGATTGAAAGTTAATTTGAGAAGGTCATTAATGAAAATGAGAAATAGGGTGGGGGAAAGGACAGAGCCTTGTGGAACACCAGCATTGATTTGAAGTTGGTCGGAAAAAGAACCGTCAACTGAAACTATGATAGATCGATTTAAAAGAAAACTTTCAATCCATTTAGAAAAGGTTGAACCAAGGCCTATAGCGTTGCATTTTGCTATAAGAGCAGAATGCCAAACTCGATCAAAAGCCTTAGATATATCCAGAGCTACAACAGTAGCTTCACCAGATTGATGCAGGCTGGTGTTGAGCTTCTCGCAGAGGCATGTCATGAGATCACCGGTGGAACGTTGGGCTCGAAAGCCGTATTGGCTATCATGAATTATACCTCTACTGTCAAGATATTTCTTCAGCTTATGATTAATTAAGATTTCCATCGTTTTTGAAATAATGGAAGTAATAGCTATGGGCCTATAGTTTGAAGGATTGCTTTTGTCACCTTTTTTAGGAATAGGATAAACTTGGGCAACTTTCCAATAGGAGGGGTAAGTTCCTGACGAAAAGGACAAATGGAATAAGTTGCGCAGAGGTTTAGAAATAGCGAAGGCAATGTGTCGCAGCACAATTGCAGGTATACCATCAGGACCGGTAGATTTTTTTATATCGAGATTCTTCAAGACTTTTGCTACAGCTCTTGTTCTAAAGTAGATCCTTCCGAAGGAATAATTTAGAACAGGGATTGATGAAGGATTTTGGCCTGTAGGAGGGAGTGTGGAATTAGCTGCAAATAATTTTGCGAAGAGATTAGCCTTTCCAACAGAATCTGATATAATAGTACTATTATTATCAATCATAGGTGGAAACGAAGACTTGCAAAAATTTTGCCCAACATTTTTAGCAAATGTCCAGAAAGACCTGCTGTTGTTGGGGAGATCAAAGATTTCTCGTCTCAATCTTTGGTTATGCAGGAATTTTTGCTGATTGATAATTTTTTTACATTTATTCCTAACCACTTTATAACTCTCATACGTATTGACTGTTTTATTGTTCTTGTATTTTTTGTAAGCTTCTTCTTTGGATTTCAGAGCTTTGCTGCAGAGGTCGTTGAACCAACCTGAGGGATTTCGTTTTATACTTCTAAGGCTATTTGGAATGAAAGTTTTCATTCCTAATAGAATCCTCTTGGTAATCACCTCTGCAGCAAAGTCGACATTTTTATATTGGAAACACAACGACCAGTTCGATGCATTTAAAAAGTTGTTGAAGCCTTCCCAGTCAGCTTGGTGATAATGCCAAACTAGTCTTTTGGGAGAATTAGAAGAACTGGTTGTTGTGCCTACTTCGAAGCTTGTGCTTACAAGACAGTGGTCGGAACCACCTAGCGGAGAGTTAACAGAGATTGAATATTTCTCTGGATGGGTAGTTAGGAATAAATCCAGGAGGTGTCCGTTCTGGTCGCGTCGGTCTGGTATCCTCGTAGGGCTTTTGACAAGTTGAGAAAGGTTGAAAAAATTGGAAAAAAGTTCAACTTGTTTGCCTTCGGGACTGTTGTGACTAGAAAAATTAAGCCAGTCTCTGTTATGAATATTGAAGTCTCCCGCCAGAATAATCTCAGACTCGGGATTGGTTTCCAGAATTGAGTTTATCTGGTTGGATAGTCTTTCTATAAGCATATCAGTTTCTAGCTGATTCGCTTGAGGCGATCTGTAAATAAAACAGAAGTGAATGATGTGCTTATCGGCGTGTATTTTCATCCAATTATATTGATAAATTGGATTGGAGCACTCAAAATTTTGAAGAGTCTTATAAGCTACATCATTTCGTATATACAAAGCAATCCCTCTATGGGGTATAAAAAGTGGCACAAGCGAATAATTATTGATATTAAAGTTAATATCATTATTCACAACTTGTGTTTCACTTAGTGCTAAAATTGCTGGATTTTGGAGCCGTAGATGGCTTTCGACGGAATGGAAATTTGTTGATAGACCGCGAATGTTACAAAAATCTATCTTAAACATAATAACGAACAATTTACAAAGAGAAAAGGAAAATAAATTAAACTTAACAAAAAGTACCGAAAAAAAAAAAATATATATATATATAAAAAAAAAAAAATATATAAATTAAATTTTTTGGCCCACGTACCACTTACTTATACCACCCCTGCAATGAATGCAACTGAAACCAATATCTACACACAACAGTTTTTAATACCTTATTGGGTGTAGAAATACTCTCAGAAACATTCACTGCAGGTTAGAACAATGAGAAAATTACGGTAATAACAAAATAAAAAAGAAGAAAAAATTATAGTGCATAATGAGAGAATTTTGTAGAAGAAAAAGAAAGCCGGAAAAGAAAAATGAGAAAAAAAAAAAAAAAATTATTTTAATGTGAATTGAATCATGATTTTATTATTGTCAACTAAGACGAACAGTTAACAACATTTTGAATAAAGGAGAGAAAAAAGAAAAAATTGTTTTGGCTATTTTTAAGTTATGTATTATTTGATTTTATTATTATTCTAAAATAAATTTTATTATTGACACTATTTTTAAATTGTTTTTATAATTTAAATTTTTTATTATTTTAATTTTTTTTTTTTTTTTTTTATGCACTCTGATTTTAGTTTATTAATCATTAATTGCTTATTTAAACGTTTATTTATTACACCGCACTTTTAATTCACATGTACCTAGGTTGAAGTACAGTGGCAAACTGATTATGTTAATTTTTGAATTAAGGATAACCAAAATTTTCATGCATATTTTTTTATTTGTTCATTTATTTTTACAAAATTTTATACGCACGTTTTATGAAAATTTTAAAATTTTCACATAATTTGAGCGTCTCTCCTTCACGCTCAATTTATTTAAAATAATATCTTTTAAAAGTGAAAAGGTAACACCACACCCAGACGTTAACAATTACCATATAAAAAACAAAATAAAAAAAATAAAAATAAACAAAAAAACATTTACCTAAAATCTGTCCTCAATTTTGTACCTAAATTTTCCTGTAATTTTTTTATTATTTTGTTGTTTTGTTGTTATTTTAATGGCAACAAATTAACCGTGTCTTAGTCACGTCTTAATGAATTTCAAATTGTGAACAAGCAATTTAACAGCTGATGACAAAAAACAACAAAAAAAAAAAAACAAAAAAAACGTAGGATATTGAATGTCCTGTTTTGCTAATGGTAAATTTGAGTTTTTAATATGAAAAAACAATAAATTAAATGAAAATGTATTATAATGGAAGGACATTTTTTTATTTAAATTTTTAATGGATTTTAATTTTTTCTTAAATTTAGTATTATTGCCTATTTTGAATATTTAAATGTATTTTAAAAGTATTTTTTTTTTAAATTATTAATTTATTTCTTTATTTTAAAGTGCAATTTAGTTTCAATAGGAAACATTTAACGGAAAATATATTAAAATATAAAAAAATATTCGTAGAATATATATACACATATATGTAATATATATACGTATTCTAGAAGTATAGATTTACAAAATCTGCTCAGATATTTACTGATACATATATTGTTTGAGATCTGAAGTTTTGATTTTGATTTATTTTATACATTTTCGAATCCAGTTATTGAATGAGATTTGTATGGTCAATCAATCTTTCTAGAATCTACGTTCTAAATATAATAGAATAATGAAAACAATTTGTTAAATTAAAACTTATTTTTGTTAATTATCATACTTTAAGAAACTGAATAGGTAGATTTTTATTTAAATTTGTTTGTAAAAATATGGGAGTAAAAATTTTGCAATATAATTATGATTAAATTGGACTGGAAGATAAATTTTTATTTTTAATAATCAGATTTGTTTTTAATTACAAATAGGTGTATTGGAAACATCAAGTCATAGAGTAAAAGATGATAAGCGTTGTTTAAATAGGCCAAAAATTGTGTATAGGTAGAGGGGTTTTATAATTTTATAACTCACAGATGTACTAATGACATCTTATATAATAAGTTATAAAATCAATAAACATAAAAATCAGGAGTTGTATAAGTAGTCTAACCCTATAAATACCTACTGATGAGTTCTAGTAGTGTTATGATGAACGAAACAATTCCTAAAAATAATTTGTTTATTATAAACTCTTACTATAAGTAAGTAATATTTATAGATAAAATGGTGATATAAATTTATATTTATGTATCAATATTCAAATATTGAATATTAATAAATCGAACTTGTTCTTTTTACTAAAAGTAAAATGCTATGGAAATTTTAATAATTTCTAATTAAATTTATAATTACATAAATTTATTTTATAGGGGTTTTATCATCAACCCTTTATAATTTATGATCTTAAAGTGTTGTTGACTAGTCAGAAATATCCTGTTTTAGCGTTTTCCCATATAAAACCGTTTTTTTTTTATATTTTCTGCTCTCATACTCTCGCTTCATTATGAAGAGGATAAGCTGCGAGTAGAAATTGTAAAGCAAGATATAAAGAGTTGTTAAATTAAAAAAAATAAATTAAATTTCTGCTTAAAACTGGTTATTAAATAAATCTACAAAAAACAGACAAGAAAGTTGTTAAACAAAATATTTTAAATAGCAATTTTATCTATCTTGTTCTTTATATTATAATAAAAAAAATTCAAGAACGCAACAAATAATACTAATTAGTACAGAATTTTGGACATAGGCTTTTATCTTTGTAACTAAAATATACTAGTGAATCCCCTGTGCAATTGCGCAGAAGTAGTTCTTTCAAACACAATTTTATGTAAAAATAAATATTTGCTGTGGTATAATTGTAGTTGTTTTATAATGAAATTAAAATATAATACCTAATACTTTATGACGAAATTAACACTAATTTCAACATAACTTAACACATTAAAATTCCATTACTCTCAACGTAGTACAACGATGTATTTTAATTCGTTTATAGTCAAAAACGTTTGTAGTCACAATTCTGGTATAGCAATATACAACAATTTGTTTGAAAGAAAAAAATAACCTTCATAAGTTCATACAATCAATAAAACAAAAAAATAAGTCAAAAGTGAATTATTTTATTAAAAAACTCATTTATATATTGTCTTTTTCTGTTCTTTATTACAAATATTGTGTATATTTTGTGACTAAATAACAGAATTTCTATTTATGAATCAAATAAAGTTCAAGATTGTTATACGAAAGATGTTTTATTGAATTTGATTTTGTTTATAAAGATGCAATTTTTTTTTTGACTATGCCTATAGTCACAAAACGGTTATAGTCAGAAATATTACTGAAATTTAGCGAATGAACATAACCATGTTTTACTGTATATATTTTTTTCAAATAGCAGAAGCAAATTCATTAACATTTATTATATTATTTTTGAAGAGTTGATCTGATCTGATTTTTGTTTTAAGTTTTTGTTTGTGCTTTTGTTTTGTATTTTTTTCTATAAGTTTGTGTGTTGATTCAAAATGACAGAATTTTTATGAAGCCTTTTTAAAAATTATCCGTGATTGAAATTTTTTTAGAGTATAGATGTCGCTCAACTTGGAAATAACCGTCATTTCTTTGGTGTAAATATTTGAAATGTTTTAAGTATTCAGCACCAAGAACTTGCTAAAATTTTAATATTTTTGTGGTGTAATTTACTATTCAATTATTCTTGCTTTCTTACTGCCAACGTTGTTCATCTTGTGTATTATATATAAGATATTAATGTGACAATTTTTGAATAGGATTTTAGAAATACTACAAATGATGAAAAATTTTGTTTAATATCATTACTAAAATATCGATTAATATGTTCGAACCAATCAATAATATTTTAAATTTATTTTTCGTTACTACTTTCACGTAATTATACATCAGCTCATAGAATTTAGCATCATATATTTTGAATTTTATTTTTACGCATAACTAGATCAGTGCTCACGATATTGATTCGTAGAGTAAAATTAATATATTAAGTTTAAGTATTTGATATATTTGCATTTTGCAATTATTTTGAATCCAAATAGTTTAATAAATTTTTAATATAAAAATTTATAAACTAATATTAACAGAAGGGAAACAACTTGATAAAAGCATTATAAAAAATGAAAACAAAGATAGTTAGTAAAATATAATTAAGTATATTGAAATTATTTTAACCTAATAATTATAAATTATAACTTAATGATTATATTGCAATAATTGTAATGAGACTGAAAGAGATTTCTGATACAAAAAAACCTTGGGCTTATTTATTACAAGTATAAAAAATAAAGAAATATACATCAACACATGCAGAAAATTGATGAATTCAGTTATGCAGAAAACAAGAAATCAAAATTATTTTTGAAACTATTTGAAGCTAATTATATTAGCTTACAAGTTTAAAAGTACCAATTCATACAAATTGACATAATTTATTAAGAAATAAATTGTTAAAAAAATAATTTTTCTCTAATATTATTTATTTTATTTCTTATTTATTTGATTCTTAATGAAACGTAAGAATTGATTATAAAATAAGCAAACAAATAAAAAACGAATAAACAAACAAAAAATTTTATTTCCACTTGCTTAATTCTTATATGAATTGTAATTTTACAAACCAATAATTTTCTATTCTATATTTATAAAATCACAATATTATAAAATTAGTAAATCTATAAAAAAAAATTCTCCTATTATTATCATCCTCACCTATATTGTATTTTTATAATCCTTTTATAATAAATCCTTCAATAATAAATTAAAAATAATCAACTAAAGAGGCTTTCCACATTATTGAATGAGTTTTTAAAAAATAAATATAAAAATAATAACAAATTTTCTTTTTGTTGCCAAAATATTTGTTTAATTTTATGTAAATTTTGAAAATTCCATAAAATTCTGAAATTTTTAAATTTAGACTATAATATGTAGGTATACATTAGCATATATTGGATCGGTTTCTCTACCATATAGAAACATAATTAAAAATAGTAGGGTGGTACTTAATATTAAAATCAAAATATTACGGCTTGAAAGATCACAATATGAAATTTTGAACTGCAATTTTTAGTCTTGAAATCAGCATCACAAATTTTAACTCAAAGATAAACTCAGAAACGAATCAAATGCGGGCTTGATGAACAGAACCGAATGCGTGCAAACAGGACCCTTGATAATCATTAAATTTACTTCCTACCAATTATTTTTGTCTACGAGTTTTTTTGCACCATGAGTTGTCATCATCATTATTTTATAGCGATATAGCTATATATGGATGAGTTTTAGTCTTCATCACAATACTCCTCTAAAAGGGTCGATCTTGCGCTGTTTGTCACCAATTTGGGGTTTGTAGGACTTGGGCATCGTTTTGAACATTATATTGTCTTCCCATCTATCTTTCGGCTTTTCTCTACCACGATTATTTTACCGGTGCTTTTGAGCTTCATGCATTCTAATTATGTGGCCTTCTTATGTCGCTTAACAAACCTTACAATATCTTAACATTTTATTATATTATTAATATCACTGCTATTTCTAATTAAATGTTCTCTATTCTGATTCTCCAATATTTTTCGGAGAATTCTTCTTTCATATATACGTAGACTACTTTGCTCAGCTATATTCATTGTACATACGTCACTATAGGTTGTATTAGAGTTATGTATATCGTCATCTTTGCTTTTCTTAAATTTAACTTTAATTGTAACAGATTTTTGTTTGCATAGCAATATATGTTTCCCGCCTTGATTCTGTTATTAATGCAGTATTGCATGCTATTATCCGCTTTTTGTTATTGTTACGAGGTATGTGAAGCTTATAATACCTTCAAACTTGCACTCTTCGATTGTTATATTCTGATTACTTCTTATTTGCTCTTTTATTGACCTTTTTACATATTTTCTGTTTATGATGCAAAATGCTTGTTTGAAGTCTATTAAAAGCATATGAAGGTTTATGTCATGTTCAAGGTCTAGTGTCATATTGACGAGTAGTAGAAGCTCGATATTTTTTTACCCGCATTACATATCAAAAATATATGCAGTTTTTCTATGTTTTATAAGAATTTCACGGTTTTTATTGATTATTCGAAAATCTTCATCATTTAGTTTAAAACATAATTTACTCCTGGAATTTTAATCATTATTTTATACAACCACATTTCAAATATCACGAATTTATTCATAAATATTTTCAAGATCAAATTTTCTACTTCATGTGCAACCCTCATATAAAATTTCATAAAATGTCGACAAAATTCTAAAATGCAATCTCTGAAAAAAAATAATTTACTAAATGCATTTCTCGCTAATTAAATTTGATTTCGTATTTTTTGGTTCACATCTTCGATGACCAAAGATATTGCAAACTGGGTATGAGTTCAATTGAAAAACTGTTAATGTTAAGTGTGTGTGTTACACATGATTATTAGAGAACAATTATTTATTATTAGAAAGTCAAAAATTATAACCTAATGGATTTAAAATGATAAATGAATGCAGTCTTTGTTCAAATTCACAATAACGCAATGACATAATTTATTCTACAAAATTTAAGTTTACGCAAACAATAAAAAGGAGTCCTGCGGCTTTCAAATAAACTCATTCATTATACTAAAATATTCCGGATTTATTAGTTGTTATATTTTATTTTTCCGGATTTTCTATTTTTCGGATTGTCTATTTTTCCTATTTTCCGGATTTACATTTTCCGGGTATGGTACTTTCGGGATTTCTGTATTTTTCCAAATTTTGTAGCTAAATGAATATCCTGAATAAATGGTTCTGTATTTCATTACAAAATAAATCGACACGAAATGTATTGAAATGTGTCAGACGAAGGTAACATTTCTCTCAAAATAACTTTTTTAATAACATTTTGTAATACATTTTAAGATACAGTTTAGATTTAACCGTGTATCTTTTAGTATATAAAAAAATATATGTAAAATATGTAAAATATATTATTTTTATCAATACATGGTTCTGCGAACTTTAGTTGATGAACCTTGATTTGGACTACATTTAATTAATTTATATTTATTTTATTTTTTATTCAATTATCTCAAAAGAAGCTTTCTAGCTCGTACAGAGTTTGGTGAATTAAGAAATTTAAAATAAAGATTTCAAACACATAATAAATGTAGTAGTACTTATACATATAATACAATTCAAATATAATATATTCGATTCAATTGATTTAGAAGAAAAGAAAAATAATATAGTATTTAAATAAATAATATGAAAATAAGAAAAATTCAAAAGAGTAATTAGAATTTAGAAATTTAAATTTTAATATTGAGGTGAATTTACCATTGAGGTGAAAAACAGCATGAAATCGGATTTGATTAGCATTTCTTGAATTATAATTGTGAATATCATGATTATGAATCAAATTGATGTTGGATTTGATGTTACAGTTATATATATTGAATCATGTTTTTCATATCAATTAGCTTAAAGATTTTAATTTTTTTATGTATTTCATTTGTAGAGGTCCTGTAGTTTAAACCAAATAGGTTTTTGATTGCTTTTACTTGTCAGATTTTCATATTTTTGGTGTATGTGTTACCCCAAATGCCAATTCCATAAGACATAACACTATGGAACAGACTGTAGAAAATTTTGAGCTCGCCACCAATTGTATCAGGAGCTCGCCACCTAAGCTTTTTAAAAATCCCAGCAATTCTTCTAGTTTTTACTGCAAGTTCAGCTGTGTGCAAGTTTCAATTTAGATCCTCATCAATAGTAATTCCAAGATATTTATAATTTTTTACTTTTTCTATTAACTGGTTATTATATTTAATACAAATATTAGTGTTACTAGCCTTAATTAACAAGAACTTTCTTTTATTTGTGTTCACACTTAATTTGTGCAAATTCATCCAGTGTAAGATGACCTTTATATCTCTATTAATTTTTCTTTCAAGATCAGGGTATTCATTTTCTGCATATATTATGATGATATCATCTGCATACATAAAAACTTGACCTTTTAACATTAACCTTGAGAAACTACTGACGTAACATGAGAATAACGCTGGTCCCAAGCAACTACCTTGAATTACACCAAAGTTAATATCTGTTAATTCACTTTTTGTCTGATCATTTTGGGAGTATTGTTTTCTATTACTAAAGTAACTTTCAAAAAGCTGGTATTCGTTTTCTCTTACACCGCACTCAAATAAAATTCTTAATAGAATTTTTCTGTCTACAGTATCGAATGCTTTAGTTAAATCAAAGAAAACAAGACTAACTTTTTTCTTTCTATATATCTCAGTTTGTATATGAGACACCACATCAAATAATGCAGTTGTTGTGTTGGATTGCTTAGTAAACCCATATTGAATTTCTGAGATAAGCTTATTTTTTACCAAATAATCTATGAGCTCATTGCTAAAGTATGTTTCAATCGATTTGCTGAATGTTGAGGCTATAGATATAAGCCGGAAGTTATTTATGTCATCTTTGTCCCCAGTTTTCTTGTAAATGGGAATACCAAGTATACTGGGGACAAAGATCTGAAAATATTAAGGGTATAAAAAGAAATTCACTGACATAGTCAAATACAGAAAAAAATATTACTTATAAAAGCTACGCTACTTATAATAAATACAGTGAATACAAAACTACACAAAATTGCTGCAGGAGTGTAGTGAAAATGTAGTGACTGGATTACAATTATTTACTTACATGATGAATAAAAAAATATAAATATAGAATAGCATATTGTATCATTTTGGTCTAAATTCAGGTTATAATTTCTAATATAATATATAAGATTAATTTATTTAACCTAAAAACTATTAAAAAATATGGTAACTAAAAATGTTATTTATAATGAAACCTCTTTCTTTTTAATCTAACCCTAACTATAATATATCTAATAACTATTTCACTTATAACAAAAATCTCGGCTTAACAAAATGTATCATTCTTATGCAGTAAAGAATTTGTTTGAAAAAGTATAGGTCAAATTTCGATTTAAATAAAAACCACTCTGATAGAACCTCACAACCACAAAACAACCACAAAAAATGAAAAAAAGAAAACAAAAAAAAAACAAAAAAATAAAATAAAAAATAATTTTTTTATATTATAAAATTTTTTTGAAATATAAATTATAAACCCATCCTGATCCTACAAATATTCATATATCATACATTATATAATATATAAATATATATGTGTATATGTATGATAAGTAGAACAAATACCTATCGGTTCAATATTATTTTTACTTCAAAGATTTTCTATTCTATCCATAAATTTGAGTATATGGATGGATCTATATTAGAATATAATGATGAATGATGATGGTAATGAATGATCTTGATAACAATGATGATGGTTTGTATCAACTGGAGCTGAAAATATTTTTGTTTTTTTGTTTTTAACGACAGTTCATAATAAAGACTTGACACAATTGACATTTTTTTCTTTTTTCTTTTACTTTATACAAAAAAAAATCTACTCATCATATTATTCTACCTACATACAAAATAAAATATTATTGAAACATAAAAATAAAAAAAACAAAAAAATTTATATAAAATGCGGCAGTTGTTAAACATGCTCAACATATATATATGTACAAATGTGCTGCAAAACAAGAAAACAAATAGAAAAATAAACGAAAAGAAAATTTACAAACAAGAGTGGAGTTCTCTTTTTGGTGAAATTCTATTTTTTTTTTATTTTTTGTTTTTGAATATTTTAAATTTAGATAGGTGGTAACCAACTGCATACTGCATACAGTTCTAAAAGTAACAATATATTATAAGTTTAATTTTGAACAGGAAGTTGAAAATAAAATTAAAGGACTGTCTGCTTTCTATTCATTCAATCATATAAAAATGTACACATTGTATATTTATTTGTATGAATGTGTGTGCATATCTATATATAATTTATATTAAATATTGTTTAAATATACAACAAATTCGTTTTAGATGTGTGATAAAAGAATATCCTTTCAATAACAATATTTTTATATGTATATATATAAATGTGCAAAAAAAAGGAAAATTGAAATTGAAATTTATAAATTTGCTTTCAAATAAAATCAATAAATTGATATTATACTCATATGTTCAATGATACTGACAATGATTATGATGATGATGATGATAATGATGATGGTGTTAATTATGTGGTGAAACATGAATATTGAAATTTTAAACAAAATATTTTCATGATATTTCTACTTCAGAAGTAATAAAAATTTATCAAAATTTTATGAAAATCGGTTGAAAATAATAAAATCAAAAAATTAATGGGGATCCTAAATGCTATAAGAATTATATTTTATTTTGAGATATTTTTATTATTAAACTGTACAAGTCTTTGATTTGGACTGATGAAGGAAATATATTACTTTCGATATATCGATACCGATATTTGCATAAAAATAAAAGGAAATTCAAGTTTTATGAATTACTAAAAACATCAGATCAAATTGATTTCAAAAAAATGTTTAGTGTTATAAAACCAGTCTAATGCTATGGTAATAAAATGAGAGCGGCCTATTTAATTTTACCGTTAAAATAATTTTAATAAATAATAGAATTTTTCAAATGCGGTGCAATAACGATGTAACAATTATTGGTAAAAGTGTGGAGTTAAAGTGATTTTTCAAGATTGAATGTTATCTTACTGTGCTTACTTGTTATATCAAACGTCATGGGTCTAACAGAGTTAATAGTTTTTCTAAAACGATAATAAACGATTGTTTTAGATTTATATTCTATTAGTAACAAATATTAACATTATTGACTACTGTTCCACCATACCTTTTGGGTGCTACAGATGCAAAAAATTTGCTTGCAGGTATTACAAAATAGAGCAATGAGAATAATACTCAAAAAAGGAACCCGAACACCTATTCGTGATATGATAAGTGAATTAAAATGGATGAATATAACAAATAGACTTAAGTACAATACGTTGATATTGTTGTTCAAATTGAAGAATAGTCTGTTACCGTGCTATATAGAAAGGCACAAGGTGTTTACCATTATTTGAGAAAAAAATGGAGATTTTAGATTACCATTATATAAAAGCTAGTACACCAAACACCGTTCTATACAAGAGAGTGCAAATTTCCAACGAGTTGCCGGGGAATATAAAAAATTAAACTAGAATTAAAATATTTTAAAAAAAATTAATTGAATGCATGAGTAGAATTTAAATGATTTTTTGTAATTAAACTGAATATTGAATTTTTTACAATGAATTTATAAAAGTTTTTATTAAAAACTAATAAAGAAATACAATACAATATAATACAAAAAATTAGCCCATCTATATTGTGTAGTGGTTATGTTATCTGACTATTAGAAGTTTCTGGGTTTGAGTTCCGCTTAGAGCATTAATGTTAAATTGTATTTTTCTTTGATTATTCATAAAATAACAACATTTTATAAAATGGGTTTTGGCTTAAATAAAATGAGACTATGCTATTTAATAGCCTCTAGTTCCTGATTTATGTAATAAATTCCAATACAATACCATAATTTTTCTATATAAAAAGGTAATGGTATACCTAAATTACTGACAATAGGATGAAAAAAGATAAAAAAGAGATAAATAAGTTGATAATTGGCAAATATCTTGGAGGTAGATACACTAAATATTTTATTTCATGATGTTGTCTGCCATATTTATAATTTGTCATTAAGATATCAAAATTGTGGAATTCATTGTCAAGAAGTATTAGAAATTTCATAGTTTTTGCTTTAAAAATAATAATATAATAAAATATTTAATCGAATTGAGTATTATAGTCTTATCCATATTGAATTATGAATTATCCATTATGTATAACCATACTAACTAACATTAAAAGCAAAATCAAAAGATACAACAAGAAATGAACGTCAACAAAAACAGCCCTTTAATTAAGAACATTTCAACCATAGATAATTTTTTTTGTTTTTCATATTTTTATATCATTAAGTAATTTAATTTTTAATAATTAAAATTTAATTGTAACCATTTTTGGTTACAATTAAAAAAAACTTTTGTTTTCCAAATTTAAAAGTTTTATTATATATAGATCGCAAGTTACAAGTAATAATCGTAATTACAAATCATATATACCCTTGCAAAATTATATCACCTCATGTAGCTTAGTTTAGTTTTAAAGTGGGGCAGCAGCTACCGCTGTTCATTACCGCCACGAAATTAGACTACGCGGGGACGCATAGCAATCTCCTTCACCTCATTTACGGTACGAACTGGACTATTTCCAATTCTTCGAGTAAACTATTAGGTGTGACAATTCCGTGGATATCCTCCAAAAATTACCTTTAAGATCTCTGTAAAGTTTTGCTAGACCTGGGTAGTCGTAGAGAAAGTGTTTAATGTCCTATTGATTGTCAAGATCCTCGTTTATCGAAATAATTATCATTATCTTGCGAATATCGTATCAATTTTGCAATACACTTCTCTTATGGGTATGCTAGCACATGGTTGTGATCATATTTATACCCATCTCTACCGAGTCCATTCCGTACTTCATTAACCTGTATATTATAAAATGTCCAGGTACCCAACAGAGCTTTGATTTGTATATTTTAAAATAATCACCTCGTTCACCTATATAATTTATTAAAAAAATAGTGTAAAAATGTAAATATACTCCTATATTGTACTGAATAGTGGGCAATACCTAAGTATATAAAAATACCATAAGAGCTATCTGGTATGAATGCTATAATAAAAAAATAATTGAAATTCCACAAAAATCACAAGCAAAGTGCAAAAATATGCTGTAAAGTATAATGACCCGACATAATTTTTTCATTATGTTTACCTATTTCGAAAAAAAAAAATCGTTTTGTTGTTTTGTATATAAATATTTAGTGTAATAAAATCGAAAATTAGTATTTAAAAAATATTTTTACTAAAATTTTTAAAAATAAACTGACAACTCTTGACATACCTACATGTGTTCATTAATTTTAATTATGACGTTCTTATGTAAATATTTTTTCAACTAAAAAAAAAGTTATTTAATTTGAAATTTATTAAAATAAATGTATTTTAAAAATTAAGAATTTTTAAATTTTAAAGTAAAAAATTCATAAATTTAGAATAAAATCTAAAATTTTGAACATTATTTATATTGATTATCAATCTACTACAAAGCACACATATAGTTGATTCGATGCGTTGGTCTTTTGATCAGATTTCAAAAGAAAAACAATTTTTGTTTTTTTGAATAAATTTTTCAAATTTTTTTGTCAAATTCTTTTATGACATAAATTCTGCACTTCCACATAATGTTTTAAAATAAATATTTTAAATTTTATATTTTAAATTTATATTTTAGTATATATTAATTAGATTACGAGGTAATGTGAATGTAAGTGATTAGTATTTTATATTGACAGTATATTCAAGACACAGTAATCGTATAGAGGAATTTTGATTGGTGCCTTAATTTTATTTCATTAGTAATGTAGGATAAATGTAAGGGAATAGTTATTTATAAATCTAATAAGAGTATTACCACTAATTTCTATCTACTGACAATAATTTCACTAATTATGAATTTCATTTAGTTCAATGAAACGCGAACACTATACGAGTATAATCTAAGAAAAATATAAATTTTTGGATATAATACGTAAACCCAATCATTAATTTAACCATAATATTTGTAGAAATAAATAAATCCAATTTTAGATTTAGAACAAGAATTCATTTGTTTTAGATCAAGAATTCAATTAGTTTGATTTAAAACATAAATAAATATGCACTAGCGGAACCCTTGTGCAATTGCACAGAAGTGCTTATCAAGCTTTAAAATTTTTTTTTTTAATTTATTAACATCGTAATAATTTAAATACTTTAAGCAATTGTGCAGCTAGTGCTTGTAAAGCATTATTATGTATATCATGTAAATTAAATTCAATAAAAAATAACAATAATAATAAATACTTTGTGATAGAATAGTTGTCCCGTAGCAGAATAGTGTGACTGAATTATTCAAAAATCCAATTTTCTTTTACTACAGATTGCATACACGACATAAAAATGATATTGTTATTTGTTTTTGTTTTGTTAATTATGAATGAACGTTTGTATAAAATAAAATAAAATAAAGACGTATATACTTACTTACTTACTTGCTGGACGCTACAGACCTTGAAGGTCCTGGGCCTGGCGCAAAATTGTCCTCCACTGATTTCAGTCACGAGCGGAATCTCTCCAGTTGGTGATTTGAAGCTTTTTCATATCTGCCGATACTTCATCTCTCCAACGAAGGTGTGGACTCCTTCGACGATGCGTTCCCTGGGGCTTGGATTCGAAGAGTTTCCTAGCCGGAGCATTTTCATCCATACGCTCTACATGGCCTAGCCAATGAAGCCGTCTTATTCCGACGTTTTTAGCTAGGTCCATGTCGTTGAACATCTGGTATAGTTCGGCCAAGACGTATATAGGAAATTATAACTTGAAATTAAGTTGTCCTTAATTTTAATCAAAAAGAAGTGTATTCCAAAAATGTCTAATTCACTTTGAAGCTGTCATAATTATCAATATTTCTTTTCAAAATTTTTATCCATACCGTTGTACTTTTTTCTGTATTTTCTTTAACTATTTGATAATAAGTTAATAATAATAATTAAAAAATCAATCAATGTGAAATGTGAGATCAAAATGTGAAGAAGAGATATTTTCAGTAGGTAACCTTCTTTGGAAGTTCTTTATACGAAATTAAATTTTCTTAAATATATGCAAAAAAAATATATATAATTTAAATGTTGTATATTTAATTTCAATTATATCGAAGATTTTAGTAATAAGTGCATGTACGTTGATTTGTTATTGAATTTTGCAAATTTACGATTAAAAAAGATGATCTAGAATCGATTTCACATGTACAATGTGAAATTTTTCTGTACTTATTTATTTATTTATTTATAAGATCTTTATTATGGGCTTATCAACCACGTGGGTTTTGTCAAGCCCTCATTCTTTTTTTACATAACTATCTTCAGTTTATTTCATAATTTTTTTTTTGACATAATTTTATCTTAAATTTAGATTTTTGATTTACTTTTTTTTCTTTCAATTTCAAATTAAGTGTTTTCGTCTTAAAGTTTATAATATTGATTTTATAGCCTAGTTTATATTATATTAGATTATATATTATATTATATTAGATATTTATATTTTTTTAATTATTTTTTTCTTACTATTTTTTTTTTAAATTTTTTTTTTTTTTTTTTTTATGCGTTTTTATTGAATTTTATTATATTTTGTTGAAAATGTCAGTTTCTCTGAGTAATGCCCTGATATTAGTTGTTGCTTCTGTAGTATCCTGTGTGAGTATATCAAGTCCCGTGATTCCAAGCATGGCTCTTACATCAGTGTATAAAGGACAAGCCTCAAATATGTGCTGTATATTAATTGGAGTATCTGGAACACAGTGACATGTTGGCTATGCGTTTTGGGGTCCATCAAAGAGATAGCTGTGGGTGTATCGTGTGTTCTATTCGAAGTCTAGTCAGAACAACAGCGATTTTCCTACTGGCCTGGTCGATACTATTCCATCTGGATACATTTCTTTTAATATACCTTAGTTTATTGGTGAGTGGTTCGTTGTTGTATATGTCCGATAAAGTTCGATCACATGTCTCTTTATAATCCCTGTAGTACCGGCTTTGTTGTTCGGAAAGTGATTCTAAAAGTGCTTCCTTTGCCAGTCTGTCTGCTTCTTCGTTACCGGTGATATTGGCATGTCCCGGAGTCCATAGAAATGCTATATGATTTTTACATAATTGCAGCTGATCTTGCATTAAAATCACTGTCGGGTGTTTTGAGATAACAGATGAGAGAGCGTGTAGGCTACTAAGGGAGTCGGTGCAAATTATGAACCTTCTCCCTTCATAGTTTCGGCTGACATACTCAATTTCCCTATCATTTTTTTATCAATTGCTTATATTTTTTTTTTTTATACACTCTTCCGAAACTTAGGTAGAATCAACTTTTCGTGCTTAATTAAGTATGGTACTGCAATTTTACACTACAATCTACAATATTTCGAGTATTTATTTAACAATATTCGTTAAGTCTGTATTTTTTTCGTGTTGCATACATTCAAATGCGCATCCTGCTATGTTATTTTGTTTCGATGCATCTATGTATGTTGACATGTTGTCTTTATAGGTAGTATTTAGTTTGTTGTTGAATAGTTGTTGGTACTGCGTGTTGTTTTTTTCGTTTTTCTTGTGTGTCCTAAGATCTGTATCAACGCGTGGTATTTTTCTGAACTTATATCAACATTTTAATTTTGAAGTTATATTTAACGTGATTTCTATGCTCTACAATTAATTTTTTAATATTTATTTCTTTATGTGTTAAATCTTCTTCTTATTCTCTCGATATTTATTGTTTTTTGTTTTTTTAGTATAACTTTACTTATTTATTTATATATTTGTTTACCTGAGTTTTGGGATGTGGGGTTATATTTTATTTTGATCGTAATAGTAACGGATACTGGACCAGATCGAAAAACCCATAAGGCATTTTACTTTTATTGGGAATAGAATTTAGCACATTTTGCTTCAAATTTTGTGCTCCATTTGGTTAGAGAATAGAAACTCTACATACTACAACGTATATTTGGTACGTTATTAGTGTTGAACAAAAATATTTATAATAAATTTAAGTATAATTATAATATGATTATTTAATTAAAATTTAACTTTTAACTTTTTGTGCTTAAAAGTTCTATTCACTATTTTTTTATTGAAACAAAATTTAAATTTTTATTTTAAATTTCAATTTTTTATAATTAAAACCTTTCAGATTTTTTTTTAAAAATAAATTAAAACATTTAATAATCAGCAACAAATTATTATCTCATTCCAACTAATTACAAATTTGAAACATAAAAAAAAACTGAATGTAAATGTTGATTAAATTAAAAAAAGAAAAATTTATAAGAAAATTCAGTCAACGAAAACGAAAAAATGATAAGGTATGAACAGGAATTTTACTTATATACACGAGTACGGTAGCTTTTTCATGTATCCTTAAATTTCATAAAAATTATTTTTATATTTTCATCTTAAACTCCTAATGTGTTGTCAGGATAAAACAAAAATTATTTAGTATAAAAATAAATACAAAACTTTTGAAATAGGTGAAAGGTTATTTTTTACAAAATGTCTATATAAAAATAATTAAATTTTTAAAATTAAATTCAATAAGATATTCAGGAATTTTTTATTTCAATTAAAGTAAAAAACAACTAACGAAAAAATATCAAAAATAAAAAATAAAAAACTTTTTTACGATTCCAACAAAAAATTTGATTATTTAATAAATTTAAGAAGGACACATTAAAGAACAAAAGTTAAAAACAGTTTTTTTTTTTGCTTTTTATAACACGTGGTGGAGTAAGCTTTTGATGATGAAAGATTCAATAAATTTCAAAATTAACCCAGTTTTGACATTCATTTGAAATTTTGTAATCGGTTGAAAAGAAAATTTCCTAAGACAAAGTTAACATTGTAGTTATAAGAAACTTTTTTTTGCAAAATTTTCATTTACAAACGAATAAACTGAAATAAACTCTTTTCAACAACGACTTTTTATTATTCTCTTTCTATTTCGTCCTTACAAAAATATTTTATTTTCAAAATCAGTGACGTAGCTCTTATTAAAAAAAATAAATTTTTAAATTTGAAAAATTTTTGAGATTAAAATTTTAATATTTGATGATTTAAGACAAATTAACGGCCCCGGAAACACATTAACTCTGTGTTGTACTTTTTTGGTTTTAATTAAAAAAAAGAAAAATTAAGTTAAGTCACATCAATAAATGAGAAAAAATTAAAAATTAGTATGTAATCGATTTACAGATTATTAAGTCTATTAAGACTTTATATTGTATGATATTATGTAGAAAACATATTTTTGTCTTATAATTTTTCGTACATGTATCTGTATCTGTATCTGTCGGTGTTCATTATTACAACATTATCGGAAGCGAGGCTTTAATAAAATATATATTGATAAAATATATAACTTAAGATAAAATAAACATCGATAAAATATATGACAAATTTAATTAATTTAGGAAGAAAGAAATGATTTATCTTGAACGCACTGAATATTCGGTGTAAAATATTAAAAATTGAATTTTAGAATTATATTTATTAAACATGAAATTTGTCTGCGGAACATTTAACAATGCACAACTTATGATCATAAAAATATTATTAAACCTTAATAACTGATAATGAAACTAAACTAAAATATTGAATAACGTGATTGTTGCTTCAGTCTAATATATATTTTGTCACTGTGTTAGATCACCTATGTCATAGTTAACATGATTATCGTTCTGCAAAAATCTTAGATTTTGGCTATTAGAGCTTGATCACACGCAAATTGAATCTGTATCTAATACACTTCGGTTGTTAATACTTGTTAATATTCTTTTTGATTTTCAGTATTCTATTTATTTTCTATATTTTCTTTTATTTAATTTTCTTAATATTTTAAATTTGTTTAATTAATTATGATTTTGTTTGCATTTTTTCTAATTTTGGAGTAAGAATCTAAATTTTTTAATTAACTTTTAATCAAAAAATGTCAAAATAATTAATTTTCTAAGTACCTATATTATTAACAAATCCACATTATGTCTTACAAAGTAGGTGTAAAGAGATTTCAGTACATTGAGATCGTTAAAGTCTGTTGTCTTTTAAATAAATGAATTAATAATCTAATTTAATGTAAATATAATGAATTTGGACATGTCATTTAGAATTAGAATTATACAGTATTACAGAAACTGCTGAGTAGGCATGGGTTATTTATTATATTTAAATTATATAATTGTCGATAGTTTAAATTTATAATTAAAGCTCTCAAATATTTTTAAGTCAAAACATTTGTAAAAAATATAATTTTTACACCTCAGAAAGTCTAAATGCGAATCACCCGTGTTGATGTGAATATAATTTTATAATTTTGATTTAGTTGATGAACTAGACTTCGTTCAATATTTAAAATTGTCTTAACATAATAAAGCTTAATAAATTATATAAGAAATATATGCGTTTACCTTGTTTTTAACTTTTTGCTTAACATTTAGTCGATACTATCTGAGAAGTTAGTACTATTATTTTTTTTTTTTATAAAAGAAATGCTTTCTTCAGGTATATTTCATTTGAGAAAGTAAGAAGTCTAAAGACTATCAACAAATTAGATTAAAAAGGAATTTCGCAAAATATTTCGAGTTTTCCAAGTTCTGATTCTCTAACTTCTAGTCACGTCACTGCTTAATCGGTTACATTGTGAATAAAGAGGACGAAACATTTTATTGCCCTTCATTAAATTTTTGATTTATATTTTTACCTATTCTCTTACATCTTTTGTAATTTAATTTATTATTATACATGATAAAATCTAGATTTTGTAATACAAAAAAAGGACAATACAATATAAACTATAAGAATTCTACAATATTGAAAATTTTCAATAAGAATTTATATATAAGTATATATGTGTGTGTGTACAACTAAAAATATTTTAGTGAGAATTCTTTTAAATTTGAAATTTTATTTTTTGCAGCTTAAAATTATTTTGAGATATTGTAATAAATTATTGCTTTAACTGACATCTGTTGTTCAATGTCTAAAGAAATTTAATATAATAAATTGAATTAAATTGAATTGAGATCAATGAAAGATAGTCTCTTGAATCAAAGATAACCAAAATATAATTAAAATATGTCTAGATAATAGTTTAATAGTAATATTTAACAGGAAGTGATATTGAATTTTATTCAATTTATAAATTTTATTTTTATTTCTATATACTAATGTTATTATTATTACATTTTTTTACTGGAAAATAGAATACATTCATAAGTCAATGTATAAAAGTAGTGTCTTACGCCTTATATAAATAATGTTTTACGTGTATATTTAGATATTATTGTATAAAAAATGATTAAAACACTTGTTTAGTTTATGTACATATTATATTTACAACTTTGTTTGAGTGAATTAAAGCAGAACGTGCAAAATTGTTTGTTAGCAATGACGAAAAACGTAAGTTTTAAGGGTTCGATAACCAATTTGTACATGAAGAAGATCAAATCTAATTGTGCAGCGTAACATTAAAGGCCTTAAACGCATTATAGGTAGAACCCATATATCGTGACGAAAAGACATTACAGATTAAACTGTTGTTTACAATAGATAGTAGTTTTTTTTTAGTTTTCAATAACAAATATTCTTTTTTACTCCCTACTTTTCCAATATTATATTTTTGACATAAAAAGTTTTGGAAAGTCTGGATATGGTATTAAAAATTCTTTAAAATAATTTAATAAGATATAAATAAAAAATTATTTTTTCAAATTTTTTGTAGGCTCATCTAGTTTAAGAGTGTAAAAATAATGGCAAAAATTAAATTTATCTAAGAAAAAAAGTTATAACTTCATATTTAAAATAATTGCAATATCACCAGATTGGTGTTCTCAATATATCGGGTATGCTTAATCGAAATAAATTTTGGAGCCACATTTGAAAATGTAAAATAAAAAAGAGCCAAAATCATTTCATAATTCATTAATTTAAAAAAAAAAATTTAAATATAAAAGTAATAAGTAATAGTTCTTTGTCATAAAACTAGAAATAATAATAATAGAGAAATAGAAAAATAATAATAATTAATAACTATAGAAATTAATATTTAAAATTTAATACAAACAATTTAAATTTAAGTTTGGCGATGATAATTATTTTTGGTGGTAGTTTTTTGAATTAGAATTCTGCTTATCCTTTTTTTGATAGTAATAAGTCAATAGCAGCTAATACCCTTCTATCTAAGGATAACTTTAATTTTATAATTTTCTTATGGTATATTTGTTCGAAATTAATTCATTTTAACCATCACTCAACTCACCTCATAAGCTTCTGATTCCGTTCCGTGATTTTTGTAATTATATGGCATTTGGTCAATCCAATAGGCTTCACTCTCATTTCATTTCAAGTTTTCTCTTTATTTTTTATTGTAAATTACATTAAATTGCGAAAACAAATACAAAAATGCCTTTTGGCTAAAAGGTATGCCCGTAATAAAGATTTTTAAATTTACTGGAATCAATTTGTTTTAATTTAATTATTATTTCGTGATAAATATTTTAATAACTGTTTTTTTGTTATACTTAATGTAAAAATAGTAATTTTATTAATCATTATTATTGTATTTGAAATAAAAATAACTTCTCATAATTTTCTTGAAATGTATAGTTTTATGTCATAATTTCATTTTATTTGGTGATGAAGAGAAAGAAAAATCTCCCTGAGGTTTTTCACATAAAATATTCATTAATAACCTTAGGTCATCAATTTTGTTCTTCTCTTTTAATAGTTTAAAGTATGAATGCGGGAATATAGTGATCAAGTATTATTTCTTCAAGGTTCTTGTTTAAATTATTGTATTTAAAAATTAAATACAAATGCAAAGTGGTTGTTTTGAGAATACAAAAAAAAAAAACAAAAAATGATGAACAATAACAAAACTTGAAACAGTTTATTTCAAAAATATTCAAAAAGAAATTTTTTAAAATAACAAAACAAAGCAAAATTTTTTCCAGAAATATTATAATTTTTATTTTTTCCTTAAGTACAGTGAATGTAAAAAGTTGAATAAAAATAAAAAAAATGAAAATTAATAAGAGATCTCTTAATTGTGCAATACCAATCTGATATGGTATGATATTGCTTTTAAAATGATACAATTTTCTTGGAGACAGTAAGATTATCGGAAAATTTTGCCTTGTATAATGGTTATTAATTTGCTATAATAAATTGTTCAAATTAGATAATTTCTTAATTAATGTTGATTATAGAAGCTTTGTAGGAGATACATTTATAACAACTAAGTTTCTAAAATTCAAATGTTTAAGATTCTTTCGAAATAATTTTACTACATAGAACATATGTAATCTGTATTAGATATCCATTCAAAGATTGAGATGGGGCTAATACATTATATTTTTAACGTCTCCATTTTCATTATTTTTACATGAATTAAAATAATGCATTAAAGTAATTATTTTGAATTATATTTTAAAAAATATTCTTTAAATTCTAATGAATTACATAAAATAATGCATTATATTCAAAAAGAATGCACTACATATATGCATTACCAAAAATAATTCAAATTAATTGAATTATTTGAAATTATTATTTTAATAATTATTTTTTTTATCATAATCTTTATTATTTAAATATTTACCAATTTTCAAAATTATTTTAATGAATTATTTTAAAAATATAATTCAAAATAATTATAATTCAATATAATTCAAAGAAATTAATGCATTGTATCTAATTAAAAATGACGAAAAATAATGCATTTTATAATTGTAATTTATAAAATTCCAAGTATACGTATTAAATGTGCGTCATTATTTCGAATGTCGATGTTTTACTTTTCTTTTTCGAATTTATTTATTTATTTATTTCAAAAACCATGTCTATAGAGAGTTATCTCATTACAGACTATATAATTTTACATTTAGGCTTTTAATATAACAATATGATAATCAAAATTATAAAATATAGTTACAAAGAATATATAATGAAAAATTATAAAACTATAAAAATAAAAAATAAAAATTTAAAAAATGAATGTAACAGGCATAATGAAAAAATTGCAAAACATTTACGGAAAATAAAATTTGTTTAGTGAAAGAATAAAAAATGAAAAGCGAAAAAGAAACATTTTTTACAATAATTGCTATGTCTTAAGTCTATCCTATGCATTTAGAAAAAAAATTTATTATTGAGAAATTAAATATTGATGATTACTATAGCTATTTATAAATGATTCTATTAATTTGTTGAATTTTCTTGACTTTATATTTCTATTTTTTATTTATAAGAGAAAAACAAGCTTGTAACCTATTAAATTAATTTTACTTTCTATATTTTAATACATATGTAAGTATGTGTTTTACACGTAGTTTACAAATTAATAATAAAAACTGAACTTAAACAAATAAAGTTAAAATCAAATTCAACATACATACTTGTAAGTTTATGTGCGTGTATGTACTATTGTACATTGAAAATTAGTAAAAATTTAATATAAAATTTTTATTAAATTTACATGGCTTGTTCATGATTATTTGTGTTTAACACTATTTTCGCATAAAACAGCTCTATCACGATGTCAGTTTCAGTGCTATAATGCACGTATTACAAAAAAAAACACTACATTTATCAATCATCTGAATTTATTTCTTTACGGAATATCCTCTTCCTCTCTTCAAAAATCAAAATAATTTTAAAAACAGATTAAACCACCATGAATATATCCAAAGAATCGAAAAAAAATATTAATTCGGTTTTTAATCAATTTGATCATTATTTTAATTAATTTAATAACTATTTAGAGAAGTCATTATTTAGGGAGGTTAGTATATCGTCAATCTACTGTAATATCCTCACAAACTGTATCTGTATATTTTATAGAACATGCTATCTCTACGTGAAACATTTTAAAAAATAGAGATTGAAAGCTCTGGGTATGTTTTGTTAATTTTATTTAATATCTTCATTAATTTCGATTATTACACTGTCATTAGATTTATGATGATGTAATGACCTAAATCGATCAAGGTATTAAATAAAATTAGTGAAACATAATTTTTAATCTTTGAATTTTATCTAAGTAGAACAACGTGTTGGGTGGGATTCCTGTATCTGTAACTGTTAAGCTTTTAATAATTAAAATAATAAAATATTGATAAATATTGAAAAGTTGTGTTTCTTAAAAAAATTATTATCCAATTGAAGCCAACATTTTTTACGCCACCCTGTGTGTGTTAAATAAAATTTTTTTTGATGGAATATGAGTTTGAGTTATGAAATTCATCTAATTTGAATGTAAAATGTATATATGTACATGTATATGTATATTTTTTTTTTATTTAATTTATTAATTTTTATTTTGTTATAAATTTTTGAAAATATTTTTGAAAGCAAAACAAAGAAGAGAAGTTTTAAAAAAAAAATCCCCATTTTGTATAGTAAATATGCCACTCAAATAATATTCATTAAATTCTTTTATTATTATTACTGGGTACACCATGTGGTTTTTCGGTTGATCGTAGTGGTTATTTCGATAATGACAGTCTGAATTTGTATTTAAAAAATAAATAAATTATGTGATGACCACAGAAGAGGTTATTTTTTTAAGTAATTTGAAAATTAGCCGGCCATCTACTTATCTGATGTGGTGGTGTGAAAACATAATATATATGTATATTGCAGATTGAAGCTTAAATTTTCATTTCTACAAATTCTTCACAATTCTTAATAAATGGGTGTGAAAAATTCAAAAAAAACTTGTTCAAAATTCTCAATTGGTATAATATTTTACATGAAGTGGCCACCAAAATGGTACAATTAAGTGCTTAACTGGAATGATCACTTTTATCTACCCATCTACCCAAGTGGAATTACATTTAAAATACTTTGCTCTGATTAAATTTCTTTATATCTGATTAAATTACTGTACAGCTCGACTAATAGTCATTAAAGTAAAGAACCATGTTATTTAATTAAATGAAGTAGATGGCAATTCGGATAATATTCGGTTAGAATTACATATCCGGATATTTTTTGATTTACGGATAATTCGAAATTCAGATATTTTGAATCAATTATCCGAATATCCGGATATTTCATGTTTAAGCTATTTGATATCCGGATACCAGAAAGTCCTTTTGACTTCTCTAATTGAATATGATTTATTGAACATTATTGCATTATTGAATCTATTACTTTAAAAAAAATATAGGTAAACTAATATAATATCAGTAACGTTAAAACTTTTTAACGTCAATTTCATTTAATTTATTAATTTATTTATTTTATATGAAGCCAATTATGGCTCGAACAAGGTGTAATTCCAATTTTTTGTTCCTTAATACTTAAGTCAAAAAATACACCTAAGAAATTAAAAATATATAAAAAATCTGGTTTGAAAGATTTGTTTCTTGCAGTATATACATACATATATATCGCTAATATGTCTTCATCATCAATTACAAATTTAATTTCATTTGAAATTTTATGAAGATTATGCCAGTTGTACTTTTATTTTTAGGTACACCTCATATTTCAATATGTTTGTTTAATGCAGTTTTTTGTTAAATTTTTTCCAAACTGATTTTGTTATTTTAAGTCACTTTGCGTAATTAATTATCATCTCCATACTCCATTCATACTTACATTTTCCTCTATGAGTGGCTTTATAATCCTTTAATCCCCTAATTTCATTTTGGAAATTCTCGAGCTCATCACTTTGGATAAACTTACATACATACATTTGTACATACATCGTGGTGTTTTAAAGCTTTTAAAACTACCAACTATTTGTGTTTGACAGGAAATAAATTTTGATAGAAAATTTTATAACGATATTTGCAATATTTATTTTTAAGAAAGGGGAAGAGGTGAAAATAATTTCTAAAAATAAAAACTAATTTTTCATTTTTTTTCTCATTTGTTTAGTTATTTATAAATTTTTGATTGTAGGCTTGCCAACCAGTTAAGTTTTATTGAACTTTCAAATACAATGGTTTTTATAGTATCTCTGTAAAAAATTTACTCTCATCGTAATCTGTTCTTATCCTAAAATTAACTATTAAATACGAATAACTACTTTTTTCACTATATTATAAGTAATTTTTTTTTTAAATTTGTTTTTCAAGTTATCCAGAATATCATATAGAGTTATCAACATTGCAATACTAAAATACACCAGTTAAAACTATTAATATGCTATTTTCAATACGTGTGTATTGTGTTGTTATTACGTTAGGCGAAGTTAGATATGTATTTTTAAAATTTGAAGTTATTCTCTTAATTTTCGTTTTATATCAAAAAACCACTATAGAACACGCTCCAAAGTAGAACTGTTAAAATAAATTAAAATACTTTGAAGAATAAAAAAATCAATTAATTATGAACTAATTGAAAAGTTAATTAATTATTCGATTTTAATTTAATTAAAACATTTTTAAAAATTTATAATAAATATTTTTATAGCACATTAGCAAGCAAATTTGCATATCTGAACTTACTCCATTTCATTTTTCACATTTTATTTTTAAAAGTGTTACTCTTTAATTTCTTATCATAAATTTACATATCAGCTATTTCATAATGATTAGAAACAAAAAAAAAAAAAGAAAAACAAAAACAAAATACCAAATTAAATTATTATAAAATATTGAATTCATTTATTTTCACAAAAGTTTGATTTCTGTTATAATTTTAAAATAAAAAATAAAATAAATTGTCCTTGAATATAACAAAATGGTAACGAAAAGAATGTGAGCAAAAAAAAAATTAATATGGAATCTGGTGAACTAATTTAGATAATATAGTTGGAACTACTTACTGTAGGATATAGCTTATTCAATATGTGAGTATACATATAGGTCACAGAGTTGAGTTTTATGTACGTTAGAAAAGATATTTTATTTGTTTGCGTATATTTATGTGAATAATAGTGTGAGAGATGGGAATTTACTTAAAACTACTTGGAGGTAAGACCGTAAGAAGTAAAATAATACTGTAGGTACTGCCAGTTTTAATGCTTGTCGAAAACTAAGTTGGTTGTCATGTACAAAATCTAGTGAAATGCCAAGTGTTCAGAATAATTTTGAAAATCAAGTACGTAATGATTTGACATAGAATACCTTTACATTTACATTAGATATCTATGGTAATATGGAGAATCAATAAAAAACCAAAAGTAAATTGATAATAAAATATTAAAGATAATAAAAATCATAAGATCACATAAAATAAAAATATTCAAAAATTAAGATTTAAATTAATGTACAATACAAAATAGAAATGTGATTAAATGCTAATATAATCCTATTCTAAGCGATAAACAGTATAGTTTTGAGGAAAAATTCAACACAACTGCTGCCTGCTTATGTGTCTTGTGTCTTTCATCTCGAAAAACATTAATTGTGGCAAATTTGTTAGTCGGGTCTTTCTAGATATTTTTTGACTGTGTGGATCGCGACATATTGCTAATAAAACTGTCTAAATTAAATCTTACCACACACCAACTTGCCTTCTTTAAATCTTACCTTCAGAACCATACGTACACAAATGATTAGAATAAATAATGTGAAAAATGTCCTTAGTAACGGAAAAATTATTTGGAAGGGAGTACCAGAGGGTTAAATTTTGGGACCAATACAATATTGACGAAATCACGCGTTTGAATCTGAGGGTAGAGCTTCTGTTATTTGCTGATCCTGCAATTCTCATATATATGCACTAACAACAAAAGAAGTCACATTTTTCATTCAATATGATCTTCATTTAATTGATCAGTGGCTCATTAATCATCGGCTTGTATTAAATTTGAAAAAAACCAAAATTATTACTTTTGAAAGTAATCCATTGAACACAACAAATACCTATTTCGTTCAAAGATAAAAACTTAGAAATTGTTAAAAAATTTCAATTACCATGGTCTATAATTAGACAGAAAGTCTAATTGGAAAGCACCACATAGACCGAATAATAAAATGTATTATTCCATACGTATTTATACTTAGAAGATTAGGGATCAGGGCTCCACAAAATTTACTTAAGCAAGCTCTATAAGCACATAAAAAATGCATACAAATAGCTTAGGGCCTTGCTATATTACATCTTGAATCCTGCTAGCACTTTATATACTGAAAGGTACCTCAACCTTTCAAACATTATTACATTCGAACTACTAACAACTGCATTCAAAATTATAAACAATGAAATTAAGTACAGTTTCTTATTAAATAGAAGTATATAATCATAATACTAGAAATAAAACTAGGTTTTATCTGTCTTTAGAACGAGTTAACAAATCAATAATTGTTTACAAAATTGCTCAAAAGCTTATATGATTTGCCAGGAGAATTGAAATTAATACTAGATCTAAAGTTGTTTAAAACTAAAATTAAAATAATTCTGCTAGAAACTAAAAATACTAACAAATTAATAATACTAGAGCTATATGCAAGGGTCATGAATAAAAAAATTAAACAAATAAAAAATATTTCAATCGGAAAAACTCTTATAAAACTGTTAAAAGATCAGATAAAAATGTAGCAATTAAACGAACGCGCTCAACCAAAAAGTGAAACTTTATTACCTTATAGAATATTGTCAACCGGTTCGATATCTATAGCATATGTGGTAAATTTATTATATTGAATTAAAAGTGTAATTACTATTTGAATTATAGATGATATGAAATAAGTTTCATTAATTCCTTCTGGAGGTTATGATATAAATCGAGATGTTTTTCTTCAAAAGGAGATTTTATTACATCTTTTTATTAGGTATATTCGTACCGAAATATAGAAAATGTCGCAGGACATCGAATTATAAATATTAATAATTTTAAATTTCAATATTAATAATGAAATGTGGAACATGCCAACATCTCCTGAAACTATTCCAATTTTAGAGAATGACTGTAGGTCAATAAATTTAAAACGGTGGGAATAAATCAGAAGCCTCAGTCTTGTGAAATTTAAGTGTGAATCATAAAAAATTACAGTGAATAGATTGCAAGATTTCCACTTATTACTAAGCTATTTATTTTTGTAGTTAATGTGGTTTCGCCATGTAATTGTGAGAGGCTAAATATGATTGTCGGAAAGTTGCTATTTTAATTTCATTAGAAATACACGCTGGGTGACGCAGTATATAGAGGTAGACGCCTGCCTTTTAACCGAAAGCTCCCAAGTTCGATTCCCGACGAAGGCAAAAACGCTTTCTGGATTTTTTCACCTGGTTCAGTACCCTTTCTCATTGGTGTAAAATAAATGTTAGAAAATAGTTGAGAATATTGGTTATCACTGAAAATAAAATGGGTAGCTATTATGAAGACGAAGTACTCTATACAATAAATATAGTTTTTTACATTTAAAATTAGTAAATAGACATACCATAAAAATTCTACAGAAAAAGCTATTGTATGTGATTGTGTATTTCAAATTTCTGTGTAAAAGAAAATAGGGTTTTCATCCCATAGACTTGAAATTATATAAAAAAAAAAAGCCAGATCAGCTGTGTATACTTGGTCTAAGTACAATGATTTGAGAAACTCCAAAGTGAATTGGCAGATATTACAAATACGCATTTTGATTGTTAACATAAAAAAAAGTACTTTGTAAATAACTTTTTAAATTTTCGTAGAATTTGGAGTTTTTTCTTTATTGTGTGTGCCACGCCACATCTTGTCAAAGGGCTAATAAATTTCCAAGAAGACTGCACTACAAAAAGAGGTCTTCCATTTTCAATTTAATTTGGAGCTATTTATTTCGTTAACAATACAATGCACCTGACTGCACCTCTTATGTGCTTTTGTCGAAAACCAAAATGATGGTTAGGAATCAGGCTTCTAATTTCTATTTACGAATTAGTGTTTAGTGATAGTATATAGTTTTCCAAAAAAATTTGTTTCTAGTGTTTAATGTAGAAGAATTAAGCCAATATATATAATTTAATCATGTAAATTTAACAGTAATTTTTTAATCTATAAGATATATATGATGAAATAAGGTAGAAGATCAGGTGATGATCTTGCAACTCTATTAATAGTAGTTTTTAAATAAATTTAACTTTCGACTTGCATTACCTCACATCACATATTATTATGTAAAATATATCCAAAATTTATTCAAATATAAGGATTTATTTTATAGGCTTGTGGATTACTATAACAAATCAAACTTCAAATTTAATTTCTTCTAATATAATTTAGTTTAATAATACACACCAACAATGAAAACGTCCAATAACGATCACAATACCATACAATCAATTTGTGTTAATGTAAAAAAACAAGGAAAAAATAAAAACAAAATATTAGGAGAACAATAAAAATTTTCTTAGCATAACCAATAAGTTAAATAAAATTTTCCAAATGTTGTTCAATATTTCGTCACAATTTTTTTTTTTTAACACGGATTCTAAAAATACAATTTTTTTGTTGTTGTTTTTGTGTTCTGCTATTTCATTCATTCCACTTAAATAAGTTTGTTGATTTTTTTCCGGTTCTTTTGTTCTCATAAAGTTCGCTCGTGTTGTTGTTGTTTTGCACATACACTTTTACAAATTATTGTATTTCGGCAATGTGATATGACATCACAATCAGGAATATAAATTTTGAAAGGATATATGTATAATGTATATAATAATAATGTATATAAAGTAAATGTGAATAGACAGATTTCATATGGCTGAAAGAGAGTTGTATAGAAATATAAATTTATATTGTAAACATGCTTATGTAGATATATATTTTTATAATGTATATATATAAGTATGTCATAATATATTATTCCATATGAATTGTTTCAATAACATTCTTGGATGATCTTTAAAAATAAATAACTTTTCTTGTTCAATGTAATCAAAACAAAATTCCTCATCTCATTAAGTATATGTGTACATGGGGAAAAAAAACAAAAAAATAACTAGTCCCAGTCTTAAATTTCACTCATTCTTCACGCATTACATTTTCACCATGACTACTTCCTTTTTCCCATTGCGATTTCATGTTACTTCTCTTAACGAATGCCATAGGGTGTAAGTAGTCCCTTATACATTACAATTTCATGCACAAGAAAATACTTCAATACATAGATGAAAATGTAATGTATAAAAAAGCACTTCAATATAGATGCACTTCTAAAGCTATATATAGAATATCTAACTATATATAGAAGCACTTCTAAATGTAATGCATAAAGAAGCACTTCTATATAGCTGAAAATGTAATATTTGAGTAAAAGGTGCTGCTATGAAAGAAAATAAATTCACTTTAGTAAATAAGGAAGGGCTTGAATAAAAAAATACTTTATTTTTTCTATAAATTAAATTTTTTTATTTTTTTTTTTCTTAATGTTCTTAATTATTATCTAAAATCTAAAAAACTTTAAATCTGAAATTGAAACATAAAAACAAATTCAATTTCTACAAAACTAAAAGAAATAAATTATAAATAATTAAACCACAATATTTGTCACGTCACTTTATTAATTGATTTTGATATCACAACTGAGAGCTCAAAATTTTTTCAATTTTAAATAGAAAAAAATTGTTGTTTTTACCAAAAAACAAAAACCGGTATATTATCCAGACATGTCTTCAATTTTACATTGAATAATTTTTTTTTTTATTAAAAAACAAAAATCGTTATGTTAATCAGACTACGGTGTTATAAATTACCTGCACATTACTTTGTAATGTATGTTAGGAAGTACTTCGTACGCTATGTTACATTTAGATTCAAAAGTAAGACATGCAAATTTCAGCACTTTTCATTGATGAAATCATCAATGAAATTTGAACTAGTGCAACAATTTCCGACTGGGGTATTATACACTTTAATATAATAATTGTATTGCACACGTATTATTATAGTTTTCAGGGACGGAATATTTCGTTAAAACTATGTAAAATTAGAAAAATTGCGCGAAAGGATTCAATAATTTAACGATTGTTAACTGTTTTTTTCTTAAACCGATTACTTGAACCATTTTAATAGTATCGGTTTCGAATTAGAATAATTCTAAATAGAATATATTGCTGTTAGACACAATCTAGTGGAAGTTGTTATAGAACATGTTAACATTATATTTAATGTGCAAATTAAAAGAAGTAGGGTACAAATCTGAACCAATTCAAAACCGATTTTTATTGTTATTCTTGTATAAGTTGGATTTATTTATTGGGAGTACCGGAGTAACCCAGCTGTAAAGAATTCTTCAACGATATTGAGATACCTACGTGAAGCTCGTTATAAAAAATAATTACGATGGTGCTAAAGATCGATATCGAATTTAGTTCCTGTACTTAAAGAAAACGATATATAACTCTATTAAGTTATCTGAGGGTATTCTTTATAGAATATCTACGAAGCCTTCATAAATCGTTAACGAAACCTATATAAGTCGTTAACGAAATCTATAAAAATTCGATAAACGAGTTTTAATATATTTTTTTACAAAAATAAAAAAAAGTAAATTTTTTTAACTATTTTTTGTTAATAATTTTTTTTTTTTGTATTAACTTCTTTTATTTCTAATTATTATTTGATTTACAAATTTCAATTTCAATATGTTATAATCATGAATCCTTTATTTAATATGAATTAATTTATTTTTCATATAAATAATACTTCAAATAAACTTACATGATTTTGGCGGGATTGGGACTCGAACCATCGACCTTACACTTACTAGTTATGCTTACATTGACCTAGGCTATACGACTTGTATAACTTTTCTATCACATAATTACATATAATCACATAATTTTTTAACAATAGCGTTATTAACCGTTGCTCTTCTAATATTGATCGTTAAAGACATTTAAAACAAAAATCGTTTAATATCTTTATCTCGATATAGCTATATTGATAGTTATATAGCTATATACAGCATTATTATTGTCGTAACGACATTATAACGAAATATGTTTATAAAAAAGATTAATCTGTAACTCTATAACGAACTTGAAGTTTCTCGATTAAGCTTTATTTATCGTGAAAAGGCGTTATATTTCTATATAGATTCATAAAGAGTCTTGACGATGTGTTGCCCGTGTATGGGCTTATATTTTTTGTTGATATTTTAAACTAGTCTTTTTAATTTCTTTATTAATTGTCAATATTTCAAATCACGGTGTATATCATCATTTCTCACATACTAATGGGCTCTAGCTATCGTTCTAATTATTTTGTACTATTTGCATTAAATCAATATTTGTTTTGCTTGTACTTCAAATTTCTTCTACATATATTCAGATCGGTTTTATAAATGTTTTATAAAGCAATAGCTGATTATTTGTTGCCAGCTTTGATTTACCCCCCAGCAACCATCGTAGTTGTTTGAATTTTGATCTTATCTTATTACGTTTACCAATTATGTGGTTTTTCTAAGTCAATTTAGTATCAATGTGCATCCTCAGATATTTAGCTTGTTTTTAGATCTGTATTATTATTTATTATTATTAATTCAGGGTCGCATCGAGTTTTGGTTGTGCAGATAACTTTTTTCGTTAAATTTAATATTCCTTGTTTTGGAACCAATCGATTGTCTTATGCACACAGTTTTTTGTACCTGTTTAGTAAGCAGTTATGCGAAGCTAGTAGAGTATCATCAGCGAATGTATTTATTTATTTATTTATTTATTTTAACAGTTGATCCTACAGATAAATCTGTAGGCCAACTTTATAGGTCCTTTTCCCTTTCGAAATGTGGGCCTTTTTTTTTATTAAACTATATTAATTATTTGGTATATATTTTTGTATATTATATATTTATATTATTTTTTTATTAGTTATATTATATCTTTATTAATTATTAAATTATATTTGAACCGATGTGGTTGTATAGAAAATTACATTTTCAGCGAATGTTTTAAGCAACAATTTAAAATTGAAAAAAAAAATTATATTATCATCATACACAACCAAAATGTGACAAAAATAAATTCCTACTGATAGGTTAAAATCCTATATGTAACTTTTAACTAACCAAAATCTCTAAAAACTTTAAATCCTTTTTTGCTAAAATGTTGCTGTGAAATAAATTTACAACAAAAAAGTTTTATTTTCTAAGAGATATTTTTTAAGGTGGTTGGTTAACCTATGATATTTTATTTTAATGTTTTTATTTTTCTTAAAGTTTTTCAAAATATATAGTAAAGTCTTAAAGAGCTTTATCAAAAACTATATACATATATTCAAGAAATGATACACATGTAAATACATAATAATATATCTATCTGTACTGTATATATATATATATATATATATATATATATATATATATATATATATGAGTTTAACTATTTTGACTTAGAATTTAACCATAAATAAAACTTAAAAAATATAACCTATCAGTAAAGGTAGAACAAAAAACAATCAATTCAAAAGAAAATGAAAGAAAATTCTATTCGGGTAAGTATTAGAGTATATATGTTTGTGTATATAAGTTTATTTATTTGATAAATTCCAATGCCTATTTGAGCACATGGGGACATGAATGAACAGAATAGTAAAATATTAAGTGAGTTTTTAAATTGATATAAGAGTAGTGAAATGTATTTTATAAAAACAGTGACTATCAAAATTATGTATTCAAAAGTGTTATACAATTATTACAATTATAATAATACAATATCAATATTTGATTGAATAAAAATAAACTATGCTACCCGGTTGTAAAACCGAACATTTTCATTGACTCAAGAGAGATATTTGTTGAGCAAAGCTATTATTAAGTTTTAGTTATTTTCAGTTTATTTTTTTATACAAGCTGAATTTGGAAAGTTCAAGTTTGTTTTATTCTTAATAAATAAATACCATAATATTGGCATTAGTATCATCAACATCATTAATCAGTCGTTAATGTCCGTAGCCCTACACCTAGTCCTTCTTCAATTATTTATTGTTTTCTATAGTTTCTACAGATTTTTCTGTTTTGTATTTTAATACACGTTTTTATTGATTCCGGTTCGCTACAAATTTCTTGCCGGTTCGCTACAAATTTTGAAATCGATTTTAGACTAACTCCCGGATGATCTAGATACTTGATATTTTGGACACAGCTTAGATACCAGTAACAAGTTTTTATCTTATTGTAAGTAACTCAGGTAGAATATCTTTTAATACATTTTCTGGTACTGCAATTTATTACACAAAGTGGAACGAGGAATTTTTGACAACTAATTAAATATGAAAAACTGTTACTATCATCAGGAACTGAGAGTCATTAAGTAGCATAGTTTTATTTTGTTCAAGTTAATTGGTTACTTCCAACAAATTTTTTAATACCAAATGTGCAAAAGCTTTCAAACCGCTGAAGTTTATATTCATGAAACAAGAGAGCAGAATCAATAATGGGAATTTTTTTGGAGATTGGAGCTCTGAGTTTTTGAAGTATTAAACTAAACTGTGTTTTTTAAGTCCCAATAAGCTATTGCCACCAAATCATGACTGACGGAACTGGTCATGTTGTCTCTTTTGATTTTTCACGAAATGATGCCACTACAGTGCTATTGTCTGCAAAGCTGTGGATTGTTTTGAAAGTGGTTTGTAGATATTGGTGAACCCCACCAATGGTTTTTCATATTTCTAATTTGATTCAAATTTGGTACAAATTTGAGTTTCTGATAATAACAGATTGTATTGAAAAATTGTTATTGTAAGTTTTGAATATTCTTAGTTATGAAAGTACTTGTAAGATTTGTAACGAAAAGCACATGCAATGTATAATAACGACTAGTGTAAGAGGTAGCTGCTGTTGAGTAAAATTAAAAAAATAGTTCGCTATGTGATAAAACTGTAGGTGAATTTATGCTCTATGTCTTCGATATTCCTCTGTAATTCCTATTAACGATAAGCAACATAAATAATGTTTTTTATTACAATTTTGAACTTAAATTTAAATTATCTTTAAATTTACCTGTGTTCGTATTATGTAACATCTTTTCAAATTATTACTGTGTTCTTGTCATCCCTTTTTTTGTGTCATTGCTGTTACTATACATATAATTGAAAAATTTCTCTTAAAACTGATGATTTTGGTTTCTGGATCTTTTGATGTCTTATATAGAATTATTGTTAATAAAATCAGTACCTAAAGTTATATGAATTAAAAAATGAGTTTTTTTTCTTTCTCTGTATATATTTAATATATTTGTATGTATATGTATATTAATAGTCAAATATATATCACGGATGGATGTTTTTAATGTATATGAATACAGTAATACCCACGGATAAATTGATCGTAAGGTATCTCTTTTAGATTAACAAGTTAAAGTAAATTTCGTAGACAACACAGCATGTCTTAAGCCCTCCTAGAAATCAATTATAACATTTACCGTGAAATTGATAGAAGGCATGCAGTAATTTGATTGTTCTTAGATTTTACCAAAGCTTGTGATTGTGTTAATCACGAAATATTATGGAATAAGCTTAAACTTGTTTATATTTTTGATTTATCTGTCATAAAATTGTGCGTAGCTGTCTATCCAGTTTGTGCTTTTGAATGAAGTCAACTCTAATTGTTTGTCTGTTTAATGAGGGGTACCTCAAGGATCTATTTTGGGTACCCTAATTTTCAGTTTGTTCATCAACAATCTTCTTCAGTGTTTATCTAAGGCTCATTGTATATGATATGCCGACAACGGACAAGTTTATTTTAGTGAACCAGTGAATGAAGTTTACAAATATGTTGCCGAAATTAATGATATGTTAAAGAGAATTTTGAACTCAACTAAATATTAAGCCATGATTCTGTATGTCCGAAACATTGACACTATACTTTTGTCTAAAATGAAATTAAATTATCGAATGATCACATAAATCCCATCTTTAGGTGTGTTTTCTCACGCCTTCATAAACTTAACATGTTGAAGTAAATTTATTAAAAATCTGCTTCCACGTTGAATAATCATCGGAAAAGTTAAGAGAATAACATATTTGGGGTGATAAATGAAACCTTTCAAAATAGATAAAAATGTGAATCAAAAAAATTGGAGAGGTATTATTGGAAATTTAATGAAAACACAATTTAAACAGAATCAAATTGTTTAAATGCGACATTCCTACTTTAATAAATACCCACGTTACGCGATACGGTACGCTCTAAAAATGGTAGGTTCTGTGGTGCGATCGGAGGATGTTCAATATTAGTTGGACAAAAAGAATGACTAATAAACAAATTTGTGGTTTTGCAGTCCGTATCAGACAAATATGAGTTACTCAAAACAATTATTGAAGAAAAAACTAGAGCGGAATCGAAAACCAATAAGAAGAAGGGTTGAAAAAAGTTGCAGTTAAAAATCAAGCTGCTTCCAATAAAGTGAAGATAGTAATCATCGTCACCAATTTTTTTTTTTTTACAACCTTAAGGTTATGATAGTACAATGTTATTACATATTACAATAAATTATTACTACAGTTAAACAGTACTTAAAAAGCAAGACCCGTGTGGGTTCACAGGAATCAATATTTCTGCTCTCCTATATTTTTATTTTATCCCACTAAATCGTGTGGTTTCAGCCTTTTTAGCCTTCTTATATCTTCTGTTCTATTTCATATTTTAATTAATCGCCTTTGAATTGATGTGTTGAACCAATCTGTGTTCGTGCTGCAGAGCATACTTCCTAATGACTTCACTGATTGTTTTTACCTTGAGATCTCTGTGGATATAATCATTTGATTCATATCCACTAATGATTAATTCGCAAGTCTGTACTCAGCAACAAAGCAAATCCCACAAAGAAAAAGAAGAATGTGTACTTCTTAATCTGTTTAATGTGAAACTGTAATCTGATATTTGTATGGAGCCATGTAATTTAGTTTACATAAAAAAATGTTATACATTTAACCATGGCATTACTGTATTAAGGTAATATTCATAAAATGTTTGGAATTTTGTTTCCACTTCATTTGAGTTCCTTTTAAGACTTAGATCAGAAAAAAGTATCCTTTTTTTGGTTATGCTAAAAATAATGTGTATAGGAAATTTAGCAGAAGCTCCATAGAAGAGATAAGTGGAGAATAAAAAGAAAGAAAATCAAAAAAAAAGAAAGAAAATAAAATATGTAAAACTAATTTTTAAGTATGTATATATATATAAAATATAATATATATATATATAAATTTCGATATAAATTTTCGGTGTACATTTTACTTATATAAATGTAAATGTATGTGTAAATGTAAGTTTTCATAGGATTACTTAAGAATACTCGAATTCACGTGATCTTTATTGCTTTTATATCTTATTTTTATTTTTGTTGTTTTTGATTTATTTTTCTTTTATTTCTTTTATTTATTGTTGTATTTATTTTATTATTATAATTTTTGTTGTTGTAAGTTTTAAGACTATTCAAAATTATATTTGTAGTAATATTTTACTTTAGTTGTAAACATTGTTTTTTATTTTCGCTGATATATACATAAGTCAGTTAGAAAAGGTGTTGAAATTATAATAGAGGTGTTCTGATAAATCGGATATTGCGTGTGGTATATAAGTAATACATATATATATATATATAATATATATATACATACATATATATGTATATTTTTTATTCTTGATAACTTTTTCGTAAAACAATAAAATGAAGTTTTTTTAATTATTTTTTTTTTTTTTTTTAAATTAATTGCAGAACTAATTTTCCTCAATAAATAAAATAAAAAAAAAAAAATAAAAACAAACAAACAAAAAATATTCAATTTAGGGGATTTTCTTATTAAGTAAAATACTATAATATTTTATAGTAATTAATTTGTTCTATCAACCCTTAAAAAATAATTGTATTTGTTTGCATTTTTATTGTGTTGGAAATAATGGTATGGAATTTAATTTCAGAACTTTGTACTAGCTGTACGTATAGCGAATTGTGTATACTTCTTTAAATTATGAGAATTTTTATTCAAAGTATTCACTCTAATGAAATTTTTTGGTTTTATGTAACATAATAAAACAAATCTTGTCAAATTTAAAATTAAATTAATTACTTTTGGTATTTTATTTGTTAGAGATTAATGATAAAAAATAAAAGTAAATGATTGTTAGAAAATAAAAGTAATTTAAATAAAGCTGTGTTATTGATAAAATTTATTAATTAAATAAATGGTTTGTTTTTTTTTGATTTTTACTTAAATATTTTTTTAAAACTATATGTACTTTACTTGTAACTTTAACATTCGCATGTAACTTAAACTTTCTTTGTAAATCGATTTGAGTTAAATTCAATATTTTTTTGTCTAATTAAAAAGAATGTGGAAATTTAAATGCATCTTCCGTGACGCTGAAGTGGATTATTTGGAATTAAATACCACTTGTTACTTTGAATAAAATTGTCAAAACAATCTTATAAAATTGAGAACTATTAAATATTTTTGAGTTTTGTGGTTTAATTTTTGGGGTTGATTAACAACATTGTTACTATGTTGAAAATAAAATAAATGTCAGAGAGGTTCAAATTTATTTATTTATTTATTTATACTATTTAACTCAAACAGTTTACAATTTAGTATTACATTTCATATATTAATTAAAATACAATTAAATTTACTTAGTATACATTCTAAATTCTAAAATAACAAAATTCAAATTACAAAAATAGTAATATTATTTTTTTTTAATATAAATTAAAAAGGTCAAGTTAACAAAATATTCAATTAATTTTATATAATTTTCGTTTTAAAGTATCTTTAGTTATTGAATTTTCCTTAAAATGGAGAAGAAGGTTTAGCTTATGGTCATACGGAGGAAGTCTTGTATGATCATCCCAAGGCAAACTAGGTAGTGTAAACCTTAAATTTTTTTTTAGCAGCTTCTATTCTTTGTATATGTAAATTATAAAATGGAGAATTGCAGTATGGAAATTGCAGTATTTCAGTATAAGGATTATTATTTTTAATGAAAATTTTGTAAGTATCAGTAACAGTATCACTTACTGGCATCAAATACTTACCAATAACCAGTAAATATACTTGTATTGGTACCACCAGTGTTTTTGCAGTACGACCAGTATTCACTTGTACGATCAGTTATGGAGATATTGTGGTTCAAAGTAGAAAATTCTTGAAAAAAAAAACAACCTTTATTATCTTTATTTAAACACCAAACATCTCAAAATTTTATTACAAAACTGATGATGGAAGTGTTGTGTTTAGATAAAAAAATAATTTATTGATCGTAAGGTATTTATTTAGTATCAATACCAGTATTTTTAGTGGTTACTGATAAATATTTGATACTTGTACTTAAAAATCTTCCAGTAAGAACCCTGGGTTTTACTGATACTGGAATTTGTAAAATTCTAATATTTGTTTCATTGCTAAATATATTTTTAGCCAATTTTTAAATGTAAAATTTTGTCTATAAAAATTTGGTAAAAAACTGACAAATTTAATAAAGAACGTGAAGTAAAAAGTACTTGTATTAAAATTGTGTTCATAAATTTCAAACAACTAGGAAACTGTCCATTCTGGTTTAAAATGTTGTTTTGCATACTACGGAGACACCATGTGAAGATGAAGAAGATGGTAATTTTGTAATTTTAGCACCATTTGAAGAAATAATCAATATTGCACTTGATATGTTCTTTATAATATTTTGATTTTGCTGTTTTTACTAAAAGAAGGAGTTTTAGCAAATCTACTGAATTTTAACTCTTGCTTTACCACCATGGCAATAATACTAATATTTTTTTCTGCTTTTCAATATTTTTCTTTACAAAAAAAATTTTCATTTGAACTTGAAGATGTGTCTGTATTGGTCAATTAGAAATATTTCGCAGTGCCTTATTCAAAAACACAACACAAACCAAGGAAATTTCAATTTTTTTTAAATAGGTACTTGACAAATGTTGGTAATTTTAATAGTTTTGATGACTTTAAAAAATACTTCTAAATTGAAAAAGCTTCATATTTGATTGATTATATGATGATTTTCTCATATGATGATGTTCGCATTGTGTTTAAATTACGTTTGTTAACTATGGTTGAAAAAAGTGTTCGCATTATACAAGTTATAGTTAAGTTTGACGTTTTGATTGTTTATCAAAATAAAAAAGAAATAATGGAGCAAACAATACTTTTTCAAAAAATTGTAAAAAAAATTTTAGTTGATTTTGTAAGTAATGCAAAAGGACAAAATGCTATTAAAAATAAAAAAATATTAATTTTTAAAAATAAATTAAATCAACATTATAATCATTTGTACAATTTACAAGAAATATATGGAAAAAAATTTTTTGTTTAATAGTTTTTGGTTTATGTCTTGTTTTTAGTTAGGCAAATATATTAGGGTTGTGTATATATATTTCTTTTCGTATATCTAAATGTTTTGGTGAATATTGTTTTTTTTTTAATTACACAAGTTTACTAACAAATAATAAATATTAATTTATTTTCTTTTATTATTTTTTCATTTAATTATTTTTACTATTAATTATCTGAAATATATCTTGTTGAATATGTGGGTCTAGGTATATTTTAATTTTGTTTACATTTTGACTTGTTTTAAGCTTCAAAAATATCCTTGTCAGGGGTGGAAGCACGTAACTTGTTACAAACGCTTTTTTTTGTAACAAACCCCAGCGTCACAAAATTTTTTTGGCAGCATGTACTTTGAAACGCTACTTTGGGATTGAAACACCGGAAAATTTCTTTTTGACGCTCAGCAAAAATGGGCGTTCCAAATGTTACGTGCTGCCAAAATTAGCGAAACAAAATTAAATGTGGCGAAACAAAATTAAAATTGGCGAACAATTTTACGTGCTACCGTTTTTCAAAAATAGCGTGACAACATGCTTGTAACAAGTTACGTGCTGCCACCCCAGGCTGCACAAAAATAAAAAAAATACGATAAAACTACGATATAACATAAAAGCAGGATTGGGAACGTGAATTTAACATAATTTAAGTATGATTTATTTTTAATTATAGTTACAAGTATGATTAGTTTTATATGAAAAAAAAAACAAATCGCACTTAGATTATGTTTATACTATATATAGTTAGTGACTCAATCATAATTAACTCGGTAAATACGAACATAGTATTATTCAACTTGTTTGGTTCTTGTATTAATAATATAGTTTTGGCATATGGGTGTAGAACTTGAATATGTTTTTCTATAAATGATTTATTTGAAAAACACTACTAACTACTCGGGTACTAAAATTAGTACTTTTCAATTTATTTTATTTTTTAAGCTCGGTACTCACCTAAAAAGTATTTTTTTCTCCTATTTAAACTCTATGTAGAAAAAAATCAAGCAAAAATATTACTTTTCTGTTCTGAATGTGGTACGCAATAGTGGTACTCAGTTCAAAAATAAAATGAGATAATATGTTCTGTTTTCGAATCGATAGTAGTATGTAATAGTATTGAAATTTAGAGGAAATATAAATTTGTTTCAGAAATATATGTATGTATATCGAATACTTATTTCTTAAAGCAATTTTGACATTTGGGTTAATAAATAAAAAAAAATTGCTTGTATATACTTTTTTTATAAAAACAGCTGATAATCTTACTCCCGAAATTTCTTTAGCACTGTCAAATTTACTTAGGAATATAATAACAAAATAATTTGACAGTTTACTTTAGAATTACTTCTTAGGTGAGTATTTTCCCGTAATCTTTAATTTCTTGCAGTAACATTTTGGAAAAGCTTCACATTTAAATTTTTGAATTCCTGGTCACTACTTTTTGCCTTTATTCACCGAGGTGGAAAGTTTTATAGATATTATTAGCGTATTGTTGTATTAGATGTTGTGAATTTATAAATAAATATAAAATAAATCTTTAAGGTATAATATTAAATTTATTTTACAAATTAACTGTAAATAAAGGACATTCAAGAGTAGTACTTGTAAACAACCACATGGTTGAAATATGATATGTGGCCAAAAACTATTTTATCCATATAGTAAGTAATTTTTTTATTTGTAATTATTTTCAAGACAATTAACATAACATGCTTTATTAAAAAAGTTATTCAAGTCGAAAGCTCTAGAAATAATAAACACTAGTAATTAAAATAATCAATATTTAAATATTTGGAATAAAAAATTGAATTAAATTTCCTGATTTATTTCATATTTATACTTTTATAGTAGAAATAATCAATCTTAAAGTTATGCTAGAAATTTTAACTTGTTGCTTTGAATGTTATTTTCCTTGGAAACATCAAAAAACCATTATGCGGGCTTGTATTTTTATTTTTTTATTTATATTTTTTTGTTTTTTTATTTTGTAGATTTATGATTATGGCATTACATAAAAGTTGATTAGTTTATTATTGGTTTAGAGTAAATTGGTAATACCTGAGTAATTCAAGATATTTAATTTATTTACAGGGTTAGTGCGAAGATAAGAAAATTAATGTGATTAGTAATTATTCTAGAAAATGTTCTCTTTTAAGACAAGAACTAAAGATAATGATGGCTGTCTGCTTTGACTTGAGTTATCTTTAAACTATTATTAAACTATAACTATTTTTACATGTTCAAATGGAACAAAATACTGAGCTTTTAAAGCACTTCTAATAGACTGGTTATATTTTTTTTAATACTTATCACATTTTAGAATATTTACAAAAATTTACAATTGGTATTCTGTAAATATACGTATTTGATGTAGCATATTGATTTGTTAGAATATCTTTCAAGCGATACTCTGATCTTGATCATAAAGATGATATAAAAAGTCCACATTGCCGTTGGTTGATATACATTAAGATGGAGGAAAGCTTAAACTTCTAATAAAAAACACAAATTGGTTATTGTTTTTCAGGAATTTTTGTATCAATAGATTTTAGTAGTCAACTGGTGTCAATATTTTTGATTTATATTGAGATTCCTAAATAATTTTTAATTGTTAAATTTCGTTTACTCCAAGACGCATTTGCAATTGCTCTATGGTTTCAAATACTGGTTAACTGCGTGTGATTTGATAATCATTTTAGTATACTAATGTTTTGAATTCAGGTATTTTAATGAATTGAAAATGTATATAATACACTAATATAAAGATTTCTATTTTGGTTTAAAAAAAATTTGTTTGACACTAAAGTCAAGTTTATGTTAATGAATTTATTTGTTTGAATAGATAAAAATGAAGATTTAATTTTAAAAACGATGGTCTGGTATCGTTCCAAATAATTTTTTTGAATGAAATACCAAAAACAATGAATACCGAAGTTTCATTAGAGTATCACTTATAACAAAATTATTATAAAACAAATTTAGCGCGTTTACCTGATTGCATTTGAGAACTATTTGGATTCTGGCAATATAATGAAATTAAATTATATTTGGTATTCAAATAGAGCAAAATCACAAAATAAGATCCTGCAGTATTTATTTCTGTTTATTGAAATTCTCACTCTGTATAATTACATTTTTAATAATATTATTGTAGAACGATTACAATTCTAGGTGAAATGTACAGTGCCTAGTGGCTATGAAAAATGATTAGGTAACTTTAAAAATGAATGAGTAGCGAATGTTATTGTTCTATTTACATTTCAGTTTAAAAAACTGTAGGTTTATATATTATGATTGAATAATCAATCAATAAGGTTACATTAGGTATAAAACTATATAGTAAAAATAATAATTGTGTGTACCTACGTAACGTAGTTTTAAAAGGTTTTGAAAAATTGAAGAAATACATTTTATTGAAAGTGATTTAAGCTAAAGTGAGATTGATGTTGAGTACTCGTATATAAAAAATTAATTTTTTTCTGAATTTTTATCGGTTAAAAAATGTTTGTATAGCAGATTGAAATATCAAAAATATATTAGGGTTATTTTAATGTAGGACTGTTATGATTTGAGTTTTGATATTTTTAAAGTCTCCTTTTATAGGTTTTGTGTGTTGTAATTTTAGGTGATTGCTGATTACTTTACGTTATGTCGATAGAATAAATTCTCATGCGTCTTCTTGGTACTTTCTAAATATCTATATTTATTCTAAAGAATATTAAAACAGACCTTTTCCAACCAATTTTTTCTTAATTTATTTCTACATGATTGTATCTTCTTTTAAGTCCTATTCGAAATCTAATTTATTTTCATTTTATTCAAATTTTTAATATCTGATCTTCTTAATAAAGACATTATTAACTATGCTTGTTAAAAGATTCTCAAAAAAAGTAATTTAATATCTTAAGTTCGAAAGGAAATTTTTGAAATCGTAAATTAAATTAATTATTTTTTTTAAAATATTAAAAATGAACATTTTTAGATAATAAGATAATATAAAAACATTTTTATAAGAATAGATATGGGGATAGTTTGTAATATTATATATTAAATTCGGTAAAAATCTTTTTTTTATTTATAACTATATTTTACATTTAATTGTTAATTGTTAATTTATTTAGTTTTACTCTCTCTATTCGTAACATATTTCAGTATTTATAAACATTATTGTTAAAAGTTTGATTTAATAAAGAATGGAAATTTTGGGGAAAACCAAAATAATCTGAATGTTAGATTTTAAACTTATACTAAACTTAAGAGCTAAACGACTCTAAGTAACAAAAAAAAAAAAAACAAAAATACAAAAAAAAAAAACAAGCAAAAAAGAAATACAAAAAATTTCAAATATTTTGAATTCAGATATTATTCAGCCACCAATAATTTCGGTCGTCTTTCCGATTTCAATATTATCAGGATCATATTCAATTGCCTTCTACCTAGTAAAGAAGCATCTTTATAAAATGGACATAACCGAAAACAACTTGTGCATACTGCAGAATTTGTGAAATAGGGGAAACATCAATTGAACATCTGCTTTCTGAATGCAAATGGGTTTTAATTAGCTCTAAGTGCCATAAATACATTGTTTGTTAGTTATAGGTTAAGTAGTATTAGGTTTTAGTTAAATTAAATTAGTTTAGTTAGGTTAAGTTTTTTATTTTTTATTATCAATAATTAGTATTCCTTTTTTATTCCTTTTTCCAATATCTGAGGAAGAACATTTTCTTTTTAAATTTGTAAGGATATGAAAATTTGTTAAAAGAATTAGTACACATCTATATTATAATACACAAGAGCACGATTAGTCAAGGCACACTTTTCATGATTTTTCGTGTGCTTCGTTTTTTTTTTCATTCAATCAATTTTTTTTGTCGATTCTTTTGAGCCAAATTTTTTTTATTTATCGCATTTGGTTTTTTGCACTTTTAGTAGAAAAAAAAATTAATTAGTAGGATAATATTATTAATATAGGTTTTAATATCACAAATTTTTTTTTTGTTTATTAAGCAAATATTTTTTTTATTGTTATGTATTATAATAATAATTTTTATAATATAATATAATTAATAACAAAGAACAAGATTTTTTTAATAAAAAAAACTAATTTTTAATTATTATTTCAACAAAATACGAAACCGTTTAGTTTAAAATAAGTCTAAGCATACAAATTATGTAAACTTATTACATATCCATACATGGAGTGTATTCACAATTGACAGTTTTGACACTATGATGTATCAAGTAGATATATGCATATAATATTATACCAATTAGCATTTATCCTACCTATATATGTATACTCAAACAGTTAAACTGTAGGTACTATAAATATAATATAATTTGTACTGTATTTTGGTTATGAAGTCTTATTAGTATATTGGTGAAATGTTATGTATATCGAACCTATGTTAAAATTTTATTGTTCAAATTTATTTTACAGATTTTATAGTATTTAATTTTAATAAAAAAGAAACATATCTTAATTTATGACTAAAATTTTTATTTTTTAAATTTAAAAAGTTTTGAAAAAGTTATTAAAATATCTTACATACATACATTGTATATGTATATTATTATAGCTTTATGATAAAACTGACAATTTATTTAACAAAAAAACTAATTTTAATTTTTAAAAAAAACTTAAATTCTACATAAAAAACCATCTGATGGCCAATAATCAAACTAAAATTTAAAGTACATACTTCAATTGATAAATAGTAAAATAATTAGGTTTATTCAGTAACCTTTTCCGGATAGTTCTATATGAATATGAATAGTTATCCGTTTATTAATTTCTTTAATGTCATAGTCATTTGAATATACATCATTTATGCTTAATTTATAGATTGAAAAAGTACGGTTCAAATCTGAACCATCTAACAACCGATTAACAGGAGACTAAGCAAAATTATATATTTTTTTAAATTTTTTTAATTTTTAATTAAAAATTTCAATTTAAAATTTCACATGGAAGACATATAAAAATTTTATTTTTTTTTAAATAAATTATTGTTTACGTATACGGTTGTTTTTAAAATGAATACAAAAATAAAATATAGTATTTACCTACCATGGATAAATTGAAATGATGAAGTACAATTCATAATAAAGCTGATTTTCCATTAAACCGTATAGCAAATCTGAGGTATATCTATATGATTTCATTAGTTGTATTCCGTTTTCAATTTAAATTTATTTCGAAGTAATTCGAAGTACTTCGAAAATGGAATCATTGAATTTTTTCAAAACAATTATTTTGGGACAATTATTTTTTTATTAGAACAAAAATATAATATCTACATTAAAACCTACATAAAAATCCATCTGTCGGCAAATAGAAAACTAAAATTTAAATTACCTCAATAAAAAAATAAAATATATTCATTCGCTAAATTGTTAATATTTCAGTAAAATATTAGGTTTATTCAATAAACTGTTAAAGAACGATCTAGAGTAAAAAAATTTGTTGTGTTCAGTAGTTTCCGTTAATTTAACTTTTTTGCCCAAAAGTGTTCTGATCGTTGTTTAATAGATTGTTTAAAATAGTTCTAAATTGATCTGTTTTTTTCCGATTTTTTTTGTGCAAAAATTTAGTAGGTATAGTCAGATATTTAAAGTATCTGAAAACAATGTATAGAATAATAATGTTAATAGCACACCACAAAAAAATAAAAATTGTTAAAAGTTACATACTCTCAACGTGTCAAATGTATAATTGTATTAAAAAGCATTTTATTGTGCCGTTTCACAGAAAAATTCCTTTCTTTTGCTCGGCCGGGTATGTACCCGGGGGCTTCTTCTAGTAAATTAAATTAACATAAAAACTATTAAAATTGTTTAGACGTTAATAAAAGATTTTCCAATAGGGATGAAATGATATTGAAATGAGGTTTCGGCCATTTGTAATATGTCATGATCTGTAATTTTTTTTTCATTGAATTCAGTAATGTTTAAAATTTCAGCGTAAGCGTCGTTAATTTGCTGATTTTGCCTTGGAACAACTTGAAAACGACAGCGATTGTTTTAAGAAAATCATCTTCTCCGATGAGGCTCACTTTCATTTGAGTGGTGCCGTAAATAAACAAAACTGTCGATTCTGGTGTGAAGAAAATCCATAAATTATTCATGAAAAGCCATTACGTTCACCTAAATTGACAGTTTGGTGTGGTTTTTGGTCTGGTTGAATCATCGGTCCGTACTTCTTTCAAACTGAAGCTGGTAACACCGTTACTGTCAATGGAGAGCGGTATAGATCGATGATAACCATCTTTATGGCCGAAATTGGAAGAAGCTGATCTTGACAATGAATTATGGCGAGAAAATTTTGGAGATTCGATTATTTCAAGAATTTGTGATATTGAATGGCCTCCAAGAAGTTGGAATTTAACCACATTAGACTGTTTCTTGTGGGGTTATTTGAGGTCGTTGGTCTTTAGCAATAAACCAGACTCTCTTCAAGCTTGACAAGTCAATATTGAACGTGCTATTCATGACATACGACTGGATTTAGTAGAAAAAGTGCTCGAAAATTGGGTTTATCGAATTCGTTCCTGCAGAAGAAGTCGTGAAGGCCATTTGAATGATGGTTTATTTAGAACTTAATTGTATCGATTGTACTTCACATTAAATGAAAAACATTTGAATTTCCTTAACAATTAATGTGTTTTTTTTTAAAAAAGAAATCATATCACTCTTATTGGAAAACCCTATATGAGGCAAAGAAAAAATAGGTGGTTTTTGTAAATTTTTGTAGGCTAGTATAGTAATAATAGGTTAATCTTGAAAAAATTATGGGACTGGAAATAAAACTTATTTAAAGAAAAACACTGTGAAGGGCTAGTTCGTAGCAGATTTCGCCACTTACAATCAGCGTTCCCGTACAATGGGAGCTATCCAGCATACTATTGAAGAATATCCTGAGTGTGATCACTAAATCAGGTATTCAGGTATCCTTAAGGGCTCAAATGATAAATAGCATTAATATGGATATAGAGACCAAATCTCCTTCTTTCATATTATAATAAAATACAATTCTTAAAATATACATTTACTAAACAAAAAATAATAAGAATAAATATAGGATCATTCATCTAATATTCAATTGCCTTACATGTAGCCCCGTTTATTATAGTGATATAAAAAAGAATAAAAAAATCCTGGAGCTATGTAAAAATGTCCTGGAGCTATGAAACCCGTTTTTAAACAATTTGTAATTTAACGCCTAAACCATTATGGTAATATATGTTAGATATATATTAAAGCATAAAGTGATACGAGTTCTGTTAAAGTGATTTCTGATTAATTATCGGATATATGTATTGTGACTGTATAGTACACATATTTATTTAAGTACAAATGTTTGTGATCCGTTTCAGGTTTTCTGTGTAGGTTTGCAAAAGCTATTATGCATTTTTTCTAATATTTTCCATTAACCTTGCACTTACGTTAAACCGTATTGGTCTAATGATGTGCGATTATTTTAGCTCTATTAATTAGGTACAAATAAAGCTGTTAACGTTGCAAATAAAAAGCAATTGCATTCTAAAATGAAGCAATCCAAACTAACAATTTATTAAACAAGTATGTAACCTTTAATAACTTATTGTTGTGATATTTGATCGGTCACAATAAATGAGGACTAAGTGGGTGTACAATACAGAATATAAGATCACTATGCTACTCAATGCTCGTAATTTAATATTTGTTGCTAAGAAAAGGTCTAAATAGAGAAACATTGAGTTGTGGTCGCCACATGATAATGAAGATAATTAAATTAGGCAATAACTTTTAAGCATTCTTAAAATTAAATCTTTGAATTTTATTCTAAAATTTTATTATAAATTAATATAAAGTAAGAAAAATAAGAAAAAACTAAATAAGGATATCCTTCATTAGATACATGATTTAATATTACTCATCAAAAAAGGACAGAAAAAAATAAAAATTTTATTTTCCTTTTAATAAATAAAAAAAAGAACCAACCAAAATATAAAATCAACTTTCATCCTAATTGACTTATTTTTAATTAATTCCTTTAACATAAGAATTTTTTTTTTTTGGTTTATTTTTATTTTAGTTGATATATATTTAAGGATGTATATAGTCTATTTCTGAAGGCTAAAAATTCTCGTGGTATAAAAAAATATTAAAATCTAGAAATTATATTCTGAAAAAAATTCAAATGTCTGTGTAAAACCGGTAAATGTCAAATAGTCAAATTCTATGAAAGATTGACTGTAATTGACAATAAACTTAATTTGAGAGGCTAAGACTCATGTTGCAATACAATCGCACAAAATTTTCTTGTCAAAGTTCAAAAGCGTGACATTCGTTTTATCGATAATCCTAATGCAAAATCCTACCTTGTTTCCCTATACATTATCTCGTAGATTCAGGCACTTGTTCAGACGAAATTAAAACCTGAATGCCACTCTTAAAACCTTTCCGCCGGGGAACAAGAGAGGTATCAAGTACCCACTTCTACACAGTGTAAATTACTAGGTAACTCAAAAAAACTATATTTGGCCTAGATTGTTTTAAATGAATTAGTTATTACTCTATTATCGAAATGATATTTAACGAATGATTCGCTGATAAGCTTTAGCTTTAAACTTTACTCTTTAACGAACAGCAGAGAAACATTGATAGATATGACAGAAAAATGAACAGTAGAAATAATTAACGAAGATTTTTTTTATATATATAATTAGAAATAATTAACGTAATTTTTCAATATACGTAACTTATCATCATCATCTTATAACTTCTTATCATTAATTTTGTAATCGCGACGTACAGCATTCACAACTTTTTTTCGCAGGTCTTCGTGGTTGAGGTTTTATATTGATTTGAGCATTCATTACTACCTTCGTCAGTTGACCTTCTACCATTCTATTTACGGGGTCTCTTCAGTTTCTTCATATATATCTTGAATGTATTATATCAATTCCGAATCAGTCTTAACCAATTGAAAATATCAATTTATAATATTTTCAAACGCAATGAAGATTATTTCAGGGCAATATATGAAAGTTTGTATCTAAGAGTATCTTTAAGTATCTGAAAGTACATAATGATAAGTTTCTTGATCAAGAACTTAAGATAAGTAAATTACAACTTATTCCCCCGTTTGCAAAAAAAAGAAACAAAACTATAAATCTGATGTACCGTTATTATATTTAATGAATCTTTCTATCTATCATTTTTCTTATTGTTTATTTCTCTAACAGCATTTCTTGACTTACCAATCATTATTGAACATATGTATATGTACAAAATATTAAAATCGTATTGCTCATCTACGGAAATGAAATTCCAAAATCTACTCCTATTGAAAAACAGAATCCTATAGAAGAAACATACAGTTTATTAAATTTTATTTATTCTGTACTAATTAAATTTCAGAAACCAAACTAAAAATAAAAACAACAAAAATTTCTCTTGCTTAAAATCAATAACAACAAGAACAGAAATAACAAAAGTAAAACAAGCAAAAAAGAAAAAAAAAACATGATTTTAAGATGCTTACATCAACTTAATTTCGACTGAAAAAGGAAAAACTCTTATTAGTAATGCTTAATTTAAACAATAACAATAAAAAAAAAATAAAATAAAAACAAAAATATAAAAATAAAACAAAAAATTAATGTTCTCATTTACTTCGAAGAATTCATTCATTTTGAGTGTTCTTAAAAATCACTTCCGAGTACCGAGTGGATATTGTTAACATATTTTTTATATTGTCCTTTTTGTTATTTGGTTAATTTTATTTCGATTTTGGTATTTTCTTATTTCAAGATTTTATTTTGAATTTATCTGTTGTTGTAACATAACTATTTGGTCAACCGAATTTTTATGTTTATTTTTATTAAACAAAACAAAAAAATATATTTTTAAATTTTACAATAATAAAATTTTGAAATTTTCAATTACAGTTAATTGGAAATCCCAAACGGAAATGATGGTTTTTTTTTTTTAGATTTAATATTGTACGCATTCAGTTGTAATGTCAGGACTTCACGATGACTTATTATTTTTAATTAAATAGAAGTACACTGGGTATATATATATATATAGAAAACCTTTCAGTCATAATAAAAATCTGTATTTTTTTGACATTTTTGTTGTTCTTTTTTTCTTTTGTTGTGTTAAGAATTTCTTTCTGAGAATTTGTGTTGGTTAGTTTTTTTTTAATTGACAGTTAGTTCAAGTATTATGGTTGATGAGCTTTATCATAAATATTTAAAGATTGAGAAAGGAAAATATTATTGAAGCAATATTTTTTGTTTTTGTTTTATTTTATTTTCTGATTTATTTACTTTTATTTTCTTTCTTAAATTTCATAAATTTTACTGAAATTTTACAGTAAATTTTACGGTAATTTAATTTAATTAATATTGTTGAAATAAAAATAAGCATTTAAAAACTCTAAAATTCAATATTAAGTTATTTCTTTGATAATATAGAGAATTTAAAAGTATTTAGAATTCCATAAAATTATAATTAATTCAAGTGAATCGGGATTCCGATCCCGAAATTTGTGTAATTGGTGATATTTATAAGAATTTATCATTTTCGTATGTTTGTCTGATGAAAATGTTGACTTGCATAACTAAAAGTTTGTAAATAGAATAGCTTTGTGGATGAACAAACATTTTTGACGGTTTGTTTAACATAGGCGAATCGATATATGTTTGGGTTGGTTTACATTTTTTTTGATACATAAAATTTGGTGTTTTGTTTTGTATATATCTTAAATACATACATACACATACGTATTTTTTTAGTAATGATTTTAACGGTATTAAATAAAAGATAATTTTTATTTTGCTAACATATTTTTTATTTTGCAAATATCGATAATTTTTTATATTCTTCGCCCTATGCGCCCACTGATCGGGTTGCATAATGGTGATAATCTATATTTTTAAAGCAACACTCAGGGAAAAACATATTATTAAATGTTTAACAGTATAGTTATTAATTCAATAGGACGGGTATTACTATAAAAACAATAGTTTTCTGTTTAAAACAATTTGTTTTGTAGTTTTGATTTAATAAGATGTATACTATTATTATATTAATAGTAGACTGCGTTAATGTAATTAGAAATACTATAAATTTAAAACTGTTCTACTCATTGTATTTATTAGATTATATTATTATTTCAATATTACAAAATAGTTAATTTTTAATAACATTACCAGAATTAATTTAATGGTATGGTTAACCACTTGTACTGTTAAATATATATAATACTGCCACTTTGTCCTGTACTTGAGCCCCTTTTTTTTTTAAAAAATGACGCATATATTTAATAGTATATACTATAAATTCAACGATACCATTCGGAAGTCAGTCTTAAGCGTGCTAAAATAACCAAAACCCAGGAATGCAATTTTTGTTCAAAAGTAAAAATCTGTTTAAAGAGATAATATCACCTGTTCGAACTTGATTTGCTTGCATTGAAGGAGTAAAAAAAGTTAAAAGAAAAACAAAAAATTAAAGTATTAACGGAAAATTTAAAAAAAAGGTAAGAATAAATTAGAAATAATTGGAATAAAAGAATAAATAGAAATTTAAAAATAAAAATAAGCTTTAATAGTGCCCAAGTTAAATGTTATAATATAGTTTAAAAAAATCTAATTTCTATAAGAAATGCTTACTAAATTAAAGTTGAAAGTTAACAAATCAAATACTATATTTGAGTGGACATTAAAAATAAAAATAAACTAGTAAGAAAAAACTATAGTTTTGATCAAAATATTTCATTTTCATTAATATTAATTTACATTTCCAATCATGCTACCAAACGTCTTTCCAAAATGGATTTAGTTTTTTAAGGAAAAAGTATATATGTATATGTCATATCATAAAAACCTTAATTTGGTATGAGGTAAACTTTTTAGATTATTGAAAAAATTAACTGCCCGAAGCTAAGTGTATCATCTTATGCAAACAGTGGCATGATAATAATTTTAACGAGCTTTTCCAAGCCTGTGTTGTAATTTTTATAAATAATTAATCTTAAGATTATTTTTTCTTTTTGTTAAATCTAATATTATTATTACTCAACCCTCTACCTTAAATCCTATATACTTACAATATTAGCTAGTTATTACTGTTAATAGTTATTTTGATGGAATTAAGCTAGATTTCTATTTTTATGATAAAGTACAAACAAGTCTGTTAAAAAGTACAACTCAAAGCAAATAATGTTTAATTAATAATTTTATTAAATTAATATTATTAAAACTATTATTATAATAAAATATACTATTAAATTATAATGTGATGGACTACAATATTTACAGAAGAATACTATTAAAATAATGGTACATTTCAACTATTGATTTAATAATATTCAAATTGTTCTTTCAAAACTGTATATCAATATCCCATTGGCGAATTTTAATAGTAAATTCTAATTGAATTAATAGGAATTCCCTGAGTGAATATACCTGAGTCATTAACATTTGCAAACTTTGCGACTAACAGTCAATCAGTCAATCAGTAATTTAGTTTTTATATATATCGATAGCTTGGTCAACTTGTGCTAAAATATCGATTTAAATTGTAATTAATAGAATTAATAATAATAATAATTTATTAATTATATTTTTTATATTTATTTTTTGTCCTTCTTTTTATTAAGTATTTTTTAAAATATTAGATTAGATTAGATTAGTTTAGTTTCTAATATATTCAGTACAACTTTGCAGATTACTTTACTAGTATTTTCGACTACTTTACTGTATATGTAAAACATTTTACGTACTGCATTCCATAAACACTAAGCTATTTAATAATCGTCATAGTATATATTTTCCCTTTAACCCAATACAAAATGTAAATGCATAAGTTCTATACACATACAGCAAATATGGCTAACGAATGGTAATACAGTTCATGGTCATAAACGTAGTACACATATTTGTAAAATAAAATCTGATTTTTATATCATCAATAAAAGTATCTATGAAAGATCCTCTTTGAGTATGTTTGGCTTAGGATTTGCTTTTTGTGTTGTTATTTCTAAATTTTTAAATGCTGGGAATAAAAAAATTACAATTTCAGTTTCGGGTGGTTTTTTTTTATATTATTTTAATTCGGTTTTTTTTTATGGGCGAAATCGAAGGCATTGGTAAAAAACAAAAATAGAAAATTTTCTAAAATTTAGCATAGGAAAAAGTTTTATTTGCATTTTCAAAAATAAATAAAATAAAAAAAAACTATTTTATTTGTATTTTTGAGTTTTTTTTGTACTTTGTAATTTTGTGATACGTCCGATGGGGCTTTGTTTAGTTCTGATAATAAAAGTGTAGTTATTGTAAATATTATAGAACAAGGCGTCACCTTACAATTTTTGATTGGGTAAACTATTTGTTTTTCCATGTTGCCAAATTTTGTTGTTTTTTTTTTTTAAATTTACGTTCATAAGAAGGACAACTTTCAAAAGATTTCTCTGCACATTTTCATAAATTTAAAGTTAAAATTAAAATTACTGTATATGCAGTAGAATATAAATTAAATTTATCGAAGTTTTTCTATTTAATTTTGCCAAAATTTGATTTAAGATAGTTTAGGTCCTTCATTTGATCACCTTGAATTTATGTTATACCATATTTTTACTAAAATAAAAAAATATCATTAATTATTTCTGATGTTTTAATGTAAGTTTATTACTTTTTCTTTTTTATTGGTAAATTTTCTTCCATTGTGGCCTCGAATAAAAAAAGAAAAACTAAATTTCAAAATAAATAAATTTTTTTAATAAATTTTATTTTGTGGGTATTATGAAATTGTATTTACATTCTTTGGGTTGAGTTGAATTTGTATTAATAATTTTGAAAGAGAATTTAATTAAGAATTAACAGAGGCTTTTATTATTCAATTATTAAGAGGGGGTCAATTTAACTAATTAAAACAATTTCAAAGAACTTTTGAAACTATGATTACAGATTTTTATTCAAATATTTTATGTAAATAAGATATGGGTTTTTAGTTTTACAGTTTTTTACAACATATTAAAAACTTGGAATGTTAAAAGCGAAAAGTCTCACTATTCGCTTAAGTTAAACAGTGATAATCCCAAAATATCAAAAAAGGCTTTGGAAAATCATTCATGGTACGAGATACACGAATTTAGAACCACATCCCTGCCGATGTATTTTCACAATCAAACAATAATGCAAACATGCTATAATTTGCAAACTATATTTTGAATTGCATTTTACTTTTCTTTTTTCACTTTCTTATTTATCCTGTTGAATTGGTATGTATCGGTAACAAGCACCAAAGCTGTATGTCAAATTGTTATGTGTAATCGCATTATTTACTCTTAATATATCTTTGTTTTTCTGTTTTTGGCTTTTTAGTATGTTAACTATTTTGTAAAATACGGAAATAAAAGGTTAACTTTGTTTTCATAATATTATGGTTTTATCTTATTTACTGGTTACCAGATTAATTTTCTTTTATTTATTTATTTAATTGAAATGTACAGAAAAGCCTGGTTTTATAATTTTGATTGTACCAACTATTATTAAATAATTTAAATCTTATATGAATAACCAATTGTTACGTAATTAAATTAAATCTGATATCTAATGAGATATAAAATTTTAGAAAAATTATAAATTTATAAAGTATTAAAATAATTGGCAACATACCATAATTACAAACGTGTCCGTCCTCAAACAATAATAGAAAAAATTAAAAATTTAATTAATTTAAAATTAAAATGAGAGTGCTGAAAGCAAATAGCTAAATAGCTATAAACCCAATGTGAATTATTGAAGTTTAAAAGTAAACTTGCATTGTCGAATAAACTGATTTCATGAGGTTAATGTCCGAATTGCAAGTGATAATGAATTATATAGTCTTATAACTCTTACAGTAAAAGAATGATAATAACTGTAATTCACTTATTTTTACACGAAACAGGCTCCAATAATCTCATAGAAATCAATTCTAGAATTAAAAAGAAATAATTATAATAAAAATATTTTCAACTTCATTCCACGTGGTGCCAGTAATCAGTTAACAAAATCACTAATATAAGTCGATCGATTATAGTCCTAGATAGTAGTGGCTGCCGGTAATACGCTGTCACACCTAGACCAGTAAGATCAATTGGGATATAATTATACTCCTACTGGTTAATGTTTTTTTTATTAATTCCCTTGTAGCTACTTCAAATTGAATTGGATTAAACTGTAAATAAACCGTAAATGTTCTCGGTACATTTTTGTTAACCAATGACTTTTTTAACTTACTCTAGTCGTTCATTTTAATTTTATCAATACGTCAATATTCTTCATTACCGTCATCTTTTGTATATCTACGTGATTTGTTTAGAACTTTATTTGTCTTAACACTCTTGCTATCTATCTTGTGAGTTTGCCGGGGCTTTGACTCTGGTATTGTACTCTACAACTCTTCTATGTTGTTATGTTCTACTGTTATTAAGTTTTAATTAATTTTCGGTTCTATTTTAATGAATTCACTATTGATCAAAATATTTTTTATATTTATGGTGCCTAAAAACGACAAGGATTATCATTTTCAGTGTACAATTTTTTGTTGCCAAAAAGTCATTAAAGTACTTATAACCTAAATAAAACTTTTTGATTTCTTTTTTTCTTTCTTTTTTTTTTAGCTTTTATATTCTGTCATATTCAAACTATTACATGAGTATTAAATAAGACATTTTGGAGCCATTTGTGCTTCCATTGTAATTTTTGACTATTGCTAAATAATAAAAAAGAAAAAAAAATCAAATCAAAAATTTAGTCACACTTGGAAAATGATTCTTTTTTTTTTGTTTGGTTATGTTTAAATAAAAATTTTGTGAACAGACTGTCTTGCCCACACCTTTGTTATTAACTTTGGTGTTTTCTTTTGTATTTTTTTTTTTTTTTTTTTTTTGACAAAAAGAATCAACACATATTATGTGGATTGTGTACATACATACTTTTAACATACGAGCGTATAACTATCTATGTGTTTGTGGTAAAGGACATTTAATCGATTTCTCATGATGTGTTGAGTAACACAAAGAAAAACGAAAACAAACAAAAAAAAATAATTATTATTAAGGATGAAAGTTTTGTGAGCAGGTTTTTTGTATGTTTTTTTTTTAAAGAAATTACATTTTGAAGGATTTTAATAATATCATTTTAAGAGTTGTTGTGCCGTTTGTAACTGATGACCATGAATATGATTCCGGATGGTTAATGAAATAAGTTATAAATAGAAATAAAAATATGTATTTATAAAAAATTCTTTTGATTTTATGAAAATGGCTGATGAATTATAAGAATTCCTTTTAAGTTACATTGTAAAAACGTTAATTTGTGGATTAATTTAGGAATGAATATTGAGTAAAATACAAATAATTTATTTATTTATTGATTCAGTAGGTCTGCAAATAACAACTTCAGGTTCTTTTTCTTTTCCGGGGCCTATTTAACAAAAAGACAAATTTATTACCTGTCATTTTAGCTTACTATTTAACCTATGTACCAAAAATTGACAACAAATAATTTAAGAACCTTGTTGTGACAGTGCTGTATAACTAGAAATTTAAACTTCTTAGCGCGGCCTCGAAGTTGGTTGCTATAAGTCCAGACGAGCTTAATTATATTGTTGTATATTTGTAGTTTGGAGTATAGGAGTTTTGATCTGGTTCAATCGAAACCTAAAAACAATATAAAAAACAAATAATAAAACACTTCAATTGTTTTTTGCTTAATTTTTATTTTTTTTTTTTGATTAAATTTTCGTTTGAACATTTATTAATGGTATTTATTTTTAAATTTTAATTCAATTTAAATATTTTTTACCCTTTTCCTAAATTTTATTAATATTAATTCCTTTGAAATATAAACTTTATTGATTTTTACTTTTAATTAAATTTTACTAATTTTAAATATTACTTTTTATTTCAGGTAAGTGGAAAACCTGGTTGAACCTCCTTCGTAAGTGTTATATACAATATAGTTTCCTGCATATATCTTTCAACTTGACGGAACGCTCCAATACATATACAAACTGCTTTGGTCTGTTTTTTTTAACATAAAATAAATAATCCTTAATCGTATTAAAATCCTTTATCGTAATTATATGTGGTCCTTTGAGTGTAAAGTAAGAAATGATAGCAATAGTTTTTGGTCAGTAATAAACAAAAAGAGGAATATAAATGGTTTTCCTCGACACATGGAATTCGAAAATAAAGTTTCAAGTGATCTGTCTACAAGTGGCTCTCTATTTGCCGATTTTTTTAGGTCAAATTTTGTTACCTACCTCAAAAAGCCAATGTAAGGAGTAGTTTTGCTAATGTGTTGACTTAGGTAATATAATGCTTGAGAAAGACGAAATTTTAGTAGCTCTTACTGGCATACCACCTATTTTAGGGAAAAATTGTCCTGCTTTAGCTGTTCCGTTGACAATAATATTTAACTACTCTCTCATCAGTGGTGATTTAACCAGTGGTGATTAAACCAGAAAATTATCCAGCATCACACCAATTCACAAATCCGGCCCAATAAATAATATAAAAAGTTATAAACCGATATCTAAACTATCTTGTTTTCCAAAAATATTTGAAGCATTGATTAATGACAGATTAAAATTTCTAATTAAAAATAAAATTCCGGATAATCAACACGGTTTTACTACAAAAAGATCTACCACTACAAATCTTGCTTCTTTTGTAAACTATACGTTTAATTACATGGAATTAGGTAATCAGGTGGATGTAGTGTATACTGATTTTGTAAAAGCATTCGATAGATTAGACCACTCACTTATGATTTCAAAACTGGAGAGCTTAGGATTTCACTCTAATATTCTTTCCTTATCTAATCATATCTAAGAAACAAAGTGCAATATGTAAAGATCAGCAATTTTTTTTGCTAATCTTTACAAATTGAAAAAATTCAAAAAAATTTTACTCGTTTCGCCCTGAGAAGATTTCAACTCACAACAGGAAGACCCTCATATGATGCAAGATGTAAGTTTTTAGGTTTAACAAAATTGTCTAATGGAAGATCTGTTTTCTGTGTTATGTTTGCTCGCGATATTTTGACATCGCATATTGATTCATCAAATTTATTACAGAGTTTCGGTTTAGCTATACCACCGAGACTACTTAGATCGCAGAACTTGTTGAATACTCAATTTCATAGAAAAAATTATAGTAGAAATGAAACGGTTTCAAGGTGTTCCGCTTTGCTTAATGAGTTTTTAGCTGTAAATAATAAGATTAATGTTTTTTTATTAAATATAACTCAATTTAAAGATCTTGCGTTATATAGAATTAATTATATTTTTGAATAATTTTAAGTACTCTTTTGTTTGTTTTTTCTTATTTTTATATATAGTTTTGTTTTTTTATTTTTTATTTTTGGTTGTTGTGTTGCTAGTCTGTAAGATCTAACTTTGTAGACGAATAAATAAATAAATCAATATATTTCGGTACCCAGATTGAAACGCAATAAATATTAAAAATAGTTAAAAGTAAATAAAGAAGAACAAATAAAATATTGGACCACATTTTTTTATAATCCTGTATAAGCTTTCCCTTTTTTTATTAGGTTTTTTTTTGCAACCATATAATAAAGCCAGAAATGCGATGCGTTGAAGAGTTAACATTTTATTTTTCTTTAAATTTTTTTGTTTATTGCTTTTTTTTGTAAATATATTTTAAATTTTGGATCGTATGTATTATATAGTATGTATTATGGTATTATTTAGATTTTGTTTCTGCTGATTTACACATAAAAGCGATAACAACCAAGTATTTACTATAATTTATTTATTCACTTAACAAATTGTTTCTTACAATTATATAACATTACAGTGAACTATCTTCTTACTCCAGAGCTAAGTTTTAAAGAGCTATACAACTATAATAGGCAGATGATTTATGTTTTATTAACAATTGGGAAATAAGTTAAATTGATAGAATTATTGAGAAGATAATTTGAAAAAATCTTCTAATTGTTTTTTTTTTTTTTTAAATATAAAAACTTACAAGCTATACACAAATTAAGGCAAAAACAACACAAAATTAAGATAATAATAACCAAATACATTTTTCAAGAAATTAAATGAAATTTTGTAATATTATTTTTTATTTATTTTTAAATTTATAAATTAATAACTAAAACAATTTTTTTTTCATATGATTAATTATTCATAATCAATAATTTTTTAAAAAAAAAATCCTCGAAAGACTATACGTCGATCAATGGTTCACAAATTATGAACAGTTTTCTGTTTAGTTCTTTTTTATTTGCACTAAATGTTTTTATTTTAATTTGTTTTTTCCAACACAATTTTTTATTTTATTTATCAAAAAAAATGTTATGTGTATTGTTTTTTTATATGTGTTTACAATTGGATTTGCTTTTTTGTTTTTTTCTATTTCACGTGCAATATCGAAACTTAATAACTAAAATTGTTTACGTTTATAGTTACGGCTCATTGTTCACTATTCTATTTATGCGTATTGGTATTAGTTTATTTATTCTTACTTAGTTCCAGTGTTTACAAATTACAATATTAAAATTTACAATAAAACCCTTTTACAATAATAAAATATGAAGCGAATACAATTAGTAATTTAAAATAGACATAATAAAAAAAATTATACAATTAGTTTACACAAAATTCCTAATAAGGATTAATTTACAACCTCTTTACTCATCTTAAAATTTATTGTTGTGTTGTAATGGTTAGTGTTTATTAGCGTTCTGTTAATAGGCTCATATTTCCCGTAGTTAGTTCTGTGAAATGTAAGAGAAAATATGTTTTCATGCCTAAATCGTGCTCTTGTGTTAATTGTATTTTTTAAAATGTTATCAACATAACGTGAATCAATGAGTTTATTCAGTACTTGGGTTATAAAAACAATACCTAACACAGTTCTCCTACCTTCTAAAGTATACAAATTACGCAGTTTAAGACGTTCAATCTAGGGGGGGGGGGGGTAATATTAAGGAATTATTCCAATTAAAAGCTCTTAATGCACTCATAAGAAAAAATTTTTGAATACTTTCTATTCCATCATGTGTTGGCTATAAAAAGGGGACCAAACTTGGTTGGAATATTAAAAAAATGTCGTAAATAACGATTTAGTAACATAAAGATTATCAATTTCTTTAGACCACCTTTTTATAAAATCAAGCATTGAGTTTGCTTTGTTAATGATCTTATTAATATGTCACCCCAAGATCATTAAATTCGATAACTTGTCTAATTATAGAACCATCAAAGGTATAGTTATAACACTTAGGGTTTGTAGGGCGAGTAAACGATATGATGGCGCATTTATCAACGTTTAAAAATAAACCATTATAATCACACCATTTTAAAAAATTGTTTAAGTCTTTTTGAAAAGACAATGTGTCGTTATTTGAACTATTATCTCTAAAATTTTTCATGTCGCCAGCGTAAATTTTTATACCACTGCTCTGGATAGTTTTAGTGACATCATTTATAGAAATAATATATAGCAGTGGTCTGATCCCTTATGACACTCCAGAGTTAGAAAAAAAGACGCCGAAGTTGCTGTTCTGAAAAGAATATTACTAAGGTAAGCGAGTTAATCCATTTAATTAGAAAATACGGAAAATCATATTTTTTAAGTTTGAATAGAATGACATTATGTGGTGAGAGATCAAAAGCCTTACTAAGGGCAGTGTAAACCACATCTGTTTGCTTACCGGCTTCCATAGTTTTCAAAAAAGTTGAGGCTGATTCTATAAGGTTGATTCTATAAGTTGATCTTCTTTTTATAAAGCCATGTTGCTCATTTACTATAAATGAAAAACAGTAATTATAGATCGTATCAAATACCATAAGTTCAAGCACTTTAACTAAACTCGATAGTTTGGCAATATGTCTATGATTTGAAACATTAATCTTTAAATCCTTTTTGTGAACTGGTCTTATGAAGGAGTTTTTTTCCAGAAATTTGGGAATACTCCAGAAATTAAAGATTTATTGAACAAAAGAAAATAACAGTTTTTTAAAATGATTTCAGGCAGACCGTCTGATCCTGGAACTGTATAATTAGCAAGTTTACTTAAGTAAATCTGAACATAGATAATAAATATTATAAGATTTAATTTTTGGTGCTGAACTTACGCAGATATGTAATGCTAACACGATTAATTAGATTCTTAATTATACGATAAATTTTCAATGATAACAAATGAGATGTAGCTAAAATGATCGAGTCAATGAAAGTGGATCCGAGTCCCTCAAATATTCAGTTTATATGATAATTAAAAGCGTTCTAATAAAATAAATAAGTTTTTTGGTTGATGTGTAGCGTGAAAATATATGTGAAATAATTTAAAATTTATCTTGGAAACTAGATTTTAATTATGTGGATGACATTTGTATGTCATTATTACTTCTCTTTTATATAACAAAAGTCATTCATGTATTTATCTTTATGTCAACATTGTTGAAAGTCAATTTTTTTTTGTCAAATCGTTACTGTTTGCAGTATTTCATATTTAGATTTACATTCAGTATTCTAAATATATATATGAAAACTAAATTTCATTTTAAACATTTTTCAATCCATATTTACTTACCTTTTTGGCGGAAAAAAAAACAAGAAAGAAAATATTTTTTATATTGTCAAAAAAAATATTATCATTGATTGTAGAAGAAGATACAATTTATATTATGTATGTTTATTTCCTCTAGTGTAAAATAAATAAATCCTTATGAAATGTGAACAGTTCACAATCTCATTATAAATTTATATTTAAATAACATTTATATAATATTTTGTTGTTATTGTTGTGTTTCTTATAAAATAATATGAATTTTACATTTTTATTCAAAAACTGTAGTAGGAAAATATTATTTCTTCATTTTTTTTTTAAATTTGAATTTGAAATTTGTTTACACTGAACGATGCTTATTTCTTTTTGTTCTTAAGAATATCAGGGAATTTTAGATATAACTGATATTTTTTATTTAATGTCAATATATATGTATATCGTATGTAGGTATAGGTAAGTAAAGGAAAGAAATTTAAATTTTTTTAGTTTTATTTGTTGTTTTTTTGTCAGTTTTTCCTTTTTGTTTTTCTTGTTTTGTCTTTAAAAGTGTAAAATGAATGAATAATTAATGTTAAGTATGAAAAACAAAATTCAATATTGAAGCTACTATAACATAACATAACAAAATGGTTTGAATCAAAATGAAAATGGAATGATTCAATAGAATTTTGAAATTTTTTTGAATAAAATCCACATTTTCAGTTTTTATTCATAATTTGACATATTGTATTGAACAAATATCAGTAGCTGATGACTGATTATATAAAATTAAAAAGTAAGCTTTCAATATGACTCTATTTTGTTAGATTTGTAATAGAAAATGCTTATATTAATCAAGAAACAACTTTATTCTATCAATCCACAGTAGATAATATCCATATTTATAATTATTAAAAAACAACAAAACAGAATAAACCATAACAATGTAATATATTGACATATGGTCAGCACCAGTGTATTTTTTTAAATAAATAAATAAACAAATAATTAAACAAATTAATGTAGGTATGCTTTATATGACAAAATTAATTAACTAAAATATTTTGGGACTCTAATATTATTGAAAATAAAGAAATTGAACAAAAAAAATGTAATTAATTTATTTGAGGAAGGGAAGTCTATTCCCATAATTAGTGAAAATTTAAACATAAGCCATTTTACAGTTATTGGAATAGAAGAACTTGTATTTAAGATCAAATATTTTTTTGGAATGTGAATAAAAAGGACGTTGAGTCCTAAAAATATATGAAAAGCAAGAGTTATTGGAAGACAATTATTAAGTGAGTACAAATTCGTGTAACGAAGGAAGCTCTTCCACTGATTTGGAAAAAAGTAAATCTTTTAGACTTTACGTAGAGCCTTAAGAAAAGTAGGTTTATTTGCAAAAGAAAAAAAATTTAGTATTTCATTAAGAACAAATAATAGTTTGAAGTATTTACATAATCTTCAAGTATTTTTGTAATATTTTGTCTTTCTTGAATGACATTTATATACTCCCAAGAACCAATATTAATGAAGATTGGCTCTTCTGAAGTAAATGTTGTGCCTGTGCTGTAATAAACGACTATATATCAAGGTAACTTGGTGTTTCCAGCCTTCCAAATATATATATATATACATATATATATCCTTAATGGCACATAATATTCTTTAAGGGCGAAAAGGACATTTGAAAGCATTCTTGTTGTTTTAATCTTATATATATTACACAAGGAAAGGTGAGTAAAAAAGCAAGAATAATTGAATAGTAAATTATTTCCAACACAAAAATATTAAAATTTTAGCAAGTTCTTGGTGCTGAATACCTAAAGCATTTCAAATAGTTACACCAAATAGAATAGTATAAACTATACTCTAAAAGAAATTTCAATTACGGGAAATTTTTAAAAATGCTTCATAAAAATTATGTCCTTTTAAATAAACACACAAACTTATAGAAAAAGTATGAAAACAAAAACACAAACAAAAATTGAAAACAAAACAGAAAAACAAAAATCAAATCAGATTATACTTTTTAAAAATTATACACTAAATGTTAGTTCATTTGCTTCTTCTATCATTAAAAAAAATATATGCAGTCAAACACGGTTATAGTCATTCGCTAAATTTCAGTAATATTTCTGACTATAACCGTTTTGTGACTATAGGCGTAGTAAAAAAAAATTGCATCTTTATAAACAAAACTATAACAAAATTGTGACTACAAACGTTTTTGACTAGAAATGAATTAAAATACATCGATCTGCTACGTTGAGAGTGATGGAATTTTATTGTGTTAAGTTATATTGAAATTAGTATTAATTTCGTCATAAAGTATTAGGTATTATACTTTAATTTCATTATATATATATTCAATAATCAAGCGATTCAGAAAACAAATACAATTATACCAAAACAAATATTTCTTTTTATATAAAATTATGTTTGAAAACCTACTTCTGTGCAATTCCACAGGGGATTCACTAGTATTTTTACAATATATAAACTGTTATATCTGTTCATCTATTAGATATGTATATATTGTCAAGTGCACGCACATATGCTTTACAGATAATCTCAATACCTATAAATTGTCTACTTGAAATAATAGATGGTAGAAACAGTCAATGGTAGGAACAATCACCGTTTGGCTCGTGTGATACTATGTCGAATTTAATCAATCCACGTAGTACTACATCCGGCAACCATATCCAGTTGCTTGTTACCGCCATTGGGGAATTACCATTATATAAACGGTTCTAAAAGAACATCTTTTTCTCTGTTGCTGTTTAACCGTCGAACAAGATACATCGCAATATTTGGTACGAGCTATTATACGCACATTTAATAAAATAAGAAAAGTGATATAATTAAAAGATTGTTGAGTTATATAAAATAAGATTTAAAATAAAGAAGATCAATAATAATATTATACAAATTAAAATAACAAATTTAAAATTAAAACAAAATTCCGTCTTTCATTTCTCGTTCGATGAACTTAACTATGCCGGGTGTTCCGGAGCATGCGTATCAGCCTTTTAAGAAGGAGGTATCAGCTTTTTATGCGTATCTTATCTTTTGACATAGAATCCGAATTTGCATAAAAAAGTACCCCTTCCCATTTGAAAATCTCGATTTCGGCCAATTTAGGCGAATTTTGGTCTTAAAAAACCCTTTTCCGGTCCTTCCCGGAAGTTGAAAATATTACCAATCGATAGAGCACTCTCGATGTACTTAATAAATTTTTTTTTTTAAATTTTAAAATAACGGCTACTTCCCTCCTCTTAAAAGGGTGATACGCTGGAACGCCCGGTATATAGGTATAAAGTATGTGTGTATGAGTTATAGTAACAAAATACCTTTCAACAATGTAAAAATGCTGGGGACGTTTTTTGCTAAAATGTTGAGTAATTTGGTTTTTAAAGAAATATTGTACAAAATTGTTTGCTTTTGAAAAGTTTTCAACTTTAAACTAGAATATCTGCACATCGGCATTAAATATTTGTCCGGCTTAAGTCCTAAATATTTGTATGTGACCGTTATGTTTCTAGAATATCTTACCAAATATATATTATATTTTATAGACCAACAGATATGACGATTTATCTATAAAAACATTAGAACAACAAGGATGTTTTCAAATGTCCTTTTCATCCTTAAAGGATAAGAAGCGCCATTAAAGGTATATATTTTTGAAAAGTTGAAAACACCAAGTATCTGTGAGATTTATATATATATATCTATATTCATTTGGTCCTACGCAGGTACAACATTCATTTTAGAAGAGCCAATTTTCATTAATACTGGTTCAAGAGACAACTAATTTTGAGATGTTATTATACATGATGTCGACTTACAGCCAAAAAATTCGGTGTACAGTGAGCATGTAAGCCAGATAGAGAATTATTGTATCATATTTCAGAAACAGTTCTCCTCTTTGGTCTACTTTTGCATAAAAAATAAATAAATTAAATAAAATTTATTAAATATTTAAAAGGGAAAGTTTGTTAGTTTGTTTGTTTTTTTGTTATTCACGTCCTAAGTTTTCAAGATAGAGTTAAAGAAAATTTGCACAGTTATTCATTATCAAAAAATGCTACATTATTTCACAAAGCTACCAAATGACAGGCTTGGGTAGCTGCCATACAACTCCTTGCACCTATAAGGAATGTTTCAAGAACAAATTGTGTGACACTCATGCAAATTTATACAAGGTACTCTATGAAAAATATACAAACATATATTTTCAAAATGTTACAAACGTGAAAATTTACATTAAGATACTCTTCAAAAAATAAAGAAATACGACTGTCACCAATTTCGTATAAATAACATTTGCAATAAGCTAATGAATTTAACACAGCTTGGCGAAGAGCAAATTTAAGAAGATGTAAATATCAAAATTGAATAGGACGACCATAAAAAGTATTGAAGAATTGACTGAAAAAGTATTTTAAGTATTAGAATTTTACATGGCTATGTGAATTAGCTCCAAAAAATGTGACAGTTCGTTTTATTAATCAGCAACTACTGCAGAGTATTCCATATGGTGCATGTGTACAAATCGACAGATACAGTTACCAATGAAAATGAAGCTGTTAAATACCAAACAGAGCTTCTTTATGCGTTGGATTTGACTTTCCTTCTCACCAATTGCGTAGTATTGTTGATTTTGTTATCGTAGTTAAATAAATATTAGAATATTTTTGATAAGCCAATTTTGTTTTAATTCAATTCATATAAATAAAAACTTCATTGAAGTAAAAAAGTCTATACATTCTGTATTCGACACGAACAATGTCGGGTAACTTTGCTAGTATACAATATTATACAATACTCAATTTAAAATAATATTAAAAAGAAATAGTTAATTTATAGTAACTAAAGTAAAAGTAAAATAGTTAATTTATAATAACTAAAAAATAAATACGATTTTAGATTACGTTCGGTTTTTAAGTTTATGTTTGATTCTGTACAACATAATACTTCTAGCTATTTCTAAATCAACGGTTTCGACTAACTTTGAAATTCTCAATTCAAAGTAATTCACCATTTTGTAATACACCAGCCTATCTGACCAAATATAATCATTTATTTTTGTGTGATGTATGAATTATAAATAAATTCACATTTTAGCTGTATAGAAATACAATCATAATACCTCTGGGTAAATATTTTTATATCTATATTTATTTCGGGTAAAAAAATAATTTGATAGAATATTTTTCATTATTGTAATTTGATCGTTGTTTGTATTTCGTTGAATCAGTTTTTAATAATATTACAATCGTACTATTTTTTTTTTTATTTAATAATTATTTTTATTATTTTTAGTTTTTAAATTTTATTAATAAAGTTGAGTAAGAAAAAATAAAATATATATTTTTTTGTTTTAATAGAACTAAAATAGAACCCAGCGTTTTTATGAAATTACGAACGTACAAAAAAATTTTCATCCCTAACAATAATTCCATATTTTACACATTAGACATTGAAAATTTTGAAAATATTTTTCAAAAAAAAATTTTCTTTATTTATTTATTTGATTTTTGTTTTCGTTTTTTTTTTTGGCAACATATTATTAACATTAGGATTATATAGGTATAAATTTAAATTTTCGGTAAAAAAAAAAATTAATTTTTTCATTAGAAACAATCAAAAAAAAATATTAAGTGGCGCATTATGTGTTAACCAAAACAAAACAAAAAAAAACTATAATAAATTTTAAAACAATTTATGTAAATTATTTTATACGAAATGTTAAAATAGGCTTCCGATGGCATTATTTCAATAAATTATTTTTTATTATTATAAACATAATATTATGTACATTATATACACATATATATAAAAAAAAGTGTTTATTCAGCTGTTTGCTAATAAAATGTTTATTAAATTTTTTTTATTTTTTAGATTGTAATATCTAAACAAACTGTAACTCAGCATGGTGTCTAAAATTTGGAACTTTTTGTTTTTTGTTTTATTTTATTTTTGATTAGACACGTTTATTCTCATTATTTGTATACATACACTAGAATTTTGTAGTCGCATTATTATTTTATTATTTTTTATAAATATACATTCATAATATTGAGACTGTTTTTAATATTTTTCCTAGTGATAATAATGTAGTAATTTAAGTTTATAGTGTGTATTAAAAGTGATTGAATAGAAAAAAAAAACAATGGAACGTATTCGATAAAGGAAAGTTCTGGAAAATCTCACTTTTTGATTTGACTATACCTAAGTTTTTTTTCGAGTAAATGTAGCTATTTAAGATATTGTCTGCTTGATTCTACTATGATCATTCCATCCATCGATATGACGAGGTGGCTTTATCATCTGACTACCTACTCTGATCTCGGGATTAAATTCTGCTCAGGGTATGGGTGCTTCAACATTAATATTTTTCCTTCCTAAAATATTCCTAGAAAAATAAAATTTCAGAAAAATTTATTGAAAGTATGGAATTTTGTAATAAATAAAATAAAGTATCGTTTACTTCTTTCGTTTACTGAATTCTTGAAAATTTGTATATTTCGTTAATGAATTAATGCCACAAGGCGATAAATGTAACAAAACAAATTAACCGAAATGTGGATTTTATGTAATATCAAACTGTATAAACTAATCTTCCTTCCGGTGAAATAAGTCCTGTTTTAAATGTGTTTGAAATGTATTGGTATAGTTAGAATGAATTTGAATGAGCTATTGAATTATTTTATATTCGAGCTTTTACTAGATTGTTGTTTATAAGATCAAGAACAAAAATATCGATCGTTGAAATATTTGGCATGTCATATAAGTATATTTTTTTTTATTCCTAATGTAGTTATTTTTTTTATTTATTTATTTAAGAATTCTCAAATGAGCCCAATTGATGAGCCCGTACAATGAGCCTAATGAATTCTCAAATGAGCCCGTACAGAGTTATAATATAATCTAATAAAATATAATAGTTAGGTTAGTTAATGTCGCTAGGTAGTAAAACATGTTTCTGATTTCATATATTTACGAAGACATGTTCTAAAATGTTTTCATTCGAACTTTCTATATATATCCGTTGTTGATCTGCTAATATTATACCATATTTTGCATGCATGCGTTAAAATTGGTCTGATTATACTTTGTTAAACTAAAACTGTTACTGTAGGTGAAATATAATTAAAATTCATTCCTTTCTGCTATATGATTTATCTAGTTTTTGATATGGTCCGGTAATTTAAATTGTGTTGCAAATATACTCCCACATAATATGAAATTTTTTGTTGTGACTAAATTTAATATTATCCGGAAATTGAATATGAAATTTCCTTCAATTCCATCTGATTTTTAGATTTGCTTTATCTAACGTTACTCTAAATAATATCATCTCAACAAACTCGAACAAACTCCAAAATTGTTTTTTTTTTTTAAATTGTCTTTAGTACAATGGCTCATAAGCACGATACAAACAAGAGGGCCAGTGTTCCAAGTGTCGAGACCGAAGACCTTCACATTTTGTTTTGTCATCAGTACAATAACCCTTAAATGTGATGAAGACAATAGGTCCGGATCCAAGGAATTGGGGCCTAAGCTCTATATCACTTAATAATTATTATTATAAATAATTTTAAAAAAGTTTTTGGATTGATCCGTTGGTCCGAAAATCAGGACCTAAATTTCAAAAAAGAAACCTGAATTTATTTATCAAATAACGGAATTGGTTTAGCAAATACCTGAATATATTTGGAAAAAACCTCAATTTGACTCGCAAATGCTTTATGTAAAATGTTTTGTTAGAACTTATATCGGCTATGTTGACTGTGAAGAGTTTTTTGGTTCGAAATCTCGCTTTTCAAAATGTCGTTTGATCAAATTTGGATTTCAAAATATCGATTTTGTTTCAATTTTGTTTATTTTAAATTATACAAAAATGCTGGACAAAGGAGATGACCACTTTTGTTTCCGACAGCAGCTACGCGTAAAAATAATTAGGGTAAAATATCTGGAAAAAAACAGAAATCCCCATTTTTGCAACCCAGAGCAGAGCGGCTACGCATAAAAATAATTAAGGTAAATATTTTGAGATGAAAACGATATTTGGTAAAGACGGGATTTTGAAAAAAAAAATTAGATTTTGCGAAGCAAGATGTTACGCCCCCGAATTTTTTTCATTATTGTAATTATTGCACTAGACTCAAAGTGTATTACGAAAAACTATGCCGTGAGTTGAAGCGTGATATTCCTAATTGTAGAGACAGTTATTATGAAAAAAATTTAACTGAGAATTCTGGAAACTCGAAAAAGGAGTGGAAGTTAGTAAATGAAATTCTTAATAGAAATATTGCAAATAGTCATATTGTCATAAAAAATAGTAGTGAGCTTGTTTCGGATCCTTTAGATGTTGCTAATTTATTTAATAATTACTTTTCTACTATAACAAATTCACTATTAGATAATTCTCCTTATGTTGTGTCATCTAGTAATTGTAGTAACTATATCGTTCCAGAATCATCTCAACAACAAAGTTTTTTCTTTCTTCCTTTTTCTTCGACAGAACTACACAAAATTATAATGTCTTTAAAATCTTCATCTTCTTCTTCCTTTGATAAAATTTCAAATAATATTCTAAAAAATGTTTCTTTTCAAATTGTTGATGTTCTATGTTATATTTTTAATTTCAGTATACAGAATGGTATTTTTCCACATGCTCTAAAAACAGCTGTTGTTATACCTTTGCATAAAAAAGGAAATACTTTATTATTCAACAATTATAGGCCTATTTCTTTATTATCAGTTTTTTCAAAAATTTTTGAAAAAGGCATTAAGTTTAGAATCATAAAAATATTTGAATAACATCAGCTTTTTCAGCGAATTTCAATATGGGTTTAGAAGTGGTAAATCAACTGAAGATGCCTTATTAAAATTATGTAGTGAGCTCTACAAGTCCTTAAATGATTCTGAAATTCCGGCTGCTTTTTTTATAGATATCACAAAAGCTTTTGACATGGTGGACCATAACTTATTATTAAACAAATTGTTTAAAGCTGGATTTAGAGGTTTCATTTTGGATTGGTTTGGTTCATACCTTAAAGATCGGATGCAAATAGTAAAAATTTCAAATGTATACAGTTCTGAAAAATTGATAAATATCGGAGTTCCTCAAGGCTCTGTACTAGGTCCAATACTTTTTTTAATTTATGTCAATTCACTTTTTGCTCAAGCGTTTAAAGGAAAAATTACTGCTTTTGCTGATGATACAGCTCTATCCTATTCAAATGTAAATTATTTTAATACTTTTACTGATATAAATTTTGATTTGGATATATTAAGGCAATGGTTCAAAATGCATAAACTAATAATAAGTAACAAAACAAAATTTATGTTTTTTAATCTGTCAGGAAAAGTATGTGAAAGTATTTCTGTAAAATATCACTCTCCTAAGTGCTTAAAATTTAGTTTATGTAATTTATGTGCAAATGATGTGTCTGGTATTTTGTTTAATGAGAACTATAACTGCTCAGAAGATTGTTTCTATGTTGAACGTGTGGATAGCTTCAAATATTTAGGTATCTCGTTAGATGCTAGACTAAACTGGAAAGATCACACGTCTTATCTAAAAAGATACCTGAATAAAGCAGTTAGGCAACTGTATCATCTAAGTTTATATTGTCCTTTCTCTGTTTTAAAACTTTTTTACAATGGCTTGATTAAGTCTAAACTTCAATATGGTCTGTGTTGTTGGGGTGGTACCCATTATAATAAAATTGAGCCTTTGTTAATTAAACAAAAACATTGTGTACGTATTATTTGTAAGGTCAGTCGTAGAACTCCCAGTTTTTATTTTTTCAAAAATCTAAAAATTCTTCCATTAAGACATCTATACTATTTTAAGGTACTTAAACTATTTTTTTTAAAATCGGGCTATAATAATTCGAGATTGTTGGTGTAAATAATAGAAACGTTGTAAATGTACCCAAAGTTAAAAAATCTCATTTTCGTCACTTTTTTACTGTAACTGCACCTCAGCTGTTTAATAAGTTACCTGAATCCTTTAGAAACGAGAGAATACAAATTAAATTTATAAAACAAATAAAATCCTGGCTCTTTTCATTTTCTCATGCACAAATTGAATCAATATTAATACCCATAATTTAAACTTACTTTTTATCTGTTTTCTTATTTCCTACTTTTTTATTTTATTTTTTTTTTCTTTTGTTATTTCTAATGGCTTTATTCAGATCGTAATTCATTGTACTATCCTATATTTTATTTTATTTTTTATTATAAACTTCAAATCTTTTTATATTTTACAATTAAATTAAATTCATTCTTCTACAATTAAATAAAACATTATATCAAATAATTCTACACTAATTTTATATTGTTTTTCCCCATTAATACTATTACACCTGTTATTTTAATAAAGTAAGACATTCGTCTCTTGCACTATGGCAATAGAATGTCTTTAACTATTTCATTCAGAACTTGAAGCTTAAAATTGACTAATTAAGGATATATTATGTACAAATTTTTTGATTTTTTTTTATATTTTCTAATATGTATATATATTTGTAGTTTATAATAATTGTATTAATCTTTTACTATAATACATATATAATGTACATTTGTGAACAATTACTAATTCTTAATTCATAATTCAAATGTTTGTTTTTTTTTTTAATAGTATATAAATTAAATGTTATTTAGTATAAGTTAAAAATGTAATCTGAATTATTTTAAATACTAATTTTTAATTTGAATTAATTATTAATTTGATTAAGGATACATTGTACAAAAAATGAATTTAATTTGTATGTATTCAAAATTTGTTACTAGCTTTGTAATTCTGTTGAAATAAAGACTATTTTTATTATTTATTATTATTTATTATATTATTATTCCTTGATATATTTTTATTAATGGCTTAGGGTAATTGTATGTTAGAAGTTTATATATTAATCCAGTTGTTAAAAGTGAATTAAATGCTGATTCAAAATCTATTAAACATGCTGCTTTACATCGCATTATTTAGGTTCCATTTTTTTTTATACGATGTGATAATTCTGAAAATTTTGGTAAAAAATTTAGAGAAATAAATTGAAAATAATTTCTATATTCTGTCTGAAGACAATTTTTTGCATTATATCAAATAACTGTACTTAATATTTTAAAATTTAGTTTGAAACATCTGGTAATTTATTTTTAATACTCTCTGTATTTTGTTTTTTATTTGAGATATAGTATAAAACGATGGGGTAAACAATATTTTTTTTTAAGTTTTTATTTTTTATAGGAGGATATCTGTGCCATTAACAATAACTGGTCTAATTTGATCTCTTCTTAGGGTGTTAAATATTTTATAATAGAAAATCTCCTCTTTTTACTAAGAAAAACAAAATGTTTATTAGAGTGGAAAACGTTTTATTTTTGTTTTTGTGTTTTTTGTCACATAAATCAAAGAAATTCCAGTTCGGTTATTATTATTTTTTTATTTATTTTTTTATTTTGGGTCTTAATTCCATTTGATCGATTTGTTTGGGTGTAGTGTATTTTAAAGATATTGGTATTTGCAGTGAATTAAGTCAATCATTATTTTTAATGGGAAAAAAAATATTGTAAATTTTCTTTATTTTTTTCGTAGTACACCACAGCTCTGGGTAAAAATTGAGAAGTTTATTTTGGTTGTAATATTTTATATTTATTTTTTATAATCTAAATTTATCTTAAACTTTTTACAGTTATTTTATTGAATTGGTATAGAAATAAGCAACATTTTTAGCAGTTACTTTAGTTTAATAAACCCAATTTTGTATAATAGAGTACAGTGGATAGAGTATTTCCAATGAATTGTGAAGGTGAGAGAAATCGAGGTAAACAAAGCAAAAACAAAGAAAAATGGAGTAAGAAAAGATAGGAAAGCGATACCTAGAAATCAAGAGTTATACAGAAACAGTACAGAAATATTGAAGCGAGAAAGAAGTATTTCTCCTTATTTACAATATTTAAACTTGCTTGAATTTGTATAAAATAAATCTGGTTTTCTAAGGAATTAAGTAAGCCTTTTGTAAAGGTGTTAAATAAAATTGGGAAATAAATTTTTCTGTGTCTTGTTGTAATTCATTTTTGAAGTTATAAACTTCAGACAGAAGTAATATTATTATTTAAAGAAATTCTAAAGGTGTTTTTGCAAGTATGGAATGAACGAACCTATCCATAGAATGATGATTATTGGTAACAAATATAAGAACCGTATTGATTTCTCTCTCCGACAGACTTATTAGCCTACTACCGTGCTTGTAAAAACTATTTGAAAGACTATTCTTGGAAAGATTAAAACCGATTTTGCAAAAAAGCAAAATGGTTCCAGAGCATCAATTCGGGTTCAAAAACGAACATGCAACTATCGAGCAAATAAATAGAATAGCAGATGTAATCAAGTTAGAGCCTAGAGAAAAAAAAGTACTGTTCAGCGATATTTCTAGATATTAGTCAAGCATTTGATAAAGTTTGGCATGAAGGATTGCAGTACAGACTTAAACAATTTTTACCACAGAACTATTACTTATTGCTGCGGTTATATCTTATCGAAAGGCACTTTTTGCTGAAGCATTAAGGTGCCTTTACACCAAGTAATGAGATTATGTCAGGTGTATCACAGGGCAGCGTCTTAGGTCCTGTATTATATCTAATTTACACTGCAGACTTACCAACAACAAATGAAACAACTACAACCACTTTCGCTGATGATCCGGCCATACTGGTCTCACATAGTAATCCAGTGCATGCTTCAGAGATTCTGCAACACAGCATAAACAAAGTTCAGCAATGGCTAAAAAAGTGGAGAATCAGGGTGAATGGAGCTAAATCAACACATATCACATTTACACTAAAGAAAAAAACTTGTCCGGTTGTTGTACTTAATACGGAATTAGTACCTCAAAAAGACAGTGTAAAGTATTTTGGTATGCACTTGGGCAGGAGACTCACATTAAAAATCTATATCCATAACAAAAGAAAGCCACTCGGCTTGAACCTAAGCAAATTTTATTGGAGGATTGACCGCAACTCGCAGTTGTCACTGGAAAACAAGCTGCTGATTAATAAAGCTATCTTGAAACCGCGCTACGGAGTTCAATTGTGGGGAGTAGCCAACAACTCAAATATTGAAATCTTACAGCGTTTCCAGTCAAAGTTTTAAGATTGATAGTTGGCGCCGTCTTGGTTTGTCAATAATGATGTCATACATCTTGATTTTCAGGTGAGAACCATTAAGGAGAAGATTAGAAGCATAAGCGGAAAGTACCAGATAAGATTAGTTGCACATCCAAACAGACTGCCAAGTAGCTTGATGACTACAAGTAATGTAAGTCGTTTTAACGGTCCTAGCATCTTGAAACTACCCGGTAGACAATAGGAACAATCAAATATGAGCCAAGAAATACAATGGAATATAATGTTGGGATCATGGATGGTTGACTACTGGGCTATCTCATCCGCTAGTCACTGAAATTTACCTGCATAAAAAAAGTCATACAAACTACAGAATGTCTCCTTCAGAGACAGATTGTAATGTTTCATTAGGAAATAAAAACAAAAAAACAATTCTCTCTCTCTAAAGACACCCTAAAGAAGCTTTTATATACCTTTTAGTTAATTCTGATATCATCTCTCTATCGTCAATATTCTTATAGTTACTAATTTTTTCTTAAAATACCAACTTTAAAAGTTGGTTTCAATTTTTTTTTCCATTTCTTTAAACTGCTAACCATTGACTTACATTTGAATTATATCTTCATTTTAGCAATAAGTTTTTTAGTTTTAATTATTAGTTGTTAATTTTAAAATTTGTTTGAAGTCACATAAATATAATACATGTAACTCGCTTGAATTAAGCTTTTAAACAAATAAATAAATAAATATGTACCTGAGAAATTTCTATATAATACCGTCTATCCAAACCGAGTTTTTCGAAATCAATAAAGCATTTTGAACCCATTTACCTCATTGATATTCCAACAGGGGTCCGATGATAGTTTCATTATAGCATGTATGATGCTATGATTTTACTGGAAACAAAATTGTTTGACTGATTTATATTTATTTTATCTGTTTATTGTACTAAAACTATAATATCGGAAATCTTACTGATATATAATAAAATTATAACTATAATTATAGCCTGTAGCTCTCAGGAGCGTCAGGAGATTTCCCCGATTTTTTCATTGTTATAACAATTGTCTTTTGGGAAATAAATAAGACGTAGACAATTATTAAAAATCGTACAATATATTCCGATGAATGGGATGGGAATCTTTTTTATACTATTAGTTCCGACCAACAATTTTGATATCGGCTCTCTAAATTTCAGTTTTAATATTTTCATACACAATTTATTAATCATTGAATAGCATTAACATAGGAAAATTGTTTAACTCAATATTTTTAAATTTTGTTTACATTAAGTTTAATTTTGATAATTTTACAGTTGGGGGCAAAATTTTCTATTCTCATGAATTTTCATTCAATGTTTGTAGAATTAGTAAACAGTTTAAGCATTAAGAATAATTATTAAACAATTAAAAAAGATCAAAGTGTATTATAGATATTTTGAAAGAAAATAAAAAAAAAAATAATTGTATTTTTTTTTTGCTATTTTAATATAGAGTAAAACAAAACTAATATAATAGAATAATAAATTAAAATAATATCTTAAAGTTTCAAGAACCGATAGTAAAACATTAAACTAGAAATTAAATATCATCAAGACAAACTGTATTAAATTAATATTTAGTCGGTATGCACATTGACCACTCACTGTTTCATTATTTAAATGCTGAACAAATTTTTATAAACTAATTATAATGATGTATGTACGTAAGTTGGGCTGATGAATAATTAGATATAATATTTCTTTAGATATTATTTATTTTTCTACTTTCAAAATATACGAAATGCTTCAATCGAAATTCTAACATTTCAAGGAAAATTTAAAGAAAATTGAAGTTTTGTTAAAAAGTAAAAATAATATACATACTCGTGTGTATGTATGTATTTTGGAATTTAAGGTATTATATAACGGGAGTACAGCTTATATACAAAATTTAATTTAAATTTACAAAAAAAAAATGTTTTGGAATTATGTCAAAATCCTTAAAGAGTTGGTGTTTAAATATGTTTTTTTTTGTTTTCTTTCAAGCTGTTACATGTCATTCAAGTCAACCGCAGAGTGATATGTAAATATTTTTTGTTCTTCGCACATAATAAGAATTCCTATCTACCATTTCCGTACGTTAGCACCACAAATATTATTTTTTTAAATTCGGAAAAAATATGAGTTTTAGATCAGAAAGGTATAGGCTCATATGAGATAAAAAGGATATGTAGTTTACCTTTTTTTTTTTAACAATTATTTTGTTTTTTTTTTTTCTGTGGATTAATTTATTTTTACAGGGAGGGTTGATAAACGTACTACTAGTCGCTTTTTGTTTAGCTGCCGGCTCAAATTTTCTGAATAATTAAATTAAAAAGTACAATTATTTTCTTCATACATTTAGGTGGTGCAAATCATATTTGATACTTGATACTAGTAGGGACTGATATATTTTCTTTGTTATCTTCTATTTCAGGAAAGTCAAATTGAAATTTCAATGTTATTGCAATTAAAGTGTGGTGTATTTTATGTATTTAATTCTAGTCGAGTTTATGTTTTTGAGTGACTGTGCGTTTTCAATTTTTAATAAAAATGTCTGAATTTTTGAAAAATGTTGGTCATTGTATTCTATTATGTAAACTTAACATGTTATATCTAACAAATTATAACGGTATTTTTTCTCGGCTTGTTAATTACATAACTAAGAACTCATCGAAAAGTAACGATATATTTTTCTAATAATTTACTAATTTAACTGCAGGCCATCTTCATTTTGGTTGAAGCTTGATTGCTCAACAGTGTTTTACATGCATGTTTCAGTGTCGTTTGAAATTTCAAATTGTTTTGAGGTATTGCTTGTATTGAATATATATCGCTAAACGGTTTATTTATATACATATTTTTATTAAAAATTAAATTTGTCATATTTTAAATGATATTTAGATAAGTTTGCTTTGATTCAGACTATTTAAATCTAATAAAAAGTCGCCTACTGTTTTCCCCTACTTATTTAATGTGTTAACCAATATTATGGAGGCTTGCTCCTCCTTTTTATCTTACTACCAACTGTTTTTGAGCTGTTTTGTTTTTTGGTCATAAACTTTAGAACTCTTTTGGACTTCTTAAAGCATGTAACTTGGCTTTGCGTGACTGATGTGTGCTAACTGAACCACATCTTTCCTCTGTTGAATTCTAATTCAATAGGACTAATATGAGCATTTTGAGCCAATGACGTTTATTTGTATCTGATGTATAAATTTGTTCAAACCATTTTGCCTCAAAATATTTTTCTTTGATGAGCCATTTGCCTGTAGTGTTATCAAAGAGCTAGATTGCTTCGACATCCACATAAATTTGAAATATGTTTTCGCTACTTCTTCTTCAAAATTTTAGTTTTGCGTAAGATTAAGTTTATTTTACCATTTTTTTTTCTTTAAATAAATAAATAAAATATTTGAGTAAGTCTGAATAAGATTTAATAAAATTTGTATTATGTTTATATTTTCAAAGTGAACGTGTTATGACTTCATTCAATTTCTTTACCTAGCTATTTTAAAAACTTATAATTTAATTTTTTGATTATTTTGATCAGCAATTATGAATCATGAAAATTGTATTTAAAATATCGTTTTACTACATTGAATTTCGTAAATTTATTTTCCATCTGATGTCTGATTCACATTCATTTACTTTACTGAATTTTAGCGACTATGTTTAACTACAACGTGCCCATTTGGTTTAACCTTTTTATTGCTAAATGGGCATATTTCGATTATTTGACTTTTAAAGAGTATTTCTTAAATAAAACTGAAATTTCTGATTGCCTAATGATTCTTAGAGATAATTTATTCGCTTTTGGAGATAATTTATTCGAATAGAGCGGTAAGTTAGCAATGTTTATTAGAAATATGTAATCGGTTTTCAATTACACGAAGTAATACTTTATTTCTGACACAAATGATCAAGGCAGCGGTCAAATATTTGAGATAGAACATATTCCGGTCCTCTAATAAAGCTTAAATTAAATTAAATAAAACTTTGATTATCTAGATTATGAAAAGAGAACAGAAAGACTTGAATTTATATCCAAGATAAAAATAATTTTGAATTATTAAAGTTTGATGGCGGAGATCGGTTTTGCAAACTTCATAGAGAGATTTTAATATTTATAATAAAAATTTATTGAAAAGTTTAGGTTAATAATTTTAATAATTTGAAAGTTACACCTAATCATCATAACCTTTTCAAAAACTGTTATCTTATTTTTTACATTTAAAATGTCAATTATTTGTGTCTGAATTTTTTTTATACTGTCATTTTAAACACACATACAATTTAAGATGGATAAATTTTTGATATTTTTATTTATTCTTTCCTTGTTTGTGACAAGTTAATTTTTTTATTTTTGCAATATACAATAAATAATATTTATTACAGTGTTGTAGTTGGTATGATTTAGTAGGACCGTGAAAGTATTTATTTTTATTTTGTTTTTACTTTTCATGGTTTGATTGTAGGTGAAGAATAATAACCTTTAAACACGCAATATTTTATGTTGTTTGACCTACATTTATTTTCTTTTGTAACTATATATATATATATATATACATTACATATATATATTTGTGAGTATAATATTCTTATTGATATTGGAATAAACTATTGAATCATATCAGGGAGACGACCTCTGAAAATATAAGATTTAAGATTGAAATTAATTAATAAATATCTTTATGGCTATCAATTATATTCCATTGAGGCTCAATTAATTTATTTAATTTGATTTTCATAGTATGTCATCCGTTGTGTATATAGCTCCCAGTGGGAAATGAATATGAAAATTTGAGTTGGAAAATTTTTAATAACAATTTAAAGATAAATAAAAATATAAATAAATAATGGCATCGGCATATTAATACAAAAGTGTATAAAATAAAATTTTCTATAATAAATTTCATTAGAGAATAAAGTTAAATATGAAAAATTATGATTACCTATTCGAAGTATGGTAACTTCTTTACACTATTTTGCAATTTTAAAGTTATATTGATCTAAGTAGACAATAGCTTAGATTTATTGAATCAAAATAATATTTAAACATAATATATGCATCATATGTATGTTTGTATATGTATGTATGTATGTATGTATGTATATATGTATGTTATTTTGGTGAGTTTTTATACATATGTCCTATAATTAATATTTCTTCTGCGGAATATTTTTTAATTCTTTTATAGTTATTATTTTTGATAATAAAATAAATAAGATAAATTTTATTTTTGAATTAACTTTAAATGTTTTATTTATTTTATTATTAATTTTATTATGATTTTACTTATACAACCACAGATTTTATTCTATTCTCTTCAATGGTCCATTTGAGACTAAGTGACTTAAGTTTTAATTAAAACGTGCTTGTGCAGCAACCGGAAATAGTAACCGGCTGAAATATATCTTTGACAGACACCACCTATTAGATCCATTATACATAACTATATATATTTTTAATTCTGAACAAGTTGAAATCTAATTCATAAGTTTTATGTACTGATGTTCAAAATTATCCGTTTTAAATTTATTTCCTTTTTTTTTATATAATTTCAAGTCTGTGGAATGAACACCCTAATTGCTTTTACACAGAGATTTGGAAGTTTTTATGATATATCCACTAAATTTGAATGTGAAAAACTCTATCCATTGCAGAGTAACTTCGCTCTCATAACAGCATATTTGCATTGTAGTTTTATTAATAACGAAATTATACTCTTAACTATTTTATATCATTTATTTTATCCCATCATTTATTTTATCTGGGTTGAAGAAGTCGCATGATAGTTACATCTCCTTTTCGAAGTCCGGTACATATCTAAAATAAATCAGAAGTGTTATTTCCAAACACCACAGCACATCTCTTCCTCGGTTTCAATTATCATTTTTGAAAATCGGATGAGCTTGGCTGGTACACCGAACTCTGACATAGCAGCGTAGGGCTCGAAGCGGTATATGCTGACTTATAATCGATAAATAGGTGGTGTGTATCGGTTTTTTTTGCCTAAAAGTTCGAACATCTGGTCGCTTGTTGATTTCCCAGGGAAAAAGCCGCTTTGATAAACCAATGACATAGTGTTTCAGAAATTCTCACAAAATGTTGTATACAATATTATATGCGATATCTTGTTTTTTCGGTATTATAAGTTTTTTCCCATCTCTCTGCCTTATATTCCTGTTTCGCTGCTCTTGTATTCCCTTTCAACCCTTTTTTATATACCTCATTCTTCTTGAACGTTTTGATATACATTCCTCGTCATACCACAGATTTCAGATTTTGTGTGGTTTAAGGTCGATGGTGTTTGTGGCTACCTCTTTGATTATACTGGTTTTTCCATTGATAATCAATCGAGAAATTATTTGAAGGGGATGTGGGTCTCAAATTTGGGGTAATTTTCTCTTTGAAGTCTTTAGATATCTTGGGCAACTGTAGTGTATTAATGTTACATTTGGGGTCATAAAATCACTGTGCTCTTGGCTTACTCACCATTCTATTTACGTTGACTGTTTATTATCTTTTTCTTACTCATCCCCATAAAAAAACATGTTAGTTATTACGTATATTTTTGCTTTGTTGGTCATCTTTTTGAATAACATATTATATCTTTAGCTATTTCTTCAACAAATATTTTTGTAAATAGTTTAAGTGTAGCTCTCAAGCTTTCTAAACATATTTCATACCAGTTTTCTGGATTAGCGTTATCTCCTTTTTGGAATATTGGAATAGTTATACTGTTTTTTTTTTTCATTCCGATCGAATCGATTGACTCTTGCTATGTCATGTTAAATAGCATTGTGATTTCGGATATAAGTTCAGTTCCACCAGTTTTTGTTAAGTAATTTGTAATTCTGTACTTGTAATTTTTTTCGGTTATTCAACTTCTCTAAAGGTTCTCAAACTTTTTTTCACTGAGTATAAAATTATCAATAATATTATTATCTAGGTTACACATACACACATGCATATTAAAATTCTCTGAATTTTTATTTTATTATATATTTTTTTATTATCTACACTTTTACATGTATTTTTGCATCCTGCATCCTTATTTAGTTACAAAATAGATTCATTTTAAAAGTAAAAGTAAAAAAAAAACATTCTAAGAATAAAGGAAGGAAATATCTACAAACCTGGGACACTATGTTATTTCATTTGAAAATTGTGTTACTGAAAGTTTTTCGATTCTTTTGAATATTATATATCGGTCTATATTATATTATATATTTTTGTAATACTTTAGTTTTCCAAGAGATTGACTGAATGATATCTAAAATATCCGGTTAAAATAGTGATGTTTTTCCATATTTTTTTTATCTTTTCAACTTTTATGGAAAACAAAATAAAAAACATTATTAAAGTAGTAACATTTAGAAAATATTCTGGTATATAGCATAAATAGAAAAATTTTTATTAAATGTATAAAGAAAATTTTTAGTATTTTCTGACATTAACAAATCAAGAAAAATTTATTCCAAATTTCTAACGAATTCCAATGAAAATATTTCAATTTCGGTTAAAAAATCAATGTTGAAATCTTTTTCTACTTTCTAAACAAAGAAAAAAATTGAAAAAATCTTTTTGTTGTCCTCATCTTTATTGGGTTAGGTATATTCTATTTCATATTTTATTAGCTACAGACTACAGTAAAGACAATTAAAAATTTTTTTTGGAAAATATTATGAAATTGTTAGGATATTAAATTAGTGTTTTATTAATTTTTATTAATGGTTAAATTCAATAATTTAAAACTTGAGTTTAATCAAAAAAAAACCTGTTCAATAAAAATTATAAAAAAGGTGGAAGATGATAAATATATAACTTTATAATTAGAATACTTCACAATTGCATGCTTTTAAAAAGTTCCCAAAGTAAATATATTTAGGAATAATCAGTCTAAGTTATTCAGTCTATAAATTGTTACCTCAATTATTTAAAGTAATTTAGACGAAATATTGGAATCAAAGACGTTGTTTTTTTTCATTTTGATTGAAAATTTGTATAATAAGGAAAGATTTGAATGTTGATTTTTAGATGAGTATAAATGTCAAAAATTCGCTAAAATTCTGATAGGTAATAATTTGATAACAAAAATACTTATACGAAACCTGGTACTATAGATAGGTCCTGAATTGCAAAAAACTACTACACAAAAATATACTAAATATCTACACAAAAAACAATAATGAAATAAAAGTTATTGTTTTCTGTTTCTGTTAGCTTAGTTATTTTATTCACAGTATGCATTTGCTAATAAAATTAATACAATAGGTGAATATTTACAAAGAATACCACTAACTTAACATGTTAGTGACTTGCAAAATTAAAACTTTATTATATAAATTTGTTCTTGATTTATTTCCGTTATATTGATAATGTTGCTAGAATGTAGCCTCGGTTATTATTAGTGGTATAATTGAACGGTACAGACAGAGCTATGTAAAATACAAATAATATACTACTCATTGAGTAAAAGTATTTAAGTGAAAGATTTTTAAATACTCCAATACCTCACTTTGCCTCGTGGTTACGTTCCAAAAAAACACGACGCAAATTGAAACAATGCAAAGTGAATTATGATTTTCTATAGCAAACCATGTAAAGATCGAAGATATGTTTCAGGGTTACGAAAATACTACTTTTTAAGAAGAAAATTTCACAAAGTAAACATTTAAAAAAACAAAAATAATATAAAATTTTATTACATCCATATAAAAAACAAAAAAAAAACAAATTCAATTAAAACAAAATAAAATATTCAATTAATTTATAAAAAACAAAATAAAAATTAATCACTGTATGATGAGTTGCTGTTGTCATTAGTGGCTGTTGTCGTTAGTCGGCTTTCTTTCACAAAAAATTGGTCCAATGTTTGCTGAACAGCTTTTTTTTTCAACGTCAAATAATTTTCTTTGTAGCAATTTATTATTCTCTTTTAAAAAAAAAAGGACAGCACACTAATTGAAACGTTAAAAAAAGCACAATGCACTAATTGAAACAGAACTCTAAAATTAACAAAACAAAGTGAAAATAAAACTGTATTAAAATTGCGTTGATTTTCAGTTAGAAAGGGAATCCCCGAGTTTTAAAAAAAGAAAATAAAAAAAAAAATTAAAGGCTCGAACCAAAAATAACGCAACTTCGAAAATCTAACGACGCACAGTGAAAATTAGTACTAATTCAGTAGCGACGCAACGTCGAAAAAACGCAAAACGAAACGACGCAAAGCGAGGTATTGGTACTATTTTCAAGTACTTTTGAAGTAAAAGTATTTGACTTGATTTTTTCAAATACAAGTAAAGTATTTAAGCACAGTATTTCAAATAGGAGGTGTAGATATTTTATTATTTGAGTAACTGAGTAATATATACTTTAAGTATTTGAATAGTTTAATATAGAAATTTTAGATAATTTTCAAATACTTTACTTGTATTTGAAAAAATCAAGTCAAATACTTTCACTCAAAAATAGTATTTGAAATACTTTTACTCGAATACGACCCAGCTCTGGGTAAACGAAACAAATTATCAGAAACTCTCAATATAAAAATTCAGATATTTATCAAAATTTATAGTAATATATTTAGGTTCAATCTGTGGCATGCTTTGCATATTCTAATTTTTTTTTTGTTTATTTGGCAACACTTCAATTTTGATGATTTGGCCACTTTTCACCAGTTCACCAAAAAGCAGTACTGAGTTTACGTAGTCTGTCATTGACATATGTTTCTGTTTCGTCATTTGTTGTTAGTATGTTGTCTAGGTAGGATAAGTTTTCAACATATATTCGACTAGAAACATACCTCTATATTCTATATTTGATATCTATATTATGGAAAATCAGATATTTTAACAATTTGGAAAGTAAGGCCACAACAGGTGTTGATAGCGACAGTTGATATGATGATCTATAGCTATCTGCACGAGTGGCTGAAAAGTGGACTCTGAAGTTGGTTCCGGAGAATTTGTGTAAAAATTTAATATTAGGAAAAATATAATAAAATTAAGAAATCTTCTTAATACAAAAGTATTAGCAATATTCAATGCTTTTTAATATTGTTTATGCTATAGTGGTTGAAGTGAACTGAAATATTTTTTTTGAAATGAGTATTGATAAGGTTTACCTTTGACACTGCAATCGAACATATTTTTTTCGTCTTCGTAAGTCAATAGAGATTAATAAAATTTTAAAAACTATAGAGTAGATAAGTTAAGAGTTGGTCAATTTGGGTCAATAATTATTTTTTCAACATGAAATCCTAATCTATATAATATATATATATAAATAAAAATCTTTTTAAGGATTCATAAAAATTCATTTAAAAATCAGCAAACTTACCTAATGGCTATTTTAATTTCCTTTACTGTATAATTAACTAATTTTATCGATAAAAAGAAAATTGAAAATTCATACTTGAATTTTTTTTCAACTTTTAGAAAATTTTAACATCTCTCCCAAATCATTAAATCAAAGTCCATTAATGCATGTGAAACAGAGACTGTTATTTTTCCGTGGAATTTTATAAAAAAAAAAAATGTTTTCCTTTTTTTGTTTTGCTCCCTTTCAAAATCGTTGTATCATTATAACTTTGGGTTTTTAACAATTTTATGTGTATATGAATATTAATATGAAAAGATTTAACGTTTTCTAAAAGTATGAGTATTTTTTTTTTGTTTTATACTTTTATAGAATATATTTAAAAATCAAAAAAGAAAACTTATTTGAAATTTCACACATGGAAAACTTTTATGAAATGATCAGAAAAAGGTTATATTTTTATTTTCATGTTATAAAAGCTTTTTTTTTTATAAAATAACAATTTTCTATTCGAAATTATTTACATTAATTAATTTAGAGGAAAATTTGTATTTAAAATACTCTCATTTAAAAACATTATGCAGTTAAATAAGTAGAAACTTAGACGGTATTTTGGAGATGATTTTTCGTTTTCGCATTTTTTAGTTTGGCAAAAGGGCTATACTTAATAATAATACTTATCGCATATAAAAAACACAAGTTCAACTACTTGGTTGACAAATTAATATTATAAGATGTTAGTAGAAATAATATATCTTAGAAGACCAGGTTTATTTTTTCTTGAATACAGTTTTAGACTGCTAAGCGGTGTGATTTTATTAAAACAAAACGATTTATATATAATTTTGACTTAAAAATAATAAAAATAATACCTCATTACCCGAATTTACTCATTTTGCAAATTGAATTAATCAAACAAAGAAAATTCTCGTGGTAGCTTCTGTACTTACATAGACATTTTGAGCTGTTAACTGTTATTGAACTTAAACACAAATATTGTATTCAGTGCAGCAAAAAATGAATATAATAGAATTCAAAATTGGATCAATAACAGAGTTACAAATTAAATATTTCAAGAAACACTTAATTCCATAGTAAAATTTAAAACTTTAAAGTATACCTAGTAATTTTTCAAATTTTATACATTTGTAAAATGTAATCAAGCAATTGTAATCAAGTATTTTTATACATTAACATTTCATAACACGCAGGCATTACGTTTGAGGCATTTCGACTCTATATTCCAATTACTAAAATTAAAGATCTTAATTCAAGCCTACCTTGGTTTACTAAGGAAATTAGGAAGTTAAGAAATAAAAAAACCAAGGTATGGCAGAGGTACATGAAAGCCAAGAATCTAACAGACTACCGTTCATTCAAGTATTTTTTCAAACAATCCGTTAAACAAAGCTATAATAACTATGTTCAGAACATTTCTTTTGCACTCATCAATAATGCTAAAGCCTTCTGGAAATTCCTTAACTCAAAAAGAAAAATCGATGAGTACCCAGTTTTAATAGTTAGTAATAATATTTCTGTAATAAATATAAGAAAAGTATAAATTTTTCAATATCTAAAGATACTTTAAGACGAAAATTATATGAAATTAATTGAATATTTTGTTAACTTGACCTTTTTAATTTATGTTAAAAAAAAATAATATTACTATTTTTGTATTTTGAATTTTATTATTTTTGACATACTCAGTAAATTAAATTGTATTTTAATTAATATATGAAATGTAATACTAAATTGTAAACTGTTTGAGTTAAATAGTATAAATAAATAAATAAATAAATAACATAAAAAACATTTTAATAATTTTAATTATTTTATAATTTTATTCTGCTTTATTATTATGTTCTTTATATAATATTCTTCAATAATTTGTTATATCATGTCTAAACTACAACTTACTTCACATTGTAAAACCATTATAAATATTAAATATTTACTAGAACCTTTAGTTATTTTATTTAATAAATTGTTAAAGAAATCGTTAATGATTGGAATTAATCCAATATTGTACCTATATTTAAATCGGAATCTAAGTTAGTTGTGGAAAACTATAGACCAATCGCTTAATTATATGCAGTTCCGAGGCTGTTTGGCTTTATTATTACTGACAAACTTTACATCCTAATTAAAACAAATATTTCACCGTTTCAGCTGGTTTTTTTATTAGAGAAATCCACAACAACAAACATGTCAATTTTTCTTAATAAACTCACAAATTCTGTAGAGAAGGCTATCAAGTAGATACAATTTTTACTGACACATCTAAAGCTTTTGATGAAGTTAATCACTTTAAACTGTTGCACAAAATTTAAGGTTTAGGAATATATGGTACGCTCCATAAATGGATTCAGTCATATCTCACTGGTCTCTCGGTTAAGATTTCAAATTCAAACTCTTATATTGTATTTTCAGCAATATCAGGAGTGACATTCTGTATTGTGATAAACGATAGTCACCCTTGTGACAGTCAAAAATGACACTAAAATTTTTTGGTATTCTGTATTGCGATCACTTGAATAATTTAAGAAACGGCAGCATTTTAAAAAATACAATTCGGAAATGGCAGCACAAGTGATTTATTAAATGTCAAAGTGTCAAAACAATAGAAAATAAAACTAAAGTTTTAAATTTTATTAGTGCAACAAGTGTAATCATAAAGTAAAATTATAAAAATAAAAAAAATTATTCAAAAAAATAACTTAAAAGTAAATTTCATAAACTAAATTTTCAAATACTAAAAAAAAACTTAAGGTGAAATTCATTACAACTAATTTAAGAAAATGAAAAAAAAAATTGTGTTCAAATTTGATTAAAATTCATTTGCAAACTTATAACTAATTAATATTAATATATATACATGTAATTGAAAACCAAAATAAAATTCAAACTTATTAAAAAAAAAATATTAACACATAATCACAGCATTTTTTATTCAGTTCCATTCTTTTTAAATCATTTGCAATTTTAGCGACTTCGACATTTTGGAGTGAAAATCCTATCAATAAACTTATTTCTTGTTCGTAAACTTAAAAACTAATAATTTTATTACACAAATTAAAATTATTACAACTTAAACAAAACCTCAAACATAAAAAACTTAACATAAATCTTAAAAAACCAAAAGATAAAAAATCTAAAAGGCTTAAATCTTAAAAAACAAGCAAACTTTTATTTATTTTTATCATGAGTAACACCAAAGTAGCTGTCACCCTAAAATCACAAAAAAAGCGGCTATCACTGTGACAATCACCATATAGAATATAGGTATAAATATGCGACAGTCGCAGCGTGATTATCACAATACAGAATTCCACCCCAGGTTAACGTTTAGGTAAAGATTTAGGAATTATTCTAGATAACAATTTAAATTTTAATCCCCATATAGATTATATAGTATCTAAAGCTTTCTCCGTTCTTGGCTTCATAAAACATAATTCTCAAAGATTTTCTGATTTTTACACTTTTAAATCTTTGTTCACATCTCGGGTTCGACCACATATCGAATATGCTTCTCCCATTTGGATACCATCTTATGACAAGCACATTAAAAGAATGGAGTCTATTCAAAAGAAGATGATAAAATTCTGCCTTCGTAATTTTAATTGGCAATAAAATTGATTGGCTACAAGTTACAAATCTAAATGTCAACTAATTGATATTTCTACATTGGAAGTAAAAAGAAATGTGGCGGCAGTAATGTTTTGGTATGATACCTTGTCAGGTAAAATTAATTGCGCTCAAATTCTAAACCATTTTAACATATATGTACCAGCACGAGAGATCCGTTCTCGAAGATTTCTGTACCTAGATGCACACAGAACAAACCATGGCATCCGATAGTCAAATCTCAAAAACTATTTAATTCTTATTTCTCTGTTATCGACTTTAATTATATGTAAGAGAAATTGTTAGAAAAAAAGTCACAATATTTTTAAATAAGTTGTAATTTATTATTAAGTTTACCGATATTCATTAGGCATTAGTTATTTTTAACATTAAGTAATATTTTTATTTTTATTTTTTACTTTACTAACTATTTTTAATCATTATGAAATGTTTATTAAGTATGTATTTGTAATGAACTTTAGTTTCTAAGTAATATCTGTAAGGGTTAATTTCCCAATAGATAAATAAATAAATAGTAATTACAATGTAATAATACAGTCTGTCTGTAGGAGCTGGTTATGCTCTATTACAGAACTAGATAAACTTTAAATAAAAAAAATAAGTAAATTAAGACAATACATGCTTAGTTTTAATGTATGTATGTGCTAAGTTAGTTGTGTAATTAAAAAATATTAATATGTTGGTTTAACAAACTCATCTTTCTGTATAAAATTTTGTTGAATACAACCATCCAATAACCTCCTGAGCTAGGTGAAATCGTTTCAGGAAAGCTTCCAAATAGAATGTTTATATCTACATTTTGTGAGAGAAGGTATTAATCTAATCTTTCGGTTGTATCTTTGATGCTTTCAATGCCCTATTTCATAAAACCTACTAATTGTTCCAAAAATTCCATATACACAAAAATTATTAAAGTTTATTAATATTAAATTTAATAATAGTTTTATAAAATAGAGCACCAGTTTGAATAATCAAATTTAATTGTTTTAGTAAATTAAAATTTAGTAAATCGTACATAATCGTACAATATCGTACCTGATCGTACGTTAGTAAATAATACAAGATTATGTTCTATGCTATGAGAAGTCATTTCACGGAAAACTATACAATGCTTAATTTGTTTTTGTTGATAAATTCAAGAGTAATCAGAAAATTTTATATTTATTTGCATAACTTGATTGTTTTCATGGATAAAATAAAAACTAATTTACAACATTCTTGACTTGTCATTTAAAAGGACGTGAATACCCTTCAGTTTTGTTGCTCATTCAATTTTCTATTACTTTGTTTTAAATTATAAAATTTTGTAAAAAATAATTAACAAAAATAAAGTCTCCAATTCCATTTAGAAATTAAAAACAAAAATAAAATCAAAATAAAATTTTAAATTGAATTTTAATTGAAAACTGTTGTAACTCAAACGTATAAAAAAATTGCTTTAACTTAACAATTTATAATAATTAATTCTTTTATGTACCTATTACAAAAATTGTATAAAATATAATTTATTTTTAATTGTAAACATTAATTTGAAAATAAATTAAAATTAATATTTATATTAATTTCATGGTATTTCATTTCTCTCTGTATGTTTTTGTGTTTTTGTGGTAACATATTATGACCAATATTTAATTATTTTTAGGTTTCAGTTCTGTCAATTATATTTAAAAAAAATTATTTTTAAAAATTTTAAAATATTCTTGCAGACTTTTAATAATTGAATTTTCAATTTAATAAATGACAATTTTGTAAACCTAAAGCAATATATTGGTATAACAACCGAATAAGCTATATACATCATTAAAATTTTAAGTTAACTGACAATAACATAATTTTCAGGATAATTGCTTAGATATTAGTTACTACTATAAATTATATTGTCTAAGCATGACATTTTAAATTTAATGAAATATAAAAATACATTTTGTAAGCAAATTCCACATAGTTCGAACCTAAATATTTCTACGTTGAAAACGTTAAAAACTTTTACCCAAGACTGATGATCATATTGAAAAAAATCCATTGACATTGCGTGTGGAATTTATACTCACTAGACTCTCAGTCTTCGTCTATTAAACGAGTTAAACTAGTTCAATTGAAGTGATGAATAATTTTTTTCTGGTTTAAATTAATTTTGAATGTTGATTACATCCAGCAGCGATGTCTATATGACTTTTCGCTTCAGATATTTTATATAGTTTTATTCTTTTGAGCTACTTTTGATTATACCGGGTATTCCAGAGCATGCGTATCAGCTTTTTAAGAGAGGAAGGAGCCGTTATTTTAAAATTTAAAAAAGTTTGTTAACTACATCGAGGTTGCTCTATCGATTGGTGGCAATTTTTTTTTTGGTAATAATTAAAAAAAAAAAATTACTTTATAAAAGTTTCTTATTTTTTGACGTAAAATCCGAGTTTACATAAAAATGTATCCCTTCCCATTTGAAAATCTCGATTTCGGCCAATTACGGCGATTTTTGGTCGTAAAAACCCGATTTGCGGTCCTTCCCGGAAATTGAAAATATCACCAATCGAGGATTCTCTGATTTAGTTGACAAACTTTTTTTTATAATAATTTTTAAATAACGGCCACTTCTTCTCTTGAAAAGCTGACACGCATGCTCTGGAATACCTGGTATTTGCATAACTTAGTTGGAGTTTTTGCTTTTATATTTACGGTATTAGAGCTTCTTTTCGTGGCTTCTCTTCTAAATTTTTATATTTTTTTTATTATAACAATTTTTATTTACATATCTGTATGTAGGTCGTATTTTTTGATGAACTCCAGGGCACGTTCACAATATTTCTTAGCATTTTATCTTGGAATATGTGAATAATATCCATTTTAATTCATAGGTAAACCATACTGATTTCAGGATTTGTTTAATGTACATTTTATGCTTTCTAGGGTCTTACCTGTGAGTCAATACATTTTGCTTTATTCGATTTCTAGCTCTGTCCTTTTTGTTTTTAGGAGCTTCGAATCTAACTTCATACGAAAATATTTGATAATATTTGAATGCAGTATTCCTTAGTCATTAAAAGATGGTATATTTTTCCATTTTTGAAATTCAAATGTACTCTGATTTAGATTCATGAAAATTGTGTATTCTTAATTTAAATTTAATTATAGTTTACTACAGATTTTCGTGGATTCTTTATAATTTTTTCCATATCAATCAAAATTGTTGTGTCATATAGGACAAAATGTTGCAATTACATTAGTTTGTAGTGCAGGAAAACCACAAGTGTATACAAAATATTTATTTCATTTAATTTTTTTTCTCTTATTTTCTTTTTTTTTTGTTTTCATTTAAAAATAAATAGCTAATATTCGTTAAACTCTTAGTAAGGTGATGTTTTAATTTCTAATAGTGTTACAAACACGAACTTTTATATAAAGTAATGAATTTCTGTAAAATTGAATTGTACACGGAAAATATACAACTTCTTATTTTATTTTTTAATGTTGTGAAGCAATTTTTATAAGTAGATTTTTTTTCTATAATAAATTAATGTAATTTTTGACTTACTGCAGTCATTTGTGTATGTTTTGTAGATACTTTGTAGGTTTGGACAGATCGTCATACTTTGTGCTCTTAAACAGTTCCAAATCCAAATAAGAAAAGCAACGGATGCCCATCCCTACGCTGTAGGAATATCTAGAGTTTTTAAGTTCTCTTTGAGTTTAATTGATTGAAATAAATAAAGAAATAAATAAACTATGCTTACCTAGGCATACAGTATTGAACCAAGTATACTTATTTGAGGAAATCCGTCATTGATTTCTTTAAGATTGGTATGCAAATTCTTGAAGTGCTTGTTATGTTTTTTGAATGCTCCTTTAGAAGGATTATTTTGAGTTTACAATCGAATTTTTCTTTGCCCCACTTTCTCAAATTCCTGAAATGTACATTCAAAAAGATTAAAGAACATTAGACTTTAATTTTTCTCCAAAGCTTTTTCAATAATGTTTGGTTGTTATGCAAGTATATCAATTTAGTGGTTCTATCTGGTTTATTGATTGTAACATATTTTCCTTAAAACTGAATTGGTGAACAAGAACAGGTTAGAGTCTTTATAAATAAAACTTTGCAAACAATTCTGAAAGTATAAGCAATAATGTGGTTTGACTCTAAGATGACATTTATTTGATTGATATCATAAAGACTTTGGCAATTTTACAAAATTTAAACATATATTTCAGCCTAAATGGAGCGTTTATGATATTCATTTTTGTTTATGTTCTTGGCAGTAACTGGAATTACGGTACTGCAAGTGTTTCCAATACATATTTTATTTCAATGTTTTTCGAATAGTTGAATATTTTTTTACCAAATTTCTGGCTTATCAATAAATTATCTAGATATTAAAATTATATAGAGATACTTATATTAGATATAAGAACAAAAAAAATATGGAAAACTACGACTACTTACTTAGGAACGAAGCCTTCTTAAATATCTATTTAAGTGATTACCAAATTAAATTCTCAATTATTTTTTATCATTTGTTTTATGCCAATGATAAAGGGTATTGGACCAGGTCCAAAAATTTATAAAGGATTATTTTGCTTCGTTGGGAATTGAACCTGGGAGCTTTCGGTTGAAGGACCTAGAAAGGTAACTAGGTTCACTCTATCTATTTCACCACCCACTATGTAATTATTTTTCTCATAAGATTTTCTGGTACATAGTTGTTTCGAAATATACTCCTTGTTGTTAATACTGTTGCTTCATCCTCTTGAACTGACCATATTATATTAGACCATCCGTCTAATTCTCTGATTGGATGAGTTTAAGTAATGTGCTGGAAGTTTATGGAATTATGCAATGTGTTTTGTTGGGCTTTTACATGTTTGTAAAGAGAATAACCAATACATTTATCATTATTTAATTTTTTTAAATAAATATTAATCGATCTGTTTTTCACTTCTTTCATTAATCTATATATATTAAATAATGAAATAAAGATAAAAGAAGGCTTTTTAGTTCTTACTTGACATGATTTAACTTAGTTATTCTTGTAGGGTTCTAGTATGCAGCCATTTTTCCTCGCTCAAAATTTAATTATAATTGCTTTGCTAAATTCTGCTAAATATTTCTATTTTTTATTTCAAAATAATTTAAAAATTAAAGTTTATTGAGTTATAACATTTTCATTATCAACATTTCACACTATTCTGTATTCATATACAGAATACTTAACTAATTGTAATTAAATTCCTTAAACTTTGTAATTATTCACACTGCGAATAAAATTTAATTATTTAAACACTTTATTACGCTATTTTTAATTTGACCTTCTTAATTTAAGAATCTTTTTTTAATAATAAAATACATTTTCTATAATTTGTAGATAATATTATAGTCTTTTAATAAAGTTTATTACTCTTCTCAAGATTTAAAGTGTAATTAAAATAAAAAATAAAAATATTTTTTTCTTTTCAGATATTCTTTTCAAGGATTTAAGCAACAAAGCACGAAAGGATATTCAACAATTATTGCAACTTTCTTTTAAATTCATACAAATTACATAAGATTATACTTTATTAAATTAAAAATAAAAATTAAAATAATAAAAGAAATTGGAATTAAAGTGTAAAAATAAAATCTTGTGATTGAAATAAAGATTATTGTAGTATTTAATGGTTTCCAAATGTGCCAAAAATAAATTGACTTAAATTGTTTATTTAAAAAATAAAATAAAATCATTTCGATTAAATACAGATCCTTGATGCAGGATCATAATTAATCAAGTATATAAAAGAAAAAAAAATTGATTAGTTTCAATATACTTACATAAGATTAATAAATATAGGTTATAAATTATAATAAATAATCATGGGTGATATATCACCAAATAGACCTCATGTGAAAACTTCACGTAGTGCTTCAATATGTGCTACTGGAGGTGGTGGTATGGAAGCAGCTATACAAAATTATGCATCAGGTAGTGGTACACCAGAAAATGGTACACCTGGTTATAGAAGAAGAAGACCAGCAACAAGATCACAAAGTGCCAGAATTGTTGGAGGAAGATCCGTAAGTTTGTTTTTTAAAGTTAATAATAATAATTATATTTTGTGAATTAATCAATTGATATTTAATTCCATTTGAAATTTCTAATATAGTTGCTCTACGAAACGTACTGCGAAAGCATTATTTTGCAATTGTATACACATATATTACTGATTAAAGTTAATTTATGAGGATAGATAAGTACTTTGTTTTGTATCTCAATTGTTCTGTGGAATGAAGTGTAACCGATACATGTTGAGAATACTTTATCTAATTTCTGAATTTTTTGAAATAGCTGTTACATGAAATACTACCTTTGAAATATTTTGATGTAATGGTGAGTTCCACCACCATAATGCATATACGAGTTGATATTTTGTGTGTCATGCATATGTCATTTTATTTTTGCCTGCCACATTGTAACATAATTCAATTATGTCCAGCGCCTCCTATTAAAAATTATTCAAACTATATGATCTAAACCTTTCTCATATCAAAATTAATATGCAAATTTGAGCTTAATCCATTCAGTTCCTTCCGAACATATTAACCTATATACAAACGACAATTCATTTTTAGATAGATAGATAATAAGTTTTACCGTATAATTTTTGTAAATGACAAGCAACATGTGAACCTTGATAAAATTTTCAGATGTGCAATAGAAGTTAAATAAACGATTAAATACATTTCAATTATGGAGTAGATGTTAGTAGTTATGTACATATATGTATAGAACAAATCGAGGTTAAATTTCGCAATTTATGGTGTTGCGGTACGTGTTCCGTAAATTTTGAATAAGTAGTTAAAACAATTTAATTTTCTTTTAAAACTAGTTTGTGTGGAGGCAAACCACTTAGTGCTAGAGAATTTAATAAAACAATGAGATATTGATAGATTGTATTCTCTTTCATCATCTGTTATAATTGAGTCGTAACTGTTGTAAAAGTGCTTTTGTCCGAGTAAATTTTCAAGTACTTTTGAATTTGTTATGGGGCAATCTACATTTTTTTTGTGTTAATATAACGCGTCTTAAAATTTCTGAAGATTGAACAATATCGACATCGTTACGATTAGTATCAATAAAGATAGATTGTGTGCTTATTAAATGATTTGGAATTTCAATTGTACAAAATTGAGGAAACTTGGCATATTACCATCACCAAATAATCATCTCTTGTTTGTTTTTTACCATTTTATTCTTGGCAACGACATATTTAATTTCTTCATTAACTCATTTCTAATAATGTAGTGCGATATCTACATTTCGGTGGAATTATTTACTCGGTGTAAATTTTGAAATATTATTTCGTTTATCTTTATACTATAAAGGCCCACATTCCGAAAACGAAAAGGGCATGTAGTTGGCCTGTAGATTAATTTGTAGGTCCACTGTTAAATAAATAATAAATAAATAAAGAAAGAAATGTTTCAATCAGAAGAAATTTACGTAACTAGTGTAATCTAAACTTATACCTCTTGATATAATTTTAGAGAAGCTTAAAGCATTAAAATTACATTCAAGCTAGTTTACTAATTACTCTTAAAAGTATTACTTTTAACTCAAACATACAGATATCGTACTAATTTAACCGTCTTAAACGAAGCTATTAGAATTGAATCTATTATAAGATTTTGTTCTCATAATTATTTTTGTATTATCTGTAACAGCTCTATCTATAATTATAATAGACAAGCATTTAAGGTCCTGCGCAGTTGACACCTTTTTATTTTATTTCGATTTTCCTACTCCTTAAGTCCTTAATGAACTTCTAATATATGCAATATATAAGATTGTATATAAAACAATAATGCCCACACAGTTGAAAATTTTTTACTCATATGGTTTTATTATTCGCCAAATACATTAAGAATCAGGTAGAAACGAAACAGAAAATGAGAAATAAGATATTTATGTTTTTTAACGAAAATATACTAGTTCCAAAGCTATTCATTAAAACATGAGTGTTTTCTGCTTTGTAATGAGAAGTCTATGTCAGTACGTAAATTACTGTTTTTTTAAAAACTTTAAATTTGACTTCAACTTGAAATATAATTACTCAACAGGGGCCCCTAGTTATAAATATAATAATTACCTTTGGAAGGTTGAACAATTTGGGATCAATAAAAATGATAATCTAAAAAAACTTTGTAAAAAATATGAAATGTCATTTATATTTTTTTTGTTTATTATTATTATTATTTACCACATTACCATATATACCAATAACAAAATCACTTGGGTTTAAGGTCTCATAAATTTTTATAGTTATATACGTGTATACCTAGCCTAATATGAATTTAATTTATTAGATTGGGTAAATAAATAGAAATTATGGGGTGAGTAATTGTAAAATACTGTATGAAAGAACAAAAATGGAAAAACAATTTTTTCATATTTTTAAATTTCCTTTTTTTTTGGTAGTCCTAAACTTTTTTGTTTTAACATTTTTTTTTTATTTTTTTTTTAAAATTTAACTCTGACTCTCTTGATGTAAGAAAATAATAAGAAAAAAAAATTGTAATTTTGGGGTTTTATTTTTTCTGAAGTTTTCCTTCAGTTGAAGGGACTACTAAAAATCTGATAACTGGGATTAAGATTTTGTTGAATAAATCTTAAGAGAAAATTAAATTTATTAAGTACAAATAAAAGGAAAAGGATAATATTATGAAGATTTTAATAATAATGGAAAATGATAAATTAAAATTAAAAAATATTATAATAAAAGAAGGACAAAATATTTTAATATTTTTGTTGTTGTTTTTTGCCTAACACAATAAATAAAAAAAAAAATTATTTTTTGAAAAGGAAAATAAACTATAGCTACGATATTAATAAGGTTAAAAAGAGATTAATAATTTGATGTTAAGTGCGCATATATATGTATATATATATGATATGTACTTAAAGATAATTATCATAAATTTTAGTATTCTACAAGTTTATTTTGCAAAATTCTGATTATAATAAAATTATTAGACAATAAGAATTATTAAGATATAATAAAACTTATTTTGTACTTTTATTTACAAATTTTGGTAAAATATTATAAATAAGTGATATATAATATAACTTGATAAAACTGTTTAACTAAATTTTGAATAAACTTTTTGATATGGAATACAAATTGTAAAAGGCAAACAAATCAACTGGGATGTGGTGTTGGTACTCACTTGAAAAGGATTGAATAATAGCTTATAATCACATTTTATTTAAAAATTACTTATCTGTGTTATTATGTACACGTATACACAGAAATTATGATATTTAAAGCTTCTTTAAAATTTATAAATGGTTCTAACTTTAAGAATAATAATTTGCTCTTTAAGTGCAATTATTTCGTTTTTAAATGCGAAAAGTTTACAATTATTTTTTACTTTTTAAATGTAAATATTAATTGATGTTAAAAATGTTGACTATTAAAAAATTAATGAGATCCAAACCATCTTTAAAAATTTAAATCATTGTTAAATAAGTATTTCTATGAACAACATATGACATAGATTATATTAAAGAAGTAAGTAATAGGATCACAAAAGCAAATTGTATAGGATACATTTTTAAAAAATTTGAAATTATTTGGTTTTTTAATGAAGGCCAAGGCACTTTTTTTCAAAAAAGTAAGAATACTACTTCTTTTATTTAAAACCTTATATCAAGCTGCGATTCTAAAGTTTATTTATGTAGTTTTAGTACGCTTAAATTGAAGTCAAATATTTCTAATAACAATTTTTTTTTTCTTTATTTTATTTTAAGTATTCATTGATTTTAGTTATTTCTTATTATATAACTTTAGAACAATTCTAAGAATGTAAATAATAATTAGAAAAAAATATTATTTGTGTGGCAGATGTTTAATTAGGGTGTTACATTCATTAATATTTTGTTACATTAATATTACAATTTAGGTATAAATATCTAACTCACATGCCGATTGTCTTTAACCTTTAATCACAGAGGTGAAAAAAAATCACACTACCACAGACGTGACGTGAATTTTACACGTTTTTTCAGTTGTGTTGTTTTGGACATATCAGTTAAGCTAGTTAATCCAAAAACTACATAGGAATTTTAAAAAATTAATTAAAAATAGTTTATAAAAATTAAAATTCTAATTTTTTTAGTAAAACAACAAAAATTAAATTTTTTTATGACTAGCCTCCAAAAATTTTAGCATCTTATTCAAACCGATTTTTAGCACACATGATTTAACAAAACGCAAAAGTTTTACTAATGTATAAAAAATTAAAACTTTAAATTATTTAAAAAATAAAATAGAAAACGAAAAAACCCAAACCTGACAAGCCTGCCAATCGAGGTTTCAAGCGAACCTATAAAAAGTTATGTAAGAGGTGACGTAATTTTTACCCTTGTATGTAAATTTTACATCACCTCTGTAATCAAATAAAAATTAGTTTTGTTTGAAAAAAAACGTAAAAATCTTAAAAGATTTTACTTTATTTTATAAACTAAAATAGTGTTAAATAAAGATAGCATAAACTGTAAATTATACCAGGTCTTCCCCAGTATGCCTATAAGCTTTTTAAGAAAGGAAGGAGCTGTTATTTTAGAATTTAAAAAACAAATATTAACTAAATCGAGAGTGCTCTATTGATTGGTGATACTTCTGGGAAGGACCGCAAATCGATTTTTAAGCCCAAAAATCGCCGAAATTGGCGGATATTGAGATTTTACAATGGGAACGGGTACTTTTTAATACAAATTCGGATTCCATGCTAAAAAATAGGAAAGTAATCGGTTTCTATTTTAAAAAATAAGGCCAAATGTTGCTCTTGAAATCAAATACTAAAAAAAAATTATTATTGTTTTTAAAAAAAAAAACTCACATAAACACCGACATGACGTAAATATTCTCTTTGAAATACTTACATATTTACAGACGTAACGTAAAAAATCTTCTAAGCAAATATAACTTATTCACAGAGGTGACGTATTTTTTACACCGATTTCTCGTGTTAAACTAAGAAAAAGAGGTATTAACCAAAACTGACATGTAAAGATAAATAAAATATGAGATTACAAAAAATTGTTTGGCTTACTGCGTTTTTTAAATAAATTTTTGAAAAAAGAAATTTCGTCGACGTAAATTTTACGAGACGTCTGTGATTAAAGGTTAAGCTAACGTAAATACGTCTACCTGTTCGAACTTTGCAAACGTATTCTACAAAACAATATTTGAATTATAAAAATAATCGACTTCCGTTTCACCAAATGTATAGGTATGTATAATAATTTCTTGAAAAAAAAACACCAAATTTTTTTACACGAAGTTCAAATAATAATAGTTATAAATATTTATTAATTAATAATAATTAAAACCTAAAAAGCAAATCGGCTTATTTCTTTTAAAATTACTAACAACTTTAGAAAACGGATGTCATTGTTGTATTTTTGAAGGAGTACGTGATCGGCTTCGGGTTTTCCAAATAATTTCTTGAAGTTTAAATAATAATAAAATTGGCTAATATAAATTAAAATTAAAATCTGTCAAAACAAAACGAAAAATCTCTCAGAATTTATATATGAATCTTTATGAAAATTACTCAAAATTTTAGAAAACGTATGTCATTATTTTATTTGTGAGGGAGTTACAATCAGGGACATAAAAACTTCAGTTACATAAAAACTTTAACTTTTTAAATATTCCTGATAGGTGATGGAAGTTGTATGGCTGCTACCCGAACCACTCAAAATTATCGACAAACGATAATAGACGTATTTATTTATTTTTGAGGCAGTACCTGAGTACAAATTTTCAGCTTTGTAACACTTTTGGTTCTTAATATATTTGTGATAGATGCTGGGAGTTGTAAGGCAGCTGCTCAAGCCTGTCGCAATTTTAAAGAGCGAGTAGGCCTATAACCTTTCCCTCAATTCAGTAATATACTCTGAAAATTTCATTCAAATCGATTCAGTAGTTTTCGAATCTATAAATAACATAAAGCCAGACATAAAAAATTTCATTTTTATCTTATATATAAAGAAGGATGTTTGTATAGTATGTATGTATGTATGTATGTATGTATGTATGTTTGTGTCAGAACTCCTCCGAGACACATGGACCAATTTCAACAAAATTTTACAGGATGGTTTTTTACTACTTGGAATCGAACCCGTGATATGTTGTTTTCCAAAATTCTGACTGGTTCGGGTACCTGTCATACAACTCCAAGCACCTGACAAAAATATTTCAAAAACCAAAGGTGCTACAGAGTTGAAAATTTGCACACAGTTACTCTCTCAAAAATAAATAAATATAACTTTCACATCTTTTCGAAATTTTGACAGGTTCGGGTAGCTGTCATACAACTCCCAGCACCCGACAAAAAGATTTCAAAAACCAAAGGTGCTAGAGAGCGGATAATTTGCACACAGATACTCTTCCAAAAATAAACAAATATGACTTTCACGTTTTTTCGAAATTTTGACTGATTCGGGTAGCTGTCATATAACTCCGAGCTCCGCAGATCCCTCAAATTTTCTAATAAGAAAAATAGTTTTCATTGGAACCCAACGTACATATGTGTATTAAATTGGAACCAAATCGGTCCAGTTTCTGAGATATGAATTTTTGTTCAAAAAAGCTCTGGCGGAAAGCAGGTCCAACAAATTTGGCAGAAACTGCCGTAATCGGGATCCAAGGTAAAATGTCAAGTCCCTAACTTAACAGGAAGGCTTAAAATGCCTGAATTTCATATGTTATGCAGACCATATATAATTTTCGAATGGAGCTTATTTATTTGACCCTTTTTAGTGCAGTTATTATTGGTACGAAATATTGGTGATAGTCATTCAAAAAGCAAGTTTTTAAATTTTTTTTTTATTTTATTATTTTTAGAGAGGAAGAGAAAAATAAGTGAGGAAAACAGCCAAACAAAATTCTTACTTTTATTTATAATAAAGAAAAAAAATTTTGTTTTAGAAATATTTGCTTTGAACTTAAGCGTACTAAAACTACAAAAAAAAACTTTAGAATCGCAGCTTGATATAAGGTTTTACCAAGCACGGACGTGTATTCTTTGTATTGGTTTTCAAACTTCCCACAAAAAAAAAAAAAACAAAAAACAATTACATATAAAAACATTTAACAGTTAGTTTATTAACAGACAAACATCACATAATACTTCCGTGTTCAAACTAAAAACGAAGAAAAAATTCTAGAAACTTGAAGTTTTCGGCCAACGCCGGGTAACTCCGCTGGTATATATATATATATATATATATATATAGATAGATAGATATCTTATTGTGGTCTTATAATTTTAAATTTATTAAATTATTTAGTTTTAAGGCTAAAAAACTATTCAAGAAGCCGGAAAGTTTCAGATGTACAAATTAACAAATATTTTTAAGATTTCTTAAAATTTTTAAAAAAACAGGTAAATTTCTGGATGCTATTAAATAATTAAACATTATAATTTTTGTTTAAAATTTAACTATTTATTTTTTTTATTTTTTAATTTATTATTTTTATAAATTTTCTTTTTAATAATGATTTTTAACGATTTTTGAATAATAGTAATAACTATTACAATATTTTTCTAAGCTTTAGAAAAATCGTAAAATTTAGTAAAAACTATAAAGAAAATACAAAATTTGTTTTTATAGTCGGGGGCTGCTGCCACCAAACCCCAGCTACTCATTTATTAAAACACTGTTTTTGCTTACAACAGGTAAACGCAGGCGGCAAGTTTTAGTACAAAAATTATATATAGGTAAAAACAACAATTTATAGCTCATATGACTTTGATAAATTTAAAACTATAAAGCCATTATAAAATATGAGTAATAAAACCATGTTTAACCAAATAAAAGAATTAGTATACTTTTTTTTAAGAAAAAAAGTACCTTCATTACAAAATCAAAATATTTAAAATTTTTATAAATTTTTTATGAAATTTTCTCCATATGAAATTTTGTCCCGACATCATAAATTATATGTTAGGAATATTGAAAAAGCTAAGAAAAATTTTTTTTTTGCATGGATTGGTAGGAATCTTCATAGACACAATGAGCCCTGTAGTTTCTATTGTGTGTCAGATTTTTACTGACTAAGCCACTTCTATCCCATTAAAACTGGTCCGAAAGCAAAGAATGGTCGGTCTTTTAATTAACCATTAAGATTAAGTAAATTAGTAAAAAATCCTATTTAAAATAACAAAATTCAATATTTTTCTTCTCAGCCAATTTTTAAAATTCAAATTTTTTGGAATTAAATTTTTATTTTTATTTTATTATTTTTAAATACATATATTATAAATTGTCATATAAATTGGAGAAGCAAGAAAATATGATATTTTATAAAATTGGAAACGTTGTACGTTGAACACTTTAAATTTATATTGAAGCAGGTCAATAATTTTATAACAATAACAATTTCTGCTATAAAAGTTGTTATTTAGCTCGCTGAACTTTATTTTCAAATGAGGATAAAGAAATATTCAATTTCAAAAAACAAAAAAACAATGTTTTTTGCAACTTTTCTACAATTAAAAATATAAAATAATATTAAATAATTATTATTGAATAAAACAATATAAACAGTTAATAATTAATATTAAATAAAAATGTTTAAAAAGTGAACATTGCTTTAATTAAACTAGTGGACTCCTGTGCAATTGCACAGTAGTAACTTTATTTAAAAAGTCCTGAATAACAACATCTTCGTTGATTAATACCAATTTATATGAATCTTATTTTTTTTTCTTAGATAGGTAGGAATCCTCGAAGGACACCAAGTGGTTTCAGTCACGCGCGCGCAAATCAACAATGGTAGTGAAGGCCTTAAATCACTAAGACCACCTCTTTTTTGTCTTTCATACATACCAAATCCATGATAGATCAACTAATGAATTTTTATTCTTAGAAAAAACAAAATTTGTATGTTTTTTTACATAATTTAAATTGTGGTTATGTTTCTGTATTATTAATTAATTTTTTTTGCACAATATTAAACTAAATTTAAATTAAAATTAATTAAAAGTCTTAAAAAAGTGATTTAAAAATGAAATAAAATATAAAAGTGTAAAAAATTAATGTATTTTTCTATTTTTAGTATATTTGGTCATAGTGTTAGCCTATGTTTATATCTCTTTAATCTAAATATGTATCATGACATCAACATCAATTTGACACCAATTACAGTAAAAATCGGTTATAGTCACTACTGGATATATAGGCACAATTCGTTTTTAGTCAACAATTTGACTGTCATCATTTTTTAAAATATTTTTGTATGTATTTTATAGTCAAAAACGTTTGTAGTCAAAATTCTGTTATAGTCAACATTTTTATGAAAGAAAGTAATAAACTTCATAAGTTCATGCAATCGATGTCGTTTATAGTTACATTGAAATATAACACAAATTTTTTCAATGAAACAAAAAAATGAGTCAAAAGTGAATTATTTTATGAAAAAACTGATTTATAGGTGCATATATATGTTCTTTATTACAAATACCAAGTAAAAATATACCGAACTTTTTTTCGAACGTAACGACTCAGTGGCCCCAAGAAATTTTTTTTCTAGAAACACTTTTTTGTTATAATTTAAAACAAATCAATAATTTATTTTCCATCCATTTTATTTTTTATCCATTTTTCTTTTCCACAATTTAATTGAAAGGAAAAAATTTAAAAATTTAAAAAATCAAAAAATCATATAAAAATAATTGAAAGGAAAAATTTTTTTTTTTAGTAAAAACAAAAAATGTCAAAAAGCGTCGTTTACAAACATACAATTGTTTCTGATTACATAACAAAATTGCTATTTATGAATAAAATAAAGTTTAAAATTGTTATACGACATATATTTTAGTGAATTTTGTTTATAAAGGTGAATTTTTTTTTGAATTTTAACTGAAATTTAGCGAATGACTATAACCGTATTTTACTGTATATATTTTTTTTAAATAGCAGAAGCAGATGAACTAACATTTATTATATCATTTTTGAAGAGTATATGATCTGATTTTTGTTTTTCTGTTTTGTTTTCAATTTTTGTTTGTGTTTTCGTTTTTTGTTTAGTTTGTTTGTTTATTTAAAATGAAGGAATTTTTATGAAGCCTTGATGAAGTAAAAATTGTCTGTGATTGAAATTTATTTTATAGTATAGATGTCGCTCAACTTAGAAATAAGCGTCATTTATTTGGTGTAACTATTTGAAATGTTTTAAGTATTCACCAATCACCACCAAGAACTTGCTAAAATTTTAATATGTATTTTTGTAGTGTAATTTATTATTCTTTTAATTCTTGCTTTTTACTCCCCATGTCGTTCATCTTGTATATTATAATATAAGATTTTATATTAATTTTAAATTTATTTTTTCAATAAATTTATATATTTTTATGATAGTTAAAATAAAAAAAACGCCTTTCAGCATACCATATTTAAGCTTGTTCGCTAAATTTCCATTTTCGTTACGTATCTAAAAACTCGCCTCACAGAATGAAGCTCAATATCATTTTGTATACTCTGATTTCTGATACAGGGTGGTCTGAACGCAATTGAAAATCCTTTAAATAGTGATTTTCTTGGACTATATCCGGAAAAAAAATGTTCTGCACATACAGGTTTATTTTTAAATTTAGCTCAATCTACAGGGGTATTAAGAAAATCGGATTAGAAAAATAAGCTTCGATATGAAAGTTAGACCAATATATTCTGCATCACTTTGAATTAGAATTGATGTACCTAATTATCGATAGTGGTATATTATATAGGCTTCAGACATACCAAAATCGTCCTTTAAAAAATTTTCAGATGGGATCGGTTCACCCTGTATCTATATCTAGTCTTTGTATTCTTTTCAAAAATTTATATAAGAAATATTTAATTAGACTGAAAACATAAATTAAGTAATTATGCAAAAAATTTTAATTTCAAAAAGATTTTGTCCTTAAAAATTAAAACTTCCATTTGAAAAGAAAACATTTGGATGTACATAATGTATGTACTTAAAATAAAAATACTTGTTTTTAAAGGAACAAAACTTACACTTAAAGTGAACAGCTTTTTTCTTGAAGCAGAGACAAAGGTGCATTACTTGAAAAACTTTAAAAATGAATAGTTGAAAAATTTGCGATAAAAAACTATGTCAAGAAAATTGATACAATTCAAAAAATTCGTTAATAAAAATGACTGTAGATTAATTCTTTTATTAAAAAACAAGATTTTTAAGTCTAAACTGATCAAAACGGTTTTGTTTGCCATTTCCCCTTGAAAAAAAACACATAAATATTACTAGGGAATACCCTGTGTAATTGCACAGGATTGGTTTTATTTAAAACAAATTATGACACATCTATGTACATACTTAGAAGATCATTATTGAAATGCATTAGAACAAGACAGCTTAATCGCTGATTGACTTCTCCAAATATTCTCTTTTTGACTGAATTGTAGACACAATTTTATATTAAATAAATAAATGAATATAAAAAAATGTGGAATGATTTATCTGTCTAAAGATTGTAACTAATAAAAATTTTGCCAGTTTACTTCACAAATATAGGTTTTATCAATTCTGTTGTGTTGTGTTTGGAGCTAAATTTTAAAATTTTTTTCATCTAGTAAATTTAAGTATAGTTCATAATAAACACTTAAATTATATTGAATTCTTGAAGGATTGCATTACATAAATATACGCTCATCAACCGTGGCAATATGGTCATCCCCAAAATATGACTAATCCGAAATTATTGCTTAATTAAGTCCCACACATAGTAAGGACATTCTTTTTTTATATTATTGACAATAACGTAGGTAGAATTTCCATTCCGTGCCACTTAGGGCTTCAAACTGCAATTTTTACTATATAAGTATAAAGTTATACATTTTGTTTAACTAATTTCTAAATTGCAGATATTTCAATAGAATAATGGTAAATTTTTTTATTTTCTTTTTTAATTTGTTTTTAATTTATTGTATCTTTCTTGTATATAGAAACTAACAATTTGTTTTCGAATCTTATAATTTAACTTTAATTAATGATCTTATTATATCATTAGTTTTTTATTGCAGTTTTATGATCTCATATAAACACATTTTTCCTCTTTAATCGATGGTGGTTTACGTCATTGTGTTGTGGTACAATTTGATTATTTATCTTTACAGAAGGACATGTTTCCTCACTTAGTGTAAATGTTATGTGGAAAATTTTTGTTTGGATTGAGCTTCGATTTTCCATAGATTTAACCATTTTTCTACTTCTTTTAATTAAATGATTGGCAACATATGTTGAAACTCTTTTGGGACACACTTTAAAACTTAAAATTGCTGTATCTTGTCTGCTAAAGTAGAAATGGTCGTTTGATTGTGGTTAGATATATCTGACGCACAGATACAATAAATATAAGAGTGTACCTAAGACACTGATACTTTGGGGGACTACAGATTGAATTGGACGTGCGTATGAGGAGTAGGTTTTGTATTTGACAATAAATTTTTTCACTGTGATGTAACTTTTTAATAACTCGTTGACAAAACTTTTGTTTAAAAAAATATTTTCAATTGTGTAGATAAATTAAATATATCATATTTTGAAAATATAAATTGAATATTCCAATAAAAATAATTTAAAGATTTTCAGTATAAATCCAACATAAAAAGTTTGAAACAACTTCTTTGGAGAGCCAATAACTTTTATGTTCTAAATGAAATACAAAAAATGTACACGACATTAACAAAAAAAAAATGGGATTTTGTACTAAATAACTTTTATGGTTTTCATTTGCATATACTTTATACATAATATAAAAATATTTTTATTAACTTCAGTTTTCAATTGCGTCATTTAGACTTTGTTTTTCCTTTTTTTTACTAAAGATTATAATTTTAAAAGTTTTGTTTTTTTATTTTTTTATTTTTATTTTATTTTTTATATTGTACAATGTACGCGTATTATAATGAAATTCTCGTCAAATCAATTTTTAATATACATTAGTTGCCATTCCTATTTATATTACACATAAATATATATATCAAAATATATATGTATGTACATATATACAATTTGATCCATATAATATAACAATGAGTTGTAGTACCATCAGCATCATCAAAATCATCATCATTTAATCTCAAAATACAGTTAGATAAAAAGTAACTTTTATATTTTTCAACTTTATTTTAATAGAATTCTTTTTTTTCTGTTTGCCTCCTCTCTGATCATCTCTTTTTATATTAACTTAAGAGGAAAACAAAAAAAATAAAAAGAGAAAAACAAAAAATAATGCAGAGAATTCAAAACTTTCAATGATTCAAAACTTTTGTTTGTATGAAAAGTTTTCAACGCACTCTGTGTTCCATTGTTTTTCTGAAAATTTATTTTTGAATTTTATTTATACCCAGTAGAATTGACTTCTTTTAATTGGTATAATAGTTTTTATTATTCATTTAGAATAGAAAAGTTTTATTTCTGTAATATAATCAAAAAATGGATGAACATGGTACTTCAAATTCATTGAATAATCATCAAACATTCAATATGTAAAATGAACACTCATTAAACGTTAAATTGTCGAGTGTAACAAGCTAAGAAATGAAGTATCAAGCTGTTCCAATCATAACTCGTGCTTTTACTTACAAAAAATTATTGAAAAATAGCTTATGGGAGTTGCGAAAGACATCTTGGGTGGAATAGACATCTTGTTACGGGGAACGTATGTCATTATTTAATCTGTAAATCGAAGTAAATTGAAAAAAGTACGGTACAAATATCTGAACCATTTCAGAACCAATTTTCATTGTTATTGTTTTACATGATAGATATTTAAAAGGAGATGTAGCGCAACTAAATATTTTTTTCAAAATTCTTTAATTTTCAATTAGAAATTTTAATTTCAAATTGGGCCTCATATATAAGTATACAAATATATTTAACAAATTCACCAAGTAGAATCTCTGTACTTTTCTTCCTCGATAGAATTAAGTTAAATTTAATTTTATTTTTAAATAAATATTATTATGTATGTGGTTCTTGTCTAAGATTAATCAGTAAAAACCATTTATATATAGGTCAAGGATAAATTGAAATGATGGAAAACCATTTGTAAAGAAATTGTATACGGTTTTTTTTCAAACTTCCTTGAATTTTGACTAGCAGGCGAATACTAGTGAACAAATTAAAAGTGATATGGTTTCAATAGTAGTAAAGATTATTTAGAAAAGTCGACATATAAGTCCACCAAAATTAAAATTGTGATAATAATATGAATACTAATAATTATACACACAATAATTTGGTTTTTGTTTTTTTTTTTGTTTTGTTGGCTTTGTTGAACATTTTATTAAATCAACTAATTTAAATGTTGTTACTTATTATTGAGTAAGTTAATTTTAAAAAATTAATTTTATTTTTATGATAAACAAATTGTGTTCCCAAATAATTTCAAAGAATAATAAAAAAAAATCTTTAAGACTAGAACTACCGAGTAATCACATGAAACAACCCTTCCACCATATCACCTGGCATCCCGTTAATCGAAAATATAGGAACTTTGTGATACGTGAATATCAGAACCCGTTTAGATATTTTTACATGACTCGGAAAATTTTCATTATGTCTCAAAATACCACCGACTCACTGAAGAAATTTTCTTTTTATTTGAGACAAAGCTAAAAAAAAACAAAAACATTTAAAAATGAATTTATTTTATAGCTTTTATTTTATTTTATTTTAATTTTATTTTTTCATTTAAAATATCTTAATAGGAACTTTCTAGTTTGGACAATAATCAGCAATACTAGCTAAATAATATGATAGCCTATCCTGTATTTACATTTTAAATAGAATCCTTAATCAAAATATAAACCTAGATGTTGTAGTAAGACAGTAATTCGGTTTACTTACGGTGATTACTATGATGAATAACGGTAATTAATAAATGCTAATTTAAATAAATCAGGTTCAAGGTAATAAAAATTTCCAAAGAACTATAATTCTACTATTCTAGTATAACTATATTTTTCAATGTGGTATTAAAGGAAAAAAGTTTATGTGGTTATGTGGTTTATCTATATAAGCCGCTTTTATAAGTATTCTGATGATTTAGTGATGGTTATCATATGGAAAAATATTACGGAGAATTAGAAAAAACAATGAATAAAGATACAGACAAAAAATTAATGTATGGATGTCAAAATTAAAAATAACAGCAAACATAAAAAAAAATATATATATGGTAATAAAAAACAATACCAATACATTATTAAATATAATAATTCAAAATTCAAAAATTGAAATAACACAAACTTATAAGTACCTTGGCCTAATACTAGATTCTAACTTGAAGTGGAGTTCACAGTGTAATGAGGTTGCAACTAAAGTTAGAAGAATAGCCGGGGGAATACATATTCAAAAACTTTACATATGATACAAATGATCCAAAACAGAGCCATCAAGAACTTCCATGGATTTGAAAAACGAAGGCCAACTGTTGATATACATTCATTCTTAAAAATTTTGCTAATTGAACTACATTTAAAGATGTCACAAGCTTTACAAATATACAAAACAAACTAATAAAAACAAACAAACTAATTATACACATTAAGGAAATACACAAACATAATATATGTAACTCAAATTTAATAAGAAAAAATCGAAAAAATAAATTCAATGGTTTAGACGGAATCGAATAGAATTAAAAACATCTGTAAAATCACCATCAATAAAATCAAAAATAAAATCCTTTTTAAAGTTAATAAAATAAAACTTGCAACATAGTTTGCTACCAATAATAAGGCACCTGATAATCTAACATACATAGTTACTATAAATCATAATTAACTTATTTAAAATGTCAGCGTTGAGTTTTAATATGGATTTTTGTTATTTTTCGTTTTAATTCTTTACTACAGTCGTGTACTTCTTACTTTGAATTTTTTAACTTGTAAGGTAAATTGTAAATATTTTATAACACTCTGTTTAATACTCTCCCTGAGCTTCAAGCTCTTTTAGAGAAAATTATAATAATATATAAAAAAAAAATAAATAGCCCAATCGATTCAAACTATTGGATTCCATCTTTAAGAATCTAGAACCACTATTGTTTATAACAATTTAACCCATCCACCTGTGATGCAAATTATTATATTAGGCCTAAAATTTTATGAACATACCCGGATATTTTTTGACTGTTTGTAATAATTTTGCACTTATTTTTTTTTGGGGAAATAATAGATAGAAATTATTCTGGAAAACAAAATTGGGGATCTGATCGAATTTCTCAATCGCACAGGGTTGTTCTAGTACTGAATTCTTTGCGAGAGTGATATCCTAAAATAACCAATAAGAACAAATTGATTACTCTAGTCATGGTATCGGAAACAAACAATTAAGTGATAGTTAGTTTTGCAGATGCAAATGAAATAGGTAGTTCCACCTAACTACCTATTTATTTACCTACCTATCAATTGTTTTATTTTAGGCTGCTAGTCAATTTTTAAAAACACGTTCATGTTGACTACATCCATAAATTTCAAAATAAATTGTATTATTAGATTTGTGCTATTCACCTTAATCTAGTTAGCTTTATGTTTTTTTATCGTTTATCTGACTTTCCGGATTCTAATTACTATACTCATTATATAATATAAAGTATAATTTTCTCGTTGTCCCATTTTCTAATATGCTTATTGAAAAATAAATCAAGTTGGGTACGAAATTCTCAAAACAAAATCCACAAAAACAAAATCCTCAAAGCCTAAGTTTTCGAAAGCAAAATTTCTAAAAACCATAGTAATTTGTTCCTGAAATTTTTGTGCGTGGAAATTTTTTTTTCAAAAATTTTGTCAGTCTCGCAAATAAATTCTATGTTTAAAATAAAGTTTAAAACAGTTACTGTCGATTTCAACTAATTTTCAAGAATTTTTTTTAGTTTCTATACAACTTTTATCTTCAAATTTTTAGTTGTATTGTAGTAGAGATTTAATCAGTAATATTCAAAATTTTGATATACAAATCCCTTCATCTATACACTGATAACATTTTCACAATACAATAGAAAATAGAACAATACGATAGAAAATACGAGTAAATCCGATGATAGTATAGTATAGTATAGCTGATATTAGTTGAAATTTAATTTGTATTTACTCATATTTACTTAATGTTTAGTGCACAAAAAAATATCTGTTAACGCTTAGGATAAAGACCTACGAATGTATAGCTTGGACTAATTGATTATTGTAGAAAAAAAAATATCCCTATGATCAGTAGGGACATTTTGAATAAATGTATCAATATTACACTTGAACTTTTGTAGATTGTGATTAGGTATATTTTTGCCTTGGGGAAGCACGTTTGTTGGAATATAGTTCCACATTTGGGAAAATTTGACTACAAACGAATTACCATAGCCACCTTGGAATTTGCACTGAGTAGGGGAGGGACTTGATGCCTCTCTTGTTCCTCCGCGGAAATATTTGAGAGGTGGCTTTAAAGGTTCAATTTCGTCTTAAAAATTGCCTAAACCTACGAGATATCTATAAAATAGAGAAAATGCTCTAACACCAAGACAATTTTCAATTGGTACAAGGTAGGATGTCACATTAGGGTTGTCAATAAGAGAGAATAGCATTCTTTTGAACTTTATCAAGAAAATTTAGTGGGGTTCGTGATGCATCGGCCCATATATGTGAATTTTATTCCAACTTGGGTCGTATGTATGATTTATAGATACTTAGAATATCCTGAGGAGAAAAATAAGTTTTGCAGCGACTCAAAAAACCCAAACATCTCGGGGCATTTTTAGCAATCTCAAAGATGTGATAATTTCATATAATTTTATTGTTGAGCTTCATGCCCAGGATATTCAAGTGTTCAGTTCGCTGAATACGACCACCCTCGAATAATAGGATGGGGTTGAATGAGGTAGTTTTGCGCGAGAATAGATAGCTTTGAGTCTTGGAGGTGTTAAACTCAACTCTATTACTTTTCCCCCAGTTGAAAATAATGTAAGTCATGATTCATAGTATCAGTAACTGGTATTGTAGCATGTGATTTTCGAAAAAAAATCGAAGGATGCTTCTAGAGTGCTGTCGTCTGCAAAACTATGGATAGGATTGAAAGTTGATTGGAGAAGATCGTTAATAAATGTCAAAAAGAGAGCAGGAAGGAGAACTGATCCTTGAGGAACACCAGTTAATATGATTTTTGTCGGCTATGAATCCGTCAATTAAGGCACGAATCGAACGATTCCAGAATTTCCAATCCATTTTATGCAATATAATGAAATAATGAAATATAAGTCATTTTTCGTGATAGATTAATTAGTATACTTCAGTAAATTAATATTTATTTACTTAAATTCATTTCGAAAAAAATACTCAAAACCTATTACTGTTCCATCGGACGTTCTATTCCTCCTTCTTATAGGCGCCGATTCGGTATTAGCAATTATATCATACTAAATCTAACATAACTAATTTTTCATTTAGTCATTCAACTCTTCAATTGAAAAAAAAATTATCTTTATTTCACTCTTTCCAATCCAATACAAATTTATCTTTAGATTACAAGGGAATATCTAATAAAAACTTTGGAAGTATCCTATAATTCAATAAATCAACTCAATATTTTCTCATCTGTTTTTATATTTTTATTTATAGGTATATCAATATTTATTCATCATTATATTTTATATATTAAGTGGGTGATTATGTCTCGAAAAAAAGTTTTTCCTCAATTCTTTTATTACCTATATACTCATAGAATAGAGCAACAGCTATTAGAGTAAACAAAACCAGAAACTTTTATCAGTCTCAAGTGAATTTTTGTGTAAAATTTTGTTATATTTTCCAAACCACAAAAACACCTATACTAACATCTTTTTATCATAGATTGTAATTGAAATTTTTGGTTTTCCCTATTATTGGTATTGTACATGTACATTCATTCAAAAACCAATTGAAAATTCAATTTTATTATTAACATCAGAGGACTTCTAAAATAAACAATAAGTAATATAAAATGAGGTTACTAGTTAGGATAATCTATCGCTATATCGTAGTTTATTTTTCCATTTTGACAGCTCCCTCTCTATATATATTTCGTTTCAGTTTCAATGAATAAAATTTAAATCTTTTTAATAGCTAAACGTTGAAAACAACTCATACTAAAGTTTATGATGTAGATTATGAATATACATATACATATTACAACTATACCATTAAAATCAATATTTATTACACTACTACTTTACTAACTATAATAAACAATGTGAATATTTATGTGAAAATGGAAAATAAAAAAATATATTGACTTTAGGAAATAAAGTGAAAGTGGAAAGGTGTGAAAGGAAGGAGAAGGGGGTGATATATTATTGATCTGTTGTATACTGGAAGAAAAACATAACAATACTAATAAAATCTGAATAACAAATTTTTGACAGTATTATTTTTTGGCAAACATTCACCTTACAAGTCTATAAATATTGATTATTATTATTATTTTTTTTTTTATTTTCTGTATTATACTTTTATTAATAGATGTCGCAGGTGTCAATAAAAAGTTGTGTAAAAAGAATAAATTTGTAATAAATAATTGTTGAATGATGTCCAAATAAACTCAACTTAGTTCGAGTTTGAATATTGAATTATAGGTGAACATTTGTTACGCTCTTTCTTGAAAGGGATTAAGAATGAAGCTTTGAGGAAGTAGAAAGAATTTTTTTTAATTGATATTGACTAAGGATTGTAAATACTGAAATTTATACCTTGTTTGAAACATTGCATGGAACTAAGGAAGTATTTTTGTGTTAAATGGTTTAGTTAAACGATTAGTTAGACTAATGGAGGAAAAAAATCAGTCTGTAAAAATTTAAATTTAAAGTGGTATTCCAAACCGTTTTTAAGATATAAAATACCTTTAGTATTCTCTTATTGTTATATGTACTTTAATTTAAATCTCCTTTGAACGTTTAATGTGTGTTAGTTATAAGATATTTTTTATGAATTTTTATGAATTTCTAAGAGAATTAAGATTTATAAAAAAAAAAAATGATCGGTAGAGACATTTTGAATGAATTTATTAATATTTCTGTTGAAGTTTTGAAAATTATAATTTGTTATATTTTTGCATTGTGGAAACACGTTAAATGGAATACAATTCCACATTTAATAAAATTTCAATACAAATAAATTTCAACAGCCAGTTTTAAAGCACCTGGAAGTTTCCTGTGTACAGGGTTTGTACTTAAAGCTTCTCCTGTTACTCGGTGGCAATCTTTCAGTTGACATTAAAGTTTTTAATAAAGTATACCTAAACCTACGAGATATCGAAAATAACGAAAGTGTTCCAACCAGATTGTCAAGTGGCAATAGGTGGGACGTCACATTAGTGTTGGATATAAAAAAAAACCCACTTTTGAAGTTTGTTCAGGAAATCCAGATTTGTGAATTGCATTTCAACCTAATGTAAAATCTATAAACATGTCAGATATCCTGGAAATATACATTATGCAGCGACTGAAAAAAATTATACTATGCCTTGCACAATTTTCTGCAATGCCAATGATAATTTTCTTGTTTATCAGGGTCAGGTCAAGTGTTCAATTCACTGAATACGTACACTTTTGAATATTAAAATGCGGTTAAATTGGGAAATTTTACAATATAGACAGCTTTAAGTTTTAGAGGTGTTCAACTCAACTGTATTTAATTTATTAATTAAAAGTTGAATGCTCTTTCGCTTATAATTTATTTTTTTTTTGTAAATATCAATATTTCAGAAGCACTTTGCTTTCTTCATTAGTACTTTCGATTAATTAAAAACTCTATTATTTTTACCCTAGTCAAAAATGTTGACCAAGCGATGTTATAAGATGGATGCTGACCATCATATTACGTTTAGTATCAGTAGCTGGGAGTGTTGCATGTGATTTTTGAAGACAAGCTAAGGACGTTATTAGAATACTGCCAATTGCAAAATTATAGGATTGAAAGGTGGTTGTAGAAAAATTGGTAAATATCAGAAATAGAATATACGGATATTGGAACGAGTAGTTTGAATCGAATTGAATTTACGTTACATTTTGTTTTGTGATATGACAATGTGTTGCTGCATTGTTCTCAAAAGTAAGCTCAAGGATCATCCCTATCATTTTAAAAAATAAATACGTTATCTGCTGCAAAAAAAATTTTGATTTCATAAAAAATATTTCTGTAATGAGATTTTTATTATCTAAAAATTTACATTAAATTTTTTACGCTTAATTTCTAATACCAATAAAATATTTTAAATAGAATTAAGTTCAACCTATGTTCATATGGAAGTAAAATGGATTTGACCATTGGAAGTTATGCGAAGCAAATTTTAAAAAAAAATGTTGCATTGCTTCAATCCTATTAATATGAACATCACAGAAAGGTGACCAAACTTGACTAGCATACTCCAAATTTGGTCTAACGAGACTAGAATACAAAGATTTGAGGACATAGGGATCGTTAAATTTCTTTGACCAACATTTAACAAAACCTAGCATAGAATTAGCTTTATTGATAATATTACAAAAATGTGATTCAAAGTAAAGCTTGTCGTCAAACTAAACTCCTAAATCTTTAATTGAGCTTTATAAAAATTTTCATGTCATCCGCGTAAATTGTCAGTTAACTATTAAAAATTACTGAACAGACATCATTAACCGAGATTATAAAAAAAGCGGTCCTAAATGAATGCCTTGTGGGACTGCTGAATTAGCATAAAAAATTTAGAAGTACTTTTTATAAATAAAATACTAAAAGATCTATCGGTTAGAAATGATTTAACCCATTTCAGAAAGAATTCTGGAAAACCAAGTATCCTTAATTTTAGAAGTATCATTGCATGTGGTAAAACATCAAAGGCTTTACTATAATCGGTATAGATAACATCCGTTTGAAAACCTGCTTCCATATTTTATTAATTTATTTTTTTTTATTTAAAAATTCTCGCAAAAGTTGAAACTGACTCAATAAGATTAGTAACTGTGGGTTTTTGATCCATAAATCCATGTTGGTTGTGAACTAAAAAAGATTTATAGTGATGCAATCATACAATATTAACTCAAAAAGTTTAGGAATGGAGGAAAGTTTCTCGATTGGTCTATAATTAGATTTCATTTTTGTCGTTCTTCTTATGAACTGGTTTAATAAATTAATGCTTCCAAATAGAGAGAAAAACTCCTGATTTTAAAGAAGAATTATATATTAATAAATATTAGAATTAAAATATTATATATAATATTATATATAATTGATATATATTTTCAATTAGTAATATAATTTCAATAAGTTCAATTTTAAAATGTTGGCCTAGCTTATTCAGATCGTATATTTATCTTAAAAGAAAAAAAAATAGATTTAAGTTTGGTTCCCATTTCCAGAAAAAAAAACCAACACCATTAAATAAGAAAAATAAAAATATAATTAATTTTGAATACACTACCTACATCTACATATAAAATAGGGTAATGCCTCTAATATTTGTGTATATCAAGGTTAATGTGACACAATTAAAAATCATGATATTACATATTTTGTTTTTAATTACTTAATAATATTCTATAGAAAAAATGTTCAGTAAAACTTCTATTAAATTAAGTGGAATAATAAATTTTTAATTAAAATCATAATTTATTAATAATTAATAAATGTATACATATATATATATATATTTATTATATACAAGTAGTAGTTGATGATAAAAATCTAATTTTATATAGGTAATAAAATAATAACTACATACTTATATACATATATACATTATGCGAAAACAAATTAAAGTAATTTAAATTATTTGTATTAAATTTGTAAATTAAATAATTTAATTATTATAATAATTTTATTATTATTTAATTAAAATATTTTAATTTATTGCTATTTTATTCCATGTTATTTATATTTGTAATTTTAAATTGTCATGTTAATTTCATTATTACAAATTATTTGCGTAAATTGAATTCCGTGTTAATTAAATTTTAATTAAACATTAAAGATATTTTGATTAAATTTAAATTAGAAAATATGTACTTAAATTAAGCTTAATATAATTCATTGATACTATAAAATGTTCTGCTATGAATTAGAAAATATGAGCAAAAACTACTTTAGCTGTTTATTAAGAAGTTAAATTTAAATTTTGTAGACCAGATAGCAATGTCTGACAAGTTTTATGGGTTTTAAAATTAACAAATATGAAATACGATATTCTTCGAAAATTGTGAATGATTTTTTAGAAGTGTAGCTGTGTTGATAAAATCTAATGGTTGGTTGTAGAATTATTTTAAAATCTCATTCATAAATTGTTCATGGAGAAACTATATGGTAGTTTTTTTTTGTGAAAAGCAAAGGATTTTCGAAAACAATTTGCTTATAGAGCTTAATGGATGTAATATGAATATGTGACTTAATACCGTCACTAAAGTGTTTTCTTTATGGTTCATTTAAAATTCTAAAATTTATTTTATATTAAATTTATTTTACCTTAAAATATAGTTTTCAATCTGTCATAACAAAGATTATTGTTTCAACGTTTGTAAATGTCATATAAAGGTATTATTATAAATCAGATCAATATCTGATCTGATTTTCGTGTCAAATACACAGATAATCAAACTATTGTTTGCAAAATGAAAAAATGTAAAAAAGTAATTTTATATTTTTATTTTAAGGTACAGTAAAAGAGTTTATTCATTTGTTTTCAATCACAGCTTGTTTATTATTTCAGCAAAATTAGAAAAAAAAATAATTCTTGGCTAAATTTGGTATCCATATAAATAAACAATATAAATATTCTGATAAAATTTATAAATTCCTTTAACCCTAAGTTTTGAAAGCTGTTTACTAAATTAACTTTTGTTGTTGGTCCATTTCGTCATCAATAAAAACTATCTCAATCCGTCGACTTGAAGTCCCATACAATAAGCGGAAGTTTTCCTAATTTTATAGTTGGTATAATATTTTTAGCTTGTGAGGCCTGTAAAAGCTTTTGCCACCCTTTAGTTCGACCGTCGTCGGACAAAACACAACCGTTAAAAATCCGGTTTCTTATGTTTAGTTTTGACAAAAATGGTTTTTTTTCATGCATTTCTCGATTTATATTTATACAATGATTTTCTGACAGTTTTATGACAAATTTCTACTCCACATCTTTTTTGCATTTCTTTTGCTAGGCTTCGTAATGATTTTTGTTATTATTTTTCTCTCATCTCAGGAAGTTAACTTTTTAGATCTACCTGTCGAATTATTTAATTCTAATTTATTCTCATTTTCAGCTCGGCTTATGATATTATAACTAGTTCTTAGCTTTAAATTAAATATCTGCAACAATTGTTTGGCATTTTTACCTTTTTAGTAGTTAAAATAAACGAATTGTATGATGTCGTGTCCAGATCTTTTATCAGGTATTTCGTCGGCCACTTTAGTTTATTAATATAAAAATAATTATTTTCGGCATAAACTGACCTAGTAAACCAATAAATTATTACTAAAATTAAAGCAAAACAAAAACATTTTGTAAGTTGTAACAAACAACTGAAATCATAAACTCGAAATGGCCAGCTCAGAAATAATATTTTTAATTATGAATGCTTTATAGATATTTTGCAAATAATTAATTGAAATTTTATTCTGTTGAAGTTTTCAATACCTATAAAAAAAAGTTCTATGTAACCGTGATATCAATGTCGAAACAAAAATCCGGTTCGTTGAGTTCTGTGGTTGGTGCTCCTCTATGGTATGGAAGCGCGGACACTGAAAATAACAACAATGAATAAGTTTGAAGCATGCGAAATGTTTGGGTATACCGTAAAATACTGGAGATATCATACCTCCAATCGGTGGAAGAACTAATGCATGCAATGCAGGATAGAGACACCTTCGGCAATGTTATCGCAGGCATCCAGTAGTGAAGATGGAGCTAAAGAAGAAGCCAATCTCCAAGAAAATCACTGCTACAATTTCTGCCATATTTTAAAAACTCTGTTACGACTATTTCTTGAACGCAATATTTCAATTTTGAAAATTTGATTTTCAGAAATAAAGAAACAAAAAAAAATAATATAAAAAAATTAAAATTTAGTTAATTTCTTAGAAATTGAAGACAGTTAATTTCTTTTACGAATTAATATTTTAGAAAAAATAAAGTGTCAAGAGAGAGTTGTAATATAACTCATCAAAAAGTTTTTTGGCATTTACATTACCAAATATCAGTTTTATTTCGTTTCAACCTTTTTTTTTTTTATGTAAATTGATATTTTTTTCTAAAGAAAATTTTGTTTAAGAACATTGAATTAAAATATTGAAAATTATATCTAAAACTTTCTGTAGTGGTATAAGTTCAAGAAAAATAAATTTTATGATCATAAATAAAATGAAATATCCATGAAATATTAATTTAATGCTTTAAATGTCAAAGCAATTTCAAATTGATGTAAATGGGAATTAGTTAAGAAAATTTTTAATACATTAAAATAAAAGGCCACACTCCCTTCTTTGTGTATTTATTAATAAGTCATTATAACACTTTGATGAATACAACCAGATCACTTTTGGATTAAGTAGTTTTAAAATTGCTATAATATTAGAAATTCATTTTTAATTATGTATACGTATACCTATATAGATATGCATATATATAATATATATTTTTGTTATTTTAATTCAATATGTAAGTGCGAATACAATTAGTAAGAAAATTTTTCATCCACATTTATTTTATTTTAATTTTTCATGCTTTTTCAGGATTTAAACTGTCATCACCTTAATCTATAATAAATTTAAAATAATAAAACAGAAACACCAAATGTTGATTTTTCAATGGAATTGCTCATTTCAACCCTTCTGTCCATACCTACATACCCGAGTATGTTTTCCTATTTTCGTCTTGAATAATTCCACCTTTATCCATTCAAATGAACCCAAGATTTATGATTCCTCAAATGGGACTGTAATTAGTTTTTTGAAAAATAAGTCAAAACGTGTATACATATATCCTACTTTAGGAACCTAAAAAAAATTGTGATAATTCCACAACATAAAATAGATAAAATAACAAAAATTCTAGGAGTTAAATTTTTCCATTTTTCACGATAATAATATGGTTTTATTTCAAAGGGAACATTTGGACTCAAAATTTTTTCATATAATATGTACTGCATACCGGGGTATGTTAAGTGTTGAGGGAAAGTATATTTTTTAGGTATATACAGAAGGGTTAATAGAAATTTGAGATTTTTTTATTTTTTTAATTTAATTTTTAAAAGAATGATAGTCTCGAACATGAGACTTATGAGGAACCATTCGTTTACCTCCTTATGAGCATCGATTAAACCTAATTCATTTGGATACCCTACAGAAAAGGAGGGAAATTGCTGACATAACTTTTATTGTTGAAATTTTTAAACGTAATATTATCTCTCCACCTATTTCTGATAAAATTGTTATTAACACCAATTCTCGACTTCGATCGGTTAATCTTCTTACTGCGGCACACCATAGACTAACTACGATAGATTTGAACCCATTAACAGAATGCTAATATTGGGAAATAAATATAAGGTCTTAATTGGCTTCTCCCTCTCAAAGTCTATTTTTAAAAAATAACTACACCAATTAAACTAACTACAAACCTACTCATGACATTTCTTAGTATTTAGTAGCCTTGTTAAATTGTACAACTTCTTTAAGTTCATAATTATATAAAAAAAATTAATTGTATTTTGTTTTATTTTTAGTTTTCCTTTTTTTTCCTCAAATGTTAATTTTTATAGATAAATTTTCAACTGTGATTGGCACATTAGAGTTATCTACTTAACGGTTGGTAATAAAAACTACTTTAAGGCTGCAAGTACTCCAAGAAAGTGTTTAGAGCTGAAATTTCGCAGTCATAGCCTCCTTTGCCAGTTTGGGACTATTAGCCGCCTTTTTTTATTTATTTAAACAAAATGTATATTAATTATTATATATATATTGAAAAATTTACGCTAAATAAAATAATTCTTAGCAAAATATTTAGAACATAAAATTATGTAAGATATTTTTAAAAATACAAATTTTCCCGTAGTACAACTGTATTAGTCTCAACTATAAGTAAATTATGAAGAAATCTACTTCTGAAATTTACAACACTCAATTAAATTATTTTGTAGAACCATTCTAAAAATTTGCTTAAATACCCTCCCTTCGAACAATTTTACTATAATACTATGGGACGCTTCAAGTGTTCATTTTTACACAGTTAAAATGTCCAGATGGTCCAAAACTGGTTGCAGAGATTCATTTATTGTATAAACTACCAAAATGTGAAACATGCTTCCATCGCATGTGCTCCCCTCCAATAGAAATGTTCCATTTTACATTTTACAACTTTAAGCCAACTCTCCCCTATCATCCTATTTCCCTTCTACCCAAACATAAAATAATTTTGTATAATATCCTTAGTTTTTGGATAGAGTGACTGACATTCAAATTATAATATTTTTCAACCTACATACTTGTAATTTTCTTATGTATTTATTCAAATAATAAATACTATTTCTCTATTGAAATATTATTTTTTTCGTTAGGTTATTACTATTGTAAATCACTGTATCTACTACATGTACCCATTCATTTGTAATATAACCAAATACCATCAAAAACAAATGCTTCTATTAAATGAAAAACTGTATAATAAAAATTTTAATAATTATTTTTTAAGTTGTGGTCTTGATATTCTTTGGTTAATGGTAACTGTATATGAAAATTGGTTAACCACCAAAAATTAACTTTTTACCTTGATGGGTACTCAAAACAAAAAACAACAACAAAAAAAAACAAATTTTATAATTTATGACATTTAAATAGATAAAATAAGTGAAGGATCCAGTTTTTTAATTTGTTTGTGGTTGTGGTTCTAAAATATTTAACATTAAGCATTTATTAAATTAGTATATTAGCAGAATGTTTGATATGTAAGTGCATTATTTTAAATGCTAGTTTTTAGAGTCTCGATAATATACATTTGAACCATACGCGTCAAGTAGAGTGACCAAGATGAAGTAACTTAATAATGTGAAAGTTGATGTCCAGAATATTGGGGTAAAAGATTGAAGAAATTATATGGAGAAGAACCTTGAAAGAGACCAAGGCTCTCAACAAGCTGTAATGCTATTGAAAATAATCAGAAAATTTATATTAAATAAAGATATCTTATTGAATATAGTATATTTACCTTTTATTTTTATTAAATCAATTACAAAACAGTGAAATAGTCTGCAAGTAGTAAAAGGCAAATAATCGACCATTTTCAAAATTATACAAATTTAGCTTAAGATATTATTTTACCCATACACATATACCCATTACATTACACACATTTACCCATACACATATTTAGCTTAAGATATTATTTTACCCTTTTGGACTCAGGTGAAGGAAGTTTGAATTACTCTTTGAATGGAATTATGATTTAATTTATCAAACATAATTTGAGAACTAGAAATTTCAATACAACTGTTCAAAATTAGACCCATGTCAATTTCACACAAAAATTTTACTCAATTAATTTACAATCCAACATCATTTAGTGGGTTACTAAGTTCGGAAATACCCTGTATAGTGTATACATACATATATGATTAATATAAACATAAAATAAAAATATTTAATGCAATTTTAGTTTAATTTCTCTAGCGAATATAAAATTTGAATAACATTTTAATTTAGAAACTTCCTGTGCTTCGTACAATTTTTGTTCATTGTAACGTGATTTTTTGCTCTATTATTAAATGGAAATTTGGAAATTTTTATAATAATTTGTATTAAAATTTGACCCAAAAATTATTAGAGCATAGAGGAGAGAACTAAAATTTTGTTATTTTAGTTATTGTTTTTTTTTTTTTGTCGAAAATAATTAGGAACAATTTTGTTACGAACCTGAATTTTTTCTATTTTTTGTTTTTATTGTATTTCAATTAAAAATGTGTTGTTTCATTTGGTTGAATTGTTACCTAAAAGCATTTCGTCTCACCATAACAGAATCAACATTTTAGGATTCAAAAAAGCACATTTTAAATAAAAGGAGAGAATTAAACCATAGAAAAATTCTTGGAAAATTGTTTTCGTTTCTGTCATTGTTCGTTGGCAACAGCAAAGCACTACAATACATTTATATTTTGTTTATTTTTCGTGTTGGTTCCATTCATATTTCTAGTAATTATCAAACAAAGGCTTTTTATTGTCACAAATATTATGGAATACTTGAAATATCTGAACTGATATTATTTTACTTTTAAAGTGAGCCCGTGAATTTAAATTGTTTTAAAATATGGTTATGCATACCTATATAGATTATAATGGAAAAGGACTAATAATTAATTTTCACTTTGTAATGATTTTAGGAAACTATATGTATTAATAGGAAAATTCTCTTTTTTTAATTTCAATAGATCAGTCTATGAGATACTAAAGTGATAACTGTTAAATATTGTGGAATATTGTACAATAAATGTTTTTGTATTTGCAAGAGAATTCCAAGAAATTTATTATTATTGTACTGCACAACTGGAACATTGTTCAGATAATTGAAATGATCAACTATCGTAAATTTTGTCTATATACGTATTTTTTGTTTTCTTTTATTGTAATAATTGCAATGTAATCCTATTGTAATAATTGCAATGAAAAGACGATATGGTACAGTGTTATCAACTAGTTGTAGTTATAAAATATTTATTTACGAGCATTATGAATACACAAAATGTTATTCTGCATATTTGACCATGTGATCATGGTGAAAATGGTTGAAGAAGAACAAAAGGGTTTGTAGTTATTTGCCACCCTCTTAGTCTTTAATAAGGATTAAAAATTAGAGGAACCGTCATAGCTCATACAGTTTTCCTCTTGTGTTGGAGAATACTGAAATTATTCCATTTTATTCTTCCAAGCCATTAAGAATTTTAAATAAGGTTTATCTGCTACAGTTTTAAAGTCCTATGTTCTTGAAATTTCAGGGTTGGATATGAAATTGTCAATACAAAATTCCCACACCAATGTTTAAAAATATACAAAATCTCCAATGGAAAAATTAAAATTATAATTTAATGATAATAAGGAGATATTTCCTGTTTTTTATTCAACAACGACTACACAAAACAAATCTTTTTTCTCAACTCTAGAAAAAAGAAATATTTCAGTCTTTGTACCCACCAAACTAAATATAAGTTTGTTCCAAAATAAATAAATTTTTCCAAAACACATTATAGTCCTCTTTTTCGAAGACTCATACTTTGTCGATCTTTTAAAAAACAGTTTAATTGTTGGTGGCCATTCGTTTCGCTCTCTAAATCTATTCAGCAAAATGGTACATTCCAATTTTAATAACTAAGATTTAAATGGCTAGAAAATTTGATTTTGAAAAATGGGATTTTTATGGATTTTTTTACGGACCTTGTCTTACAAAGGATTTTTGTTTTGTTAAAAATGTCATAAAATTTTCCAAAACTTAAAAAATTATTTGAAAAAGACATAAAAATACTAAAAAAGTATTGTTCAGAGCCTATGAAGGCGGTTTTTTACGAGCACAAATTTTTAGCTCAGGTTTAGGTTTTTGAAACATTTTTTCAGGGTGCCAGGAGTTGCAAGGCAGATATTTTAAAATTTTGAAAAAAAATAAAAAGCAAATTTATTTATTTTTGAAAAGTTATCCCAGTACAAATTTTTAGTTCTGTAACACCATTGGTTTTTGAAAAATTTTTGGGGGGTGCTCGGAGTTGTATGACAACTACCCAAACCGGTCAAAATTTCGAAAAAATGTGAAAAGCGTATTTGTTTATTTTTGAAAGAGTACCTGTGTGCAAATTTTCAGCTCTCCAGCACCTTTGGTTTTTGAAATATTTCTGTCAAGACTCTCTTAAGTTGTATCGCAACCAGTCAGAATTTTAGAAACAACATATCACGGGTTCGATTCCAAGTAATAAAAAATCATTATGCAAAATTTAGTTGAAATTGGTCCATGCGTCTCGGAGGCGTTCTGACACAAACATACATACATGCATACATACATACATACATACATGCATACAAACATCCTTCTTTATAATATATAAGAAAGAAAAGTGCAATAATATATTTTTTTTTGGTTTGAATTTTTTTTGTGGCATAAATAAAATTTAATTATATCAATAATAAGTTTTGGTAATGTTAGATGTTTAAGAGTAATTTTTAAGATATAGAAATCTAACATTTAAAATTAATTACCTACATACTTTTAAATTATAACTATCAAATTATACATAGAGTTATTTTGGAACTCCACAATAAATACATTAAAATTGTTATATTTAGTATTAATTTTCTTTTCATGTTGTTCTTATCATTATTTTTCATTTCAGACAACAGATTTAAAGCGATTCCAAAATGTGATTAGTGATTGGAATCTTAAAGATTATTTACACATTTATAGAATAACATCGTATGAATACAAAAACATTTTTATTCATTTTTACACACATTTTTTTTTGTTTTGATTAAGGATTTAAGAATTCTCGAAATTTTTACTTTAATTTGGAATAAAAATGTACATACGAGTATATTTGAAAACATTTTTTTTGATTTATTTTTTATTTATTTTTTATTGATAGATTATCACTAATGATTTGTCAACACTCATTTTATATCTTTCGAATACAATAAATCGAGATGAAATTTGTTGAAAGAAAGTAAATAAAATTTCGATTACAAAAATGTGTTCCTATACACAATAATGGGGAGTTCATGAGGAGTATTGAATTGATTTGTTGTTTCTAATTATACAATAGGTATACATCGAATAAAGAATTGACTTAAGAATAAGAATCTACTGATTTGTGTTTAGTAATCCAAATTTAATTTACAATTAAATTTGAACAAAATCTTATTAGAATTAAGAAATAATTTTAAATGAAATGTTGAGACATACCTGGAAAATGGTTTTTAGAATCAACAAAAATAAAAAGAAAGGATAATTTTTAATGAAACATTTCTTGGTTTAAATATAATTTAAAAAAATAAAAGGTATTAAGACATTTTAAAGTGATTCTAAGATTAATGTAATGTTGGAATATTTATAGATATTTGGAGGTTGTATTTGATATTATTCTAATACATAATGACATTAACAAATTAAATTATTTTAAATTAGTTTAAGATTAAATTTAGTATTTTATTTTATATATTTTAAAGCAGCAGCTAATTCAATCTTGTACTTTGTTTTGTATAAGCCTAAATATGAAATTTACTTTGTAATTGCAAATAAAACCTGATAAACTATTGTATGAATTTTTACCTAATCGGCAGCAGTACAAAAAATATGCAATTTTAGAGACAGAAAAAATGACTAAATGAAACAATTGAATAAAATAATTGTGGTCAATTGATATCTAATTAAGTTTATATTCACGGATTTTTAAGGGCATGTTGTGAATAAATTTTAAATCAACTGGTGATTTCTAGAATATTTTTGCCTGACAATGTTTTAGTGCCCAACACACTACAGTGTTCAGCATTCATAAGCAATTTAATTAATCCACTGGAACAATTCACTCACGATATATATGCACTCATTCACTCTCTCAACCAATAATTAAAATTGGATGTAAGTAATATGAATTATGTAACTTTTACCTTTTTCTGTATAATATATTGACTATCATAATAAATATACACCAAATGTTGCACAAAATAGATTAATTTGTATTTTATAAGAGGAAAAGGAGGAAGCGAATTAAGAAAATCTATAGTTTTCAAAATTTGTATATTTTGATTTTAAAATGCTTTTGATTTGACGCAATTGAACGTTTGTTCACATTACTTACATAATTAGAAGTCCAAACGGACCATGTTGCTTCATGTTGCTTACTAATCATTTTTTTGAAGTTTAAGATACGAAATCGTTTCACATCTGTCGATATTTAAAGAAAAGTTCAATCTTTCCCAATGTCTTGTACCTTTATATCGGGATTCATAGATTCTCTTGGCTGAAACATTTTGGCCCGCCCAATCTAGATGTCAGAAGAAATGTAATCACATTAAGTAACAAAAATTAATTCGTATTAACTACATTTCGTATTATTCGTATTAACAACATTATTTTAGATCAGTAACAATATTTCTGAATTGAGATTAAAATCTGACAACAACATCGCGAAACAATGTTTCGAATGAAAATCTCAGGATACACGTCGCGTCGGAAGGTCACAAAAAACGTGAAGAACAATAGTCTTAACCGAAGCAATTACCCAACAAAAAACGAGGCTACAATTGAAAAGACTAGCCGCGTATGGAACACGATGAAAGGACTTTATCTAAGTTCTATGTCCGAATACGGATTTAGTTATAGCATAGTGATGATGATGAACAATATTTCTATTACAGAAGGTTTTGTTTATTATTTTGATATCTAAATTCAGTTAAAAAAAAACTATATTCAGATGATTTGTGGTCATTTTCTGACTAAATTATTACATTCTTTTAAATTATTATCCTGGAACCAGAAAATTTTGAATTTTCTTTGTATTTTAGACATAATTGAAATTTCTAAAGATTGGTAGTTTTCGTGACATCGTAAATGTATCGACAACGTCGCCAACATATTGACGTACGATCTTAAATGTCAAAACAAAATTGTTTACATTGTCTCATGATCGGTAACTAATTTTACAGTGTATCTGCGACTCATTTTTACGACACGGGTTGTTAAATTATGTATCCGAAAATTTGTTGATACACAGTATAGTTTGGTACAGTTATGTTGAGTTTTTTTTATTAATCAAGCAATAAATTTAAAAATTAATGAAAAATAAGTATATTTCTTACATCGTGTTTCAAAAATAAATTTAAAAATGTGTTTTTGTTTTTTATTTTAGCTTACTTTAATTTTAATAGGAAATGGACTCGATGGACGAAATTAAGATGCTTTTATTAACTAAATTGTTCATATTAAATCTCCATATATACAATCTTTCACAAATATATTCAATTCAAATATTTTAAAAATTTATCCACAAAATAGGTATACTATTTTTTAATTTGATTTGAGTTTTATATCAGAGACAATGTGTTTAGAGTGATCGGAATTGTAAGCAAAGTACATTGTGTCGCCAATACAATATTGTCAGTACAGAAAATTTGACATATTGTATTTGTATGTACATTGTATCGGTAGCAATTTTTTGGATACATTTCCGATGTCACCGTTATAAATTAGTTACATGAAAGTACATATACGGAACTTAAGAGCGGAGCATATTATTAATTCGAAATTTTAATTGAAATGATTATTCTACCTTTAATCAAAATTTAACTATTACATATGTATTTCATTAAATAAATAAATTTGATAAAATATAAATTTTATGAAAATTTTATTTAGGAAAAAAACAAAAGAGAAAAGAAATTAATTAGAATTAATAATAACTTTTATTTTTCATCAGAATATTAAATTAAAATGAACTTAAATAATTTAATAATTCGTAATTTATTCTGCAAATTTTCTAAAAGTTTAAAAATTTTCTTTTTTAAATACTATGAAAACACAAGAAAATATGTAAATTTAGACAGAGTTGTGTAATCTTTTGTATTTATTGTTTGGCTCACTATTTATTGTTTGTTTAGGTTTTTTATTTTATTATCTCTTCATACTAGGGTTCTTGTTTTCACGCAGAGACTTAGCATACACAATTACTGTTTTCTACTGTCATATTAATGCTTAGGCAAGCACATCAGACGTCTATTACTAGATTGTGCAATATATCGTCATCCGTTCGAGTTAGTAAGGCATCGCCACCGTTGCTTAGAAAAAAATTAGTAAAATAAACTAAACCAAATAAATGGTGTAAGTAGAGAAATAAAAGTCATTTGTTAGTATTTTATTTGTTAGTACTTAGGTCATGTCTGAACCTATCGCACTTCGCACTAAATTATTTAATGTGTCTGGAAACATTGAAATAAATTAACTGATCGTACTTGATTATCTGTCAAATTTTTAGTGTTATTTCAAGTACAACTAGATACCGCACTAAAATAGTTTTCGACATAAAAATAAAAAAAAATTAGGTAGAAAAATGTAAAAAATTAATAAAATAAAATTAATATTAAATAATAATACGAATGGTTCGAACACAAACACTAGGCCAATATTGTAAGTTACAAAGCTAAAAAAGAAAAATTGTTAGTTATAGTCTTAGCCATTCACAAATTATTACGTAATCGCTTATATATTTTATCATAGGTGTAAATACATTAGTATAAGCTCTTAATTATTAAAATTAGAAATAAGGAAAATTGTAAAATGAAGTTAAGGCATAATAAAATAATAATAATAATAATATTAAGAGTTAAGGCACTTAGTTGACATTAGGAAGAGATAGAACTAGAATTAACTTCACAGAGTATTCCTCTTGTTGAAAATTGTTTTTTGTTAAATCTTTTAGTTTTTACTTGTTAAGTTAGTTTTTGGCACTGCAACTTAATTATCTTAATTAAGAAAGCCTAACATAGTCTTCTACTAGTTGACATTACATTTGGATTTCTGGAGAAAATTAGTTCCTTAAATGCCCTTGAAACAATAATTCAACGGTATTTTGAATTCAGTTTAGCTCATTTTGATATGTCATTTCTTTAATAACATTCAATCAAACAACCAATCAATCAATTAAACTATTCAAAAGCAGTATAAAAGTAGTTGATATCTCTTTCCAATATTATCAAAGTTCACCAGTTCATTAAGCAAAGGTATGGTTGAACAGATGCAAAGCAGGAGGGATTATTTTTGATTTATCGTCTCTCCAACTTTTTACAATAAATAATAAATAGTACTTAGTGATAATTAACATAATTTTTCTGATAAGTATTTTCTCCTGCGATAATTTAACAAATAATAGTTCTCATAATACATCGTCATACAGCACACATCATCTATTGTATGAGATGATAAAATTACACGTTTTAATGTTGTTTTAAATAAAAGATAAATTTCGGAAACAACAACTTCTTACATAAATGCTTGTGACTAATCATTACAACATCAAAATCATCACTGAAAATAAGTTCGGTTGTCAAAACAATAATTTTTTAATTTTTTAACACTGTTTTGGAGTTTTATTGTATAGTAATTAACAAGCAGTACAAAATTAGTTAATAATTAGTCGGTAAAACAAATCTCAAATTGTAATAGCAAAGACAGCAGATTTTAGAGAATTAAAGTATCACTGTTCTACAAACTGCTCTCGTCAGTAAAAGAAGTAGTCGCTGAAGCGTTGTTTGATATCTTTCTAATATCTATCTAAAAATATTTTTATTCTTTAAATTTTGTTAAATAACAGTTTATGGCTTGACATGTATGTCCGTCTGTCATAAAATTATCCACAACATCTTCTTGGAATTAACCTAAATAAATTTAAATTTTTAATTATAAATTATAGCTCATGGCACTTTAACACAACGCCACATCATTTAGACAATACACTGTTGTGGCAGATGAATATTTTTATATTTAATAGTATAAATTTCGATATATATGTACATATTCAAAATATAATGTAAATGTCAATACATAGACAAGTAGAAAAATATCCTTACCGCAAAATAGATATATATATATTATATGTATATACATAATTACATGTTATTGCTATGGCTTTGAATATAAAAGGAGGTGGGGTAATATGGTAGCTAAATTTGAAAGATAATGTCATTAATCAAAAGAAAATTGAAAATTAAAATAATTCCCTAGATTTGGTAAAAGGATATACAGATATAGATTTTGTCTTGTGTTTAAATGAAATTATGAGTGGGTATATATGTGTGTGTATTACTGTATTCTAGATAGAAATGAAAATTGTTGTTATTGTTTGGTGTTGCTTTTTATTGGTTGGATTAAATTATTCCATAAGGATTTTAGAAAATAATAATAAAAGAAATTATTATTATATATATATATATATCATGATTGTATATAAGTATATTTAAAATATTTTACAAATTTTTGTATCTTGATGTAATACAGGAATAAAAGCAATTCTTGTCTAAATAGTAAATATGAATAGAATTCTTGATTTAATTCTATATACCTCCTTTAGGTATTTTATAATTTTCTTTTTTAATTTGAATTTTGGGTGGAGAGGAAATGAAATTAGAAAATTTTCTTTAGAATTATCAAATTTAAGATGAAATATTTTATGAAAAGAAACGGTTGATAATAATTAATAGGAAACTTATTAAATTTTAACGTTTCCAGTTCTTACTGATTTGAACAGTAAAATATAATAATGAGTTGGTTGGAAGTCAGCACGGGCATAAATTTCTTATATGAAAATTAATGAATTTATTACATAGTAATTTATTTAATGATTAATTTACAGGTCACTGATATAAAACTGAAGAAGTTAGCACCAGCATCAATTATTTGAATAAACTTAAGAGCTTATGGGATAAATTTATGATTTTTTTTTGTTATCGGTAATTAAATTGTTCAAAACAAAAAATTTTATTGGAAACTTGGCCTTCTTAAATATCCATAGTTTTACTTAATTTCAGTTATTATCAAATTATGCTCTTTAAAAAATTTTAGAAGATTTTTAATCAATAATTTAGGAATAATCAAAAAAAGAAAAATCAGTTTTTCTGAAAATTTTTCTTCTATCCTCTGTTCCTTCTATCCCCCTCTTTGAGTAATTGTATTTATATAATTTTTAAGACTTAGCTTAGAGCTCAGTATTATATACATCATATTCTACACATCATCACCGTTTCCAGAACCATATAGCAGACCTAATTTTTTGACCCTTAATTGCATGAAGTCTTCAATTTTAACTAGATCTTAGAATATGATATATTTTTATCTAATAATTAAAGTTTGTTCTGGGTTCAGATATATCAAACCTGTAAAATAGCAATAAAATTGAATTTAAGTTATGTGTCAAATATGACACACTGTGCAGTATATAAACAAAAAAAGAACGATTTATTATTGTTTATTTTTAATTAATTGCATTTATCACATAACATAAAAAAAAATAATATTTCAATTCATCACAATAAATCACGAAAAAATACACATATAAAAATAAAAATTAATGAATTCATAATTTATAAAACAAAAATTAGTAATACTTACTTATATGCTAATAAATAAAATGCTAATAAAAAAAGAAATCTCTTTCTACGGGTAATTTGGAATTTGAAATTCTATTCCGTTTAATTGTTCCGATTGAATTAATACCTTCTATTTTTAAATGTATAATTAATGGTATTGAAGAGAAATAATTATCGAAATACAAGGAGTGATTAACATATTTTGAAATAGGGCGGGCTAATCTTATCCATTTGAGGAAGCGCAATAATTAGACTCTGTTCGGTGTCTTTTCAAGTTCGCTTGTATATATTTCAAAATTGTAGATGTAACCTTGGCATAAATTATGTTATTTAATACATCTCTTATATATTCCATGATAATTGCCACATCATTACGACTTTTCATTATATCGCAAAGTGTATATTTTGTTTAATTTTTTCAAATTTTTTCACAGTCATAGTATCTTGAACTATTGTACTGCCAATATCCTGAGCCCAGTACGACCGAGTATTAGGTAATTTGTGAATAGTTGTATAATATATAATATACCGATAAGTTCTTTTATATCCTATATTCTTTGTTTGGTTCACAATAGTTTCAATTGTGTCTTTTTCAAATAGGTAGTTGAATACTGACGTTGGATCTTTAAGTCTCAAGATTTCTTCAGATACCGGAAAAATTTATTTTATTATCTTACGTTTCAGAAATGTACAAAAAATTTTGTACTTTTCTTTCAACAGTTTTATTTCGGTATCATCGTTATGTAACTTACATAAGTCAGATAACTCAACAACTTCAGGTAAGTTTTTCTTCAAATAAAACTGATATGCTTACAATATCACTTGGCGATATTGAAATTATTTCTCCAACTGTTTTCCTACCAATTGCATAGTTTTCATCTTATTCTTCATCATCATTTTCAAAATCATCTTCGCTTTCATTATCCTTCCAATCTCGAAATATGGCTTCAATGTCCCTTTGGTCCAATTTTCGATTTATTGCAATTGCATAGTGTGTCATATATGATACACAAATTTTAATTCTTCCTATTAATTAAATAATTTAATATAATATATGTATTGAAATAACTCTCATTTAAATGCTTAGACCAAATTCTATAAAAATAATATAGAAAATTTGACAAATACGTAGGTACCTAAAACTTTAAATATATACACTTAGTATACACTCTTTTAAAATCACTTTAAAACTCATTACTCATTACATTACATTACAACAGTTACTCGTATCACATCCTCAGATAAAATTAAACTGCAATATCAAAATAAATATGCACTCAATTTACTCGCTTGAGTGCTATTTTTGAGTACAATATCTTGAAAAACAAATATTCTAGAGCAAAATATATATTTTATGTGTCATGTGTGACACACGATGCAATTAAGGGTTGAGTTACACTCCTTGAGTAGTGTCTTTAATTTTCATTCATAAAGTAGAATCGTGTTTTTCTTTTTTATAAACTACTCAAATACTATGGGAAAAGATTCTATTATATACAATTATTGAAGGTTCAGATACATTCAGGTGGATCAGTGTTTTATATTTTTGCATTTCGTTGTGTCGAGAGTTTTGGCCAACTGAAGCAGCATCGATGTTCCAGGGTATTCCTCGCTAGACTCCCACATTGATTTAGCTTTTGAAGTTAACTCTGGTTCCGCGGTAGTTTATTTAAACCTCAAAATTTCATATGTCGACATTGATGTTCTGACAGTTATGATGTTGAAATACCATCTCACTTATCGTTAGCATAAATATTTTTTTTAATCATTTATTTTCAGGCCAAACTTATTTCAATTTGTTTTAAATCTAGGTAAAAGTTTCGAAGACCACTCATTTGGATTTATGATAACGCATCATAGCTATGAGGACACAAGGTTTTCCTTGTTCAAGTCCGGTGCACATCTGAAATATGTCAGATATATTATTTTCACTCATCACAGCACATCTTATGTTTTCAAGTGGCATACCCACCTAATTTAATCATAGCTCGCTGTAATACGATATGCAGGTTTAAAGTCGATAGCTTAATAGTTGGTGTTCATCTTGAAACTATTTTAAGCTCCACTTATAACTTCAATTATGTTAAGCTTCATACAAGTTTTCATTTTTAGATTTAGTACTTTGAAATTCTTTCAAAAGAAGCTAATCAGGTATTGGAAAAGTTTACTACCAAAATATTTGAAAGTTTTTTGGTAATTCATATGATCGATTAATACAGATCGCTTTGACACTGATATTCCCTGATTGGAATGCTCTCTCATTAAATTTCAATTTAAATCTTGTGAATAACGATGCTTTGGTAACTAGATAAGTCTATTTATTCTTAAAATAAATTATATGTACATTTTATAAGATTTTTATAAGATTAAAATCCGGGAAAAATAAATAAATCGAATGAATCGCTGCTTGGAAAACTCCTCGTTTTAAAATAAACTGATTTTTTTAATCATATTTCATAACCAATTTTTTTTTATTTTCTATCTTCATTATTCCAAGCTTGCGTTACTTTATCTATACTGAAAAAAATGGGGGGTATAAAATATAACTAAAAAAAAATAGCAAAAATATTATATTAAATAATAATCAATAAAAATAATTAAATATAATCAATATTTTATAGCTAAAAATATTACCAATATCAATAACTATATCAATACTCATATATATCCTACAACACATTAATAACCAAATAACACAATAAATAAATATTCACAAACACTAATAATAGTTCCACAACTGTCAACGACTGACAAAAATATGTGACAAGACGTACCCAGTAAACATAGTAACGTCAGGCATCTCAACGTCAAAGATGTACAAAATGGCAGCGACATCTTGCAGAAAGTATGACGTCGTCTTACCACGTAGGCAGATAGAGTTATCGAGGTGCTCTTCTACATTAGGAAAATCCCTTACTTAGACAGTACAAACAGATTAAAAATGAAATTGGATATTGGCTCGGAAACAGAATGAAGCCCAAGAGGAATAAGGAAAAAAAAATACTTTAAAAATGTCCAGTTTTTTGTTTGTTCGCAACACAGTTTTAAAAATGGAGTTCTTAAATTTTGCACTGTTCTCAGTTATTCATCATCAAAAAAGAAAACTAACCCGATCCTTTACAATGTTATCAAAAATAGGTTCGGTAGGTGCCATACAACTCTGCAACTAGCACCCATTTAGAATATTGCAAAAAACAAAAGGTATGCTTGGAATGTTGATTGGCTCGGAAAAATTTGTATTCAAAGTAATTCTTAAATAAATAATCTTGGAATTTATCATAGCTTAGTGAAAAAAGAATATCTGAAGATTTAAAGTATGAAATTGAAATATCTACGATCCTAATAAAAATGATTAGCTGTTAGCGGAATTTCTAAATTTGTTTAGTTTGACAAGGTGTTTGAGATTTCTTACTCATGAGCCAGAAGCCAAAGGAAAAGCCCCAATTATGTTTCTTACGAAATTTTAGTCAGCCACAGCCTTACATTCCCAGACTAATAATAAAATACAAAATATATAAAAGCATTTGATCCTCGTGCTATTGAAGCCTAAATTCAAGCCCGCTATAGATTTTAATTTGAACCCACCATGAGCTCCTCGAAATTCGAGTTAGTTTGATAAAAATTTTAATTTCATAATGAATTAATTGTTTTCCATCATTTTAATTTGTTCTTGGTACTATATAATTGTTTTTTTTATTGATTTAACTCAGACAACAACTTTATACGTTTATTTTTCATATGTAATAATTTATTGAAAAGAAAGCATTAAGTTCCGAATTGCAAATTCCACGAAAAAAAGAAACTCTGTACTTTGATGAATGCATTTGATGAAATCCGTACTTTGGTGAATTTGATATATGCATTTAATATTTGTGTATACATACTTATACATCTGGTGAAATTTCAAATTGAAATTTCTATTTAAATGAATTTAAAATATTTAATTTCGCGTCTCCTTTTAAATATCTATCATTTAAAAAAAATAATAATGATAAACGGTTTGTGCTGGACTCGGACAGTATATAAGACGGTATATTATAATTTTTGGTATATTAATTACTAGTATACATATTACATATACTACGTTTATTTTGAAAAATAAAAGTAGAAATAAATTTTCTAGATATTTAAGTATATGATAAGGAAATACTTACATGACAGTTTCCTGAAATTTTAAATCAAAAATGAAAAAAACAATTGTGTAATAATCCGAAATTTAATATTTGTATATATATGTATATATATATATATATATGTACATAATACATATACATATCTTAATTACACAACTTAACTTCCATACATTTTTGTTAACGAAATAATGCTAATAATTCTAATTTAGATGAAAATGTTTATGTCAAGGGGAAAAATAATTTCTTAATTATCCTTTTCTGTTTACATCCTTCTTTTTTTTTACAAGTTAAATTTAATGTAAAAGTACAGTTTTTTCTTTTATTTTCATAATATCTCTTTTTTTTCTAATTTTTGTAATTATCATCTAAATTCAGTGACCTCTAAAAATGTTTAAGTTGAGTAAACAATTATTTTACTATGCTCTTTATACCAGCACTTGTCAAACTAATTTAAGTTGTTTATGTTGAAAATGAATACAAGCATTGTTGGAGATTTAAATATTTATGACATATCAGTAGGTCTGAGTATAATTTGGTTATTGTTGTTGTTTAGCACTTTACCGACCAGTAAATTAGGATGATTGTTTAATTCAAAATGTATAATATTTTTTTATATAATAATTCAATTTGTTTATTGTAATCTTATCAACCTGTCATAGTACATAAATTGTGATTTCCCTGATTAGAAATTTTTAATAAACAATTTTGCTGAAATAAATTTGATGTTTTTATTTTATTATTTGGAAAATGTTTCAACTAAGACCTATGGCATATTTTGGTGTTAATTAGCATTTATTTCATTATCAGATTATTACTGTAAGTCTTTATAAGTGTATTTGAAATATAGTACGCATATGTAATTATAATGTAGGATATATTGCTGTTGCGTAATATAAACATATATACTGTATGAGCATTATATATGGTATAAGGTATATATTATATATATTGTAACGCAAGGTATATATTGGAATTGTGTTGGCATTGCTTTACTGGTATTTTGAGTAAAAAATTATTAACTTTCATATTCATTTGTAAATAGTCCATATTATCCAATTCATTAACGCAAGAATTGATTTAAATAGATCAGATTAAATTTTTGCTCAAAGTCTGACCTCACTGTTACCCCTATCTGGATATAACTCAATTTATTATGCAGTTTAATGTTATTATCGATCTGGGTCAATTAATTTAATCTGGAAATATTTTTCCAGTAATTTGGATATAATTTTTTAGTTGAATAATTACTTTCTCAGGAGCTTTAGTCTTTTGTTTGGCGTAGCTTCATATTAACGTAAAATGTATTGCTACGTTTTTTCACGTCATTTTATACATAGTTTGTATATAGTGATATAGGAGTAAGTTATTTTACCAGCTTATGTAAATGTTTATTTATTTTTATGTTTAAATGGTGGTTAAGTTTTTTTAGAGAGTATCTGATTACCGATAATTAGGTCTGTAACAAATTGAATTTTTGAAATATTCCTGATGGATTTTAAGAGTTATAAGAAGCTACCCGAAATAGTCCGAATGTTTAAAAACGGCAAAGATGTATTTCTTAATCTTTGAAAGAGTACCTAAGTGTAAATTTTCTGATCTGCGATATCTTGGGCTTTTGAAATATTTTTGACGTACGCTAGAAGTTGTATGGCAGCTACCCAAATCTGCCATTAGATAGCTTTATATTGTACCGTTTCAATTCAATTAGATATCCATACTCAGAGCGGGTTCGGATCTTATGATTTAAAGGTCATATAACATAATTAATTATGTCACAAAATTATTTACTTTGTAACAAGTCTGGTAGCGAATTAATTTAAGTGTACTGACAGTAAGCCAACGTCACTATTCTCTTAAGTCTGTTAGTCTTATATTAGCTGTATAAAATGGAATTATTCACTGCAAAGATGAAACTGTTAAAGTTGGTAATTCCCGATATAATTTAAGTTCTCATATTTTCTTGATTTCACTTAAGGTATCGTTAACTATTTATTTTTATTTATTCGAGGAACATCTGATATGAATTTAAACCTCATGTTTGCTTCTTTGAATTTTAAGGACATATAATTTGAATATGAAATAAAGTTTTGAATAGAGGGATTACAAAAATGTATTAATTAGACAGAAATAAATTAATATTTGCATATTAAGAGTATGAAAGTAGAGTATACCAAATTGTATCAATGATTGAGAGGAATTGGTATAATACGGACATTAGAAAAATATGTACAGCTCATGTAATTATTATGTTTTTATTTTTGATATTTAGAAAAAACAAAAAACAAAAACGAAAAAGGATAAAAATAACTTAACCTAAAAGAAAAGACATAATGAGTTGAAGATTTAAAACTGGTTAATCAACATTGTTATTGTTAATGTTTACTATAAGTATACAAGGATTTACGTATAACGAAACAAATGAATTATAGGAAGCAAATTTTTTTAAATGTCATTTTAAGCAATTTTTTCCATTTTTTTTTTTATTTTATTATAAAATTATTTTAAATATAGGACAGTTAAATATTTCTGAGGATATTTTTTAACACCTGTTGATCTACAGAATTGTATTGTATTAGGAAAAAAAAGGATTAAATTATTAAATTTCTTATTTTGAATTTTGTTATGATTCTATTTTTCGGTTTTTGTTTAATTATCGTTAAAATATTGTAAATTTCAAAAGTCAAAACAATTTACAAGAATAAAAATAAATTATCGTGTAAATATTTAACATAAAAATTTTTAAATTATTCTTACAATTTTTAAAAAAAAAAAACAATTTGTTTTAATATTGTGTTGTGGATGATTAATAGTTGATTCTGATATGCAAACAAACTAATTGTGAGTAAAGAAACGTGTAAATGAGTTTCTACAAGTTTGTTTGTTTAGTTAGTATAAAAGTGCCACAGCAATCCATTGCCACCATGATACTAGGCAAGACGTTGGCTTAGCAATTCCCTGAACTACTTCACATTAAGAGTTGGAATTTTATCTAATCAAAAAGCAGCAGATCCGTGGCTCTGGCTGATCTGTGGAATACTTAAAAAGAAACTATTGTCTATAAGTACAGATAATACGATTGATGTTTTTATGTTGAACAGAACTTAATTTAAAGAATAGTGTTAGATACTTCTGTTTTTTGTTTCTTTCTTAATTTTATAATAGTTTTTTTTTTGTTCTTGATTAGCTTAGAAATAAATTGAATAACATATTTCGCCCATTTTCTGAAATCTGACTTAACGCCTTGCCTTCTTTTAAACTGTTACTCTTTGAGCACAACTTTTTGTCTTTACCGGTACCAGATATAGTAGACAGTACCAGTATTCATCAGCTTGTATTATGTAAATGACTTCTAGAGTTAAGTTTCTGATTCTGATAGATAAAGAAAGAAATCTAATCGACATAATTGAAATTTAAAATTTCATCTTAAAGTTCTAAGTCTCCATCCTCTAAAATTAAATGCTTAAAAGCAAGGAACTACAGTTGTAAGGAAATAATTGATTATTATCATCCGTTGTCTATTGCTTTACGAAAAACCAATCAAAACTTCCAATGATAAATGATCAAACAGAACAGTTTGCAACATAGCAAAACAGACATGGCTTAATGATGAACCAGAAGTGCTCTATTAACCTACTTTTATTGAAAAGCTTGTAAATACCACCATGGTAGAGGTTATAATAACGCTTTGCTTTATTGGTAAGCATGCCAGAAAGTTTACTCCGCTCAAATTGATGTTTACATATAGCCAGTACAAATGAGGAAAAGCATAAAACTGTGCTATACCTGTCCTGTCCTATGTCATAAATTTCGGAGGCTCCTTTATGATTTTGAATTTCTTCTTCCTAATCTGCCCTAAAAAAACCTATAGGTATATTTTCTATGTGTCAAGAATTCCTTCAATGTTTTTGTCCAACAAACAATAATTTTTTTGTCAAACGACAAATGTATCAAAAAAAATAGAAACAGTTTTTTCTCCCTAAATGAACCAAATCAAAATATATTTTAAAACTTTCTACTTATTTGTAATAAAAAATAATATTTTTTAGTACTTACAAATTTTTCTTTTTACGCGCCAAAAATATTTAAAAATATGTTAATTTACACTTATTCTAATTGCAACTTAGCTGTTCTGCATTCAGCAACAAACTGAATATTATTTTTAAATTTCTACTCAAACAGACACAAAAACTATATAATGAGAGTAATTTTGAGTTAAAACAGTGCGTATTAAACAAAATACATTAATGTATACTTTCGGGACATAGATTAAATATATTAAAAAAGTGTCAGAATCAAGATTAAAATGTTCCATGTAAACTAGTTCAAAGTAAATAACTTCAAATTTAACTTGCTTGTTTTTTGATCTTTTTAAAAATGTTTAAAATTAGTTTACTGAACTCATCTTTATATTAAACCCGAATTCAATTTCGGTTTTACTCGATTACGTAAAATTTAATAAATTGTTTTATTTCAATTTCAATTTAACTATTATTTTTTTACATTTACATTTGAGTTTTTTTACATTTATATACAGAGTTCAGCTGTACTTACATCTACAAAACTGAAATATTAAATTATTGTTGTTTTAAATTGAAATTCGAAATATAAACCGTCGTGTTGATTATTTTCCAGAAGAAGGAGAAAATTACTTAACGATTGATACTAATTAGAAAGAAATGATTTTCTTATCTTTAAATTTTCCTTCTAAATGCCAGTACTTTTATAAAATATTTCAGATTTTTACTATCTACTAGAGTAAGTGAAAATTCCACACAAATGTTTTTTTTTGTTATTTTTCTTTTTGTTTGACGTCATCAGTTTTGAAAAATATTTTAAAACCTTACGGAGAAAAATGAGAATAGCTTGAAGAAATAATGTTTTTCTTTTGATTTTCTTTTCGGTTTTTCTTTATTATTTTAGAAACAATGAACAAAAAAAACTTTTTTTCTTGCAAAATAAAACTAAGACCTTCATCCTTTTTCGTCCCTTTTTGTAAATATTGTGTTTTTTTTTTTTGTAACAAAGAATTATATAGAAAAGAATAGAAGAATTTGAAAATTTGTTAAAATTTTTGGTTTTTTATTTTTTAGATGTTATTAAATCAAATGAAAGGACACAAAATACAAAAAAAAGAACAAAAAAAAAGAGAAGACAAGAGAAAATATTTTCCAAAGCGTTATGGTCATGTCGTTGAAAGAAGATAAAAATTATTGAGGGAATTGAGAATATAAAATACAGTACAGTTATGGGATGGTCAAGAAGAGTATAACAAATATTTATCATGGGAGATGAAGAATTTAAGGGATTGATATGGAGTCTTAAGGGAGAAAAAGAAATTTTTTTTGAAGTGTCCGAGGCTTTTATTTTTTTTATGCTCTTTTTCTTTGCATTGTTCTGTAGACAAGCGAAAAATTTTTTTTTTTTTTTTTGAAAAATTTATGGGACGTAAACATTTTTTTTGTGGGTTATGGTATTTTTTGTGTTGGTTTCTTTTAGTTTTTGATAAAATGAAAAGTTGAATTTATTGCAAAATTCATTTGTCAATAAAATTTAACTGCAATGTTTCGTTGTTTTTTGTTTTTACTTTTTTTATTTATATTTTTTACAAAAATTGCTTAATTTATTGCAAACACTTAAGTATTGTGTTTTTTTAAAGCTTTGTTATAAGTTTGAAAGTTGAATTTTCGCTTGAAAAATCTTTTTTTAATTACTTAAGTACGCACTGTTGGGTGTAACTTTTCATAAATTTAATTTTCTTCTGTTGTAAAATAAATCTGTTATAAACAATAATACTGTAAATTAACTGATATATGTTTTTCAATAAAATCATTATCAGGTCTTATTTTTAGTTAATAGCCTTAGAAGTTAATAGCCAATCCAATTGATTGAACTTCAATACTATTGAATAGAATAAATAATATGTGCGTTCATTTGCGAAAACAGATCTACGCTTCAAATGAAGTTACTGAAGACAGCCAAACGAGTGCTTAGTGACCTTGTCTTACGACGATTGGTTTGTCAATTTTGAAATATGAAGAATTTTTAACACTTGTCACTTTTGTTGTATCATTTATAATTTTTAATATATTCAGTATGTACTTGGCTGTATATGTCACCTATTTCAGAAATAATTAGAATTGAAAATGTGAAAACATATGAAATTTATAAAAAAAAATAGTTATGGTGGTTTGCCGAATGTGTATTTATGAGAAAAATTGTTTAGAATTAGTTTGACGTTCGTGTATATGATTTGTATGTCAAAATCTGATGATTCTTATTTTTGTATTGGTTTGCTGTATGACATTTATAAATACATTCGGTATATAAATAAGTGTTCATGGAATAAAAAACAAATGAAACAAAAAGATTAAATGCTGATAATGAGATGAGACATGAAACATAGACCGTAACAAGATGATTACAGATGAGACGATGGGACATAGACCGTTACAATATTAATCCAAACCATCTAATTATTTCATTTGATCTATAGCCAGGATTTAGTTTACCAAAAATATTTGTTTCTATCTTTTATTACAAAGGAAAAATCAATAAATACATGCTTCTGTAAATTTCCATGATGGAACTAAAACAGTATATTCTTCTTTATGGGATGATTTATAGTAATTTTAAAGAAGCTGTTGTTTTGCCATAAGTGAAAATTGGTCTAATATTCATCTATTTGTTTACGAAAATTGTGTCCACAACTACAAAAATTAATAAAACAGAAGGATTTAAAAGTAGAAGGTTATATTTAAATGATCCTATCGAGTAATATCGAGTAATATCGAGTTTTGAGTAATATAAGTTCAAACTTTAATTATATTTTACTCCTAATCACAATTTGACGTGTACGGCAAATCATTCGTCGAGTGACAATCTACCACCAAAGTACTTTTTGAGAAGCACTGTGACCTAGAAAAATACTTTTTTTTCTTTAATTTGTCACAATTAATTGGATACCAATTTCTCCTTCCTTGGTGAAGTAACTGTAATAATTTTTAGTTATTAAATTAAAAGATCTGTATTCAATAATTGATGCATTTCTGATGTTGTAGACTGCTCAGTTCCCACATCGTGGCCTACCGTACAAGCGTGGAATATCCTATGGTTAATGTAAACAAAGAGCTGCCGAATTAATAGGCCACAAGACCAATTTCAGAATTGGTATAAGGCACAATACCTATTCATTTATCAAAGCCACAAGGTCTATGATAAAAAAATATAATCTTTATTATAACAAAAATAACTTAAAAACTATCAAAATTAATTATAATAACAACGTATAAAAACTATTATCATACAATTTGAATGTACATAATTTATAATACAAAATCTTTCCAAACTTCAAGAATATACCAACTTGTGAATTGGTAACAACTTTTTCAATATCATATTTTGGCCTTGATAACTGTTTTATTTATTTGAATTATTCTAGTCATGTAAACTTTACTTATAAAAAATAGTAACTCTTCTCTTAGTTAAAATCAATAATGTAGTAATTCCATGCGAGAATAAAGTAAAATATTTTGCAGGAATTTTAAGTTTCCGCCCTATGCTCACGGATGGGGTTACAGGGCAATGATGATGATGATGTTGAATGGAAGCTGAAATGGAAAGTGCACGTTAAAATTACAAAAAAAACAAGAGCTGACATAATAGCAAACTATATCGGGTCAATTGAGCGGAATTATATGATCTCGATATTTTTGGAACTTAAAGATATCTTCGATTTCGAATTGATATAGTAAGCAAGATGGTTACTTTTAATATTTATCGAAATCTTAACATAGTAATTCAACATAGGTGTATAATATATTCACTCAAGAAAAGGAAAAAAATGTTGTTTCAAAAATTCAAAATAATTTTCAGTTTTTAACAGTCCGAAAAAATTAATAGTTAGTCATACTTGATCAGTTTTAATTGTAAACTTTATAATAGTTTGAAGCCTTTAGTGGTTCGTTCAGTATTCTAAAGGCTGTCAACCTCGTTCAAACGCAACTTCTATTTCTCTTTAAATGATTTTTTCAAGATAAAAATTCTGTCCTGAAGCTGAACTACTAAATCTATTCTCTAAAATTATTTTTATTTGATTCATGTCTTGGATAAATGAACTTTGAACTTTTAAATGAAATTAAAAATTAAATTTTAAACTTTTATTTCTAAATCAATTTATAAACCTTGATTTATACAACATCAAATAATAAAATTTAAATTTATAAAAACAAATTGTTTGATGGTCATGCATGGTCTTTAATTTTCTTTCGAATCTTTTTTTTTTTTATTTTACCTTAAAAATTTTAATATTTTTATATTTTTTAAATATTTTACTGTATTTGCAAAAATATAATTTTTATTTTTAAATTTAAAAATATTTAATTATTTTTATTGGCTGTAAATGAAAACAATTAAATGATATTATTGAAATAGTAAATAAAATTTCAATTACGGAAATTGGATATAAAAATTATTTGGAACATAAATTAAATTTTTTTTTATAGTTTTTAAATGTGTTCTGTCTGAGATCAAATAAAAAAAAATTTCTATTAAATGTGTATTGTGTATTCGATTGTTGTAAAGCTGAATGTAGTTTTTTAAAAACAATTAAAAAAATTGTAGTTTAAAAATTTTAAATTAAAATGATGTTATTTTGTATATTTTGCTTTACATAAATTTGTTGATGAAAGGTAAATAAAAAAATGAGAGAGAAAATTAAAACAAAATTTAAGGTTTGTAAGATAAGAGTCTGTTGTCTTAAGACTTGTGAAGTTAAAAGAAATTTGCGATGTGGTATTTTAGTGCTATTAGAATTAATTAAGCTGAATTAAATTGCAGAATTTAAATGCAAAAAACAAAATAATAATATTTGTTAATATAAAAAGAGATTTAAATTGTTGTAAATTGGAAACAGTGCTTTACAAATGTAGCTGTAATTAAAATAATTAAAGTTGACTAATTTTTCAAAATATTTTGCCATTAATGCATGTTCATACAATTTACTTTACAACATTTTATTTATTGATATTAAGATATATGTATATAATGTATTATATTGTTATATATATTTTATTTATTAATATTAATGTATAGATACAATTATGATACATATAATGTAGTTCTTCAGTTGAATGCGTGTTAAATTAAAATTTGAACAGTACCCAAGACATTTAGATTTAAAGAAAATTTCAATCTTTTCATTTATTTTTATAAATTAAATAACAATTTCGTTCCGAGCTAATTGAAGCAAGTTTTAAGCCACAGTTCGGCTAATGTTTATAAAATAAGAGTTTAAAAAGGCTTTAGTTTTAATACAAATTTAAATATGTAATTTTGTCCATATGTAATTTTATCCCTATGTAATTTAGTCAATGATATGTATTTTTGTTCGGACAACATTATTTTGTACAGGTTCGGTATGTACAGTTCTTACTTGATATTTACAGGTTTTTAATCAACGGATTTTATTAATCACATTTTTGTGTTTAATTACGTCTGCTGACCATTTTAATTTTTTCTATTTAAATTATGTATCACTAATATACATATGTATATTTATTTTGTTATGATAAAAAAAAAACGCAGGATATTTCTCTACTTGTCTTGATGCAAGGAAAATGCGAACGATTAAGATGCCGATTATAATCAATTCGATCCGATCCGATTCGAATATTGACAATTTTTTTGCGCTTTTATTAATATTTTTGGCATTATTAGAAGATCTATAGCATTTACAATCTACTTACTAGATATTTACTAATATTCAAATTTTTTCACTTGAATTATCTATAACATAAATATATCTTTTTTTTATATTATTTATTATTTCTTCTATCAATAGCTCTTCTATATTTGATAAATAAAAAAAATTTTTTTTATAAAGCTGTAATTATACAAAATATTTACCTAATTTAGTATTTTCACAAATATTATTTGTGTTCTCCATTTTTATTCTTGTTTTGTTATTAATGTTCTTTTCACTATTTTTAGGTTATGCTTTTCGAAAAATTTGAAATTTTATTGAAATGCCATAAGAGCAAGTTTGACAGTTTTTGGAATCGGATCGAATTTATTATAATCGGCACTTAAATTATCAACATTAAAATTTGTTTTTGTCTTAGACTGCACTGTTTGAACCATAGCTACCAATATAATAATATAAAAATATAAAATCTAAATATACCGCCTCCCCGATATATTGGAAAACTGTTTTCCTTGACCACAGGAAAATACAATACGACGCTTAAGCGTGAAACTTTAAGCAAACCATTAGTCCCGCTTTATTTAGAGGTCTGTTTTGGTTGAAAAGTGGGAAATTTAATTATTATAGATTTTATAAAAACAGAGATTCTTAAAGACGGTGTATAACTTTTCCAATGTTAAATGAATTTTGAATGGGAAATTTTAAATTGTGGAGTTTTTTAATTTGAAATTCCTACTTTATATTCCTATTGTTGAAATTTTTAATTTTTTTTATTCAACATCCTTCTATTTTGTACTTAATTATTTTTATATGTACTGTAAATAATAAATAAAATTAATTTTTTTTTATTAATATTAAATTTTAGGTGAGACGAAGAGTATCAACACAACAACCAAATTTAGTTGAACATAGAACACAGTGTACAAGTGAACCACGTTTAAATGAAACTGAAACCCCACCACAAAGAAGAAAATTATCACAAAGAAAACCAATAACCCATCACCCAGGTTTGTTAAAAATATTTAGTATTTTTCTAATTTTAATTTTTATAATATGGGAAATAGATAAAAATATCTGACGAAGATTTTCTGCAGCATAAATAAAATATTTTCATTCTTTTTTGTTTAAATTGTAATTTTTTTTAAAAATACACAAATATGCAGGTCTGCATCTGCAGATATACTATATGCAGATTGTTTCTATATCAATTTCTATATTAAAAATTTATTGTTTTACACCAGTTGAAGTTTTACTGTACAATGTTCGTTCTGACATTTGAGGTACTAGGTTCAGCAGTTTGGTTCAGTAGTTCTTTACGAATATTTATTGATTCACTTAAATTACCATATTTATATTAATTTATGTAGTACTGCTATTATATTAAACTGAAATCAAAAAGGGATATACTACCTTTATTATAGCTAATACTAGGGGCCCCTGTTGGTTAATTATAAATCAATTTAAAGGCAAATTTAACGTTTTTAAAAGAACAGGGATTCGCATTGACTGATATAAATGTATCAATATACCAAACATGAGTCAGTACACGCGTATGTTTTAATGAAAAGCTTTGAAATTGGTATGGTTTGAAAAAACAGAAATATACCTTTCATTTGTCTGACCTTTTGACTATATTTGGAAACAAAATGGAAAATTTTCAAATCAATAAACGCATTTATATTGTGCCTATTTGGTGATCATTCAAGAGAAGAGGAGTGAAATTAGAAGGTGCGTACTGTGCAAGACCTTGAATGCTTGTCTATAATAATTATAGATAATTTTTGTAATTTATAAGTACGAAGCATTAAAGTTATGCATTAATGTTAAATTTGTACGTTTTTTTTTAAATAACGAGAACGTTAACATCCTATTTTGTTTTTTTTCTGATGTTATTCAAGACTAAATATTTTATTTAAATTATTTTGCATTGCATAGTCTCAGCTCTTAGTTTTTCATTGGAAAAAATTATTTTATTTAACAAAAAAAAAACATATTTTTTTTTGTAACTTTCTGTTTGTAGTATGGTGGGTCTGGGACCCCCAGAAGTTCACGATCGGATAATGATTGAGCATATTTAATACACTTTGTATTTTGTAATATTCTCTTCATGGTTCTTGTGCATTTCATTTTACAATCGACAACCAAAACAAAAAACAGTATTTATTACAAAATATTTAAGTCGAGGGTTGATTCAGTAATATTTACAATTTTAGTTTTCACTAATTTTGGACATTGTTGGGTGTATGATAGGACAATGAATCTGAAGTTGCGTATACATTTTTTGTAGAGCATTCTAGATAAATTTAAATTTTCTAAAGAACAATAATTTTTCTTAAAATTTATTTTAATTAAATTTTACGAGTGAATCTTAGGGAGAATAAATTCAGTTTAATTATGGTTGTTGTAGAGTTATTCTCATGATGTGACGTCGTTTGTATATTTTTTGCTCAATACGCCAAATCGTCAATTTGTAGTTAGGAGTTGTTTCTGGGGTTTTAAAAGATGCTGCATTTATTGCACTTACACACTTTATCATAGTTATAGCACTTTTTGAAGTATACAGATCGATTTTTGCCAATTTTTTCTTATTTAAATATTGTTTGTCCTTTATCACAATTCTTGGTGTATATGGCAAAATATTCATACAAATCAGTGGTTACAATATTTAATTCGTATTGTTTTGCTTCGTGTATCTTCAAAATTTACTATACGAAAAACTTTTGATGTACAAAGTAAAATAATTATATAAATCATAAGTTTATCTCCTTCGTATTATTTTTCCCTATAGGTAGTCTTAAAATTTAGTAAAAGCTTTTAGATAAAAATGATATATCAATGCTTCAACTATGGTATTATGCTTTGATTTACAAACAATTTTCTCATTACTAAAAGATTTGGTCTCGGTATATTTTATTATAAGAAAAAAATTAATATTTACAATATAACACCAGTCGCTTGTTTTTCGATAATAGTAAGAAGTCATACTGTGTAGTATGATGGGTTATGGGACCCCCAGAAGTTCACGATCGGATAATGATTGAGCATGTTTAATGTACTTTGTATTCTGAAACGATTAATTCAATATTTTCCGCAGTTTCGAACAATTATTATGTGCAAAATCCAAGATATAGATACTCTCAAATCCAGGATGTAGATAGCTTACACAGTATCATTGACCGTTTTACTAAACATATTATAGAAATTCCAAGTATTATATTTCTCTAATTAAGTTATTAAAAAAAATGAAATATAATAATTTCAAATTAACTGTAATTATAATCTTATTCAATAGAAGCAAGCATGTTAAATTTCCAAAATGATTTTATTTTAAAACATCTTAAATTTATTTTGAATCAATTTTAAAAAAAAAGACAGCCAAAATAAAGAATAAGATTTAAATTTTTTATTTCTTCAATCGATCATTCAATTCTTTTAATTTTTAAATTACTTTTTATAATAAAAAATATAATATTTTAAAATGGTTATAATATTCACGGTGATTTAACTTGATATTTTGTTTTATTTACATGAATTGAATTAATAAAATTTAATATCCATTTCTAATTTGTTTGTTTTTTTTTTCTATTTTCAAACACTATTTAACACAAAATAAAATAATATAAAATGTGATCAACTTCGTTAATATTATTGCTATACTTTAAGTGCAAAATTGTACAGTTTTCCTTAATTTTTTCTAGAATGTAGAAATAATATTCTGTAAAACTACAAAAAACAGGCTAAAGTTTAAAAATTTGCATTCTAAGAAATATTCTGTGACGCTGTGACTTAATTATCTTGATATTTAATAGTGATTATCTCGAAATATCAATTTGGCGTATGGGGCAAGAAAATATTCAGAAAAATAAAAGTACTTCTATAAATGTGCTAGAGTTACTGCATGATGTATTTTGAAGTAGTAAAAGGAAATAAACTGGGTTTTTAACATATTTTTTAATCTTTTCGTATATTAGGCATACGGTACTGCATTTCTATTACATAAAGTAGGAACTTGTAATGTCAACATCTGGAATCGACGCTGCAATCTTTCCGTTGGGAGGCAATATTATTTCTACACCACCCAGCGTGTTATTACATCTATTTTTCTTACTACACCTTCATTAGAATACTATGATGATGAAATGCTCTGATGATGGTATAAAAATGGGGATCCAACCAAGAAAAAATATTTTTTGTTTTTTTTTCCAACATATTTTTTGTTTATTTTTTTGTGCAATAATTATTTACATTTATTTAAATTAATAATACTTGGTTCTTTTCCTAATATTTTTTTATTTTATTGCAAATAAATGAAATTCTCGAAGTTTAAAATATCAAATTGATGAATTGGAACCGTATTGTAATTTGTTATTGATATCAATGAGAATTTCTTTAATAAGTTAAAGTTCAACACAAAATACATATTTATATGCATACATACACTTATATTGTATATTAATTGTCTTTGTGTTAATTTTAGTGAAAATTACAAATATTGGAGGACGATATTAAATTGTGTAATTAATAAATTATCTTTTGGTTATATTTATTTTTTTTCTTTTAATTAAAATTCGAATTAATAATTTATTTCATGCTGTCTACATTATTTAGTTAATTTGAAAATTTTTTGATAATTTCACAGTGATAGTATTTCCTTTTATGCGCTGTTATATTTTTTTATTTCGAAATTAAAAGAAATTTTTTTTTTTAAATTAAATTTATTAATAACATTAATGTCTTGGCAATGATTAATATAGAAATAAAAATCTTAAATGTCAAAATGGTTATATTTGGATTTTGATTTTAATTTGGATTACATCCATTATAAATAAATATAGAAGAAATGTTGAATTTTCAACTTTAATTATTTTTAAATCAAAAATAGAGAATAATTAAATTTTTTTTTTTTTAACTCAAAAATAATAGTCGCGATTTTATAAGAAATTGAATATAATTTCAAAATTGTATTCAATTCGTGGGAGGTCGAAAAATTGGGATAAATATTTTACTGCATATTTAAACGAATAAATTTAGTTGTGTTATAAAATACTGGATTATTCAAAATTTTAAGTCCAAAAACTTGTAAGTTACAATGCTTGTGGTTTCAAATTTCAATAATTTAATTTTGTTAAGTTTAAACAATTTTTTAAGTTTGAAACAAGGTCAAAACTGTAATGAAAACATTGTAATTTAAAGTTTATTAATATTTTATTGTAAGTGAAATATGAGCTGAATATAATGAAAACTGTAGAAAAATAATTAGTATCAACCGTTTAAACAACTGAATCTCATCCCTAGAAACATATTTGGGAGAGTTTGCTCTCGCATATCGTATTGTGAATAAAAATACCATTGTGTAGAAACAATCTGTATTATGTATTTGTTTATTGTAATTTTGTTTATTGTAATAACTGAAAATTGAGCTCACTAAAAATCAGAAAGGCAACATTATAACAGGGTTTTGGATATTTCGATTACTCAGTGACCAAGGCCAAATAAGCTTTAAGCAAAATAAAAAGTTTAAAACGCAAATTGTGCAACATTAATTCTGACAAGGGCAATATGTCTTCTTTATCTTCTTGAATGATGAGACGAAGAAGCTTTTATTCAAGCATTTATTCAACTTTATTTTGAAGTATCACTTTTTAGTTTTTATCATTGATGCTGGAATACCCTAATCATATTTAGGCCTTACTGCTTAGGGTGAGCCTTAACCTAACTAATAATTTTACTCTATTCTGCTCTATCTTGGGCAACTGTCCTTTATCCGTTGACTTCAAACATTTGAGAGTTGTCTTCGATTTCATCCACCCAGCTTGATTTTGGTTTACCCTTTGTTCTAAAATTGTTCGACTTACCTCTTTTCGGCATTCTTTGATTATTCATTCTCATTATATGTCCGCCCATTGTTGTCCTGGAACTTTAATTAATTTTACAACATTATGCCCTTCAATTAGGGCTTCTAGGTCCTCGTTTGATTTTATTTGGTATTCATCATGTTCATTTACTTTTGGCTCAAATATTTTTCTCAGTACTTTTCTTTCGAATAGTTTTAAATTATTTTCATCACTAATTATCTTTGTCCAGGCTTCATAGTTTTAAGGTTGATTATATTAAGGTATTACACACTCTTAGTTTATTTGACCTGTTTTTTTTTAGTATCCGAGCTTGTTTGTCCTGTTTTTTTGATTGTTTTTTTGGCTGTGGTACTCAGACTCAGCATCATGATACAGAATCATCATTATTTGCACAACGTAGTTCAGTTGGTCAGTTTAACGTTGCGTTTTATTTATTTTATTTTTTGATCTCACAAAAATCAAATAATTTACTTAGTGTCGTTTCTCCTTCCTATCGTTTATTTGAAGAGAGGAATTTTATCTCCCAGGCGATGCTCCTTATATTGCAATTTTCTACCATATTACCGATTATGCTATATATATTACAAAACTAAATTAATTAGTTTTATTAAATATCAAAAATTAGAAAATCAAATCTTTTTCAAAATTTACGCCACTAATTTGGGTCAACATAAATAATTAATAAGAAAATCAAAAAAATAAATAATCGCAATTGACGTAAGAGAACGCAACATTTTCTTTTGCAACGAATAAACTGGCATACCTCAATAAGTATGCAGTTATCCGTTTCAGTAGAAACGACAATTTCGATTTTTGAATATAATTTTTTTTGCGACAATTATTGTGTATAGCAAATTGCTGTTGGTGACACCTTGGAAAAGTGCAATGAACTCAATATAGTCGTCTATGATTTGTTTTAAATTTATATTAGGTTCCTTAAAAATAGAAATTGCGTAACATTAACATAATTATGTTTTTGGCACCAACATGTAAAATGATTTTTGTTTTGTTTATTTTTTCATTTATTCATTAAAATTATGATATCATTTTTGGCTGAAATTTCATTAAAATTGTAAAAATTAACAGTTTTTTAAATATCTTAAAATAACAAAATTTTTGCCAACTTGTAAGATACATTGTTTGTATAAATGTTTCTAATCTATAATTATTTATAAAATTTATTTGTTGATTTATAAGAAAAAAAAACTTTTCAGATGAATGTGGAGAAATTGTTTAAACTCTTTGCTTTTTTTTTTAGATATGAACCAGAATTTATTAAACTTATGATATACACAATATATTTTTAACAAAGTGTTTGAAACTGTAATCCGTTTTATGTAAAATTGACCCGGACCTCGTTTTATAAAAAAAATACTAGATAGGAACTAATGCATTATTTCCATAATGCAATACATTTGCATTAACACTATTTTGTAATGAATTAAAATAATCCATTATTTTTTCATATAAGGCATTAAAATTGATATATGAATAATTATTGATTAAAAGTACATTTTGTTAAAAAATAATGCATTATTATGTGTAATGCCTTACGAAAAATAATTCAAATTAAAAAAAAGCCTTCAACTAATAGAATTAAATTACAGGACGTAATACTAAAGCCACAATAGCAGCATTTACACTCGATGAAAGATTGAAGTATTCAGAAAATCTCTCTACTAAGCCTTTTTCAATTTCTTTGGCTTCGTTTTTTAAAATGGATAACTCTTTAGATACTGACTTGTTTTATTTATTTTAGCCAGTGTTGGTAGCATATACCTATATTATTTATCAATTTATTTATTTATTTATATGTATATGTTGCCACCATGATACATATTCATAATTTTTTAAAAATTTTAATATTTTTAAAGTTTATACTATTGTATTTACATATATGACTGTTTTTAATTATTATTTAGGGTAACTGACTAATTTATTCTCTCCTTGTAAAAAATATTCTTGAATCAAATAAATAATTCGTTGAATTATTTAAAATACGTTTGAGTTAACAAAGTAATTAATTGCATTAAGTACTTGAACTATTTTTGAATTATTTTTTGGATTTAAAGGTAATTCAAATATAATGTGAATTACCTTTGGTATTGCATTACTTTTGATAAATGATGTAGTGTTAATGTTACGAATTTTTGATAATGTTTTGTTTTTGAATAATTCACTTTAACTTGGGCCGTCCTGATGTAAATGACTTCAAAATCCGGTTTATCCCGTTAATTTTTATCTCGTTCATTTTACTGAGTACATCAGACTTTTTTCAGTTCGGACAAGAATGAATAATTTAACTAAATTAACTAAAATTGTGTAGCTTTTGCATAAAATTATATTATCTAAGTTATCGAATCTTTTTTCAATTTAGAAACTACTTTCTCATAAACTTAAAAATTATGAAATGTTTTTCCTCGATTTTCTATCCTTAATTTGTTTATTTTTAGTTATTTTAAAATATCTATTTATAAATTAGTTAACGACAAATAATTTTGAAACAATAGGGACAATTTTAGCTCAATTCAAACTGAATCATTCTCACCTTGTGGAGAATAATATTATTTAAACACCCTATCCTTTCACAACATAATTTAATTTAAAAATTAACTGAAATAAAAATTAACTAAAATCATAACATTATTATTATACTGATAGATTTATTGACATTGATTCATTACTGTTATTAATGAAAATATTAATAAATCTGTCCAAATTAAGTAATGGTAATTAAATTTTTCAAGAAGTTTTATAAAAATAAAATACAACTTTTAATTGAGATTGAAAAAGATATTCCTGATTCAATAATAAAATAATACAAAAATTAATAGAACGAGGTGAGATCGTGTTTTTTTATATTTTCTAGACATGGCAATATTTTTATATTCTTTCATTTTACCATTTAACAACTTTCAATTTAATTATGACATTGATGAAATTCTTTAAATCATTTATTCACCTCTACTTCTAGTCTTCTTCTTTTATACAAAAAAAAACCCTTTTAACTTTTTTAATTAAATTTATATAAAAATAAAAAAAAATTGTAATGTTGTTGAATTCTCCCATTTACAAAATTAATAAAATGGTGCTGTTTTTCTTACTTATATTTTATTATAGAAATATTCATATTGTATGTACAGACAGGCTTTTGTTTATAGATTTATTTTGTTTTTTTTTTTGGAGAATTGAAGCGTTAATGAGAATTTTTATTTTGATTGCATAATCAAATATCATTATTTTTTGAGAAAATTGGACCAAGAAAATGCAATTTAAATTAAAAGTTTTACTTTTAAGAAAATGTAAATTGAAAAATAAAAAAAAAATATTTTCTTTTTCAAATTAATATTTTTAAATTAAGATTCAAGTAGAAGTTTTCATGTTTTGTAGAGAAAGCCTTATTTTTTTAAAATAATTAAATTAATTCAATTTATATTAAGTAATAAAAATAAGTTGTATTTAACCTTTAACTATATTGCTATGCCACTACTCAGCAGTTAACCAAAATAAATATTAATACTATTTGTAATGTATTTATCTACTTTTCTGTAGTTGTTCCTAATAAATACATATGTAAATAAATTAAAATTTTGTTTTTAGAAATTTGCTGCTTTGGCGAAAATATGTTGGTTAAACAATAGTAATTGCTCTAAAAAGAGGAAAATAAATTAGTTAAATAAAACATTCTATTAAAACATTCTGTGTCATGCATCACAACTAATCTTATGAAGCATGAAAGAATGGTACATAAATTGTTTGAATGAAAAGGGAATAACTAGACCTAACACTAAATGCACGTATCGCTAAATAAAACAACTCAATGCTAATATTTTAAACCAAAATCAGAATTGACACTCTTAGCCTTGGCTTTAATTACTTCATAGTTTGTATTTGTTTCATTAGAAGCTTCTGAACAAGGTTTAAAAATTTTAACCACTAAAATAAAAATAAAAAAAAGTGTTAAAATTTAATTAGAATTATGAAACGTGCTATATAAAGTAAAATCTGAGACCCAACTGTTACGTTTTTAAAAATATAAAACATACTTAAATATTTATTTTATAACTAAAATTTAAAAATTTAAAAAAAAGTGTAATTAAGTCGGTGTCGCGAAAATCAACTCAATTTAATTGATTTGACGTATTTCAAAGCAACAAAAAAAAGTCATAGTGTCGCGAGTATCGATTTTCAACTAGTTGATTCAATTTGCTTCAATTTGAATTTTTTGACATTTCAAATCAAAAATTTTGATATACCTAAAATATCAGTTAGAGTTTCATTTTATTTTAAGAAAGTCATTAACATATAAAATCAATACGAGCGATTGGGCTCATTTCTAAAAAATTATAAATAAAAACTAAAATAAAATAAATAAGTTCATTTGATTAAATAGATAAATTATTAATTCAAATTACTATATTTTTATTTCTCAGCATTGGGATTTTCCTAAAACCTAACTTCTAAATTGGTTTTATATTTATATTCTTGTCAGTACCTTAGGTGGAACTTTTTTGCACACTAAGTACGGTACTGCATTTAATAGTCAGATGATATCACTACGCTATATAGGTTGGCGAATTGATTGCAAAACTTAATAATTATTGTGGATCTTCTACACATAATAAAATATACAAAAAAAATATTAGATTTCACTCTCCAGAAAAAAAAATTGAACCCAGCCGTATCAAAAAATATCTTAAAAACTTATTAATCTCTTCATTGGTTACAAAAATAAAAATTTACTGAATATTTTGGTACTTCTACGATTCCCATTCCGAAATTTTTTCATCCAACTTACTCAATATAACCAAATTACAAGACTACCTGTACACCATACACCGAATTTCCTTTTTGCTTATCAGTATTTTTCTTTTTACTTTGTTTTTTGGATCGGTATATATATACTCCATATTTAAAAATTAGCATAAAGTTTTTTTATTTTTGTTTAATTTTTATATTAGAAACTTACTTTTGCCCATTTGTCCATACGTTTTCGTCGGAAAAATTTTTGAAAGTAAAAAAAATCGAAAAAATCAAATAATTGATTCTCGCGACACCGACTTAGTTTTGCTATTACTTAATATAAAAGTTAAAATTATTTATATAAGTAAGGTCATTGACAGTAAGACCTTGTTTGGTGGAGAAGCAATCTAGTACACGTTTTGTATAAAAGTAGATCTCTAAAACAATTTTTGTACAAATTTTCAAGTAAATTGTTTTGAAATAGCTTCACAATTGGAAAGTGATTTGAATACAAATCGAATAAATAAATTTTTTAATGATTGTTATTTTAAATTTTTATGTATGAAAATAGAACATCAACTTTTAAAATTTTTATCGCATTTTAACATTTTCTTTGAGATTTTTAAATTTTAAATTATAAGATATATTTTCGTAACACCATTGATATATATGTTGAAAAAGTCTGGCTGCAGAATACATCCTTGATAAACTCTTTTTTTACATTTTTTGGATTACTATGTATTGACCACTCGAATTGTTTCTTGTCAATTGAATAAATATGAGGTGAAAAATTGTTGTTCACTTTCTATGAAATTCACCAATTATTGTAATTTTTTTAATAAAATTTCGTAATCGACGCCGTAGAAAACCTTTTGTAAATCTAGAAAGATATATGAAATATATTTTCCAATGTCAGCATTTTTCGAGTGAAGTATTTTTCTGGAAAAGACTGAAAAGGTTTCGTCTCACAGATATAAGCAGTAGATTTATGAAAATTGTATAGACAAACCCTCACTAATTTAATCAGAATTGTGCAACTTTAGCAATAGGCTTACTAACCCTCTTGTAAAAAGATAAACCAAAACAAATTACTTAGTATCACCTAATACTGGCTTACTATTATAAGACTTAAATACAGTAGATTGTAAAGTTAAATAAATAAATTAAAAACAAACAAAAAAAAGTATTTTTCAAGATGATTTTAGTCAGTTTTCGAGATAAAGTTAGTTTTTGCTTACTCACAGGTAGCAATAAGTTATATAAATTTGATAATGACATAATTTCAGTTGTTCTGAGCTATTCAACAATAGAAAATTTTAAATGTTTAAGTTAAAAAATTAATTATATTAGATAATACAGCCCTTCAACTATATCTTAAACTTAGTTTGAGTGGGTTCTTGCATATCGTGAACAACCTATATATATATATATATATTATGTTATTGGAAAATTACATATTTTTATATAACTGTACTTCATATTTACTATCATTTCATTAACATAATTTCACTATATTCTCTAATAACTTTTTCTAAATTTATTTTTTTCTTTTAATCATATAAATATTTATTTTTAAATTACTTTACTAATACAATTAAAATTCAATTTATATTTTATTTTCTAATAATTTAAATAAAACTAAAAAAAAACATATCTGCAACTCTGCATTATTTTAAAATAAAAATTACTACATTCATCGTAACAATAATTCATATAGCTAAAAAGAGAGCTCCATTAAGTAAGTCTAATATATAAATTAATACTATAAATATTAAAGTGTATGTAAATATATATGTGTATATGAATGTTTATTAACCACAATATAACCATAATATTGCACACATAAAAATAAAAATGAAAATGTAAAAATTTAATAATATCCATTTTAACCAAAATGTGCTTTAAAATTTTCAAATCAAAGTTTTTTACTAAATCTCGTTTTTCTTCCTTTACAGTACAAAGAAAATCAAATGCGTTTCTTGATGTGCCATCAATGAATATGCATCATTTACAGTTAAGTGATCCAGAAGATGAAGATGTAGATAGGTTACGAACATTTAGTGCATCCAAAGGAGGTGAGTTTAATCTATATATATATATATATATATATAAATGTATATTAGAATAATAGAAAATGAAAAATAAATATTATTCTTCATTGTTTTAATAAGGACATTGTTTGTGGTTCTACACTTGGTTACTTACCATCATTTTCAATTTTGTTCTTTGTTTTCTTCATTTCACTGACCTAATGTGAGGTGCATTGAATGGAAATATATAATATAATATATGTATATTTGTTTGTACAGTGAAAGAAAATCCAATTTATATTATCTCTTGACAAATGCAAATATAATATCGTCACAAGCAGTTAATATGAATAAAATAACTACGAGATCCTGTGTAAGAACTATGTTTATTCAGAAATTAACCGTTGAAGAGTTTGAAGAAATATTCGGATGCTTATTTCAGTTTAAAGTTACATCTTTGTTTTGTAATAAAATCACAAGGCTCATTAATTCAATACTTCAAATTTGGATAGTTGGAATTGAAGACTGATTTAGTACAATTGTTTTTGCAAAATTACAGATTTTTGTACTTTAAATAGTTATTCTTAATATTTACATATCTCCTTCTTCCAGTCTAATTATAATTTAACATTTTAAGCACGGGAGAAAGAAAATTATGTTCCAATTTCGGAGAAATTTATTTAGTTTTTCAGAATATGGTATATTTAACAGACTATATTATATACACAATATTTTAATGAAAATGTTAGATGTTGAAATTGTATTACGGGAGCATAACGAAATTAAAAAAAAGAAAAAATCCGAAAGACACTAAGTCCGGAAACAAAAAAAAATCAATGAAAAAAAAAAACAAAGATTTCAAAATCTACAAATTTCTACAAAATTCTCCTTAGAAAATGCTATTAATCTTTTCCTATCAAATTTCGAGCAATCTTATATATAATACACAAGTAGAACAACGTGGTGGGTAAAAAAGCAAATATAATTGAATAGTAAATTACACTACAAAAATATTAAGCTTCTTGGTGCTGAATACTTAAAACATTCTAAATAGGCACACTAAATAGTGACTTCTATTTTTCAGTTGAGCGACATCAATACTCAAAAATAAATTTCAATCTTATTTAAACTTATAAGAAAAAGTACAAAAACGAAAACACAAAAAAAAAATTGAAAACAAAACAAAAAACAAAAATCAGATCATACTCTTCAAATATGATATAATAAATATTATTTCATCTGCTTCTGCTATTTAAAAAAAATATATACAGTAAAACACGGTTATAGTCATTCGCTAAATTTCAGTTATATTTCTGACTATAACCGTTTTGTGACTAGTCAAAAAAAAATTTACCTTTATAAACAAAATTCACTAAAATATCTTTCGTATAACAATTTTAAACTTTATTTTATTCATAAATAGCAATTCTATTATGTAATCACAAAATAAACATATGTGTACTAAATAACAGAAAAGGACTACATCATCATTGTCCTGCAAGCCCTTTCGTGGGGCATAGGGCGGAAGTAAATTCTTTCCATCGGCTCCTATTTGCGGCTAACCTCTTCAATTATGGCCACGTTCTTTGCTGGGTACTTGCTTCGGCTAAGACAGTTGTTCTCCACGTTTTTCTCGGTCTTCCGACGCGACGTGTACCCTCCATTTGAAACATCGTTTCGCGATGTTGTTGTTAGGTTTCCTCAAAGTATGTTCGATCCAACGCCATTTCCTCTGTCGGATTTCTACTTCTATTTGTGTTTGTTTTGGTTTTTGCCACAGCGTTTTGTTGGAAATGGTTTGTGGCCAACGAATGTTTAGGATGCGCCGGAGACATCTATTGATGTACCGTTGGAGTTTCCTGGTTATGTTTATTGAAACTTTCCATGTTTCGTAAGCGTACAAGAGAACAGATAGCTGTTCGAAAGAATAGAACCTGTTCAAAATCATAACCCAACTACTGTTTGTTATGGTTCTTCCCAAGTAGTAGAAGCTATTTAGAAATTCTATTTGTTCTTATTTCAATCTTAGATGTTCTATGCTGACTTTATTTAAAATCATATATTTAGTTTTTCCAGGTTGAATTCTACTCCAACTAAGTTAGCATGTTGTTCAGGATGTTCTGATTTATTCTGTAAATAGAATAAATCTGAATTTGTGCGAAAGAAGACATATATTTCATTGTGTAGTTGAGAGCTTTAAGTTGTTGTATGAGACGCCAGGTTATTCCTTTCTAATATATTATCTAGCTGTTCTAGTTTATTCTAGTATATTACTAGTAGTATAGTAGTATATTATCTAGGACTTATGTGAAGAGGAGTGTCACTCCTGATGTTATATTGAAGATATTGCTATTTTGTCCCTTGTGTATTACTGATAGTTCGGCGATACTTCTTCGTATAATACTTTGATTAGGCGAACTATTTGACCTGGTGTTCTTTGGTGCTTTGGTGCTTTCCATATCGCAGCGCGTATATATAGATACATATTGAGTTATTTTCATTCAACAACAAAATATATAATTGATTTTCGATTAAAAATTTTAATTCTGGTTTAAAGTGTCTTATCTTTGTATTGTATTCTATTGATAGTTGGTCAACATTAGTCGTAATTTAAATTCATTTCCAATAATTTTAATAGGTATATAACATTTTACAATAATAATGAAGTCTTGCAAGTCGAGTCTCTTTTGTGTGTCAGTATTGCAGGAAATATACATATATCCTTTCAATCTGCAAAATTATTCATCTTATTCTTGTCGACGATTAAATTCTAACGAGTTTATTTATTTAATTTATTCTATTTAAGTTACTGCCAATAGGACATAAAAAAATTTAAAGGAAAAAAATAATTGTTTAAAACCGGTATAATGTCAATGCTACAAGCTTCTATTTCATTCATACAAGGGTTAAAATAGTATAAAAATTTCCTAGTTATCAGGAATAAATTGGATTTGTCATAAAGATAACACTTCAAAAAAAAAACTACAAACAAAAGCTAAAGAATTATGTTTACATTGAACCCATAATAATTGTTTACTTAACTTTGTTCAAACGTACACACTTTCAGTTGATTCTTTCAAACTTTCGGAGATACGAAGAAAAAGGATCATTGATTGTTTCAGTACTTTACTACTTGATCCAGTATCTATGTACGACGATACACGTTAGTTTATAAATTTCTTCTCTTTTTCTCCATTAATTTGCATTAAAATTATGTATTTTTTTTTTGTTCACTATGACCATCAGAGAGCATCCTATTGTTTTTTTTTTATAGAAAATATTTAGAGAAGCTGTAAAAATATAAATTAATTTAAATTCTTAAAGGATGTTATAAAAATAAACGAGGAAAAATATATTAAGTTTAAGTCTTTTTTAATTTATTTGTTTGTATCGGTGTTAATTGAATTATAAAAAAAGAAGAATTAAAAAAAAAAAAATTCGATGTTAATTAGTTTTGAAGTGGGTGGATAACTATTTCGAAATTTGTTAGTTTCAGATTGAGGAAGTATTTTTTTTAAATTTATGTACTCTGTTTTATATAAAAATAATTAATTCTATTTTCTCCCATTTTGGACACTTACAAAGCTGTTGAATTTAATTTTAGCCAGCGGACAAAAATATTATAAATACGAGTATGTAAAAATATATTTTATGAATATTGTTTTTTATTCGATGGAGTAAGAAGTGTTGTCTTCTTTTATACCGATAAAAACATTCTATAAAACAAATTTAATATAATATTGTGCAATTTATTCCTATTAGCAGGCCATACACCACAAATTGTTCCTCGCGCGCAAATTTGAACGCGAAAGTGTGAGTTTTTCCTGCAATCTTGCGTGGCGTGTTGTTTACCCATACACTGTACACTAGTCTGCGCGAATACCGAGTGTTTTCAAGCTTTAAGATAAGGCATACAAATTTTTATTGTAATTAAAGTTTTGGAAAGGCGTGTGGTAAAATTTCTACACTCTAAAATCAAATCCAACATTCATCTTGTAATTTTAATTATGAGTGGAAGTAAAGTACCTGTAGTTTTTGCTTTAATTTATTTAAAGTATATAAAATGTAAAAATTCAAAAGAGAAACGCAAAATTTGGCAAAAGCAGTGGTTAAAAAATAGAAAAAATTATAGTGACGTGAAATGTTTAAGACAAAATAATCCAGAAGATTTATATTAATTATTTAAGAATGGATGCGGAAGTATTTGATACTCTTTTAAATTTGGTCAAACCGTACATCCAAAAATAAAATGCACAAATGTAAGATAGCAGAACAGTTGAGGAACGACTTATAGATCCTTTAAGATTCTTGGCAACCGGCCAAAACTATGAAAACTCTTCAATGGGTATTTCGGCTTAAGCCTTAGGTCATATTGTACCTTAAAGTTGTAACCGTTCTCATGTCACACATTTTCGCCTTATCATAATAGATTCAATTAAAGTAAAATTAAACGAGCAAATTTATTACCTTAATACATATGTTTTTCTATTTATTTATTTATTTCACTTACTTTTTCAGTTTCTTGTACAAAATAAATGAACAATCTTGAAATAAAAGCAAATTACAACTGCCAAACTTGTCTGTATATGGTAGAAAAACTTTAAAGTTCTATGTGTTTGTGTTTACCCATGCACAAACGTTGTTTCGCGTACGCATTGGGATTTAGGAATGCACACAATTACTTTCGCGCAAGCGTTAATGTATGGCTTGCTATTGTTAAATTAAAATAAAATCTTCTTTTCCCAAATATGATTCTGTTTTTGACAAATATTAATATTTTGCAATTTTCTAGTTATTTAATAATTATTTTATAATAACCATGGAAAAAACAAATAAAGTCACAATAATGTGGGTACCAGGGCATTCCGGCATTGTAGGAAATGAAGGTGCAGATTGTCTATCTAGAAAAGTGTCGGACACGCCTTTCACAGGCCCAAATCCGTTCTGTGATATCCCTCTGAGCACAGCTAACGGTTGTGGAAGTCTTCAAGCAAAAATTCTCGTGCTTGAACGCTCGCTTAAGAAAACCAAAGCTGTTCTGTGTTTCAACAGGAAACCGATACGTATCTTGGCAGAGATAATAACAAGAATCTGTATCTGCTCTGTGAATGCGAAGGGCTCACCCAAAGCAGACTTCAGAGCTATCCAGCATACCATTGAAGAATATCCTGAGTGTGATCACAAAATCAGGACTTAGAGACTTAACTACAAAACCAGGTTATCACAATAAGCCCATTTGCACCTACGGTGATATAGGGACTGAATCCCTCCCGAAATCCAAAATCTGATATAATCTAATTATTTCCTTCATTAGTGCCTGCAATCTTCAGTATTAGTTTCCAGCTATCAGTAATGATTTTGTGTTTGTTTTTACATTATGCAAATTCGAGCTTAAATAATTGGTCACAAAATACGGAAATGGTTCTCTTTCTGAAAACAAATGGTGCTAAATTGGTTAGCTGCTATTCAACCCCTCCCAGCTGGGAGTTTGTGATTAATAACTTTCTCGAAAATAACTTTTTTTACCGTTTTTCAAAACTCGTCTATATTGGATAGCTCCAAAATTAAATTGCGAAGTAAAAAAGTAAAAGCTGGTAACTAATTTAAGAATTTCTACATTTGGTTTGACAAGGTTTTTTTTTGTTATTATTATTCATTTCATTCTCAAAATTAATCCTCTACATTAAAGTACCCACATAATGTATTTATTAAAAATTACAAAATTATAAAAAAATTATAATTAGTAAAACAAAACCATATTTCTATTTGACGAGCCAGAATTAAATGTAAATTTAATTTGAAACAGGGTAGTATAATAATATTACTTAGAAACTTAAATACCAAGCCGTGGTATCTGCAATGGAACTCGGTTGGCAGTAAAAAATTTTAAATCAAACTTAATAATCACAGATTCCTAATCAGTACAGCTGTAAGGGAAACTATATTTATTCCAGGAATAGGTTTATCACGTTGGGTGGCGCAGTAGGTAGAACGCCTGTCTTTCAACCGAAAGGTCCCAGGTTCAATTCCCGATGAAGCAGAAAAAAAAACAAAAAAATGATTTATGGATTTTTTGACCTGGTCCAGTACCCTTTGTCATTGGGATATAATAAATGGCAAAAAAATAACTGAGCTGGTAACAAATTAAATACAAATGAAACTATTCTATTTAAGAAGGCTTAGTTCCTGACAATAGCAGTAGTTTTCCACATTTAATGAGTTGATAAGCCAGTAATTTGTTAAATAAATACTCGAAATATCATAGATTGTAGTATACAATTGCAGTACCGTACTTAATTAAGCACCAAAAGGTGATTCTACCTAAGGTACCTTAAAAAAACAAAAAAAAAAAAAAAACTACCACAGAATTACCATTTATTCTCAGACATTTATTCTCAGACAATTCCCCGTTAAATTATAGCCTTTTTTTTTACCATAATGAAGGCATAAGGTCAGACATTGGAAAAAGTAGGGGAAAATAAATTGATTTATTTACATTTTTATAAAGTTTTTCTAACTACTCTAAAAACTTTTGCTTTATTAGTGTTGAAAAAATGTAGAGATTTATTTTAGATAAAGATTTAGAAGCATTGGATATACAAAGAAGACAATATGAAATTACCAAACTATTTAGAATATTATATTGATAAAACATTATAGTTTAACAAATATTGTTCTTTTTGGAATTAAGTTGCACACTATCACTATGTTACAAAAAATATATCTTTTTCGTTTACAACCGTCATATGACGGGCCTTTTTGCTAGTTATATTAATATATTACTAAAATTTGTATAATGCTAGACGACATAATCTTATCATTTTGCTAATTTTGTACGATTTTAATTAAAAATTATTAATTTAAAGAAAATTTTTCCCAATAAAGAATAAATTAAATTATAAGAAAAATAATTCCTAGCAACATGCACAGGTTTAAAATTGGATTATTGTGGATTATATGACATACATTTACTATAAATTCAAAGTGGCATTACAAATCTGACATTTGTAATTATTAATATCATAGGTCTTAATTTATTTATTTTACAAATGAATTTATTTAAAAAAAAAGAAAAAATTAAAATAAAATAAGGATAAAAATGCCAAAAACAAAAAAAAGTACATGTAATTTTGATAAAACGTGGGAGGGAGCACATGCAGAATGCAAAACAAACAACGACAAAAAATTTGTTTAAATTGTGCCAAAATCATGTTTGATTATCGCAATAATTAAAAATAATTTTTATTTTAAAGTGAAATCAATTCATGTAGTTAAAATTTTATATATATATATATATATATATATATATATAATGTACATATGTATATAATTGTATTGTATTGTATATATGTAAATGTATGTAATTTGATTAATTTACGTTGTAAAATTTTACATTTCTCGCCAAGGGAAAGACATTCATTTATTTTGGTAAATTTTATTTTAAGAATATCAAATTTATCGGACACAGTTTTAATTTTTTGTCTTGTTTTTGTTTGAGAACAAGGACGTGGAAATAAAAAATTTAAATACGTCAGAATCAAAAGTAAATTCAAGGGAGTTTATAGTGAAAACAAATGTGTACATTTTCAAGACCATGTCAATTTTATTAATTGAAATATCTTTAATGTAATGTAGGTATGTAAGATATTGTTAATTATTTTAATTAATTTTTAAAATAATTTTTGTAACTTTAAGACAATTAAAAAAATTGGGTTGAACTTTAGAAAAGCTTGTACCTTTGATTTCATCTTGATACTGTATTTCATGAACTTATATGGAGGTCGCGGTTCACAAAATAATTGCTAATATTGTAATACCAACTCAACATGAAATTGTTATTAATAATTTGAAAACTATTTAAAGAAAAAATTATTAACAAAATCGAGGGTACTCTATCGATTGGTGATATTTTCAACTTCCGGGAAGAACCGCAAATCGTTTTTTTACGATCAAAAATCGCCGAAATTGGTCGAAATCGAGGTTTTCAACCGGGAAGTGATACTTTATGCAAATTCAGATTCTACGTCAAAAAATAAGAAACACTTGCAGAGCACCCTCGATTTAGTCAGCAAACATTTTTTGAAATTTTAAAACTCCGGCTCCTTCCCTCCTAAAAAGCTGATACACATGCTCTGGAACACCCGGTATATCATACAATATCTACATTATTTCATCATTGAATATGCGAAACTTGTGAGACACACATTGTGTAGGTATACTCAAAAGAGATAGTAGAACAACATCGGTCTGGTGGTTAAAAAAATCGGCCTATTGGAAGACATTATGTATATTTCAATATTTCAAAGATGTTTGAAACTGATTAAGCATAATTGTTGAAAATTAAGCGTCATATTGTATAGAATGTCTTGCAGGATGCTCAATATAGCATATTGACATTAAAATCTAAGTTTCAATATGTCGCATAACATTTTCAATAACTAGGCTCTTCTGTAATGATCGCGCGCGGTACAAGTTATGTTATGTTTTAATTTAAAACCATTGAAATTAAAAATTTTAATATAAAATGAAAACTGTGTGACAAAACATATTAAAATTTTTTAAATGTAAACTTTCTTAAGTATTAAAGTACTGCTGGAAATAGTACCTTGAAATTAGAATTTGATATATTAACTTTTTATATATTTTGTTAATATTTGAGTATTCAAATTCACTTAGTTTTTTGAAAAACTTCTCTTAAGGAAAATGTTATTTCTTAATAATTGGTACGTAAATAAATTTGAAGTAATAGTTAATTGAGAAATAGGTGCTGTGGGGATGCTACCGCGTTTCCTACCTCACCAATAACTGATTAGATTTTTTACAAATCAGGCTGGGACTCCGCAAGTATGAAAAAGAAAGTTCGTGATAATGATGATGATAAAACGATATAATTACGAATAATATTAATTTTTGTTTATATATTTTTTGGTTAAACCTATCCTGTAATGTATACTTTGCCCAGTTTTACTTTGTGTATATGAACAGTTACATCAAGATTCACACTTTTCTCGACTAGCATATATTCACCATCCTAGTGTATAATCTTATTAATAAAGTAGATATTGATATTTGAAAATAGAAAAAGTTTTTGATGGTCTTAATTTGAACTCACTGAACTTTTTTAATCTTTCAGTTGATGCAATACTGGTCATATGACTGTGGAATCACAAATGTCACAATATAGAGTTGTTTTTTCATAGAAGCTGGTACAGTTCTAGATATAGTCTCGAGCACTCCGATTGCTGATGACAATTTAATAGTCAATTGATTTATATGTCTGCCCGTTATAACAGGTCTTAAAACTAATATTTCATATTAGAAGAGTCTAATTATTCGTACAAAGCAGACATGGGTGTGAAGAATTATCATTGAAAAGATGATAATGCTGATATCAATGCAGAGAGTTAAAATGATGGTGGAAATGCAAAATATTGCATTGATCCCAGCATTTTCATTAGAAATGAGAAATCAATACAATTTTGTTAAAATTAGTATTAAAAATTTAAGCTCAATGCAATATTTTGTTCATTATCATGGAATTTTCTAGAGTTATAATATTCCTCATACACCATCTTTAAACATAATTCTTTTGAGGTCTATTTCTATAAATCAAAAAATTTACTGAGTTCAAAAATTCTGCATTTTTTTCCTTTATTTTATTAAAATAGATTTTTATTTTATTAAAACAAAATATAAAATATGTTAACTTCGTATAATTTATTTATTTATTTTTTTTAACAGTTGATCCTACAGATAAATCTGTAAACCAACTTTATAGGTCCTTTTCCCTTTCGAAATGTGGGCCTTTTTATTAAATTATATTAATTATTTGGTATATATTTTTGTATATTATGTAGTTATATTATTTTTTTTATTAGTTGTTATATTATATCTTTATTAAATATCAAATTATATTTGAACCGATTTGGTTGTATTGAAAATTACATTTTTCAGTAATTTTTACCATTTGAAAAATTTTTCGGTTCCCACGGGGTTTGAACCCGTGCTCCTTCGGTCGTTACATTACTACACTCGAGTGCTTTACAACTCGGCTACCGATGCTACACAACTTGTATAATATGTACATACATTTTTAATTATTTTAGAAAATATTGTTTTCCTACACATATCTATGACAACAAGTCATAACCACTTATGTCATAATTATCGTTTCGAGTACAATAAATTTTAAAGTTTTAATAATAGTTTAACCCTAGAAGAATAATCTACATCGAAATGACGTTGACAGTTTTTTAAAGCATACTCAATATGGCCTTTGTAAATTTTTATACAATCTACTGCCATAATGTACTGGCAAAACCTTTGATCTTTGATCAAAAATCAAAAACCTTTGAGCAGAAAGACCTCTATTGAAATATTAAGCATTGAATTCACCTCAATCCGGATTGAAAAAATGTTAGCAGTTACATTAAGAAATTCACTTCGTGAAAATATGAAAAACCTTCTGCAAAATTGGTAATTTGTTTCAAAACCATCTGGTACAATGTACTTCACTGTAATTTCAGCTACTGACATATTATCTGATCTAACATCTGTTGATTTATCATCCATACATGAATCAGAAAAGAAAAAACGTGGCTGGTATTACTATTGCCCATCAAAAATACGAAAAATTGACAAAATTAAAATATGGTAAATGTGCAAAAGCAGTGTGCGTCGAACATGAACTTAAAGTTTGACACTTTTTTATTTAAATTTCATTTTTATTTTTTATTTAAATGTTTTTTAATAACTCATAGTAAATATTTTATCATATAATTCCGACAATATTACACCGAAACCGCGAAAAGAAACTGATTTGCAAGAAACCTCTCTAATAACTAATATCTAAGAATATCGTTACACAGCTCCATAATTGAATACATAAATGTACTTTATTTATATTCAAAATTGGTTTAAAAAACTAGTGAAGTGGTGACATTTTTGCTTTGGAAAACATTTACTGAATATATTATTTAACAATAAATAAATCCCAGAGCAATTTTTTTTATTGAAGCCTTCAATAAGTGTTTTATTTTTTTTAAAGTCTATTTTTAGTATGAATTTTTTTGATTAAGCTTTCAAAATTCAATAATTTAAAATTAACCGTTTTTTTGTTCTTTAATTTAATTTTTTTTTTATTATAAACATTTTTTTAACCTCCTTCAAGGTCAATTTATGAATCAAAAATCTTGTTGCTATTTTAATTCATATCGCACATCATTCAATTTCTTCCATCAAAAACATTCATTATATTTTTTTATTTTAAATATAATTGTTTTTGTTTTTTTTTTTTGTTTACTTTCATGTATTTTTTATTTAAATGTTATCTGAATATTATCTGATAAATGTTAAATTTAATGTAATTCACTTGAATTATAGAAAAGATTGAAACAAAGATCATTAATTTACGAATTTCGATATTTTATTAGCAATCAATTTTAACTTTAAATCAAATTAAAAGAAAATGGCAAAAAAGGTGTTTATTTCATCCGAAAATCATTAATATTTTAAAATTTTTAAATAAAAATATAAAATAATATCAAATTTTCCAGATTTTCCTTTTTATTGTTGTTATTATTTTTTTTTATTTAATGTTAATAATGAAAATTTTTACTGCCCTTAAACATAAAAAAAAAAATCAAGAATATGTTTATATAAATAAAAAAGTACAAAAATAGAGCTAAATATTAACAAATCATTTTTGAGCCAGAAATTTTTTGCAAATGACATTGGAGAAATTGGAGTAATGCTGCATGCTGTGGTACACTTAGGTGGTACTCGAAAAATCGATTTAAAAACTTTTTTTGAAAAATTTAAAGTGAAATTTTATGGTATCGCACTAAATGGATTTTTTATAGCTATGTAAAGGTTTAGTGGAAGTGGAGAAGCTTATTATTGGAATTAAAATGTCAAAATTATAATTAATGTCAGGAAAGTAGATAAAAATATAAGATATCTTGGTAGGACGAGTTACATGCTCAGACGAACTAAAATCCCTTGTTTCGAGGAATATGACAGGCCGCAAATACTTTTTATTGGTAGCAAGTGGCAAGCATTCCCAAGAAATTGCAGTTTTTAGATATTTGGTTTGCAAAAATTAAACATCAATAAGATCTCCCGCAAGTTTGCAACTCCCCGCCGAATCTTTTTCCTACTTATTTCTCTTTTTTGCTAAAACTATCTCTTCTCTTCTTCAAAAGCCAAAAGTACGATATTATGTAGGTATCTCCAACTAACGTTTTGGCTTATAATATATAAAAAAAAAAATGCTTGTTTAGTCGCTTGTTTTATTACTCAATACCATCATTTGATTTTGTAAGCCACCAATCCATTTTTTTATTTGAAAAACTTGGATGCTGGTATATAGTGAGGAATTTAGAATTTCAATTTAATCTCAGGATTTTTGCAAACACAGTTGCTAACTACACGATGACTTCTGTTTTGGTATAAAACTGTAAACTTTTTTTCTATAATGTTTCTTAGATTAGATCTATTAGAAAGTATATGTATTCTTTATTTTGATTTGAATTGTACCTCAGATTTTTTAAACCTAGATGCTACAATTATTATGACTGCTTATCCATCCTCTTGTGACTTCTCTGTTGGCTGGAAAAATAACATAGTATTCAGAGTCAATCCAAAATATTTTTTTAAAAACCGGGACATCAAAAATACAGTGAAAAAAGTTCGCTGCGGTTTCAATACTGTATCGAAACATTGTTTAGATACATATTCACTACAGTGTAAAAAAAGACAGATTTTGACATTTTTTATCATAATTTTGACTGCATAAACGTTTTGTGTGTGAAACGGCTAATTAATATTTTATGTGTTTAAAAAGGTTGTGAGAATTAAAAAATGAGTTCAAATTTTTTTGGTAATACTATCTTAAATAATATAAATGTTTTGTAAAGTTCATCTATTGATGATATAAATGTAAGAGAAATGTTCAATATATTGAAAAAAAAGAAAAAACGAGTTGGAATTGCAGTGTCATTGAAAATTACTAATAATGTTAAAAGAATGAGAAGCATAGCTAAAATTCATTCAACATTATTTGAAAATAGTCAACACCTATCCTGACGATATATTTTTCAATCATTTCAGATTTTTATTAACATGTTTTCATAAATTCCTATACTTAATCTTATTGACATGTTAAAATTATTACCAAAACTTAATAAAAAATAATTTTTTTCCAAAATTTTAACTAAAAAATACTAAAATTTGCCTAAATATACATTTTTTGCCATATCTTTTAAATTTTGCTATATTTGGAAACACAGGTTGCCGTAGATTTTAAAAAATGTATACTAAAAATTTTCGCTGCACACTCTGCTGTTTCGCTGCGGTAAGAAAACCGATATCAAACATTTTTGATCTCAAAACATTGTAAATTTTTTTAAAAACAATTTTGATCACATTACATTGCTCATTTGGCGTTCCTACTGCATTTTCAATGTCACGGAGAAAAGTTATCAGCTTAATCTGAATTGGATTGCCTTACATTCAGCTTATAACAGTTTTTTGTGTTTCTCATTTAAATTACAACTATTTTTTTTACCAATTTCGAAAAATTTAATTTCTTTTGTTTTCCCAACTAATTGGTAACTTAAACTATAGAATTTTTTATAAAAACTGTCTATGCTAAACTATAAATTTCATTTGATTTACCTCAGTTTTTCAAGTTTAACCTCGTATTGAATGGAAATTATACGAAACTGTACAATTTTTCACAACAATAATTATAATAAAAATTCGTTCATATTTGTTATAATGCATGGCCTTGGTAGCCGAGTCATCAATCACTGGATAATAAAGTGTATTAAATTTAAATGATAGAAATATCAATAAAAAAATATTATAAAGAAAGAGGAAGTGAGCGAAACAAATGAAAATAAATTTCATATAATATTAATATCGCAACGGGTCTCTTGGTCCCAAGTCGGCCATTGCATAACTCACTACTAAATTAAAGTATAAGAAACAGTCACTACTGAATTAAAATATATAAAACAAACCGAAATTTTTGTTTTCCTATACATTCTAGTCATTATTTTACATTTTTTTAATTTTTATTAAAAAACTGACCATAAGCACAATAGACTAATTAGTTATATGGATCATTCATATTTTTTTTTCTTTTTTTATGATCTTGACAGTAACTTAGGTAGAATCACCTTTTCGTGCTTAATTAAGTATGGTACTGCAATTTTACACTACAATATCTACAATAATTTGAGTATTTATTTTAACAAATTACTGGCTAGACTCATTAAATGTGAAAAATAAACTACTATTGTCAGGAACTAAGCCTTCTTAAATATAATAGTTTCATTTTTATTTAATTTGTTACCAGGTTATATATACTCTCAATATATGCTACAGTACAATGTAAAAGTTTACTCACAAAATTTTACGGGCTTCTGTTTTTGGTTCTTGCGAACCTTATGTTCTTCTTCAAGAATATCTCTCATTTGATGAACAGATTTTAACTACTTTAATTCGAACCCGCAAGATAGCCAAATGGAGATAAAAGCCCTTAGTTTTGTTCAAAGAAAACTTAATTTATAACATCGAAATTTATATTAGCAGTCAGATGCCGATTGGCCTATTTGAAAATTAATCTCATTTGGGAATATTTGCAAAACGGAATCATTGTATGTTCTTGTTGGAACTGTACTAAAATACAGTTTTATACAGTTCGGTAATAAGTTTATCACGACCAATGCTTTTGTAGCAAAACTACCTAAGTTCGGATTTTTATTATTAACCTCTTTATAGAGATCTAGATATCTAGATATAGTTCAATTCCACTTAACACTTTATTGTTATAAAAATAGAATTAGTGCTATAAGACTCCTATATTAATCCCGATAAGCACTAAGTGCGTTAAAATGATGTTTTTATGGGAATAATGTGATTAATATTCTCATTAATAGTGAGAAAAAATGGTCTTATAGCACTTACAGAGGTTACTATAATGGGATTTTTAGTAAGTGCTACAGCAATGTTGTTATAAGTCTAAGAGAGCGTAATACTATAACAAGAGTTAAAGTGCTGTTATAAGAATATAGTTGCTAGAATTTTCAATGAAAAAGTAGTAATGTTCACTCTCGCGTAACATAAATTATTTCAAAATAAAAACATATACACTAATACGTATGTATACTAATCCTATAACAATATTACAGCAATTTCTCCGGTTTCTTATAAGATTCTCCGTTTTAGTGGTATAATGTATTTATAATGTTTCGCTGTAATTGCCATTCACAAAACAGTAATATTAACAAAAATACTTCTATAAGAACATTTATAATAGTGTTAAAAGAGTGCCCAAAAATCTTATATCATAAAAATTGTTACATGGGATCCTATAACACCGAATTAAATTAAAATCAAAGAAGTTTGCACCTAATCAAGCAAAAACTATATTATCAGGATTACAAATAGCTGTGAAAAAAAAATTATATGGGAAGAAATATACTTTAATATGGCAAAATGAGCCTTCTGCAAATAAACTTAAGACTTGTAAAACGAAAGTATTCAAATGAAAAAACCTCCAAGAACTAAACTGTAAAACACCCGTCATAATGACTAGACTGCGCATAGGTCTCAGCAGACTAAAACAAAGGTATCTTTTTGAGGGCACGAGGTTAATGGGCCCATCATAAAACTCTATAAAGTAATTAATTAATGCAGTTTGTAGCAGATAATCGTAGCCTTTTTCGAAGCTGAACAACCTTTTAAATTTCTTTAATGTTCTTGTCAGTAATTTAGGTAGAATTATGTAGTACATTTTCGTTCATTAAGTACAGGGTACGGTTTTTATTATATTTATTTCTACTTTTTTTGTTACTAAGTTTTGGTTTCTGGAAAGACAAAACCTATTAAAAAAAAATTTAACGAAAAATCATTCGTGAAATCGTTTTACAGAGATTTTAACATAACTAGGAAAAATTATATAACAAGTATAATTATTATGGAGAATTTAAATAAACATACCCTAAAATAAATGAATGAGCACTAGCAGTTTAGTAAATCTTAATTAATTGTAGTTATAACGGTTATTGATTAAACACAACATTTTTGTATAATTACTAGCCAATTAAGTTCAAAAACTTTCACCTTCAATTATATGTCATTAGTTTCTCTTTTGGAAATCCTAACCTCGAAATACAAAAGAATGTATCTAGATTGCCAACTGGCATTAATTGTAATATTTATTTACGTAACGTACAAAATTTTCAATTTGGGTTCGTTGAATAATATTTTTATTTTTATTTTTAGTTTATCGAGTCGAAATCGCCCCTTTATTTTTACATGTGTGAGTTGATTATATTATTTATGAAAATTGCAATAATATTTTTTTGGGTTGTTTTATCGCATGTTTTAAATGTAAAATCTTCGTTTATATTTTTTTGTTGTTTTTTTTTTTTAAATTTTCCTGACTTTTATTTGTTATTTTGTTTTTTATTGTTTATTTATTGGAATTATTTTTAGCTTTTTGATATAAATAAAAAATAAAATAAATTTTTTTAAATCATTTTCATGTGATGTGTATAACTTAATATATCTATATGGATATTGTATATATGTATGTATATAAATGGTAGAGTGTATACATAAAAATATAAGAAAGAAACCAACATTCGTTCTCCTTACTATGATGAGTTCTGGCAGTGGGCCATACTTAATTTTAAAAGACGCGCGTATAAAAATGAAAATGAAATTTATTTACAAGCTATCACCCACTGTTTTGTGTCAAGTAAAATTTTAAAATTTTTCAAAGATTAAATACTAAAAAATAACAAAAGCATAAGAAAATGACGGAAAACTCTATTCAGAGTTATTATGTTATTTATTTTTTTCAACATAACACATTTTCTAGTTGTATCAATTTTTATATTTTTCTTTGTAATTTGTAATGACGTCATACTATGAGCAAAGTATTTTTAGATTAACCTAATAGGTGACTTTTAATTAATTGGTATAAATTAATTAGGTGTAGAAAATTTAAAAATGTTTCTCAATTTGTAATGCTTTTATTATAAATTTAATATACACATTTTTAACAGTGATCAATCATAGCCGAACATTGTTTGACTGATGGTTGATCAGGAATTACAGTTTATAGACCCGAAACTGACCGTATAGTGGTCGAATAAAAAAAAAATGTATGCGGAACAGAAATCTCTATTCTCAAAAGATTTTGCAACTTACCTGGCATTAAAGATGCTGGGCTCAATTCAGACTCTGTAGTAATCTTGAATTTGTGCTGCAATAATATCAGGATGCAATTTTTTTATATTTACATACTTTTATAATTAATCTGATAAAATTATTACAAACTTAGCTGATTGAACTTTCATTAGAAACTTTATTGGAGCTCCTCCTTTTATTTGGAGCTGGTGAAAAAGAAATATGTCAAAACCCCTATAAAAATCCGGAAAATTTAAAAATACCAAGCTTAATTTTTAATCATGAATGAATCGTCGCTATTTCAATTTTACTATTTAAGTATTCACCAAAATGTAAGTTCCCAACTAATATATAAAAAAATTGTTTCACCTCAACATTCTTGCATGTAAATTAGTTATATATTCCTGTGGATAAGATAGGCAAAATTTAAACTATTAGAATTTTGAAAAACGATAATTGACGTTTTTGTCTATTTTTGATAGAGTGCCAAGTTTCAAGTCTCTAATTAAATTGGACTGAAATATTCCTTATGAGCCCTAGAAGTTGTGTGGCGTCTACCCAAAACTGTCATTTGATAGTATTGCTGGGCTAAATTAACGGGGTACAGTTTTCTTTTCGTAATCAATTTAATAAAGAATAAATTCAATAAAACAAAGCGATATTTCGAAAATTAATCTTGAAGCCTATCTGAAAAGAAAAATTAACTTTGTATAGTAATATATAAGTGTTATGCATGGTATTTATACTATCTTAGAGCAAGCACATTCAGATGTATATTAGTTGGCGAAAACTCGCCAAATATGCAATACATCATCATCCAGTAGGGCTAGTAAGACACTGACCCTCTTAATGAGCAAACATTTTTATTACTAAAAGTATATTACAATCAATCACAAAATTTTGTGCTGATGATAATTTAGACATTTTTTTTTAAATATTTCTATTTGTATGGCGTACTGGTTATGAATCTGACTACTTCCTTGAAAATTAAATATTCGAATTTCCAAATTTCATGGCAAAAATATTTCTAAAATATATTTTTGAATATCTTCAGAATACCTCAATACTTGAGAACTTGAGGACAACTGACAAATTGCTTTAAATATCAGAGAATTAAACTGGGTTGAATTTTATCACTCATATTGTTCTTAGTCGTAATGCATAACATAATGACTACCACTGTGTAAATAAGAGTACGATTTTTAACTGCGTCCATTTGCACGTATCAGCCATTTAGACAAGCCAGATGTTGATTTGCAATTAACCTTTGTGATGATAAAAATTGAATTAAAAATTAATACAAGTGAAAATTTAGAACAGAATGAACATACTCCAAAGAAACCTGTCAAATATATCGCGAAACAATATTTTGAATGGAACCCTCAGCGTATATGCCGCTTTGATAACATTTGAAAAACTTGAAAGGCAACAGTTTTAATTTGAACAAATGTTAAACAAATAATGTAGGTGAAACTGAAGCTATTAACCGCAGGCGGAAACGATGGAATGAGTCTGTTTCCGACCTATGTCGGACTTATGAGGTTTTTGATGATGATGACTTGCATATAGCAACAAAACAGCTTAAAAAAAGTACTTATGTTTGAAATAGTGTACTAGGTAATTATGCAGTTCGTCGGCTGAGTTCTGAAAGGCTTCATAAGCTCTTTTCACTTTTTTTGACTTAGGAACAGATTCTTAGGTTTTGCGACATGCTCTTTCTTTTGGCCCGAACCGTTTTTCGCTATATTTTACCGTTTCGGAGATATTTAGTTCCGAATTGACCCATATCCACCTTTGTAATAATTATTTAATTATAAAATAACCCATACGCCAATTTTTTGGATATAGGTCATTTTTGTATGAAGTTTGACGTCAAGATTGACTTATTTCTGAAATGCCTCATATCCATATGCCTGACACATATGCCCAACAAATGATCAAAACTATCTAAAAGCATTACTAAAAATAAAGAAATTGAGATTGAAATCGTAAGCTTTTATTATTGGGGGAATAACCATTGATGTCAAAAACGTATGGTTATTGTCGCCATAATAGAACCGTACTTCTTTAATAGTTATAAGTTAACTTACTAGTTCTTTATTAGGTAAGTTCTTTATTTTTTTAGTAATTGAATTATTGTTTTATGTTATATTGTTTTTGTTTTAGATTGTAATATTGTTATAAGAGAATATGTGATCTCAATGAAATAAACTGATTTTTAATTTTGAAATTTTTTGAATACCATAAATATTTTTTAATATGTAGTACACCATACATTTATTTGTAAAGTTTAGTGTGATAAAACAACCCATACCAAGGGAAATTTGACCCACGTGCATTAACTAAAATCCACTTGTTCAAAAAACTGGATATGGGTCTATTTCGAAAACCTAAAATACCTATAACTTATAAACTAAAAGGCGTAGGCACTTGGAATTTTGTAATTAAAATAAGAAAATAAGTATTAACTTATTGTGAAAGTTACAAAAAATCGTATCGTACAGTTTTTTTTAAGTAATTTTAAACTTCAAATCGCGTTTACTCGAAACCGAGTTGATGGCATATGGAGCTTTTGAAAACTCGGCCACGAGTTTTAAACTAATAAAAGTTGTAAAGAAGTACTACGGAGCTTTTTATTAACTATAACTTAGCTACAATTTTTTAGTTTGTAAAATCAAAACCAAACGTTGATTTTTCTTATATCTCACTTTCATTGCTTTATTTCTCATCATCGAAGTATATTTTGCTTTTCCTATCTTTCATTCTAAATTGTTAGTTTATGTAAGTATTTGATTCAATATATTAAATTTTATTTTCAGTTTCTTCTCTCTATCGCAACACAAAAAAAAACATTTTATTTTGTTCTCATTCTCACAACAGTTCTCTATTTGATTGTACATGAGTCAAATTTTCTACTAAATAGTGAATATCAAGCTTCGATTTCCTTTAAAACATGAATTAAAAAATATTTTATATCAGCTCTATTATTTTTGCTTTTAACTTGCATAAATTCTAATATAAAAATGTTCAATATTTTTTTTTTATAGGCGTTATAAATAGAGGTGATTCATTTCGTCGAAGACGTTCACGTAGTAATAGCTTAGCACCAACAAGCCCAATGCATCATCATGGACCACCACAACAACAAAATGTTGATCATAATATACATGCAAATCATAATGTTGATTGTTTTCGTGTACACATGTTAGGCGGACCAGGTGTTGGTAAAGCAGCTTTAGTATCGCAATTTAAAACTTCAGATTGTATAAATGCCTATGATGGACCAGGTGAGATAAAAATAAATTGAATAGAAAAAAAAACAATCAAATATTTTTTAATTCTATTTAAAACAATGGTGCAGACATATAAGTATATAGATGTTAGTTTATGTGTATGTATTTAATCAATGTAATTGAACAAAATTAGCTAAGATTTATTAAGACACACAGTCGTCTGGTGATGGTGATAATAAAATTTAAAATAAAATATTGTCGTTTAGAAATATTTGAGGTCAAAGTCGTAAATTCTAAAGAAGTAATTAATAAGAGGGGATAAAAAGAGTAGGAGGTTGTTGGATTGGTCACTATTTTATTATTTTATTTATTAAGAAATTCTAACAAGACAATCTGTGAAAGTCGATTATTATACACATTAGCACTAGCGTTTTATGCAAGTAGCATATAACTATTTTGTGAATTAATTTTAATTTTATGGGAAACTATAGATTGACTTTTTTTTGTGTAGGAGTTTTTGCTTGTCAAAAAATTTTGTGTAAAATTTAAAAAGTTTAGAAGATTAACCATGACAACAGATGCGATAGTCAAACATGGCAGCAGATGCGATTAATTACGGATGCAAATGTTGATTTAAGTGAAAAGGAAACTCTGAAAAATCACGTGGGAGACTGTGGAACTTTCTATTTTACTATTCGTAAAAGAAAACAATTTAAAGTTTGTAGGATTGTTTGCAATATTCTAATCAAATTAATAAGAAAATAAAAGATGAAATAGACTTATGAGATTGCAATAGAGTTTACTCTCCATAAAATGAGCCTACTTTATGTTCATCTACACCTTATAGCTACTCTGAGTTTTTTTACGTTTAACACTGATGATATATAGCTATAATGTGGCTATATATACGGCTCAGAACCATTTTAATGTGGGTCATCCAGCTGATCTATTACAATCTTATATGATACCACCCGCGGAAATTGGTTCTCAAACTTGCCCTTCAAATGCCATGACTATCGAAATTTATAGTTTGGATTTTATTTTCATCGAAATTAGAACCTGAGAACTTTGATTGAAAGTAGGCGTTTTACTTACTGCGCCACGCAGTGTGTGTTTTGTATATCTTAAATTTATCTAAATTTCTTTAAATTTGTTTAATTTTTGAATTTACCAAAATTGTTTGTAAAATTTAATATAAACATAAATTATTATTTTTTTTTTATTTTCTCTAATTTCAGATGCTGATGATGAACGGGATCAAAATATATCAATAATACTAAATAATATCGAATCAGAATTACAATTTGTGATAGATAAAAAGGAAACTAAGGTCAGTTGGATGATTTTGAAAATTAATTGAAATTTTTATTTTTGTTTTCATTTATTTCGGTAGAGTTTCGTTTTAAATATTTACTTTTAAAATTAAATTAATGTTAGATTATCATATTTATCACTGTATATTTTTCGGATTTTACATTTACAATTATTATAATTTTAGCTTTAAAATGGACTACGTATTTACAAATGTGAAAATGACATGTGATTGAAGTATCCTGTAGCGGGTACATTGATTTGCTAATTTATTATTGACTCGTGAATCTTTATAGTATATCTAATAGTGTTTATTAGTTATTTTTTTTTTAAGTTTACAATAAATAATTTAAATTAAAATATCTTGCAAATTTCGTAAAAAATTTAACAGAATTTCAAACAGTTATTTTAACAGAAGTTGATATGTACTGGTTTTGATTCATTTGCCTTAATTCTTTAAATTTTGAGCCATTTCTGTATTTTTGGCTGGTTTTGTAGTTTTACTGATTCTAAATAAGCGTTTAAGTAGAACACTAGCAGAGTTGGTCTAAGCTGTGAAGACATATTTAAAATGTAACCTAAAGCAGTTCCTTGAGGAATTAATCTGATTTAGTGTTGCACGTTGATGTTACAACAATTCAGCAACGTGTAATCGTGAAGAAAGCCAAAGCTACTAGTGGTAGTGCTTACAGTAAAATGTACTTAATTTATGAATTTCTTTTTTAGGTCAAATGTAATATTACAATTAATTCTTAAGCTAAATAATTAACAACTATTGACAAAATTATTCTAATTAAAAGTATTTAATAATTTACAAAAAGAGAGAACGAAAACTACGTATTGACAAAGGGTTAAAAATTATTTGAGATAATGAGATCTGCAAATTTAGGGCAACTGGAACAGTAATTTTTTTTGTTTTGTGTTACCATACTTTATTTATTAAAATTTTAATCAAAATATTTAATTCCAAGACACCACATGAATAGAGTGAAATACTAAACTATAAAAATACATTTTTTTTAAAATTTAGATTCTACTTTGTGAGATCTATGTAACTCTTAAAATATTTATTAGTTAGCATAAACATCATATTGATTTCCCGTAATTTGGCCGATGCTAAATGGTATTAAAAATGCTCTAAGAATAAAATCGTGAATTAGTTGAAACCGTGAACCGTGACCATAGTTTTAATGTACTTTTTTTTTTAAGATAGAAGAAAATTATCAAAAGAGCCTTTTACTTCTGTTCTATGTGCCAGGGAAGAACGTAGTGAAGGACTGTGCCGACTTCAACGCACTAAAAACTCCAATCCTTTTGTTAAAATTAATAGAATCCTTCAAGACTAACTATTTTAATACAATTTTGGCTCTATTATCATTAGGAATTATTACAAAGTGTTACGGTTTCGTCCGTTTAAGTCTTCTAACAAAGCTTTGACTGTCAGCGAAACGTGAAACTTCGAAATTGACATGCTGAGAGAAACGACTTTCATGGCGTACAGCCAATATTTTTATTTCTTCATTTTTGACAGAAACCCTGAGATCACTATGAATATCAGCATTGCGATCAAACCATGGGGCATTAACAATGTTTCGCAATACTTTGTTTTCGGGCGTTTGGACGTTCAGACTGGCTTTAATATCTGGTTGCAGATCAAAACTATGTTATGCGTCGAAAGCGTAGATGTTCGTCCAATTAGCCAATATAAATGTTTGTATTTTAGATCCAGTTCTAGTTTTTTTTTCTTGATGTGATCTAAGCTTTGCGTCAAGCGTCATACCAAGATATTTTGCGGAAGATTGATATGGTATGATGACATTGTCTAATCTTATTGGAATGTGCGACTCAATTTGTTTTATTTGAAGTTAAAGTTTAAAGTTAACGTGCGTGAATTTTGCTTCATTCAGTTTAATTCTATTGAAAATTCTATCTATATGAAGATTATATTTCAAATTTCTCTCCTATATTAAATGAACTAGCTCTAAGCGACACTTGTATACAAGCAGCATATGTATGCAATAATTCTGAATTGACTCGAATTGACCAATATGATAATTATAATATGGCGACCAAAGTGGACTAGCATACTCAATATCTAGTAATAATATAGATCACTAAATTTCCTGGCTAATTTTATGAAATCCAATATAGAATATATTTTATTAATACCTATTTAAATTGAGATGTCCATGTGACCCAGGTCCGTAAAGTGAGATACTCTTTCAATAACACTGTATGAAAGTATAGTTATCAACAACTGCCTTGAGGGACACCAGAACCAACATGGAACGTAGTAGAAATTAAGATAAAATCTCGGTAAGTAATTGAATTTATCCGCTTCCCCGAATATACGGGTCCAAAAATGGCATTACAAAATATCGTCCAATAGCAAAACTGTAAAGTATACCAAAGCTATTTGAACATATGCTGTATGATGCTATATATAGCGAATATTCTTCTCTACTAGTGCCTAATCAGCATGATTTTATGAAGGGAAGATCAACCGTAACAAATTTAATTTAATCACGTTCCATATTTCTTAAATCGATGGAAGCTGGCTTCAAGACTGATGTCGTCTATACTGCTTTAAGTAAGGGATTTGATCTAATGCCTCATGGTGTTATTTTATTAAAACTTTACAAACTAGGATTCCCAACATTCTTATTAAAATGGATAGAATCTTACCTATCGAATAGGTCCTACAATGTTCTCTTTAGACATACAATTTCCAGTAACTTCCATACTAATTCTGGTGTCCCACAAGGCAGCCACCTGGGTCCATTAATTTTCATTATTTCCATCAATGATATACCCTCGTTAATTAAAAACAGTAGCGTTATAATTTATGCGAATGATATGATAATATTTAAAGAAGTTGTCAAATAAAATGACACAGTTTTGCTTCAAAACGACTTGAATATCTTCATGAAATGCTGTAAAGTTAACAATTTAAAACTAAATATTGGCAAATGTAATGTCATCTCTTTCACTCGTCGCTTAAAAAGAGTACCCCAGAGTTAATTATTATTAAAAGTGTACCCCACTTTAAGGACCTGGGAGTGAAATTTTAAGAGAAACTGTCTTTCAATGCACCTCAACGAAATTATTAATAAAGCTAATTCTATATTGGGTTTCATTAAGAGATAGGCTAGGGAATTCGACGATCAATATGTTACCAGATCATTGTATACGTCACTAATTCGACCCAGTCTTGAGTATGCTAGTCAAGTGTGGTCACCACGCTAATATTCATATTGATAGTTTTGAGGCAATTCAGAAAAAATGTTTCAGGTATGCGTTACGTAATCTGCCATGGGCTGAGCTTCTTATAGAAATTGCCTAAAGTTACTTAACTTAATCTCTTTGGAATCTAGAAGAGAAATTTCAGATATTTTCTTCATATCACGATACATTAAAGGTATAGTGAATGCCCATGCCAACACTAGTACACGGTTTTGCTCAGTGAACATTTTTAATACCCTTTATCATAGGACAAATTACGGGAAACATTAACCCATTAATAGAATTTTTATGTTATCCCATAAATATAAAAGCTAAGTCGATTCACAAAGTGGAAATCAAATTAAAAAGGCTTTATTGTTATATATCTGTTTATTTACTCTTTATAAAACCATTTTGGTTAAGACCAAGTAGAGAAAAACGTTTACTGTATAATACGCCGCGTCCTACCTCGAATTAATTATAGGAAACGGGAATCTTCAAAACTATAAAAACCACCAAATAAATTATAAAATAAAAACGTGAGCGCCTCATTTGTTTAGGACGCGGTTGTTTTATTTAAAAACACAAAATATATGGATTTCCTATACTTGAAATTATACCACTTGCATTAAAATGATTCACAAGCGTAGTACAGACAGATTTCATCTAATATAGTTCAATAAAGCTTTGGATGTGTTTTCAAAAATAATTTTAATACTCGTATATTAACCATCTTTAACTTATAACAAACCACTCAACCATTAAACAAATACAGAATAGCAGATTTTCTAGATTTCACCCAAGCTTTAATTGACAGTCAAATATAATTTAATTCCTATTATAAATGAACTGTAACTCATCAAGTTCCATAGACAAAACTTAACCTACTTGTCAATTTCTTAAACTTCAACGATTATAGTTCAAAAAGCGGAAAAGTAAAGTTGAATGGAAAGAAAATTATTAGTTCCGGAAAATTTAACTTCAAAAGAAAAATAGTACAAAAGAAAAAAAAAATGGAAAATTATTAACATTATAGTGGAAAAACGGCAAACCACCAGAATTGTCTTGCGTTATAGAAAATGAAAAGGAAATTTAAAATTTATTCTGGAATGAAAAAAAAGCCATCAACATAACATTTTTTTTTTTTTTCAATTTTCTTATTACTGTCTATTTATAAATGGTTGTTATTCAACAAATTATTGTCGCGATCAAATAAATACACACCTCAGTGGTAAGTTTTCTGCAAGAAAATCTGTAACCAAATTACAAAATATAAAAAACCAAAAAGAAAAAAAATAAAAATAATTGCAAATAATAAAAACAAAATGCCTTCTCTAATAAATTGAAAAGTCTGAAGGACTTTTGAAAAACTTTTTTATTTTCAATTTTCTAATATTTTTTTTTGTCTTTGTTATTCTTTTTTTTTTGTTTGTCCTTTAATCCATCGTTTTTACTTTGTTAGTCATTGCATAGAAAATTTTCTTGTACTACGATAGAAGACATTGCGTCGTCGTTCTCTAAATTTATATGATTGTCTTTAATTCAAGGTTATATTCAGATATAAGGAAACTGAATCGACAGTTGGAAGGCAGAGAAGAGGATGATCTGAAGGAATATTTTAAGAAAAAAAAAACGAAAACATAAAGTAAACGTGCCATGTTATTTATTTCCTGAAACGAGATTTTATTTTATTTTTGTTTTTTTTTTGGTTTTTTTGTAATTTGTATTTTTTTAATGAAATAATGGAAAATGGATTAAATCTTTGATACAATTACTTTTTTTTGTTTTTATTTATTTTTTTTTTTTTAAATTAGAATTTTACACTGTAAATTAAAATAAATGATTGAAGGTGGAGAAAATGAAGAACATCTATTTTCTTATCATTAAATTATAATAGATAACCATCACACACCTATTTACCTACAACACAACCTACCCTCGCTACTCATCTATTTTTAATAAATGTAAATTAAAATTTATTTATATGAGAACTGAAAAAAGGACATTTGCAATAAGGATAAGTCAGTAGAGTTAAAAGTCAAATATTCTAAATTAATCCTATATAAATGAATTAATTAGTGATTTTTTAAATAAAATGTAATTTAATTTTTTTTTTAATTTGAAGCTTAATTCACTGACAGGTGAATTTCCTTTTTCTGCTACAACATTTTTTTGAAATTTCAAACCAAGTTTAATCTAGTTAAAATTAACCAGTTTTATATTATTTATTTTTACTTTTGTTATTTCTTTAGTTTTGGTATGGAGTATAGAAATTTCAGTATTATGTAAAAAGATTTTGCTTCATTTTGATCTGATTAGCTTTAATTATTGAATTTTACAGTGTGAAGGGAGATAGCTAAAAAAATAGGTTTTGTTTTCCTTTTTTTTTTTAAATTGAAAAATTATGCTATTAGTAAGTTTATATGGCACTTGTAAACTTGCATGTCAATGGTAGTAAGCCTGTACAGTTTTACGTACAGATTAATATAACAATGAAGCTCAACATATTGTTGAAACTGTGGTCAAAGGTGAAATTAAATGTAATAAAACTAATTTTGTTAGTTTTTTTTTTTTGTTTTTTACACTCTACAGTAGCTTAGGTAGAATCACCTTTTCGTGCTTAATTAAGTACGGTACTGCAATTTTACACTACAATAATTCGAGTATTTATTTTAACAAATTACTGGCTTATCTACGCATTAAATGTGGAAAACTACTACTATTGTCAGGAACTAAGCCTTCTTAAATAGAATAGTTTCATTTTATTTAATTTGTTACCAGATTATATGATATACTCTTAATTATTTTTTGCCATTTATTATATCCCAATGACAAAGGGTACTGGACCAGGTCGAAAAATCTATAAAGCATTTTTTTTTTGTTTCATCCGGAATCGAACCTGAAAACTCTCGGAAGGCAGGCACTCTATCTACTGCGCCACCCAGCGTGTAAAGTTAACAACAGAGCTGAGAAAAAATGCATTACTTTCACATTTCAAGCGGGCGAAAAAACAATTGGACTTAAAACAAAATACATTTTATTGGTATACAACTTTCCTATGATAGCTAACAACAATATTTTCGTTTATAAAATTATCTTAAAATCAAAATCCAGCTATGAAGAGTGGACAGTAATTCGAAAATTTACACTGAAATGAAACATTGAAATACTACAACGTTTTCAGTAAAAATTAGAGGAGCCATGAACATCATGGTTCGTGAATAATGATATTTTATATCGAAACTTGCAGTTGAAACAATAACAGAGGAAATCAGAAGTTTTTTTTTCCTTACTCCTCTTGGGAGCATAGGACTTCCACTTGACATTTCCATCGTACTCGATTTACTATGGTATCATCATTTCTATATCCGAGGCAATGTCTTATTTCATTTTTTAATGTTTTTTATACTGTCTAAGTAGGGGATTGGCCTACTGTAGAAGACCACAAATAGAGTTATCAACTATTTGCGCCTACGTGGTAAGACGACGTCATATTTTCTCCAAGTTTTCGCTGCGATCTTATCCATCTTTGACGTTAAGATGCCTGACGTTACTATTTTTACTGGGTACGTCATTGCATATACTTTTGTCAGTTGTTGACAATTGTGTAATTATTATTAGTGTTTGTCCAATATGAGTATTGATATAGATATTGATATAGGTTATATTTCTAGTAATTATAAAGTACTAATTATTAATTATTTTTTACTGATTATAAATTTTATATGTAATATTTTGCTATTCTTTTTAGTTTTGTTTTATACCCCCACGGGAATTGAAGTAATAACTAGTTGCCTTATATAAACTTGATTACTTACTTGCTGGGGGTACAGACCTTGAAAGTCCTGGGCCTACCGCAAAATTGTCCGCCACTAACTTCGGTTACAAGCGGAATCTCTATAGTTGGTGATTTGAAATATTTTCATATCTGTCAATACTTCATCTCTCCAACGAAGTTTTGGCCTCCCTCGACGCCGCGTTCCCTGTGGCTTGGATTTAAAGAGTTTCGTAGCCGGAGCATTTTCATTCATACGTTCTAAATGGCCTAGCCAATGAATGCGTCTTATTATGACTGTTGCCATCGTTCGACATTGTATCTTCTTCTCCAAACCCCTTCGTCAGACACAGAACCATAAATGCGACGAAGAATTTTTCTCTCAAAGATACCAAGTGTATGCTCGCTTGCTTTTGCTAATGTCCATGATTCAGAATCATATAGCAGCATCGGAAGGATGAGCGTTTTGTATAATTGTGCCTTGGTATATTGGGAAAGGAACTTTAAAACCTATAACTGTGATTACTTAACATTGTTTCATTTCTATCCGCCAGCCTTTATATGTGCCCTACAATATAAAGCTTTTATTTTTACAGACATACAAGTTACAGAATGTCCCCATTAAAGGCAGATTGCACAATTTCATAGGCAAAAAAATGATAAAACAAATTACCATGTGCATTAGCATTTTAAAGTGATGCAGAATAAATTCATTATTGTTAGTATTATTTGGAATGCTAATTCAAAATAAAATGGTACCATTCAAATAACCCATTATTTTGTTGAAGAGGTACTGAATTACTTTTGAAGTACAATTAAATTTAATTTAGTCAGTTCACAGTACTCAGCTTTGAATGGCAGTAAATACTAAGTATAATATTTCGATACCTCAAAAGTACTCCAGCATTTTTAAAAGTATTTTAATACTTCGAAAGTAAATCAGTATTTAAAGAGTACCTTAGGACATCAAGAGTACTCCAACAAAATAACGCATTATTTTAATTTTTTATTAGGTACCTTGTAATGATGCTTTAAATGTAAATATGTAATGATACTTCGTTCTTTTCAGCTCTAGTTTTCAATTGGTTTTAACTTCCTACCAGAAATGGAAAATACCTACATATTAGTTTAATCGATATAATTTATTAATCAGGAGTTTGAAATATCTATCGTCAAAGCCGAATGTTCTGTACAAAAAGAAAATGTAACGAATTATTTTATGTGGTAAAACCTATGGATTTTACCTGTATTCAATTTTTTAATAAACTAAATCGTTAGACGTCTGCATTATCTAATTTCCCATTAACTTAAATTCAATATATTTATTTTGTGTTCGATCTTCTTTTTTTAAGACACAACACTTTATACCGCTGTCAACGCTCTACTCTACACTTTGAATACGCTCTACTTTAATTTGATCTTTACGGTTCTAATTTGTTTTCTTTTTTGTTATGAATAAAAATAAACAAAAAAAATAAATTTGTTGAAAACTCAACAAATTTCTTTTTACTGTTATTAACAGTGATTGTAAGAACAAAAACAAAAATGTAGGCCAGATTTTCTTGAAAAATTGAAACGTTTTAAAAATTTTATTACTGTAATTTTTTTTACATAATATCACACACAAACACACCCCTATATATATTTATATATCTACCGTTATATATATCTATCATATTCGCATTTAAAGAAGATTTTTATTTACACCACATAATTTATTGCCTAAATGCCACCACATTATTTTATTGTGGTGAGAATACTTAATGAATGGAAATAGCAAGAAAATAATGTTTCCTTCATCAAGGTATGAAAATTTTCAAAGTCAAGTCATTTTTTTTATTTTATTTATTTGCATTCTGGTAATAAAATGAAGATATCAACATTTTCTTCATACTTTTTCTATTTTTGTATTAAAAATTGAAAAAACGGACAGGTTAAGAAAATATAGTCATTTTGATGGCAGGTTAAAGAATCAGATAAAGGAAGAAAATTACCACCCCAAAAAAAAGAGGAAGACATTTTTTGGAATGTAAAAAAATTTACAATTTAGTTTATTGTTTTAAAGAAAATTACGTGCTTCATCAGATTTAGATGATATGAGTTATCAGATTGAAATGAATATAAAGAAATTGAAATAAGAAGATATTCTATTCAAATGATAATGGTTTGAAATGAAAAAAGAAAATATATAAATTAAGATTACTGAAGGGACCAAATTAAGGCGATAATACTTGTAATTCTATTTTTTAATTAACTTTTGATAATAGATAATGTTTTGAAAAATTATTTAATTATATTAAATAACTTATGTTGATGGTATTTTTGCACGAATCGGTTGTAATTAAACTTTAACAGTACTTTAAAAAACTTTCCGCTATTAATTTTCGAAATATTTTTCAAAAAGAAAACTCAAAAAATATTTAAAGCCGATGAACCCATTATACATTAATTATATTGACACTATACGAGTGTATAGCATGTCAGTCATCGAGCTAAGATAACATGTTATAAAAATTGGTAATTATTAAATAATATAACATTTTATCGTATTTTCTTTAAGGAAATTATTTATTTTTTACAGAAATAAGATAAGTACTTTCATTTCAACATGTTATTCAAAAAACAACTAAAAAATATTTTTAAATTAATGAATTATATGAAAAGAAAACTGAAGTAAAAAAAGGATTTAAATTAATTTTACTTGAAGATATCGCCGGGTGAGTTCTTAAGTGTCCAATATACCGAAAAATGAAATGGGAAAAAAACGCATTTTAAGTTTCAGAGCAATTTTTACGTATTTTTTTAAGCATATAGAAAATCAAACTTTTTGTGACATAATCTGTAATTTGTTAGCTTTGCAATACTATGTTTAGATTTCTTAAAAAATTACATATTTCTGTTGATATTCGAAATTTGAAAAAAATAGCCCAAATGTATATTGGACAAAAACGTATGGGTGACAATTGATTTTTTTCAATGTCCAATATCTTATGGGGAATTAACACAGTTAATAAAACTTCATTTGATATTGGACACTTAAGAACTTTAACTAAACTTTCTTCTCAAGTTTTGGGAACAAAAAATAAAACTAACATAGACTTTCAATATTAAGGAGAAACATTATTTTATTCATTCAAACACATTTGATTAAATAATATAAAAATAAAACAAAACAGTCTAAACTAAAGTGCTAAAACTAAAAAACAAATCACAATGTGTATTAAAAAAATTATCAGAAAAATCATAAAAAACAAAACTAAACCGTCTTTCTTGCTTTATGTTATGACAAAGTTACAAAAATTATTAAATAAATTATAAAAAATAAACCTAAAGTAAGTTATTCCATTGAAATAGTATTCTTGTTATTATTTGTTCTAAGGAAAGCCATCGAGCTTCAGGTTTGGTATCAAAATTTTCTTGAAACTCACGGAATTCTCCTTGGCGTTTCGGACTGTGAGAAAAAAAGTAATAAATATTTCGAACCAGTTTTTCTAAATTATTCGGCAGATTTTTTGAAATAGCAACAGAACACAAATTGATTAAGTGACAAATACATCCCATAGAATAAAGATTAGGATTATGTTTTTTAAATAATGGTTTTACTGCACTATTAGCTCCCATCATGACAGACGTATTATTAGCAGCGAAGCCTATTATATTTTCTTTATTTATACCATTTTTTTTAAATTCAAATTTTCAATACCAATCAAAATAACAATCAAAATTTGTTAGTTGAATTAAAGCTAGAAATTTGTGTTTTATTTTACCGATTGTGTAATCAAAAAATTTACACAAAATTACTAAACATTTAGTATACAAAAAATAAAATAAAATTAATAATTTAAAAAAATTATTTAATTGAGTATTGCAGTACTTGATATTTAGAGTGAGGTTGCAGTACGGAGTACAGCTGTTAAGATTGCAGCACTGCTCTGCAATTCGGCAGCACTGCTCTCCGATTATTCTCATTCACATTCACACTAATAAAACTCTCTCAAGAAAAACAAACCTTTGCCTTGATTTATCCAAAAACTTCATTCGAAATTGAACACTTAAGCACAAAATTTTAATTACTCAGTCAAGCGTAAAATATTTTTTGACATTTTTTGTCCAATATCATATTAATTGCAGATTGGACACTTAAGCACTATAAATGTAAAAAAAAACAATTCACTTTGTATGATATTGAACAAAAGCAAAATTAAATATCTCAAAAACTATTATAGATAGAACAAAACTGATTAAAAATTTAGAAAGAGCGCGTCAAGTTTAGTTTAGATCAATCAAAAAATTAAAAATTGCTTAATGTATGATATTGGACACTTAAGAACCCACCCGGCGATATGTTATTAGAGACATATAATTCCATTATGTTCCTTTTTTATATCCTTATAGTTAATATAAAACTTAACAGTGTCTATTTATTTATATGTTTATTTATTTATTTATATGTAGATTTACGTGGTAGGTTGGAATTTTTTTTAGAAAAAAAATAATTTTGTTTAAAAATTTAAAGATAGAGTTCTGAACTTCTGTACAGTTACTCATGATCAAAAATATAACTGGACACGGTACTTTACAAAGATATCAAATGACGGGTTCTGGTTGTTGCCGTAAAACTTCTAGAAAGTCTTAGGAATATTTCAAAAACCAATTGTGTTACAGGCATGCAAATTTACACTTAGATACTCTTTCACAAATAAAGAAATACAACTGTTACTAAATTCGAAAATTTCGATTGATTCGGGTCGGTGCCATACAACTCCTAGCTTCAATCTGGAATATTTTAAAAACCAGTTGTGCTACAAACATGAAAATTTACAATTGTATACCCCTTCACAAATAAAGATATTCGACTGTTACTGATTTCGAAAATTTGGACTGGTTCGGAATGCTACCGTACAACTCCGTCTTAGGTATGTTTCAAAAAGCAATAGTGTTACAGACGTGAAAATTTACACTTGGGTACTCTTTCACAAAGAAAGAAATACGACTCATACCGATTTAAAAAATTTGGACTAGTTCGGGTTGCTGCCGTACAACTCCTAGCATGTCTCAGGCATATTTCGAAAACCAATTGTGTTACAGGCATGAAAATTTACACTGAGATACTCTTTCTGAAATTATAATATCTATAGATTTCATTTAAAATATGAACTAGCTAGATATACATTTACACAAGTATAAAATAAAATAATAATGTAAAAATAAAAAAAATTTTAAAATATATTTTTATCGAAACAAAACTAGCCCTCTAAAAAGTAGAAAATAAAACTAGTGGTGGATGTTGTGCATCTAGAACTACTATAAGATAAAACACAAAAGTATATAATGAATCTTGCTGGAATATTATTAATGATATTTCGCAAGAGTTGGATAGAATACTATCTCATATACTCGTGTGTATTTTTGTGCTATTTTCTTTTTCATAAAAATATATTTTTTTTTATATTAGGCCAAAATAATGGGAACCACCCTAACCGCTTTCGTAGAATTTAAACCATATACAGATGAAGGAAAGAAAAAGAAGGATAGTAAAGAATAATAAGCAAAATTAGAAAAGAATAAAAAAGAATTAGAATAGAATAGAAGAGTTGGTAAAACAATTTAGGGACAGGTTAAACCTGTACAGATATTTATTTACTTCTAACTTATATGTTTGTGGGTTTACACAAAATATGGAAAGGTGCTCCATAGTTTAGAGCTTCGGTTGATAAAAGAATTTTTATATATTTCACAGCTCTGGCTTGAAGAAATTCTACTACAGATTTGTGACCGAGGGCGTCCCTGCGAGTATTACGCTTGAATGGTTGTATTTTGGACAATACCTAGCTCTTCCGTTTTTTATAACAGTGGAACTGTTTTGAATATTTCGATGGGATTGAAAATAACGGTAGATCTATTTATTGTCTAGGTGAAAATTAAGATAATGTTTGTGTTTTGGTTTACCACTTCGAGTTTTCACGTATGACTTGATCCAAGTTCACGTAAAAAAATGCTGTGGATTGCTTTTTTTTTTACTTTGTTTGCAATTTTGGTTGAGTTAATTGAAAATGAACAATACATGAAAATACCCTTCTTTCTTACCTAGATAGAACCTTTAGGTGGAATAAAACCTTTTCCCATAGCATCTTGTATCGCTTATTTGCGTAAGCTGCATGTCTTATAAGTGCATTGGATTGAATTGATACTTTTTGTATGTAATGTTTTTTTATTATTTACATTATAAAATTGTGGAATTAATTTTAGCTTCGTTATAAATCCTTTTATTTGAAATAGCTTATATTCTATTTTTCTTTTTCTGTATTTATTAAGGCATACGCTTAAGCATTCTTCGTGCTACTTCCATTACTGAGGCTCTGATATTAAACCAAGTAGGTCATCCAAAGCCGTTATATATACATCATTACATCCATACATCCATAAGCCATTATGGGTCTGATTAATGATTGAATTACGATAATTTTTACTTTGGGATGTAGGTGTTTTGAATAGAATAAGTTCTTTGCAACACCAAATGCTTTTTTCACATTTTCAATTTGTTGTCTTATGTGAAGTGTGAAATTAAGGTTGGTCTTCATATTATATACCTATACATCTTACAGTGGTGTTGACAAATATATTGACGGATATTGTAGCTCTAATCTGAAATTGTTTCCAATTTCTCTGAGTTGTAGTTGTGTGACAGCTGCTGAGGTTATTTAGGAAAAGAATGAGTTTGCTCTTACTATAATCTATTTTTAATTTTCAAAGAACAAATATAGTTCTTTGCCGTATTGATCATTTTTTAAAGTTGTCTTTCGATATCAGGCAATTTTTTGCATCCCACATAAACATATCATCGGCAAATGCATACTTATAACAGTTAAAAGGTTGCACCTTATTTAGATGTTTCAGAAAGTTATTAATAAATATTATGAATAAGCACACAGTTCCATATGTTGCAATCCCTTGTTGATTTGGAATATCTATTCCGGTTTATATCCATTTAATTCTACGTAAAATATTTTCTTACTCAATTTTGCTGAACTTTTAAATTACATTAATTGTCATATACGTTACAAGTTCTACGTATTAATCGACAAAATTTCATCAAGGTATATTTCGACTTTATTTGATGTTTTGCAGTCTTTCTGTGTGTGGATATTAAAAAATTTTGTTAGCCAGCTTTGTTATAACGATTTTCCACAGCTCTTTCAGGTCCTACCTCCACGGTGATAAATGCTTTTCTGTTTTTTTTCTGAAATTTAGTTCAAAATAGCTTTGCATTTCACAAAAAGGAAAACACAATTGAAAATTGAAAGATATAAAATTGAAAGTCATAATGACAACTTGACTTTACAACAAGTTAAACATTTAATAATTACACTAAGAACGTGACTTTACTATTGATTTTATTTGTATTTAAAGTGAAATAAACCTTTTTTTTTATATTACATTTTAATTTTTAAAAGGAATACTAAGGATTTTCGATTAAATAAAATAATATATTTTACAAAGTCAATATTATAATAAAATATTTTTTTTATTTTAGAACAGAATCACGTCTGTATCCAACACGTCTATTAGATGATGTTTTCATTACCAATATGTGCATGTACAATGTTCTGACTTTTTTTTTTATTTTATTTTATTTTTTGTGTTGTCCAATTCAATTTGATGTTGGGCATGAACATTTTTATTTTACATGCATTTTGCTATAGCTAACAAGTGTCATATTATGATATTCAATAATTCTACATTGGAATTTACTTAATGAAATTTAATTTGTCCTCTTTACACAAACCTATACAAATATATATATACCATTAGGGGAATGAAAGTATTTTTTTTTATATAATAACAGTTACTATATATAGAATAAAAGTTATATTCGTGTTTGTACGAGTACGATGGACGTGAGGCGGTGTACTAAAGTTTGTTGAACCTTTCTGATATTTTATTTAATTTTATATTTTTTTTATGTATTTGGTCTATTAATAAAAAAATAACTGGGACAATGAGTTCTTGAATTTGAAATGATATAAATAATTATGGTAATTTTTTTTTTTTTTGTCCTCAATTTAATTTTTGCCTGTTGTGTTCTTTTTAAAGAGTAAATTTTTATTTTTTAATTTTAATAAGTTCAACGCTTGAGAAAGAGTAGATGACAAAAGTAGTAATAAAATTCGTCAACAGCATTAACAGAAAATTAACTTTTCATTTATCAATTACTCTGAAGTACTTTAAAGTATTAATTTCATGTAAAAGGAATGGAAACAATACTTAAGAAGGCTTACATGGTTTTCCAAGTATATTTTATATATTTTCTTAAATGCTTTCGTTAAACCAATAATATTTTGTGAATACATCTGAATTGTTTTATTATTTTTCATACAAACTATTTCTAGGTTCTGGAGCCCTAATTTTAATTAGGTTTACCTAAACAAGTTGTAAAGCATTTTGATAAATTTTTGTAACATACGAGGTATTTAGGGGTATTGCATTAAAATGTTATTTATATTATAGCTACATTCAGTTAAATGAAAATATCCTCTTAAGCTAACCCATTCCCGCCGGTTGGCCTATATATAGGACAGCAAACAATATGTCATTCAAATACGTATAACTTCCATTAAAATTAACTTAGCTCGGTCAAAAGTACCTTATTTTGAAGTTAAAAAATAAAGTAACATTTTTCAATATAGTAACACCAACTTATAAATAACATTCAAACCTAATTCAAAATGTAATTTTTTCAAAAAGTTAAAAATAGTAGAGGTAAATGTATAAAAAATGTTAAATGTAAATGTTAAAAAATAAATAACCTAAAAATATTTAATTGTGTTCAAACTACCAAAATTTATTTGTTTAAGCATAAAAGAAGCTTCGACAACTATTAAATATTGGATTTTAGTTGAAAATATTAATTACTTTTTTATTTAAAAATTGGTGTCCTATATACAGTCCAACCGGCATAAGTATGTAAGAATTTTTATTTCGTTGTAGTTTTATTTTGGAACATGTAATTATGACACAAGTAAAAGCATTTGCATGGTAAAAGTGAGTTCAAGAGTCTTCAGGGAGCTATTGAAGCTTTATTAAGCTAAGATCATAATGTCATAAGCGTAAACATTTCCCCACTAGAATTAGATAAATTGACGAATTGTGAATTTATGATCAAAATCTCTTTGAAAACGAATTGCCAAGAGATGTTCAAAGTTCAATAGAAGTGAAAATTTGGGACGAAAATGATGAAATCAGAGATACTAATGATAATTCGTTTTTGTTGTTAACTCAAGACAAAGATATTTGTGATTGTGTCTATACTTGGCATATTTAACAGTTTGTTGCTTGCCATAGTGTTTCTGCAATGCTAACTAATGTTGACTTTATAAATCCTATATATTCAGAAAAACGTTGGAATAGAGAAAGCAAATTTTAACGCTGATATGAGTGGTGATAGAATTGATCAAAATAGCAATAAGTACATAATCATGCTAAAAGGTAAGGATTGTAGTGGGCGATTTTTATTTTCCTAATTGGTTTAGCAGTTGTAAACGTTTGGAATTTATACTTTGTATCATCAGAAGAATCATCTCAACACATCGCAGCTATCACTGTTTTATATTTTGTAAATATCTTCAAAAAATAAAAAAAAATTAAAAGAAAAAAAAATGTATCCTTCCTCAACAGTAGACCCCGAAATAGCAAATCGCGTTCTTCCCAAAATGAAAGAATAGCTTCGCTCATTATTCCATCACTTGCACAAAGACCTTATGCATTAGTCGTTTATGTTTTACAAAGTATACTAAATTTTTATCATATAATTGAATTTCTTATTTATTTTTAATTGTTTTTATTCCATTTCGAGAATATAATGTTTAATAATTAAAACAGTTTCTAAAATTTATATAGTTTTATTTTTCTTTATATACTTAAATTATAATATTTAGTTAGTTTGTTTCAATGTATTTATTTTTGTCATTCGAACTCTAAAAAATATTATAAACCAAAATAATATTTTTATTTGTTTAAGCTTTATGTTTTAAAATTATACACCCATATTTGCCGATTGGCCTATTTATAGATCGGCCAACCATAGATCGGAACCTACAAGGGTTTACAGATCCATAGATCGGAACCTACAAGAGTTAGAAGAACCAAACTTGACTTTTGGCTTTTCTAGCCAAACATTACTCTGGCAATGAAATTTAATTTGAAATGAATTTGTTGCAAATTACTCTTCTAAATTTTCTAATACCATGGTAGCAACATCCGCTGATGATATAGTGATAATGGCTACTCATAAAGATCTTGTAACACCTACAGAAATTGTCCAAAGAAACCTACTGTATTTCGAGAATTGGCTCAAGGAATGGAGAATGAAAGTGAATGCTACTAAATCCTTCACTTTCCGAACAGAAATCTGTGCTCCTTTAATAACTGATGGAGTGCATTGATGAAGTAAAATATCTCGGGTAACACTTGAACCGACGGCTTACTTGGCAAAAACATATAATAACCAAAAAAAAAACTACTTGTCATAAAATGGAAATCTACTGGCTTATGTTAACCAAATCCCAACTCACTATAGACTATCCAAATCCCAGCTGACTATTACTTCTTCATTAAATGATAATTTTCTTTAACCTTTTAACTACTTAATGAACAAAAAACGTCCCAATTTGTTCTGTTAAACAAAAAACAAACAAAATTCAGTTCAAATTCAAATCAGAAATTTTTATCAAACCTATTTGGTTCAACAATTTTCATATACCTTTATTCACACATCTCAAATTATCTTTTTGCTTTTAGTTATAGCCCGAAAATGGTTTGGTTTGCATTAGGACTTCACAATTTATTTTTGGTATTACCGATCCTATAATTTTAAGTTATACAACGACCATAAGATCAGGGTTCCAATTAACCATTCATGAGTGAGTCTCTGAGTTGTAATTTTTAAAATAGGAATGGATATTTTTTTTTAAGCTCAGATTCTTTCCTGACATATTCCTCATATGTATGTATGTATATGTATAAGAAAAAATTGTTTACATATGTTTAAATTTGAATAATACAAATTAACTAACCCTAATTTAACTTTAAATAACTTTATTCTTATTAAAAAAATAAGAAAAAAGTCAAATTATTATCTTGAATTAAATTTATTGACTGAACGATTTAAAAAAAAATTCAATTCATCATCTTTTTAAACTGACCCAAAGATCCTTTTAAAATTTTGTAAAAAAAAAAAACATAAAATAAAATCTATTAACAACAAATTTAATGTAATACCTTTTAATCATAAAATATATCCTTATTCTGATGGAAATATTTTCAGGATTAACTTTTATTCTTCTGTTGTAAAATATGAACTTTTGTTGACCATTATTATTAGGTACACCTAAAACTTATTGTTTGTTGGTGTTGTGGTTTGTGTTGTTGTTATTTTATTTATTTTTTGTAATGTGAACGATAATGAAAATAAATTGTATACATTTTGACAGGATATGATTACTTTACTATATACGATTTAACTTTAGGTGACAGTTAAAATCCGGATTTTTATAAATGCTACAAAACAAAAAAAGATTTATAGCAAATTAAAGAGTCCTTGGACCGTTATCCCTTAAAAGATGAACTTTTATTTTAACTTTTTTTTTTTGAGTTTATTTAAACTAACAATTTTTTAATAAATTTTTATTTAATAAAACTTGAAATTTATTAGAAGATAATCAATTATTTTAAGTGAAATTTTTGTTTTATTTATTTTTATGTAGCTGTTAACTACATACTGTTAGCTGGTAAGTAACACGTTTATCTTCTAAACTTTACTGACCTTTGAATGTTGTAAAGGTGGGAAAGTATATATGAATTTTTGCCTATCCGATATGAGATTGCTAGTTTTAAATCGACCTTCATTAATGGTACACAACACATGATAAAGATGTTGTGTTAAAAATTCTGACCATAAATTAATTGAAATCAGATATTGTAATGTTGTCGTGCACTGTAATCAGAGATGTTGGTATTGCATTTTTATATTTTTTGATATATACAATATTCTTTTTAAGTGCTACCATACTATAAAGTCATAATAGGTTTGATTTATGTAATAAGCCATAGGTTACTATCGATCTTGATTTCAAATTCAAGATAATTTAATTAACTAATTTTATATTTGGGTTCAGCTCTACAACTTAAAGTACCCTACCATTTTATTTCATAAATATTACAATTCAATTCAGGGTTTCGTTTTGATTCTATACAAATTGGTTGTAGTACCTACTTAATAAAATTTTACTTTAAAGACAATATAATTATATTTTTTGTACAGTAATGTTATGTCCAGAACAATGTTATTCTCTTGAAATATATTTTTTCTTCTAAGTCCGAATTTTTTCACTCCGATAAGAATTGAACCAATTATAATCTATACCATTTTTTAAATTACATCAAATTTTATTAAATATAAAAATTTAAATTTAATAAACTATTTCATTCTTAACCTTAATTTTATTTATTTTTTAATTTTTAGGAGGAGTCAGAAAAAGCTGATGCCTATATAGTTGTATATTCATGTGTGGATAAAGCATCATTTAGTCGAGCTGAAGAAATATTAACACGTTTACAGGATTTGGATTTAGCTCGAACTCGACCAGTTATATTAGTTGCCAATAAAATTGATTTAGCTAGATCAAGAGCTGTATCGGCTCAAGGTATATATAAAAATAAAATATTTTTAAATTTTAAATTATATATGCAAGACGTCGCAGTAGCATCGAATCATAGATCCAGAATTGATTGCAGAGGTGAAACAGAAAACAGAAAATTGTATGTGAAGAAATGAGGATATATTTTCATCCCGTTGGGAGTCGTAAATGTTTGTTCAGTCTTGAAATACCGAAGTTTGTTTTTTAAATCACAACAACATAAGCAAGACATTTGTAGCTATCAGAATATTTAGTATTATCCTTTGGCTTTTTGATAGTGTTGTTTAAAGCGCAAATCAGCTATTTTTAATTTTCAATAAAGAGGAAATATTACAAATTATTTGGTTGCAGAAATAGGCAAAATACTGAGGCAATATATTTTGATATTTTTAAAAGACTATAATTATTAAGTTTTTGAATGGTCCCAGCTTTTGTTTATACATTAAATTTTTTTTGTTTATATCGACCACTCTAATCACCTCCAAATCTACGATTTGATGCTCAAAGAACATCCTGTTTCGATGAAATTTTAAACAATTTTATATATAGTGTCCACATAGAAATGTTCTTTGAACAATCGTTTGTTACTTTGTCCAAATGTGTATTAAATTGATTTAGTATAGTTATTGCTGAGGAACGTTATGAAAAAATAAAACTTAAAATTAAAATTTTAGTGTGACCAAGAAGCTAGAAAGAATGTACTTCAATTATTTATTTTTTATTTAAACTAAGTAGATCGTTTGTATTCAAATTTTTTTTTTGCATATTTACAATGGCAGAGTCTTATATACGTAAATTGGGTTGAGTACGATATTCTAAATAAAATCATTTTCTCAAATAATATTTACATAATTCAATAAAATAAGAAATTCCAAACAAAAAAATTACAAAATTGAAATATTCTGGAAATATGAAATAATCTGGATGAATAAAATAGAATCAAAAAATTTCAGATTGCGAAATTACAAAAGTTAAAAATTTTTTAAGTTATAGCAAAAGGAAAGACATCCAATTTGAAGAATTTTGTATGAAAAAGTATGATTTATTCCGTAATTATAGCTTGACATTGTATTCTGCTTTTAGTATTGAATTTTGCTATATTTTCTTAAAATTCCTCAAATTAATGTTTCACCCGTATCTACAATTCAGATCTGCTTTAGATTCATTTTCCAAACTGAAAATTTACCACATTCGAGAAATAACATAACAATAAATTGTATTTACACAATTTTGATTGTTGTAAAAAAAAATGAACAAAAAAAAAAACTTTATCAATCTGTTTCATATCATGAATATTTTATGAATGGACTTCAAATTTTCATTAATCTTATAATTATAATTTTAATGAATTCATTTTGTTAAAAAATCAACAAAAAATTGTATAAATTTATTTTTTTAATATTTATAAAAAAAAAAAAAATTTTTTTTCTTTACATTTTTTAATAAATTTTTCAGATGGTAAATGTCTCGCTTGTACATTTCGAACAAAATTTATTGAAGTGTCTGTAGGCATTAATCATAATTGCGATGAACTTTTAGCTGGTACTCTAACACAAATTCGTTTAAAGAAGGAACATAATTTATTACAGGTAAATTAATTTAATTAATTAATTTTGATTATAGCTGGAATACATATCACTTTTTAATTTAAAACAAATTCATATAAACCAAAAAAATGGAAAATTTTTTAATTTTTGTTTTTGTTTTTTAATTTTTTTTTCGTATTAATTTACATAATATATTAAAATCTACATATAATTTATATCATCGCAATGATATTAATAATTAATCACATTTCAATTTGACAGAATTATGTGATGTTCAAAAATATTTTACACAAAATATTTTTTATTTATATTTTGATATTTTTTTTTTTTACATTTATTTTAAATTTTTTTTTTTTTTAATTTAAATGTGTTTTTCATTTTCATACTCTGTCAATATTGAATATTTGCTTTCTACCATTTCATAAAGAAAAATTTCATTAAGATATTCATTTAAATACCAACTTTGAAATGTTTTGTCATATTTTATATATTCTTTATTTTTTTGTATTTGTTTCTTTTTTAGATTTTCTTTTTGAAATTTTCAGTTCGGTATTGCGCTCTGAAAAAATTAACTAAGTCAATTTAAAACGTTTTTGTCTTTGAAATTATTTGATACGAATGCAACAATTCTTTGGTATCTACATTGTATATAATTTTTGGATTTGAATACAACTTTGTCTAGATGAATCATAATTTATTATTTTAATAAAATTTACTCTTAGCATTTCATATTTTTAAACTATTGCCGTGACATCGAAAATTCAGTATTAGAATTTTTACTGCAAAACAGTATGATCAATAATGTACTATATACAATATAATTAATTCGAAAATTTTTATTTTATATTTCTTTCTGTATGGATAAAGTAGTATGCAAGCATTTTGCACATATGTACATTGAGTATAGTTCGTTATGGGTCCTTTATATTACTACATCTTTGATGTAACGATTGCTTATATCTTTTACCACCACCAATGATAAAGCTGGTTTTCTAATCTTTGACCAAAAAAAAATTTATAAAATTTTCAAAGCTATGAAACCGCATTACATATTTTAAATAATTAATAACTAAAATATTATTAAATTCATGTAATCAAAAAAGCTAGAAAACGAAAGAAAAATAAAATATTTAAGTACAGTATTTATTATCGAGCTAAAAACAAGATTGAAAACCTTCACGAACTTTATATGTAAAACTGTAAAATTCAAAATGTGAAAAAGTAATGTATCTAACTAATTGATAATAATTTGGATAGTGGTGGATAATGGGGTGGATAGGTCAGAGCTGTAGAAAAAGCATTACCATTACAATTAAACAAGCATTTGTAATCCACGTATTGCAAAATAAAATATATACTATTATTTGTAATGTTGCTTCAAAATAAAGATATTGCATTATTTACTGAATTACTGAGCATTATTTTTCAGCATTATTGTTCATTACTATGCATAACTTTGCATTACTTGCCTTTTTTTCTTTAATTATTTTTTTTATGCATAATGCTTCGTAATTACTAATTAGATACAGTTATGTTTTTAATGCATTATATATTATAGTAATTATTAATAAGATACAATGTATTAATTTCTTTACGAATGCATCAAAATATTTATTTTGAATTATTTTTTTAAACTAATTCATTAAAATAATATATTACATAATATAATGTAACCAAAAATAATTTGAATCACTTTTGGTAAAGCACTATATGCAATGCATAAATTTAAATATAATGACCTACCAAAAATAATTTGAATTATTTATTTTTGGTAAGGTATTATATGTAATGCATTATTTTAATGAATTATTTTTAAAATAAATATTTTGAGACATTCGTAAAGAAATTAATACATAATATCTAATTAATAATTATTATGATATATATATAATGAATTAAAAAAATAATTCAAAATTATTTTTGAATATAATGTATTGTTTCAATGCATTACTTACATTACTATTAATAAATAAATACTACAATTCATTTTAATTAATATATGAAAAAATAATGGACTGAATTCGTTTCAAAATAATGTTAATGTAATGTAAGGTAATAAAAAATAATGGTGACAAGTACTTCAGTAATTCAAAAATAATTCAGTTAATAATACTTTTAATTTTGAGGTAGAATTGTAAGTAAGTGATACATACTGCTAATATTTTTTTTTTTATTATTGTTTTTAATTATAATGCTTTCGATAATGCATTTTTGAAAGTAATTTAGTATTTCTCAACTCTTGGATAAATAATACGAACTATGAAGTTCACAAAATGAAAATAGAACTAATGCCAGATCATGAACAAAGAAATATTTAGATGATAATTTAAACTTAGACATAATTTTGATGAAGTTGAAGCGATCAAAGTTTAAATAAAAAATTTAATTAATAGAAAACTAAAAAGTAATAATTTATGTACGAGTATATAATTCGTTAAAAGTTCAATTAAAAAAAAAAGTTGTATTCATACAAAAATATATTTAAATAGAAATTTTTTTTTGACTTAGGTTGTATTTATAGCCATATACAAAAATTTTTGTTTTGAAATTAACTGCAATGGTAGACACTAGTTTTTAATACAAGTTATCGGATTCGTAAAACAATATTCTAAAAAACAAATTTTAACCATTTACGGTCAATATTTTATACAGAATCTATTCATTACTGTACAAATTTCACTGTTCACGATTCTCTTTCTATGAAAAATTAGATTTTTTAACAAATTCTCAACTAAAAATATTAAAATTTGATACTGAATTTGTTTTTTTCAGAATATTTTTTACCACACAACCTTACATTAAAATTTAGTGTCTGTGGCTGCACTGAAATTAAAAACAAAAAATTTCTATAATGCATAAATCGTATAGAACTAGTATATAAACATAGTGTAACGAATATCAAAAACTGAAAAATATCATTATATGAACTTAGTTAGTTTTCACAGAGTGATGGTAATATGATTTTTAGTATTTTATTTGCTAAAGCTTTCTATTATTCAAATTGAATTAAATTCGCCATTCTTACAAGACATATCCATTCATAAAAAAATTATTTCTATAACGATAATTTCATTAATACATTGATAAATATTAAAAAAAAAAAAATATTAAAATGCTTGTAGAAGAGTAGAGTTACTAGTATTTCATCTTTACATTATTAATTCATACATTCTTTCTCCGCATTTAAACGTTTTTTTTTCTCAATTCTATATAGATTTTTATACACTCTATTTGAGAAAGTCCTTACTTAAAATTTCGTTAGTATTAAATGGTTTCAAATCATCTTGGTTGCTATCATTAAATTAAATACATATATATATATTATATGGAAATTAGATCAACGTTTTTTTCTTCATTAGTTATCCACATATTTTTTTTTATTTTAAATTTTCTTTTCTTCTTTTGGTGTTTTTTTTTTAACGTATTTTGGGCCTTGTGTTTGAAGGTCTATCTTAAGTAGCTTAAAGCTACAAAAAAACAAAAAAATATACTTAAACTGAGTATCAAAGTATTTATTAAATAAAAAAATTATACATGTATATAATACATTTATATATATCGTGAAGATACACATCCTTTGTAGTAACCATTGACTTCCCTCAAATTTTTTTTTAAAATTTGTAATTTAGAAAAAATCGGATAACACAGTACTACGAGTCCAAAGTCATTGAAGTTCGTAATGACTGCTTAAATGTAAAATAAATTTGTTAAAGTTAATATATATAAACCAAGGATATGATGTTTTTCTAATTTTTGGTATTTGATGTAGAAGGCACAATACTGAGGATCAAATCATGTTTAATTCAATTCAATTCATTTAATTATTTACCCAAATATTCACATTTATATAGAAGTAGCTACATTTAATTGTACAGAGATAAGATATTTTACTAATTAATCTACACAACTGAAATAAATAATTTAAATGATCTCTAAAAACAAAACATGTTAAAACAAAAATATGTTCATAATACTATAAACTAACAAAATACTAATTTATCAGAAAAAAAAAACAATTCACTTCAAGCTCGTACGATTTAATTTTGATTTATGTATATTTGTACGATGTACATTAGTACTCTATAACATCACCTTTATTCATACATCACATACATCACATACTCCATTCTTTTTTGTAAAGATTGATACAATTCTTGGCAATTGTCTGGTTTTATTTAAAACCAAATTTGTAGCAGTTGTTGCTTCAATTCATTTTTTGTCCTAAGGTAACAGCCTTTCAATTTTTTTTTCATAACATTTCACATATTTTGTATTGGACTTAAGTCCGAACTTGATGATGGCCATTCTATTACGTTCGTTTTGTTTTCAGCAATTCATTTGTGAGTAATTTTAGCAGTATGAAAGCTGCAATCTTATATAATAATTTTTTTTTACATTTAATCAGCCGTACGATCTTGAATGATGTTGAACTCGTATAAAACAATATAATAAAATATGAGGTAGTGTAAAATTTCGTTTCCATTTAAGAACTTGAAAATTTTTCAAACAAAAACAACCAAAGCCGTTGTATAATGAACTAAGGCCATCTAAGAGGCTTTGGCTCTTATTATTACTTTAATAACAAATATTTTTTTTTAATAGCTATCATCGAATTGTTAAGATTTCCGTTTTGCAATCGATTGTATATACTCTTCCTGTTTTAACTGTAAATTTTTCATATTATTAAATTTTATTAGTAACATGGAGCCCTTCGTTTTCACTGTAAAGAAATTTTAAAATTAAACTTACATTCTTACACTTAAACGAGTCCGGTGTATTATTGTTTTATTTTGTAGCTTGGAATAATAATTTGATAATTTCAAAATTTTGGGAAATGATAAAATACGTGCTTGTTGATTTTTGAGAAAAGTACCCTTTTTCAGATATATTAGGAAATATTCCTGATGGGTGCTAACAGTTGCTACCTATGGGATTGCAATATATTCAGTGACTTAGGCAAGTATTACATTTTTACATGATCCTGCTAGTGAAATTCAAACCCTTTTTCTTTCGAAATGTGAGACTATTATATTATTATTTGTCATTTATTTTATCCCATTGACAAAAGGTGCAGGTTGAATTATTTGAAAAAAATTTTTTTTCTTTTTTTTGGCCATTGTACCTGGAATCTTTTATTTGGAAGACAGGCGCTACATATTGCGCAACCCAGTGTATTGTTTTATACATTACAAAAAAAAATTTTTTCAGATTTATAAATTCTAATCAAAGAATCTTATGTTTATATACACATCACTTTTCAATCTTAACTTTCATAAAATTCTGAATTGCAGTAAAGTTCTACATTGCTAAATTTTGACGAACGATTGCTCATGATTGTTAGTCTAACAATAATTTGCACAATTATCGGTTAATTCCATTACTTCTCTTTTAAAATTACATATTACAACAATTATTTAAGCTCTTAAATGGAAATTGATTTTTACCCTACCCTGTATTTAATATTGTATCCGTTGAATATTTAAAAAAATTTTAAGTAAAAATCACCCGTATGGAAACTTTCAAAATTACATGTATGTATACATTTCCCTATCTATTTATTATCTAAACTCATAATATTTAATACTTTTTTATTTATATTTTTACTTATGACTCAGAATTTCGTTTTCGCCTTTTAACCTGTATAACAAAAAAAAAGCACACAAAAAAACCTAAAAAAAAAGACTTTCATAAACCCTTCGACTGTATAAGAAAAGAAAAGAAAAACCAAAAAATAACAAAATAGAATTTAGGTGGTAGATAACTTTCCAAAAAAAAAAAAAACAAAAACAAATTCTTACAAAAAAAGAAAAAAAAAACTATAATAATAAAAATATGAAAATATACAAAAAATTATATAAGTGTATATATATATATGTGAACAGGATACAAAAAAATCTTCTGATAAAACCAAAGAAGCCGAAAAAGTTATTCAATCGAAAAATTATGAAAATTTGGTAAGTAAAATAAAAGTTTTTGTTTTTCCTTAAAAAACCTATAAACAATAAAAAATCTTTTCCATAATATCCTATATAAATATTATTAAATACAAAAAACAAAAATTATTTTTTGGTTTGAAATTGAGACAATAAACTCTTATTTAAAAAAAAAAAAAAAAAAAAAAACTATACTAAAACTTTTGGATGAGAATGAAATTTAATATCATTTAATTTTAAAATATATATACATATAGCTATATATATATACAAATATATTAGAATGTGAATTCATGTGCATAACATTTATTGTTTAACATTTTTAAATATGAAGGTTCAAAAATTTGAATGTCCACAAAAACCAAGTGATCAAGACCATACAGGAATTTGTTCAGAAAGTCGATAAATAATAATAATAACAAATCAGAGACTTTCAAATTTTAAGCTTTAAAACTTTACTTAAAGAGTTATGAAGCGTTATAATATATTAGAAACACTTGTACAGCACTATAACATTTGATTAATGGTTAAAGTAAATCTTATATAAATTAATATAACTATACTTATTATATAATCTCATGTTAAAGTCAGATCAAATCCTCTTCAGATGTACATTTTTTTATTATTTTTTCGACATTCTCAACGAATTTATCCAGTTATTTATCACTTAGTTCTAGAACATTTGCACATTTTCCATAAATATGTATATTTATATCTTATAGATATATATATATATATGTAATGTATATACACATTAAAATCATGTTCAAAAATTTTTCCAAATATATATATATATTTTTTTTTAAAAAAATAGGTACAAAAAAAATTTATAGACTTTATAACTTACCAATAAGGCTAAAATTAAAAAAAAAAAAACAAGTGAACACAATATAAGGAAAAATAATGTTTTCAAAACTTTTTACCATTTTTTAAACTTTACTAAATAATTTCTTTGAAATATAAAAATGCACTCAAGAAAATATATTTAAATGTTAACCCTTTCGATACCCATGTATAATAATATTTACCTAATTTTTCTTTTATATAAACAGGTACTAAGTTTTTCTTAGGAAATTTTGTTTTTGAATTAATTCAATTCAAGTATAACTAGTTATGTACATTGTACAACTATAATTGATTATATTATTAACCCTCTTGTAAACTTTGTAAAATTAATAGGGTACACATTGAATAATATTCATTCATTATTATAATTAAATTTTACGTTTTATTGTTTTGAAATGAGCTTGAATGTTAAAAATGCAATTGATTATTAAAAAAAAAAAAAAAATGTTAGCACAAATGATGAAAATAAATGGTAGCAGAAATTATGCGTATAATTTCTAATGGTAGCTAAATATAGGATTTTCATTAAAGGACTAAAATTAATTTTATAAAATTCAAAAAAATATATAAACAAGTTTAAAATATTAGGCTATCAAAATTCGAACTTTTTTTCACTAATAAATCAGTTTTTAAATTTTTCAAATATCGATATTCGGGCAGCAATTTACTTGCTTCATCAGCCCTTACTTTGTAAACATTATTTCATTTTTTTAAAGCTACAAAGCATATAACAACATACGCAAATCAAATATGTAAAATGCTGCTGTTATTGTTAACATACCGCTATCTCATATATTATATACCTTAACAAAAGCAAAAACCCGAGTTAACTTTAATCTAGGTTCTATATTGATGAGCAAGCGAAAATATGAATAATATCTACTGTTTCTAATAATAAAATAGATCTATATAAAATAAAAAAAATGGTTTAAAATCCAAAGAAAATATCAAATCCATCAAAATTTTAACTGTTTGAAAAATTCAATGCCTGATCATTTTAAAAATTTTATCCTGAAACAACATGACCACTTCTTTCGTTTCTGGTTTCTAAACCAAATGGCCCAACAAAGTCATTCACTTTTCGGAGAACAATTTTGGCAGTTAACTTACCTATTATTACGTTCAGATCATAAGGTCTCCTATGTTGTTAAAAATATGGTACATGGTAATAAAATTTTGCTATTTCGCTGTCAGGTTTATCGGGGGTATGGGCATGGATAATATTTACAGATACAGGCTTAGTGCTTTTGGATTTAACGCGCTAATTATTTGGTCTGGAAGGAGTTTAGTTGCCCGGTGGTTATTACGTTCAATAATAATAAATAATACTTGGTGATAGCAGTCATAGTTATTACAATGGAACAGTCTAAAGAATACTGCCTTATCGATTATCACTCTGACGAATTAGTAAAGTTCTATACAATTGAAATCAATTTTTAATATATTAAATATAGTTATCAGAACAGTAATTAATTTAGGTAGACCATTAAAACTCATAATTATATTGAATAAAATAAAACAAAATCAAGTTTGCAGTAAAAATAATTTTTGTAATTTTGAATACTAATTTTTAATGTTATCGCAGCTCTTTTTTGAAAGATGTGTCATTCAAAATTTATTTTATATTTGTGTTTTTTTTTATATTTAATATTAATGTTTTAAATATTTGAAATTGGATTTGATGTTTGATGTTATATAAATATAATTATATTTCTTGCCTGCTCATTGCTTATACTTGTATATGCTTGTTTATTTAACAAATATTGTGTTTGATAAAAATTTCCAAATCATACTTGCTTTTTTTTAAATATTTCATTAATTTTTAATTATTTAATTAATTTATTTTTTATTTCTTGATTTCTTGATCTTTTTGTTTTTGTTTATATTTACAATCAATTAAATAATTTAAATAATATATGATAAATAATTTTTATTAATTATACTAATTGTTTTCGACTTATTTATATTAAGTATATATACAAAAAAATAAATAAAATAAAAATTTTTATTAACCCTTAGAGTAGATTATATAAAATAACTTTATATTTATTAAATTATTAAATTTATTTAATTTACTAATTAACTAAGGTGTGTTTTGATTACATACATACGATTTCGTTGGATTTTTTTTCATTAAAAATGTGATAATAACAAAAAATGATATTTTTTTAAAGTCTTGAATAAGATATTTTTTTTTCGTACGGAGGTGTAGGTGATCTCAAGCCGGACATGTAAACTTTTAGCCCTTTATGCCATTCTCCACTCTCAACTTTGTCGACCCTTTTTATAGAAACCAATAGGTTTAAGTGTTTTATGCAGCAGAAGTTTTCTGAGGCTATGTAGTGCATTTCCATCAGCTTGAGTCTTCACTTAAAAAGAACTAGACACCTGAACTTGGTAGTTCGTCAGCTGTTTCATTTCCAGGTAGGCTACTATGATCCGGTAATCAGATCAGTTGTACCTTATTTTTGAGCTCTATGAAGTTTAAGACTTCCCAACATTCTCCCACAAATCTAGAATTGATGAGGTTACTTTCAAGAGGTTTTGAGGCAGCCTGACTGTCACTAGGGTCACAAGGTTCTAATGACTTTGTTAGACTATCTCTGCTCTATTATTATACTCACTGCTCCATTTAAAAAAATGTTAGCACAAGTGAAAATAAATGGTAGCAGAAATTATGTAGGCTAAAGGTAGCTAAAGATAGACAAGTTTAATTGATTAGGCTATCAAAAGTCGAACTTTTTTCACTAATAAATCAATTTTTGAATTCTCCAAAAATCGATATTTCCGCAGCAATTTACTTGCTTCATCAGCCCTTACAACTTTGTTATAAGGGTTGTTATAAGGACTTAGACTTCAGCCTGGAAGACTGTGTAGTATTTGCCAATAGGAATATTTAGGGTTATTATATATAAATTGAAGGTTTATCAACGACAACTAAACTACATTATAGAAAATTTTATTTTGCTGTTATTTTAGAAAATATTTACAAAAAAAGAACAATAACAAATAAATGATAACAAATTCGAAAGGTAGTGAATGTATGCGATATCGTGACATAACTCTAAATAAAGATAAAAGAAGTTAAAAATCTTAAATAAAAGGTGAAATCGGTATTGACTGTTGTAACATTTGTAACATAAAAATGTGTTATTTGTTCTTCTCCGAAATAACCTTTTTTTTTAAGCAAAGTATCAATGAAACACATTTTGAACTAATTCTACTTAATAATTTACGTAATACTTTGTAATAAGTAATTTGATACACTTTTGTTTTCGAAATTACAACTCTACATATGATGATTTATAATCTGACAACCAAATATTTTTCAGTTTCAATTTTTCAAAATTATTTTCCACAACGACAAAATTAAAATTCAACACCAACGACAATTTTTATTTTTTATTCTGTAGTCGTTGTCGTTGTCGTTGCCATTGTGCGTTACCAGCTCATCTAAAGCGATTTGGTGACATATAAAATTGTTAGTTAGAAGAATGTTAGCCACACGAAACGTCTTAAGTCGACTTCAGTTGTCATTTTTCATTATCACGGAATTGAAAAAAAAAATAGGATTCTAGAACAATTTAATTTCCAAGAAAAGCTTTTTACAGATTATTTACAGAACTATAAACTTCATTTTGATTTTTTGATATTATTATTTTTTTTTTTAAGTTACAAGTAAAATGAGGACTGTCTTGAAATCATGCGAAATCATTCAAATAATTAATAAATTTAAATTTAGTAGAATTAAAAAATTAGCAATTTTAATAATGTTATTTAATAGATCGATTTTGCTTTATTTAATAAATCGATTTCACATTTTATTTAAAAAGTAATAATAAGAAATAAAATTATTCAATTTCGCAACTATTCGTTCAGAATCATATAAATATAAATTATTAAAAAAAATATATTTTCGATTTCTTTGAAATTTTCAACGAATTTCTGATGAAAAAAAATACCAACGAAACTCTATGTAATAATTTTAAACTATCACTTATACTTATAGTAAATTTTACAACTTAAAAATATATACATAATAAGTAATTGTACATTGTACAGTATTTTTTAATTAATTGTTCAAGTTGAGAAATACAAAATAATTGTAGCAAAAATTAGTAACTGTTATTAATACAATTGAACCTTTTAAGTTTATTAATATTTATAAAAAAAACAAAATAAAATTAATTAACCCATTGAGAATTTTATGACAATTGCAAAGTAATTTTAAAACAATTTATAAAATATATTTACAAGTTTTTACAAGCCATATACAATTTAAATTAAAAATGTTTGTAATAATACGGATGGGAAGGACACAGTAACAATATAAAATATTTAAGTCGAACGAAAAGAAAATTAAATGTATTTTACAAGTATACGTTAAAAAGAAAAATTATTACCAGTCCAGTTGTTACTTTGGAGTTAAAATATTGTGTTCTTTTTAATTAATTCAACCATAGTAAATAAGTACAAAAATAATAATTATAATTCAAGCGTGTATACATTTTTATCAAAAATATTTACAATAGGCAATTTTTATACAGAAACATAATTCAACTCAATTTAGTTAAATTTTAAATGAAAATTTAATAAATTTATTACCTACTATTCAAATTTTACTGTTGCCATCCAATAGTGTACATTTTTAAATACACTTGAAAATTATAAGTTAGTCAAATATTACTGTCAAATTGTTTGCGACTTTAAAAACTAAAAAATTGTAATTGGTGTAATTCGTTGTACTGGATATAAAAAACATAATCCTTATAGTATATAATCGTTCGTTTTTTAATTTATAAATGGTTTAAATAATCGGAGGACAACGCCAAATATTTTAATGAAATAAATTACAGTAAATTTAATTATATTGTATGTATCTTATATTTGATTAAATCAAAAGTTAAAGGCAATTGAACAATTTTCAATTGACTTTTACAGTTCTTAGAAAATCAATTATTCTAATGCCAAGTTTTTCAAACAGTTTTGGGTAAAAAAATTTTGTTCCATAGCTAAATATGAAAAATAATTTGCATCGCAACATATCCGATTTAAATTATGTTGACTTGTTAGTCAAAGACTATACACTAGATTTAGATTTTTTAACAATTTTGAATATACTTTTCAGTTTTTGGTGATACAATTTTTAATTAAAGAATCTTGGATTACAAACATTTATTTTGAAGCTTTAATATTTTAATCAACCTGTTAATTTCAACGTGTTACAAAAAAAATGCTAGAATATAGCATTAACAAATTTTTTAATAATTTATTCTGACTAACAATTAAAAAAATTTATTTAACATTTTTTATTATTTATAATAATAATAACAATATTTAAAATATTTTCGTTTTTTATTTGAAATCCACTTTCATAATATAGGGTGAACGTGAAAACTCACCAGCACACTGGTATAAAAGTCGTAGTGTGGTTAGAGCAAGTATGAAAGCTCGTCAAATGATTACATGGATATTTGGTAAAGAGGATTCAAAATTTAAACATTGTGAAAATTTACAAGTCCTTTGAAAACATCCGCATTACAATAGTAGCATAAATTTAAGTAATTTAACAACAACAACAAATGATGTAATTACAACAAGAAAAACAACAATAAATATAAAAACAAAAGATAATAATAAAATATTAAATAAGAAAAAAAGCAATAGCATAAGTGTATGTAATGCTGCATACATAATAACAGAACCAAATTCATCAAAATGGTCTTCAGGTACTGGAACCATAGTTTAAAAAATTATATTATAATAATTTATTTTTTAATAATAGTAATAATACTATAACATATATATATTTTATATGTATATTGTATAATATAATAATTGTATATTATAAATAAATTTAATTAATTGTGAACAAAACAAAATCAATAATTTAATAATATTATAATGAAATATAATTTATTGTTATTTATTATTAAATAATATATTATATAATAATATGTATTAAAAATTATATAACAGAAAAAAAAACAATAAAATAAAAAGTAATAAAAAAATAATATATTAAGTATATGTATCTATATATTTTCAATTAAATTGGATACAAGACAAATTTTACAAAAATTTTACAAAAAGGATATATAAATTTGATTAAGGATGTTTAAAAAAAATTTTCTATATTTCACTTCCCAGTTTTTTTCCATTCAGTTAAATCATTCACCATTTAACATGTCCGAACAACATAAATCCTTTTAAAAGGGGTTTTTCCATAAAATATTGGAGTATGTTTTGCAAGATTTACATTATAATTAACGGCAAAATGTACTTAAATTATTAATTCCTGAAGTTTAATTTAAATCTTTTCTTAATACCAGGGGTCAAAATTGACAGATGAATTAATTTGCAGATCAATTATTTTCAGGTACATACCACGTAACGGCATCACTACATTATTATTTTATTTTAAATTATTTTTTAAGTCAAGTTTGATGTCCTCTTTAAACCTAATAGAAAAATGCCGTACGTTCACACACAATTTCAGACCTATTTATAAATCATTTACTGATTCTCTACGAACAATTCAGAGTACCATATTTAGGCAGTAGAGTTTTTTTTATCCAATACTCTTTTTTTTATTTTCTGTGCTTTTTTTCACCTTAATTTTTCATCAAGATTCATTCGAAGATAGTTCATTGTATTGATTTTATGCCCACTGATGTTTTCAATCTTTGATATTGTTCAAAGCTTTCTATAGTTTACATTTGCATTACATTGTGTTGCTTGCCCCGCTTTATCTTAATGCCTACAATAGTTGTGTCATGGGTAAACGTCACCATTTGAACATTTTCTAGATATACCACCATAGAATATCTTTAAATATTAAAAGTTAAGACTAAGAAATAGATAAAATATTTTTTTTAATGTAAAAGTTTTTAATATTTAAATAAAATTTAAAAATTTAATTATTTTAAATGATTTTATAAATATTCAAAATTTAGATTAACAAAAATTATTTATTTTTAACAATTTTTTATTAGAAATAATATCAAAACACGTATCCCACGTTTCGATCTATCTTGTACTTAACAAAATATAAAACCAAGTATTTTAATAAATTGGCTCAATGTTCATTAATATTATTTACTAAAATTTAATTTAAAATTATTTTAAAATAATATCCTTAATTAAATGAAAATCCTTTTCAATAAGAAAAGTTTCAATTCTACAGTTAAAAATATTTAAAAAAAACAAATAAAACAATTTTAAATTAGAAATTTACAAAACTAAAAAAAAGGGAAATATAAAAACAAAAACAAAAATTTAAATTCATAATTTTTTTCTTATATTAAATCTCAAATAAATACATTACATACATATATACATAATATTAATTCTTAAATAGTTATATTCTACAAACAATCTGTCCTTCATACTTCATTTCTTTTCGAAAAGTCATCTAATAGGGTTGAGTAAAAATTATTGGCAGAGAATTTTTCAATTACATTTAAAAAATTTTAGGAAAAGCAAATCTGTAGTAAATTTTTCAACATGCGATAAGTTATACTTCGTGTATTCTAGAGTTGGCACGTGATTGTATGACAATTTCGAATGCGTTGAATAATTGAAAGTTCTACATCCTACCGTATACTGTTATAATTTAATGTCATAATTTTCTATTATTTTAACACAGATTATAATTTCTATTTGATTTGACAGTGTGCACAAAATGGGAGTTATTTATTAGTCTTAAGATAAATAATAATTAATTATGTAAATTAATTTAAAAAAAAAACGCATATTGTGTTCAACAAATTTGATACTAATGCTTTTAACATTTCAAAGCGTTGCATGTCTCAGCTCCAAATTGACACCAAATTAATTAAATACAAAATACTAAATTTTACAACTCAATTCGAATAGATCGTGCACACTGTGGAATAAAATATCATTATGATCGTGATGTTCTGTATTCCTGTATATATATAAATCATATTATAATATTATATATATACAATATAATATATAGTGAAATATATTTATTTTATATTCATATAAATTATATGATAATATAATTTAAATTCAAACAAAATTTAATATATAGAATTTAATAATGAAAATAATTTATATGATTACAAAACAAAAATAATAAAAATAAAATAAAATTTTCTTATAATTGATAACAATATTAATCTTTTTTCTTTTACTTATATGTATATCTTTACTTATATGTATATATATATTTATATCATTATAAAAAATTAACTGCTAAATAAATTTAATTGAAAATTTAAATTTTTTCATATAATGAAATTATTTACCATTAATACATACATATACATATACATACCTAAATTAATATATACATATTTATATTTAAATTAATTTTATTTATTTTATTTTATTAAATTAAATTCATTCATTTCATTTTAATATAAATAATATTAAATATTAATAATTAATTTAAATATTATTATATGTTATCTATATTATGTATATTATAAAGATTAATAATTTATTTATTAATAAAATACAAAAATAAATATTTAGATTTTATATAAAGTTCAGAAAAATTAAAAAAAAAAAATTAAATAAATTTTATTTAATTATAGTATATATTATATTTTTTAAAAATATTTTCTTAGATTAAAAGAAGAAAATATAAAAAGAAAATAAAAACAATAAGAATTAAATTCATATTATATATACATAGATTCATAAATATATTCGTGTAAATATACAGAGTGTACCACAAACTATTTATCAGGATTTACAGAATATTATTGAAAAAGTCAATAAAACTACTTTTTGTTTGACAATTTAATTTGCTTTTTAATTAATTTAATTTATCCATAATATCTGTGGCGACTGGTTTTGTATGATATTGTGGTTCGAAATTATAAATAAATAACTGTTTGTCGTCCATCTTTGAATAACTTGTTATTATCAATATTTTAAAATTGGAATGGTCACAAAAATGAAATTAGCACATTATTCATTAAATTTTATACGATATTTTTAAAATATCTATAATGATACAAAAAATGACTGTATAATAGAATGTTTGCGTTACGACTATAATTATATTATGCGATAATCATATAAAACGAAATTATCTTCTCACGGTAATTTCGATGAAATTATTTTGTTAATTATTTTCTCACTACTACTTTTTTTATCGTAATTTTTATCATATTTTGGAAAAAAATGTGCAAATCTGACAACGATATTGTCAATGGAGGATCACATTAGTATTATTGCTCGTTTTATATTTATTTTTTGTAAAGAATAATTTTATAATCATTGAAATGTTTAACTTTCATAATAATTTTTGTATTCTATCTGATATTAATTTTTTTTTCAATATTTTTATTCAAAAATATTTTTTTTTAATATTGAATAAGCTTTTTCTTTTTTCATTGGGAAAATTAAATAAAATATTTTTTTAATTATTCTCAAAACAATTCAAACACTCTTTTTCTTATACATAATTTGGAACATATTTTCATGGAAATGCATAATATTGCATACAAAACATTCTAAACCGTAAATAAATAAAAACATATACAATTCTTATATAAAAATAATAATAATAATAATTTCTTATTTATTTGAATTGGAGGGGCTAAGCTGTTAACAATGAAAATATCACCTAGTTAATAAAGACAGAAAAAGTTTAATTTCAGAACAACAACTACAACGTATTAAAAAAACAGAACTACTTAAAATATATTTCAGTTCAAAACCATTCTAAAAAGAATCAAATTCAATTTCAAAATCATTTAAAAAATTTTTATTTTTGAATTAATAACCATTAAAACTTAACACCAATCTTCAATGGTTAGCCAATTTATAAATACACAATGGTAAATACAAAAATCTAGTAAATTCGAAATAACAAAAAAATATATTGAAGGTAAGGTAGACTTGGCCAGTATATAATATTGACTTCCTTAATAACAATTCTATAATATCCTATTAATATTGGTCTAACGACATCCTGTTTATGAAAAGAAGAAAATAATAAATAATAAGCTTCGAATTTGTTTGTTTATTTTTTTAAATTCTTCCTATCATTCTTCGACTTACATTTATGTATAATATATCGATCGTATATAATATATATAAATATATATATATATTTACTTTTAAGAAAAGAAAGAAAACCAAAAAAAAAATCATTTACAATTTTACATATATACATACATATTTCAAAAAATTCTTATATATTAATTATTACTACTTATTGTATATTGTATATTTACATTATTAATAAAGATTTACATAGCTTCATATACAATACATACACACATAGATACATACATACTTATATTTATTCTAAGTCAGTTTTTATCAAAATATTAAAAAAAAATAAATAAAAATATTTTCGTCTTCCATTATAATATGTATATAAAAACAAATGTAAAATGTTTTTAATTTATTTTGAATAATATATATATATATATATGTGCAGGAGTTCTACTCTCGGTGGTCAACCATGCATCGAGTAATAGCTGAAATGAAATCGAACAGAACACCTTAAATTAATTGAACCTACGACTACATTATCTGGATCCGTAGGCTTTTCTAAACTTTCACTATCTTTAGCAATTTCACTACGCCTAACCTATGAACTTATAATAGTTCGCAAACCTATGAACTTATAATTGCGGTTCTTGATTTAAATTTTCTAGTATCTAAACTGTTCAAATCATAATGATTTTTTGTGGGTGAAAATATCTCTCAACAGACTTTAGCTGTTGGTTTTGTAGCAAAAACTATTGTATCTGTAATAAAATAATCACCATTTTTTGTTAAACCAAATTAACACCATCCGCTGCACAAAATACTTTTATTTTTGAGCTTGTTTCAGCTAATAGATTACAATAAACTGGTATTGCAACTGATAAATTACCAGAATGTTAATTTTGATTTTCTTGTGATACTTCATTATGAACTGGTAAACTCCAACCAAATGTATATGGTGACTCTTAAATGTAAATATTGCTCACGACGTCTAGCACTAGCTCTTTGTGATGTACCCTCATCATCATGTTGATTATAATCTCATCATATTGATTATAATCTTTAGCTAAAGTAAAGGCATTTGCAAGACCAAGAGATGTATGAGATATTGATGTTGGATGTATCAGTAAACGATTAGCATCTGAACCAAATCTATTTGGTGAACCTTGACTATAACGAAATCAGCTTGGTTGGATTCATGCTGTGGCCTATTCGAGGATGTAAATAAATTACTAAAATATTTCTCAATACTTTGTTTTGGTTTTTTATCAATTTCATAATTTTTTGTTGCACGTAAAAGGTTATTTATATTGATTATGTTACATAAGCACCATTGCCATTTCAACACATGTAAAACGTTTACGGCATATCACCAACACTATTTTCTTGTTCTGTATATCATTTTGTTGTTTCATTGGTTCTTTACTTTTCTTTGCGTCCTCTCTAAATCTATTATTAATTTTTTTTTGTAATTTCATTTTTGATTGTGATACTGAATTTAAAGAAGGATGGTTCTATTTGCAGTCGCTTAAGAGTTATATGGTCTTCAAAATTTTACATTTTGAAATTTTAAATTTAAATGTATTGGTAAGAGTAGCTACCGTGTATGATAGGACAAAACTAGACATGTATTTTGAAAGTTTATATGAGACAACTTCTAAATATTTCCAATTATTGCTTTAGGATTTTATTTGTTGTTAAAGTCAACTATTATTACAGAATATATTGATCAAATACCATTAAGGACTTTGAGTATTACCAGACATTTTATTGACGCAATATAGTCCTACATTGACTGCTCTTACAATTAGATTCTCGTTGGATATATGAAATTTTCTCATATCCGTCGGTACTTCATCGAACATACGAAGTGCATGCTCACTTGCTTGTGGTATGTTCACGATTCAGAATAGCAGTACCAGAAGGATGAGCGTTTTGTACAGTTGTGATTTGGTATTTCGAGATGCTTTGAACCCAGTTGTTCAGACAAACCGAAGTAGCAGCGATTTGCAAGGATTTTTCTTATTTCATTCTTAGTTTTTGATGTCCCAAATTAATTAACTATAAAAAATTTTACCTATTTTTACCCTATGTGAAATAATTGCAACTTAATAAGCACAAAAATTAAAGTTATTTAAAAAAATTTAAAATATTTAAGAACCCACAACTCTTAACCCCCATCAAATCGCTTTAATGTTTTTCCAATGATTTTTCGTTCAGTTTTCCTCAGGTGTGATCCAGTGCATTGTTAACCACTGAAAGCGAAACATCATTTATACATATATATTTTAATTAAACATTATTATAATTATTTAATAATTCATAATTTTAATTTTATTTAAAATTTTTTAAAATTTCTTCACTAAATAAATATAAAAAAAAAGAGATATAAATACCAAATATAAAAAAAAAACACAAACAAAAAAATATATAAAAGAAAAATTATAAATGAAGGAGAAAATAAATGTTTGTTTAAATATGTATAAAATAATATTTATTGTGTTTTATTTTACTACATATTTTACTATTTTTATTTTTGTAGACATTGGGTTGAAAATGCAGAAGAATTTTTCTATAATAAAACAAAATTACACAACAATAACTAATAGCAGTTTCGATAATACTCTGAAGTAAAACCATTTGAAGATTACTAAACCTAATATGATTCAAAAGCATTAAGTGTAATATTTTATAATTATATATTTTGTAAATTGAGTAAATACTTAACACAATTTTTTTCATCTTTTTTTTTCTTATTTCTGTAATGTAAAAATTGAATGCTTGAAGCTGAATAAAACGATTCATTGATGAGTACGTAGAGAAGAGTAGATTGCATGATGACTTAAAATAATTTGGGGACCCTATATCTCAATTCCCATCGATTTTTTGGTTTACATACGACCATTCTGTGAAATCATCATATTGCTTGCTTGTTTAGTTAATCATGAAAATTGTAAACATTTAGAACGCTCTACAACTTGCAGTAAAGACGATTGTATCAATAATTAATTTCTTTTTTATACTTTCTTCAAGTCATTCAAATTAAATGTTAGTATTTATTTATTTATTTCTTTCAAATATCAAAAGCGCTTGCACCTCGTATAGAGATTTATATTGTCTGGTTGTTCTTGATTTAAATTTTACTTAGTGTAACTTTTGATATATACATTCATTTGCATTCACTAGTACTTTTGTACTACAAGTGTTCACCGAAAATTAAATATTTGAAAAAATTAGTTAATAATAAGTTGTCTGCTGCAGCTGGATTAAATCAAATTCATACTTAAATTCGTTCGTAAAATACTTCTAAACGAATTTTAAAACCTATAAACTTAAATACTAATATTAAATAAATTTTATCATTGATTAATAATACTATAGTATATATTTTATTTAGAACTAATAAAAAATGAATTAAAATTTAATTAAAATTTATTTTTACTTCCGCTCTTACAAACAGAAGAGAAAAATTTTAAAATTCTTAAATGTTAACGACACAATAATTAAATATTAAAAAATTGAGCTACAGTAAAATCTTTAAAAAGCTTACAAAATTTGCTTATTGAATCTATACTGGTGATGGAGGCTGGTAAAGAATATCAAATATTAATCGCTTTAATGAAAAACAAGAGATGTCTGAGGCTGTCATGGTGTTTGGACATTATTAAGTTTAAGCACCTGACTGATAATATTATCGTACATAATACATTATATTTTCTTTAGATGCCTAACATACCATTTTTAAATAAATAAGATAATATAATAACAGGCTTTCCAGAGCATGCGCACTTTCACATAAAATTAATAAGACAAAATTTTCTTATTTTTTTGGCGTAGAATCCGAATTATCAAAAAAAACCTCTTTCCATGTGAAAATCTATATTTCGGTGAACTTCCGTTTTTTTTTTTGTTCTATCCTTTTCGGAAGTTGAAAATCGATAAGTGCACTCGATTTAGTTTATAAACTCGATTTAAAATTTTAAAATAAGGAATCTTTTCCTTCTTAAAAAACCTGATACGCATATGCTGTGGAACACCCGGTGTATAGCAATGTTAGATGTATGATTGAACTTGCGCGTGCTGGTAACGAATCGAATAGGTATATGAGTTAAATATTATCTGAAGTCGATTGAACTCGTATAGACTCAATCCAGCAAATTCACGTATAATATAAAATGTTGCATGTCATAAGTCTCATTGGGATATATGTCCCACTAAAGTGGGTCAAAATCCCCATGAGAGTTTTATGTCACTTTCCCCCATTAATATGGACAAAATCGCAAAACAACTACAAAATAAACAAAAAAATAAATGAAGAAAATCATCACTATTTATTACATGAGACTTTTCGTACGGTTCCAAAATGCCGGTACACACAATTAATGGTTATTTATATTGTCCATGCTAGAACACATGAGTAAACTTGGAAATTATTAATTATTTTCTTTACAGGTTTTTCCATTCATCTACATATTATCAAATAGCTAATCATAGGAAGCTTACACGCGTGAATTTATATACCAGAAGTTACACGTTATCTAGCTACTGGATAGCTAGATCTAGAAATTCTTTTGATATGATTAAAATCAAGAAGAATCCTCATATATCTAGCAATTGAATTGAAATACTCTTGAGTAATAAATAAAGTATGGTATAACTAGTTGGGGTGGCTCATATTTCAATGCAATTGAACCATTACTAAAAGCTCAAAAATGTATTCTTCGTGTCATGTACTTTAAAAATAGAACCTTCAGTTGTTGGCCTCTATTCCAAAAACTAAATATACTGCCTGTCAGACACCTCTTTGCTCATTACCCATTAATTAAATTTTACAAGGACAAACATCATTTGAGACTTCGCAATTCAAACTCGTATAACTTAAGAATAAATTATAGAATGATAGTCAATATATCTTTCTGTAATAAGACACACTATGAGAAATTTTACTTTACTATGGCATCAAAATACTTTAATAATCTTCCAATGAACATAAAAAATTCAAATTGTTTAAATACGATTTAAATGACTCTACATCATTAGTGTGAATTCACTACTGTATATAGGTTAAATTTTATTTTTTATAGATATATAAGTCAGTTTTCACAGTCAGTTAAAAAAAACTGAGAAGTGTCTACACGTTCAGTTTTGAATGAAAAAATTTTGAGCGAAAACTGAGAATTACCATTAATGTAACAAGTGGAAGTGAAACAATAATAATAAAATTAATTTATATATTATAATGTTATACAGTTGATCAATTCAAACATATTTCTTTATTTTGTACATTATTTTAACTAAAAAGGCCACCAGTCCCATTGAAAATTGTGACCCACCTAACTGAAACAAAACTATCATGGGGTATTTGACTCTTTTTTATGGGACATAAGTCTCATGGGACTTACGACTCTGGGACTTATGACATGCCACCAACATAATATAATGCATATCTAGTATAATTGCAATATCTAAAGTGTGAGTCATTATAACTAAAATTATTATAACTGAAATAACCATTTTCCTTTCTTACCATTATTTTTTCATCAAATTTTTGTGATTTTTAAATTAAAAATATTTTCATGACGGCTTTGTATTTAATTATTTATAAAATTTTTATGCCCATTTTGTAGGTGTATTAATTGACAAATTATTTCTTAAAAACAACATATTATTCATATAAGAATGTAAAATTCAACGTTAAAAACAAAGCGATAATTCCTTATTTATTATCAAAAAAAATATAGCAATGTTTTAACTCAATCCATGAGATTAAAAATAAAAAAATGGCAAGTAATTCTAGAACAAGCCCATGCACAAAGCCATAAAAGCCTCTAATAAAGATTGGAAATATCTACATGACACTATGTGGACGAATTGGAAGAAGCGGATAGTGTTGTAAGTACATCAATTTTTAGCTCACAAATATTTAATATTTTTTTTTTACATATTTGAAATTGTGTGTCAGAAATGTAAGGCGACAATTACATAATAACAAATTTTATAAAATTAAATTTTTTTTGGTTTCATAACAAAATTCAAAATTAACATAGAAATTACTGTGGACAAACCTTGACCAATTTTGTCAATATTACATTTTGGACAGGACTTGATTTCAATCATATTAATTTACAATTATGTCAGAAGGATGTGTAAATACTCCCGTTTAAACCAAATGTATTGAAAAAACTGTACAAAGCGGTGAAGAGCTTTTTCACTTTTGAAGCAATATATTATAAGTCAGTTTAAAATTCAACCTGCTCCTCTATTGCAAAAAAGTTGGCCCACCTTTATAGACTTATCACAATAAAAAATGTTGTGTAGGTTATAATTACTATAATATTTATTAAATTTCAAAGTAATTTTAAGTCATTAATCTTGTTTGATACATTATGTTAATTGAGAATTTTAATAATTAAATTGTATTATCTGTTGTAAACTGTTTGAATTAAATAGTAAATAAAATAAGGAAAAAAATTTTTTTTTTAGAAATATTTGCCTTTAATTTAAGCGTACTAAAACTACAAAAATAAACTTTAGAATCGCAGCTTGATATAAAGTTTTCATAGCAAGTTATGATTGTAATTACGGAAAAAGCAAATTAGCCGAAATTCTAGGAAGTCTTGAGATGAGATTAAGAGATTTGGTAAAAAGTTCGGCTAATTTGCTTTTTCCGTAATTACAATCATAACTTGCTATGAAAACTTTATATCAAGCTGCGATTCTAAAGTTTATTTTTGTAGTTTTAGTACGCTTAAATTGAAGGCAAATATTTCTAAAAAAAAATTTTTTTTTCCTTATTTTATTTTCGACTTTTTAGTGAAAATATTTTTTTAATGAAAAATAATATATTTTCAAAGAACAACACATATAATCAAATGGCACTAAAATTCACTCTAACGCAATTTGGTTATTATTGCTCATACTTCAAATGTGTAATTATATTTTATATTACAGTAACAAAGTTTATAAAAATATGTATATTTTTAATTTTTTTTTGGAGATTTTTGATTAGATACCTTTGAATTTTTTAATTTACTTATTAAAAAATTTTCACCAATAAAAAATTACGCGCTTTATAAAAAGAAACCCTGTTAAATACAAAAAATATTTGACGTCAAATCGTAGATTAAATCTGAGAAAAAGTCTGAAATGTAAACACTCATCCGACTTTATCTACGATAAAATTCGATTTTGTCCGACGTGTAAACGCTGCCTAAGCATAAATTGGCATATAAAAGTATAATATATACATGCATAAATCGAAATTGAACTTTTTTTACATTAGAGAAGAGTCATTTCTAACTGAGTGAAAGATAACTGATACTTGATAGGTTCAAATTTTGTTTTCTTCCATAAATAATGTTTGCACATTATTTTCAATTAAACTAAGCCATATGATTATGTATGTAACAAATGCAAGCCCTATATGACACATGTACGTTACGTACATATACTTAGTGAGAGAAAGAGAAATAATAAAAGAAAGAGATTAATAAAAGAAACCAAATTAAAAACACAAAAAAAATATAATGAAAATGATGATTGAAAATAATTGAAATTGAATAATAATAGAAAATGATTGAAATATAATGATAATGACATTTATTTTGTATTCCTTTTTTTTTTTTTTTTTTTTTGCTTCTTTACACCATAGAAATGTCAATAAATATAGTGAATTTAAAGAGAAACCAAATTTTAACTTTATCAAATATCCATATTCCATTATTAGTACACACACATATGTAAATTTCACCTTAGTTGAATGCAAAGAATATCTATAATCTATATTAACAAGAATATACACTCCCATTTTACGTAAACCTAATTTTTAAGAAATACCGAACTGAGCAAAATATCATTAGTTAAAAGAGGTAAACTTTACATTTACTTATCGTATACCAAATTTATTATGAGAGAGAAAAGGTACATAATAGATGTTTGTCTTTTCCTTTATACTATAAAATAATTTTGCGGTCTCATTATTCTCCTTTGGATTTGTTTACGTTGCCTTTATATGAGGCAGGGTGGCAAAAAATGTTAGTTCTACTTTAGTTTGTTCCCTTATACCAGGATTAATTCTGATCTTTTATTATTTCAATATTTTCATTTTAAACATTATTAAATTCTTATATACCTATAAAAAATATTAAATTATAATTGCATAACAATAATATAAAATATTATTAACATTTTTGTCAGTAATAATTTGGAGTTACAAACATTATAATTTTTTATTAATTATATTAGTAAACCTAAATATTTATTATATTGGTATACGATTATAAAATAATACTGAGGACAACATCTATTTACAAATCACAGAATTTAAAGAATATGATAACGCTGTTTTAGTTAGGTCTCCTAAAAATCTTATGCCTAGTTGATACAATTTAGAAAATAATATTGTTGAATATTTCAACGAAATTTTTGTCGAAAATTTTTTCAAAATTATAAACTTTATTTATTTAATTTCAGCCAACTTTTTTTGTTATCCTCTTTTGTTTACTATATTTTTTCTTTTTCTTACACGTAAAATTCTTATTGTCGTCTATTTCTGACAATGTTTATCAAATTTGCATATGAATATATGTGTAAATAAATGAATACATACATGAATTCATACTCTCTTTATGGATATACTTTGGTTAAATGGTTATTGAAATGATTATTTTGTTGAATTGAAGCAAATTGAAACAAACATATAAAGTCCAAGGCAAGTTAATTAAGGCAAATATAATAAATAAATAAATAAAATAAAATATATAAAAGATTTGACTTTATCTAGAATCTACTGATATCTTTATGAACAAAAAAGAGGGAAATCATTGTGCCAGTACTGAAACAGATTTAAAATACAAACAAAATGTTGGCCAACTTTTTTGCAAAAGAATAGTATAAGTAGTATGAAAGACACATAGACGTAGATTTTAGATAGATTAAGAAAAATTAGATGTATAATTACATTTAAATAATATTATTAGTTTTCAAATATACATAAATAGAAGAAAACTTACGTCTTCTTAATGATATTTGATATTATTTAAAGAATAATAACAAAAACCCAGATATTTTTATTTAATAAGTTTTTCAATAAAAAATATCAAGATATAAAAATTATTGACAATGTTGTCCAATACGATATGAAAGAGTATGTTAAATAGTTTTCAAACATAAAGAAAAAATTAAAAACCTATTTTCTACACATTATAGATGTGAAGTGTATTCAGATCTAAAATGAGAAGAAGGACATTTATAATGGGAAAAAGTATTATCTTAATCTAAATTATATAAATTATTATTATTATGATGCAAAGAATTTTTACCAAAAAAATTTAAACCTACAAAAAAACAATATTTTTGTTTGAGTTTAAGAAAAAAATGTTGTTGCATGCGTTATGAGATAGTTTTGTTCGATGACAAATCGTTTTTGGAATATTACACAACATAACTTTGGTACAGAGCTCTATTGAGAATACCTAACAAGTTTTTTTTTAGATAATATTTTTGGAAAGTAAGAATTCATCGGTTTATTAAATTCAACTTTGAGGTGAGTTCCAAAGGTCAGTCTTAAGCCTCAGCACATAGTTTTAAATTCGTTTTGTAGGTTTTTAATATCAATTTTTTTTTTACTATTAGAAAAACGCCTTTCGTGAAATGAAAAATTTTCCAGACTGAGAATAGAAATCGGAAAGCCGTTCAATAAAGTTATATAATGCGAGGACGTAACATACAAAATGTTAATCAAGAAGTGAATTGAGGAAAGCCAACAAACAATACTAGAAATTAATCTGCTAGAATATAAATGAATTAAACAATAGTGTCAGATTTCAAGAGATTTTCTGTACTCCAATAGACCTAGACTAGTAGAAAAATCAGAACTGAAAATGAAAAACAATCGCTTGAGGATTTATCGTGAACGCATTTACCTGATTCAGACTACTAAATAATCTCAATGAAGCTCTACCACAGTCAACCAAGCCCAGTATATACCCAGTGTATTGTAACATCAAAATATTTACAATAGGAAAAATTAAATCGCTCATAATATCTTTTAAATCATTTAAGTCCTTTGGTGAAAATAGAGTTCTTAAAATATTATTCAAAAAGAATTGATGTCATAAGTATACAGTGCTACTGAAAATATTTAGAGCCAATCATCCCTCGGGATGTATACCAGAAGAATGCAGGAGTCCAAATTCATATCATCCAATTAATCTCAAATCATTTCTTTACAAAATTAAAAAGAAAATCATTGATAAGCAAATAATTTGAATGAGACCCATTTAGTGGCCAAGTACTGAAAAGTTATCCTTTATATCGAAATCAATATGTTTACGAGCCTGAAAATCTAATGAGAAAAATAACATACTCATTACAAATTAAAGAAAGGAGCGCTTGCATAGTTTAATGTTTATGTCCTCCGACTACAAATCAGAATGTTTAATAAAACTTTCTTTCCATTATGCATAAAATAATAAAATTTCTTAAAATTTGTTAAAACCATATTTATGGTAAAATGTACCATATTTACAGTAAAATGAAATTACATGGTATGATATTATGCTAACATATGTTAATTTATGCAGTAAGAACTTGCAGTACCGTACTTAATTAATTAAACTCGAAAAGATAATTCTCCCTAAGCTGTCAAGAACATAAAAAAAAATATATATCAGAAAATTAATAAAGGAATAAATATTCGAAAAAAATCCAACTTATGTAGTCAAAATTTAGTATCGTACTCAATGTACCCAAAATGTAATTACATCTATATAAGTAAATATATCTATATAAGCTAATAAGATATCTTTGCTCTTTTAGAAAAACTACGTGAATTAAAAATATATTTTGATATACTCACAGAATGCAATACAATTCAAATTCAACAATCCGCCCTTTCAACAATCCAATCATACCCTAATACAACACAATCCCATTGCAGTCTCGTAAATTCTTATGCAAATCACATAAACAAAATCACTCCTCGGCGTCACCACAATATCTGGGACGAAATTTAGTAAATATAACATAACACATAAAATAACATAACCTAATACAACACCCTTCCTAAACATTACTTACTTACTTACTTATTTGCTGGTCGCTACAGACCTCTCCAGTTGGTGATTTGAAAATTTTTCATATCTGCCGATACTTCATCTCTCCAACGAAGGTATGGCCTGGAACGAAGGTATGGCTTGGATTCGAAAAGTTTCCTGGTTCCACGGTAGATAAGCTCCTGAGCTACTTCAAAATTATATGAGCCAACAGTGATGTTATGTACTATATCATGTTGTGAGGATATTTTATTTGTCGAAGGAAAATATTTTTTTTTTTTTACTCTCATTTATGAGAAGACCCCCTTTACCTGCTTCCTCTTCAAACTGTGTAAAACTGTAAAGGCTTCGATGACTGCTCGTCGTGATGTTGCGATGATATTGTCGTCATCAGCGAAACCCAGGAGTTGCACCAATTTGTAAAATATAGTACCCTGGGTATCACACCGGAACGTCGCACTGTATGCTCCAACAGCAGATTATAGAAACTACATGACAGCTTCCTATAACATGTGTATATAAAAATATAATCCATTAACCTTATATCTCGGTCTAGATAAAAGCAGGATGAAAACAGAATGCCGAAATTGCAAGGAGGAAAGTAGGTTTTAAAAATTTTGATTATGAACTTGTTTTATTTAATTATTTTATCTATTTAGAGGGACTAGTAATAAATATTTTTTATATTTCTATGTACATGGACATGAAGACTTAATACAATATAAGACAAATGAAATGTATCTATTCTGATTTTTAAGATTGTCAATGAACATAGATAATAATTAATTTGTAGTAAATAAGTTAATTAGCTTTTAAGATATTTTGGTAAATTTAATCATTTATTAATTTTTGTTTAACTCAAACACATTACAATAAGTTCTTGTTCTAAATTTAATTTATATTTTAGAATAAAATATGGAAAAAAAAAATTTTTTTTAGAAATATTGGCCTTTAATTTAAGCGTAGTAAAACTACAAAAATAAACTTTAGAATCGCAACTTGATATAATGTTTTCATATCAAGTTATGATTGTAATTACACAAAAAGCAAATTTGCCGAACTTTTTACCAAATCTCTTAATCTCATCTCAAGACTTCCTAGAATTTCGGCTAATTTGCTTTTACATGCGAGAAGAGTAATTTGTAACTGAGTGATAGATAACTGATACTTGATTGGTTCAAATTTTGTTTTCTTCCATAAATAATGTTTGCACATTATTTTCAATTAAACTAAGCCATATGATTATGTATGTAACAAATGCAAGCCCTATATGACACATGTACGTTACGTACATATACTTAGTGAGAGAAAGAGAAATAATAAAAGAAAGAGATTAATAAAAGAAACCAAATTAAAAACACAAAAAAAATATAATGAAAATGATGATTGAAAATAATTGAAATTGAATAATAATAGAAAATGATTGAAATATAATGATAATGATTTGTATTGCACACTATTTTGTACATATTCCTTTTTTGTTTTTCTTTTTTTGCTTCTTTACACCATAGAAATGTCAATAAATATAGTGAATTTAAAGAGAAACCAAATTTTAACTTTATCAAATATCCATATTCTATTATTAGTAAACACACATATGTAAATTTCACCTTAGTTGAATGCAAAGAATATCTATAATCTATATTAACAAGAATATTCACTCCCATTTTATATAAACCTAATTTTTAAGAAATATCAAACCGAGCAAAATATCATTAGTTAAAAGAGGTAAAATTTACATTTACTTATCGTATACCAAATTTATTATGAGAGAGAAAAGGTGCAAAACAGATGTTTGCCTTTTGCTTTATACTGTAAAATAATTTGCGTTCTCATTATTCTCCTTTGGATTTGTTTACGTTTCCTCCCATTATTTATATCAGGCAGGGTGGCAAAAAATCTTAGTTCTAATTTAGTTTGTTCCCTTATACGAGGATTAATTCTGATCTTTTATTATTTTAATATTTTCGTTTTAAACATTATTATTTTCGTATATACCTATTAAAAATATTAAATTATAATTACATTACAATAATTTGGAGTTACAAACATTATAATTTTTTATTAATTATATTAGTAAACCTAAATATTTATTATATTGGTATACGATTATAAAATAATACTGAGGACAACATCTATTTACAAATCACAGAATTTAAAGAATATGATAACGCTGTTTTAGTTAGGTCTCCTAAAAATCTTATGCCTAGTTGATACAATTTAGAAAATAATATTGTTAAATATTTCAACGAAATTTTTGTCGAAAATTTTTTTCAAAATTATAAACTTTATTTATTTAATTTCAGCCAACTTTTTTTGTTATCCTCTTTTGTTTACAATATTTTTTCTTTTTCTTACACGTAAAATTCTTATTATCGTCTATTTCTGACAATGTTTATCAAATTTGTATATGAATTTGTGTGCAAACAAATGAATACATACATGAGTTCATACTCTTTTTATGGATATACTTTGGTTAAATGGTTATTGAAATGGGTATTTTGTTGAATTGAAGCAAATTGAAACAAACATATAAAGTCCAAGGCAAGTTAATTAAGGCAAATATAATAATAATTATATATAATTATAAATAATAAATAATATTAATAATATTACATTTATTTTATAATTTTAAATTAAATCAAAATCAAAAATTCGATATATATATTTTATTTTTGCACTGTAAACTTTACACTTTGACAGTAACTTAGGTAGAATACCCTTTTCGTGCTCAATTAAGTACGGTACTGCAATTTTACACTATAATATCTACAATATTACGAGTATTTATTTAACAAATTACTGGCTTATCTTTTTTTTTTAAGTTAAGCCAAACACTAGATTTCAAACGATATATCTTTATACACGAATGTATAGCTTGGACTAATTGATTGTAGAAAGAAAAATATCCCTTTGATAAGCAGGGACATTTTGAATAAACTTAATAATATTACTCTTGAATATTACTCAATAAATGTGGAGAACTACTGCTTTTGTCAGGACGTAAGCCTTCTTAAATAGAATAGTTCCATTTTATTTAATTTGTAACCAGATTATATCTCTCTATATACTCTCAATTTATTATATCACAATGGCAAAGGATACTAGACCAGGTCGAAAAACCAATAAGGCATTTTTTGATTAATCGGAAATCGAACATAGGTCCTTTCTGTTGAAAAGCAGGCGCTCTATACCTACTACCCCACTCAGCGTATTAAAAAAAAAATCAATAAGGTGTTTGTATTTATTAGTGGTAACGGACAATCTGGTTAATGGTTCTGGTTTCCCGTAATTGATTTTACTTACGATTTTACTTGATGATACTTTACTTTACTTGATTTATTGAAAATATTATTTAAATGGAAACGGGCACTGAAATTAAAGTGTAAGTTGACTGGTAGAATAGTATCGGAACCTATTAGATCATGAAAAACTTTCAAAAATAAACATTAAAAATAAAAAGCACATTAAACACGGTTTTTTCAAAAGCTTAAGGCGGTGGGTGTATGGTGATAAGATTATAATAATGGGGAATGTTTAGTTCTGCAAGTTAGGTATTAGGTCTAGAACGCGATGTAATTAATAAGACCCACATTGCCACATTCCAAAAACAAAAAGGTCGAATATACTAGGCCTGCTGATAAATGAATTAATAAAATAATACATTTTGATTAAAATTAATTTTGAGTTTCCACAATAGAATTGGTTTTCAATAAATTTTTTGAAAATTTTTATAGCTATCACAAATTCGGTTCATAATTCCTTACCGCATATCCTTGTTTGTAAAAATATTAGTATCCTTTTACTATCAATAGATAATTTCTATTTATTATATTATTGATATTATATTTATTTTTATGTCTATATTTCTAATCCTATACCCATCAATTATGTGTCTCATTTTATTTTGATGATTTTCCTAGAATCTGATTTATGAAAAGATAATTTTTATCCAAAACCATGTTTCAAAAGTTTATGTTGAATATTATAACATAAACAACAAAGTTACTTGTAAATATATTTAATCAAAAAAAAAAAAAGAAATATAAATAAAGGACTTTTTATGAATAGCTTATTAAAAATCCTTTTGTAGGCATAAATATTTTTTTTTTATTTTTATATCTCATGTGTCTTGTCGTGTATTGATATATGCGTCATCATATTTATTTAAAAATGTTATTAGTATTTGGATTTCTCTATAAAAACAAAGTAAAAACAAAAAAATAAAACAAAAAAAATATCTTCAAAGAAAATTTGTCTTGAAAGAGACAAGGGAATATCCTTTTAACATTCTTTAACAAATTTTCAACTAAATCCTTTTTATTATTAATTCCAACTTAAATTTTTTAAAGGATTGTTTATTACGTCTATGAATTTTATAGAGAATTTATATATCCTTTTGTGATTTTTGTTTTTGATTTGTATTTTTTTTTGTTTTTAAAATATGTTAAACCTATTTAACCTTGAATAAGGACTATATTATTAAATTCATTGAAAACAAAATTTTTGGGTTTTTTTTTTTTTTATTATCAACAACAACAAATTTTATTTTTGTTAAATTAAAAAATACATATGTATATGACTTGCCTGTTAGATTTCCATTCTGATATTTTATAATTCTGAATGGCATATTTCAAATGTGAACAAGATATATTAGTTAAAATTAAATGATGAGAGTGTTTAAAATTTTAAATAAAGCTCAATTTAAAATAAAATTTAACTAAGAAAGCCTAAGAAGCAAATTTTAAAGGACATACTAGGCACAATGAGACACTACATTTTTTTTTTATTTAAATTAATGAAATTATACATTTAACTAGTGTTTTACCGAGTTTGATATAAACTCGAACTCAACATTTCATTATGAATTGTTGAACATCATTTCAGTTTATCCTTGGTACTACATTTTATTTTTTCATTGATTTCACTTAGACAACAATCGCATACGTAGTAATTTATTTAAAATAAATTTAAGTTTTTGCGACAGATTGATAAATTCATATTTTTGTATTCTCTTGAGATGGGGTATGCGGTGTGAAATTTTAAATTGAAATTGAAAATTAAGAAATTTTAAGTATCTACCTACCAATTAAAACAATAATAATGAAAACTTAAATGATTCTGATATTTGTACCGTACATTTTTCAATTTACAGATTAAATACGACGATAATTTTAACAATATCTATTAATAGGCGAAAGCTTGTTTCATTAATTATGCAATAAACTATATACTCCATCAGTAGAGTTAGTAAAACACCGACAAAATTTATTGCAATATGGGATCAAATATAAAAACTTGAAGTGTATATTTTTATTTATTTTTTATGCAGTCACAGAATTCTGACAACAGCACATTATGATCCAACAGACATTAAAAACAACTTGATTAAGGCTTAGCAATACAATAGAGTATAACGCGTTCGTCTTAGATGATTAAGGAATGGATTCTGTCTTATCGCTATCCATTGTATCCAGCCTATACATATATAATTTATATTAAAAATTTGTTCCGAGTACCAGGCATTATCATGATCATTACTATTTAATCTATCATTCACAATAGGAATATTTCCACTATATTGGAAAAGCTGATTCGTAAAACCTATCCACAAACAATATTCCAAAATCTAATATAAAACAACATACAAAAAATATCAAATACTGAATGCATCAACTACTCAAAGTATACTTGAGATGTAAAATGTATAGTTTCATATTCATATATTAATACGGATATAATCATATGAATATTCCAACGAAGACTATGCATTTTAATATCAAAAATTGTTAATGTCTGAGGCAAGCGTATACAATAATTTTGGAATGTAGGATTTTTTAAATTTCTCAGACCAAACAAATTTTATAAAATCCAACATTGAACTAATTTTAATAACAATAATAACAAAAATATATTCGTGAATATTATTAATCAAATTAATCTTAATTAAGGATTTACCATTAAGAGAATATTCAAATTAGTCGAATTAAAATGAAATGTAGCAAAAGATGCAATTGAAGGGGGTTATATTAATTAGTCACTGGTTTAACTGGCACTCGTACATTTTTTTATTGGGCTTAAACTAAAATATTACTTTATAAGATGTGCATTCTACTTGTGGTATACTAAGCTGAAATAACTTAGTGTTCAGTGGATCTCAAAATTTTTGTAATTGTTATTAACTTTAAAAATTGTGTTTAATTAACCAAGTTTACTTTAATGTGGTTTCATATAACATTTTTTTAAATAGCAATTAAAAAATTACATACATTTAGTATTAAGGTTTCAAATATAAAATATTATAACCTTTATACATATACTTTTACTCCTTTAAAGCCAAAACCAGTATAAATTATAAACATAATTGTAATAATAAAATTTTATGTATGATTTAAATTGATTGGAAAACGTGAACAAAATATTGCAACAAATGGAAAATAGCTAGTTAATTTCTAATGAACTTTTAACCGACGAGTATAACTCACAAGATAATAATAGTACATACGTTGTATATATATATGATAAATAACAATACGTATATTGAAAACTAATTCAGAAAGCCTATTGGGAAATTAAGAACACAGTGACTCTGCGAATTGAAACATTCAAATATCAGGCATACTATAAATGTAATAAAAAAAGACAATTCAAATAAGTTCAAATTAAAGTAACAAAATTTCTAAAGAAACGTAACGTCACACATATTTATGTTCTAAATTACACTTGTCCTATTCATCAAAAACTTCTATTCTCGATTTGAATGGCTGTATAAAATTTATTCACTTCATTTACAATAGTACTCTACAAATACAAATTAATTTTTTTTTTTTATACCCACAATGTATAGCAAAATATTGAACTAAATTTGAACTTCTTAAGAACTTCTTAAAGATATCCTTGATATCCTTTTTTCGTATTAAAATCAAATCGAATTCATGTTCATAGTACGTATAGATATTGTATTTTGTTAGTTTTATATAATTGGAACGTGATTTTTTCTATCTTTTATATTCAAAACAATTCAGGTATTCATTTTTATGTTTTTTTTTTTTTGTGTATAATAGAGACTGAAATTGAGAATTACTGTACAATTTTCTTTTGATTTTCTTAATGGAAAATCAAGGTTAAAGAACATGTAAATGGAAAAAAAAGAGAGATGACGTAATAGTTCAGGATATTACACACACAAAATAGAACTTGATATTTTATAATCATTATTCAAAACTGTCAGTCTCATGAAAATCATACCAAATAGAAAATCTTCTGGAAAACCTTTTGTTGGTTTTTTTTTCATGTAAAAACTATTTTCCAAAAATAAAGGAGGGAAGGTAAAAAAAATATTAGAAAATTGAGTAGAAAAATCTATTCAAATTTTTATTGTTGCTAATTTATGGACAATTTGACACATCCTGAAAAATGAAATTTTTCAAACATAATAAATCAAATATTTTTTTTGTTTTGTTTTTAATTTTAAGGTTAGTAAAAAAAATTTTTCCAATAAAACTTTTAACAAAAAAATTTGTTAAGTTAAATTAAGTGTAAATTAAGAGGACTAAAAGGAATGACAAAAAAATATATTTAAAGTTTTTAATGTTTTTTTCTTATTCAAACTAAATTTACGTGCGTTGTTGTAACCCTATATAATTACCCAACTACACATTTATTAGCAAAATTTTACTAAGTATATCATAGGTGAAGCATTAACACAGACCGGGTTGACTAATTAAAAAAACGTGTTCAATTTAGAGTTAGTAAAATTAAATTTCAACTAAATTTTATTACATTTGGGTGGGGTTAAAACTTACGTTATAAGTAGTGCAAATACGTTTAGTATACGATCACTATAAGTTTTCATAAGTGGATCGTCAAAATGAAAATTCGTTTTGGAAAGCATTCTATTTTTATTAGGTTGAAAAGAATGTATTTTGACGGTTTTATGAAAAATTTGCTAAAATTTTTAGGTCGATTTTTCATTTTCCGTTTTAGTTGTTTTGTCATTTTCCTATTTCATAATAAAAAACCGTCCAAAATATCAAAGATTTATCCAAAATATACATTTATTTTTGAGTAATTTTTCAATTCAATTTAATTAATTTTTCAAATTAAATAAATATATTAATTACTGCATCATATATACAGAGGATGAATTTCCTAAAATATTGAAAACTAACAAAGTTACAGGAGATACAGGAGACACAGAGGATGTAAACAATTTTAGACTCATTTCTATTTCAACAGTATTTAGCAAAATTATTGAAACTAATGTTAATAAACAATTAGCCGAACATCTTGAAAAAACAAATCTTATGAACAAAAGACAATACGAGTCTAAACGTGAATCAAGCACCCAGGCAGCTTTGATTTTGTCTCAGAGATTCAACTAGGCATAAATAACAGAAAAAAAGTAGCAGCGTTTTCTTTGATGTCAAGAAATTATTTTACTCTGTTGATAGAAACTACTTGGAGAGAATTTTGTATGAGTGTGGAGTCAAAGGCATGGAGCATAAATAGTTTAAGAGTTATTTATCTGAGGGAGGTCAATAACTTTGGTGTCATCCAGAGTAGTTCATTGGGTCCTACGTTGTTCTCGTGCTACATAAGCAGTTTTCTAGATTTGAAACTAATTGGAAAGCCATATTTATTTGCAGACGACCTTGCAATATTCTATAATAATAACACAGTTAAGGGTGTTGAAGCTGCTGTTAATTCAGACCTGTTGTTAATCAATAAGTGGATGAAGTATCATAAGCTAACGCTTAATATAAGCTAAACAAAATATATGCCATTTAAAACGCATGCAGATAAAAATATCAAAATCAATTTTAATGAACATAAGCTGCTAAGGGAGGAAAAACATAAATACTTAGGAGTAGTTATAGATAAAAACTTAAAATGGTACACCCAAATCAAGGAACAACTAAAAAAGCTAGAAGAGTTGCGGGTATTTTTGGTTTTATTAGTAAAAGAATAACATTTGATGTGATTTTAACATGTTCAATAGTCCTACTATCTATGCAATTCAAATCATGGGCAATTCTTTTAATAAAGATTTGGATCTGATACAGAGGATACAAAATAAAGCAATAAAACATATATTTGGATACGATCAAAGAACACCAACCATTGAAATCCATAAGAAGCAAAACATATTACCGATTGGCTAATAAGGTACAAGCTAGTAACTCATATCTATATGATGACCAAAAATAGAATAAACACAAACATAATACCCTCGTGGAATATGGATTGCCACAATTGTTATACAAGAGCAGCAAGAAATCTAAGAATAATATCATCTACTATCAGGTTCAACGGGTATGACACTTTATATAATTTAGGCTACAAATATTACAATGAGCTGCCCACCGAGCTGAAACAAACTGAGAACTTATTTCATTTTAAAGATAAATTAAGAAAATATTTAGTAGACTATATTTAAAAGCTAAAATTTGTGGTATGCTTAGGTTATACATCTAGGTATCAATTTGTATTATAATTTTATTTTCTAGAACTTTTTTGCATTTTTGTTAGTAATTAATTAGTACGTAAGTAATGATAAGTATTCATAAATATTTTTACTCTAGGTTTAGTACAGTATAGGTAAATTAAGTGTTGTTGAAATATTAAATTTTTTGTTTTTTTATTACTGGTATTATTTTGCTGAAATTATTTTGTTGAATTATGATGGTTTAGTCAATTGTTTAGTGTTCTTTAGTATGGTTTAATATTAATTTCGTACTATTTTTAAGCGATTGGGCCCAATTGAGAAAAGAATGAAATAAATAAAATAAATAAATTTGCTTAAAATAATATTTTTTGATGAATACAAAAATTATTCTTCAATAATATATAAATTATATTATATTTGATAAGCAATTATGAACAGGACCGCAGCTAAGTTTCCAATGTTAAAACAATGTTCAGGAAAAAGCAGAATGACTACGAAAGCCTACCGTGATCTTGTTTTATAAAATGTAATATTATAATACATTTTCAGTTCGAAAGGATTTTACAGTTGGTTACAAAATCAGGGTTATACACTTTTTCCGTAGAATAAGATAGAATATGATGTATTTCAGAGTTTATTTCAAAATCGGGGTCATACGCTTTTTTAAACGTTTATAATTAAATAAATAAAGATTTTTAAAATTTTGTGATTTTGTATGTTTTTAGGCTATTTTTCATAATGACAAACGACCCCAAAAGGGTGGGGTAAATTTACATTTTCAGTTTTTTTTGGCGATTTTTCATACAAACTATTTTAAAATAGTTTTTTCCTAACTGATCATCACTATACATTATAGTTAGGTCATGTTAATGTATGCAATGAATTTTGTTCAAATTTTCTCATGTTGTCATTTACTTGGTACACTGTTGTCGAAATTGGGTTGACAATATTATTATTCTTAAAATAGATAATACACCATCAAATTCTAAGTTATAAGGGATCTTGAGTTTAGTAATAAGATGAGGGTTGTAATCTTTTTCGGGTTGATTATTCTTGTTCTTCGCACCGTGTCCGCGGCTACACAATTATTTTATTATCCTAAAAATTATTATCTTTTATTGTAGCATCAAGTGAGTTATGCTTTGGAAGTAATGACACATCTCCATTTGATTTGATATTACGTAAAATATTTGCTATAAACTAAAACCTATATTATCTTGCGAGCAAATAACTAATAAGAGATGTCATGTGTTATCAAAAAACTTTTTTCCTATTCCACTGACAAATATTTTACGAGAATATGTCAAATAGGTCAAAAAGCTTCACCAACCAATTTGTTTTATCAAGACGGTTTTTCTGTGTAATAATTGGGCATCTAGAACTATATTTTCTAGGTTATAGAATTATTTAGGTCATAGTAAAAAAAAACCGAGGTCCTATTTTAAGAAATTTTTTACATCTCTTCATATCAATGGCCACGGTGAAAAGAAGTGTTTCACCGTCGCAGGATTTGAAACAGAAATACTTGATTCTATGTTTAAATGACGTTTTATTTGATCAAATAATTTCTAAAAAAATTCGGTGAACTGCAGTGTCCGGTCCCAAATCTCGGGAACATTTTTGTTTATTTTAATTTTTTTACTTTCTAACAAAATGTAAACACTATTACTATTTAAAAAAAGTTATTTACAATATTTCAAAAGAAATTGTTCAAAATAAAATCCTAATGTAAATTTGAAAATTCAACACCTTCTTCTACAAGTACATTTAGCGTACTATCAAGGTTTATTATTCAGTGAAGGGCAATATATTCATATAATCCATTCACTCCACGAGAACTAAATATCTAATTTAAAAAAACTATACGCTTTCGACGTATAACAAAGTTTTGATCTACAATCAGATATTAAAGCCAGTCTAGGCATACGGTATTCAAATATGGGGTTGTGCTAAACAACTATACATATTCAAACTACCCAAACGTTCCAAAATAAAGTATTGCGAAAGATTGTCAATACCACATGGTTTGTTCGCAATGCTGATATTCATAGGGATCTGAGAGTTCCTCTCATAAAAGACGAAATAAAAAAGTTGGCTGTTCATCATAAGAGTCGCGTCTCTCAACATGTTAATGTCGAAGTTTCACGTTTAGCTGACTGTCAAAACATTGTTAGAAGATTTAAACGGACGAAATCGTTCGAACTGTGTTAGCATAAAATATTTTATCTGGCAATAATTTCTAATGGAATTTTGTTTGATCAAAGATATCTGAAGTAATAGAGCCAAAATTGTCTTAAAGACTATTTTTAATTTTAACAAAAGGATGGGAGTTTTTAGTGCGTTGAAGTCGGCACAGTTCACTTCGTTCTTCCGCGGTTCAAGAACAGAAGTTAAAAACTCTTTTGTTGATTTTCCTCTAAAAAAAAAAAAAATACTAGAAGTCCTTTAAATGGTATGGTTTAATTTATTTACTGTCTCTTTATTTTCATTTAACCATGCTACAACACAACACTAAAAGATTTTTTCATATTTAATTTAAAATTATTTAACTTTAATTTTAACACGATCTAATTGTAACACAAGCTACCAAGATTCAGATTAATTTAGAGAAGGCTAATATTTTTTAAGAGAAAGTTCGAGAATATACAAAAATTAGCTATTTGTTATCGCAGGTGCTTTCGAACTAAGCAACGCTTGTTCATCATTTAAGATTCAATTGCTTGTAAGTGCAAGCGTATTTGTAAGATTAAATCCAATGTTAGACCACTAATCTGTTATGTCACAGGCTATGGACCACTCAACAAATATCATTTCAAGATTGGTAAGTGCAACACTGCAGGATGCTAGTTTTGCTTTGAAGAAGAAGAATAATTTTCTCACATTCTAAGTGTGACGCTAAAGCTCACATAAAACATTATTATTTGAAGGCATAACATCACCCAATGCTATAAATGACATTAAGGCAATAATAGTGTAGTGTTCAAGAATGACGTAGTAGATTTTCAATTCAATTTTAAACAATCAAACGAGGATGCACAGTAGATCTGAAAAATTCGTCTTGAAAGAATGTGGTGTGACAAAGTTAATTTTTGGCAAATTATTTTATGTATTTTTATACTAGCATAAATTCAACAGATTCATCATAAAAAAGGCTAAAGACACAACTGATCTAGTCTAAATAATTTGTTTTTTTGTTTCTGGTTTAATCCAAAAACAATCAAAAGTCGAATTAATTTAATCAATATTTCAAAAATTATTATTTATAGTACTGTTTTGATAAAATATTATGACATGAGTTTGAAATATTCATCGCAATAAGCTTAAATCTTTGGCCAATTTTAAAAAAATTAAAAATAATTAACAATTCATACAGTTTGGTAGTTCTCTACCAATTATTTAGTGCTTATCACAATTCATTACTTCATTAAATCTAATAGTCTGTTACAAACTACAATTAATACGTGTATGTATATAGTCTTCATTGGATTTGTATAAAGTTTCCATTGCTTTGGATATGGTACAGGTTTAAAGAGTTCAGTTTTTTGTAAAACAATATTAAATGGAATCACATACCTACCTTGTTCTGTTAAAAACAATTTCAATTATATTACATTTATGATGGTTTGCATATGTGATATAACTATTATTTCTTTAAAAAAAAATAGTTTACCACAATTTTTTTAGATTTTTAAATACCTTACCCTTAGAGTTTACCCTCACCATATCATTTAAAATTATATTTTTACATTTGAGGGTATGCTCAATTCACCATCATCAAACTTCGTTATATCGCTATATGTCACAATGCTTGTTTGAAATTATTCATTACAACTTCATTCTTGTAAATTAATTAACATTATATTATTCCTGCAAGGATATTTCAAAAGTTTTTCTCTTTTTTACTTTTTTCTGTTATTCTTCTCTACTCACGATTTGTATTAAATTCTTTATCACGAATTTATAATAATTTCTCTTAGATATTATATCTCATTTCAATATCGATTGAAATCTTCAGAAAACTTTTCTAAATACTTTTAGAATTTTTTTTTGAATAATTCTTGAAAGTTTTCTTCCTAAAATTCACAACACAACACATACTACACTCAAGGAGAAGCATAAATGAAATTTCGATGTCAGAATTTCTTAACTATTTGCGAAAAGAAAATATGAAATGTAAAAAAGAAAACTGAAATTATGTAAAAATATACATAAAAACAGAACAGGATAAAATAATAATGACCAGCATAAAAAAAAAAACAATAAAAAGAATAAAAAAAAAAAACAAATCATCGTCCTTGAAAATTTTTCCTACAACCACAATACCCAAATTTATGTGAAATGAAAGAAGAAAATTAAAAGCTACAGGGCCAATACGTTTGCTACGGTACTGTATCTCACCATTCTTATTTCCTTTCTTTTGTGATGTAAACATTGTGCGGTCCAACGCTGATTTTGAAAAAAAAAAAGTAAATTTAAAAAATTTGAATAAAAAATGAATTTTTTTATTGTTTTTGTTGTTTTTGTTTTTCGTAAATAAATGCATAATAAATGTAAAATAGTTATACATTGAATATTAAAGAAAATGTGTTATCCTGACACAATTTTGCATTATCAGCAGTATGTAAGATAAAAACGTGAACTGACATTCACATAGAATGAATCCTGATTTTCAACATAATGTAATTTTTTGTTCTTATTGTTTTTTTTGTGTTTTTTTTAACGAGATCATCTGTTTAAAGTCCTGTAGTTTTCATTTAACATTAAAAAAAATATAATAAATAATTTTTTTTAGTAATAAGATTCTGGTTGTCCTCCAGTTTAATTTAATTCCGTTATTTTGTTTTGTATTTAAATTTAATAAGTTCTTAGTTGAATCTAAAATAATTTTATTTAACTTGAGTCTTAAATAAACTATATTATGCTTTTCTATTATTAGAAATAATGGAAATAAAAAAGTACTTTCGTACTTGTTAATAATTTAGGAATAAACAGGATTAACAAAAACAAAAATTTCACAAAAAAAATATATCAAGAGAATTATGTCGTGAAATATTAATTATATTACATTTGATGGATTATTTTCTATTAATAATATTTAAATTCAAGTACAAGTAATCAAAATTCCTGTGCAATAAAAAAATAATATTAAAGCATATAATAAATCACATAAGAATATCAAAAGAAAATAATATATAAAATTATTTGATTAAATATTAAACAAACTAAATTTAAAAAAGTATATCAATTAAATTTAATTTTTAAATATTGCAATAACAGATTTATATATATAGAATATGTATAAATTATTTTGAAATTTAATTTTATCTTGTAATTCATTTAATAAATTTAGGCCTGCTTACCATTAATGTATTTTTGAAAATATTGAATTTTAACCTTTAATTAACAGAAAGCTGAAGCTTAAATTTCTGAAAAAATATGTAATAATGAAAATTATATATAAAAAATATTTTGATGAAAAATGTACTATTAAATGTTAAACAGAACTTAAAATTAGTACATTATATTAAAACTAGTGAATCCCTTGTGCAATTGCACAGAAGTAGTTCTTTCCGACACAATTTTATAACTGTTGTTGTTTTCTGAATAACTTGATTCTTGAATATTTATTATATAACCTAATACTTTATGACGAAATTAATACTAATTTCAATATAACTTAACAAAATAAAATCCCATTGCTCTAATAGTAGATCGATAAATTAGTGTTTTCGCATAAGATATCAAAATGTGGCTTAGGATTTTATTGTAGAATATATTCTGAAGCGTATTTAAGCAATTAATTCATCAGATTAGGTTTTTTTCTATATTCAACAAATATTCGCAGTATTAAAGACAGCCATTAATTAAAACGGACTAAGATGGTGTAGTGGTTATGTTACCCACTATGTTATGTAATAGTAAAAGGATATTTTCGAGTTCGAATTCCGCTTATATCATGAATGTATGTAGGTACATACAAATTTTTTCAATTATTCTTTGAAATTAATTTGGAATACATGTTCGTTGCCATTTAAAATAAAATGGAACTTTACTATTATGAAGGCAAAGATTTACTTTACTAAATTGAATCGGTTTACTATATTGAATTTACGCAACCGAAACTTTATTGAATCGGTTTAACGAAAGTTTTTACGTTTCACTTTGAGTAACTTTTCGTTGAATGATCCATTGCGACTTCCACCTTATTCCCACCGTCTTAAACTCATTGACTTACAGGCGTTGTGTGATCGTCGGATAATTGCAGATATATCTTTTATTCACCAGATCCTTTCGGGTATGACGCTAGCCCTTGAGATTTCATGTTATTTGGTTGAAAGATCCAATCGGAATAATCTCACAACCGTTGAGTTGTTCCACATTCCCTTCCACTCTACTGAATATGGTGGATTCAAGCCAATCACTAGAATGCTCCGTGAAGTAATTTCCAACTTTAGTTCTTTTGATCGACAACTAAGTGTTTTAACTGTTAAAACCGATTACGTTTTAACGTACGTTCAACTGAGACTAACTAACAACTGTTGTTCTTTTTAGCTTTGATACTTTCAGCCTAACTTTTGGAAGTATTTTTAATAAATGTATGGCTATTAACATAGGTATTAACTTATGACTTTTAGCCTTATACTAACAGCATGTATCTGGTTTAGTTTATTTTTAGATCTTTAAATTAAAGATGGCGGTGATTTACAATTAAATCAAGCCTTCGTCTAGTAATAGACGTCTGATGTGCTTGCTCTAAGCATAAATCTGACAGTAATATATATGTAGTTTTCCACACTTAAATTGTCTGCTATACCAAAAATTAAAAAATTGATAAGCGGACAATGTTATTGGATGTTGTAGATATTATTGTAAATACCAAGCCGCTAAAGCAGTTAGGATGTAATTGTTCATTCTCGAAATTATAAAAATAAACAATCTGATCATTTTAATGTGCTTGTATTTTATTTATCCCATATTTTGCTACTTCTTTAGTGAGCAAATTTATTTGCACTTTTGTATTACCTATGCACCACAGAGCGTTAACCATTCATTCTAAAATTGTATATTAATTATTACATCTATTATTATATTGGTCTGGCCACCGTTTTGTATTTTTGGTTTATGAAATGTGTATCTATTTTAAATGTTTTAAGTATTCACCACCGTTTTGCATATTTTTATATTTGGCTTAAGAATTTACTAAAAATTTAATATTTTTGTGATGTAATTTACTATTCAGTTATTCTTGCTGTTTTACTCACCACGTCGTTCATCTTGTGTATTATAATATATAAGATTAGTAATTGCACTATCTAATATGTGCAAATATCTTACCATATTATTAAGCTAATAATGTCTATAAAACTTTCCACCTCGGTGAATTAAAGTAAAGAGTCGGAAATGTGATGATTTTTGAAAATATTGTCGCAAAAAATTACCGGTCAAGAAATAAAAAAAAATAAGAAGTACTAATTTTTGAAGTACTCATCTTTCAAATAAATCATTATCATAGAAAATTTATCAAAGTTCTAACCCATATCCAAACATATCCAACTATATCCAAGTTCTAACCCATATATGAAAACTATATCTTTAATACAAGAACCAATTACGATCATCTGAATAATAGCAAAACATTATAAAACCAATAAAATATGAAGGTTTTTAAAATAAGAAAAATTTTTTAAAATCATAAAAACAATTTAAATCCCAGAAAGTTGTTGTTAAAATTTTTTAAATTTCCCTGATTCGTGTCTTTGAAATACCCACCTCGAAATGTTTCTAATTGAACACTGTAGACACATCTTCAAGTTCATATAAATGCTTAAATAAAATATTGACAAGCAGATAAGCATTGTTGTCATGGTGGGAAATCTTGCTTTGACATCTTTGAAAATTCACTAGGCTTGCCAAAAATTTTCTTATAAGAAAAAGCCAGAAGCATTAGAGAATAGAGAGAACATGAAAAATGATATAGAGAACATAAGGGTAATATTGACTTCTTCATCTGCACATGGTTTTTCCCTTATATGGAAAATCAAATTTTAAACCAGAATCGATAGACAGTTGTTCAGCGGTGAACTCCATGGAGGTAAGAACCAGGAGATTAGAGAAAGAACAAAAAAAATATCATGTCTAACAAAACCATGTCTACATATATAAAGTGGACGATATACTATGAAAAACTAATTAATTTGGGGAAATAGAAAACTTTGTTTTGAGTTAAATATTTAAATAAAGAGGCCAGCAAATGTTTTTTTTTTGTTTCTTTTTATGTTCTTGAGAATAATTTAGGTAGAATTTCATTTTTGTACAAAATAGGGTACTGCAATTTTTATTAAAGTGTATACAAGGTTATCCAAGTATTCGTTAAACCAAATTTCTAGCTATCAACTCATTAAATGAGGAGAACTTTTACTGGAGGGCGTGTAATATTCCTATAGTATCATTATTGCCCGTATTTCTTGCAATTTTCCTGTATTTTTATTTGCCTGAATGTGATTTGCCACTTGCCTCAATTTCATTTAACTGGATATGCTGAATACTGAATATGATAAATATTATATATATGATACATACATATATGTCTATTGAATATAATATGTGTGAGATTCTGAATTTATAAGAAAGATTTTTGAGTTGGAATCAAAATGAAAGTTCTAAGCCTTTTACAGAATATTTATTTTAATTATATTTAGTTATGCGTAGCTGCTGGATGCAAACAAAATAGTTGAATTCGAAAACACTAAATGAATTGAAAGTGGATTTTGTAGTTTTAAATTTTCGGATTTTGGTATATTGGGATCTTAAATTTCGGTATTTTGGGGTTTTGTATTTGGTATTTCGTGGCAAACAAATAAATTGTATATATAAATACAGGCCAATTGAATACAGACAAATGAAATACGGGCATGTGATAGTAACCCTTTTTATCAGGAACTAAGCCTTCTTAAATATAAGAATTCTATTTTATTTAAGTTGTTATCAGTTCTCACTTATTTTTATTATTTATTTTATTCCAATTACAAAGGGTATTGCACTAGGTCTAATTCATAAAAAAAATTGTGTTTGCTTCATCAGAAATCGACTTGCGACCTTTCGATTGAAATGGAAGCGTGTAATTTAAGTTGTAACAATCTTTGAAAATTTTAGGGCAAGTCAATTTAAGTAAAATTTATTACTCAGTTTCCAAATTATGTTGCAATTTTTAAAATCATTCTTATAATTTTGGATTCGTCAATTAAATACCTAGTTACAAATTTTATCGATAATTAATCATGAACCTATGAAAATAAAAACTGAATATTGAATATTGAACTTTGATATTAACTTTATTCTTTTACTTTGAAATAAAGTCTCGAATTCTTAGAAAGTACTTTTAAATTGTTAATTAAAAATTTCTTAAAATAAAATTATATTTTCCACCAATTAACTTCTATAAATCTAGTTTAATGTTCAATGGATTTATATTTTGAAAATAATTTTCTCTATGGCAAAAATACAAAAAAAAAAATTTTTTGTTCATACAAAATTCTCTTTAAAAATACTGAGAGATCTATAATTAGGTTTTAATTACTCTTATATTCGATTTAATTTTGAAATGACCTTCAGTAATTATTGTAAAGTAGTTCTTTCAAATTATTCAAAAAATGATTAGGTATGTAGGATGTAGGTACATACGCTTAACGAAATTATAAAAAATCCTTGGAAAATTCAAAATAAATTTTATTAAATTCAGAAATGGGTACGAAAAGCACGTACGGAAACAAACTTTGTGATAATTAACTTCTGAGAGGTGTGAAATTGAATTAAAATTAAATTAAAATATTTTCTAAACCAAACTTTATTTCATGTTTTTCTTGAAAACTTAATATTTTGTATTATAATTTAGAAAGTAGCAATAAAATTTGTTATTTTAGTTGAAAAGTCATAACTTGGCCTAAACTATATAAAAACATTACTCAAGGCTCTTGTATAAACAATTATTTTAAGCAGCGTTGTAAAAACTTTAAATTTCAACTCAACTCAAATTTCGAACTAGCGCTTTAGTTGATCTAAATAATATAAGTTCAATGTACGAGCTAACTTAAACTATGAACATTAAATCTATGAAGTACCTCATATGTTGAGCTTATGTGTTCAATTGTAAGTCCAATTGTAAGCCAGCTCTTATGAGCTTATGTGTTCTGGCCATTTGAGTTAGTTATCTTACAATCAAGGATATCAATAAATAAGTAAAAAAAAACAAATAAATGTCAAAACTTTCTTATTTTATTTTACAACAATTTGTTAAGATTATTTTCTAAAATAATCACAAAAATTCACACAAAATGCAGAAAAAACAAGGACATACTTGATTTTATTTAACGGAAAAACTTCGTGATATTGGCATATCAACAAAGCTTTAATCGCGATGTGGTCAAAGAAAATTTCTAAATTTTTAATCTTTACCACATTTATTTTAATGCTTTACTTCATACAGGTTTTGAAATATTTGCATTATTTTTTCATTTTCAAATTAATCTTTGGTTTAAATTCGTGCATTATGATATCAATGAAATGCAATTATTTTATTCTTATATCATAAAAAGGAAATTGGTATTCAATTTAATATTTAATTGTGATAAACTAAGAACAAAATGGATACTGAAAAATATTTAATAATACCATAAAAGAAAAATACTTGAGTTAATAGAACACCGTTAACTAACAGACTAATTAAATTATAACATAAAAAAGTATGATAGCGGCAACTTAGAAAACTTAAAATATAAGCACTCGTCAATTTTTGCTGTTGGTTAAAAAATTTTGGAAAACTTGAATGTAAACATCACAGTCTTACAATAAATTTGAAATTAAAAGTTAATTTTAATCAACTTGTACTTATACTGAATAATTTTGTGCCGAAATATGCATACATTGATTTGATGGAATTTTATTAACTATCTGTCATAAGGTAATGATAATGTCAATTACTTAAATAGTTTAGACAATATTTCCGTTTAATTTGATAAAAATACATTAATCTACATATATCTAACCTTTAACGCATTCAGTGACGATCTATAAGTTCCAAAGAATCTTATTAATGAAACGTTATATTTAATGAAAACTAAGCGCGACAGGTTTCGAAACTATTGCCATAAATTTATTTTATTCTTAACATATAAGAGTCTACTCTTCCTTATTTATTTACATTTTTGTTTTGTTACACCATTTTCATTTCAATATTAAAATATTTTTAGAACAATTTTTCTAATTTTCACAGATTCAAATTCTTTATTTAGAAAAAACTTTATTTTATTATTTTTCTAATTTTCACACATTCCCTTTAAAGTACACAATTCTGATTGTTTTAAGTGGTTTGATTTTATATTTTTAGTTTAAATAAATTCAATTTAAAATCGTAAAATTTCTATTTATATAAATTGTGAAGTGCCTATTTGTCTTGAATTGCTATTATTATTATGGCACATTGTAATTAATTAGTGATCAAGAATTAGGTATTATTTTTACAAACTAAAGTGGCACAAAAAATTCACACGAAAATTTAACAATCCAAGAAACAGAAGAAACAGTATAATAAATTATTAGAGCTAAAATACATAATTATAGAAATTAGGATAGTAAACAGAATAATAAAGGAATATCTAGTTAATGCCAAGTATACTGTTGAAGGAAGTATGTTGCTTTCGAACTATCGATATTTGCAGTCAAATTCGAATTTATATTAAAATTTGTCCCCAAACTTAGACAACTTTATTTATTTAACCAAAAGCAACCGTTTGTGATAATTTATTTTAAAAAGTTTAATTTAGTAAATAAATTTGTCCTTGTGTTTGAATACAACCTAATTATTATTGGTTTTTTCATATTTCATTTTTTTACCTTTTGATTATCTTGTAAATTTTCCATATTTATTACTTGAAGCAATTTCTAAGATAACTAGGCTTTTAAAGGGGTTTTAACTAATTGTTAACATATGTGAAATTTATTGATACAAGGAATACCTTGAAGCAAAAAAATTATTACTTTGAATTAAATTTGACTTTTAGTTTAGGAAAATTTAAAAACAAATTCTGCTAAGAGCTTTTTTTTTATATTTAGAATAAAAAAATTCTGAGATCAAAGCACTCAAAGAAGGAGAACAAGGTAATAAATAATATGTGAAAACTCAGAAAGAATTGATTTTTCTATTTAAAGATTTCAATTTTTAATTGTTGATTATTCATATTCAAAAGTAGGCAGTTTCCACTAATAATTACAAAATATTTATTTTATGCTAGAAGCAAGATGCTGTATTACGGGGGGAAAACGGGTGCCGGGGTATTTAGACCGAGGTTCAGATTTAGCGCGGCACTTGGCACATATCCCACTATCTTTCAAGCTAAAGCCTATGCCATCGAGATATCGGCATTACAGTGCAGTAAAAGTGGTGCCAACATATACATAATTTTAGATAGCCAAGCTGCTTTAAAAGCTTCCACAATTTTTAAGTCAAAGGTTGTCTATAGCTGTTACAGAAGCTTAATAAAGCTAGCCAAACGAAAAAGAGTTACTCTTATGTGGACACAAGGCAGATGTCCTTGCAAAAACAGGTGCGGAGAGTCAATTCTTGGGACCAGAGCCAAGTATTGCTTGTTCAAACGCCTATCTACAAGGAATGGTTTCCAAGAGGGAAACCACAGAAACCCAAAACATATGGGATAGTTGCCAAGGACGCAGTCTAAATTCTTTTTCAAACTAAATATTCATAGATTGAATCTGATAATCAGGGAGACTAGATTCAATATTAGAAGTCTAAAATGGTTTATCAGATCATGACCCATTCAACAAGCATCTCTTTAAGATTGGTAGATCGAGCACAGGCAGATGCAGATTCTGCTTAGAAGAGGAGGAATCCTCCTTCCATATTATATTTTATTGCGACGCTATAGCTCGCAAAAGATACAAACACTTCCATGGATACAAATCGCTTGATTCTGAATTTGGCATCAAAGCAATAATAGCGTTTATCAAGTCCATAGACCTGCAATTCTGAAATGGACGGGGAAGTACAATAAATCTTAAGAGGTCGCGATTACTGAGAACTCCCCAATTTACAAAAACAAAAAAAAATGCCATATTATATATGTAGTATTGAAGAGCGGCAAGATGAAAAATAAAAGTAGCAATTTAAAAAAAAATTTGAAAACGTCAATGAAATTTGAGTGGAGGGTGGACGAAAAAAATGTACAAGTATAATCGGGTTGAGCTTATTATTTCGCAACAAATTAAGTTTAACAGATCAGGTATTAGGAAAACTGAGTTAATAATTTGGCTCCATTCGAAATATTAAAGTACGATCATAGAGTAATCATATAAGTAGAATATTCACGTAGAACAAAATTTGCTAGTCACTTTTTCAAATATCAAAATTCTGTGTTCACTCAAAATAATATTACTCAATTTTTAACTGCTTATAAGTTGAGCGCAATGTATTTTGTACTCATAAATAAAAAGATTTTGTGTACCTACTACTTATGAACATATTTATTTGTTATTATGCTGCCAACAGTGTCAACAATATAAAAGTTGTATGTATAGGTACTCAAAATTGTATAGTTATATGCGAATGTGCATGCTAGCTACAGTATATACATACTTCTTTATTTCGCTGCTCGTATTTCTACTTTACTTATGAGATAAAAATTAAAAATTACACAATGTACACAAAATACAAATTGAAAGAATTCAAGATATTGCTGTTATTGCTGGATTTGTTGTTATTTTGCTTTAATTTTTAAAATTTGAAGAATTAATATTTTTATTTGGACTTGGTCAATGTGATTTATGAAATTTTTGATTTCAAATTTTATAGAAGAAAGGGACAAAAAAATTAATGTTGGTTTTGTAAAATTAAAAATAATTCAAATTAATTTCTATTGAAAAGTATACTGAAAAGTAGGTACCTACATGTATTTTTAAATTTTCAGCAATTTTGGTTTTGTTAATTTTGTCTGTTTCTTACCGTAGATAATAATATGAATAGTATATATATGAATACATAATATAATTATGAAAACAAACAAACAAACAAGCTATCAAAATTTAAAAAAGTAAGTAAAAAAAATAAAACTGGACATTTTATTCTTTATATGGATTGTTGGCTGTTTTTATTTCTTCAGAAATTATTTCATCTGAAATAGAAATACGATTTTTAACCAACTTCTGAGAAAATAAAACAAAACGGTATTCCGTACAAAGTTCACGATTTGTAATGCATTACTAATAAATTTTATTCTTTTATTAGCATTATTTTTAAAAAAAATTTCTGGATTATGTGTGCTATCATTGACCTATTATTGTATGGATACAATTTCATTCATTATCTTTGCGATTAATTGTGTTTTTTTGTTTACATTTTTCTATATATGTACATATATTTTTTGTATTGAATTAGATATGTAAATGTATGGTGAACACATATACGATATTACGATATACACTCTTCATATAAATCAAAAGTACATACGTATGTAAATACTTTTCAAATTATCAAACAATGCCTCTATACTCCTAGCCTAGTCACTGGGAGAGCAAAACTTTATACACAAAACTAAAACAAAACTTAAAACGAAATCGTAATTCGATAAAATTCCGAAAAAATCATTCTGTGAATAGGCTATAAGTATAGTGGCATTGTATGAAATATTCTTCTCAATAAAAAAAAATTTTGAGTAAAAATAATTGAGTATAACGAATTTTATATTTGAGTGTTTTGGGGTATTGAGTGAAAATGGGACGGCATTTTCGTGTTTTGAGTAAAAATGGGACGGCATTTTTAGAAGAAAATGATTAACAAATATTGTTCTACGTGAATACTCTACTTATATGATTACTCTATGGTACGATATCAAAATAGGAAATCAACATTTTATTTTTTTGAAAGATATTTTTTTGGAAGAGCAATAAACGAAAAGATTTGATTATAAATTATAAAAAATGGGGCCGTAGTATTTAATGATGTTTCAAATTCAAAAGTTAAAAAAAAAATTCCAAATTAAAAAGTTCAAAATTTCTGACATGTAACAACATCAGAAATTCATTTGTATATTAAACAAATTTTAAATCTAAAACTTCTAAGAAAGTCTTTTGAGTCTTCGCTGAGGTTATGTTGTGTTTAATAGTTTTTTGGCGAGACGGTTTGGATGTTTTTGTAGACCTATTATTGAACACAATTGGGCTGTTTCTTCCTCAAGTTCCATATTGAATCCAATTTGATGATTTTTATTCACCATATTCACCCATGTTCCACCATTTCCATTCTCCTATAAAAAAACAATTTGATTATAGAATGGGAATACTGATGCTCTAGCACTCTTATGGAAAAAGTGATATTCTCCTAGCTAGAGATTGAAATTTTCGAAAATAAATCAATTGGTGTTCTGTGATTCTCTTTTTGAGAATGTCAATGAAATAGAATTTGCTTTTTTATTATTTTATGAGAATGTGTAGCGAATGGTTTTTTAAAGTTAAATTAAAAAAATGTTTGTTAAACTTTAAATGAAATTGTTTAAGATGTAAGTTATTTATCCTGATTTGTATTAGTAATTATTGAAAATTCATAGGGTTAAAGGAAAACACAAAAATTGTTGTCAAGACAAATTTTTTTTTAGATTTCATGGAAAAAAATATCGATATTGTAAGAGGCTTCACCATAAACGAGATAAATATATTATTGAAGCTCTTTGGAATGATTTGGCAAAAGATTTAACCCTAAGTCTCATAACATATTTTGTTACGTAAATTCATAACATGAGCCTGGCAGGCTCACCTTAAAATGTAACTGAAAAAAATAATTTTTAATAAGTTTTTAAATTTTTTATTTCAAATAAGTAATTTTTAGATATTTAAAAATAAACAAAAATTAACAAAAATAAAAATTTTAATATTGAACATAAAAAGTATTTCAGTTATGGTGGTTCCTTCATAAATGCTACCGTTTTTGAAATTGCAGCACGAGATGGCAATTGCAGCTTTTTAGTACTAGCACGCTTTTTGATAAGAGAACCTACTTAACTTTCACCAAGAGCCAGGCTTTCACCTTTCTTAGAAATAAATTTCTTTTATGGGATTTTTTTTTTGTCCAAATAATGTAAGATGCAACATTTGAAACATCCAATAAATTTATAAAAAAGGAAAAAGGCCACCGATTTGTCTTTCTTTTTATCATAATACTCATGCACAATTTGATTCAAGACATCAACGCCTCCTTTGGTTTTATGATAAAATTCATTTATAGCACAAATAGGTTTAGAATCTGCTTCAGCTATAATTTCATTGGAATGATGCATCGTGGACATAAGAATTACCGCTTTTTCTTTTTTTGAAACGTGTCTGGCTATTGTAATTTTTTTTAAATCCAAATAATATTGACCTCTATTTTTACTTGGAAGAAAATTAATTGGAATATACGTTTTATTTGAACGTAAAGTTCCTACAATCGTCATTCCATTAAATAACAAACTTTTTGCAAGTTCTAACATTGTGAAATAGTTATCCAGTGTAACATTACGTCCAATTCCAAAATATAGTGTACAGAAATTCTCCACTACATTTTGAGCAAACATACTGTTGCTCTCTTATTACCTTCGTTCCCAGTATATGGAATTCCTTTGAGTGTGCATGAAATTCCGTCTGAGAGTCACACATCTACCAAATTTTGATACCTTACTTGTCAGGCTTTCTTGGACTTACAAATATCATCTGATATAAATAATTTGAAACAATCAATAGGACCCACTATCTAATAATTTGGTGGAAGCTTAACTTTGTTTGCCGGCCTTTTTATTAAATTATGACGGGCAGCTCTTGATTGCAGGAATGCCTTTTGAGCCCAGTTTTTACCATCTTTTGCAAATAATTCTCCATGAGACATAATAATTTCACCGCTATTATCAGAATCATAAGTTAATTTATCTTCTGTTTCTGAAGCTTCAGATAAATGATCCTCTTCAGAGTCAATTACCACATCATCGAATTCTATGTCGTCAGTCACTTCATCATCACTTATTCATATCAAAACTTCCATTATTAAGAAATTATTATGAAATATTATATGAGAGCCTCTCAGGCTCATGTTATGAATTTACGTAGTAGTTTTTTTAAGCAAAAATAAAAAAAAAAAAATATTTATATATTTGTGTAATTGTAAAATGTAAATATTGACTAAGGGCCCTATTACACATCAATCATTCGTCAATCATTCATCCATATATTGTCAATCTATTGACCGTTGATTGATGAGAAATGATTGATGGTGGTTCTATTCTCATCAATCATGTCATCAATCATGCAAGCAAAATTCCCATCAAACATGCCATCAATCATTTTTGACAAGATCAGCTGAGGCAAAAAAAAATTGGTTTTTGGGGAATGTTCAGATAAGGTTATAATATTAATTTGTGATGTAATTCAAAAAGAATAATTTTTATATTAATTTTAATAATTATAGCAATTAGTGTAAAAAAACGATTGATATATTATTCAAATGTGCAAAAAAATAATTTGTTGTTTTTTATACCCTTTACTATTTTAAAAATTCAATTTAAATTGAAGTTAAAAACATTCCCCCAAAAATTATATTTTTAATATTCATATATGCTTCGAAATTATCAATATATTCAGAACACTTCCACAGTGTGTCCTTGCAAAATGTATAAAAAGATTGACGAGTGCATGGTTGATGTGTCATCGGTCATCATTCTTTTCATCCATATATTGTCAATATATTGACGAAATGATTGATGAAAAGAATGATGTGTAATAGGCATCTTAAATGAAGATTAGAAAGAAGACCCGTTACAATATTACCAAAAATTTAGAAAACACGTAGTTTTGAAAAAGATGATCCTAATAGGCCCATGTTATGAGATTTAGGGTTTTAAATGGACAGGATCGTCCGACCAAAGATGTTTCTGGTTAGAAAATAATAGCTTTAAAATTAAAGATAATAAAATATAAACTAATTAACTTTTTTCAAGAACTGGGTTGATTGTAAAAATAATATTAGGAAAAAATAGCTCACAATAAAAGTGAAAATCAGAAAACCGTGGAGGAGCAAATAATTCCTTGCCAATAAAGGCTAGTGAAGATGTCATCGCTATTTTAATTGGAATCTATACAACTGTATCTGGAATTCCAAGTACAACAGCCTTTGACGATGAAACTGTGATGACTGAAGATTCATTTACAAAGAATATATCAAGCATAATTAATGATGTTAATGTATAATATGTGTGATAGAATCACAGGAGGCAATAATCGAAACAGGGAGGTTAGGAAATTCATCAGAAATACCGCATTGAAACGTTCAAATCGAAATATCAGAAAACGTAGAGAGCTATATGAAAAGCCAGAAAAATTTTTAATGGATATTTCGAAAGCAAAAAACAACATCATTTTTTGAATTTCAGAGAATGCGAATTCATATTCCCATTCACATTCTAGAGAATGCTGGAAAATGGGCGATCAAGTAAAATTAAACAGCCCAAAGTAGTTATACTAAAGAACAAAATACAATTTTGAATGTTGGGTATTATCACCATTTATACTATAGAAAGAGTCTTTGGAAGTATAGGGCTTCGATATAGCTAAATTGTGGTTCTGAGATTGTAATTCAATTTCATTAAAAATTGTTTCAACAAAGTGAAGTTTAGTCTACTATTGTATACTTAGTGTTGTTTGCGCTTGTTACAATCTAGTAGAGGAGACCAATTTAACTTCCAGAGTTCCAGAGGACTTGAATCCATGCTTCCTACATCTTAGTCTTTCTTTATTTTTATAAATCCCATTTAACATCACTTCCTGTCTTGTTTTTCCATTCTAGTCATTAGGCTATAAAGAGATAAAAATCGAATATAAATTATGGTAAAATCTTCCAACTAACTGCTTTATTATTTATTTTTGAATTATTTATCTATCAAAGAAGCAAAAAAAAAATTATATGAATTGTTTCTGAAAGTTGATTAGTCTAAAAGTAGTAGGTAATATTCAAGATTAAACAAATGAACTAGAAAAAATTTAAAATTTGATTTATTTGAATAATGCGTCGTGTAATGATGTAAAACTTCAGTACATTTGTACACTAATTTATTTTGGAATTTTTTATAGCATTCACGTCATGAGAAAAATAGGTCCTTTTCCCTTTCGAAATATGGGCCTTTTTATTAAATTATATTAATTATTTGGTATATATTTTGTATATAACATATTTATATATTATTTTTTTTATTAGTTATATTTTATATTATATCTTTATTAATTATTAAATTATATTTGAACCGATGTGGTTATATTGAAAAATTCTTGAAATTTTTCGGTTCTCACGGAGTTTGAACCCGTGCTCCTTCGGTCGTTACATTACTACACTCGAGTGTTTTACCACTCGCTACCGAGGCCACTAAAAAAATTATTTATTTAGAATATATATTTCACTCTTTCTGCGCTTTGTCATCGATTCTTAATATTTTTTTAATAGCTTACCAGAAAAATAAACTATGGTAAATTTTAAATTATTACTAGAACGTCAATATTGAGAAGTAAAATGAAAGATTTTATTTTGTCGAAAAATTAATGTTCCTACTTTAGAATAAAATTTATTATTGTTTATTTATTAAAAATGGTCAAATATTTTCTATTGAAATTTACTGGTATTTCTTTTACTACTTGCAAGCTTCTTCAAATTTTAATTTTTTCTATGTCAAGACTTGCATTTAAAATAAAATTATATACATCAATACATTAATTAAATAATATATTGACACCTTCATTCATCCGGCATATTTATTTTAAAACTAAAAAATTAAATTACATTAATCCTTAATTTAGTTAGAAATCAAAACAGAAATTGTAAACAATTTTTCTCTATTTTTACTCTTTAACAATAATTTTGTATAAAATTAATCTATTATAATTTGATGTTATGCAAGTCTCTATTTTTCAGCATTCATAATTAAAATTGCAATTATGGTGTTGAAAATCATAACTCCAGTACATTATTGTAAATAAATGCATACAAATTTCTACAACTTCCATATCCAAAAAATTTCAATAACTAAAAAATAATCAAAAACAAAAAATCAACATAATAGGAGCCAACAAAGTCTAATAAAGAAAAACCAAACACAAATCAACCTTGTTATATTCAATATTAGCAATAATCGATTTATCAAAATCTCAATAAAGAAAGAAATACGATATCAAATCAGGCAGGATTCAATTCAATGTAAAGTAAATCACATTCAGTACGCATATTATTACAGTATTTATGCATGACTGAATTTTATTTTGTCCTTTTTTTCGGTTCCATTTTCCTTTCTCAATTTGGTTTCTATTAAATTGAGTGATAGTGATGTGCTTGGAATTCATCAATGAAATACTTGAAGATCGATCAGAGTCAATCAATACTTATGATATATATTGTATTGAAGCGAGAAGATGGTGATGCAAAAAAAAAATTACAAAGGTTTTTCTTTGCTTGTGCAAAATAAATTGGGGATAATTTTTGTATATTAAAATTATTCTGGAATCCATACAATCCAAAAATAATAAATAAAGAAAGGTTAAAATTCTTAAAAGGTTATTGTTCTTACACAGTTTTGTATAAAAAAAAGTCAGAATTATGATAAGATTCAGATAATCAGTTGAACAATAAGATCAATGTAGTGGAAAAAATTAAATTCATATACCTATACTGGCTCGGTTACGGTTAACGAATAGTATAGAGAGATTAATTAAATAAAATTAATTAAAAAAATCAAAAATGGCTTGTAGTTCAAAGGGTACAAAATTTTATTAGAATGATGCGGTTGATATGGGTATCGAGGATAAAAAAATTATTCAAACTAAGGCAATATTGTATCGTACATCAAACCTTTATGTTACTGGAAATACCATAATTAAGTTAGAAGGCCTACCCAAGAAATCTTTAAGTTAATAGGTAGTACCTAAAATGACAAAAAGTAAAAAGCATCCTGAACGGATTGAATGTAGAAAGAACTTAAACAAAAATTTAATTCAAGGAATGATAACGATTATAATATAATAAACTTATAAATACATACTATTTGGAGAAATCATTTAACATGTAACAACTTAATGTTTAGAGCTGTATTGTTTGTCTCGTATATATTACAACTATAATTTACTATTTGGACACACACATTGCCTCACACACTTTAGGAACATATACCAGACAAATGTCTACAATAATTTAAAGGAGGAATTTTCTGAGATTTTCCTTAATCTCGGAAAATGCATATGCAATCTTCTACAATCAGGACAAGTTACCTTATCCACCCAGGGTTAAAGAAAAACACATAAAAGTAATTTTAATTTAACGACAAGGACTTAACGTCCCTTATGGGAAAATAAACAACAAAGAAATAAAAAATAAAGTGAACATATTTTGTCTAAAAATTATGAATATCTATATGAGTTTTTTTAGTCATTTTTAACTTGATTTATTGTACAAAATAAAAAAAATCATATAAAATACACTAATAGTTATTTAACAGAAATACTTAAGCGTCTATTGTGACTTATATTTGAAAGGAATATTAAATTTTAATTAATAATGGCAAAACTTGCCCAAATTTTTCTTATCTACTTCATCAATAATTTCACTTATTAAAATGTCTGAAATTCGAGGCACTTTAAATTTCAACCAATTACCATTCTTTGATGGAACGCTTGAATCTTCTGATAAAAAGTTTCAAGAAAATAGAATAAAACCATCTGGTAAAGAAGACACGAAACAAGAAATAGTTAAGCTGTCCTTTGATTGTGTTTAGATTAACTAGATTTTTACGTTTACCAATAACTTTATCCTGTATAACACTTACACTTGCAATCATATTTGCTTCTATATTTAAATATTTATATTTATTTAGTAAATCTTACTGCAAACCTTACTAATAATTTATGTTTCTTTACACGCCAAATTTTATAAAAATCGTTTGACCTGATATTATTCGCTAGGAAGTTTTCAATGTTTAGAAACTACGATTCTGACGCCCGATTGATCTACTACATAGAACACACTAAACGATCCATTTTAAAAGATTTTTATTTGTACGATTGATCTATTAGTTAGTATTAAAATACAAAGATATCCTAAAAATTCATCCGGCAGTTTTGTCGGTCGATTATCTGATCCGAATTGTCGATATAACAAACGAAATGTACCTGTCTTATATTATTTTAAAAGTGATAGAAAGTATTCTGAACAAAATCGCGTATTTTTATATACTTTTATATTAACTTACCACTGCTTATTTATTTGGTAGGTAGGTCTATTTTCTTGTTTCGATAAAACCAAACGCAAAAACACTCTTTGTTTAAAAAATTTAAAGATAGAGTTCTGAGATTTTGCACAGTTATTCATGATTAAAGAAGGAACCAGACACGGTATTTTACAAAGCTATCAAATGATAGGTTTTGGTAGCAGCCATACAACTCCTAGCACCTCTAAGAAATATTTCAAAAACCAATTGTGTTACTGATGACATCCCGAATATTAAAAGAACTTCACGAAGCGTGGTTCTCTTAATGTTCGTGTTTTTTTTAATCAATAAATATTCCAAATTTCCATTGACAATATTCATTATATTCTTTTGCGATTTATCTTATAATAGCTCTAGATGAACATCCTACTTACTTACTTGTTGGGCGCTACAGACCTTGAAGGTCCTGGGCCTGGCGCAAAATTGTCCTCCACTGATTTCGGTCACGAGCGGAATCTCTCCAGTTGGTGATTTGTAGTTTTTTCATATCTGCCGATACTTCATCTCTCCAACGAAGGTGTGGCCTCCCTCGACGACGCGTTCCCTGGGGTTTGGATTCGAAGAGTTTCCTAGCCGGAGCATTTTCATCCATACGCTCTACATGGCCTAGCCAATGAAGCCGTCTTATTCTGACTTTTTTAGCTAGGTCCATGTCGTTGTACAGCTGGTATAGTTCGGCATTGTATCTTCTTCTCCAAACCCCTTCGTCAGACACAGGACCATAAATGCGACGAAGAATTTTTCTCTCAAAGATACCAAGTGCATGCTCGCTTGCTTTTGGTAATGTCCACGATTCAGAACCATATAGCAGCACCGGAAGGATGAGCGTTTTGTATAATTGTGCCTTGGTATTGTCGGAATTTAGATGAACATCCACCACTAGTTTTATTTTCTACTTTTTAGGAGGCTAGTTTTGTTTAGATAAAAGTATATTTTAAAAATTTATATTTTTTCATTATTTTTAGTTTTTTTACAATTTATAAAGCTTTAATCCAAAAAAAAATTTATAAAAATGAATTTGTTGATTTCCATATATTTAACATTAAGATTAATTTGATACTAATTTTTATTAATTTTTAATTTTAAATCAATATTTGAAAAATAATTAAATTTAACTTACATTTCATGTGTTGTGCTATTATAAATTTTTTAAACCTTATTGAAATAACAAAATTAATTTTTATATTTTTAATATAAAACTTAACTTAGCTTAGCCTAATTTAATATAGAAAGATATTTACTAGGCTTTGTTTTGCTTCAATAAAGTGAGGACTCTACCTGTTATCTAAACACCAAAACTCTCATTGGCCCGTGTTTTATGATAAAACATTATAGGGACGAAATTTTTGCTTTATTTACTGTTTAGTTAGATAAAATGTTCGGGTGCTATAAGTCCCGTTTTTAATTTATTTTCTACGTATTCTATGATCCCTCTTCAACTTTATAATAAAACTGTCGATTCTATTACCTGGATAAAAATAAATATATTCAAAAGATAAATTGCCCATAATATACCTATACCATATTTAGGAGAGCTACAGACAAAAAATAGAATACCAACCAAATCTTAAATTCGAAGATAATAGTGAAATATTTAAGTACGATAAGTACGTAATGAATAGAGATTTAATAAACATTGATAAATATTGGTGGAAAGAATAGAAAAACAGAAAAATTAGAACAGGAAAACATAGTATATAAGAATAGTTAGGATAAATATAAGGTAAATTAGGGGAGTTATAAGCTAGATATAATTAGCTGATAGGTTAGAATAAGGGTCAAGGTAAATATAAGATAGAAGGATAGTTGTAAGTTGTAAGCTAGATAAAATTAGCCGGTAGGTCAGAATAAGTAGTGTAGATTAAAAAAAAGAAAAAAATGTATAAAGTACGAAGGAATATAAATAATAATAGATAGCTAACAGCTATCTAAATTAATAAATTTAAGAAATTTAAAATCTTAGAGTACCTTTCTTAGTATGTCATTAAGGATGAAAACAAAAAATAGAATAATTTGGTTTAAGTGTTTTTTTGTACAAATATCTATAAGCAGAAAAAAAATTAATAAAAATAAAGCACATTTAAAAAAAACTGTCGATTCTATTTATTTAAGATTTGTTATAGAAATATGTTTGACTAATAATGGAAAAATATCAGAAACTGGCTTATGTTAAGAAGAAACTGATATTTAAATAATCCATCTCAGAATATATCAGAATAATATCAGAAACTGATTATTAAAACCCATATTTTGCAGTAATCTGTACAGTTTTGTTAAACATTTTCTGTACTTTATTTTGTATCATTTCCCCTGACTTAAAAAATCTCTGCTGAGTAAAAAGTTATATCTCCTGCGAAGGCAAATGTATAATTTATACCTTTTATTATGTCTAATGATTTTAATAGTTCGTACCAGTAATAGTTCATATCAATTAAGTAGATTGAAAAAAGGATATGTGAACTACACGTAATTTTTTTTTGTATCTGAAGAATTGACTGTAAAAAATTTATTATTATTGTCTATTAAATTAAAAATTATTGTCTATTAAATTAATGAGTGGTTCTGAGCACTCTAATTTTGATAATTTGTAACCATTTAACCAAACGCTATTGAAGGCCTTTTCTAAACTATCAGATATTCCAACAAATGTCACAAAACTTCGGATTAAACTGTATAATAAAAAACTAATTTAGTTTGCTTTTAATGAATAAAATTAAAGAAATTTACAATTTCCTCATTAAAGAAATCTTATTCAAAATATTACCGTTAAATATTAGATCTTCGTAAATTTTCCCGCCAAATCAACATTTTCTTTCTTTTTAATTCATTGTATTGTAAATTTTCTCATTTCGTTTTATTATCCTTTAATATTATCCTCATGATAAACAAAAAAATATACAAAAAAAAGAAGACCATAGAATATAGAATAGAATATGGAACTTTAACATTCATTCATCCGAAAAAAAATAAATAAATATAAGTATATAGGACTCCAACAAATTCACCAGTGGTCTTTTATAATTTTAGCTTTTTTTTGTTGTTGTTATATTGTTTTATTGAAGATGTGTTGTGTTTTTTTGTTCATTACAAATACTTTTTTTTTATATTATTTAGTAACAGTGAAAGATTATTTATTTCTTGTACGCACAAATGTTGTTCCATGTTGTACCTAAACACATAAACATAATCATCATGAATATTGAGTTAAAGAAAAATAAATGAAATTGTTCTCAAATGTCATATTGTAACATTTTGTTAATATTAACTCGACTCTTCATTTTCTTGTTTACTACAATACTACAACAACAACAACAATACCTATCCCTATGTATATACTTTGATAATACGTACATTTAGGCATATTTTTTTTAATAAAACGAATATATAAACAATGTGAATGATAGTATGACCTATATACATATATATGTACATACATATAAATAATCATGTCCTTTTATTATTGAGTTATATTAAAAATTGTTTATACAGGGTGGTATTAAAGTAATTTATCTTTAAATAGTAAACAAATGAAGACAACATAACACTTGCTTTAATAGATAAGATTGTTAACTTATTGGATATGACTGTATATAAAACAATTGTGTAAAAGAAAGCAGCAAGCTTCTAAAGTTTATTAGAAACCTATACAACAAGCAATTTTTAAGGGAAGCAGATAAGTAGTTTATCGTTTTAATTATTAGAATCGAATAGAAAAATTAGTTTGATTTTATTAATTTCAATCAGAAATATAGTTTTATTGGCATTATTGTAAGTTTATTTAGTATGTTTTATAATTTTGCTTTGATCACGCATCAAATTAAATTTTAGTTATCCGAACATTTCTTCAACCAAATTATTTCTCGACCTCAAAACTGATATGTGTTCCTATCAGTTAAAAAATCTGATAGGGTTCAAAGAAATTTCAAATGTTAACCTGATTTTTACAAATAGATATAGGTACAAAACCTTTAATTTTATTAAGGGTTAGGCTATAGTATTGAACTACAACTAGCATCAGCCCAACAAACAATTTTCCATTTAGCATAGCGCAATCCATTTTCTTTTCAAAAATAAATATTTTTTATGCGGGAGAAAGAAATAAATCTAAACATAATTATATTAACAAAACAATAATTTTGGTTCTCAAAAAAAAGATTGAATAGGTAAGTGCGGTAATATTGACCAACTCCATGCCCAAAAACTTTTCTATAATTGTAAAGAAATACATAAAAAGTTTTCGATATTGTTTGACGATTAGAATTCTTTATAATTATGAAAAGCTGAAATTTTGACCAATCCTCTTCAGAAAACATTTGAGCTAATATAATAAAGCTCAAAAGAACTAATTCAAACTTTTTTTATTACCGATCCGTTTAGTAGAACTAATCGTTTGCTTATATGTTCTTTTCAATTTTTGGTTAACTTAACGATTTTTCGTATTTATGTATCTTAATTTCTCGCTCTCAATTGTTTCTTTATTTTTCAGAAATAATTTAATTCGTTTTTGGTTTTATGGAGTCTCGTACGGCTGCTCTGTCATTTAATGATTCTCGGAACCACAAGAATTTTATTGAAACTTAAAATAAAATAAGTACAAACATTTAATTAATGTTGCTTTATATTTCTAATATACCTAAAACAAAAAGGTTTTTCTAGATAACATTAATATAGAAAGCAATAGAAATGACAATATTGTAGCTCGGTTAGTTTTAAGTTAATTTTTAATTTTTAAATGCATAAAACTTATTATTTTGTAACGTTGGGATTTTGTGATATTTCGATTTTCAAACACTGGGATTTTTAAATTTGCGATTTTGGGTTTGTGAATTTTATTTTGGGATTTTGACTTTGGGATTTCGGATCCAACCCTTATATTTTATATGTTTTATATGATAAGAAGAAGAACTAATTTTTAAATGAAAACATATTAGGTGTTTATAATTGTTAGAAATAAAAAATATAATGAAAATAATCTGTATATCTGCCAATTTAATGGCATCAGTATGTACAAAAATTAAAAACAAAATTACATTTTAAATATTCGTCTGTAAGCTCAAATGGCAGTTAAAAAATTTTTATGAAGCTTTTATATGATACTGTGTCCTTCTATTGTCTTCATTCATTTTCAACTGTTCTTCAGTAATGAGAAATTGACATGAAATCTATTTAATATTCTAAAATGTTAACTTATTTTTTTAATACCCGATTTCACATGCATGTTAAATTTTTTAAATTAAAATTTCCTATAACAACGGCTGCATTGACATGAAAATTTTTTTTTAATAAATACCATCCATTTTTACTCCTTCTCCATAAAACAAGACCCAAAATAATATTAGAAAAGAAAAATTGCAATTTAAGATTTATCAATATTGTTTTAAAATTTTTTGGTTGAGAAATTCTAAACGATGATATGCAAATTTTTGAATTACAAATAATTTAAAAATAATATAGTAATCGCTTCTGAAGAAAGTTTGTACAAACAAAATATATGAAAACAAATATATTCGATTTTAATAATATTTATTTTAATTAGGAAGAGCTTGATCCGAACAAGTAAAATATATTTACCTATCATGAGCACATAAAAATAACTGTAAAATACAAGATTACAAAACATGGAATAATTAAAGATGTGCCTATTTTTATAAATAACAAGTGAACTTGTTTTCAGGCGGTTGAATTTGATACGTACTATATAAAAATTTACAACCAGATATAGAAATTTATCAGGATATTTGACATACATTCCGCATTCTGCAACGTCCAAAACAAAATTATTTTGAAAAAATATATTAACCTTTTCAAAATAAGTTGTTACAAAAATATTATTCAAGCACTAATAGACTCCGGAATCTTTTATATAACTAATAAAATAAATAAATAAATAAATAAAATATAACAAACGAAAAATAGCAAGATAACTTTTGAAGTTCAACTAATTGCCAAATGAGTAATATGCATAACTATGATTAGATCTTAATTTATGCTCATATAAGATCTTAATCTTACCACATTTTCACAACATCAAATTACAAATCATGAAAAATAGAAACCATATAGGTATGTATAGGGTAAATAACCAACACATAGAACAAGTAAAAATAACAGTGAAATCAAGAGGTTGCTGTAGAAGTGATTATTAAAATTTAAATCAAAAGATCTGAACGAGTAATCTTGTTAGCCGAGTGGAAAAGGGACCGAAAAGCACAAGTTATAACTCCATGAGAGCCGAAATTTTTTTTAAAAATGAAAATTTACTTTTCAGTAATTCAACTACAATAATTTCAGTTCAGTTCAGTAATTTAATAAAATACAACCACAATATAATAATTTAAGAAACATATAAAAATTAAATAAAACTAATAAAAATAATATATATACCAAATAATTCCTATATGAAGATACACGTTGGAAGGGAAAAGGACTTGTAAGTTGGCTTTATGTGTAGATCCACTGTTGTATTAAATAAATAAATAATTAGATCTGAACGAAAAATATCTTGTACAGGTTGCCTATAATATTGTCAGTAAGATTGAAATTTGAATTACATTTTATGTAGCAGTACCTATGTTATTGAAGTTTTAAAATGATAAAGGAAATAATTTCACAAGTATTTTCTTCTAATAATTGTTTGGTACGGTCAACTCTAAATATAAAGACTGTATTTATTATCGCCACTTAAGATTTCTTAAATTCTACTATCACAAACTTTTAAAACACATACTTTATTATTTTAGAAAAGAAAGAAAATATTTCAGTTACTCTCTGACTACTTACTTCTCTGGACTATCTGCGTCATATTTCCGGTATGACAATTAGATGCCTCAATCGACTTATAAAGGTTCAAATTGGAATCAATGCAACACTCTGTGTTTTCACCACATAGACCTCCTTGGTTTCAGTGCTCCGATTTAGTAGCCATTTCTATCTATCTACCTACCTACCTATCTATTGAATATGCTTATTATATAGATACGCGTATTTCGTCTACTACTTGCAGACTTCTTCAGTGTTTTGTATTCGACTGACTTGTCTATGATTTATGTTAATATTTTCAATAAAAACATTTTAGTTGATCCAAGTCGATGAGATTGTTTGAAAATCGGACACTCGGTTTTTTTCTTCTCGGTCGGTATTTCCTTAGTTTCATCACAGCAAAAATACTATTGTAATATTTAAATTAAAATTTAAACTAATCAACTATCATTTGGTACAGATGCTCACTGGAAAAAAGGGACATGAAAAATGTTCGCAAAACTATTTTTTATAGAACGCGCAAGAAAATTCTCAACAAATAAACTGCTCAAAATTAATAATGAAAAAACTGCGATCAAAGAATTCATAATTTATATAGACTATTCGTCGGTTTATTTCTATTTTCGGACAAACGTTTTAGAACAGTTTCGAGTAAATCGAGTTTAAAGTTTGAAGTTTAATAAAAAAAACTGCCCGATAAAAGTTTCTTTTAAATTTAAGTATTAGCTTTGTATATTTTCAAGCTATAAAAATAAAACTATCATAACGGTTTGCGCCCAACATTCAAGAAGATAGATCTAAAAAACCGAACACACCTTTTTTTGCTGTTGGCTATATGCCATTTAAAGTTGAGTAATTTGTTAACAGAAATGTCCAATTCTAGCACAATTTGTTTTTGACTAAAGTGGTGTAAAGTAGATAAGTCTACATAAAAAAAAGTTTAAACCTGAATAAAATAAGAGAAAAACAGTATTTTTTATTATTGTTTTTTAAATGTGGCTAAGAATGAATAAATTAAAACTAAATATAAATAAAACAAGGTTCATGATAATTAATGGTAGTTCAGAAACCAAGTAAGACTCGAGGATGAATATGTTGAAAAAGTAAGCGAAATTAAGTACTTAGGGTTAATACTAGATGAGCAATTAAAATTTCATAAGCATCTTGATTATACATGCAAAAAATCGCGAAAAAAACATACTTCTTCAACAAAATCAGAGATAAAATGTCTCAAAAATGTGCAGTATACAATGCAATTATTAAGCCTAATTTTGAACTATATTCGAGTTTAACAGCATTTTTAAATAATGAACAAATAAGCCGATTGCAAAAGCTACAAAATAAAAATATGAGAAGTATTTTGCAATGTAATAGATTAACACATATAGACAACATGTTGAAATCATTAAATTGGCTGAATATTAAACAAAGATTAATATTTAATACTTGTGCTCATCTTCAAAATTAAGCACAATATGATGCCGAACTATTTATCAGAAAAGTTAACCTATGTAGGTGATGTTCAACAATATAGTTTAAAAAAAATCTCCAACTTTAGATTACAGTTTTTTAGAGCGGATATGGTTCAAAAAAATTTAAGGTATTAAGGGTTAAAGCTATTTAATAATTTACCTCCGGAAATAAAAACTGAAACTAATTTTGAAATGTATAAAAAAAACTTATTAAAAGGACATCTTATTAAAACATCTTATTTATTAAATTAAAATGAATATAAAAAATAATGTAAGTAGTATTGTAATTGCTTATATATTTACATGTATAAAACTAAATAAATTAATAAATCTAAGATCTAAATATTTATTCATTTTTAGATTAATTTTTAAATTAACAGCTTTTTTTCACAGCTGTTGTTTCGTAAAAAAATAAGTCGACATACTCTGTGAATATGCGATGAAGCTAAGTAATATTTGAACGAAAACGATTTCACGTGTTTGCTGTAGGATGTACGGCGACCTTTAACATTATCAAAACTATTTTCTAAATCTAAAGAATAAACAATAATTTATGAAAAATTATTGTGCAAACTGTTCTTAAAATATTTTTAAAATATTGTTATCGCTTAAATTTAAATTTAAATCTTCTCTGCTATTGGTTTCAGGCAGAAAATTTTGGGTCTCTGTATTTATCATCCGCTGTAGAAAGTTATAGTAATTGCATATTGTATTTAGAATAAAAAATATCATACAAGCATATACATATATAAGAAACATCTGGATCAGTGGAGTAATATCTTTCTGTGTTTCTGACTTTTTCTGACAAATTTCGTTTTGCATACTTAACATACACAAAAACTTTTACAAGAAATTAATTTCAAGTATAAAAATACTTACCCTAAAAGAGTTAGTGACAACGTCGGTGATGATGATGATTCCTTTTCCATTATTATTTTTTTTAAACATTCCAAAAATATAACTCTTTCAGAACTTTATCAAAACTGAAAAAAATATTAAAATGCATTGTATACCTATATATAGTTGTTTACAATAAAACGTTTGGCTTATATTGATGGCTGAAATCTAGCTCAATTTTTTTGTCATAGGTTTCAGACATATCCATATAAAATCGCTACTACCCAAACAAAATATATGGAAATGGACGAGATTACTAAAACAATTTTTATTATTATTTTTGGACATATCCATAACATTATCAATACTATAATAAAATTTCATAATGTAAGTGAACTAATTAAAAACTTACGGAAAACCAAACAATTTTTAGTCCATATCCTCGGATCATTAAGATGTATTATCTAAGGAATTACAATAAAATGATCGAAAACTTCATACAAATTTTCGGATATCAATCAAAAAATTGGATATGTCCGAATTTCGTATTCAAAAGCGTTTAAAAAGTAGAGATGTCCGAATCTCGCCTCTACATATCTACAAAACTAAAATAGATAATTAAGACCGGGTCACAAAAAATTAAAGAGCATCCCAAAAAACCTTAAAACCAAGTCCTTAGTCAAAAAACACAAAAGTGGCGTTTGTCCGAAAATATAAAATTACCGACGTATTGTGTAAGTGTAGGCAAAGTTCTTTTTATTTCAATTTCTCGTGTAAATAAATTTCTGGGGAAGAGGGTTGTCTATTTTCCAGCCGCATTTTTCCTAGAACAATTCACTTGATAACCCTGTTTATTCGCTGTTAAATTTTTCCACATATTCGTACCCTACCTTAATCGTTTCATATAGTAATTAAGTTATTATATTTTATGACACCAACTTACCAACTTTTAGTTCGCATCGTTTGCATTTTGTTTTTTACATTTTATTGTCGAATCTCTAATTCTCAAGAATATTTTTTTCTAAATTAAATTTAAAATTTTCGCAAATACACTATTTTTTTAAGTTTATTTTAACTCAAAACACAAAGTAAGTGTGTGTATTAATGTATATTAATCTTTTTATACCATGTCCTACGAAAGTACCATACCCAAATAACACAACTCTAATAAGCTTGCGTCTATTAATTTTTCTATTTAAATTCTCTTATCCACAACTAAATTAGTAAAATACAAAGCTAAATACCCTAAATCCTTGTCCGACAGCATTAAAACCACAAAAAAAAATAAAATACAATCATAGACCCTAACAAAAAACAAACCATTCTTAATAAAATATTCACGAAACAAAACAACTTAACTTGGTTATAGCCACACACACCAAACACAAAAAAAATAAACAATTTAAAAACTTAGCTCAAAATAGAAAGGATAAAAAAGGATATAATATCAACAACTTTTTTCTCATATAATCTTTTTAAAAAAAAAAAAAAAAAAAAAACCATATAAACACAAATATCAAGTCTATACAAAACAAAAATGGGTTATTTTCTGTAACCGCAACATGGGCTCTCAATGTGGTTAAATAACAGTCAAACAAAAGGATTTTGTGTATATCATAAAAAAAAATCAAGTATCCCTAACGCAATATTTCAAAACAAAATGAAAATAGTTTGTTAACTCCATGTTTTCAAATCTAGACAATTCATTCATTTTATGAATACTACTGACTGATATTAGGTAGGTACAAAGGTACAACACATAGATTAGGTACAATTAAATGAAAATTTTAAGAAAATAAGTTTTGATTAACTTTTAGGATAACCAAAATGAGAACATTATAATAAATCCTTTCTAATACTAAAATTAATTAAACCTTTTAAATTCTAATTTTAGTACAAAAAAAAATCTAATAAAGGATTAAATTTTTAGAGTAAATTGATTTAGCTTAGATATTAGAATTGTAATTAAGGATTAAAAAAGAAAAAAACAAAAAAAAAATAATTTAATTTTAAAAGGTATTAGTGTTCGTATAAATGATTAAAGAATCCCATTTGTTCTGAATAAAATCAAAACACAGTGATAAGCTTTGACACGTAAGCTAAAATTAATTTTTCTGTACAACAGAAACTGTTCTCCAAATTAAATACTGTTAAGATTAAATTTAACTCTAAACTTATAAATATTGTTTAGAGTTTAGACTAATGATGTACGATATGTATCGAGTTCACGATATAATCTATATTTTGTTTATATTAGATATATCAATTTTTAAACTTGATATTTTTGTCAGCGATATTTGGGTACTTCGATATTATTTGACTCCATCGAAAATTTCATCACACTGAATATTTTTTTGGCGCTCTAAAAAAATGTTAACACTTCGACAGCAAAATAAATGTACATTGTGCTGTAGTTTGTATTGTACTTTTACGCCACATATTGTTAATTTTTAGACGGTTTATAGTTTTAGATAACAGTAGGTACTGAAAACTGATATACAAACGTCAAACAAGTACGCATTTAGCAAAAAAAAACAAGAAAACATAAATTTTAAATCAAATGTATCCGTATCCGTTATACGTATCCGTTATCCGTATCCGTTATGTATCCGTTTTAAATTTTCCATTATCTTCTTGGCTAAGCGTGTCTTTTTAAAAATAAAAATAAGTTAGAAGGTAGATTGATAAAAAGTCAAAAGTGATTTAATATACCGGGTGTGCCGGAGCATGCGATCAGCTTTTTAAGAACGAAAGCAGCCTTTATTTTAAAATTTAAAAGAAAGTCTGTTAACTAAATCGAAGGGGGCTCTATTGGTGGTATTTTCAACTTCCTGAAAAGACCGTAAATCGGTTTTTTAAGACCCAAAATCACCAAAACTGGCTGAAATCGAGATTTTCAAATGGGAAGGAGTACTTTTTTAAGAAAATTCGGATTCTACGTTAAAAAATAAGAAAGGTTTGTAAAGTAAATTTTCTTGGTTAACAAGTAGAAACGCTCACATTTATATTTATTATTATTTCAGTTATCTGTAAAATTTAGAAATTTTATTTTGATTAAATTTATAATAATATGAATAATGTTTACAGTTAATTATAATTTGATTTCTTAGATTATTGTCAAAATAGGTTTGTTACAAGATAAAAAAAAACCAATTTTGAATATAAAGAAACTATAATTACTTAAAACTAAACTAAATTAATTAAACCTAAGAAATTATACTAAACTAATCTACTCTTATGTTAACTTAAACTAAACTTGTTGCCAAAAATAAGGCTTGATGGAATTTATTTTATCTTTAAGAGGAATATAATTATCGTACTTAAATAAGTTCAAGTCATTTGTGTCTAATACACTTAAATTTAAAGGCAACTTTTTATTAGAAGCGTTTCTTTTATAGTGATATATTATTAGTATACTATTATTGTTTTCAATACATTTGTTTTTATCTAAGAAGATAAAACCTTCATCAATTAACTCAGGATTCATTCCACCAATCCTAAGTTAATTGATTTAATAATGTAGGCATCGCTTTCGTACCAAGGATGACAAATTGATGAATTTTCTGTAACTTCACTGCTTCTTTGTATATGGTTGCGTATGAGACGAATTAAGAAGTTATCAATTCTAATTATTTGAGCACAGTCATAAATAGTTTTGTTTGAAAAATAGTGTATAAAGTTAGATGATGGTTTTCTATGTACCCTAGTACATGCTCTAATGCACTTTCATTCAAATAATTTTAGTCTTTCCATTGAAGAAGCACTAATATTGAGCCAAATAATAATACCGTATGTTAGAAGAGGCCTAATTAATGTTTTATAGCATAAAAGTTTTACTTTTTGGCATAGTATATTGGAATAAAATAACTTTTTTAGGGCCATGAATTCATGGGCGATGTTTACTTTTTGGATTTGTTTGTTGACATGATCTTTGAAGTTGAGTAGGTAATTATACTTTATTCCTAGATATTTTACGCTGCTGGTGTTCTTAATTTTGTTTTGATCGGGTCTTTTTAAGTGAAATTGTCTCCAATTCTTTTTAATATTATATTTAACATTACTAATATTGTTCCGGAACAGTATAGTATAGTTATCAAAATTGATTTTCAGTTTCCAACGATTACAGCAGCGAACAACTTCGTTGAAGACTGTCTGAAGTCTATATTGGGCCATTTTCACCTTATGATTTTTGTAAAAACCCTAAACTGAGATAAAAAATATGATAACATGAAAAACAAATTTTTTTAATAAAAATGGTTATCAAGAAAATATTGAGCACTTTTGTTTCGTTATTAATTTAAAAGAAAAATACTAAGAAAACTGAAAAAAAAAATCATTTAACATAATTTTCTTATTTTTTGTCGTAGCATCTGAATGTGCATTAAAAAGTACCCCTTTCCATTTGAAAATCTCGTTTCCGAAATTTGAAAATATCACCAATCGATAGAGTACCCTCGATTTAGTTAATTAAACTTTTTAGATAAAGCTCGTTTAAACTTTTTTTAAATTTTAAAATAACGGCTCCTTTCAATCTTCAAAAGCTGATACTCATGCTCTGACCCACCCTGTATAAAAATCAATTTAAGTTAGTTAAGTTGGTTTATTTTATTTCATTATGGTTTGTTTAGGATCTCTACTCAAAATCTAGAATTTTAATTTTCTACGATTTAAATCGATATATCGACATATTTGCTTCCGATTTTTGTTTGCATCTATATATTTTCTTTTGATACGTATGGATCGATATATCGACTAGTTTGAACCTCAATATGTAAATAAAACAACATTTTATATATGGATATTGTATACAAATGCATTACCAATGTAGATGAAATTGATTTGATCGAGTTGAATTGTATATTTTTAGAAAAGCCAACTGGCCGAACTGTTCTTCATAGGAGCACATTACTAAATAGTTTTTCTTTTTGTATTGTACCACTTGAAGAGCTAAATCTAAAGCTATGGTTGTTCAAAATGTAAAATCAAATACGTACCGCCAGATTTAATTCCCCTTTGCTTTATAAAAATTGGTCTATCTGTTGTTGATCCGCAGCATGATCATGTACAATTTGGTTTTTGTAAAGAATATCCAAACACACAGAACCTACTACAAGTTTTATTTTTTTTTTTCAAATTTAATCATTTGTCAAGCTCTCACTTTTAGTTAAACTCACGGAGAGTCGGGATTCGGCGATTAGCTGAAACGGATCTCTATATTCCGAATACCAGAGTAAAGATTTGCCGAATCCAATTCCAAGTTATTCGGAAACTATGCTGATACAATGTTGCTGATAAATCAGCAGCTGATAACCAGCATAATGTAAACAAGGCATGACCCGAAATGTGGAAGTGTGCTAATGTCATACCGGTACCCAAGAAGTCTAATCGAACAGTAGCTGATTATGTAGCTATCAGTACTCTTTCTATGTACAAATTAATGCTTAATTTAGTGCTAACAGTCTCTTATTCAAATTTCAATCTGTTTTGAAGAGGTTTCGGAATTTTTTTTTTTTTTATGCATAGCCAAAACACTAGGTACCTTTTATACCGATTGGCTAGGGTGGGAAAGGAAAATTTGGAAAGGAGAATGGTAAAAGGGAAGGAGGACAATTACGAACGAGGGTGTTAATGTTCGTCTTGAATTTATTTAGGTCATGAATATAGAATTTGCCATGGTTTGGGAACACATAAGATGGAATTTGGTTCCACATTCGGGATGTTGAAGTTATAAACGAATACCCATAACTTGTCTTTTGCCATCTAGGGGCTTCAATGGTGTAGGGATGAGCACATGCTGCCCTTCGTGTTTCGCTTAACGCTTAAGTGGATGTAATATAGATTTAATTTCCACTGAGCATGTGCCGATGCCTACGAGATATCTATAAAAAAGTGAGAGAGCTCCGACTATACAACGATGTCCAAGAGGAGCAAGATGGGCTGTCACATTTGGGTCATTGATTAGACGAATAGCCCATTTTTGGACTTTATCCAAATGTTTTAACGCAATACTAGAGGCGCCAGCCCATATGTGAGAATTGTACTCCATTTTGGATCGTATGAAAGCTTTATAGATTTTCAAGAGGTCACAGAGGGAGAAGTGAACCTTGCAGCGGCTTAAGAAAACCTAAACATTTGGCTGAGTTTTTTTGCAATATCAAATATATGATAATTTCAGATCATGTTTCTATTAAGATGCATAAGCTTTCAAACGCTGAAGTTTATCTTCCTGAAACAAAAGAGTAGGATCAAAAATGAAAATTTTTCGGGAGATTGTACAGCTCTCACTTTTAGAAGTGTTAAGCTCGACTCTCTTTTTTAAGCCTCAATTAGCTATTGCGACCAAATCATGAGGGAACTGGCCATGATGTCTCTTTTGGTTGACACAACAGTGGATGTAGCTTCAAATTTTTTATGAAAATCATAGGAGGCGCTGTCGCCTGCAAAGCTGAGGATTGGATTGAAAGTGGTTTGGAGCAAATCATTTATAAATATAAGGAATAGGGTAGGTGAGAGAACTGATCCTTGGGGAACACCAGCGTTTATTTGGAATTGATCGGATTTAAATCCATCAACTAAGACTTGAATCGTACTATTCGAAAGGAAACTTTCAATCCATTTGAAAGAAGAGAAATCCAGGAATACTGCTTGACATTTCGCTAATAATGCGCTATGCCACACTCGATCGAAGGCTTTAGAAATATCTAGAGCCACAATATTTGCTTCACCTGAATTGTGCAAGCAAATATTTAGCTTCTCGTTAAAGTATGTCATTAAATCTGATATTCAGATTCTTAAGTACCTTAGCAACGGCACGGATTCTGAAGTAGACTCTTCCGCCGAACGATGAGTTACTTATAGGAGCTGAAGGTGGATTTTGAGTCGTTGGGGGAAGTGTGGAATTAGCAGAAAACAATTTAAGAAATAAATTTCCTTTTCCAACCGAATCTGATATTATTTGGTCATGGTTTATTAGTGGCGTAAATGAAGAATCGAAAAAATTATACATGACGTTTTTAGCAAAGGACCAAAAGGTTCTGCTAGTGTTAGGGAGATATAAGATTTCTTGTCTCAACCTTTGAGTATGTAAAAACTTCTGCTGGTTAATGACCTTTTTACAATTATTCTTGACGATGTTGTAATTCTTCCTTGATTCCTCTGGCTTATTGGCCATGAGATTTCTAAATGCCACCTCTTTTTCTTTAATAGCTTTCCTACAGACGTCGTTGAACCACGACGTGGATGATTTTTTTACACTTTTTAACGAGTTAAGAATAAAAATTTTCATATCTAACTTAATTGTTTTGCTAACAGCGTCTGTAGCAAAGTAGACATTTTAATGTTGGAAGCACAAGGACCAATCAAAGCTTGTTAAAAAATAGTTTAGACCATCCAGTTGGCTCGATTATATGGCCAGATCCAATATTTTGGGATTTTGGATTCAATGTGCTTGTAAAGAAACTGACATTTACACGACAGTGGTCAGATTTGCCAAGTCCAGAATTAACGAAGGTGGAATATTTCTCGGAATGAGAGGTCAGAAATAGGTCTAAGGGATTCGTTTTATCGCCAATCCGGTTCGGGGTTCTTGTTGGACTTTGTACAAGTTGAGAAAGGTTGTGTAAATTAGAAAAAAGTTCAACTTGCGTGCTAGAATGTTTAAGCCAGTTGATATTATGAACGTTAAAATCTCCGGCTAATACAATTTCAGATTCTGGATGGTTTTCCAAAATCGTATTGATTGTGTCAGATAGATTATTTAATTCCTCAATAGTTTCGGGCCCACTTAATTGAGGTGATCTGTATAGAAAACAGAAGTGGATGATGTGCTTTCCAATATGGATTTTTACCCATATGTAGTGGAACAATGAGTTGGAGCTCTTGAAGTTGTAAAGAGTATTGTAAGCAACATCAGATCGTATATATAGGGCGACCCCTCGATGGGGAACAAAAAGTGGAACTAGTGAATATTTATTAATGTTGAAATTAAGTAATTTTTTGCAGTAATGTTCATGACAGTAAGTAACTTAAGTAGAAGTAGAGCGACCTTTTCGTGTTTTATTAAGTACGGTACTACAAGTTACAATGTTTTCGAGTATTTATTTTTGAGATTACTGGCTTATCAAACTAATTATGACTTAGGTGTGATTTTGTAATACAAAATACTTTAATTAATATTACAAGAAAAATTAAAGGATGGCTGGGTATCAATATGAAATAAATATCGCATTACCAACATATTCAGTACTGAATTGTAAAAAGTAGCTTTGGATAGCTGATCAGAGCGACTAGAAATGCAATATTGACTTAGTTGATAGCATCAGAAACACAAAGGTTTGAATTGGTCGCAGACATTTGAAGTCTGATGGCAGTAGCAGTTTATTTTCACTAAAATAAAATATAAATTATCAAGTCAACACATTACAACTATAATATTTAGTTATATATTTTACCTGCAAACCTCTACTAATACTACTATTACTTCTACTACTACTATCCCAAAGAAAAATTTGATTTTAGGAAAAAATTTCATTTGCGAAAAGACATAAATTGCTGATTTGAATTCAATTTTACGTCAAGTGACTATATCTGATGAAATAATAAATCTTCTTTTGTTTTTGTTTCAGATTATGATTAGATTTTTATTAAAAACTCGAGTATGATGTCATTTGCAATTGCAATTCTCTGAATTGACTTTGCAATGAAATTTAGCATAAATCAATGAAATTTTATTTTATTGAAAACAATAATCGTCATTTGATTAATGAAATTGGTTTTGGTTCTCTTAATACCTACCGGATATAAAAAACAATTTTAATTAAAAACTGATAATTGAAAAATAATTTTTGTGAACTTGAATTAATTTAGATTGGAAAGATTGATCAATTGTCGGTCTTTTAATGCTCGACATGAATAAATAAAAGAAATTTTATATTAAAAAATATTTTTTTCCACCATAATCAGTTCTATCATCCTATAGAGCTTCTGTTTTGTTTGTATTCGTTTAGAAAATCAATTTTTAAGTAAATAACCAAAGTACTGACAGCGTTGATGAAAAATTTTTTTGTCAACCCAGAGACCATTGATTTCACTGTCAATATCAGTTCAATTTAACTTACGGATTCCTTTTTTTCGTTATTTTGTTTTGTTTTTTTTTCCTTTAATTTTTTCTGCTGATTCAGTTTATTTGTTCTACTGAATGCAATTGATTTGTATTTTAAGATAATTTTTGTTTTTTTTTTTTCCTTCTTTTTTTATTGCTAGTCAATAACTTTTTATGATGGGTTGATAATATGTTATTAAAGTGGGCAAATATTTTTCTTGTGCTCTTTTGTTCTCTCAAATAAGTCACAGATACCAATGACCTTATATTATCATTTAGTAAACAATAAAATTTTATTGTGATTATCTAAATCCTTTAAATCACACTGCCATTAGGTACTAGCAATCTAGAAAAAAATAAACAAAAAAGATAAACGCAGAAAAGAAATTATTTTGATTCAAGTTTTTGATAGTAGTTTCACAAAAATTCAAGTGATGCAATGAAAAAAGTAATTTTGTTTTGTTTCCAAAGTGTTTCTGTTTTTTAAGGGAAAGATTATGACTTTGTCTGATGGTAGTAAAATATTTTTTTCTTTTTTTGTATTTTATTGGGTTTTATGAATTCAGTTTATTGAGATTCGTTGTGCTTTTAGAAAAAAATTACTTGGTGATAATTTGAGAAGTTTGATTGATACTAAAAAAGAACAAAAGAACTTCTAACGAGACCATAGTGACATATTCAGAATGGTGAAAATCAGAATTTTCACCAAAAACAGAAGTTAGACTTATCCGTATTCGGCATTCTCTGAAATGCAATTTCAGGTAGAATCCATATCTATTCATGCTGGGTTAATTTTTTTTTACAATCGTCTTTGAAGAATTCTTCCTAATAGTTTTATTTCTTTGTAATCAGTTTTAATATAGAGATTTGAACAACTGTTAAGATTAAAATTAAAAGAGTTAACATAGTAGACATTGACATGGTAGTAATTGATTATTTTCCTAATCTTACTATAATTGACTCTAAAATTGAATAAATGCGATGTTAATTGAGACCATAGGAGTAGTGATGTAAGATTTAGATCATGATGTAAAATTAAGATCATGAGAACTATTTATTTATTTTAGAACTATTATTACAAAAGAATCTTCCTAGCTCGTACAGATTTTAGTAAATTATAAGCATTCTTAAAAAATCAATATACTGATATCAAATAATTAGCAAATATAATAATACTTAAATATTATAATATTTAATTCAATTGGATTGCGAACAAAAATAAAAACAGTATCAATTTAAGCAAAAACAAAAAAGAAAGATTATATATCAAGACAATTAGTAACGTAAATTCAGTACAATTAGTAAGAAAAACTATCACATAAAATTAAGCGGTCTAATCACCTTCTCAAATATATCTGCAGAAAGAAAGCTATTCAATATGATAGAAATGACTATGGACATCTTTTTTTTATACACAAACCAGGGAAATATCAGCAAGCTACATGTTGTATCAATTAAGTGGCTCAGATAGCTCTGCATGCGCTACACAGCACAGCAATAGCTTGAGAGTAGAGGAGAGAAGAAATGGCTTATCGTGAAGACTAATAACAAGGGCAAACTTTGGTCCACAACATCCACTTCGCATAATATTCTCAAATATTCTACAAAGCCAAACTCGCCCGTACAAAACTCCACTCATACATAAAATGATATAAATTACCAATTAAAATAAAATCCCGTGCACTAGATGGTAAGCTCCCTTCCAACCCATAAAAACATATAGCTCAGAACCCCACCTCCCGACATGTGTTCATTATTTCGAACGCTTCACAAATATATCTTCACAGAATGCCCATCCAATAATCCAATTACATCCCCATTCACAGTCACTCCGTTATAAGCTCTTCACTTCTTAAACAAATCACATATATCCCTAATAAAAGAACTTCTCATACACCACAATATGTGAGACGAAATTTAGTAAACCAAGTCTGTCCACTATAATTTTCGTCTTCTTTTCAGACTACGTAGTTGGAATTGCATTTCAATGTGTTTTGTAAATATTCGTATAAGCCATGAAATAAATATATTCTATTAAGTTTTGTAGTACATAAGTTAGATGATAATAAAAGAAGGAGAAGACTGAAATTGTTTTTATTTTTTGATTCTTTACAAATTTTAATATATTTGAATATTTGTAGTTCTAGTTGTTAAAATGAAATTAATTTCTAGATCTGTTAATTTTTAGTGTATAGGTTATATAGTAAGCTAAAATAAAAGGGAAAAGTATCTGAATTACCGCACATTCCGAAAGGGAAAAGTACTGGAAAATATAACGGTTTATATAAAAAATCATTAAAACAACAAGGATGCTTTAAAATGTCCTTTTCGTCCTTAAGTTATAAACACCAAATATCCTATGTGATATAGTAGTTCGGTCCAACGTGGGTGCAACTTTTACTTCAGAGTTCTATTTTTTTCAAGGGTAGTCAATTCTTTTTTGCCAATTCTGGACGTAAAATATTTTTTTCACTATCAATCACACTATATTATTTTTAAAATCGTAATTTTTTTTTTAAAACTTCTTTTTCTGTAGTGTAAAAAATCACTTCAAAATTCTTATATTGGTATCACTTCTTACAGCTAACAATTTACGTAATTCAATTAACTTCAGAGCTGTTTCAAAATTCAATAAAAAAGATATTTGCATTGAAAAATAATAAAACTTTGTCAATTGTAAATAGTTTTCGAATACATTTTTCAGGAATTCGGTATAATCATTTTGAAATTTCTGATATTTAAATTTGAAATTTTGTTTAAAAAAATAAACTTTTTTAATTTTACAATTCAATGAGTTCAACAAGACTTGTTATAATATAAATATCTTATATAATTTGGAATATAAAACATTCTTTCTATCCAATTGATAACGTTTTTTGTAATATATATAAAAGTGGATATTGAAAAAGTTCTAGTCATATAAGAAAAATTGTTGGATTAAATTTATGTAAATTGTGTAAAAAAAGTGATAGTTCAAGAGATAGTTTTATTAATAGTTAGTCTAAAAGTTTACTTTTAATTTTGAACAAAATTATATGAGTTTTGGTGCATTCAAATCGGTACAGCCTTTTACTTTGTTCTCCCGGGGGGGGGGGGGGGGGGGACGAAGTTGAAGACCGATAGTTGAAGACACTTCCAAACACGAAGTTATTTCCTTATACAAGACAAGTTCAGATCGGTCAGCTATTTTCAACTATCAATTAAATAACCCATCGCTTATGAGAGTTAATTCAATCACAGATCTCGGAATTTTCTTTTTTTTTTTTTTTTATTCTTATTCATTATTTATTTACAACAAAATTAATTAATTAAAACTAAACAAATTTTTTTAAAAGATCTTAAATTAGGTTGTTATAAACTAGTGACGTATAGTTGTAATTCATTTACTTTTTGACATTTCATTTAAATAATTTATTTCATAATGTGGGGATTTATAATATAAAAAAAAAAATTTTTTTTAATCTTTATTTATACGATACAAATAAAAAACAATAGAATAATATAATAGGCTACTACCCAACAAACCATGAGAATTGCATAGTTATCGCGGAAGTATCCCCTAGTAGAATGTATTTGTTCGCCGCGAATTCATATTTTATTCTTCTGCGATTCATTAGTATTATGAAAAGATTGACATCGCCGCGACAATCGTAAATTGAATCACATTAGCTTCCCCGGGAAGAAGAAAATACGAATGTTTAGAAGAATGAAAAGCGAATGTTAAGAAGAAGATAATATCTGTTTCAGTGACTTAAAATAATTTTCAATAAAATTCCTCAAAATTTAATTATTAATATTTATTTATTCTAAATATTTAATTTAAGGTTATTTTATTTTTTAATTTAATTATTATTTAAAATTTTTATAATTCAATGCATTAAAAAGTTTTGAAGTTTGTAATTAATTCGCTTTTAATTCTTCCAGGCGAACATTCGCATAAAGTGCATCCGGGGCATTTGTAAATGTTTCTTCTTGAAGAACACGTTCACGCTATGGTTTGTTGGGTAATTTAATTATAATATGCAATACTATACATTTTATTTATATTTTTGATTTACACATACAATTACAAAAAGGATAAATTGAGCAACATAAATAATTTAGTATTTGTTTAGATAAAGTTTTTTTGTATAAGATTTTATATTCGCAATTGAGGTACTTTGGCGCAATGCGTTCTTTAAAAATCAAAACGTCTTCGGTGTCCGCAATTCTTTTTATATGCATATCAAGTCAATTATATATTTCGGAATATTTAGCATAGTTGGGTTTATTTTGTTATAAATATCGGATAGAACAAGCCATTTAAAATAATTTATTTCAGAGGATGACCATTCAACTTTATAGATAAACGGTAAAGCAGTGTATTGTCCATTTCACATTGTGCCGGGATTTCTACTGGAATTCCTAAAGATAATTCCAATTTATCTGTAGAAGTTAATAAATATAACAGCTCACAGCAGGATTTGAATCGAAAAAGAGAAGAACAGTAAAATAAGACAACTTTATCTTCAACATCCGGTCTAATATCTACAACTGATTTACCATGAATATGAATCGATTTAATGATATTTCTAATGTAACTAACTGAAATCTCTTTTGTGCAATTTGAGTTTAAATTAGCTGATGGAATAAGTTCTAAAAAAGAGAATAATACTAATCAATTTGGATTATTTTTGAGAAAGATATGAAAGGAAAAAAAAAACAGAAAAAGATAAGAGAGGAAAATAAAAACAGAAAACAAATTATCATGAGAAGTGCGAATTGTCAAATAAAATTGTTTGCTAAGACCAAACGAAATTGGGAAAATGATTTGCACTGAATCCATTACCTTTATTTTTACACACTTAAGCACTTTTCAAATTTTTGAAAAGTGTAGTGAAATTTACGAATATAAAATTGAGTTTCGGAATTATGATAAACTGTTGTAAGTAACCAATTCTTACACATTTTTGAAAATTTTTTGAAAGAACTAAAGCTTTTATCTCAGATGGTAAGCTATTGTAATGCATAGCAGCTAGACAATCATAAATTTTTTTGTTAATAATGAGTTACTCTACTGAAGGGAATATTAACTACATTAAGATTATTAACTCCACGATCGTAAAAATTGCTCATACGAATTTGAGAATTGTCATTCTTCTTAAAAAATTTAATTAAGCATTTTTGAATGTAAAGATGTTTTAAAGGAAGAACTTTTGCCTCTTGGAATAGTGGCGAGCAATTGAAATACCTATTTTTACCGTGAATAATACGTAAGAAACATTTTTGCGCTAATAGAAACGGTTCAAGTGTATTTGAATCAGTACGACCCCAGCTTGTAATACCACACTGCAATTTTGAGTGAACTAAGGCATAGTAAATTTTTAAAAGTAGTTGCACCGAGCAGTATTTTTTCAATAAGTAAAAATTTCGTATGTACTTTAATAAATACTTATGAATTTTCCCAATTATGTACTTTCCAATTCAAATGGTTATCTATATCTACACCCAAATATTTATAGTTTTTTACAACTTCAATATCAAAACAAGTTGACGAACAACTTTGATTAAACTGTGATAAGGTACGACGACAATTATCTTTAATACATACAATACTTGGAGCAATCGGCTCCATGAAATTTAAATTTTATATCAGGGTCCAATGTATTTTTTACTGAATTTAAATTGAAAAACATTAATTTGTTTTATTACTTATTATAAGTTTATGCACCATAAACCATTCTCTAAGTAAAATTATATCTATTGCAATTTGCAATACTATTTTGTAGAGACGAAGCATTGAACAAGAGAACAGCGAAGAGAGAGATCAGCGACACCAGTGATATTACCGATGAATGGTTGCGAGAACAAAGAATTAATATAAATTAAAAATTAAAAATTCAAGAATCAAGAGTTAAAAAAAAAAATTCAGAATCTACAGAATTTCAAATTGCAATATCATCAAACGTTGGTTCAAAAAATTCTCAGGCCCCTACCTCACAAAACATATTTATGTTACATATACTCTTGAACATGGCAATCAAGTATGGTTCCCTCATTACTTGACTGATATTATACGGTTGGATTTCTAAATTTTTTTAAGTTTCGCACTTAAATTTTTTACCTTAGAATGATCCGCTGAAACTTCCACCTTATTCCTAGTATCTTAAATTTATTGATTTACAATCATAATCTGATCGCCGGATAACTGTGGTCTCCTCTTTTATCCACCACATACCCACAGGCAAAACGTTAGCTTCCGAAATTCTAGAAATCAGGTCTATTTGAAATTACTTGATTGAGCTTACAATTTATCTTATCTTATATTTTCTGATCTACCTAAGTCACGTTCTAACATAAATGAAATAAAAAATAGTGATATGCTAAGAGTTTTTTTTAATAATGTAACCAAAGCCTAAAATAGAATGAATATGGCGACAAAAATAAAATAGAAAAAAATCAATCTTCGTTACAAAGACCAAATATTAAAAGTTATAGTCCCAGTTTATATACAAAATCAATTAGAATACGAAAATGGAAGAAGAAAGGATATTTTCAAATTGCCTGAAAGCTAATTTATCAAAATATAATATTATTTTTATTTTTCCCCCATTATTAATATTATCCTTAATAAAAAATAATTAAAAACTCCAATATAGAAAGGAAATTCTTTTGTTAAAACTCTTTCTATAATTAATTTTGTTTTGCTGTTTTTGTTCTTTTTATATAAAATAATTTGTTCCAGCTGTTCATCCCAAACAGTTTCTTTAAATGTTACTCACCATATTGACATTCATAAAATTATTATAAATTTTTAGATAAATTTAAAAGCTTTTCATTTAACTCTCTATAATTTTAAATGGAAATAACTTTGATATATACGTACGTGTAATATAGGTATTTAATATGTATGTATACATTAATTATAGATAGAAAAAATAATAAAAAAGGTCTATATTGCTATTTAATACTATCCATTAAAATTTTAAATTTCAAAAATATGATCTTATTAAACCTAAATAATGATATAAAATTGATATCAGGAAACTATATAATACATTTGGGTTAACAGTATTGTAAATACTCAGTGCTTTGCAAGGTTACACTACTTTCCAATTGTTTTTATATCCTTATTTCATTTTTGTTTTTACTTATCTATTAGTTCTATAGCTCAGTGTGAGCCTTAATCTCGCTTACAATTTTCCTTTATTCTGATCTATCTGTGCTATTGTCCTTTATCCGTTAACTCCAATCTTTCGACAGTTGTCATCGATCTCATCCAGCAATCTTGAACTTGTATCAAATTGTAGTTGAATCTTGAACAGACAAGAAACTACAAGTTGAAGATGTAGAGCTAAACTATCCGTCTTTAGAGAAACAAAAGATTGTAAAATATTAAACAATTTTGGATATCTAATTAGGAGAACCACGTTTAATGGATTTCATTTTGAATGTGTCCATCAGAATTATTTAAATACGATCTAGAAATATTTGAAATCTTGGTTCTTTAATCATTCTGTTACTAGTTAAGTAGTAAAAAACTATAATTTTGCAAATTGACGCTGGCTTGAGATCAAACTGGTAACACTGCGTTGACAGGAAATTTTTGTAAATTTATTTATCTAATAATAGAATTCGGCCCTATGCCCTACGAATGGGGTTACAGAACTATGATAGATAATCGAATGCTTAATTATGTTAAAAATTAAATCAATTTGAATATTTAAAACAGAACTCTCAGAGTATTTACAATTTTAGAAATAAAATATATTTCTACAGATAATGTTTTAAAATAAGTTTATAAGAAGTACGTTCAGTTATGAGACTTTGCATTTCCTTGGATAAACTTTAAAAAAAATAACTTGAATATGTTTCACTATATTTGGAACAAGTCACATATAATCTGAATCAGTTTGCCAACAAGAAGTTTTCAGAAAATTTAAAAATAGAAAATATCTATCTAGTTATCTTTTTCAGAAAATTTAAAAATAGAAAATATTTTTCACAAAGAGCGTAGAGTGTTAAAATAGAGTATGTACTCAACATTTTTCTACTCATTCATAAAATATTTCATCGAAATAATGACACTCAATATAATTTTCTTTTTTGTATTATATATGAAAATATATAAATAAAAATTAGATCAATCTAATTCAAACATTTTAATTGTTTGTTGGTGAAATATGATAATCTCAAATTCAGTCTGCAGTACGTAATAGACCGTCCCTGTGTAAGAGTTGTAGGGTGGCTACCCGAACCAGTTAACATTTTCAAAAACGGTAATAGAGGTAATTGATTTTTCTTTATTTATTCATCTGTCAAATAAATAAATCATTTATCGTTTCTCAAAATGATGACTGGTTCTGGTAGCTGCCATACAACTACTATAGTCTTCACAAGAAAAAAATATATTAAAATTCAAAATCCTTATAGACCTTAAATTTGTACTTTGGTACTGTATCGAAAAGAAAACAAAGGCGTTTGTTTTAATCGTTTATCAAGTCATATAGAGTGGTCCTTTTGACTGCAGTTGCTTTACAACTCCTACACAGAAAAGAGAAATTAAAAATGTGTTTATAACTTAGCGTTACGCATCTTACGGGTAAGTTTTAAAAAAACATATATCCTTAATTAAGGACTAAAAGGTCATTTGAAAGCATCCTTGTTGTTGTTTTCGTATATAAACCGAAAAACAACGGTCTGATAAATATTTTATCGTTCATTTGATGCTAATAAGTGGTGTCCTTGTAAAGTCCTTATGTAGTTTAAAATTGAAAATTTTTGAAAAAAACAATCTCTTGTATATTTTTTTTAAAATCAAATCAATCAAAGTTTTACTAAAAAACCCAATATTTATACATTGTTAAAAATCTCTCTTGTTTTGCTATAACTCGTACGTATATATTTTATGTCTATATCATAGTGTAGTTTTGAAGTATGTATAAAAAATAATTTTTTACTTTTGACATTTTCTTCTATAAAACTAGGAATGTGCATTTCACGAAGTAACAGACTTCTAAAGTAAATGTCAGACTAGCGTATAACCAAATCTCTGTATTTTCAAGGAAAACTCGTGTTGCCACCATTTCAAAAATATAATATATCTTTAATGATACGAGTACAATCAGTATGTTAAGAACAAAAAGGACATTTCAAATCATCATTGTTGCTTTAGGGTTTTTGTTTATAAACCATTATATCTGCTGATCTATTAGATATATTCTAGTAAGATAGCAATCTGAAAAACATTTATTAACCGCATTGTAACCATAATTTAATGGCAACAGGTGTTGCAATTGTGAGGATATTGTAGTTCAAAATTGGAATTTCTAAAAAAACAAAAACATCTTCCACACTTTTTCTTCAAAACTAGATATTTTAAGACTATCTAAGTTCCTACGCGCGTACAACATTTTCTTCAGAAGAATCAAACATTTTCATCTATTTTAAAATTTTATGAAAAAAACTCAAAACTTAAAGTTGTAGAACTCTGCACTGTCATATCATATTGTAAAAATTAAACGAAATTCAAATTTTCCTGTATTTTATGATTTGTTAAGTAAAGTTTTTATTCTCTTCTTTATCAAATATTTTCATCCTGCCTATTTTCAAATATTGTTATTTGTACTTGATAGCAATAACTACTTATAATCTACATTATAATATTTTCATCTGAAAATGAGTAGAAAACACCATGCTATTAAATCCGAAATTATTATCTCTATTTAATCTACTTTTTTGTATCCACATTACATGAATACATGAATTTCAAATTGTCTTCATATTTTGTGTCCTGATTTTTATTATTTTTTTTTTTTTATATACGAGTAAATATACATATGCCTATCACATTAAGCAATATATCATGTAAATAAATATTTTTATTGATGTTTATCATAAAAATAAAATAAAACATAAAAATATAAAGTTATCGTATTAATAAGGATTCCTATTAAAGGACATTTAAGATTTAAACTTTATTATCTGAAAAGAATTGCTTAGAAAGTGGTTTTTTATTTTTATTTTTAATTTTCATACTGGTTCTTAATTTTAATAAATTTGAAATTGTTATTAAGTAAAAATTATCCTGTATTATCCTGATTTAATGAAAAAAGAATTCAAAAAAGAAAAATAACTGTTTAATTTTTTTAGCTTTCAGAAACACTTTTATTTGTAAATTCAAATTTTTTTCTTTATGAAAATTTTTACATTTTAGCATCACTGTTGATTGCTTTTGAAATTAAATTTAGTTTATAGTAAAGAAATTTAATGAAAGTAAAAAGAAAAATTTACTAAATTGAAAAATGAAAGTAAAAATTAAATTATAAAGAAATTTTCTTTTGTCAAGTTTTCATCAAATTTCAGATAAAATAAAATTAATCAAAAGGATTTGTAAACTACAAATTTAGAAACATTTTTCTGTCTTAGAAAATGTGGAGTAGCTTCAAGATACAGAAAATCTTTTTCTTTCACCTAGACTTAATGTTGAAAATTGTTTTTACTTGAATGAGATTAAACGAAATTGAAGACTAGTGAAAAACTTAGAGAATTTTATCGGTAGACAAGAAAATTAAAAGAAATTAAATTTGTAAAATTTTGTTTTACAAATACAAACATAGGTAGATCCTTCCCAACTACAATAAATAAGACTAAACATTTTATGAATGTTTAAAATCGTTTTTTCATATGCACAGTGTGGCTTTAGGACCATGTTCTTTGACCACTTAACAACAAACCGACAAACAACAACAAAGAGGTCACTCGAGTCGTGCCATCAAAAAGGGTACAATTAGCTGCCAATTGATTTTTTCTAGAAGCAATTCGAACCGTCACTACAGCCTTGCTATCGAATGACAATCTTACCAAATATCTAAGGATGAAATTTTATATAAAACAGAAACTCAAACTAAAATATAGATAAATGTACTGTTTTATAGTCCTCAAATGGATTTTACCAATAGTGGAATACAATTTTATTTTACAACCAGATACTGAAATATATCTGGATGCATAGAATATAACTGAGGAATTGTACAAAGCAGATATACACATTCAAAGTAAGTGATCAAAGTTTTCAAAATAAAAATCTGCGGAAAATTAAAAGTTACTCATGATATGTTCGCAATGAAAACTTATTACGAGATCTCAGGATTGCAGAAATATAAGATAAAATAAATAAATTTGCAAGATAATGTGATAATGAATCTTGTAAATTTAAAAGCAACATAACAATTAAAGTTACATCTGTTTAAGTTATTCTGTTTTTATCACTATGTCGTTTAAGGAAACATTAACAAATTAAATATTTAAATCCAGCCTAATCCTGTCCAAGGACCAATGAAGATACTTACTACCTTGAAGTGGAAATGCTTAATTATTTCAATGTTCGATTTAGTTGTTATTGTATCACACGATAACTAGTGAAAAATGGTAAAAGAAACATATGAAGACCTTGAAGCTTGATGGATAGAAGGCTTGAAAACGAATTTAAAGAAGCTGTAAGTGAACGACTGCAAAGAACGAGATTGAAATAGCGAATATTCAACATTTGTTGGGAGGAAGGTCAATGGTGATTTTTATACTCTCATTGTAAGAAAATCTTAAAACTATAGGTCCACAAAAAGTGAAGAATTGTATTTCTAATATAAAGCATTACCTAAAGTCCGGAATTTTAATCTAGCTAATAGAAAAGAATGTTGATAAACTATATAATATTGATGTTAATGATTTGAATAAAAAAAATTTAAGTTTCGCCTAACAATAGTCATATTTATCTATCTTCTAATGCAGTTAAAAACAACATGTCATGTACTTTTGCCTTTAGGAATATTTATATTGATGAACGTTTTTGTGCTGTTAATAGTATCAAATCTGATGCCATTGGCCCTAATTTGATACCTCCTGAATTTCTTAATCTGATTCTTCCAGAGATAAGAACATACATCACACACATTTTCAACTCTACACTAACTACTGGATTTTATTTGGAATTTGGAAAACGCATTATGGAAAAGCGATAAAATTATTCCTATACCTAAAAAAGATAACCCTACCGTTGATGATTTCAGAGATTAGTATACTACCAAGTTTATCCTAAAGTTTTGAATTCATAAATAAATTTCAGTCAGGATTCCGAAAGTCACACAACACTTCATCTGCGTTGCTTGAAATCACTGACAACATGTATATTGAAATTTATAAAAAGCAGGCCATTATTTTGCTTTTTCTAGACTTCTCAAACGTCGTTGTAAACCATGAACTGCTTTTTCACAAACTAAGAACCCAGTTCAATTTTGATGCATCTACTGCTTTTCTCTCAAATAATAATTATTTGATTGATAGGAAGCATTTTGTATACATTGACGAAGTTATATCCAATTATTTAACTCCCCATTGGGTCCTTATAGGGCCTTTTCTTTTTAGTCTTTACATTAACGATTTACCACTTTGTTTATCGAAAACCATGTGCTGACTATATGCTGATGATGTTCAATTGTATATTAGTGGATCCATTGCTAATATCAATAGATGCATAGCAAAAATTAATGATGATCTTAATGCAATTCTGTTTTGGTCGAGAAATAATGTCCTAATATTAAAATGCATCGAAATCACATGCAATGATCATATTTTCGCGAGATATAGATACATCAAATTTGCCCAAAATCAAAATGAATGGTAAAGTTTATCAATATGTTGATAGGGCTTAAAATATTGGGATGATCTTCAATAATACTTTAATTTGACGAGACCACATTAATCCTATTTCCAACAAGGTCTACCCTAACTTACGCAAATTATGATTCTAAAATTCTATCTAATGCATGTACATATTTTGTAAAGAATACACGTTACTAGAGTATTAAAGATGTGTCAAAAATAATACTTAGCTTAACATTCGATAGCCTTTTAAAGTTCCGTTATCTTTGGTATATGAAAAAAATTATACTCAATTTATTGCCTGAATACTTAAATGATAAGCTAGTCTTTGGTAGATCACTTCGTAACTTAAATTTAGTCATCCCATGTCACAAAGTTCACATCAGACATTTATCGTATTTTGTTCGAGTTGCTAATATAATGCCGAACTATATTCGTTGTGTCAGTCGATACAAAAATTTTGTTGAGCTCTGAGAATAGTTTAAAAATAATGCGTAAGATAATGGAATCGATAATTAATTATTATTATTATTATTTTATTTATTGCCTTAATGTATTTGTACAATATGTTTAATTTGATATATATTAATTCTATATTTCAAAAGTTTATATTACTAGAATATTTACACCTTTGATTTGTAATTATTTAGTTAGACTAACTTGATTTAAATATTTAGAATAAATTTAATTTGCAAAGGACAAAATGGCAAGTAAAAACCTTTAATTATTATTTTATGCTAATATGCAACCTAATGTAAACCTTACCTAAGTCTTAACTAAAACGTCTATTAACTAAAATTATCTTTACTAAATCTTTATCTACTATCGCTCTTATAAGCGGATTTTCGGAATTGTAACAGCTTTCAAAAAAAGTAGGTGCTGTTTTTCGAATTTTTTAATAGTATTAGTGTTTGCTAATAAGTGCAATCTGCTTGTGGAGAATTAATTGAATCGATAATTAATTAATTTAATTTCAATCAAATTTAATTTTTCTAATTTTTCATTTTTAATTTTACTTTTAATAAGTTTTTTTATTATTTTTAGTAACTTTTAATTTAATTTTTTTTCTTTTTTCCTTTTTATGTTTTTCTAATTTTTCTTTAGTTTTAATTATTAAAGCTTTTTGTTTATTTTTTTCTAGTTGTAAAATTTTTATTTGAATTTTGTTTTTGTTATAAAATATATAATTTTTTTTTTTTTCTTTTTTGTTCACTATAACTGTGTGTGTGTGTAAACTAAATTAAACCAAATAAAACTGAATTGAATATTGTAATTGTATAGTAAAATTAGTCTTGTTACAATTTATATAAATTAAATAATACTATTCACCTACTAAGAAAGTTTTAAAAATTTTCTATCTCGCCTTCTTTATTGTACCGGCAGCAGTTAAATAGAATGCCCAGCTTGACAGATTTCAGTGAAAGTTACTGTATTATTTTTAACCAAACCGCGATTTCAATCTACTCTTACAAAAAAACTTTTTGCAGGCTTTTATTGAAGCTTTTATTGAAGTTTTGGAGTGATATTATCGATTTTGCCTGGTAACAGTTCTTTTATAACCTAACCGAGGATGTTACCATGACCATATGATCTGAAATCCAGCTAGCGAGCTTCCTTATGTCAAATTTTAGAAAATTATTGAAATTATTGAACGTTTATCACGTTATCTCGAAAAGTCCTTATTTTTTTTATAAATTGACTAATATTCAAGAAACTTGATCGGATTATCATAATACTGTTACAAAAAAATGTAAAACGGTAAATTCCAAAAATTATTTATCAAATATGTATAATAATCTATAATTCCAAATATATTGATAAGCCGAACACATAAATATTAGCAGTATTTCATAAAAAATATTTACACAATTAATACACAAACAAACATTCTCATTTTCCAGGAAAAAGGAAAACCCAAACAAAAGAAAAACATTAAAAAGAATCTTCACAAATTACATGGTGTTAATATTCTGTATGTAATCGTTGATTGGTAGGTATAATGTGACTTTCAGAGAACGAATGCGAAAAAACGAAAAATATGAGTCCACGATATCAAATACTTCTGGACCATTAAAATGATATAATAATAAATCAAAGTTGTAAATAATTCATTGGAATGGGGTTTTGTAGGAAGAATTTTGTTTTAGTCAATTTAGAAGATTTCATGAGGATATGCGAATTTCTCTTCTAAAATCATAAATAACGTATATAAAAACTATAACATTTGAAATAGGTACATAGGATATAATAATTTTATTTCCTTTTTTGTTTCCTTATCAGAAAGGATATTCATGTGGAATTTTTTATTGCTTTTATTGAATAAATTCCGATGTCAATGCAGAATAATTAACTAAAATAATGAAATTTTGGTACATCAGATCAGCTCGTAATGGATAGAGTGTGTGTAAGATAAAGTTATTTTTTCCATTTGAAATTATAATTTAAGTGAACTAAAACGAATAAAATTGATATATAGGTTAGGAAATTTTTATGTTTTCTTGTAAATATTGCCAATTAAGAAAAGGTGGTAGAAACCTATTCCCAATTTAAATCCTATTGCTAGTAACTTTGGTACTCTACCTGTTCGTATATTAAGAACGATACTTCAATTTTTATTACATAAAGTGAAACGAGCAACATTTTCCGTATATTAATTATCAATTTCTTTGTACATCAACTAATTAAATATATATTGGGACTAAATTACAATTATTGGGAACTTATAGTTTCATTAAATTTAAGTTAATATCAAATCACAATCAACCAAGTAGTAAAAAAATTGGAAGGAGTATTTAGTTCTTTAACTATTTTTTATTACCTTGCTTTCTCTTCGGTTTGTTTGTTTAATGCCCAAATATATAGTTCAGGACTCGATGACAGTGCAATATTATCACGCTTTCTTGTCTCGTCTTCGAACTAATTTCTTCTAGTGCCATACAGATTTATTACCCCATTCAGATTGTCCTGAAAATTTTGTGATTGTGAATTTTTTAATAGGTATGAAAATACTTGTAAGGTTTAAAGTGAAAAACGTTGGTCGCATGCAATATCTAAATCGATTATGGTGTTATTATTGTAATAATTGATTTATTACAAAGAAATTACATTTTTTTTTAAATTGTTTAAAAAAGTTGTTACTAAAAAATTGATACGCCTACGCTTACATAGCCCTAAATATTCATTTGAATGTAAAACAAAGTGGTATCTGCAAGATTACTTAAAATAATTTAAACAATAATTATATGATGTTGCTACATAAACAATTTTTTATAGATGCTTAATTTTCCAAATTATTGCACTTATAAATAAAATTCTCAGATATGAATTTCGACATTTAAGAAACGGTTGAACTTTTTAACTTTGTTATTTAAAACTGCATACATAACTCATTTTCCAAAAAATGTTAGTTAGAAATTCATTATTCTAATTTTTCTTTAATCTTAAAATTTTGTTTTGTTGAAAAATATGCAACTATTCCCCCCCATCGCATTTAATAAATTATTATATTGGACTTTTTCTATAAAAACTTACCTTACCTATATTATAACAAAACACTTATAACAGAATACCCTAACTATTTCATTATAAATTCTATGATGGGCTTTCAAAATCATTTTTTACCAAAAATGACATGAGCCCAAAAATGTAATGCATGATTTAGGTTCCTTCTTCTGTAAAAACAATATAAGTAAATTCCATCTATAAATCATTATAAAAAGTATTGATAATAATATTATAACTGAATCATTTAGTAAGTTAAACGATCAAACAAAATAAAAATCGGTACTGTAATCATTACAAGAATAGTAATTGTTATGACAAGGCACATTATTTTACATCTTTGACTTGTACATGTTTTTAGCAATATTGAATTATGATAACACATTACCATTTTTTTGATTATGCATCACTACACTTAAAACTGAATGAAGGCGAAGTTTTTAAATGGCAGGACGTAAGATAGTTGCGGTACACTAAAATACACTAAACTTTCTTTCCGTGTAATTAACGGTATGTGTTGGATGAGTATCAGACTTACCATTTTTGAATAATAGCTGTACAAACTTAAAAGTTTGCTTTTAACAACTGAAATTTTTGTAAAAAAACGTTGATTATCTCGAAAAAGTTCGTTAATTTTTTTTTATTGTTTTGATGTGTTACATCATCCCTTACATCTTTTTCATATACTGTAGGGTTGCTCTAGTTTCAATTCCTTCGTAGCTGTAGTCATTATGCTTTAGATATAATTTTTCTAATTCGATTTTTTTTAACCCTTTGTGGCCTAGGTTAAATTTATAGATAGACCCCACGTCTTGACAAATTTGTTCTTAAAATACTCCAAGGAATCACCCCTTAAAATATTTTTGCTGTAAACCTTTATACTAATAAATGAATTAAGAAAAAAAAGAACTATACCTTTCTTAGGACGAGGAAATCCTAATCCAAAATTGCAACTCTAAAAATTTTACACCGATACAATGTCGATCTCAAATGAAAAGAGAAAAGACTTAATTAATCTTCTGCTTTTAATCAGGCAAAAAGTTCATGATTTTTATAAGATTTTGAAAATTTCCAATATAGAAACAATTCTCTACCAGATATTGAAGAACATGATGAAGAATGTTAACAATAATTCTAGATTCTATTTAATTTTTTATTGTTAAAATTTTTATTTTTTATGAACGTATACATATATGTATGTATGTAAATATTTATTTATTGACCAAAAATTTATAAACAGACTAAATTAATTGAAGAGTTTGAAGTAAAATTCAAAGTTAATTTTATTTTTGTAGTCACAGAAAAAAATAGATTAGTCTTTTGAATTAAAGCTTATTTATTAAAATTAGTTAATTTCACTAATTAGGTAACAGAGCCATTTAAATTACCTAATATATTAGTAACTTTGAATTTTTTTACCTAAACTATTAGGTAAACAGCTATTCAATTTACCTAATGCAATAGTTGTTTTTTATTTGTTTGTTAGAAACAAAAAAAAACACCTAAAAGAGTAGATAAATTTCTAATTCTTTTAGCTACACTTTTAAGATCAAACTAACTAATTTAAAATAGTAAAAGCAACTAATTAAAATAGTAGGTTGAAATTCAACCATTTTTTTATGTAAATTGTACTATTTCTTTAAGTGGAATAACTAATTTTTTTTTTATGTACTTTCTCAAAAATTAAAAAAAATAATATTAATTTTGTTTACATTATTTTTTTAATCAAAATTTGAAAATGAAAAAAAAATGTTTTTTATTTAATAGTTTGGTCATAGCAGTATAAATCACATTTATAGTAATATGCTGACAGTCAAATGAAAATAAGTTAGTTTTTTTTTGTTTTCGATTTCTTAACAGTTATGGCATCTCTAATAGATATAAAAAGCATTGATTTTCTATATGCAACACATAAAAATTTAATCCAGTTTTTTCTTCCTCCTGAAAAGTTGATTTTTTTGACTTATACTCCTTAAAACATCAGCCTCCATAGAATTGCTTTTCTCCATATTATAATACATGTAAATTTAACGTAGACTTGAGATTTGCTTAAATAAATTTATTTTCTATTTATGTTAATTTTATTTTATAATATTTCGTTTAATATACATATATATGTACATACATATATAAATAATTATATTCATAAGTATTTGAAATAAAATAAAGAATTATTCTTTGGTATGATATTTTATTCTATAAAATGATAATGCATACTTTCACAACACCTAACAACATTGACTAAACAAATTTTTTGTACAATAGAAAATTCAGACTGAAAACTATAACATTATTATTTACAGATAAAGCAAATTCTATGAGAACTTCTTAAATGGTATCGTATCAGTCACTGAAACTTGTATTGCTGAAATTTAACAAAATCAGAATAAAATTTTTTAGTTGAATACAGATTCAAAATTTATGTACGAGTGCTGATAGAGTTTTGTAATTAATTGTAATTTTTTATAAAGAAATTCTTTCACCTAATTTATTTAGAAGCAAACGAATTGTGAAAACGAATTAAAATATCTGTTTGTACAATTCGGTTAAGCACATGCTCTGAATATTTCTAAAGCTTTTGATCGAGTATAGTGTGAGGAAGTATTATCCAAATTTCAAGTTATATGTCGGGATTCTTCTACTCTCAAATGTATTGAAAGTTCCCTTTTGAATCGTACGATTCGAGTCTTAATTAAAGGATCTAGCTCCGATAAATTCCAAAAAATGAAATAGCTTAATGAGATTTAAAAAATCGAGTCGAGGTTAATACTTTCATAGCTCAGAGCTGTATATTATTTTCAAAAAAAATCCAAATTTTTTAGCTCGATCTCACGTTCCAGGATGATAAACTACAACGGTTTAAAACCTTAAGCATTTAAAATACCTCCATAATTTTTTCATCCTTTTCTGTTTTACATTATCTGGCTGATAGAACTGCAAATACAAAAAAGTTATTTAATTAAATCAAGAGTTTTGCAAATTTTTAAAATATATTTTTACCAAAAATAATTCCACTTTCAATTGTATTCTGTTACCAACCACTGTACTACAAAACTTTTACTTCAATTAAATTAAAAGATATTATTTTTATTACAACAGATTTATACTGATTTAAAGCTAACAATTGAAGTTCAAAACTATAAATTTCATGCAAAATTATAATGTCAAATTTATTCTGAATGATAAACAAAGTTAAACAATAAACCTGTCTTTTTTTTATAAACTATTAAAAACAATTTTAAAATTTTCAATTTTAAATAATTAATATTAAATTTTATGGAAAAAATTCATTTAAATTTTTCTTGAAATAAAAAGCAAACAAAATGAAAACCGTCAAAGAGAGAAATTCTTTAATGAACATTTTTTTAATATTAAACATTCTTTTTTTTATTTTCTCAGAAAAAAAACCGATATTTAATTTGTAAAGTTTGAAATTAGAATGAGTTATAAATATCAAATGAAAAAAATTATGACAGAAAATTAATGTTTCAATAAAAATAGGGTTTGCTTTGTTTTTTGCAGGATGTAATATTTGATTTTTAAAAAAGAAAAAAAATTATTATCATATAAATTATATAGTATTATCATCATCGGTTGGTATTGGTACTACAGCTCATCAAGCTTTGGCTTTATTCACAACTGATTCTCATATGGAAATATTGTGCACTATGCTATATCGACTAGCCAAATGACCATCTGGCAAATGCCCTACATTCACTTATTGATTCCAATTCTTCGATGATTGTCCTTAACTACGTCTTACCATTTTGATCTTGGTCTGTATTTTGCTCTAGTATTACATACCAAATTGTATTCAATATTCTTTTTGACAACGTTTCGTTACTCATATTTTCATCATTAATAAAAATATTAGAAGATAGAAAATTTTAATATTTTCGCATTCTGCAGTGAAATGGTACTAAATTGTGATAACTTATTAATGTGTTTTCGTCTTCGTTAAATTTATTCTATATCCATTAAACATTGTTGGCGATGATGTTGTGGTGATTAAACAGCTACTGATAATATTTCTTGTTAAAACTATGAATCTCGCCCTGTACAGATCCGGATAAATGCATTGATTTTCTACATACCAATGAACATTCACTATTATATATGAAGAGTTTTTTGATTGGAAACGTTTATTCAATATTGAGGCTTACGATCACGATTGTGTAATTTTACATGACTCATTTTTAAACAATTCCTAAGTCAGGAATTGTATTTTATTAGTTAGAAGGCTTGAATTACCCTCAAATGATCTTAAACAAGAATATGAAACATTCTTTTTGCACCTGACATACCCCATATTATAAAAGACAAATCCATCAAGGATTGAATACTTGCGGGCTAATTATGTAATGCCATATTCGCAAACTACATCGTTTTATCAAAATTTCCAACCAGCTTAGAGAATATGACTTCTATTAGATTAAAAATTTTATTTCGGTTGTACCACAATGCTTTTTACCGTTCTATGCGTAAATCATTACTATCACCTTTTATCTACCTTCCTACCCCAAAATTGTTATCAAACTTAACAAATTTTATTAGATCAGATTTTATCAAGCATGGCTCTTAAATATTTACTAGTCTTTATTTCCCGTTACCATACATAATAATTATGAAATTTAAACATCACTCTCTCTTGGTAAATAAATTTTCATTTTAAATTCCTTTTATTCAATATCAATACACAACCCACTTTATTTCTTGTAATACCTATCTGCCTACCTATAAATCTACAATCACTTTTCATTCTAATAATAAAAATTTAGATTTTGTTTAAGACTTTTGTTCAGTTAAACTTTTTTTTTACTCTCATAAATTTAATGTTTTAAAATTGTCAATCAAAACCACCTACGTTAATTTGTCACCACTCACCATCTTAAAAAATTATTTTAGCAATTTGCTTTTATTAAAAATGAAATAATAAAAAAAAAAAATTTTCGAATGTGTATATTTTCCGAGCAAAGTCAGTGGAAAATATTTCTATAGTGGTTTTTATACGGTACATTACTCTCATTTTCTTTTCTTTTCTGCACTTTTATAACAAGGGTGGGAAGTTATTTTATTGTTGTTAATTTTATTTTTGTTATTGATGAGATTAATTTAAAATCAAAAAAATTTTCTTTATTTAGGTAACTCCCTTGTTCTGGTAATAACACATATGATGGGGTGTTATTAAATTGGAAAAGTAACAAAAGAAATTTAATATGAAAAAAAAATGGAGTTCAAGTAATTTGATTCGATCAGGTAATTTATCATGATTTCTGTCAAAAGCAAATACCTCAAATTTGCGTTAATTTTTATTTATTATTGTTTGTATACAATTCTTTTGATTAAGGAAGTTAAATTACAATTTTAAAGAAAAACAATTTAAAAACGGAAAGGAAAAATGATTAAAAAGAAATTCATTTTCAATATCACAGTCAGTTTCATAAATATTTTTTATTCACTAATTAATTAATATTAATTTGTTAAACTGGTCTTATATGAACCAGCCAATAATTTAACACTTGGTGGTTGTGTTTAAATGGCAAATAACAATTTAAGCTCATCCAGTGACTTACAATAAAAAAATTATAATTTTGTTCTTAAAATCTTTCTCCCTCGATTAACAGTATTGAAGAAATTGGTTCAAAAATTATGTAAGTGATAGATGACAATTCGTGAAGCTTTAAAAACTTAAAAGTAAAAAGGAGGATGTTAACTACGGTGTAATACAAAGAAACTCGCTAGGTCCAACACTTTTTCTGTGTTATGTAAACGAAATTACCAAACTTGAGCTGAATGGGAAAATATTTGTGTACGTTGATGACTTAGGCATTGTGTAGCCCGAGAATAACTATGAGGAATTGGAAAGTCAAATCAACCTAGATAATGAAATCTTATTTAAAGTAATCAACAAATACAAATTAACTGTTAAGGCAAATAAAACAAAATATATGTCATTGAAAGCACAAATCGGACAAAATTGCAAATTATTCTATAATATTATTCAGAAATTTGATAACTTTAAATATCTTGGTTTGATAATTGACAGTGATATTTTATGGAATGGACGTACGTCATTGAAGTTATGAAAAAATGTAGAAGAGCAGCAGGAATATTCAAAAAATATCATATAGTTACTACATACATAGTATACATACTTTAAAAAAGTCACTATGTTACAGTTTATTTCACTCAAATTTAGTGTATGGACTAATAATATAGGAAACAAGTTCGCTGCAGAATTTAAAAAAAATCCAAACTTTGTAAAATAAGGCTATAAAACACCTTTGCAATTTAAATATTAGAACGTCTACTTACTAACAGTTTACATGAGAAACTTAAGATCTTAATGCTACAGTATCAAATAAAATTTTACAAGTCATATATATATATAAAATAGTACACCAACAAATAATCACCAACATAACATTTCAACAAGGTTTAGAGGTTCATCAACATAATACAAGAAATGCGTTTGATTTTCGAGAAAGAAGAGGTCTAAGCAACATTTATAGTACATCAGTTAATGAAGATAATAAAATACACACTACAATTAAAAATAAAGATTATAAAAAAATACATAAAAAAAATTTTAATTAAGCAAATTATTACGATTTTCTTTTGTCTTTACTACTGAATTAAAGGGAAACTAAACTAAAAAATTAAGGAAAAAAAAATTTTTTTTTAGAAATATTTGCCTTCAATTTAAGCGTACTAAAACTACAAAAATAAACTTTAGAATCGCAGCTTGATATAATGCTTTAATAGCAAGTTATGATTAATTACGGAAAAAGCAAATTAGCCGAAATTCTAGGAAGTCTTAAGATGAGATTAAGAGATTTGGTAAAAAGTTCGGCTAATTTGCTTTTTCCGTAATTACAATCATAACACTTGCTATGAAAACATTATATCAAGCTGCGATTCTAAAGTTTATTTTTGTAGTTTTAGTACGCTTAAATTGAAGGCAAATATTTCTAAAAAAAAGTTTTTTTTTCCTTATTTTATTTTCGACTTTTTAGTGAAAATATTTTTTTAATGAAAAATAATATATTTTCAAAGAACAACATATACAATCAAATGGCACTAAAATTCACTCTAACGCAATTTGGTTATTATTGCTCATACTTCAAATGTGTAATTATATTTTATATTACTGTAACAAATTTTATAAAAATATGTAGGTATATTTTTAAAAATTTTTTTAGAGATTTTTGATTAGATACCTTTGAATTTTTTAATTTACGTATTAAAAAATTTTCACCAATAAAAAATTACGCACTTTATAAAAAGAAACCCTGTTAAATTCAAAAAATATTTGACGTCAAATCGTAGATAAAATCTGAGAAAAAGTCTGAAATGTAAACACTCATCCGACTTTATCTACGTTAAAATTCGATTTTGTCCGACGTGTAAACGCTGCCTAAGCATAAATTGGCATATAAAAGTATAATATATACATGCATAAATCGAAATTAAACTTTTTTTACATTCGAGAAGAGTAATTTCTAACTGAGTGATAGATAACTGATACTTGATAGGTTCAAATATTGTTTTCTTCCATAAATAATGTTTGCATTTTATTTTCAATTAAACTAAGCCATATGATTATGTATGTAACAAATGCAAGTCCTATATAACACATGTACGTACATTTACATATACTTAGTGAGAGAAAGAGAAATAATAAAAGAAAGAGATTAATAAAAGAAACCAAATTAAAAACACAAAAAAAAATATAATGAAAATTATGATTGAAAATAATTGAAATTGAAATATAATTGAAAATAATTGAAAATGATTGAAATATAATGATAATGATTTGTATTGCACACATTTTTATTATATTTTTTAAATTTTTTTTGTTTTTTTTTCTTACCCATAGAAATGTTAATAAATACAGTGAATTTAAAGAGAAACCAAATTTTAACTTTATCAAATATCCATATTCCATTATTAGTACACATGATATTTAAATTTCACCTTTGTTGAATGCAAAGAATATCTATAATCTATATTAACAAGAATATACACTCCCATTTTACGTAAACCTAATTTTTAAGAAATACCGAACTGAGCAAAATATCATTAGTTAAAAGAGGTAAAATTTACATTTACTTATCGTATACCAAATTTATTATGAGAGAGAAAAGGTGCAAAATAGATGTTTGCTGTTTGCTTTATTCTTTCTCCTATTACTCCGCGTGGTAGCATAGGGCTTCGATAGTGAACCTCCATTCCTCTCTGTTGAGTACTACTTCCTTAATATCGTCCCAGGTATAATTGTTGACTGTTAATTCTTGATCGATTGTGCGTCTCCATGTGTTGTATGGTCTGCCGGGTCTCCTTTGTCCTTGTGGATTCCACTCTAGAGCTCTTCTTGCTATATCACTTTCTGATTTCCTTAGTGTATGACCTATCCATTTCCATTTTTTCCTATTTATCTGTCTGTTGATAGGTTCTTCTCCAGTTATCATCCATAAATCTTCGTTGCTAATTCTTGCCGGCCAGAATATTCTGCATATAATTCTCAAGCACTTGTTGATGAATACTTGTAGCTTCTGTTTGATTCTGACCGAAGTGAGCCATGTTTCACTGCCATATATTAATGTTGACTTAACACATGCTCTGAATATTGTTAGCTTTGTTGTTCTCGATATTTGGTTGCTCCGCCATATCTTCATTAGGCTCCCAAATGTTCTTCTTGCCTTATTTATACGGCTGTTGACATCTTCTGTTGCACCTCCTCTTGATGTTATAATGCACCCCAGGTAGTTGAATTCTTCTACGTATTCTATCTGTTGTCCACTCACTGTTATTGGCTCACTGTAACTATTGTTTGTCCTCATTGCTTTGGTTTTCTCGATATTTAATTCCAGTCCCGATTTCTTTGCTTCTTCCTGTAATCTGTTGACTTTGTTCTGTAGGTCCCTTTGATTTTTTGATATGAGGCATACATCATCTGCGTAATCTAAGTCTTCTAAGTTTCCGAAGAGATCCCATTCTATTCCGTTTATTCCAGTGCAAACTTCTCTTAGAATGTCGTCTAGTATTGTGTTGAAGAGAAGTGGAGATAGTGGACATCCTTGTCTAACTCCTATATTGGTGTAGAATGGATCACTGATCTTACCTCTGTGTTGAACTGTTGTCTCTGCATCTTCATACATCGCTTTGATGATGTTGATGATTTTTTCAGGAACTCCTTTCTTTGTAAGTGTTCTCCATATTGCGCATCTCTTGACTGTGTCGAATGCTTTCTTAAAATCTATGAATAGTAGATATAGTGGGGCATTCCATTCCACTGATTGTTCAACTATGACCCGTAAAGTATTTGCCTGGTCTACACAGCTTCGGTTTGGTCTGAAACCTGCCTGCTCTTTCCGTAGTATTGGTTCTAGTACTTCTTCTAATCTTTTCTTTATAATAATTGCTATTATCTTATGAATAGTATTTAGAACCGTGATTCCTCTCCAGTTGCTGCAATTTGCCAAGTCTCCTTTCTTAGGTATCTTGACAATCATTCCTTTCTTCCATGATGGTGGTATATTCTCTTCTATCCATGCTTTCCTGATGTGGGGTTCAATTGTTTTTGCGAATAAGTCAGGGTCCAGTTTGGCTATTTCTGCTGGAATTCCATCTTCACCTGTTGCTTTGTTGTGCTTCAGGATATTGATTGTAGCTTTGATTTCTTCTATATTTGGAGCTTGAGTAGATATTGGCAGTCCCTCAGTTGGGTAGATATTTGCATTGTCTCTGTTTCTTATGTCTGCTTCATTATTTGTACTTTCTTCGTTGCTCAGTTCTTGGAAATGTTCTCTCCATCTCTTTAATTGATCCTCTAAGTTTGTGATGAGCGCACCATTTTTATCTTTAATTGGTTTGTTTTGTTGTTCCGACTGGTTAGTTAAGTTCTTGATTATGCGATGCAATTCTCTCAGGTTATGTTGCTGTGCTGCTTTTTCTGCTTCTCCGGCTAAATTTTGTAGAAATTTCCTTTTATCTCTTCTTGCTGCTCTTTTTACTGTTTTCGCTATTTCTTCATATTCTCTTCTTGATGCCATCCTGTTGTTTATCATTTTCTTCATTTCACCTCTTCTTTTAATCAAGGCCCATGTGTTATCGGTTATCCAGATTTTTCTTTGTGGTTGTGAAATTCCAAGATTTTGTTCGCTTGTTTGGTTGTAAATTTCCAGAATCTCTTCCCAAGTGTATTCTCTATTATTTCTAATATTTTCTCGTAACGCCGTAACTATGTCAGCTCTTACTTGCGGATTTTTTAAGTTGTTTATATTTATTTTCTTCTTTCTATATCTTCTGCCTCTTCCTTGTTGGCTTAGTTTCATTCTGAAGTCCCCAGTTAGTAATTCATGATCGCTGTGTATATCTGCTCCCCTTCTATTTCTCACATCTAACATTGATTGTTTCCACTTCTTGCTGATGCATATGTGATCTATCTGATTTCTTGAGATCCCGTTTGGTGTTGTCCATGTGTATTTGTGGATATCTTTGTGTGGAAATAGACTCCCTCCGATTGCTAGGTCGAAAGTCTGACACAACTCTATCAATCTTTCCCCGTTGTTGTTTCTTTCTCTTCCTAACCCGTGTTTGCCCATTATCTCCTCAAGTCCATTGTTGTTAGATCCTATTTTCGCATTCCAGTCACCCATTAATATTATGATATCTCCCCTATTTATGAGTGCTAGCGTTGTTTCTATTTGTTCGTAGAAGTCATCCTTTATACTGTAAAATAATTTTTGGCGTTCTCATTATTCTCCTTTGGATTTGTTTACGTTTCCTCCCATTATTTATTTGAGTCAGGGTGGCAAAAAATGTTAGTTCTAATTTAGTTTGTTCCCTTATACGAGGATTAATTCTGATCTTTTATTATTTTAATATTTTCGTTTTAAACATTACTATTTTCGTATATATACCTATTAAAAATATTAAATTATAATTACATTACAATAATATAAAATATTATTAATATTTTTGTTATTAATAATTTGGAGTTACAAACATTATTATTTTTTATTAATTATATTAGTAAACCTAAATATTTATTATATTGGTATACGATTATAAAATAATACTGAGGACAACATCTATTTACAAATCACAGAATTTAAAGAATATGATAACGCTGTTTTAGTTAGGTCTCCTAAAAATCTTATGCATAGTTGATACAATTTAGAAAATAATATTGTTAAATATTTCAACGAAATTTTTGTCGAAATATTTTTTCAAAATTATAAACTTTATTTATTTAATTTCAGCCTACTTTTTTTGTTACTCTCTTTTGTTTACAATATTTTTTCTTTTTCTTACACGTAAAATACTTATTATCGTCTATTTCTGACAATGTTTATCAAATTTGCATATGAATTTGTGTGCAAACAAATGAATAGATACATGAGTTCATACTCTTTTTATGGATATATTTTGGTTAAATGGTTATTGAAATGGGTATTTTGTTGAATTGTAGCAAATTGAAACAAACATATAAAGTCCAAGGCAAGTTAATTAAGGCAAATATAATAAAATTAAATTAAAAAAAAAAAATAAAAATAAAACCATTCCAACGAAATACTCGCAGAGCAGCCCTTTCCCACAAATTTATAGTCGAGCCTCTTCGAACCAGAACTGTGAAATACAAAAATTCTTTCGTTAATCGAACCTCTAAACTATGGAACACTCTACCGCCTCATGTGTTCCCCCAGAAATACAACTTGTAAGTTTTCAAAAAACGAGTGAATCAATGTCTGTTAAGTGTCTGTAAACCTGTGTTACTAATTCTTTTCTATTTCTATTTCTCATCTATTCTCTTCTTATTTTCCGTATATGTTATTTATTTATTTCCTTTATACTTTCTTTTATTCTATTGCAATACCAACTGGTTAAAATTCTGCGAAAGCATCTAGGGTGTTTATTCCATTATTTTGGCCATAAAAAAAAAAAAAAAAAACTAATTAAATTTATATACATGATAAATGATTTTTCAATAATTGTTAAATTTTTCTATTTTGTCAATATTCTATATGCTTTCTTTTTTTTTTGTAATATCATATTTATACTTTCTACTTGTTGTTTACTATGGTGTATATTTAACATTTAATTTAAAATTTAAGTACTAATAATCACTCTGTATGAGCATACGCTCTTTATGATAATAGAACAAATAAATAAATAAAAATAAAAAATATATTAATGAATTATCTATAATTTTCTTCATCAGATATGCAATCTATTGTCAAATTATTTACTAAAACTTTTATAATAGATTACATGGCTTCCAATTTGCTTGATATCGTGTACATTAATATCGATCCTATAACTGATATTGGTAATATTTAAATCACTGAAGATGGTGTTTTAATGGTACACCGGATTTACATTTTCATTCCTTCTGTTTTTTATTTAAAAATATTAACATTGCATATTACTGTAAGTCATATGCGTGTCAAATGAACACATAGATGGCTTTATTATTAATTATGTAGGTATTTACTAATGTGGTAATTTGGGGCGTAACCGCTTTAAACATTCAAATACACATAATATTCGAATATGAAATATATCCGTACTTCGTAAAAAATACGGACCAACACACACTGCAATACGTAGTACAAAAACGCATTAATATATAGTTTTTAAAGGATTTTCGCAATACATCGATGCTAATTTCGCAATACAGAGTACGAAATGTTTAGATGCGAAAGTAATTTTGGGAAAGTAGCAATATACGGTAATGTAGCTAGTATAACACCATACAATACATAACTCACGCTAGCGGTTGTATACCAACTTTGATAATATGTTTTTCTATCAAATAATTATTTTATTTTACTTTGAATCGTCCATCAGTTAGGTATACGATTTGATTATTTGATAAAATTCAGGTGGTAGCTAGACCATCATGCCAAACTTTATCAAAAGCCTGAGCAGCATCGATGAAGACGGCTGAGCAAAATTTATTCATTTCAATAATTTTCTTGCTCTATTGTATTATTCACCAGCTGGAAATCCAAATTGATGTAGTGGGATTATTCTTTTATTTTTGATTTTAAGCATATTAACAGCCCAATTTTCATCAAAATTTGGAAATTTCATATTAAAGAAACTAAGTGCGCTTCAATGGGTTTATTTATTTATTTCAAAATGAATGTTGAAAGAGAGTTATCTCAGTACAGACTCTATATAAGTTTACATTTAGGCTTTTAATATACCAATATGATAATTAAAATCATAAAAATATAGTTACAAAGAATATAATAATGAAAAATTAAAATATTAGAACTACAAAAATGAAAAATAATTGAAGTAAAGAATGAATGTAACAAGCATAATGAAAAAATTGCAAAACATTTACAGAAATTAAAATTTGTATAGTGAAAAAATAAAAAATGAAAAGCGAAGAAGAAAAATTTTTAAAAATAATTGCTATGTCTTAAGTCTATCCTATAAATTTAGAAAAAATGAATTCATTATTGAGAAATTAAATATTGATGATTACTATAGCTATTTATAAATGATTCTATTAATTTTGTTGAATTTTTTTGTTTTAATTGTATATATCTAGCTTATTGTACAACTTGGTACCAGTGTATGGAGTTGTGGAAGACCCAAAATGTAAAGTTCTTATTTTATTCAGATCGAAAAAATGTTTACTTCTGGTGTTGGCACTATGTACATCCTTCCTCTGCGTAATAGTAGACATTTTATGGTTATTATCATTAGCAATATCGCATGTATATGCTTAATTAATTTCATTTGAATATAGTCCCTGACTTTTAGAAATTTATTATCTTTGTGTATAAAATCAGTTCTTTTTCTCCATTTATAATTATATAAATTTTTTATAGCTTTATTTTGTATTACTCAAATATTTTCAATATAATTTTTTGCATATAGAATAAAGAGTTTAGAAATTTTGTAAAATATTCCTGCAATTGATGATAATTTTCCACTTAGTACAACTATATGTGTATTCCATTTCAAACTTCCATCAATCCATATACCAAGTTACTTGTATTTTCCTACTTTTTCTAATTTATCATTAGAAATGCAGATGTTGAATTCGGGTGTATTACTACCAATTATAATATATTTACTTTTCATTGTATTAACACACATAAACTAACGTGTTTGCATCCATTTTTGTATCTTTTTAATCTCCGTATTCATTTTATTTTGTAATAATACATAGTTTATATATATCTTCAAATACTATGCATATATTATCGGCAAATAAAAATATTTCAGCATCTAAATTAATTTCTTGAAGACTCTCTATATATATAGCGTGAATAAGAGAAGTCCAAGAATGCTATCTTGTGGTACCACATAATTTATACTTTCTTTGTTACTTTGATTATCTTTGTACAAATTGTGTGCGACTACTCAAGTATGACAAAAACCACTTATAAGCCGATCCTCTGATTCCAAAACTGTATAATGTTTTAAATAGTATGTTATGATCAACATTATCAAATGCTTTTGACAAATCAAGAAACATTAATGATACCATTTTTTTATTTTCTTTCAGTTTTTGAACACGTGTGACTATATCAATATTTGTAGTTTCAGTACTGGACTTGATTCTAGACCCATATTGTTTATCGCTTAATATATTATGTTTCACCAAAAAGGCATGCACTTATTGATAAATTACTTTTTCTATAATTCTTCCCAAAATAAGTTCCAGACATATATTGACCGGTAATTATTAAAGTTTGCTTTATGCCCGCCTTTTAGACCAAGATTACCTTTCCGATTTTAAGTAAACTTGGTTGGAACCTTCACCATGGATCTTCATGGATTTATAAACAGTTATAGAGATTGTCCCACTTACTTCTTCTTTATAAATTTTAAATATGTGCGTTGACATATTGAACTGGTCATAGGATTTTGAATTATTTAAAGTTTTCATTATTTTAGCTATATTTGGTGTTTATTTACAAATTCAAATTGGATACACGTATTGATTTTAGTCGGCTCACAAAAAATATAATTCTTTTTTGCTAAGTTTTTACAAAGTGTTTGTTTAAATCATTCAATTTGGAATGTTTGTACTGTAGTCATCAGGGATATCTTTCAAGAATTCTACATTATTTTCTGCTTTTCTGCAGTTCTTACAAATTCGAGTTATTAAAATAATGTTAAACTTATATTTTAAGTAATAACAGTAAATGTAATTAGAATTAAATAATAGTAGAATTTGTATACTGTCTACATAGCTTTTTATATATTTTCTTCAACTCACAGAACGAAAAATAATATATCAATTCTCGGATTTCATTTCAAATGTCTTAAATTACCTACTAAAAGTCAAATTCCAATGAATTATTTATTGCCTATTGTATAAATCTTCACAAAAAAATTAAACTTTTCAAATAAAATTAAATCAAAATTTTAATTTTATCACTTTCAATTTCACAATTTTTTTTCTTTCTAATCCTTATTATATCCTTAAAACTTTTAAAGAATTCCATTTAATAACTTTTGTATTCATATTTCAATTGGAAACATAATAATTGAACAAAAAAAAAAAAATTGATAAACCTATCGAATAAACTTCTGAAAAAGATAAAAAAAAGAGAGAAATAAAAAAAAAAAAAAAAAACACTTTTTTTTAACTATTTACATATTTAATTAAATTTAGACACCTTATTTTTACTTGTGCCCGCGAAATAAGGACAATAAGACCTCATGAATATGATTTTATTTATTTTTTCACATAAAATTTCGCCGTTTGTATCTCCTCTTCACTTTAAATACGGGTGTGATAAATGAGTTTTCTAGAATTGAAAAATTGAATTTTGGAACGTATAATAAATTCAATAAAATCAAGCATTTCAACACATCAACACACAAACTGTATACCATTAACGTTAAATAATAATAGAAGAGGTACTGTTATTTAGTATTCAAATTATTTTACCTGTTGCTAGCAAAACATTTTGTAACGCGAAAAAACACGTTGAAAGTATCAGGGCATACATAATGAAAATCATTTTGTTTTTCTTTTTTTCTTCTAATTTAAGTACTGTTAGTTATTTTTCCGTTATGCAAATGATTAAAATTAAAGGTGCGTGTGTGGAGCGTGTATATATCTTTATTAATATACGGTAAACATTAAAATGAAAATTTAAAAGTAGCTAGGCTTTTCAGAAATAAAATTAGTTTTGTTTTTTTTTTGTGTTTAATTTTGGTACAAAGGAGAGGATTAGAAAAGTGAGAATGTTTGCTGTGAGGAAATTTTTGTTACAGAATTTATGTAAATTTTTTTTTTATTTATTTTTTATTCAATGGATAATATTATTAGAAAGTATAATAGCAATATAAAAACGTCAATTTATTTTTGGCTTATTTTCTTTTTTATTGTAGTTGAATTCTGAAAAATCCAATTGTGAAGGAGAAAAAGGAAAATTAACATTTTTTCAAGTTTATCAACGATTATAAAAAGAAAATGTGATGAAAAAATGGAAAACAAAAATTTATATAGGAAAGCAATTTCGTATAATTGTAATATTAAATTTTAGCATAATACTATAATAATAAATTCAATTAGGATTATAATAATGGAATTGAATTTAAGATTATGGGGAAAAAATTTGTTAAAATTATTTTAATTATAACAAAACGCTGAAGAGATGTGTCAGGGAGTCTGAGAGATTTGCATTTTATAACCCACATTGGATTTGGTGGATAATAAAATAATAATAACTACACTTCTGGGGTATTTTTTTTTTATTTATTTATTTATTTATATTCAGATTTTACAAAAAAAAAATTACAAAATTTTTTTTTTTTTAAACAATTAAAAATCATCCTTGAACTATTCGTTTTCTTATTAATTTTATTTTTATATACTTATACATATTTAACCAAGAATTAACAGTCAACAATTATACCTGGGACGATATTAAGGAAGTAGTACTCAACAGAGAGGAATGGAGGTTCACTATCGAAGCCCTATGCTACCACGCGGAGTAATAGGAGAAAAAAAAAAAAAAAAAAACATATTTAACCTATAGATTTTCGTACTTCTTTAGTACTTTAATATTTACATTATTTTTTTGGAAAATTTCAAAAACCAAAAAAATTGTTTCCACCACATAATACCATATGTGTACCACAAGGCAGTATGTTAGGGTCAACTCTCTTTCTTGTATACATAAATTCTTTGCTCAATCTTCCTTTTAAGGGGCAACCTACAGCTTTTGCCGATGATATTGGCTTTGCTTATAGTACTGATATCTTTTTAGATCTTATTTCTGACCTCAATTATGATCTAGATATACTTAAAAAATGGTTTAATCAGAATGAACTTATTATTAGTGACAAAACAAAGGTCATGTTTTATAATCTGAAAAAGAAAGGTTAGCATAAAGTAAATCTCGTATACCCAAGTAACACAAATAGGTTGTAACAACGTCGTACTATCGTTGGCTAAATAACTACTGGTCGGCTACATGACGTTGAAATAACTTTCAGACAACGTCATTATTACGTTATTGGGGAATGATTGTTGAGTCGTATTGTAGTGAAAATAACTATTATTCGACTACTCAACCGACTACAAATTAGAATAAAAGAGATAGATAGCTTATTATATACAGTGTATGTATTTATTTTTTAACGAAAAAAAACTTTTATTTCTAAAATATTTTAACAATAATGTTGTCCTGTTTTCTCTCACTATAATTAAGTTATATATATGTTAAGGTATAATATTTTCACGAAAATTGTGCAATATATGACATCTTTTTGCAAAGGAACAAAGATTTTTCGAGAAAATAAACATTTTATTGAACTAAAACATTATGGGCCTTAAAATTTGTTTGAATTTAAAAAATTTTAAAATTAAAAAGAAAAAATATATTTATACTACTAAATGCCGTTGATTACAGTAGTTGTCATTATTTTGAAGCCTATCAGACGCTAATCAGATAAGTACAGATACTAATGTTAACCATATACCCGAGAAGTGTTCTAGGTTTAGATAGTTTAAGTTAGTTTAAGTTTAGTTGTAGTTTTTTTAATAATAAAAAAAAAGACACAATTTTTAGTAATTAAAAAAAAAAAATATTTAAAAAATCGTATAACTAACAAATTTTTCTAAAATTATTCTAACAAAATTATATATCTGCAGTAATCCAATAATGGAGATCATACCTAAAAATCCATTCAAAAATATATATGTCATTTTATACACTTTTGAAACGACATAATATTCTGATATTCACAGCTTCGCAACAAAATGAAAATGAAACAACTTCACTTATATACTTATACGTTTCAAATTTTAACTGTCGCTCGCTCAGATATAATGTTTTAACAAGAATACAAGTGCAGTTATCATATTATGATTTTAAGCTAATTCAACATATTTGGAAGTTATACATTAACACTATTGTTTTTAATACAAGAAGACGTGTTAATTTAGATAAAAAAATTAGGTCCAATATAATTAATATTTCAAGTAATAAGTTAAGTATTTAAGTAGTATTATATCAAAGATTTTATATTTTCTTCAATAATATGGAGGAGCTATGTCGAGAGCTTTTTGGTGGCTCTGAAGAATTTTGTGAAATAGTTCCGGGTACAGCAATTGAAATTCTTGATTTGACTAATTCAGGTAGGTACCTACTTATTTTTTGTTTTATAAAAATTGTTGTTGTTGATCTGTAAATATTTACATTGTATTTAGAAAATATTGTGACATCTTCAGAAAATAATCCAAATATCTTTTAGGTGAAAGTGGAAAAGCAAAAGGATTCTAATTTAGGTAGCTAGATGATTATTTTTAGATTCTGCAATATAAATTTATTCAACTGTTTCTTTTAGCTCAAAGTGATAGCAACAAGAATCAAGAAAAAAGTTTCACACAATGTTCATCACCATCTCTATTTCCAGATGAAAACGATACTGAAATGGCAGGTATTTTAAGCGAAGACAATGGTAATAAAGAGAACGATGTACTTTTAGGTTTTGATATATCAACTATTCAAAACCAGCAAAAGAAAAATAGTAGAGCAAATGCAAAAATTAATAGAAACTTAGGACGTGAATACATATCTCCATGGAATAATAAAACGGTATCAGCAAGATCACGCAAAAACCTGAAAAGTTGTCGAAATAAGTGTAAAGAAAAAATGACAGTTGACATTCAGGAAAATCTTTTCCAAGAGTCTTGGAATCTGTGTTCTTATGCACTACGTCAAGGTTATATGAATAAATTAATGACAATTGGTAGTAAATGCCGGATTATTAATTTAAAATCTCCTTTAAGAAACAAATTATATAAAAGTATGTAAATCTTGCTTCCTTTGTATATTTGGTGAAAAAGCAGGATTCATAAATTATATTTGTCAAAAAATGATAAACAAGAGTGTAATGAAAGATAATCGAGGAAGAGGTGATTTTAAAAAAGCCATAGATTCTAATAAAAAAAACGAGGTGGATGAGCATATCAAATTATTTCAACATACATATATATCACACTATGGTCGTTCTTATTCAAATAAAAAATATCTACAACCAGGATTAAATTTACAAAAAATGTTTCAATTATACAAAGAAATAAAATCAGATGATTGCGTAAGTTACCAAACATATAGAAGAATTTTTAAGAGCCATGGCTTAAAATTTAAAAAGCCTATGGTAGATACCTGTTCTAAGTGCGATATTTTTTAACTTAAATTAAAACAGTAGAAAAATAATACAAAAAAGGAAGAGATTATTTTACAAAGAAACGTACATCAAAATTTAGCAGAAAGTGCATAGGTATAATCAAAAAAGAATGGACAAAGCTGATTCGCAAAAAATTGTATTGTGTTTTGATTTACAACAGTGTCTACCGACACCTTGGATTAAATCGGATAGCGGATTCTACAAAAGGTGCTTATGGACATTTAACTTAACTGTGAGAAATTGTTCACGTAATGAAACCACCTGCTTTATTTGGGATGAAAGTGTAAGTGGTATTAAATGAAATTGCATCCTGTATCTACAAATATTTTGAAATAAACAAAGATCGTTTAACAAAACATATTGTACTCTATTCAGATAACTGTATGGGACAAAATAACATTTTTTTTATGTGGACTATGTTCAGCCTTTTGATGAAAAAAGAGCATATGAATAATATTGTTTTGGAACATAAATTTCTTGAGCCCGGCCATACTTTTCTAGAATGCGACAACGATCACGCAGCCATAGAAAAAGCAAAAAGGAAGTATGGGGGAAAAATATGGCATCCATACGATTGGCATCAACTCATTGCATCTTGCCGAACAAAAACCCCATTCCAAGTTTATGCAATGTCATCAAAGAATATTTTTGATTTTAAAAGTGCGGCCAAAACTATTTTTTAAAAAAATACCAAAAATGTTGTAAATGAAAAAATACAATGGAAAGTAATACGTAATATAAAATATACGAAAGATAATTTTGGTAAATTGGAATACAGACTAAGATATGATGGTCAATACACGTTCGCAGACATGATGAAAGGAAAAACTCGATGCGAAATACCACCAGTGAGAGTTTTACGAAATTGTCCGAGCTTTATTTCAAAAGAAAAAAAAAAGATATAGTTAGCATGTTTGATGAGATTCCATCCATATTTCATAATTTCTACAATAACTTACTCACCGACGATATGACGGAAGATTTTCTCTACGACATTATTGACGAAGAAGAAAATGAAATTTCGTTTCCGTTTTCGTTTCGTTTTTTACTGAAATTTTTAAGTTTTTTACGTTTTAAGATAAGCAATTAAAAGTGCCATTAATAATGTAATTTTTATACTTTATTAAGTTTTTTTTATAAGTTATTTATGTTAGTATGTTATATTATGTTATTTTTTTGAAATATGAATGAATATGTTTTATTTTTAAAATAAATTTTTGTGTATAATGTAGGTTTTATTTATTATTTTCGTTCTAATTTTTTTATTTTAATTTCCTTAAAAACGTACAATATAATTCATACGAGTAATTTGACTTAGTTCTGAATTATAATCAATTTTAAGTTTTTCCTGATCTTTACATAAATTGATAACTCCAGTTATCTGTTTCTTCACAAAAAGTTTTATAGATGAAACGCATACTTCAAATCATGTGTTATGACATAACTGCACTTACTCATTTCTTACTGAACACAATTTACAAATAACAAAACTGTATATCTTATTTGATATATCAAAAATGTTTGAAAATTTAATTTTATATGAAATTTAACAATAATACTTTATAAATAATATTTATTTAATCATTTTTACAAACTGTTTAGTATTCATACAGGTTTAATGGTTTTATAAAACAAAATTAATACAACAATTTATTCAATCGTGTTTTACTCGAAATAATAAAAATGTAGTTATCATGTTCTTATAGAAAACCCTAGAATTCACAATAATAAATTCATATTTATAAAACTATAATATATTAGCATATTTATAATTTAATTATAGTGAGAGAAAAAAGGACAACATTATTGTTAAAATGTAATCTATCTATTTCTTTTATTCTAATTTGGTCAATTTATAGTCGGTTGAGTAGAGTAGTCGGATAATGGTTATAAAATATAAGATATTACGACGTTATAAGCAAGTCGTCGGTATAACGTTATTTCGGACACTTTTAAGTTTTAATAGTTGCGTCATAGTTATAAAATGTAAAAAAAGTTGTGAAGTAGATATAAAATAACTTTGTGACAACTGATAAAATAAAACGTCGTATTGTAGTCGTAATGACGGATGAATTATAATTTTTACATTTTTCACTATAAAGTTATTTTTTTTAAATTTACGACGTTATAACGACGTTGGTATGGAGATATTCAACTTAATAGTTATTTGGTGTTACTTGGGTATCACTCTCCTGAGTGCAAAGCTATTGAAAATTTTTGATAAATCCTGATTGTTTGTCAATGACAAAAAACCGTTCTGTTTTGGTCTATTTCAATCCAAAATTGAATTTTGGCTTAAGTTGTTGGGGTAGTTGTACATATAATAAATTATATTCTATACTTTACTGTTCAGAAATACATACTTCGTATTTTATGTAACAAAAATAGATTTGAAAGCAGTCTTCCACTGTTTACCGATTTAAATATCCTTCCGCTAAGGCACTTGTATTGTTATGAAGTTCTTAAAACTTTTTTTATTAGATCCGGCTATTTAAATTTTAGAAACTTAGACCAATACAATATACACAATAACAACAACAACACAATGTGCCTTGTACCACAGTTTATAACTAGTACTTTGCGTAATTTTTGTTTTATATTTTCATGTCGTTTGTTTAATAAATTGCCGCTTAACATAAGAAAACTCAGATTACTTAATGTTTTTTGTAAAAAGGTAAAATCATGGTTATTATGTTTAGAATGTTCTAGCGTTGAATCCTCTTTTGAGGTACTTAGTTAAAGTTCTCAATTCCTGATATAATACTTTATTTATTTGTATATACTTTGCTCCTTTCTTCTTTATTTCCCTTTGTTCTCATTATTTACCAAACTCAGATCAAGGAGTTTTTTTCTCTCAAAAGTATGAATTTTTTAAATTTTTTACCTAATTTTAACCTAATTTTGCCATTGCTAAAATTGTTTATTATTAAATAAAGAGTGTTCCTATATTTTCTCTTAAGTATGTAATTTTTTAAATTCAATGTAATTTATTTTTATTGTAAAGCTTAAAATATGAAATGAAAAATAATAATAATAATATCGATTACGATACCAATGTGAGAGACTTCATAACTTAAATTATATTTAAAATCCAATTGCACAATTTTGGAACAATTGTATGCGAACACAACATACTAGAGGTACAAAAAAACTTTGTTCAAACAAATTCTAATTTATTTATGTTACACGACTTATACTTTTTTGTCATTGTATTTATAATTAATAATTATAAATACAATTAGGCCAACAATGCACTTCTGAAAAAAATAGTTTTTTTAAAATCACTAATAAAAGAAGTCATTCTCAATTTAAGTGCAGAATTACAGAAAGAATATAAGTCAAAACAAAACTGAATTAATGTAAAAACCTCAATTACACAATAATTCAATATAATAAGTCCTTTTTAAGGACAACAAATGAATTCTTGAGAAAATTAATGCTATATATTTTAATATATTATGTCCATCAGAATATTATGAATTTAAAAATTGTTTTATTTTTTTATTTTATTATTTATAAATTTCCATATAACACCCATAGAGAAGGGTACATATTTTAATGCATTTCATAGCTATCATTAATTTATTAGATTTATGTACATTTTAATGTCGTTAAATTTAATACAAAATGACTTTAGAATGATATCACGTAAGAAAATTGTTTAGTGCTTGACGTATTTTTTTATGAAGGTAAATTCCGTCTTTTATTTTTATCCATTTTTATGTTCGTGAGATTTCGCAATAAACTTGGATGAGTTTAATTTGTTTCAAATTTAGTTAAAAACATATCAGTTTTAAAGTTTTTAAATTCAATTTTACTATATTCTAAAAAATAATAAATTTTCATATTTTAGTTAATTTAATGGATGTTTCCAAATTATGCGAAAACATAAAAAAAACTAGGTACATTAATTATACATATTATGTAGGTATATAAAAACATTTTTAAATTACTGGAATAGAAGAAAGAATGTATTTGAATCATCATCATAATATATATATATATATATATATATCTTAAAACAAATAGGGTTGTGTAGTTCGTTGGTGAAACGATGAATTACTAGGCACTCAGAAAAGAAGAAAATTAAAACATTTATTTTTTTTAATACAATTATAACAATATCCATACAACGTATAATAAAAGAATTTTGCAAAAAAAAACACATTTGCAGCAAATATTATGTTGAGGCGTGTTTTCTATACCCTAGGATGGGTACTGCACACACATATGTATTGAAAGAAATAAAATTAAACTCTTTTTATTATTTTATCGTGTTTATAGGGTTGCCACTTAACAAAAAGTTCGTATAAATTTCTGAAAAAATGAAATATTTGAATATTAATATTTGAATATACATATTCGGATCTAATTTTTTGAATTGAACAGATTTTTAAACTCTTTTCAAATTCAGTTTCATTACTTAAATACAACAAAAAATGTCAACTTTAGAATATTTTTTGAACAAAAATTATTTTCTTTAAATTTTTTTTAGAATATTGAAAAAACATTGATTTTAATATTAAATTTATAAAAAATATAAATTTAAAAAAAAGTATATCGCTGTATAAAAAAAAGTGTATTCGGTATTATTGGACCTTAGTGGCAACCCTATAATAAATTATAATATAATAATTGAAATAATAAAAGGAAGAGTAGGCATAAACCAAAATGAATTAAAAAAAAAGTGTTTACACAGGCATATATAATACCTATGCTTATAATCTTGAAACAATTATGACACATATAAGAAATCTTGATACCCATAGACTAATGTGTAAAATTAAAATCGGAATTGAATTTTTTTAAGTATGCATAAGTTAGAAGAGAACTATTCTATCAATTGGATTCTGTATGCACATATGTATGCACAAACCTCATTTAGGTGGTACAGTACATTATATAATAAAGGTCAATTACAGGACTGTGCGTGTACGCGCAAATATTAATTTTCCAAACATAACTTTTGTTGTTCTTTTTTTTATTTACACAATCCAATGTTCTTTCAGTAAATTTTTTTATTTTCATTTATTTTTATACCCGAATTTTTATTTTATTCATATAAAAAAAACTTTTTTAGGAAATAGGTAGGTAATCAATTTATGCACACCTACATATGGTCATCATAATTATTTTGTTGGTTTTTGTTTTTGCTTTTGGCTAATTAATAAATAATACAATGAAAAAATAAAGAGGATAAATAAAAATAAGAAAACAAACAAATTTTGAATTTTTTTAATTTATTTTTGATATTGTAAATAATCACAATAATATGTGATATTGTATCTATCTATCAGCATATATTGTATCAGCAAGAGATTGCGTCATTGGTTCATAAAACAATACTAATAGGAGAACATTTTCTGCTGTTTCAAGCAAACTAATTCACAAAATCAGAAAAATTTGAAAATAGAAATATTTATAAATACATATATAAATATGAATATCATATTAAACGATTAAACTTTTATATCTTTCTCTTTTTTGCTTACGTTTTTTTTTTTTTGCAACCGTATACGAGACCGAGAAAGGATATGCATTGAATGGGTTAGAAATTTTTTTTTCATTTTTTTTGTTTATTGTTATTTGTTTTATTTACACAAGAAATAAAATGAAAGAAGTAAAGGAAACCTCCTTTTTATTTTAATTTTTTTTAATACACGTCTAACTGAAATTGAGATTGAATTTTTTTCTGTGTGGGTGCAACATAATTATTAAACCAATTTGGTCAGTTTTACAATTTGATTTGTTTTTGTTTTTTTGTAAAATGTATATGATGAAAAAAAAAATGAAAATAGAAGTATCTATCCATATAACTACATGTGTGTGTAATAATAATTGATAATAAATGATATAGGCAATAGGCATAGAAGGGTACACCAAAAATATGAATTAAAAAAAAAATTTTTACCTACACATACCTACATCAACACTATTAAATATTATATTATACAATTATAATTAATCCAATTGCATGTAGGGATATAATATAATATGATTATTATGATATATTATTCATATATCATTCATTGAACCAATCTTCTGGCCTGGAATGTAAAACAAAAATGAAATACTTATTTGATTGGATGAGTTCAAATATTTTTTATTTTTTTTTTCTTCCAAAACAGACTTTTTATTGATTATATGTGCATATTATTCTTTTCTCGGAGAAATCATCAAAATAAAAATTAAAAATAAAAAAGGAAGAAAATTTATTGAAAATAAAAAAAAGAAAAGACAAATTTTTTGCAAATACATATTGCGAATTAGTACGTTTTTTTTAGTTTTTGTGGTACACTGAAAAAATTTTTCATAGTAAGATTGACAAAATAATTTTGTAAACTGTTAACAAAAATTTTTTATTCATACAACAATTTTTTTTCGATTTTATCAAAAATTTTTGTTTGCTCAACAATTTTTTGTTAATTTGTGAATATTTTGTTTATAATTTTTCCATAATTTATAATTTGTAAAATGGAAAATAAGTTTGTAAAATTGACAAAAAAAAATAATAATTTTTATCCAAGTGAATAAAATTTTGTTATCCTGAACACCTCCAGCAGGGTCTCAAAATATCTACGAAAACATGTCCCAAAAAGACAGATATAGAAACCCCGACGAGGGTAATAATAACGAAAAGGCACTTGAGGCAAAAAATAATCAACTTAATGCCAGAGTTACAGAATTAGAAATCTTATGCAGGGAATTGAAAAATGAACTCTGCATAATTAAAGAAGAAAATGTGAAACTAAAAAATTCACAAAACATGTCTACTGAAAGAGTAGTACTAAAAACTGTTGAAGAATTTCATACAGATGATGAAGAACTAGCTCGAGAAACGGACTGGATCTTTAAAACAAAAAGAATCTGTAAAAAAAGAAAAGCAGAAAAATCACCTACTTTAAGCCCAGAAAATGTTGCGGACAAAGTAGAGAAAAATGTGCAAATAAATGAAGTTGCGAAAAGTAAAAGTAAAAGAAAAGGTAAACCTCCTCCAGTTATACTTAGTAATGTAGTGGAATACCCTCAAATAAACAAAAAATTAAAAGAAAGCAATATTAAATATAAAGTTAATATGCTTAACAATAAACAACTAAAAATTAATGTTGAAGAAGAAAAAGAATATAGAGAGTTGACTAAGGCAATAAATGAAGCCAATATTGAGTGGCACACTTATGAAAATAAGAGCACCAGGCCTATTAAAGTAATGGTTAGGTATTTACATCCGTCATGCCAACCTGAAGATATAAAAAACGAATTGAAAGATAGAGGCTTAAAAATTCTAGAAGTCACAAATAAAATAATAAAGAAAAAGGAAAATAACAAAGAATCTACGGTACGTCTTCCTCTCTTTATGCTAACATTCGAAAACTCCGAAGATATAAACAAAATATTCAAAATTGAATTTATCCAGCACATGAGGGTTAAAATGGAGACTATTCGTAAAACGACTACCATTCCTCAATGTAAGAGATGCCAAAGATTTGGCCATACACAAAAGTTTTGCCAGCGTCTAGCTCAGTGTGTTAAATGTGCTGGTCCCCACTTAACAATTTCTTGTAAAGAAAAAAAAAATATTAAGCCTAAATGTGCTAATTTCCTTGAGGCACACCCAGCGATTTATCGTGGTTGCCAGGTGGCTAGAGAGTTGCAAAAAAGGAAGAAGCTACAAAAAAATGCCCCAAAACAAATGCAACATAGACAAGAAAAACAAAAGACAAAACCTAGGCAACCTAGTGCACAGAAACAGAATTGCATTGAAACTTCAGAGATACCTAAAACTTTTACGTAGAAAAAAGTCGTAGAAGGCTTATCATATTCACAGGTAACACAAAATAACCTAAGTCAAAAAAGAAACCCGAAAGAACAAAATAAAGTTTCTACACAAAAGTTGACTGAAAATACCATTATGCAGATGATGCAAAATATGATAAAAACAATGAATGAAATCTCAACAAGACTATGCACATTAGAAAACAAACATAATGAAATATATATGTATACACCAAAAAATAAATCCGCAAGGCATGGAAGAACGCACTTCGTATAGTCACGTGGAATGCCAATGGTATTCTGAACAAGAAAAATAATTTGGAAATTCTATTGAGAACACAAAATATTGATGTATGTCTCTTGACAGAAACACATATGACAGATAAGTCATCGCTTAAAATAAATGACTATACATGCTACAGCGCAAACCATCCGAGTAATACACCCAGAGGTGGTAGCTCAATTTTAATAAAGAAAGATATTAAGCACCACGAGGAACTTAGTCTAGAAATAGATGAATTCCAACTAATCGTGCTACGAATTATGTCTGTTAAACAAAGCCTTTGTGTCGGTGCATTATACTGTCCACCCAAATACAACATAAAGAATAACATTTTTGAAGAAATTCTTAAACTATTTGGCGAAAGATTTATCCTGGGAGGTGACTACAACGCCAAGCACATAGATTGGGGGTCTAGAGTAACCTCTACGAGAGGAAGAGAGCTAAGAAAAGCTATAAAAGAAAAAGGCTGCATTTACCAATCTACCGGTAAGCCTACCTATTGGCCAACTGATAGAAATAAAACTCCTGATCTGCTTGATTTTTATATAACAAAAAAAATTTCACCCAATTATATTAAGCTAGAAGATAACCATGATTTGGAATCAGATCACTCTGCAGTCATACTAAGTCTATATGAAAAGGTTATTAAGAAACAGTCGAAACCTCTGCTAACGAACAAGACAACTGACTGGGCTAGCTTTAAACAAGAAATAGAAAACAAAATAAACATAAAAACAAAACTAAGATCCAAATGTGATATAGATTCTGAAGTAGAAAATTTTATTAAAATTATTCAAAATGCTGGATGGAATAATACAAAAAATTGTGAATATAAATCGGTAGGATTCAACTACCCTAGAGACATATTAAATATGATAAAAATAAAAAGAAGAGCTAGACGCAGATGGCAACAATCGCGTGATCCGGCAGACAAAACTGTGCCAAATAGGTTAACTCAGAATCTTAAAAGAAAAATTAAAGATCTTAAAAATGAAAATTTTGAAAAATATATAAAAAATTTATCAGCTAAAAGAGAAAATAACTAGTCGTTGTGGAAAGCAACAAAGATTACAAAAAACTCGATCTCTTAAATCCCGCCAATCAGAATGAAAAGCGGTGAATGGGCGAGAGATAATAAAAATAAAGCTGAAACATTCGCAGATCATCTTGAAGAAATTTTTTGTCCAGACGAGACAGATTCGGATGATCTCACTGAAGAAAATAATAATTGGCAAGAAAATGTCATATCACCATTTTCAGAGAGAGAAATAGTTGAACAAATTAAAAAACTCAGAGATAAAAAAGCTCCAGGTTTTGATCTAATTACATCGGAAGTCCTGAAAGAACTTCCGAAAAAAGCTATAACAATGCTAACACGCATTATAAACGCTGCTATAAGAATAAGGTATGTGCCGAATATGTGGAAAATAGCAGAGATAATTATGATACCAAAGCCAGGTAAGCCCATAAATGAGGTCAAATCCTACAGACCAATATCATTACTACCAATAGTATCATAATTATTTGAAAAACTATTATTGATTCGAATGAGACCGATCATAAAAAATAGTAATCTGATTCCAAATTATCAATTTGGCTTTAGATCTAAGCACTCGACAATCGATCAAATTCATAGAATAACAGACATAATAGAAAAAGCTTTAGAGGAAAAGAAAGTATACTCTACCATATTTCTAGATGTAGCCCAAGCTTTTGATAAAGTATGGCATCGAGGCTTAATAAATAAACTAAACAATATGTTACCTAAACAATACGTAGATATACTCTCATCATATCTAGAAAACAGACTATTCAGAATAAAACAAGACGAAGAGTATTCTACTATTAGAGATATTAAAACGGGTGTGCCTCAAGGTAGTATTCTGGGTCCCTTACTGTATTTGCTCTACACCAATGATTTACCAGAAATGGAAAATATAACTGTAGCTACATTTGCTGACGATACTGCGTTGATGGCAGTAGGATCAAATATTGACGAGGCTACAATTAAATTGCAAAGAGCAAGCGACAAGCTATACCTCTGGACAAAGAAATGGAAAATTAAACTCAATGAGTTAAAATCAGTACATGTAAATTTTACAAATAAAAAATTAGAAAATCAACCACCATTGGTAAATCTGAATGGGGTCAATATACCCCAAGAAAACAATGCTAAATACCTAGGAATGACATTAGATGTCAAACCTAGATGGAAAGAGCACGTCAAAAAGAAAAAAATTGAGCTTGAAAATAAATATAGAGAAATGTACTGGCTCTTAGGTCGTAATTCTAAATTACCTATACATAACAAGATTTTGTTATATAATCAGATAATCAAACCGATATGGTTGTACGGCATACAAATATGGGGATGTGCCAAACAAACACATGTACTTTGTATACAAAAATTCCAAAATAAAGTCTTGCGCAACATGGTAAATGCCCCCTGGTATGTAAAAATCTGGCACACAATGGAAGCTACGGGGCTCATTGTGTCTATGAAGATTCCCACCAATCCACGCAAAAAAAAAAAAAAAAAAAAAAATCCTGACAAAGAGCCGTTTTAAATTAATATTTGTATATTTGACAAAATTTATCTTAATTTGACAAAAAATTTTACTATGCAGTTTATTGCAATTAATAAATTTTTGTTAATTCTACAAAATCCATTTTGTCAATAAGAAAATTATTATTATAATTTTTAATGCTGTCATAGTCAGATTAACAATAGAATTTTGTAACCAGTTCACAAACAATTTTTTTTCTATTTTAGTTGAAAATATAAAAGTAAAGCTACGACTTTCTGTGAAGTTGTGTTTTTGAGTTTGCTTATTAAAGAGTTCAATTAAAAAAAAGTGATGAGTAAATTAAAAAAAGACAGTTAAAAAATTAAATTAAACGAAGATAATTATTCCTTCAAAAACAAAATGAAATAAAAACAGATTTTTTGAAGAATTAAATTAAAAAAAAGATATTAGAATGAAGTTAAAAAACTAAATACATAATGTGAAATATTTAAAGCTAAAATTTATTTACTTATGTATTTTAACAGAGCTAGTGAATTATTTAATTTGCGATGTTAATAAATTTGGTTAGTTTTAGTTGAATCTTGCAACTAAAACATTTATTAAAAATAGTAAATAATTTGAAATAAATAAATTTTACTATTTTCTTAAATAAAATAATTTGAAGAAACAGTATGAACCAAATAGCTGGAACAAACAGAAACTGAAGTCTGAACATTTTTTAAATATTTTGAACTTTATTTGTATAATTTTGAAAAATGTAATGTGATAAGAAAAACTTTATTTTTTTAACTTTATTTTAAATTTTTTGAATGTAATAATGAATTTAATTTTTTTTTTGTTTTCAAATAATAGAAATGTTATAAAATAAATTAATTGTTAACAAGACTATTATTGTTTTATTTGTAACTGTAATAATATCATGCATTTATTTTTCAGACCCACATATAATTATGTAGTGCTAGTGCTTATAAGGACTGCCTTGTTTTGCTAATATAAGATATGGTTCCATATTTAACTTGTAGAGTACGGTATGCATACAAATAAATAACTTACAGATTAGTTTATCATCAAAATATGTTAAAACAAAAATAAAATTATTTATTTGTATAGGTATGCATACAATATCCTATTAACAAAATAATTCTGTTAAATCGACAACTAAATAGATGTTATTTTGACAAAACAAAATTGTTGATTTAACAAAAACTTTATTTAAATTGATATATTTTTTTCTTTAATCAACAAAATATTATTTTCATTTCAACATATTATTTTATTACATTGACAAAATATTTTATCATAATGAAAATTCATTTCTTCATATTAAGAAATTTAGTTTTGTCATTTCTACAGATTTAAATTGTTATATAGTATGTTTGTCATATTTACAGAATGAAAAAAAATTTGTATTTTTTTGTCATATTGACTCATCATTTTTGTTGACGCTATATTTACCTAGTTTTTGTCATTTTAACCCAGATTTTTGTCAATATTACCATTGATTAATAATACTATAAAGATAGACATTTTCATACAACAGAAAATGTTCAGCTCACTTTTTCCATTAAATATATTATCTGGAAGATAATCAATGTGTTGGTGCATTTTCTATATTCAATTTGAATTTTTAAATTTTTGAGCGTTTTATACGACTTTATTCTCTAAATAATTTGTATGTGTTTAGTTTCTCTATACTGTTCTTGAGTATTATTGTTTTTAACTTCTTGTTATTTGAATTTGTATAGGTAATTTGAATTTTTTTTTAATTGATAGGTACAAAAATTTCAAATTGGATAGCATTTTTATCGAGTAGTCTTTTAAGAATAATTTTTTTTTATTTTTCTCTCAATATACATTGTAATAAAAGGATTTTTATAATTTTTGATATTGTGCATGCATATTATTTGTAATAATAAATTATAAAATTATAATATAATTTTATAATGTTTAGGAAACGAAAATATTTTTCTTGTTTTAATTGAATAATTTTCAAAAATAAAACAATTTCAACAAATTCAAATAATAGTGAACATTCATCCACGTAATGATTTCTAATATATATTCATACATACATATACATATATGTATAAATTTACAAATAGAATCAAATTTTTGTTAAAGTTGTTTTAAATACAATTCTAAATTTTAAATTCAATTCAAATCGGTTTTTAGGTACATATGTACGTACTTATATACCTACGTTCAATTATTTCATCTCTAATATTTCATTATGAATAGCTATTTAAATTTCGTTTTCCAATTTTGTGTTAATTTTTTAAAAATAGTATAATCCACATGTATGGCAGTTTGACACTTTTTATGTGCAAAATCCAGCAAAATATCTAATTGCTAATTCTTCAAAATTACTAAATGATTTACTATGTGATTGAACTGTATTTGAAGTTGAAGCTAAAACATTTTCCTTCTCATTTCTTCAGGACAATTTTCAATAAAACCTTCACGAGCCAAATCATTGGCATCAATGTCCAAATAATTGTTGTGATCTGTTTCACAATTTGAGGATGTATTTTCGTTATAAATACTCGCCTCGTCTTAGCAAAAATATTCCCAATTTGTTGTGCAGATGGATTTCTGCAATAACCACCAGATCTTATATGAGAAAACATATTTTCTAACGGATCTTGGTTCAGTCTGCGCGTCATCAAGAAATTAATATTCTATCAATTTGATCTTTCGATAAAGATAATACAGCAGTTATTGTTTGGGCCATTAATGGAATGCCATTAATGGAAACATTTTTTTTGGTACTTTTAATTTTTGATTTTTTAAGATATTCTAGCCTTTCCTCTAAGAATAAAAACGGAGAATTTTTAACGGTTGTGAATTCAAAATTTTTAATTTTTTGTGTTAAAATTTGAAGAGTTTGAGTAATCAATTAACTAGTTAACTCTTAAAACAAAATCAACAGTCAGATTGGCTTTATTACTCAATAAATTAAAAAAAATTCGATCAGTGTTATTTATTGCTTTTATGGCTGCATATTTACTATGACTAAATAATTGAAAAGCTGATTTTACTGACATTTTTTCAAATGTGTTAGAATTAATATGGGTGCTACGAACTTTAGGTAAAATTTTTGAAAGCTAATAATATCATTATTCCAGTTTTCAAAATCGGGTTTTATAAAAGAATTTCTGACAGATTTTATAAGATGCCATATCAAACAAAGAATAAATTTTATTTCCATTCCAATCGTAAAAAAAGGGTCTACCTTATTGACACCAAGTAATTCATAAGTATTTCGATTTGTACTGCATTAGTCACAAGCAGGTGCAACAGTTTTAGAACCAATTTTTGTTAGCTCCTTAAGATATTTTAGTAGTAAATTGATAAAAAAATGAAAGGTTTTAAGGTTACTCTTTTCAAATTATTTTTGGATAAATTGTAACCCTATGCGTACTTATAACTTTCATGTAAACTTTGAGTCATAAAGAAATGTGCTTCTGTTGCTAGCTTTTGTTTTCTACCCCCATCTAAATCTTCCACACCATCTATACAATCCCTTTTTATACTGTAAGATGTTTCTTTTCCTTTATAAATTCATTTATATAAAAAATGATTTTGGTAACTGGTACATTTTATGAAATTATTAACTGAGATATAATTAAGGAAATTGTTTCCAAAGAGAAAAGTGCTCATCAAAAATATTGCCCAAAACTGGAAATACTCATATCAGTCCCAGTACTTTGCAAAAAATCTTAGCTGTTTTAGCTTTTCAATTATTTACATATGCAAATATGCAGCTACGAAAACAAAATAATTATAATTCTAATTTTTCCATATAATAATGAGTAATAAAGTAAACTTACTATGTACACTGCTGGTCTTTCTTTAAATTCTTCAAATATTTATACTAAAAATACGTACAAACAACTATTAAAAATTGTCCATATTTGTTCGTAGAGAAAATGTTAGATTATCTTAAAAAATTAAAAGTTCTAAACAAATCCACCTGCACAATAAGTTGCAAATATTTTTACAAATATATTACGAATTTGATGAATTTTATTTACAACAACAATATATTTTCAAAGCTGGAGTAAATCATGACAAGCCTTTGGATATTGATATTTAATGCTCTTGTTATGAAAATAATGACAAAGTAGAAAATTCTGAATTTGAAAAATACCATTGTAAAATTGTGCGTTGCAAGCTTTAATTATCTTAAAAATAAATTGTGTGCTTACTGCAACAAAAAAACATATTAAATATACTTTTCAATTTAATCTACCGTTAAGATTTTTTATAAATTTTACAAAAATTAATGATGAGTTTTTCAAATATTTTTAAATTCTGTTATAATTTTAAAATCCATGCGTACATACATACATATCCACATATTGAAAAAATCAAAAAGAAAGCCTTTTATAAATAAAAATTTGATTCTATTTGTAAATTTATACATACGTATATGTATGTATGAATATATATTAGAAATCATTACGTGGATGAATGTTCACTATTATTTGAATTTTTTGAAATTGTTTTATTTTTGAAAATTATTCAATTAAAACAAGAAAAATATTTTCGTTTCCTAAACATTATAAAATTATATTATAATTTTATAATTTATTATTACAAATAATATGCATGCACAATATCAACAATTATAAAAATCCTTTTATTACAATGTATATTGAGAGAAAAATAAAAAAAAAATATTCTTAAAAGACTACTCGATAAAAATGCTATCCAATTTGAAATTTTTGTACCTATCAATTAAAAAAAATTCAAATTCCTATACAAATTCAAATAACAAAAAGTTAAAAACAATAATATTCAAGAACAGTATAGAGAAACTAAACACATACAAATTATTTAGAGAATAAAGTCGTATAAAACGTTCAAAAATTTAAAAATTCAAATTGAATATAGAAAATGCACCAACACATTGATTATCTTCCAGATAATATATATAATGGAAAAAGTGAGCTGAACATTTTCTGTTGTATGAAAATGTCTATCTTTATAGTATTATTAATCAATGATATTACCTAGAGTTTTTTTTTAGTGTACAGTTTTAATAAAAACTAAAAATAAAATAAACATAAAAAATTCAAAATCATATTTAAATAAAATATGGTTAATTTATATAATGTTCGATGTTACCAAGTTCAGAATCAAACTCTTACAGTAATACGGTAATACTGTCTTGAATCACTGAATTTTTGCGCTGTTATTTGTCAACATAAATATACAACAACGTCTGAATAAATTGTTATTTAAGTTGAGCACTTACATAAAGAGAACGAGTGTTACCAATGTGAAATTTTTTTTGGATATAAAATTGAAGGGTAACTAAGTTATTTCAAATAAACGTAGGAATGTAGGATTAAATGGAGCAGTGAATAGTTTTTTCAAAATTCACAAAATTGTCAAAATGTCTATATGTATTAAATTTAAATATGTAGCAATGATTTATGAAAATTTAATAACTTTTTTTTGCTACACTTTGATATAAAAAAATATTTGCTACAAATAAATTTTTTAAATTAACAAAATTACAGAATAGAAAATTCAAGAAATTTTAGCAAAATGATGAACTGAATAACTGATAAAAAAAATTGGAATGATAACATTTACGCGCGCATATGAAGATGCAATCGCAATTGATGACATAATATAAACGCTAACGCTTTTGCAACAGATTTTGTTCAATGCAATTGCAGTTGTAATTCAAAGTGAACACATCCAATTACCGCGCGATATATTATATCTTTTTTCTCTATGATAAGTCTGTTATTCCTTTTATGAAAGGAGTTGGTTTAGTAAGTTAAGATATAATTTTGTGATAAAATTTATTTAAATGATTAAACCGTGCATGACCATGGGCCGTTCCTACTAGTATTTATTAAAAAAATTAGAATCTAATATTTTTATGTTTTAGGTTAACCTAATTATTTATTATTATTCTGATTTTTTTCTGATATTATTCTGATTCAAAACTATTTACTCATTTATTATAATATATAATTATAATTATAATTCCACACTCCCTCATACAGCCCACAATCCTCCTTCAATCCCAGTTCTAAATTATTCCTTCGGAAGGATCTACTTCAGAACAAGAGCTGTAGTAAAAGTCTTGAAGAATCTCGATATAAAAAAATCTTCCGGTCCTGATGGTATACCTGCAATCATGCCGCAACACATTGCCTTCGCCATTTCTAAAGCCTCTACGCAACTTATTCCATTTGTCCTTTTCTTCAGAAACTTACCCGTCCTATTGGAAACCTGCCCAAGCTTATACAAATCTAAAAAAGGTGTCAAAAGCAATCCTTCGAGCTATAGGTCCATAGCTAGTACTTTTATTATTTGAAAAACGATGGAAATCTTAATCAAACAAAAGTTGAAGAAATATCTTGATAGTAGAGGTATGATTCATGATAGTCAATACGGCTTTCAAGCCCAACGTTCCCCCGGTGATCTCATGACAGTCTCTGCAAGAAGCTCAACACCAGGCTTCATCAATCTGGTCAAGCTACTGTTGTAAATCTAGATATATCCAAGGCTTTTGATCGAGTTTGGCATTCTGTTCTTATAACAAAATGGAACTCTATAGGCCTTGGTTCAACCTTTTCTAAAAAGATTGAAAATTTTTTTTTAAATTGATCTATCATAGTTTCAGTTGGCAGTTCAAATCAATGCTGGTGTTCCCCTAGGTTCTGTCCTTTCACATACCCTATTTCTCATTCTCATTAATGACCTTCTCAAATTAACTTTAAATCCAATCCATAGTTTTACAGATGACAGCACTCTAGTAGCCTCATATGATTTTCTTAAAAAAAACTAATGATGCAGCTTCCTCAGTCACCTTCAAAAGAGCAATGATGGCCGGCGCGCTGAAGCACAACCTAGCCAAAGTTATTGACTCACTTAAATCAATATTATGTAGGTATGTAATAAGTTACATGAGCACTAAATATATTTTATGATATAACAGAAACTGCTGTACGGCAGAGAAACACACTATCAATTTGTTTTATTCGGGGGATGCTGCGCCAAACCTCTGCTGCTAACAAATAAACAACATAATAAACAAAAATATTCGAAGCTTTATATTTTAATACATTTGAAAAGAAATGAAGGTTCATTGACTTTAATTATATTTTTTATTTTGGATTTATAAAATAGGTATGAACATTGAATATGGACTTAAGTTCCCAAAATTTTGGAATTAAAACACATGCACTTTAATTCTTTGGACCGTAGTTCATACCACTTCAATTATTGAAACCCATCACTCTAATGAAATTTAAATTTATTAAATACAACTTGTAATAATTATTAGTTTGTAATTTTATTCGTAATTAATATTATGAAATAAATAAAAAAATTCTAAAAAAATTTAAGTATTCAAAATGTTTCAATATTTTCAGTAAATTATAGTTTTCGAAATTTTAATTTTAATTATACTTAAAATTTATTCAATAGTTTCCTTAAATATGTTATTTAATTAGAAGTGTATACTCATAAATACATATTGCTTAATTTTATTTTAGATTTTATGTCACCACGTAATAATAATACAATATATTAGTAACAGTATTACAAAATTTCAATTCCTTATTAGGTCCTTGTTAATGCAATAGTAATTATTTTCAGTTCCTCAATGTCAAATAAATAAAATAATTTTATTGATTAAATTTCTTCAATATAATAACATTGATTAAACCATCCCAATTCATAAGAATTGGCATTATAGATAAGAATCAGAATCATGCAGTTTCATTATAATGAACCAATATAAAATCAAAACGTTATTGATTTAGTTTTGTAACGTAATTAATACTATTTTTAATTAGTCTTAATTTTTAATACTTTATTTTTAATAAGTCTTAATTTTTAAGACTTGACGGGCAAATTTGTTTAAGAATCATATTAAAATAATATTAAATATTTTTGGTAATTATTTTTTTAAATAGAAATATTTGGCCAAGCGATGATTCGACTTGCATTTTTTTTACTAATTCCATAACATTAGGTTTTGGGTTTGACGTTACAATTTTTAAATATCCTGCAAGTCTATTTCTATCTATTTGTATAGGCTATCTGGCAATTCATTTTAGCTGTTTCTTTTTATGTCAAAGTGCTGCTAAAAACTGACAATTTTTTTATACCAGTACCTATCAATATATGGACTTAGAGTGTTAATAGATGGATTGTATTTGTATATAAAATGTTTGAGTTTTATCATTGACTAAGAATAATTATACAGCCGAACTAGCTTAAGAGCACATCGAAGATAACAGGCAAATTTGTGGACTTCTACAAGTTGTGCTTTTGAACGGGTAAGTCCTGAATGTTCCTGATTTTTTTTAGAACAATTTTAATTATGTATAGGTGCTATGTTTTAAATTTAAGTACCTACATGATATAAATACTGTAATAATATAAACATAATATAATAATGTAAACATAATATAATTATTTACTATGTTGTAAATAAAAGTACAAAAAAAATTACATTTTGGTGATTAGAGCAAACCAACAAAATTCAAGCTGATTTGGACATCATTGATTTTTAATTTTCTGAGTGAGATAAGTTCTCAGGTTGCACTTATAGCAATTCAAAAAATAAATTGGTAAAATTTTTGTTTTCAATTTTAATTCAACAGCAGAAATAAAATTTTAATATAAAATTATAGGAATTGTAAAAAATTCCAAAATTGATAAATAATAATTTATGTTTATTTAATATTGAATTATGTTATATTTGAAATATGCGTCGGGTTTGAAATCTCGTATTTCAAAATATCGATTGACCGAAATTCCGCTTTCAAAATATCGTTTTTTTTAAATCAAGCTTTTTTAAATATCTGTTTTTTTTTTTTTAAATTATATAAAAAATCTGGAAAAAGGATACACCCGTTTTTGTTCCAACAGCAGGTACGCATAAAAGTATTTAAGGTTTCTGAGATATCCCCTTTTTTGTCTCAAACAGCAGCTACGCATATAAATAATTGAGATATTTTGAAAAGGGAAATTTGAAAAATGAAATTTCAAAAGACGAGATTTCGTTACGCTTCCATAAAATATATTTTATTATAACTGTGCTCTCAAAATGATAAAATATTTTCATGTCTATTCGTATTAAACTTCAATAAATTTGAAAAGCAAAATTTTTACATTTTTATTTAATTTATCAATGTAACTGCAGCCTCAATATTTCTTCATACGTCAAAAACTCAAAAAAAAAAAAAAAAAAATATAAATGTGAATTAAAGTAAATATTACTGAATTTAATTCAACAAATTTTAGGATATTTGAAATCAAAAACTTCAAAATTTCAAGTCATGCTTGTTGAAAATTTATTAGGTATCCGAAATCATATGAATTAGATTAATGTTAATTTTTTTTTGCTCTATATTCATTGAATTATTCCAATTCCAAAACTTTTAGTTAGTTATTGCTCAGGTAAATGCAGATATCTATTTTTAAAAAAAACATATTTGGTTAGAATGCTGAGATGTTCAACGTTCCATTGCATATTACTGAATATGGTAGATTTGAGCCAATTGCTAGAATGCTTGGTAATATTAATTTTAATTCAATATTTTTTTACCAATATTTTTTTTTAAACCAACTCTATGGAGCTATGTTGTTTTTATTATTCTTTGTTATATTTGGTTATAGTTTATTTTTCGTCACTACTGTGAATCTTTGATTTCAACGGTTAAAAAATCTCGTATCAGTTGGTAGTGTGAGTATATTCACTTTATTTGTTATTTTGGGCATTCTTTTTTTATGAAAACTAATTTTTTTAGAGAACTACCTTCCTGGATTAACCTAATTTTATATTAAATATTTAAATTTATATTATAATATTCAAATAATTTTTCCATTGCTTACAATATTCGTTAATTACTCTTTGTTCTTTCTCTAATGTACTGTAATACTCTTTCATAATGGTATCGGTGTTTAGCTATAGCCACTGGACGATGATATATTGCATAAAAAAATGAAACAAACTTTCATTTCATTAATTACTATGTTTCTACCGAAAAAACAATCTTCAGCAGCCTTCTTTTAGTTTTAGATTTTTAGTAACTGTGCATCGTTCTCTGCATTATGTACTTATCTGCTTCGGTATTTACCTCAATCATTAAAATACGCTTTGTTTTTCTATTTATTACAATAAAACACTTTCGATTTACATATTAATATAGTATCGGTTCATAATATGCTCTCTAAAGCCGAACCATTGTTAATTGACTAAATTGACAATATCTTTATTTTGTATCAGGATATTCATAAAATATTGAAAAAAGTAGAAAAACGCATGGAAATCACTATCACTGATGAGCTCAATAAAATTTGATACAAAATTTTAGACTTTAAAATAGTGAAATCAACCAATGTAAGGATTTCATTTTTAAATTGTCTTAAAGAGGTTAAAATGCATAACATTTGGTCTTGTATGAAAATGTATGAAAATTTGTATTGCGCTTTTGTATGTATCAGTACAAAGAATTTTTTTTTGCAACACATAAAGCTCTTATTTCAAAACAACTCTTATGTTTGAAGATGAAAGGCTGTGTGTTTTGGAATAAATAGGAAACATAGTTACATTGTACAGAGGCCCAATACAATCGAAAGCAAAATTGGTTCAAAACTTTTGTAGTAATGGTCGAACAAAATAAATTTTTGCATTCTCAACACACATATTTACCTTCATTTAATTTAAATTGAATTAGTCCAACTCTTATATATCCGGCTAGTACTTATTTCTTTATATTCATTATAGACAATTTCCGCTTCAAAAAATTCTTTGTTCATTATATATAATAATAATAATGATGCTTCTAACTGTGTATAGTATAAGTGAATAATATTAATAATAATAACAATCTAGGAGTTAATGTACTTGACAATCTTAAGTTCAAATAAATTCCAAACAACAACATTCTTAGAAAAAATAGAACAGTATATACTTACCGTAACCAAAACAAAACAAAAACAATAACTGTTCGCATATAACCGATAATAATATGAGCCATGTTTAACGTTAAGTAATTTACCGATTTCATTGTATACATTTGTATATCTTAAAAATAAACCGTACACAAGTATTTGTATCAAATTCTAATAAATTAAATCTGACTTATTTTCTACTATGAATTCATTAAATTATTATATATGTTTTGCAAGGATACAAGGATGAATGTGTATCTGTGCATTATTACAGGAACTAATAATCAATTTTCCACAAGAACAAAAAACAAAAACATAACAGATTTACTCAAGAATAAAGATAGTTGTGATGGGAGTGGCATTTTTGTGTAAAGAAAATATTGGTAAGGGGTGGCATCGTGTCTTATCAATTTAGAATAATTAAGTTTTAAATTAAACATACATGTATATAATATATACTAAAAAATCAATGTGTGTAAACAAAAAAAAAAACAAAAAAATAAATTTCACATGTACATACTACTTGTATAGAAATAAAATAAACAAAAATTATTTTATAAACAAAAATTTAATTAATATATTTTGTTAATATTTTTGTAAATATTTATTTTAACACACATACAACATCTATACAGACGTAGACGTAATCAATTATACAAGTAGGTATAAGTTAAAAATATTTATTAATTAGTAAACTTTAAATATTTATTCATTTTAATATATTGTGTTGTGAAACAAATTAGAATTAGAAGTGAACTTTGAACTGAATACCTTTTACTTAGTTTTTTACTACACTAGTAAAATTAGTAGAAAACTATTAGAAAAAATTTATGTAAGATAACGTTTAGTAAAGTTAATGAATAGAAAAATGTTTTAAAAATACTTGTTGAATCTTTAGAATTTGGTGAATCTTTCCAAACTCGTTTTAGAATAATACTGTATAATACTTACACCAAACACATCAGGCCTCTATTATAGAGACAAAAGCTTGCTATATTTTTCTGAAATATTAATCATCATTCAGTAAGGTTAGTAGAACCCGCCATTGTTAGGTAAAAAAAAATAAAAGGCATGCTGTAAATAGAGTATACAAAACATACTACTCTATTCAAAAAAGTTGGCCAACCTTTAAACTTATCATCACAATAAAAAATGTTGTTTGTGGAATTACTAACTATAAAATATTTGATTTTACATCACATCTACTGAAATTTTATGGAAAAATGAGAAAAAAATGAGATAACATTCAGCCATGTTCTTAAAGACTTATCACTGACATCGATGAAAACATAAATAGCTTCACGTCTAAATAAATTTGTAATTCTGAAAGACTTGTGAAACATTTCGGTATGTTGGTAGCACTTGTTGCTTTCAAAACAAAAAATTATTTTTACAACTAAATTTCAAGTTTGTTTTGTAATTTTATTAGTGTTTTTTCAAAATATAAAGAAAGAATTGTAAACAACTATTTTTGTAAAAATTTAAGTAAAAAGAAAGGACTTGAATAAATTTTAATTAAAAAATAAACATAAATAAAAGTTATACATATAAGTTATTAAATATAGTAAAAATAAAAAATAAAAGCACTAATCAATTCACTACAATATACAAACATATTTTTATTTATACTTATTTTTCCACTCTATCCATTTTTTATATTAAAAATAACTTAAAAAACTTAAAAAACAAAATAAAAACAAGCTTAATTACTGCGAATGCCTTAAGCTTCAATCTTATCGCTTGACTAAATTGAAGTGAGTTAAAAAGGCTATCGCTTAGTAGAAAAAGTCTACCAGAAATACCACACACAACACGACGCGTTTGACATTTATCATAGTATCAAATTAAAAGTATCGTTTCAGCGTCTTGCAGAATAACAAAGCACGTCAGTGATTGTATTCATATGAAAAGTCTTCAAGAATCTGGGTGATTATGCCAGTACTGAAACGGATTTAAAATTCAAGCAAGATATGGACCAATTTCTTTTTTGCTGTACATAGGTAGTACTGTGGTAGATTACAAAAATTTAAAATATACTAAAAGACTAAGTTAATACTAATTATAAAATTTAAAAATAAATAAAATGTAAGAAATATGAATATGTATGTATGTCTCTAATCTTACATAATATCTTTTCTTTAGTTTTGTCGTAATTCAAAATTGGTCAGTCTTTCTAATGAAAGAAACTTACGCGCACTTGTGTTAAGCCTACAAGATATTTACTTAAATCAATCTCTCCATTTCTTGACTTAACACATTTTTAATATATTTTTCATACATTTTGAGCTAAAGTGTTCTCAAGGAAGATGTATATTCAAAAGGTTGTAGCTGAATACCAAAAACTGCTGAATTTCATAGTTTATGCTGGGCAGCTGCAAAGGAAGTGTTTAAGAGTTTCTGTCTCATTATTACTTTTGCAAGTGAGACACCAATCATAGAATATGGTATAAATCTGAAATTAATGAATTAAAATACTGTAGGTATAATACTAAAGGTATATTTATATGCTTCTTTAACTAAAAAATACAAATTATAATGTTGTAATATAAATTAAATTTTAAAGAAATTTATACGAAAACATTAAAGCTATTACTGAACAACAAGACAAGTATCAAGAAAAATTAATGATTAGAGAAATGAAAAAAATTAAAGGTAAATAATATGGTGTTGGGTATAAAATGTTTTATTCTAAAATCATGTACACAAAATACTGTTTTACCAACTGACTGTATTTCAAAATACTGTAATGAAAAACATGTGAGGTTATTGTAAAGATCAGTGCAAAATCTTGCATTACAAAATACTTTGTTACAAAATATGCTGTATTGCGAAAAAGACTGTATAACAAAATACTGTATAGAAATTAATATTAAAAATTTTTAAAAATCAAATTTCTGGCTCATGAAACATTTATTTTATTTATTTGTTTGCTTTATGCTCAAAAAGAGTGATTGTTAGTATACTTAAATTTTTATATTGTTTCAAGTATAAATTAGACTTAGACACTTAAGGTAAGCATTCTGAAAAAAGAAGACACTCCCGTTCTAATCCAACAGCGGCGTCGACGCGTAAAAATAATTAAGGTGAGCACTTTGGAAAAAAGATACCCTATATTTAGTCCAACTGCGTCTACGCATAAATATAAATAAGGTTTTCTGCAATTTAAAGCATATTTTGAAAAGCGAAATTTTGATAAAACGATTTAAGGGCTATATTTTATTATAAAGAGTGTATTATCAATAAATTCTTAACTTCGGAAAAAAGCTTATATTTTTTAGATAAATTAAAATAAATTTATATGTATATACATATAGTATGTACACACATTAAATACAAATACAATAACAACACAATAGCAAATCTATATTTATAATACACAAGAGCACGATTAATGAAGGCACAGTTTTCGTGGTTTTTCGTGTGCCTTCGTTTTTCTCTTTATTCAATCAATCAATGATGTAATCCGTAGAGATCGAAATAAGTTTTTATTTTAGCTCAGTTAGTTGAAGCGTCATGTTAATATAAGAAATTTTTGTGAGTTCAATTCTCTTTTGAGTCAAATTTTTTTTTTTTTTATTGTTTTGTATTATTGCATTTGGATTTTTGAACTTTTAGTAGGAAAAAAAAATTAATTAGCAGGATAACTTTAATATAGGTTTTAAAAGAAAATTTATAAAATATAAGTATTTCCTTTTCAGATACACGAAATTTATATAATTTTACAGATTAAAGCATTTTAAAGAAACGTATATTCACCAATACAATGCGATGTGATACATTATAATGTTTATCGAACCTGTATTAAAATTATATTGTTCAAATTTATTTTACAGATAGTATAATAGTTAATTTTAATAAAAAGGAAAAGCGGATAGTTGATTGGATGAAATTCTAGCGGGACCAAGACAGAGGAAAATTACTGACAGGGACAGTGTAACTGACAATTTTGCATACCAGGAGGTTTGCTAGAATATTCCATTTTATCCAATTTTTTCTATATGATAAATTTTAAAACTCGCTCATAATAATTGGGAAACGGTAATGAACAAGCCATAGTTATGATTAATGGTTTAATAGTACGTTTTCAAGCTCATGTTTATGGATAAACATGTTGTTTATGATAAACTGGTTGTTTACGGTAGTGGTTAGTGGTTTTCCCATACAAATTTGCTGAAAATCATAAACAAGTAGCGAGGTGTTTATATCATAAACCACTTCAAAAACAGGTAACCCATCCATGAAATTTCGATTTTTTGTCGATTTTAAATTTTTTTTGCATGACCCTTGATTTTTTTGTCATAAATTCATTTTGTCATTTGTCAAAAAAAATAAAAACAAAAAGAAATCAAAATACCAAGAATAGATGAAATTATGTGAATTTGTGTGAAAATAGTTTAGCTTCAATTAATGATCATCAAAAAAACGAAAAATCAAGTATAAATTCTCAATTATCATCAGCACGATTAATTGGACAATCTTATATAACTTTAATAGAAAAAAGTGAAGAAAAATTCTATAGAGTTATAGAAATGATTGAGAAATTACAAGACTTACATGGAAAGTTAACAGAAGAATTAAAACAAAGGATATTGTAAAAGATGCATTTTTATTTTTAATTCACTTAATTTAATCAGTTTTATATATTAAAAATGTATATATAATAAGGCTTTATATATAAGTAAAAATTCAAACGATGATTATTTTTTTTATATAATTGTAAATTGAATATTTTTGTATTTCGTTTTTGAAAGATTCTCAGAACTAAATGTTGAAGTGAGTAAAGTGGGTATGGTAATATACTAAAATGTGAATTATTTTATTTGTTTCTCTGATATTATCATTTTTTTTAAATCCTCCATATTTTTTTTTATTTTATTCATTTATCGTATGACCAATTATAATAGCTTAAGTTCTACTCAAAGATAATACAAAAAAAAATTTTATATAAACAGTAGTATAGTTTTATATAAACAATAAACAGCTGGTGGTTTTCCAAAAAAGCTTGTGAACACTTGACATTTGACTGGTTTATGAGCTAGTTGTTTATCCATAAACATGAACTTGAAAACGTACTATAATAGAATTTTCGGAAACCATCTTATATATTAATACGCTTAAACGTCTGTTAAACTTTTCACAAAGCTTTTACAACACAAAGCTTTCTTCAACTAGATTAGACAACTTTATTAGAACTATTACGAGTTACGATAGTGTGCAAAATTGAATTTAAAGACATAAACCACAAAACAATAAAACCAAATAAAACCAAAAACAAATTAAAATTAACCTAAAAACAATTCACCTCTTGAACAATAGCATTGACTATATCTGATTATATGAATTGATTTTAAAAAAAAACAAAGTAGCAAAGACAAAAACCGAATTATCAGAATATAATTATTAAGTCTCTGTTATTATATTGATAAAATAGCTTTGTTAAAATATTACGATATTACGATATTACAGCAAAAAAACTTACCGGTAAAACAAATAGTAAATTTAGAAAATATATTTTTGCCCTTATGTTCAGAAATTCCAATAATTGAAATTTGTTTATTTTATTAACAAATAATTCAAAAGTATAAATTCAAATGCGCAGTAGCATTGAGTAAATATAATATTGTACATGGAGAATCAGAAACCGAAATTTAAGATCTGCTAAGAACAAGAAAAACAAAATATGTTATGACATTATTATCAAGTTCCAATTCAACGCACGGCAAATTTAGTATACATAAAAATTAAAAAAACTTTAAAAAGAAAAATCACAGACTACCCTTACCTACATCAGAGACCCTAGCGGGATAACAATATAACAATAAAAACTTAAGTATAAGAGATAAAGCATAATTATTGGCTTTACCCGTAACTATAATAGTCATAAGGCGTCAATAAAAACTGAACAATAAGAGAAAAAGCATAATTATTGGCTTTACCCCTAACTGTAATAGTCATAAGGCGTCATATGATGTCATATGATACTTCGTTAAATGGCCTATATGATTCGATATGGCTTAACAAAGTCGTAACCAATCATAACCTTTACTATAATGGTCATCCTAATCATACCAAAACGTCAAAACCAAAATTTAAAAGAAGTGAAATAAAAATATAAATTCTATAAATAAATGTTTTGTTTTTTTATTTTGAGTTTTGAAATAGTTAGGGCTATTACGATAACAAAAAAAAAACACAAAAAACATATCTATGAATAATCTACATTAAAAACGTCTATTTTAATGTGTTTTTAATGTGGGTGTGCTATTTTTTTTTTAAATGTATTTAATTTCATATCTATACTGCCAGCGACATCTGTTCGCCACATTTTGTTCAAATGTACGTCTCTATTAATAGTATTTGTTAGGGAGCGTTTAGACATCAAATTTTGTTTCATGAAGGTTTTGTTTTACTTATTTTTATTACATTTACAAATTTTATTGCAATTACATCAAAGTTTATTTCAAAAGTTTTAATTACATATCTCAAAGATAAACGAATATAGTTGCAAAGTATACTATATTTCTTCATGCAAAATCCACTTTCTAAACTTGCAAAATACGAAGATACGAATATGCGTTACGAGTACTAATAATAAATACTTATAAACAAATATAAATATTCAGTGTAATTTCAGAACATTTATGAAATATAAGCATTTAAATAGTAAATCAATAATTATTCTACGTATTTGTATTGATAAATAATAATAATATTTAATACACATTTTTTGTATTTTTTAATGTATATCTTTCAATATATTGGCATAACACAATTAGAAGTTTATAAATACCTTTTCTCGCAAAATTCACTTTTTCAACTTGCGAAATACAAAAATGCGTGTCGAGCACTATTATTTAAAAAAAAAAAATAATGATATTCTATAACAAAGTCGGATGTCAAACTTTAATGAACATCATTTATACGTTATAAACAGCGATGGACGTCGACGCGTCATCTTTTATTGTGGACATGACACCGTCAACTTTAAGTCATCAACGTAATCAATGACGACAATGACAATAATTTGTCAAGAATGTAAACAATAAAGTGTCATTCTAAATTCAGTTCAGTGTTGAATTTGAATTTGCTAGAAAGTTAAATTAGAGAGGCTTCACCTTCCCTTGAAAAATAAAAAAATGATAAAAATAAATTAAATCTTACAAAAAAAGTTTAATTGTATCTGATAGTTTTGAAATTTTATTTTATAAAGATTAACTTTGAACATTTTTATTTTTTTTATGGTATGCTATTGATATTACTATTATATATATTGTTGTCAGATACTTTCCACATGTCAAATGTTTAATTTTATGAAAAATCATTTTATTGTGCCGTTTCACCGAAAATTGGTTTCTTTTGCTCGGTCGGGTATGTACCCGGGGTTTCTTCTAGTGTATTATATATTTTCATAATAAAGTATGAAGTCAATTTGATCTTTAAATGACCTTGTCGCCAAAAATGGTGTTCTATGAAGTAATATTTGTAACAGGTACCGGTGTGTAAAATTTCGTTTTATTCGGCCCCGCCCCTTTTCCAAAGTTTATCCAATAAATTCTCTTTACATACAATAAAAACATTTCATTGAACATAACATATAACATTACATTTGTATAGCACTTATGTAAACTAACGTTCATAACAGCTTTGATTATTATTTAACATTAGCTTCAGTACAATGTGGAATCAAATTTTAAATACATTTTAATTACTTTAAACAAATCATTACGAATTCTTAACATTTATTATGTTTGTACTGCCTTTGAAAACAAATATTCAACAAATAAATTGTATGAAAGACCTATGATTACATAGTGGAATATTCGTAAAGCAATACTTTTTACAAAATACATTTAATTTTCGGTTGCTTTACATATTTTCCCCCATTTTTTTTTTTAAATTATTGTCAACATATTTTTATTTAATGGCAAAAAAAAACACCCCACAACTTTTAGGTAATTACCATAGTTAAATGAACTTTAATACATAACTTTTTTTTTAGAAACTGCTTTGAAATATATTTTCGTATTATGTATTGTGAATCTTTAAATTCGTTTTTTTACTTTAATTCAAATAAAATTAATGATTTTATAATTATAATTGTGAAACGTCACGTCACATAATTTTATATACTATTTCCATTAAAAACCAAACAAATTGTTTAACAACCGTATATTTAACAGAGTATTATGGTGATAGTATAATAGTAACTTACGACAATATTCATTTATTTTTATTTTACTTTATTTTTTAACCCAGAATGAAACAAATTTTTAATAAATTTATGTATATCTGAATATACATACTTACCTGTTGTATTAGTTGAATTTTCATTGTCAATGTGTATTTTAGAAAGTTTTAATGAATGAAAATATTTTTAATAGGACATTAGGTTATTTTAGGAAAAAAGTTTAGTATAATATGAAATTAAAAAGGATTTATTAAAGTACAAAACCAAATGTAAAATAATGAAAACTGACTGAATGAATTTTGTTAAATTTTAAAGAATGGGGCTTGGTTTAGAAAACAAAAATGTAGTACACAATTAATTTAGGAAATAGATTAATCAAAATAAAAATTATCAAAAATTACTTAAATTTTTTTTGCATTACAATAATTATTTTACATTAATACATTAACTCTTTATCAATAATTAAATATTTATTATAAGAATAATTATTTTGTTAAAAATTATTATAAATTTAAAATTCAAACAGTTTTGAATTGTACATTGAATTCTACAAACAAAATGAATTTCAAAAAGCATCACTGTTATTTAAATTCTATTGAATCAATATTTTGACGTTATGTATGTATAGGTTAAATTAAAATATGTACATATATATATCTATATGTTTGAATATTACTTTTATGTACAATTTCGAAACTCAAAGCTTAACGAAAACTATTGAATGAATCGATAGTGAAAATTACCAAATAAACTATCGATAATCCAAATTATTCGCTATCAAGCTATATCGGTTTTCAAAATTATTCGATTGTATTCACCTTTAGTTTCAAAATTTACTAGTATTCGTCCATTCCTCAAAATGCGAGGAAGTTTGATAAAAAATTACACTAATTTTTTTTAAAATTTACTCTATTAATATTTGGAAGCCCTTAAAAAGGCTGTTTGTTTTATTAAGGTGTATATTTATTTATTTTTTTTATTTTGTGTTTATTTTCTTTAAAAGAGGTAGCTCATACAAAGTATGTAATTCAAAAATTTTAAAAACTAAGTAATAGATATAATATATTAAATTTAATTTAAAAGTGCATTAATAAGTAATACAAATGTGAGAAAAAGTACAAAATAAAAAAAAATAAAAAAAATTGAAACTTATTATTTATATATATATATATATATATATATATATATATATATATATATATAATATTATTCTGCATTTATCTGGATGTTTGTAAGTTCGACGGAATACTCCAACACATATACAAATTGCAATATGTATACAAATTGCTTTGAGACTCTTTTTTAACCCCTGTCTACAATGGTGAACCTTTGCAGGAAAAAATAAAATACCATTGCATGAAATATATTTTTTTAATTTAATGTTAGTCTTCTTCGCAATGTGTCTACATATTTTTTTTTTTTGATTTTTTGATTATACACAGTGAAAATGGTGTATAATGCGATTATTTTAACTCATTTTGATTATTGTGCAACAGTCATGTTTTCCGGGTCACCAGAACACCTGAGCAGGATTCAAAAGCTGTAAAACAAAGGGATGAGAATATTGCGAAAATGTAGTAATAGATCAAGAATTGAATTTATGCTTCAAACACTAAATTGGATGAGCATAAATCAAAGAATACATTTTAAGGTTTTAATTTTTGTTTTTAAGTTGAAATACAACTTACTCCCACTATATCTCACAAGGAACTTACAGCTCGTTAGTGAATGCCAGCCGTATACCTGAGAGGAGGAGAAAGATTTAGAGTCGCACGATTCAACAGAACAACAGGTCAAAACCAATTACTGTATAAAGGATTGCAGTTGTTTAACTCACTGCCGAATGAGATGAAGTGTATTAAGAAGATCAATCGATTCAAAAAGACTATTTCAAAGTATGTTATAGAAATTTTTTAGACTATTAGTTTTAAAACTATAGCTGAATATTAGTTTTATGTCGAAAACACAATCACGACGAATGACGAATTTTTCGCTTTCAAATACATGAGATTATATGTAAATCGTGACGAATGACGAATAACCAAAATTTCGCGTTCAAAAAATAGATCTATTTCTATTTTACTCGTCGACGAATGCGAATGATATTCATTGATACCAACATAAATTGGTCAAAATGGTTTTAATAAATATTTTTAAAATTCAAATTCAAATAAAAAAATTTTTAAATTAATTTTTTTTAAATTTTTTCTCCATTTTTTTTGTAAACAAATTTTGAAATTTCAAAAACACAAAAATTTGTTCGTCACGAATATTCGTCGTGATTGTGTCTCTAATGACGAATTTTGGTCATTCGTCATTCGTTGTGATTGTGTTTTCAGCGTTAAAGTTATTTTGTTTTTATTTTGCTGATAAATTTTAATTGTTGATTATTTTTTTCTTTGTTGATTTTTGGAAGTGACATTATTTGATTATTTGTTTTTTTGATGTTTTGAATTAATTGAATTGAATTTACTTAAATTAGTATTAAATTATTGTTAATGTTAATTATATAAAGTTTTATACAAAACTAATAAAAAAAAAAGATGTTCAATCAAATTGAAATGCAGTTCAAATTAGAAATGCTTCGTTACAAAAGAAAACCATTTAAAGAACTGACTGTTATAGATTAGCTATGCCACATTTCGAGTGTATGTTTTTTGAATAAACATGTTACTAAGATTTTATTTCGAACATATTATCCGTTAAAGAATCTATAGGCATAAAAAGTCAAAAAATATTTTGAATAATTGTTAATAATATACTTTCTTCTAACCCAACTGCAATTTTAAAATAAACAAACAAACAAAAATCCTTATTAATGAAACTTCAACAGATTCAACAATAAGAAATCTTAAAATATACAAACAAGCTCATATGGGAAATGTGTTCCCGAACCTATTGTTAACTCGTACCAATTCTCATTTACATAATTTAATTAATAAAATTGTTAGTTTTATTAAATTTTTTATTTTCATTTATTTTTGTTTTATAGAACTAAAATTAAAAAAAAATTTTTGTTCTAACAGTTGGGTTAGAAAGTATATTATTAACATAATTATTCAAAATATTTTAACTAAATTATCACAATTTTGGGTTGAATACCTATGTCAGGTACTTTAAGAGTCTACTCTATATTACAGACAATTTGACAGTAAATAAGCACAATTAAGCCCATATTCGTTTCAAGGATTTTCTTAAAAAAAAACAAAAAAAAAATTAAGTTTTTTATAGGTTTAAAAAATTTGTTTCCACCAGAAATTTTTACCATACTGATTTCTTGTATTTGTGTTATCAGAGGTGTTAATTTTTAAATTTTCTACATTTTTTCGATTTTTCTTTTTTTACTAAATCCGATTAATACTTTTTCCTCCTTTATAATTTTAAATTTTCACCATTTTGTATTCAAATTAACAATTCATTGAAATTTTATATTAAAACCACAAGTAAAAATCTGATGAATATTCAAAAAAAGTGAATATATTTTTTTTTTTTCACTTCATAAAGCGTGATTCAATTTCGATAATATTTTTGAAATGAGAAAATTTATTCCAGAACACTTTGAAACTGAATAAATGGCAAAGCTGATTGGTTTTTTATTTTCTATTGTATTCAATAAAATGAAAACGATTTTTTTTTGTAAATACGCAGTACCATTTACTTACAAAAATTTTCGTTTTCATGAGGGAAAACAATTTTTTATTTTTAAATAATTATTTTCAACAGAAAATTTAAATTCAATTATTAACACACACATAAATTATGAATTTCTATAGATGAAATGCATTCATTTCTAATGTTGTTGTTGGTTAGTAAAAATTTTGTAATGAATGTAAGTAAAAAATAGCAGTGTTTCAAAACAATTGTAAACAACTTTTTGTTTGCAACAGATAAAATACTTTAGAGTCTAATTAATTTACAAATTAGAATGTTGGTCTGCATTATACACACGGATATATCATAAACTCTGTTTTAACCTATATAATATTTTTGCAAGATTGAATCTAATTTACAGGATTGATATACTTATTTTATTTATTTATTTCAAGCTTAAATCATGCAGTTACAAATATAATTTACTTAAATGTACGTTACAAATTTAGAAATTTCAAAATTTTAAAAAGTTACAAAAAAAACAACATTTTAAATAAAATCTTATTAATTCCTGAACATTTATTGATTAAAATTAAACTGATAGTGATAGTAAGAATTATGTAACATCTTGTTTTTTCTGAGCACGAAATTGGTTCAACAATTTAACTGGACATTTATTATAAGTTTAATAATATAATTTTTTTTTATTTTTATTTCTCCTTGGCAAATATAAATATATAAAGCCATTACGACCCAGTTGAATAAAACACATTAAATTACATTAAATAATAAGAATAAGAATTGTCGGATAATTGTCAAATTAATATTGTATTCGTTTCAAAGTACGTATGTGGAAGGATAATATAGACAATTTCACTTTGTTAGTGTTCAAAGCAAAGAATCAAATTGTGCTATTGAATGACTTTAGAATCTGTTTCAAAGATCTTGACTACTGGACCGTTTCCATCTTCTTATCTGGTCGGTGCTTATGCAGATGATCTACCAGTTGCTTTGGGTGAACCTATAGTCTTTCGTGGTGCCTTTTGCTTGTTTTTGTCACCATTTCTTTTACGGAGTATATGTTTAAATCTCTTCTTATGTTGAAGTTTTTGATATACCATGGCGCGTTGACCACCTCACGAAAAACTGTATCCTGAAACCTTTCCAGAATCTCGTTGCTAGAGCTGCTGACTGTTCCCCATAGCTCGATTTTATATGTCCTGATGGACATTAAGATAACCGTCCCAAAAGACAATACCTATTCCTGAAATTGGTTCTCAGGTGCTTATTTCCGTTTAGGATTTTTCAAGTGGACATGTGCTTTTTTTGTTGGTAAATGTAATATGAACTGATTTGGACTCATTTATTTTTATTTTCTAGATTTTTAGTCATTGTTGAATTTTGTTTAGTGTTACTTGAAGGTGCTGCGAGGTCATCTTTGGATCTTTATTTGAGGACAATATTGCTGTATAATCTGCAAATCTGCAATCACGCTGGCTAGCGCAGTAGGTAGAGCGGCTACCTTTCAACAGAAGTTCCTGGTTCGATTCCTGATGAAGCAAAAAAAAAAAATGCTTCATTGGTTTTTCGAGCTGGTCTAGTACCGTTGTCATTGGGATATAATAAATGACAAAAAATAATTGAGAGTATAATATAATTTGGTAACAAATTAAATAAAATGAAACTATTTTATTTAAAAAGCCTTTGTTCCTGACAATAGTAGTAGTTTTCCACATTTAATGAGTTAAGCCAGTAATTTTATAAATAAATGCTCGAAAGACATTATAGATATTGTAGTGTAAAATTGCAGTACCGTACTTAATTAAGAACGAAAAGGTGGTTCCACCTAAGTTACTGTCAAGATCATAAAAAAAAAAAAAAAAAAACATCGTCCGTTCGCGCGTAGGAATATTTGCAGTGTATATTAAGTAGAAAATCGGGCCAGTCACGTTATATCTTTTGTTAAAGTGCATGCTTCTCCATATTATTATCCACAAATTTTCTATTTTCAAAACAAGATCTTAGAATTAAATAGTAATGATAAGGTAAAACTGTTTTCAATTTCTGGAGCAGATATTCGTGCCATACCTTGTCGAACGCTTTTGTTACGTTGAGAAAGGCAACTGAGCAGTATTTCTTTTCCTCAAACTCTTTGTTGATTTTATTCACTATACGATGGGCTTGCTCTATTGTAGAGTGATTTTGTTTGAAACCAAATTGGTGGCATGTGATCAAGTTTTTTGATAACAGCACTGGTTTGAGTCTACTAATAAAGAGTTGTTCAAAAAGTTTAGATATGATTAGCAGTAAGCTTATTGGTCTATATGACTGGACGATGCTTAAGTCCTTTCCTAGTTTTCCGATTAAAATGACCTGGGCTATTTTCCATTGGTCGGGAAAAGAGCATGTTATTAAAATTGCGTTGTAAATGTGGGCTATGAGTTCGTATCCCTTGTGATGGTACACTATGTGAACGAATGAATTAGGAAATGTATAGGATATCTCATTAAATATGCGTCTTCATATCAATCCAATTATAGCAGCGATACCTTTATTCAAAAACTAGCAATATGGTTAGCTACCTCTGATATAAAATGAAAAGCAAATATTAAAAAACATCGAATTTACTTATTTTAGCAAATCGACTTTATCCTTGATAATTAAATACTTCGGTGTAACATTTTAACCCAAATAAACCTTTAAAAATCATATCGCTAGAACAACTGACAAGGTTACAAAGTTTTTTAGTATCTTTTACTCTTTTATAAACAGGAAATCCAAATTATCCGAAAGCCAAAAAATAATATTTGCTATGTTCTTTTCATATGGTTCAAGGTCTAGGTTTTATTAATAAAAAGAACGATGTAGGTTAATGATCTGAATAATTTTTTTAAGTAAGCCTGTTAATTGAATTATCAAAAATTTCTATGAAGCACCACTCGTGACAAATAGCATTACTAAATATTTGAGACCTCTATAAAAACCAAATAAATATGTGAGTTTTGAGTTGTTATTGTACTTTCATATTAAACGATTGACCTGGATCTTGAACCAGATTAAAAGAACACAGTTATTGATGAAAATGGTGTTTCATTATTACTATACCGGGTGCATCAAAGCATGTGTATCAGCTTTTTAAGAGGGGAAGAAGCCGTTATTTTAGAATTAAAAAAAATGTATTAGCTAAATCGAGGGTGCTCTATCGAATGGTGATATTTTCAACTTCCGGGAAAGACCGGAAAAGGATTTTTAAGCTTTCAAATAGATTTCAAATAGAAAGGGGTATTTTTTTTTGTAAATTCGGATTCTACGACAAAAAATAAGAAACGAAAAAATGTTTTTTTTTTTGGTTTTCTCAGTATTTCTCCATGCTCTGGAACACCCGGTATATGTTACATCTGTGTGGCAAAATTTATGGAAGCAAACATTTACGATAAGAATAGTAGACTACACAAAAGCAGATCCTGAAAATGATATTCAATCCCCAGTTTTATTACTCTACCGTAAAATTGCACAAAAGGGCAAATATCGAAGCAATTGCTAAAAAATTCAAAAGTATTATATAATTTTGATAAGAATATACATTCCATTAACCTTTTTATAAGACAGCTAGAATAAGAGTCAATATTATGAAGATGACTTATACTAATTAATATTTGGTCAAATAAATATAGATAGACCCAAAACAGGTTTTTTTTTAACAGAAATGTAAAATTGTAATATTAAAAATCAAGCACTACTACGATTACTAGATACTAACAAATAATCGAAAATGTAAATTAAACCAACACTGGACCAACTGAACTATACAGCGAAAAACATGATTACTGTTTAAGACCGTTTTTTAAGTTTGCTGTGGTTTTTGTATAGAACCTGGTGAAGCATTTTAGATACACTGCCTGTTGAGCTAAAAATTTGAAACTTGAAACACCACTTATTGTTTGACAATTTAGGGACCTGATTCCGTTTGAAGCTCTTATTTGGACCAATATCCATATTTTGATTTATAAACACTTTTTTTTAAAAACAAATATTTTAGACACACTTTCCGTCAACTTGTGGATTACCACAGTTTGACCAAATATTGAAATTTTGATCAAAGCTTGAGATACTGGAAACAATAATTTCTCTGAACAATTGGAAAACCTGATCAGCAGTTCTTATCACTCTACCAAATCCATATATTTTTTTTATCGAATCTGGTACAGCAAAGCTTAGATTTATAAATAGTTTTTATTTATTTTATTTTTCAATTTATTTTTATAAATTATTAGCAAAGTAACCCGACGTTGTCCGGATCGACCACAAAATGTATCGAATTTATTTAAAAGAAGCTTAATCTATGAATCGAATTGAAAAAAGTTGGTTTATCGAAAATATTGTAATATTTTTTTTCACTACGATAACAAAATATCAACAATACTACAACTTAAACTGTACTTATATTAAAATTATTTCTTTGTAAACAATATTTCGGTGGTCTTTTCTGATGAAGTATAAGCAAATACGTTCCTTGCTGTTGAGGTATTCTGGAAATAAAAATATGTTCACCTTTTCCACAATCAATTGGTATTTGTGCTTAAATGAAATCAGGATGCCAAGTTCTCATTCTTAATCTAGTACCATAGTTTTGGCTTCGTCAAGTTTCGTAGAAGCAATATTGAAGCTACTACTGTTAATACCAATTGATGAGGAGTAACAACTTCATTTTCATCGATAACTGTATCTATCGATTTGTACACATGGACCCCCTGGAACACTCTTTACCACATTGTTGTGGCTAATTCACATAGCCGCTTCACATAGTCATGTAAAAATTTTATACTGATTCCTAAATTCGAAAATACTTTGTCAGAACACTATATGTTTTTTATTTTTCATAGAGTACCTGAATAAATTTTCAAATCTGCAACACAATTTTTTTTTTTGAAACATTTCTGATAGAGTATGTAAGTGTAAATTTTTATGCCTGTAACACTATTGGTTTTTGAAATATTCCTGAGACGTACGTGCTAGGAGTTGTACTGCAGTAACCCAAACCAGTCCAAATTTTCGAAATCAGTGGCAGTCGTAATTATTTATTTGTGAAAGAGTATCTAAGTGTAAATTTTTATGCCTGTAACACATTTGGTTTTTTAAATACTCCTGAGACGTGCTAGGAGTTGTACGGCAGCAACCCGAACCAGTCCAAATTTTCGAAATCAGTGGCAGTCGTAATTATTTATTTGTGAAAGAGTATCTAAGTGTAAATTTTTATGCCTGTAACACATTTGGTTTTTTAAATACTCCCGAGACGTGCTAGGAGTTGTACGGCAGCAACCCGAACCTGTCATCTGATGGCTTTGACCATGAATAACTGTGCAAAACTTAAGAAGTCTATGTTTAAAACTGTGAGCGTATATAGCGAACAAACAAACAAACAAACTTTCCCTTTTATAAGTATAGATGATCCTTAACTGAAATTTGTACAAAAGTGAATATTACGTACATTTAATATTACATAAATCTGAAAAGTTTGAGTACCTCTCCACAGGTATCAGTAATCTTAATTAAAAATTCATATCTAATTATTCAGTATTATATAAATGGGAATAATTAAAATATTCTACAAAATATATTTGTATAATTATATATTTCTATATACATACATACATATACATATTAATTTTGTAAATTCATTTATTTCAATTTAATTTTAAAACTGTATTAGTTTGTAATGAAAAATATTCAATTGAATCTATTGAAAATGTTATGCTTATGATTTTTGATTTACACCTAATTAAATCAAATTAAAAAGGAAAATATTTTTTAAAATTTTAATTAACTAGTCTTTTAAGAATCATTCTTTTTGAATAGAAAATTTGAAAATTTGGAAAGGGTATTTTTACAAAATGTATGAAAAGTATGAAATAATAGCAAACCCTATTCCCGTATATGTATGTAGTATGTATGTACATATTTGAAGGAATCGGTAACGTGTCATAACCCCCATGGCACTGGCACTTTCTTAAGAAGTTATGATCCAAAAAGTTAGTTTATGGGTAATAAGTCAAAGTAATAAGTCATAAATTCCTTGCCATATTCTAAATTTGGAGAGCTTTTATAGTTGAATTCGAAATCAAGGTTGTCAGTTTATATGATTGTAATATGTAATTCCTAATTGGGAGAGATTTCAGAGTTGAATTCAAAAGATTTCACAGTATTCCCTTTTTCCAAAATATGTATGTATACAAGATTTTGTAACCAACTAATTGCGTACGAAATAATTTAACCATCGCTTGAGCGGCAAACCAAATATACGTAATCGGGCAAGATTAACATATGTTAATATTTTTGGTTTTTCCATACATTTTGTATGGAGAATTTTTTGATAAAAATAAGTGATTTTTATGTTTTTATGATTATTTTTGTATCTGCATTACTGTTACTTTTATTTTTGCTTTTATTATGAGCAAATATCTATCTTCTATGTTTTTTTTTGGAAAAAGAAAGTGCTACTGAGGACTTCAATTTGTTACAAGGTACTTATAACAGAGTTAGTAATTGCAACAACAACAGTGTATCTATTTCAGTGAAATAAAAAAAAATTAAATAAAATATATATATTTTGGAAAGATTATTTATTGAATTTTTAATATCTGCAATTATATGGAACAGTTTAAAATTTTATCTGCCGTTCAGGTAGGAAGGTAAGTAAATTTTGTAATTTTTAATAAAAGAGCAAAAAACACAAAATATTAGTGTTTTTCTTGAAAAAACTGATTTTTTAAATTTCATATGTTTTGGTGTAAATATTAATATTCTTCGAAATGAAGCAAAACTATTCAAAATGATGACTCAGATGAATCAGATGCTCAAAAGGAATGCATCTTAAAACTAAGTGATGGTCATGATTCTGAGGATGATAAATCAGAAGTACAAGAAGAAAATAATCACATTGTTGATTCAAATCAATATTTTATTGTAAAGGATGGTACAAAGTGGAAAAAAATTACATCAACATATCAAAGGGCCGGGCAACAAAATATTTTAAGTGAAAAATCGATAGGTCCGCATCCATCAATAAAAAATTCAACTGATTGTGAAACATTCGCCCCAATTTGCAATACATCAATGGTTGATATAAGTTTTTAATATAACTTGGTAACAGAATTTTTCTTTTTTATAACATACCAAAAATAAAATTCAAAACAAAATATTTTTTCATTAAAATATATTAATTTTAGTATATTTCTATTTAAATTTAAAATATTTCAGAACCTTTTATCTTATTTTTCAACTCTTATCGAAATAATTACAAAAATTTTATAGAATACCATACATTTTGTATGAATAAAAAAAATATTAACATATGTTAAACTTGCCCAACAACGAAGAAAAAAAATTAAATTGCCGAAAAATCTGGCATAGACTCATTTTTCCGAACTTTTGTTTATAAATTTAATATCTCCTCCAAAGATTAGGCACTGATCTCCGTATTTCATTAAGATCGGCCAATAATGAAGTTTTTATTCAAAAGTAAAAAAGTAAATATAAACATACGTTAATCCTGCCCAAGTGAACGTTAAAAAAGAAAGTAGAACAGCGTACGAAATGGTTAATCGTTAAGACGACAAGTAGAGCCAACTTAATGAATAAAAATTTTAATAAACACAATAATTTTTATTTATTTATTTATATGGCGAACGAGAGTCATCGACAGGCGGAAAAAAATCTGCCCCACTGCCAAACACACAGCTTTCCTTAAAAATATGGTTGTCTTGAAAAATATAATTGCCTCTGTCCTAAATTTTACAACAAAATCTTCTTCTTTCTCACATGCTTTATCCGTTGCACCTACTGTTTAATCAATTTTTAATTTAAGCCCTGCAGCTCGAAAAGAGTTTTTATTAACTTTAACTGACGTAAATTTGTCAGCAACGATATATTCCTTTTTCTGATGATTCGATCGATTCTTTCCATTTCAAGAATAAGTTTAATAAGTTCCTATTTATCTGCATACCAAACATGAAATGTTGAGAAGGTGTAGCTTCTTTTTATAAACCACTCACACACTAGGAAAGGATTCTCTATACAAAATTGTTTTAGGTTCGGGTAACGAGAAAAGGATTCGAAGAAAATTAGGATAATATGGGGAGTTTGCAAGTAAATTAGAGATCAGAGATCAGAACAAATCCCTTTTTTAAAGTTGCAAATTGTAAAATGGAACATTTCTATTGAAAGGGAGCAAATTCAAGCTTCCTTTGCATTATACGCTAGGGTTGTTTGAAGGATGGGATTATTGATTTTGGATTAAACCGAGAGAGAGTTCCAACATTAATATATTATGTGTTAAGAAGTAAACGTTATCTGGATGGTGCGGTCGACAATTATCCGCAAAGTTAATTAGAAACAAAATAATACAAATTTGCATATCGATGGTATAGTGCACACCTATGAAAAGTGCAATTTTTTCAAAATGCTGATAATGCCACATATGCTATTTTAAAATTGCTTGTTTTCCATCTTATGGCATTCAATCGTAAACTTACGACATTCAATTGTAGACCATCTAAGACATTTAATACGTAATTACCGAGATATACAGAGTTCAAATAGGTTGAGTGAAAGTGTTAGTGTTCGTTTTATTATAAGCACTTACTCTGAATACTATAGACCTAAAAAAAAGTGTTTACTAATCAAACACAAATATGCCAAGTGCTTAGATAGAATATCAGAGCAAATGAATAATTATGCTAAGTGCCAAATTTTCAAGTCAATTATATGCTTAGTGCAAAACCTGTTACAGAAAAAAGAAATTTTATTTAATCGTATAACATATTTTCAGGTATTATTTGAGAAAAGAACAGTACAGAGTAAAAAAAACGTTTTTCCAGTTTTATAACTTAAATAGTACGCTTTTGGCAAGCTATCAAACTTTCAAATTACTGCTCCGCAAATTATGATTTTGCGACTTAGCATAAGTGTGATTGATCGAAGCCAGCGATATAGTCAAAATTAAAAATATACAATATCCAATTCTAAAAACTGATTCCTAAATATTCAAAACAAAAATTTCGATTTATTTTTTTTAATAAATTCTTAATCTTTTAAAATTCTTGTTTGTTAATGACAGTTACAATTAAAGTACATCATTTCATAGATATATAAAAATGTTTCCCTTTTCAAATTACTTCCATATAAATCTGTGAAAATTTAGGGATAAATTAAAAATTATTTTATTAAAGAATTAGAATATTTTCATAACAACTCCAAAATTAATCAAAAATAATATTCCTCATATACTTCTAACATAAGTTTCTACCGCTACTTAATTTAAATTTAAATTACACTCAAAAATTTACAATAACAACAATGTTGCCTATTTTACCATTCCCCCACTTTGTTTCTTTAACAAAAATTTTCCATCCTTATTCGTAAGGAAATTCCTATATCATGATGAGGAATGCAACAAACTCACAATCGTCTTTTAACTGACTTTACGATATATCCTTGAAAAGCCACATCTGTTTTAAATTACTCACATATGCTTACTCGCAAAATATACATACTTACAAGTATAATATATATGTTGTGTAAGTAAGTACATACACGCTACTACAAGATTGTTTTAGTGACTTAATTTGGTTTTTTAAAATTTCATTTTTGAAAATTTTCCGGGTAAAGAAAAATTAAATGCATATGGTTTTTCATAAAATTCTATACGAATTTGGCAAAATAAATTTCTTTTACGAGTATAATATTATTATTAATTATTTCTATGTGGGTCTTTAAGAAATTGTGTTATAACAGTAAACGTTAAAAATAAATGTACTTTGAAATTCGTGCATTGATAAAGAAAAATTATAACAATATAAAAAAAAATATTTGGATGTGATCTAAAAAAAATATTAACTTAACTTAAAACGATTAACAAAATACATTGGATGAGATTTTTTTTTGGCAACCTAAATTTAATAACACGTTGGTCTATGACCTGGAATGTATTGAATCCACCTCTTTTGTAGGAAGAGCATCAACAACACCAGCAGGTAATGTTCGATTTTGGTCGATTGAACTTTTTCTTCCGCAAAAACTAGTTTATCTTTATTAATACCCAATTCAAGTTTAATCATTCTGTAAATTCTGGTAGTATGTACTTGGAGACTGTCTAATGAGAATCCAGATGAAAGTAAAAATGTTTCAAAAAATAGAATAAATAAATCGCTAACAACTTTATTATTCTTGTCAGCTTCAGTTTCTTGACGCAGTCTTTCAATAACTGTTGATTCCATTGTTGAAAAATTTTTAGATGCGACTTTCATAATACGGTCCAGATCAGATGGTCCACCAAATTTAGATTTTACGGTTCAATATAGAGATTCAACTTAACTATTTGAGTCCGTTAACTCTTCAATATTATTGTCTAAGTTAGATTTGATCAATTTGCTAAAATTATGAAATTTAACCTCCTCATCTTGACCCTTCTTAACTTTTCCTTTTCTTCTTTATCCTCCGGCAATTGTTTTCTTTGATACTCTTTCAAAGTACGAAAGTATAAGTTATCCTATATAATAAAACGTAATAATCCTGCATAATGACAAAGTTTGCCAAATTTAATCGAAGTTCCTTCGACTATAACTTGTAATAATTGTATCGTACAAGAAATGTGGATAGTTTAAATGTGGATAATTTTGCTAACTATTCAAAAAAGGCAATACTTTGTCCAAAAATTCTGATCTTGATACAATTAACGAACGAATTTTAAACATTTTGAATGGAAATGTAATAACTTATCATAGTACTAATTCCACTGATGCGGTGAAAATGATGCAGTGAATTCCTGTAGAATTTTTAAACGGCTCCTGTCCAAATGGAATGCCTCCACATAAACTTAATTTGAAAGTTGGTAGAATAATAATACTACTGAGAAACCTAAATACCAAACGCTAGCTCTGTAATGGGACTCGATTAGCTGTAAAAGCTCTAAAATTAAATTCAATAATAGCGGAATTCCTCGGAATAAGCTATAGGATAACTGTATTCATCCCTAGAATAGATTTAACTACAACGACCAGAGAACTGCTTTATATTCTTAGACGTTGACAGTTCCCTGTTAAATTGGCATTTTCTATGACAATAAATAAGTCGCAAGGTCAAAACATTGGAAAAAGAAGGAGTTTATTTGCCTGAAATAGTTTTTACCCATTAGCAACTGTATGTTGCAATTTCCAGAGTACGGCGGTCTGGTGATATTCAAATAAAACTTACTGAGGGAAGGGAGCAAGTCAAATTAATTCTAATAAGCTATATACAAAAAATGTTGTATATAAAGAGGTTTTGACATCTTACCATTAGAGAAAAATGGTAAAATGGTGCTGTTGTCAACCGTGTTTTGCGTCGGAGTGTTTAGTAGGCCTATTGGAAAAAAAAGCGCACCTTTTTCTTTACCTCCTAGGTGGTGCGGAAAAAAAGAAAATAAATTTTCCATAAAAAAATGTTTGTTGTCATGAATTTGCTTTTGTAAAAAACAATTTTTCCCTTTATCGAATTGTTTCGATCTTTATAACAAAAAAAAAAAAGATTTTTGCACCTGACTTAACGTAATACACCACAATATTTGATTACATTTCTTAGAATTCACTTTTTTGTGCAGTTTCACAAGAAGTTATTTTTTTCTAATTAGAATACCGTCCTGAGACGGGCTTTACAACTAGTAAGTACAGTAAAACATCACGTTCTCATTTACTTGTTTCTTTATTGAATGCCGACTCACGATTTATTAAAAAAAAATATAATTTGTTTTATTCTGAACCTTGGAAACATAACAAATGCTGCTGACGCTGCTTATTTGATGATCATACGATTTCTTTATAGGTAGTAATAATTGTTTTCATATAACGCGTAAAGGAACAACAAAGGATGTGTTAATCTGCGGTTACGGCAAGAGTACGAATTTATTGTTACTATAAAAGTGCGAATTATTGTGATTGATAGTAACTGGTGTTAATTTATATAAAGGTTTCTCATACTAGTATTATTCTGCTTATTAATTATTCCTCTTGAAATGTCTGAAACAATTTTGCCAGTTAATAATTAAATTATAAATACAATATCCGCAACAATTCTTCCTAATTGCAAAGTATTTAATTTAAGTAGCTCGAGGTGTTTTTCGATAAAAAGGTAGGATCATTAAGTTGAACCAATAAAGATTATATTAAATCTAAAAAAAAATTTTTGAATTAACTCTATTCTGTTGGTATGAGTGAAGTTGTATAGTGACGTGATGAGAGTAGCGTATTCAAGGTGAGAACGAGCGAGTGTTGTGAATAATGGCTTAATTGTATATGGATCGTTAAATTCTTCAGACCATCTCTTTAAGAACCATAACATGGAATTATAGTATCGTTAATTATGCTGTTAAAGTGTGCTTGAAACGCAAGTTGAAAGGACAAACTATATTAATTAGTTTCGCTTCAAATGTATAGTTGATTACTAAGGGAGAAAGATCTACTAGAATAATTAGAGCAGATTTGTTAATATTTAGGAATACGTTGTTTTAACTAAACAGAAAGTCTAGATCTTCTTGTACCAAGGTAGAGTAATCGAATAAGAATCTTTTTTACAGCTTTTCATATGACATTTTCAGATGACATTTGTTACATTATTGGTAGAAATAATGAATAGTAATGAACCCAGACGGGTTATAGTGCACGAAAAGTAGCGCACAAAGAGTTTTATATGCTTGATCATAATATAACAGTATAAATTCTTTTGGACAAAATTGATTCGATCCAATTTTTGTAGGTTTCAAAGAACTCTGGTTTTTTAAATTTCAAAATAATAACTACTAGCGAAATTCGAGGCAGTGTGATAAAAATCATACTCAATATTTCGTTATAAACTGTTTTCCATCATTTCAATATATCGAGAGCACTATATTTTTGTTTATTGATTTATCTTAAACAATAACCTAATACGTATAGTAATAATTTATTCAAAAAAAAGGTGTTAAATCGGGGATGTTGTTACGCTAATTCTATAAAAAAAAAAATTTAAATTGAAATTCCAAATTAAATTTTAATTTTATAATTAAATTTTAAAAACATTTGGATTCGCCACGTTTCCTTTTAAATATCTATCATTTCAAAGAATAATAATAACAATAGGGTTTAAAATAGTTCAGTGTACCGTACTTTTTTTAATTTACAGATTAAATATAAATATAATGATCATAAATGAGAAGTGACTAATTTAACCAATTTCAATTATTTGTTGGAAGACGTTGTTCGTTCCAAGAAAGTTTAGAAAATATTTTTTAAAAAATATCTAAAATTACTGAATGTATAACTATAGTACATTCAAAACTAACTAAACTTGAAATTTTTTGATATTGATGATAATATATTTTTGATACGTACTGTATTCATTTAATATTTCTTCTTTTGATGTTGCGGTGTTGAAAGTGAATATGTTATATTTTATATATGTTATGTAATTTAAAATGTTTTTATATACATATTATCTTAATTAGTGTTATGGAACAATAAGGATTTAAGGATTGAGATGGATATAAAGAATGTTATCATGACAATATGGAATTATTAAATTGATTATTTAAGAAATTTTGACACTGAGTAAGAAAAGTTAACTAAGAGATATATGGTACTTACTTAATTATATATAAGTTTGTTTTGTCTTAATAAAACTAATTATATCAGATTTTCTTTATTTTTATTATATTTGTTATTGTTTTTACATATGATTTTTAATATCCTTTATTCACACTTATAAATATCTGAGAACATTTCAAATAGTATCATAGTCATTTATTTATACGGAACTGAAAAATTATAAATATTTTAAAAAATTTTAAATTAAGATATTTTTATTTATTTTTTTTTTAAATATATTTATAAACATAATACTATGTACTATTTATTATTATGTATGTAAAAATATATTTACTTTAATTTCAGAAATTTTTTAATTTAAATATTCAACATGAAAATGTCAAATAATTTACTAACTTAGTAATTAACTCGCACTGATTTGTAATATTTATTATTTTTTGCTTTAGTTCTAAGTTATTCAGATTTTAGTATTTTACCTTCCATTACATGTATTGACTGTCGGAAATTTTTTTAAATTACAGTAACAACATTGGCTTACAAAAATTTGACCTAAATAGCGGGTTCACTCAATCTTTATTCCCATTAACAAAAAAGCTCACCCACTCTATATTCGAATCACCGTACAGTATTATTGACCCCACAAGCATGTAACATATTCCTCAAGATCATACGCAAGAGATTAAGAAACTTTTTGACACCACAAATAGCGGATGAACAATATGAATTTGTGTCTGGAAAAAACCCCAGAGAAAAAATTTTAAATGTTTGACTTCTAATATTTGTCTAATGTTCGTGTAATGTTCGTTAATGTAATGTTTGTGTATTGTGTTCAATACACATCTATGTTTCGTTGACTACAAGAAAGACTTCGATACTCAAGTATTTACCTTTCTTAAAAGAAATAATCTTTTATGTAAAAGTCAATATGGATTTTAAAAAAAATCGAATACAGAGACGGCACTAGTCGATATGGTTACACATGTCCAATATTTAAAAGATAGTAAAAAATGTATATGTCTTTTATTTATGGATCTAACTAAAGCCTTCGACACTGTTGACCATGAAATATTATTAAAAAAATTGCAAGGTTTTGGAATAAAAGGAAATACTCATAAATGATTCAGGTCATATTTGAGTGGTCATATATTAGAGCATAATTTAAATGAAGATTTTGATAAACTCCACAAATGGATGATTACTCAAAAGCTAACAATTAATTATATGAAAACAAAGTACATGGTCGTAAGTACATCAGCACCAAAACTCAACATCAGAATTAGAACAAGTTACGCAATTTAAATATCTTGGCTTTTGGATATACTCACGATTCAAATGGGATTATCACACAAATTTTCTTTGCAACAAACTTTCATCAATTGCTGGTCTGTTTTGTAAAATAAATTATCTGTTGCCGAATTCAAAGTATATGCTATGCACTGTTCAATAGTCATTTAAGCTATGGTATTAAATTATGGAGTTCAGCTTCGAATAAAATTATAAAGGAATTACAAGTCATTCAAAACAGAGCAATAAAAAATATTTACAATTACAATTGGAGAGAGAGCACTGAATTCATACACAGTGATACTCAAATGTTATTGATTAAAGATTTGATTAGCATTAAGCTAATCTTACACATTCATGACATTGAATCTTCAAGAATTCACACTACTGTGAGCCTATCTAAACGAAAAGATCATCATTCAGTCAATACGAGGAATCAACACTTAATTCACTTAATTCTTGTCATTTAATATACTATTAATGAATAATTCAAAATTCTATAATAATTTAAAATCACACATGTTTTGTTTTCCTTTGTTATTTTTGTTTTCTTTCTTCAAATTTTTTCTCTTGATTTAGTGTACTATAGTCACAAATTTTTTTTCTTATCGCACTTACACACTTACTTTCACTTTATTGCTGTGAATATTTTTATTAACTTTAAATAAATTTAATTAAAATTGTATATAGCCTAAAAATGAGAAACATCTCTAAAGGCATTTTATGGTCGAAATGAATAAATAAATACTATAAAATGGGAAACATTAGGGGAAATCTTGGCGAATATGAGATTTCCAGGGCATTTGGTTCAATTAATTTATCTCAAAAAAATTCAACTCAAAAGAACTACGATGAACCAAGTGTTATCAGATAATATCAAAATACAAGCTAGAACAAGGCAAGGTTGTATTTTTATTCTGCTTTTGTTTAAAATCAATACAGGATACTTCATGAGAGATAAATAAACTATGTAGTGTGTAGCAGATGAATACAACAGCTACGATAAAAAAATCAATAATATTAGATTTGAGATGACATTCTCAAGCACGAGTTACAAATAATTATGGAAAAATTGACATGACGAGTAAGTAAAAATTAGGGCATTGAAAAAATACAAATAACAATCAAGTAATTATAATTGATCTACCAAATGATAGTCAATAAAACAGTCAATTTATTTCTGGCTAACAAATAGGAAAAATATATAATTAAGTTGGATCAATGATATCCAGGTACACCGAAAAAATAAAAAGCACATTGACAATGGCAAAATTGCAAACGGTCAAACTAAAAAGATATGAAAAGAAAGCTGCATTAATATAAATACAAAATTAAAGTTGTTGAATCGTTGAATGCTCTTATACTCCCAATAGGCATCTATGCTTTAGACAATAAAATAGAGAGAAAGGAGAAAAATTTAAAACTTTAAACTTTGGGTAGATAGGAGAAGGATATGGCCATAACAATATTAAACGATGTGAAATGTAGATTTCTAAATAAAAATTAGGCAATCGTATTTAATATACATATTTTGGGCACATTGCTAGGCGGTCGAGAAAAAATAGAAAAGCTGAAAGTTGAAGATAGAAGAAGAAAAAAGGGCTGATCTCCTACACGTTGGGCAGATGAAATACAGCTCTTAGAGGCAAGAACCGGTCAACACAGATGGCACAAAATTTATCAACCTGGAAACAGTGCATCAAAAGCCTAATATTATAGTTAAATATAAAATAAATTTACTGTCACTACGGCCTGAATAGTATAAATTAAAATAGAAGAAGACAAATATAAATTTTGTCATGGTAAATTTCAAATTCCAAGTAACATTCTGATTAGGTGATTCTTGCTACCAGTACATATAGTATGTCACAGTTTAATTATAATTTGACTAATTTCTCAACAAATTAAAAAAACCTATACTGACTACTACGTATCCTGCTAGATTCCTTTACAACCACATGAATGTACAATTAATTAACAATCTAGTTTTAATTCTTTGTAGTGGGATTGTGTGTTTTCATTCACAATTATTATTTATTTATTTCAAGCTTAAATCAAGCAGTTACAAATAATATTTAGTTAAATGTACGTTACAAATTTACAAATTTAAAAAAGATTACATAATTCTAAAAGAGAGAAAATAAATTACAAATAAATTTTATTTTTAAATTGTTGATATAAGTTCTTAATCCTAAATGACGGTTTAAGTTTACGGTGTAGGAGAGAGAATTGTTTTGTTTGTTTGGTTGTTTGATTGTTTGTGTATTGGTGCAGTTGTTTTTTAACACAGCCTTTAAATAAGAGGAGTCAATTACGGCCTTGTATTTAGGTGGAGAAATAATCAGCAATTTCCCTTCTTTTCTGCAGGGTGGCCAGATTAATTAAATTTAGACGATGTTCGTAAGGTGATAATCGAATCGGATCTTCCCAAGGCAGATTACCTAGCGCAAATCTTAAAAACTTCTTTTGAATTATTTCGATTCTTCGTATATGGAACATCATAGAAGGGAGACCATACCTGGCTGGCATACTCTTCGCTATTAAAAACCTACTAGGAGTGTTAAAAGACCTATGAATACAGCAAATTAATATATTTTATAGAATATGCTATATGTTCTAAATGAAACATTATTAAAATTAAATAAATATTAAAAAACTATTTATTTATTTAACAGAAAATTAATTTTACTAATCTAGGCAACTAAGACTTCACATACTAAAATATTTCTATTCATTTCTCATTAGTAGAATGAATGATATACATTTCAATGACAATATACATTACCAGACAGACACAGGCCTTCGATGCCTTGTGCTAGTTTTTAAGTATCACAGAATGACTCCCTTTCTTTTAAAAAATAACTAAAATTAATTAAGAGAGGACTAGATTATTAAATAATTTAAGGTGACTTTAGTGATTTTCTATTAATGTTTTTTACCCACACAATTATATTCAACTCACGTAAAATTATGCATGCAACTATTTTCATAAAAATAAACTATTAAATCCTTTTTTTTACATGGTTGTAAATTTTATTCTTAAACTCAGAACTTAGCAGCAATGTAAATTTATTTAATTTTCATCCATTTCACATACGGTACGATTTAAGTTCTAATTTTGAAGCAAAAACAAACTTACAACAAAAATTTAAAAACATAATCCGTTAATATGCTACACTCACAAAACTTTAGTATTATTTTATTTATCTAAAAGCATGTTAAAACATGTCTTGTTTTTGTTTTTTTTTTGAATTAGCATGCGATGATAAACATTTATTTTTACACAATTTTAGGGAAATTTACATACACAAATAAATAAACGGTTCTGTTCCCCATTCAAATTAACATCGCCCATTACAAGTTTCTATCACACACCTGCTTTTGATCAATTTTATATTTTGTTTAATTTCAGGTAAATTGTAAAAAAAAGATTGACTTAAATATAATACAAAAATATTTTAATAATTCTTTATTTAGAATATGTTGAAATTTTAATTAAATATATCTCTCAAAGAATATTTTGTGCATAAGCGATTCAATTTCTAAGAAAGAAAATAAATGAATAAAAGAAAATTTAAATCAACAGGTGGTAATATTGATTGCCAATTTAATTACCATTTCAAAAAAATACAGTTGTTGTATCCAATTATAGAGTACTTAAATCCAAGGAGAATAAAAATGTTAAAAGCTTGTTCTTTTTTATCAATATATACGGCGGCACCATATAAGAACCACCTGTTTTAAAGCACAAAGTAACAAACAAAGAAATATACAAATGGACAAACAAAGCAAGTAAAGTACAAATAGATAAAAGTACGAGCAGAAATATACATTATTGGATCATATTTTAATCAAATTTGATGTGATTTAATTTATTAAAAATCGTCGTCGGAAGTGGATTTACGCTATTTTTTTTCAAATCCAAATAATCGAAGAATAAAGTACAACATTAAAAATCTTGACAAATTTAAATGCATTTTTTTTTGTATATATGCGTATGATGGCTTCTAAAGTTATTTTCATAATTATTTATTTATTTAATTCAAACATATTACAATATTTTAATCTAATAAAACAATATAATAATAAAAACCCCTGAAAAACTAAAATTTTTAAAACAAAAAACAATTTAAATTAAAATACATCATATACTATATTATCAAAAGTACATATAGTATGATATATTATTATATCACATTATATTATTTTATTTTATTTTATTTCAATTTTATTTTATTTTATTTCGCTACTATATTTTAATAGCTTAAAAAAAATAATATAATTTAATTATTAAAGTTAACACTGTTTTTGTATTGATTAACTTCCATCAACATTATATTAATTGGCTCAAAAACGAACGAAACTGGCTCAAACTGGCTCAAACTGGCTCAAACCAGTACGAGAAAACGCGTACTGGTGTTAATGTACTAGGTAATCTGATATTTTATAATTTTTAAATCAATTTCAACATTGTATACTACGAATTAGATATCCGCATTAACCCTTCTGGATTGTATTGTATTCATTTGAAGAAGCTTAAGCTAATTATATATGAAAAGGTAGTATTTTTGGGTTAGACAAGGGAAGATAATATATTTAATATATATAAAGAATAAAAATAGAAATTAATGCTATATTAACTGGGATGGGTTCACAAAATTATTGGTGGCAAATAAATATTTCAAAAAATACGTTCTAGTGATTTCAACCCGCAATTTTTGGAATTTCGTAATCTGCATTGCAATGTTTGACTGTAATATTGGCCAGTATTTTTAAATATTGAACAACAGTAGATATTTGTTTATTTTTTTTTTTCAAATCATACTTTTCTCTAAAATAATTTACCTCTTGTATTAAAATATTTCCCTCATTTCATGTTTTCTTTATCAAAATTTAATATTTAGCTATTTTCCATAATTTCCCATATTTTGGTTTTTCTATAATAGTTTTTTATATATGTACAGATTTCAGACTTATTTAAGACAGCTGAGGACTTAACTAGATTGTTTATATAATATTGTATTTTTAATTTTTTAATGTTAGTATTAACAAGGAAACTTGACTCAGAAAAACCTTGTATGAAAATTTTATAAAACTTACAACTATACTTACTAACTAACCTATTCTAAAACTAGAATTACTTAAGCTAGACATCCAAATAGAAAAATTAATTTCTGATGCAAAATGCAATGAAGCTAAATTGAATTGAGTTAGAATTTTATTTTGTTTTGAAGGTTCGGTTCCCATTTTATTTCCACTCCGAGATATTAAATTTTTTTTAATTAATTTTAGTTTTAATTGTTATTTAAAAAATTTAAATAAAATAACTAAATTAAATATAAGAATCAAAATTTACTAATCAACTTGTATATTCGTCTATGAATACAAATATATCTCTAACAAACACTCTACCCAAAAAACCATACCAAAACAACATACTCAAAATTTTTCATGAACACTCTACAAATGAATTGTAAGGTTCATGATGTCCTTCACGTTTTCATTGTTGCAACAGTTTGATAAACATGATATACAAATGAAAAATACCCGTTTGTAAATAAAATTTTACTTTAAAAATGGAAAATGAGCTGTGGATACGTGCGAGTGGTGAAAATTTTATTATTTATTCTGTAAAGAAACAGAGTAACAAAATTTTTATTTACACATACACAAAGTAACATTAAAAAGATTATTATATTTTTAATTTTTTAATTCTGTTTTTCTTTAAAAGAAAATATGAAAGGATTTTTTTATATGTAAAAAAAAATCTTTTCGGAAATTAAGGAAAGAAAATTATGATAAAAAAAACTTTTTAAAAATCTTAAACAACAAAAGATTTTTTCCGCTTTTTTCGTTAATTACAACATCAATGAGTTGAATTGTAATGAAATTTTTATTTAATTTAGAATTTTTTTTTAATTCATTCTAAAATAAATTTGAAAAGTCTCAAAGGATTATAATAAGTGACGTACATAATACGCAAATTTGAATATGAATAAAAATTAAATTTTTACCGTTGACCTAAGACGAAAAATGGCTGTATACATTCACCATACTGATTAAAGAAAATAAACTCATATCTATTATATCTATATTTATATAAGTTGTATAGGAGCCGAAACTAAGGGTATGTGATTTAACTTTAGATAATTAAAACTTTCCACCCTATGCCCCACGGATGGGTTTACATGAAAGTGATGACTTAAAGCAAGTCTAAGCTTCATTATCTTATATATTAATACGCTTAAACATCTGTTAAACTTTTCACAAAGCTTTTACAACACAAAGCTTTTTTCAACTAGATTAAACAACTTTATTAGAACTATTACGAATTACGATAGTGTGAAAAATTTTATTTAAAGACATAAACCACAAAACGATAAAACCAAATAAAACCAAATTAAAATTAACCTAATAACAATTCACCTATTGAGCAATAGCATTGACTATATCTGATTATATGAATTGATTTAAAAAAAAAAACAAAGTACCAAAGACAAAAACCGAATTATCAGAATATAATTATTATATCGAATTATAAAAATAGTTTTGTTAAAATATTACGATATTACGATATTACAACAAAGAAAATTACCGGTAAAACAAATAGTAAATTTAGAAAATATATTTTTACCTCACCCAGACCATGTTTACAAATTCCACTAATTGAAATTTATTTATTTTATTAACAAATAATTCAAAAGTATAAATTCAAATGTGAATAAATATAATATTGTACATGGAAAATCATAAACCGAAATTTACGATCAGCTAAGAGCAAGAAAAACAAAATATGTTATGACATTATTATCAAGTTCTAATTAAATACACAACAAATTTAGTACACATAAAAATTAAAAAAACTTTAAAAAGAAAAATCACAGACTACCCTTACCTACATCTGAGACTCTAGCAGTATCGAAATGAAAAAATTAAATAATTTTTATGAATTCTGTTTATAAATCTTTGGTAAAATTTATTTTTCAAAACAATAAAAACTGAAGAATAAAAGATAAAGCATTATTATTGGCTTTACCCCTAACTATAATAGTCATAAGGCGTCTTATGATGTCATATGAGATTGTACGATAACATGAAATTCCAATTAACAAACTATAATAGTCATAACCATCATTCGTTGTCTATTCAAAATCATTCGTTAAGTCATAAGCATATGAGAAGAAGCGTACAAATCAGAAGCCATTTTGACAGCAATGTAAATAAATAAAAAAAATTTTGTAAGCAAAATGGAAAATGGCGATTTTTTTCCTTTTAACTAAGACCTTTATTCAAATCTCAAAATAATAAAATAAAAACTTTTAAGAACTTTATTCAAAACTCAAAATAAAAAAACAAAAACATTTATTTATAGAATTTATATTTTTATTTCACTTCTTTTAAATTTTGGTTTTGATGTTTTGGTATGATTAGGTATGATCATATATAGTTAAGGTTTTTTTTGTTTTTTTTATGATCTTGACAGTAGCTTAGGTAGAATCACGTTTTCCCGCTTAATTAAGTACGGTACTGCCATTTTACACTACAATGTCTACAATAATTCGAGTATTTATTTTTTAACAAATTACTGGCTTATCTACTCATTAAATGTGGAAAACTACTACTATTATCAGGAACGAAGCCTTCTTAAATAGAATAGTTTCATTTTATTTAATTTGTTACCAGATTAACTCTCAATCTTTTGTCATTTATTATATCCCAATGACAAAGGGTACTAGACCAGCTCAAAAATTCAATGAAGCATTTTTTTTGCTTCATCGGGAATCGAACCCGGAATCTTTCGATTGAAAGGCAGGCGCTTTACCTACTGCGCCACCCAGCGTGCAACTATATTTGTTTATCTTTGAGATATGTAATTAAAATTTTTGAAATAAAATTTGATGTAAGATTATGACTTGTTATGATTTTGTTAAATCATATCGAATCATATCGGCCATTTAACGAAGTATCATATGACATCATATGACTATTATAGTTAGGGCTATTATGATAATAAAAAAAGACAAAAAACGTATCTATGGCCATTTTAATGTGTTTTTAATGTGGGTGTGGTATGTATTTAGTTTAAATGCATTTAATTTCATATCTATATTGCCAGAGACATCTCTGTACGCCATATTTTGTTGAAATGTATGTTTCTATTAATAATCTCTATTAGGGAGCGTTTAGACATCAGATTTTGTTTCATGAAAGTTTTGTTTTACTTATTTTTATTACATTTACAAATTATATTGCAATTACATCAAATTTTATTTCAAAAATTTTAATTACGTATCTCAAAGATAAACAAATATAGTTGAAAAGTATACTATATTTCTTCACGCAAAATCCACTTTCTAAACGCGCAAAATACGAAGATACGAATATGCGTAACGAGTACTAATAATAAATACTTATAAACAAATATAAATATTCAGTGTAATTTCAGAACATTTATAAAATATAAATATTTAAATAGTAAATCAATTATTCTAAGTATTTGTATTGATATAAATAATAATAATATATACACATTTCTTATATTTTTTAATGTATATCTTTCAATATATTGACATAACACAATTAGAAGTTTATAAATACCTTTTCTCGCAAAATTCACTTTTTCAACTTGCGAAATACGAAAATGCGTGTCGAGCACTATTATTTAAAAAAACAATTTATGATATTCTGTAACAAAGTCGGATGTCAAACTTTAATGAACAACATTTATACGTTATAAACACAATTCAAAAACGTATAAACGCTGCCTTATATAAAAGTTTTCTTCAAAACTATTAGCCGTCAAAATTTTCAATTTGATTCTATGAAAAACAAATAAAATTATTATTTATTATATTATACATATTAAGTATATTATAAATTTTGTAAATTATAATTTTATTAATTTTTTTATTCATTTTATTATTATTATTTAAACAACAATAATAATTACAATAATAATAATTTGTGATACCGTACGTAATACAATACCTACCGGTTGTAAAAATAAAATTTTAATACATACATTGAAAAGTGCTTTCCAAATAAAACAAAAAAAATATATGCCTGAAGTAGGCCTGCGGATTTATCTACAGGTCCACTGTTTTATAAATAAATCTAACAATATTGTAAATTACTAGCTATTCCCGGGGTAACATTCGGCGGTCTAGCATTAGCATTATAAATGAAACAATTTATTTTATTTATTTATTTTCTTAATTTTAATTTTCTTGTTTTACATATTTTTTTATTCATAATAAATAAGTTACAAATTGAAAAATTTAAAACTAAAATTCACTGTATTTAATATCTTAAAAATAGTTTAACATTTTAATACTAATTCAAATATTTCACTAAAAACACAATTCTCTATTTCACAGGTGCTTTGACTAGAGTACGATCTTTTGATAGTGTTAGTGTAGTATAAAACATTATGAAATGTTAGAATAAGTATTAAAATGTTAAACTATTTTTAAGATATTAAATAAAGTAAATTTTAGTTTTAAGTTTTTCAATTTAACTTATTTATTATGAATAAAAAAATATGTAAAACATTGATTTTTTTTTTAAGAAAATAAAGAAAATAAATAAATAAAATAAATTGTTTCATTTATAATGCTAATGCTAGACCGGCAAATGTTACGTCGGAAGCTAGTATTTACTTATTAAGCTATATTATATTTATTATTAATTAATTAAAGAGATGCTGTTTGCAAAATCTATATACCAAACTGCTTTTTCGTCTAATGCTATTTTGCATATTTTCTTATTTAAAAAATTCCAATCTTGCAAAATGATAATTTCAAGAATAGTGTGTTTGTAAAATAAGATTACTACTATTCCTTTTCACAGCATTTAAACTTACTAATTGTGCCAAGTTCACTTTCTAAATCAAGTATGTATTCTGCTTTTTCTAAAATAAATATTTGCTAAACATATTTTTACGAAGTGTTTCATTACGTCAAACGACCAGTTGCTAAATGACCACTTATGTCAAATTTGCGAAATATCCCTTTTTCCAAAAGATACTAAGCAAAATTGCATTTTGCAATTTAGAATTTGGCTAACTGTACGAAGCATAATTAATATAATACAGACTAACACACATTAAGAGAAACTTAAGAGAAATTATAAAAGAAAATTTATAAAGTTTAATATTATTGGTATATTTTTTTTTGCCCATTTTTATTTACATGTCTTGATATAAGATACCTAGTAACTTTCCTTACATTTTGGGTAGAGTATATGTATACAATCATTTTGTTATAGTAATTTTTTCTAAAATTCATTTAGATTATATTAAAATTTTTTTTTTTAACTTAAAATCTATTTATTCAATCATGTGGCCTGTATTTTTTCAGGCGTCTATATTTCTTATTCTTTCTTGTTCTGGAAGAGTGCTAATTTCAATGTTAGAATGGTTTGATGTTTTTTCTTGATATTTTAAGCTTGTCTTTTATTTCTTCATTTATTGTCAGTATTTTTAAATCACAGTGTAGATCATCATTTCTCACATACCATATTCGGCTCTCGCTATCGTTCTAATTATATTTGACTGTGCTCTTTGTATTAAATTAATGTTGGTATTGCTTGAGGTAATTCAGATTTCTGCACAATATCTCCATATCGGTTTTATAATTGTTTTGTAAAGTAGCGGCTTGTTGTTTTTAGATTTAATCAATTTAGATTTATATCCCAACAGCCATTGTAGTTGTCCCGATTTTAGCCTTATATGATTACGCTTGTGGATTATGTGGTTCTTCCATGTCAATTTATTATCAATGTGCATCGCTAGGTATTTAGCAAGATTTTCGATTTTTATTTCTTTATTATTTATCATTATTGGTTCAGGATCGTATCGAGTTCTTGCTGTATATATAACTTGAGTAGCTTTATCTTCATTAATTTGGATATTCCAAGTTTTGAACCAAGTTATTGTTTTATTCATAATTTTTTGTACCTGTTTAGTAGCTGTTTTTGCAGTCATGTGAAGCAAGTAGAACAGTATCATCTATCAAAAGTTGCTAATAATGTATTCTGTTTTATTGGTATTGGAATATCGGCTGTATACAGGAGATATAAAACTGAACCCAATACACTGCCTGGCGGTACTCCTTCTTCTATTTTATTTATTGTATTACAGTTTATGTAGTAAGCCAGATTTTGTCGAACGCTTTTGCTATATCTAAGAAGATACACAAAACTTTTATCATCCAGGTCCATAGCTATTTTACTTATCACTCTATAGACTTGATGTATTGTTAAATGCTGTCGTCGGAATCCAAATTGGGGATTCGGTATTAGATTTTTTTTGTACTAATATTGATTGTAGTCGATCAAAAAATAGTTTTTCGAATATTTTTGAAAGAATAGACAAGAGACTAATTGGTCGGTACGATGTTGGTAATGTAGCATCTTTTCAAGGTTTAAGTATTGGTATGATTTGGGCGACTTTCCAGACTTTAAGAAATTCTTTCAACCTTAATATAGCATTGAATATATTTCTTAGATTATTGATATATACTGATTAAAAATGTAACATGTATTCAAAATATTATTGATTAAACAAACAAGTAAACACTTAAATTATGGAATAAAAATCGTTTTTCATTTCACAAATCATTTATATTTATTTTGCAAATATCAATATTTCGGAAGCAACTTATTTCCTTTATCAGTGCTTGCGACTAATTAAAATTTTACACTAATCTTTACATATATTTATATAATTTGAACCCTTAATAATATGTTATTTTTGTGTACAATAGTAAATCCTTAATAGTGCTACCTGGTCAACAATGTTTTTTTTTGGATAATTAATATTTATTAAATTCAAACTAGTCTATAATTAATTACGTATTATATTAGACGTATAAGGGTTACATGATAGTATTTATGATCTTAATTCTACCTGAACCGATTTTAATTTTGAAGTAATCTAAATAATGGTACACAACCTACATCATTATTAAGTCTGTTGTTAACGTATTATCTAGATATCGCCAAACTTTCATACTTGTCTAAGTTATTATTTTTATTAACCTCATATATTAATTCTTGTTTATATGATGTTCTTCTTCATGCTGCACTACCGCTGACCTAAAATTCGTATAGTTTCTTTTCCTCGCCAACTCTGCTTCCTTCATATGTTCCTGGAAATTGTAATTAACATCTTGGATTGTCCTATGTAAGTTTTTGTCCAATCTTGGCATGATAAGTGGTATATTTTGTATATAGCACTTACATTAATATGAGAAATACAAAGCTTTATGTTACAGCTCTATAAATATGTTCTTTTACAACATTATCTGTGTGTCCATTTAGCATATAACAAGTTAATGTTTCTTGTTCGGAATCTGCAAAAAAAAATATAATATTATAAAATAGAAAAACTATATATTTTCTTGTAGTTTTTATTTCAACTTTATTCTTCTAAGAGATAAAAAAAAAGAAAAATTTTTAAAATATTAAATTTTTATCTAAATACCTTCATTATGAATAAAAATCTACACGCGTAGATACAAGAGAATGTGTTATATGATATACGGTTAGTTAAATTATAAACAAACAAATTTAATCTTGAGTAATTCTTCTGATTATTATAATTTATTTATAGTACTAAAAATCGATTTTATTTTGAAATAGAATTAGTTAAATAAATCTAGTATATTTTTTAATTGACGTAATAGATACACTAATATGTTTAAATGAAATTCATTGAATAAACCCAACGTAAAAACTTAATGGAGATATTTTTTTAACAAACTCATTTTCAACATTGTAATAATCTACAATAATAAAGTCAACAACTAATTTTTTATGTTGTTATTATATTCCCAACTTGTTTTTAAATTTAATTTTTTAAGCATAAAATGTCCTTTTTCATAATTAACCACACAATTTGTTACAATGTTACATTTAAATTAAAATTAAAAAAAAAAATTTGTTGTCTCTACATTTTGCATTTTTTAAATTTTTATTTTTAACTTTGTAATTGTTAACCAAAACCCAATTCAGCAGCATAAAAATCTGTCAATTATAATTGAATCTGTTTGATTGATAGTTTTTCTGATTTATTACATTTAAAAATAAATGACAGAAATTGATATAAAATTGATAAATTATTTAACAATATTTTGCCTATGATTGACATTTACAAAACGTATTTTTATTAAGTGGAATTTTTTTTATTTATTTCATCTTTTTTATTATTTTTATTCTATTTTTTTTTTTAAATTCAAAACTAGTGTTTTCAAATAAAGTAAAAACATAAAATTTGAATATAAAACATTAAAAAAAATTAAGGTTAAAAATATGATATACGAATTATCCTGTTTTAAATCACTGTGCTCAAATTATTTTTATTTTTTTTTCTCCTATTACTCCGCGTGGTAGCATAGGGCTTCGATAGTGAACCTCCATTCTTCTCTGTTGAGTACTACTTCCTTAATATCGTCCCAGGTATAATTGTTAATTGTTAATTCTTGATCGATTGTGCGTCTCCATGTGTTGTATGGTCGACCGGGTCTCCTTTGTCCTTGTGGATTCCACTCTAGAGCTCTTCTTGCTATATCACTTTATGATTTCCTTAGTGTATGTCCTATCCATTTCCATTTTTTCCTATTTATCTGTCTGTTGATAGGTTCTTCTCCAGTTATCATCCATAAACCCTCGTTGCTAATTCTTGCCGGCCAGAATATTCTGCATATAATTCTCAAGCACTTGTTGATGAATACTTGTAGCTTCTGTTTGATTCTGACCGAAGTGAGCCATGTTTCACTGCTATATATTAATGTTGACTTATCACATGCTCTGAATATTGTTAGCTTTGTTGTTCTCGATATTTGGTTGCTCCGCCATATCTTCATTAGGTTCCCAAATGTTCTTCTTGCCTTATTTATACGGCTGTTGACATCTTCTGTTGTACCTCCTCTTGATGTTATGATGCTCCCCAGGTAGTTGAATTCTCCTACGTATTCTATCTGTTGTCCACTCACTGTTATTGGCTCACTGTCACTGTTGTTTGTCCTCATTGCCTTGGTTTTCTCGATATTTAATTCCAGTCCCGATTTCTTTGCTTCTTCGTGTAATCTGTTGACTTTGTTCTGTAGGTCCCTTTGATTCCTTGATATGAGGCATACATCATCTGCGTAATCTAAGTCTTCTAAGTTGCCGAAGAGATCCCATTCTATGCCGTTTATTCCAGTGCAAACTTTTCTTAGAATGTCGTCTAGTATTGTGTTGAAGAGAAGTGGAGATAGTGGACATCCTTGTCTAACTCCTATATTGGTGTAGAATGGATCACTGATCTTACCTCTGTGTTGAACTGTTGTCTCTGCATCTTCATACATCGCTTTGATGATGTTGATGATTTTTTCAGGAACTCTCTTCTTTGTAAGTGTTCTCCATATTGCGCATCTCTTGACTGTGTCGAATGCTTTCTTAAAATCTATGAATAGTAGATATAGTGGGGCATTCCATTCTACTGATTGTTTAACTATGACCCGTAAAGTATTTGCCTGGTCTACACAGCTTCGGTTTGGTCTGAAACCTGCCTTCTCTTTCCGTAGTATTGGTTCTAGTACTTCTTCTAATCTTTTCTTTATAATAATTGCTATTATCTTATGAATAGTATTTAGAACCGTGATTCCTCTCCAGTTGCTGCAATTTGCCAAGTCTCCTTTCTTAGGTATCTTGACAATCATTCCTTTCTTCCATGATATATTCTCCTCTATCCATGCTTTCCTGATGTGGGGTTCAATTGTTTTTGCGAATAAGTCAGGGTCCAGTTTGGCTATTTCTACTGGAATTCCATCTTCACCTGTTGCTTTGTTGTGCTTCAGGATATTGATTGTAGCTTTGATTTCTTCTATATTTGGAGCTTGAGTAGATATTGGCAGTCCCTCAGTTGGGTAGATATTTGCATTGTCTCTGTTTCTTATGTCTGCTTCATTATTTGTACTTTCTTCGTTGCTCAGTTCTTGGAAATGTTCTCTCCATCTCTTTAATTGATCCTCTAAGTTTGTGATGAGCGCACCATTTTTATCTTTAATTGGTTTGTTTTGTTGTTCCGACTGGTTTGTTAAGTTCTTGATTATGCGATGCAATTCTCCCAGGTTATGTTGCTGTGCTGCTTTTTCTGCTTCTCCGGCTAAATTTTGTAGAAATTTCCTTTTATCTCTTCTTGCTGCTCTTTTTACTGTTTTCGCTATTTCTTCATATTCTCTTCTTGATGCCATCCTGTTGTTTATCATTTTCTTATTTCACCTCTTCTGTTAATCAAGGCCCATGTGTTATCGGTTATCCAGATTTTTCTTTGTGGTTGTGAAATTCCAAGATTTTGTTCGCTTGTTTGGTTGTAAATTTCCAGAATCTCTTCCCAAGTGTGTTCTCTATTATTTCTAATATTTTCTCGTAACGCCGTAACTATGTCAGCTCTTACTTGCGGATTTTTTAAGTTGTTTATATTTATTTTCTTCTTTCTATTTCTTCTGCCTCTTCGTTGTTGACTTAGTTTCATTCTGAAGTCCCCAGTTAGTAATTCATGATCGCTGTGTATATCTGCTCCCCTTCTATTTCTCACATCTAACATTGATTGTTTCCATTTCTTGCTGATGCATATGTGATCTATCTGATTTCTTGAGATCCCGTTTGGTGTTGTCCATGTGTATTTGTGGATATCTTTGTGTGGGAATAGACTCCCTCCGATTGCTAGGTCGAAAGTCTGACACAACTCTATCAATCTTTCCCCGTTGTTGTTTCTTTCTCTCCCTAACCCGTGTTTGCCCATTATCTCCTCAAGTCCATTGTTGTTAGATCCTATTTTCGCTTTCCAGTCACGCATTAATATTATAATATCTCCCCTATTTATGACTGCTAACGTTGTTTCTATTTGTTCGTAGAAGTCATCCTTAATATGGTCCTCACCGACCTCTGTTGGTGCATAGCATTGAATTATTGTTACATGTCTTGTCATATTTCGAAATCGTCCTATAACAATTCTATCCGAGACTGCCTTCCAAGAAACCAATGTTTGTCTCAATTTCTTTGATATTAGTATTCCGACTCCACTTTCATCCCCTGTTTCCCTTCCACTGTAAATTACCATGTTTCCATTCTCCGTGTTGATTTCTCCGGTGTTGTTCCATCGCATTTCACTTATACCTAGGATGTCTATGTTGTAAGTAGCCATTTGAGCTTCCAATTGCGAGAGTCTTGAAGCTTCTCTAAGTGTTCTTACATTCCATTGTGCAATTCGGGTCCATTTTTGAGTGCCAAAGGTCGTTATCAAGTAGTCATTCGTATATCCGAGGCTTCTTCTTCTATTATTTCGAATCCATTGATTTCCCGATTATGCAGGTGATTGGCCTACAGTAACCGGTCCTAGGAGATGGAGTAACAATCTAACGCTGCCTTGAAAGAACGTGGCGCTACCTTATTACCGGTTCGATCTCAATTAATGATTTTCATTCGATTAATCTCGAATTTTCAATTAACAAATTTTAATGATGGATTTTTTTCTTATAAATCGCCACCAACCAGGTTCGAAACGGGGTACCCTCGGTCATGGATCCTGTTACATAACCACTGCGCCACCGAGGGCGCAAATTAGTTAAACAACAAAAACATGACACATTTGAAAAAGTAAATAATTTTTATCCTCACCTAGTTTGAACGAGCCGGAACCGAACCGGGAACCGAAAGGTCCCAGGTTCGATTCCCGATGAAGTAACAGAAAAATGCTTTATGGGTTAATCGACCTGGTCCAGTATAAAATAAATGACAAAAAATAATTGAGAGTATAATCTGGTAACAAGTTAAATAAAATAAAGCTATTCTATTTAAGATGGCTTATAGTTCCTGACAATAGTAGTAGTTTTCCACATTTAATGAGTTGATAAGCCAGTAATTTGTTAAATAAATACTTGAAATATTTGTAGATATTGTAGTGTAAACTTGCAGTACCGTACTTAATTAAGCACGAAAAGGTGATTCTACCTAAGTTACTCAAGAAGATAAAAAAAAAAGATAAAAAAATATAAGTGTCGCTACATGCCCGCAGAATCTAAATAGCCTGGCTGTCCAAATTTATACAAATATACAAGTACATCCACAGAAGTAAGATGTTAAACCTGTTTTCCTAGAGATAATATGTGTATTTGCTTAAATTGTAACATTTTTACTGTGTTTGCTTTTGATATTATTGAAAGTCCGAGTTCCAAATTTCGCTCAGAAGATTACTGTTCAATAAAATTTTTTCATTATTATATTTCAATTAAATAGGACAGTTGGGCCATATTCCTTATAATATGTAATTGTAAATTTTCCACATTTAATTAGTTGATGTATTTTACTTATATTATAAATTGCAATAAAAGTAGTTTTCGAAAGAGTTAGTTTACCTAAGTATTGGGAAGATATAAAAAAAAAATTATTATTCCAAAGTTATCGATGAATCATTGGAACAAGTTAGCTGCATGACCATCGAGATAAATAAAAAAAAATTCACTTGGTTACTGGAAGTAAGAAAAAAAATGACTAGTTATAGTTTATTCCTAATTTCTAGGTTAAGTATAAAATTGCATACAAAATAAATTTATTTTCCATAATAACAAGTATCAGAAGTTTTAATTAACTCAATACAAAATAAAATTTGTATTAAATTTGAAATAAATTAACTTAAAACAAGCAACTTCTAATCATATAAAATGAAATAATTTAAAAAAATAAAAAACAAATAAAAATTAACATTAAACAAATAAAAGAAACAGAATTGTTTATCAACAGCAATAAAATTTAACAAAACAGCAATCAAAAGTTAGTATATCCTTTTTTCTGTTTCACAAAGTTTCGGTAATAAAATTTCTCATTTCCGATAACAAAATACAAATATGATATGGAATAATAAATTTAATCCTAGTTGGGGTATTTATGTCGATTTTAAAAATGTCAATTTCGATGAAATGTCCACTTGAACAATATATATATATATTTTTTTTATGTTCTTGACGGTATCTTGTGTAGAATCACCTTTTCGTGCTTAATTAAGTACAGTAGGTACTGCAAGTTTATACTACACTATCTACAATATTTTAACTATAATAAGAACTAGCATCTATTTATCAAATTGTTGGTTGATCAACTCAATAAATGTGAAGAACTTCTGCTATAGTCAGGAACTACGCCTTCTTTAATAGAATAGTTCCATTTTATTTAAGTTGTAACCAGATTACACTCTCAATAATTTTTTGTCATTTTTTTCTTTAATATGTTTATTCAATTATTACTTAAAACTAAGATTATAATAAAAAAATTAAAATTATAAAATATGTAACAATGAACAGATTAATTTTAAGACCTAGCTGAAACGCTGTCTGGTGGAATAGATTTGTATTATAAAATTACATGGTTATATACATCCAAAATCTTATTTCATCATTTATTTTATACCAATGAGAACCATTTTTTTCATGCTTCATCGGGAATCGAAGACAATAGAACAATTAGAACAATAAATTGCATTTTTAGAAGTTAAGTAGTTCAACCAAGACCAAGTGATGGTTTTTTCTGTTATATATAGTTATGTTGTCTAATAAAATATTAATATCTTATCTGCCAAGAGCCCTGTGCATTTGCACAACTTGCACCTATAGAAGGACCGGCCCTAGCACGTAAATATTAAATAATACTTTATCTGAAATTGTTTTCAAATACCTTAAAGTACACATTTTAGATATGAAGAAACATAGTTCTGGAAAGGGACATAGTATGTGGGTTAAACCAAAATTATTATTTTTTGGAAAATTTCCAAGAAATTTAAAGTTTTTTTAATTAATGGCAACTTTTAAATTATCTTAAATAAAATTAGTATATTTATATCATATTGAAATTGTATAAGGAGTATATTTTCTATAAATTATTGTAAAATTGGAATAATTTTCGAATGTGCAATAATATTAAAAACAAATTATAATTTAATATATTATATCTTATAATTTGTTAAATCGATCTCCATTATTTAAACTGTACCTACGACTTGTTAAGTTTTACGTTCCATTTTTTTAAGAGTTCTAAATTTTAGCAGAACATTGTTCAGGAGTTTCTATGAAATACATATTGATATAATTTCTTCTTAGAATCCTAATCATTTTTTCACAGGCCCAATAACTATTTTCAAATTTCAGTCCTAGCCGACGTAAGTAATGAGAGATGAAGAAATTAGTTGCCGATAGGAGACAATAGAAGAACTTTATTTCCGCCCTTTGTTCCACTGATGGGGTTGCACGACAGGGATAATGATAATGATAAATATTAAGGACAAAATAATACACCGATTTTATCCAACTAGAAAAATATAATCTTCTGCTATATGTGTTCATCTAAACTAAAACACTATTATTTCTACACACAATTAGAAAATCTACGATTTTGTCGACAATCGACGACTTTGTTCACTTTGTTCATTAAAATCGACATTTTGAAAATTGGTATAAATTCAAAATCCAATTTAAGTCTTCTGCTTCTGTAAAATTGATATTTTTTGTATATTCTTTTTTAAATAAATTTATTCCGTGTCCATAAAAAAAAAATATTTTTAAATTAACAACAAAATACAAACAACGATCTGGTTATTTATAGTTATTTATAGCTCATTCAACAGTTATATTATGTTAACATATGAAATTCATACGTGTGAGATCAAACGATTAAGAAAATATTTATCCCTTTACATGATTTAGCAAAGAAATTGAGACCAGTAATAAAATCATCATTGTAATATGAGTAATTCCACTTTAAATATTTTGTAAAAGTATTTGTTGTAGATGTTGTTATCAATTATATTCTTAATCTGTTAATTGAAAAAGGTACGGTACATATATCTGAACCCCTTCAAATCCGATTTTAATTATTATGATAGATATTTAAAAGGAGACTTTGTTTTTTCAAATTTTTTTAATTTTGCAATTAGAAGTTTCAATTTAAATTTTCACCTCATGTATAAGTCGTTTTGATATATAAAAGTTTTAATTTATCAAATTCCCGCAGTATACTAGATTTATTTAAAAGGAAAAGGAAGAAATCTAGATATTCGAAATTGAAACCCGGGAAAATTATCAAACTGACAAAATCTATACGGAATATTAATCAGTCAAAAAAATTAAATTTGCTAAGAATGGAATTTCTTATTTTCAATGATAATGCTGGGATCAATGCAGTATTTGTCATTTTACAATTTTGTCGAACTAACAAGTATTAACAGCCCTTCTCATCATTTAATTAAGTTTGCAATTGATCTTTTTACTTTGAAATAACTGCTTTTAACCTCTTAAATTTTGATCAAATCAATAAAAACATTTTATCTTTAGTTCTGGTAACGTGTTCTAATACGTATTAGGAAAACAAAAATTGATTTATAATACACAATTCGACCAGACAACTTAGGCTAGGTTTTAAACATATATTTTTACATTTTAAATTAATTAGTATATAATGTTAATCTTAATCTAAACTACTTTCTTTTATCTTTTTTATCTTTTATTAAATCAAATATAAATATTCTCTATACTTAAGATCATGTTACTATTACATTTAATAATAGATTTAAAAATAAAATTGAACTTTATCTTATAAATATTTGAATAAGATTATAATTATAATAAAATTTGTATTTTACTCGTTTGGAATAATAAAGAAAAAAAAAAATGCAGAGCAAGTAGGTTTAATAACAGAACTATTTTTTTTTTCATTTAATATTTTTTTGCCTTCGTATATATTAAATCCATTGTTGTCATAACAATTTCTAATTCTAAATTATCCAATGTTTTTCAACAACTTTAACAAAAAAAATATTAAGTTAATTTTATCTCTGTGGTGACTGCTGCTGTAAGTTTAAAATTTATTTTAAGGCATTGGTGTTTTTTATCTAATCATGTACATTATCAAATCATTTAAAAGCTCCTTAACTGTTTTCCTAATAAGTTTTTGTCACTTAAAGTAAATTTAAAAAAAAAAATACAGCATACTTTATTGATAATGAATTTTTTTTTTGTAACAGATTTTAGATATAAAAGTTTTATAAGTTCGCCAATTCCCACCCACTCAAAACGAAAATTTTAGTAAAATGAAGGATAAAAATAAATAAATTAGAAACAGATGAAACCGGAGAAAATTTTTTCAATTTCCTCAAGTGGTATACATATTTGAATGTGTTTGTCTGTAAGTGTATTATAAGATTTTTATCAAAAGTTTAACATTAAAAAAAAATAACCCCAATACTCCAAAGTTAGATGTAAAGCAAATGATAACTAGTTGTTATCCTTGCCATGACATACTTTTATTTAATTGTATATTTTTGTATTAAATATGTATATACATATTGTCTGCATGCGTATACACATACAGTGATGGTCATATAAATAAAAAAAAAACAAAAACATAACAGAAAATCTTTTAATATTTAATAAATGAAAGCAAAAAAAAAATATTCTAACATTTGAAATATTTCCCATCATGATCTTTATGTTCTTTTTTGAATCACTTATACCCGTATATTCATTTACACTACTATATAGTAACTCTTTGAATGGATGGAAAACTCAGTAACTATACTTGAAAATTCTGTGATGTAATAGTAGCACTGAAATTGAAACGGCTCTTTATATACTTTGAAAATGTCCTATACAAAGAACAAGAAGTGAAAATTCTAAAATGCTTTTATTGGAAAAATCTGTCAAAAGTAAAAATAGTAAAAATGTATTGGAGAAATTTCACTTTATCCAAGGAGCTAGTTCACTTTGCGATTAAGCCTGGTAAGTACAAAAAATGAAAATTCTAACTAAAATGAATCGCAACGACTAAGTGAAGGAATATTTATCTTGATATGACATTGATTAATATCTTGGGTTGAACTGTGGACTCTCAGTAAATTCACAAAAGACTGATGTAGTCCTATTCACTAGAAAATATAAATTTTCGACAGAAGACCCTATTTATATTAATGGCACCCAACTAATTCTCAAAGATAGAGCTAAGTACTTGAGTCTTATCTTAGACTAGAAACTAAGTTGGAAATCGAATATAATTGAAAGAGTAAAGAAAGCTACAACAGCACTGTACTCTTGCAAACGAGCTATTGGCAAAAAATGTGGAATAAATCCACACATTGTCCCCTGGCTATATACAGCAGTTGTCAGGCCTGTACTAATGTATGGTGTCGTGGTGTGGTGAACGGCACTCAACATTGGTACAAACCTCAACCTCCTTGTAAAAGTTCAAAGATCAGCCTCCATCTGCATAAGCAGAGCACTTAGAACAACTCCTTCCGCGGCACTGGATACGCTATTTCATCTCTCACCATTAGATGGCAAAGAAATGTCATCCAGAACTGCAATCAGGCTAAAATCCAATTCCCAGTGGAAACCACAATTAATTGGCCACTCTTCTATTATGGAATACAAGAAATTTATTCCAGAGAACCTAGATCTGACTCTTGCAAGGTACTTCTTTGAGAGATCATATCAAACCGATCCTCCGATATTCCGTCTAGGGAAAGTTAGAAGAGTAGCACGGTTCTAAACAAAGAACACGTACACCTCTACACTGATGGTTCAAAGTTGAATGACAGAGTGGGAGATGGAGTCTACCCAGAAAACCTGAATATAAGTCTATCTTTCAGCCTACCAAGACATTGTAGTGTGTTTCAGGCGGAGGGGATGGCAATAAAACAAGCCTCAGAATGCCTGATATCCAGCGTATTATCTGTTAGAAATATCTGGTGTACTCAAAGACAGTCAGGCCGCAATTAAAGCACTGGAGTCGGTAACTATCAACTCAAAAACCTGTGTTGGCCTGTCGCAGTTCTTAGGACGAGCACTTTGACATTAGCACTATGGTAGGGGTCATTACGGGTCGTTGTCTGATTGGTAAACATGCCAGAAGACTGTAGAGAGGAGGAGGAGAATGAAACTGTCCAGAACCTACACTGTTCCTGCCCTGGCCTCTACCATAAAAGGAAAACCCATTTAGGAGCCTTTTTTCTGGACTCGCTGGGTGACCTTGAAAACACTGGTATCAAAAATCTCCGCCGCTTCGTTAAAAGCTCAAATTGGTTCAACGAGTAGGGTACTACGCGAGGAAAGTTTCCGTGGTATCACAATGAACCTCACCGGTCTAAGTTTGTCGACGTACGGACGGCACCCACTACTATCTACCTACCTACCTTGGGTTGATATTTGTTATGTACGACCCATAAAACTAATTAATCCGAAGCATATACTTTGTAATTGCCAGTAATTGAAAATAAATACGACATAACAATTCGAATTGAAAATTTCATTGAATATCTCACGTGTAAAATCTGAGCTGAATGAAACGAATCTAAACTAGACCTAGACTAGAACTTTAATCTTGTTTTTTTTTTGTATGTTCATTAAATAGGGAAACCAACTATTGTCAAAAATCAAAGCGTAGTGTCATTGTATTTAAGCACTAAATTATACGCTCTCAATTATTTTTTGTCATTTATTTTATCCCGATGACAAACGGTACTGGACCAGGTCGAAAATCCCATACAACTCGTCGGGAATTGAACCTGAAATTTTTCGTTTGAAATGCAGATACTCTACCTACTACGCTACCTCCGTGTTTCATTTATTTTTCACCACAAATAATTTATTCGATCTTTATGTTTAACTCGATTGAATAAATGATTGTTATAAAATCGCATTCATATTTTCTTCAAGCTATTTAGAAATATACTTGTTTAGCAGACAACTAAATGTCTATCATATTTTCATATAAATGTAATTTAAAAATTACTTTAAAATTGGCAGACTTCTCTTACATAAACAAGATATTTTCGGATAACATGTTAGTCCGTGAAATATTAAATTATTTGTTTGATATAACCAATCGCAATAAATCCAGTACCGTTAAGAAAGTCTATATTTGAACACAATAAGTCCTTTCCAGTTTAATGACTGCTTTGAACAGAAGAACTTTATATTTGTATTCTAAATTCAATTTTGAGTATTTACTAAGTAACCACTGCCTACTATTTGCTTTTAATTTTATTTTATCTCTCTTTGTTTCGATGTGTTTACTCCATCTCAATCTATGATCTGATTCAATACCTTGGTAATTAACTACGTTGCGTTGAGCGATAGTATGGTTGTTGGTTTTTAAAATGTGACACGTTTATTTATATACTTTTGTATTAACTTACCAATGTCTATTTATTTATTTATTTGCAGGTTGGAAATGGTTTTTTAATATCAATTTAAATATTTGATAGCTATTTTAACAGCAGCTAAGGTAGATGTTCAAGTTTGATTGGTAAGTGGCATGTCAAATGTATCCAGCAAATACAAGATTGGCCCCAACACACTGTCTTGAAGACTACCAGCTGGAATATTTTCTATTCGTGATGTAAAACTTTTATACTTAATCTTAAATATTGTAGTATAAACTTGCAGTACCGTACTTAATTAAGCAAGAAAAGGTAATTATACCTAAATTACTGTTAAGAGCATAAAAAAATTTTGTTTGTAAGATAAGTAGGTTTCTAGAAATTCATAAACATTTGCAGATAGAAATAAGACAGATTTGAACCAATCCTTCATGCAAATAATCTATTTGTTTAATTAATTGTAAAGTTATTATCAATGCCTTAAAATTATTTTCAATTTATATTTCTCTTCCTCTATTATTGCAATGTTGTAAAGTATGTCGACAAACAATTCTTTGAAAATTGCATGGTCCCATCTTCATGCAATTTTCCATACTATTTAATTCCGCTAACTAATATTCACAATAAATTTCGACCATTATTTTTGTTTTTGCCTATATGATAGCTTCCTATATACGTACACTTTTCCTTTAATTTTTATAGTATATTCGTAATGATTTTAGTATACCGTATGCCAAGCTCATATTATTTTAACATTTATAACACGGGAGGCTAAGGTTGATATAGGCCCTAGGCAGAGTGTACCCCTAACGTATAGCTCTGATAAAACCTAGGAAAAGCCTTCTGGTTTAACAACTACAGCTCTGTCAACCAATCCGACTCTCACCTCCCCGAAGGTAGGTAACATAGTTATCTGTCGGGTGCCTCCTGGAAACTTACTTTGTAAGGCGGACGAGAGCGGGTGAATGCGTGAACTTGGCGCAATAACTAAGTAAACCGCTTAGGCTGGATCAATCCGCGCAAACGAGGACGTATGTTTTCGACGGGCGCGAACAATTGGTTAGTTAGGCGGAGACGGAAACTCCGTCGTCAAATGACCTGGCCCTCCTGGTAGGGGGTTTGTTTGTAGTTTTATCTGCCCTACCACAATAAAATTAATGCAGTAATCAAAAATGTAATGGACAAAACAAAATATACTATTACCCCAGGTAGCAGACCAGTTGCACTGGAAAATCCACCCTTTTCGGAGGTCGGTCCCACGGATTCTGGGGGGGACCAACTATTACATACAAAAGGAAATTTCAACAGGAGTTGGTTAACATCAAGAACTCCCCCTAAATCAATAAACAAAGAGAGTAAAACAACAAGAACTCCTTTGAAAAACGTGCCAGTAGAAAAGCAAACAAGAGTCGAAAGCGTTGGCGATAACAAGATCCATCTAGACTCTGTAGGTGTAAATTTCTACAACGAATGGAAAAAAGAAGTAAAGGCACGGAAAGAAATGGAACAGATAGTGATCAGTCTACAGGATCACATTAAGAACTGGAAAAAAAGGTTACCTTATTAGATAGAGGTAATTCACCAGCGCCAAGTAATTGCAACATCTTCAATTACTTCACGGATGAAGAAGAACTCACGAGAGAAACGGATTGGATTCTTAAAAAAACAAAAAGACCATCCAAAAAAAGGAAAGCAGAGGGTAGCCCCGAAACTGCCCAACAGAAAAAAGAATCACCAAAAACAAAACAAGCAGCACTTGGAAACAATACTGCGGATAAAAAAGCTAAAAAAGAGGAACATAAACCACCACCTATTATGGTTCATGGGTTAGGTACCTTTGGTGAGCTAAATAATTTAATAAAGCAAACCACTAAAAATGAATGCAAGTACACATCTTATAATAATAACGTCTGGAAGATCAATGTTACTGATAGTGACACATACAGATGTATAACAAACGATTTAACATCGAAGAAAGTTCAGTGGCACTCCTATGAGGACAAATCTACCAGACCAACAAAAGTTATGGCCAGGGGATTACATCCTTCATGCGATGAAAATGAAATAGTTCAAGACCTGAGAGATAACGGTTTCCAGATACTAGAAGCCAAAAACATAATTATTAAAGATAAAATCGAAAAGAACGATGGTAGCTTTATCACTCAAAGAAGAGGATTACCATTGTTTATGTTAACATTCGATAATAGAGAAAATATAGAAAAAAATTTTTCTATTAAAACAATAATGAAAATAGTCGTTAAAATTGAACCACTAAGAAAAAACAAAAAGTTAATCCCACAGTGCAAGAGATGCCAAGCTTTTGGGCATACACAAAGTTATTGTAATAGAGACTGTGCTTGCGTTAAGTGTGGCGGTAAGCATTTCACAAAAAGCTGCATTTTAAAGTTGGGAGAAAAAGCCAAATGTATTAATTGTCGTGGTGATCATCCGGCAAACTACAGAGGATGCCCAATTGCAAAAGAACAGCAAGCCAGAAGAAACAAACAAGCAAAACTACCCCAAATTCAAAAGATTAATACTTTTAAAAATGAAAAATTTGTTGACACGAATAGAAAACCTACAGTAATAAATGCTGTACGTAATGTAAATGCTAAATCATATGCCCAAATTGTGAAAAACTCCCGTAAGGAAGATGATTACTCAGTCAAGGATATATTAAGTCTTATCCTACAGAGACTAACAAACCAAGACGAATTTATTAAAACATTATCTGACGAGATTACAACGATAAAAAACCATAGCAGAAAACCACCGCAGTCACATAAAAAATAAGCCACACCCTTAGAGTTGCTACATGGAACGCAAATGGACTCTTCCAACACATTTTAGAACTCGAAATTTTTCTGAAGGATCAAAACATAGATATATGTCTAATTTCTGAAACACACTTCACAAAGAAATTCAGTACTAAAATTCCTAATTACGTTTGTTATCATACTTCCCATCCAGATGACAAAGCAAGAGGAGGAACAGCAATACTGATAAAAGGCAACATTCAACACCATGAGGAGCAGAAAATAGAAAATGCAATGATGCAAGTTACAACAATTAACATTAAGGTCAAAAATAAGGACTTCAAAATCTCGGCTATCTATTGCCCACCAAGACACTCACCTACTAGAGTCGACTTCATAAATCTCTTTAAAATACTTGGAAACAATTTTATCATCGGAGGAGATTTCAATGCGAAACATACCCACTGGGGTTCAAGATTAACCACAACAAAAGGGAGAGAGCTATATCAAGCTGGAAGAAATCATAAGTGTGAATTTATTTCTTCCGGTGCCCCAACCTATTGGCCCACTGACCCAGCGAAAATACCTGATTTGATTGATTTCTTTATAACAAAGGGAATAAATATAAACCACACATATGCCGTGAGCAATGATGACCTATCGTCTGACCATACTCCAGTGATCATGGTTCTAAGTGAAAAAGTTGAACACAAAAATTGCCTCCCAAGACTTACAAACAAGAAAACTGATTGGGATATGTTTAGAGAAAAACTTGAGCAATTCATTACTCTAGGATCCGTGGAATCAAGGAACCAAATTGATGCAGAAGTCGAGCAATTCATTGTAGACGTGCAGCAAGCAGCAAAGGAGAGCACGCCATGTTTTGACTCGAAACATCACTCCAGAGTGAGCTATCCTCCAGAAATAAGAGCACTGGTTATGGAGAAGAGAAGGGCACGACGAAAATGGCAATCAACGAGGTACCCAGGTGATAAAATTATATTCAATCGCTTAAATAATCAACTAAAACAGCAAATCAGAAATATAAAAAATAACTCATTTAATAAATTCTTAAACAATTTAAAATAAACTTAAACAATAAACAGCACCAACACAAAATCTTGCAAATGAAAATATAACTCTCGAAGTTAAAATAGATGAAGCGGAAATTTCGCATGTCACTCTAAGAGAAATTAAACAAATATGCAGACACAACCTGAGTGTCAAAAAAGCACCAGGTTACGATCTCATCAATGGCCAAATCATGCGGGAACTACCAGATCTAGCTTTGTTAAAGCTACAACATATATTTAATGCATGTTTTAAGTTCACATATGTTCCGAGACAATGGAAAATTGCAGAAGTAATTGTAATACCAAAGCAAGGAAAACCGCCTTCAGAGGTAACATCATATCGACCAATATCGTTGTTACCTATTATATCAAAAATATTTGAGAAACTGCTCCTCAAAAGACTTGCCCCGATTATTGAAGAAAGAGATCTGATCCCGAACCATCAATTTGGATTCAGAAACAAACATTCTACAATTGATCAAGTGCATCGGATCACAAATATAGTGGAAAAAGCGTTCGAAGAAAAAAAAGTCTGCTCAGCAATCTTCTTAGATGTTGCTCAGGCTTTCGACAAAGTGTGGCACCAAGGCCTTGAATTTAAACTACATCGTGATTTACCAAGACAATTCTATGAAATATTAAAATCATATATGAACAATAGATGCTTTCGTGTACGTTATGCCAAAGAATATTCAGAAGTTCTTGGTTCAATACTTTACCTGCTATATACAAGAGATATCCCACAAATTGACAACATTTTTATGGCTACCTTTGCAGACGACACTGCATTGATATATAAGCAGATATTAAAACCTGTGTGGACGTACGGTATCCAATTATGGGGCTGTGCAAAGAAAACCAACATTGAAATGTTGCAAAAATTTCAAAATAAAGTGCTCCGTGGTATAGTAAATGCACCATGGTACATACGTAACAAAGACCTCCACCGTGACTTGCGCATTGAAACAGTCACGGAAGAGATCAAGAAACATGCAGTCAAACACGAGCAGAGACTGCAAACTCATGTGAACTCGGAAATGGCAGCAGTTCTTCATATCGACAGCAGTATCCGTCGACTCAAGAGAACGAAACCCCACGAGCTGGTCACGACCTAAAATGGAAAATTCTACGATAATAGTTTCCTTTACGGAAATTTTTATTTCAATAATTTTCCTTTGCGAAAAAATCTAAAAAATCTTCCCACGCGGAGCTATTGCTGTGACTATCTCCTTCACGGGAAATATCATAGTGATAAAGTTCCTACACGGTAATTATTATGATGTTAGCGATCCTCCACGGAAACTATCACTATAATAATTTCCTAAAGACGCGACCGAAAATTTACGAAAAAAAAAGTCATTAGTCGATCTTACGTAGATTGGTTATAACGGAAAAAGATAGGTGGGCTGTTCGATTCCTACACTATCAAGATGCACACGCGGCTGGAGCTCTTGATGTCCTTCGGGGATTACCTCCTATCTTTCGCAAAAAAAAAAAAAAAAAAAAAAAAAAAAAAAATTTATAACACAAAAGTGGATACACATTTATTGCATATAAATGAGCACATTGTAGTATTTTACAAGCCTAATATTTCATGGCTACAAGAAAAAAATGATAACTACAGTTAACAAGTATAAAATCAAAATTAATTTATCTGACCAAAAAATAAATCCACAAGGCATGGCTAAGAAAACACTTCGTATAGTCACGTGGAATGCCAATGGCATTATGAACAAGAAAAATTATTTGGAAACTCTAATGAGAACACAAAATATTGATACATGTCTCCTGACAGAAACAAATAAGACAGATAAGTCAACGCTTAAAATAAATGACTATACATGCTACAGCGCAAAACATCCAAGTAATAAGCCTAGAGGTGGTAGCTCAATTTTAATAAAAAAAGATATTAGGCACCACGTGGTACTTAGTCTAGAAATAGATGAATTCCAACTAATCGTGCTACGAATTATGTCTGTTAAACAAAGCCTTTGTGTCGGTGCATTATATTGTCCGACTAGATACAACATAAAGAATGACATGTTTGAATACATTCTTAAACTACTTGACAAAAGACTTATACTGGGAGATGACTACAACGCCAACCATATAGATTGGGGGTTTAGACCTCCGCGAGAAGAAGAGAGCTATGAAAAGCTATAAAAAAGGCTGCATATACCAATCTACCGGTAAACCAACCCATTGGTTAACTGATAGAAATAAAACTCCTGATCTGCTTGATTTTTATATAACTAAAAAAGTTTCACCTAATTAAATTAAGCTAGAAAATAACCATGTGTTGGACTCTCCAGTCGTACAAGATCTACATCAAAAGGTTATTAAGAAACAGTTTAACCCTCTGCTAAGTAAAAAGACAACTGACTGGACTAGCTTTAAACAAAAAATTGAAAACAAAATAAACAAAATTAAGATCCAAATATGATGTGGGTTTTGAAGTAGAAATTTTAATAAAATTATTCAAAATGCTGCCTGGAATAATACAAAAGATTGTAAATATAAATCTGTAGGATTCAACTACCCTAGAGAAATATTAAATATGATAAAAATTAAAAGAAGAGCTGGACGCAAATGGCAACAATCGCGTGATCCGGCAGACAAAACTCTACTAAATATGTTAACTCAGAATCTTAAAAACGAAAAATGTGAAAAATATATAAAAAATTTATCATATAAAAAATTTATCATCTAAAAGAGAAAATAACTACACGTTGTGGAAAAGAACAAAGAGTACAAAAAACTCGATCTCTCAAATTCCACCAATCAGAATGAAAAATGGTGAATGGGCGAGAGGTAATAAAAGTAAAGCTGAAACAGTCGCAGATCATCTTGAGTAAATTTTTCGTCTAGATGAGACAAATTTACACGACCACACTGAAGTAAATAATAATTGGCAAGAAAATGTCATATCACCATTCAGAATTAAACAAGGCAAAGAGTATTCTACAATTAGAGATATTAACAAAGGTGTGCCTCGAGGTAGTATTCTGGGTCCCATACCATATTTGCTCTACACCAATGATTTACCACAAATGGAAAATATAACTGTGCTACATTCGCTGACGATACTGCGTTGATGGCAGTAGGATCTAATATTGACGAGACTACAAATAAATTACAAAGAGCTAGCGACAAGCTATACCTCTGGGTCTGGACAAAAAAGTTAAAAATTAAACTAAATAAGCTAAAATTGGTACATGAAAATTTTTACAAATAAAAAATTAGATAATCAACCATCGGTAAATCTGAATGGGGTGAATTTACCCTAAGAAATTCGCTCATTGTGTTTATGAAGATTCCCACCAATCTACAAAAGGATTCTCTTTAAACAAAAAATACAGTGTGTAACGAAATTTGCGTCAATTATTTTATAGCTAATTTTATATTTTTGCTACAATAAAAATTGTAGCTCATCAGGTGTATTTTAAATGAAAAATTAATGTAAAAAAAATGTTTTTTTTTATTTTAACATCTGAGCCATCTATAATCCTCTAATGTCCTCTTGAGTATATATTTTATCTCTAAATCCAAATTGTATACTTTAACAAAATTTATACATTTACCATTGTATATCGTAAAATAATACCCCTTCTCTTTGCCTTCCCAATTTGAAATGATTCAATTTTCCATTTCAATTTTCTCTCCCATAACAGATTATTGTTCAGTTTTCCTATTTTACTCACCTACCAAAATTCTGCTTAACAGTTTAGGGCTTATATATATATATATAATGTAATTCATATTATATATATATATATATTTTATTATTGTATTTAAAGATTAAATTCGTAGGTTTGAAAATTTAAGAATTTTTTAAGTACGAAGAAATGTTTTTGGAATAATTTTATGAAAAATTTGCTCTTCTCTTCTATTAAGTAAATTGAAGTAATTTTATTCTTTAGATAGCATACTTCCAGTTTAGATAATATAATTGGTGTAATGTATCTTAAGTATTAACCTAATTTTTAAAGTTACCGTAATATTAAAGTAACTTGGATAAAAAATTTTGCAAATAGTTTGCTTCTTTTTGTGAATAAAAAATAAGTGAAGGTTATTTTCTTGAGACATAATCAATATTGTCTGGATGATCGAAAATAGTACATACTTCGAATTCGATCTTTAGAATTCAGAGTGAAATTTGACTTTTATCTAGATAAGAATATTCGTCCTAAGAAAACAATATTCAGTAGTAGGTTTGTAGCGTCGGTTATTGCTCTCTACATTGTCCATCTCTGAGTTCCCTTTGTAGTTTCATCTCCTATGAATATGGATAAAAATAAAGATATATTTTATTATAATTTATATAGAATATGTTGTAGGCTCTATGTGAAACATTATTAAAATTCAATAAATATTAAACCTCTAAGTATGTTTCACAATTTTATTAAATATGTTAATCGATTTCGGTTATTACACCATCATCAGAAGACTAATGATCATGTCTCCTGATGACCTAGAGTTTTAATCTTTATTTAATATATTTTATTTGTTCTTTGTTTATTTTTTAATTTAAAATTAACTTTAGTTCAATGCTGTCATATCTGAATTTCTGAATTTACTACCATATGCCAATATTTGCCATGTCATATTAAATTGTCGTGTATTTCAAAAAGTTATTTATATTATTGTACTCACTCTCCAATTATTTATTGTAGAACTAATATTAATTAATCTTTATAAAAAAACTTTTTAATATATCGATGTATATTTTTAATGTTAACTGAGTTGATCTCCAATTTGAATGATTGCTAATCGTGAAGTAAAATTGAATGATATTGATTGAAATGAAGTATTGTATAGCAATTCTAAGGTTGCAGAACAAGTTGACTTTTGTATATATGACATAAATATAAGTCCTCTTATGCAATGTACCCTATTGCATAATGCAGAAATTTAATAGGAGAGTAAATTGTTACAAGCACCTATGTAGATTCAATATTAATCGATCTAAACCTTTCGACGTCGTTAATTATTTCAGATTAGCTCTTTACTTGGAAAAATCGGAACATATTGAAATACCTAATGCTAGAACATTCTAAAAGTGTTTTACATTTAAAGCTATAGAATATCTAAAAGTTTAGAATACAGTACTATCTAATCTGGTACAACTACCCCAAAAATGAAAAATAGAAAAACTTGGAAATAAGAAATAATTTTAGAAGTAATTAACCCAGATAATGCCACCGTTCTTTTATGGGGATTTCCTCTTCATGGACGAACGTCCACACAATTTTATTTTACACTATATTTGAAACACAAATACCATTAAAGAAAATTTCATGATTTCCTCTCAATGCGCGAAGGACTGACATTTGTTATGTAGTCAAAAAAGGTTGACGTTTGAAAATATATTTACATGCGTTGATATTACTCTTATTAAAAAAATTTAAAATTTTGTTAAAAGTAATAATGGATAATAACATTGTAATATTCGAAAAAAATAAAATATAGCTTTTATTTTACTTCGTCCTTCAGCCAAAAGTTAAAAATATTTTAACTAAGAAATTGGATGAAGAAAATGCCCGGAGAGGATTTTTTGTGTATGTGTTGGTAAAATAAAATTTTTCGACTGGTTAAAAAATGTGTCCGGACGTTCGTCCATTAAGAGGAAATCCACCTTTAAAAGACAATATGAATTCATATTCTAAAACGTCTTGGCATTATGTCTAAAATCTTTTCAGACACTATCGGTGGAATTTTTTTTAAGCTTAAATATACTTAAATTTACAAAATAACCTGGTGTTTCTTTTTAATTCATATGAGAGACAAAAACTTATACTTAGTTTTAAAAATTATCTTTTATATTTTGGTCATTGCCTTGTATATTGTTTAACAGGCCAGAAGATTAAAAAATTTGAGTAAAAATAATATCCAGCTTATGTGTAAATCAAATGGACATTTTTCTTTTCAAAAGATATTACTTCTGGCAAAGTTTGGACTAAATTTAATTTATCAATATGGAAGGGGAATGTTTAAACTACTAATATCTAGAGCCGCATTAAAAAATTGTAATGCTTTCATTCATAATTTTACAAAATAAAAAAATTCATAAACAAAATTATTTTACATACTCGCTTTCACTTCAACTTCTATCAGAAGACTAAAAAAAAATCTCTTTTTATTTTGTTTTCAAACAAAATTTCTCACACACAAGGCAACCCTTACTTTGTTCAATTAAGTTTAATTTGACAAAACAAACATAATACACATTAAACTTATTGAACACACAAAGCAAAAAATAATATGAGAAAATATAAGAACAAAAAATAAATCGTAAAAAATTAACGTTCAATTGTTATTGTAATTTTAGACGAAAATAATACGAAATGTAATGTTCGGAAAAAAAATTTAATATGGAAGCCTGATACAGTATACAAAGCAATGTTTTGGTTATAATTTGTGAAAAACTGTTAGTGTTCTTTATAACGAACAGTGGCAAAATGTATTATTTATTAACATCAAATATTTTGTTTAGCTAGAGGAAATTAAAAGAGATGAGGATGAAATTCCAAAAGAAGTTTTAATTTTATCTACAGATATCCGTTATATAAAATAATTTTCAAAATGTTTCATATCACTTATATTTTGATAACTTTTTTACATCTATGAGTCTATGACATTATTAGAGCAGCTGAGAGTTAGAAGAATTAAGCGTACTGGGACTATAAGAGTAAATAGAGTTGGAAAAGATTTGTTTATCGCATACCGCATTCCAGATTGGTTTACCGCAGTGATTTACCGTATTCCAAAATTTTTAAGAAAAAAGAAAGCGGTTATTTTGATTATCTTAGCACAGAAGAAAATGAAATTTTACTCTGCAAATGGCATGATAATAAGGTTGTTACTATAGCATTGAACAGCTTTAAAGTTTTTACCACTCAAAAAGCCAAAAGATACTTCCCCCAACAAAATTAAAAGTTAAATTTGGACCAACCTAGACTTATTAAAAAGTATAATGATAATATGTATGGTTTTGATCGAGCTGATCAAACTATTAGCTTATATAAAGTTTCTATACGTGGAAAAAAATGGTACTTCCCTCTGATATCTCATTGTTTGGATATGGCTGAACAAAATGCTTGGATAATGTAAAAATGGAGGAAAACTGGACCATGTAGGTTTTAGAAGAGAAATTTCTATATTGCTTTTTACATTATCGAACTATTTGATTTTCTTTTATATTACTTATTTTGTGGTTCTAAAATGTTAGTTATGAAATGGTTTGTGTTATTTTATATGAATAATATTTTGAAGTTATAATAATATGTTTTATTTTAAAAAGTAGTTCGAATTGCCACCGTTCTTTTAAAAGAACACCCCTTTTCCAGGAAACTGTACCTAAATCCAAAATTTCAGGAAATTGTACCTAAAATTTTGTATAGAAATATTGTTACTGCAAGTATTTTATGATGCAAGTATAAAATATAAAATACTAAGAATTCAGCAAAAAGAGTTTCGGCGTTATATGGGTTGAATTTTTTTGTTTTTATTTTTTTTTTTGTAGTCAAGAATTTACGCACTCTAAAGCCGTTTTTTAACTCAGTATTCTCTACGGAAAAAAGATCGTGGGTGCAATTGTAAAAAATTTGTACAATTTTTGGCACACCTGAAATTTTAAGAATTTGTGAGTAAAAATTTTGGCAAATATACCGAACATAAATCAGTAACTTTTGTTTGTCTTAAAGAGGAAAAACAATATAGGTGAAAAGTGGTAACATTTTCACAAAAAAATATAGGTAATATGTCTATTAATACAGGGAATTTTCTGTTTCTATTTTATAACACATACTGCATTAACACAGAAAAAACATTAATTTTAATCAAATTTCAAATAAATTAAATTTTATTCATTTTTAATATGTTATGTAATTAATAAACTAATAACTTATATACTTAAAAACATAAAAATGTTGTCAGCCTGTGATACACCTTTTCCAATTGCAAATCAGAAGTAGTCAATTGTAATTCAGATGTAGTCATTTGATATTTAGGTTTTATAAATTTTATATGGCTGTTTACATTTACACGTTTTTAATATAAATTTCATTACAATTGTCAAGATGTAAAATTAAAACTGACTATATCTAAAATCTTAAATGACTACATCTGAATTACAAAAGGTTTAAATTCTAATTTGATTATGAAATACATAATCTACATTCCTTTTCCTGCAGTGAAAATAATTGTGGAATAGTATTTCTTATATCCACTAATTTTAAATCATTGTTTAGTGATTCAACAATATGACATTGCAAATGATAATCAAAAAATAGTGTTGAATAAACTTTAATAATTAATTTAATATCATATATTATTTTTTTACCCATATATACATATAATAAAATTTTCCAAAAATTAAAAAAGAACTCTTGAAATCAAATCCAATATTCAATATAGAATTTTTTTTTATTTTAACATTTTCTAAAAGTATCCAATTGAAAATTTTTTATTCAATAAGTGAGTATTCGTTAATTAAATTACCATCTATAATTACTTGCTTGCCATGCTCAAAGGGAGGTTCATTTAAAGTTTTATTTGCATATTGATTATAATATAAAATATATCTATCTGCTATACTATGATTACAGGGGATGATCCAATTACTAAAAATTTGTTTAAGATTGGTAGATCGAACACAGACAGGTGCAGATTCTGCTTATAAGAAGAGTAATCGTCCTCTCGTATTATATTTCTTTTTTACACTATAGTTCGCAAAAGATATGTATTTGTCCCGAAATACACATTTTCCAGCCTAATTCTGAACTCTGACATAAAAGCAATAATAGTTTTTATCAAGGACATAGACATGCAATTCTAAAATAACAAACGTGGAAGTTCAATAGATCTGAATAAGTCTCGTTGGCATAGAACTTTTTTAAAATTAAAATTAAAGATAGTTCATAAGTTCTACGCAATATTTTTAGACGAACTTTCAAAACTAAATATCAGCTCTATAAATTAAAAGCAGATTTTTTATATCATATATACAAAACAGATGACTGTCCCAATCGAACCTGAGAACTGAAATTTCCACCACAAATTTAAGCCTAAAATTCAATTTTAATTCTAATTAAAAAAAATCATTAAACTCTTCTGTTAGTCTTTGACAGTTTGATTCAACATCCAACGAAAATTAATATTCAAACAAGATATTGAAAATTTTTAAAACAAACTACAAACACAATACAACTTTAGAAATTGAATTCAAAATCGTAAGAAAAAATTAAATAATAAAAAATAAAATTTCTTAACAGTCAATCTTAGGGTTGTAGATCATTCGACCAATTTCTTACATATTTTTATTTACCATACATTTTACAATATAACATCTTTTCTAATATCGTCACTTCCGATATTATGTTTTGATTTTCTCTCAATATAATAATTAATTTTTTAATTGATTTTGAAGTTAAAAATTAACTTGAAATGAACAAATTTAATTTTCAAACAAAAGAAGAATTCTATTTGAAAGAGGTTCAATAGAATTTCTAAAGTCTTCAAATTTAAATTCGAAAAAATTTCGTATAAAAATGTTAAAAAGAGCTATAGTAAAGGTAGTATAAAAAGTTACCCTAAATATTTCTATTCAAAAAATTTAAATTAAAATAAAACGCTTAAAATTGAATTTATTATCGAGTAAAAATAAATATTGATTTTATTTTGAATTTAAAAGAAAAGTAATAAAATTTTCATTTCTCATTCAGGATCTCAAAAATTAAACAATATTTTTGTTTTTTTTTTCGGCTCCTGAAAATATCACCCCAATGAAAATACTTAAACATTTTTTTTTAAATTATTGCTATTATTCTGATTTTTTACTTATTTCGGTAATTTTAAAGTTTCGGAGTTTATTTTTGTATTATCAAACATGGCCCTGATAATCAAATATTGGAAAAACATAATCGCTCATTTGTGTGTTTATTTTTTTCAGATAAAATAAATCATCAAAAGAGACTTCATCTACCGTTTTACTTTCCGAGGAAGAACGAAGTGAAGGACTGTGTCGACTTTTAGCGGTTTAAAAAAATAATATGTATTTTTTTGATCAACAAACACCGAACCCGGAAGCGATTCCGCGCCGGATTAGTATATACGAACAATTTAGATCTTAGCAGTTTAACGACTAAAAACTTTTATTATTTTATTAAAACTAGAACTAGTCTTTTAGACTAATTATTAATAAATATTTGTGCACAAAAATTTACTTCTTTCTTTGATGTTTACCCACCGCCATAGGTTAGTTCTAGCTCTAAGTTTTAAAAGATAAAAAAATAGAATCCTTAAAGGATGTATTAAAATAAAGGTTGGTGTACTTCAAAGGTAAGACAAATTTTTTTTCTGCTAGACAGCTAAAGTCTTCTTTTTTAGTCTGCTGATAGTTGGGATGTTCAGTAGGTTTCTTGCCAATGAATTTGGATGATACGACAGTCTGGTCGCATAGTTGTTTGTGACCTTTTCAAGTTCTTCTTTTACTGTTGGTATGTTTAAGTCTTTGTGCAAGTTTCTATTTTTCACATACCAAGGGGCATTTGTTAAAACTCTTAGAACTTTTGATTGAATTCTTTATATTATCTCCATATTTGAGTTCGAAGTACTTCTCCATAATTGGCACCCATATGACCAGAAGGGTTTTACCAAGGAATTATATATATCAGTAATTTATAGTCCAATTTTAGTTTTGAGTGTTTAACAAATTAACCAGTATAAAGTCTTTAGCTTTAGTTTGAGTTGATCTCTTTTACATGAAATATGTTTTTTTTCCAAGTCAGCCTTCTATCAAGATGTACTCCGAGATATTTAACATCATTTGTTTGCTCTACAGGTAATCCATTTATGTTTATCTGTGGACAGGACCTTTTTTTGAGTGTAAATGTTACATGGATACATTTGCTTTCATTTATTTTCATCCACCACTTTCAAGTTTTTCCTTTACGACCCTTTGAAAGAATTCGTATTTTTGAAATGATACCACATTTTATATATGCTACAAAGAACCTCATCATTTATGAAGTGCGTATATTGTATCCCATATTCAATATTAAGAATTCTTCTACATAACCCATCGTTCAATATTTAGGATGTCTCGAGCTTATTGATTAATTTCATAATTTTTATTTCAAATGTGAAGTTCAAAATTAAATTACAAGCTCAGATATTTGAAATATGTTTTCACCTGATGTGAAATTTTCCAGAATTATTTAATTTCACCAACTTCCAAAAAAAAATAAGGCAAAGTTTGATTTTGGATTACTTAAATTTTGGATCCTTTTTCATTTGTGTTATATTCCGCACATTGCTTTTTTTCACAAAAAAATATTCAAAAAAGAAAACATAACTGCTATTTTATATTCAAAAAACGTTTTTGATTTGATTAAAATTCGAATCCATTATATAAACGTACTAAGTATAAAAATTAAATACTTAAATTACATTTGAATTATGGTATGATTATGGATATAGGACCTAGTAAGTACATTCATAAGTAAGAGACGAGTACACATTGAAATTCTAAAGTAAAAATGTGGTAAGTACCAAATTTTAGTTTTCATAAGATAATCGAATAACTGTAGTGAATGTTAACCAAGTTAGTTAACCATTAAGTTAACCAAAACGAACAAGTAAATTGCAACGAACACTGTAGTTCGGCACTTCTGCGATTGTTTTTTATGAAGTTGTCCTTTCTCATTCTAATATTTTAATTGAATTCTGACATTACTTTTTAAAATCAACTATGTTTTTTTAAATAATATTGTCAATACTACTCAAACTTTTAAATACTACTCAGTTATAGAAATGCTCAAAATGTTGAAGCTATTATCCTAAAATGTAAATTTGATTATTTTTTCATTTATTGAAGTTGAATTAGTTTATTTTCAGCATTTAAGAATTCTAGACTCTGATCCAATTGCTTGTCATTTCCTCTAAAGATGCCAAGTTCCAATTGCCTGTAATTTCATTTACAGAATACATCATTTACATATCTATACTATTTTTTACTATTGGATTGATAGATTCTAAGGTGTTTCTTTCAATCCTTTCAATCATCCATGAATATTTCGGTCAAAAGCGGGCATATTTGTAAAAGTCCTTATAAAATTAAAAATAAGTAGTTCTGCCCCTTCCGTGGCCTAATCGGTTAGAGCACAGAAATGTGTTTAAATTACGATGTGGTAGTCACGGGTTCAATTTCCGTGGGGTGTATAAAATATATTTAATACTTTAATATATTTAATACTTTATATAACTAAAAATATTTCCTATATCAATATCTATATCAATACTCATATATATTATACAACACAATAATCAAATAACACAATAAATAATATTGGATAAACACTAATAATAATTACATAATTGTCAACAACCGACAAAAGTATGTGACATGACGTATCCAGTAAGCATAGTAACGTCAGGCATCTTAACGTCAAAGATGGATAAAATCGCAGCGACAACTTGCAGAAAAATATGACGTCGTCTTACCACGTAAGCGCAGATAAAGTTTTCAAAGTGGTCTTCTACAGTAGGCCAATCCCCTACTTAGACGATAAAAACAGATTAAAAATGAAATTAGACATTGCCTCGGAAATATAAGTGAAATTAGCAGCTAGAAATCAAGTACGATGGAAATGTCAAGTGGAATACCTATGCTCCCAAGAGGAGTAAGGAGAAGAAAAAAACAAAAAAAAAGTTCTGGTCCAAACAAAATGTTCAATCGGTTAATTTTTCTTCATTTTTTTTTTGGGCCAACATAGTAGGATGCCCTAACTGTTTTCACAGAATTTAAGTCATTTAAAAGAATTAAAAAACAACAATAGGAAGGATAGTAAAGAAATAAACAGAATTGTAAAAGAAATAGAATAGAATAGATAGAAAAGTTAGTAGACATAAAACTTACAGACATCTTAAAATATATTTATTTACCCGTCTTGAAAATTTCTATGTTGTATGTTTGTGGGAACATATAAGATGGTAGGGTGTTCCACAGTTTAGAGGTTCGAGTGGTGATAAAAAATTTCATATTTCACAGTTCTAGCTCGAAGAGGCTGTGAGTATAACGTTGGAATGGTTGTATTTTGGGCATAATAATTTTTATTTCGTCAGAACCATTACCAAAGAGATATTTATAAAACAGGGTGGTTGCTCGTACATTACGGCGATGACTTAGTGATGGTAGGTGTTTTATAAAATCTCCAACATTGATCGTTTTGATGGCTCGTTTTTGTACCTTATCTAAGTACTGTACGCTGGTACTGGCTCTGGCTTACTTCAGCATCTTTTTCAAAGAAATACAAGGATTCAAGGGTACTATGCATGTGAATTTGAACTCTTGGATACAGAGATCAATAATATAATAAATAATATTGGAGAAAAAACTGAGCCTTGAGAGACAGCAGCATTGACATTGAGTTATTGGGGATATAAAATATTTGGTTTTGAACAGTTATAGCTGCATTACTATAGCATCCAATAGGATGAATAAATATTTTTATTTGTTTTAGTGGTATAAATATAAACAAATTCATCATCATCATTGTCCTGCAACCCCATCCGTGGGCATAGGGCGGAAGTAAATTCTTTCCATTGGCTCCTATCTGCGGCTAACCTCTTCAATTGTGGCCACGTTCTTTGCTGGGTACTTGCTTCGGCTAAGACAGTTGTTCTCCACGTTTTTCTCGGCCTTCCTTTCCGCGACGTGTACCCTGAGGATTCCATTCGAAATATTTCTTCTGACGCCATTTCCTCTGTCGGATTTCCACGTATATTTATGTTTGTTTCGTTTTTTGCCACAGCGTTCTGTTAGAAATGGTTTGTGGCCAACGAATGCTTAGGATGCACCGAGAACATCTATTGATGTACGCTTGGAGTTTCCTGGTGATATTTACTGAAACTCTCCATGTTTTGCAAGTGTACAAGAGAACAGATTTTAACACTTGCGTTGAAAATTCTTATTTTTGTGCCCAGACATATGTTGAGAGATATGTGAACGCCTGCCATATTTTTGAAAGCATCCCAAAAGCAGTACGGGCTTTACTGATGTGGGCTTCAATATCCAAATCGGCTCTCCATCTGATGACACGATGCTGCCCAGGTAATTGGACGTACTCACCTCTTCGATTCGCATTTCTTCATGGAGGATCGGATGTTGTGATGTGTGAGTTGTGTGCATGATTTTAGTTTTAGCTGAATTGACTTTTAGGCTCGCACTTTTTCCGTCGGCGTTATCTAAGTGGCTTATACGTTCGAAAGGACGCCACTGAATACCGTTGTTCTCGTTTACACCCACAGTAGTAGTCATTATTTCATTCATTACTACTAAAAACAATATGGGTGATAAAATACAGCATTGCCTTACTTCCTGACACACCTCGAAGCAATTTGTCAGCTGAGCGCGACATCTTGCATCTTTGTAAGATTCTTTAATTATGGCTATAATTTTTTCTGGAATGCTTCTCCTACTAAGTGATTTCCAAATATACTCTCGGCTTACTATATCAAAGGCTTTCTCAAAGTCTACAAACATTTAGCGGTGCTTTAAATTCAGTGGATTGTTCAAGAAATATTCGTAATGCATTGAAAACAAATTGCTAATATCGAATGAAACTAATCTAGAATTCTGTGCCTTAATCTGAGAAACCAGATCTCGATTATTTTTTATACCAAATTTAGATTTAAAATTTAATATCTCTGTTAATAAAGAGTTTAAAAATTTACACCATTTATATGAATAATTTCCAAAGTAAGACAGTACTGGTTTTATAGGGATATTTGATTTATGTAGTTTGGGTAGTAAACCACTTACGATTGGTATACACTTGGATTAATATACACTTTAAACTTACGTTGTCATTTAGTATAAGATTAAGTGTTTTAATTGTATCCTTTAAGTTTATTGGAGAATGGAGCTTTGATGCCGGATGTTGTTTTAATTTAATTAAACTATCACAGATAAAATTATTGATGATCTTTATGTATAGTCGGTGCTGTTCAATATTGTTATTGTGTTTCCTTTATCTGCTTTTGACATAATTAAATTTTTATTCTTCAATTTTTTACCGATAGTTAGTTGAGTTTTTTTTTCATCTGATCTTTTTAATTAGTGGTACTGTTTGTATTGTTTACGTATAATTTTGTTTATAGGACTTATTATTTCAACATCTTTTGCTATGTTCAGTACAATTTGATTACTATATCGTCTGACAAGCCATTGTTTAGAAATATTTGTACTTTTTCTGAAAACAATATTTAATATTTACAATTGTAAATGCTTTATCATAAGAAGCCTAGAGAAAAATGCATTAGAAGTTGATCTCAAGATTAATACCAACAAAACAAAATGCCTCAGAAATAACGTAAGAAATAATGCCCCCGTTAGTACACTCAACAACGACGTCATAAAAGTCACCGAATTCGGTTACATTATAGTATATTTACTACAAATAGAAGCACTAACAGAGAAATGGAAAATCAGCTAAAATTAGACAAATGGCTTTCGTAAGACTAAGGATGTATGTAGACAACCTCACATTGCCAGGTGCAATAAACTTAGAATATATGATGCCATCACGAAATCAGCTTCATTTTATGGCAGCGAGCCATAACTGACATACAAAAATTATATAAGAAAAATGTAGGTCTTCGTTAGTAAATCCTTACGACTAATATGCAAAATATTCTGTCCCAGAATAATTAGAAACCATGAACTCTGGAAAATGGCCAAAACAAAAACAAATAGGCACTAAAATAAAGAAGAGAAAATTGAGATGGATAAGCCACACTCTCAGAAGACCTACAAATAATATAGCATCAAGGCAAGCATTAGATTGGAATGCGTAGGGCAAAAGAAGAATAAGTAGACCGCCGAAAACATTCCGAGGACCATCATAGTCTATAACAAAATAGCAACACAACATGGAGTGCAATTAATAAAGCGCAGAACAGAGCCCAGTTGGGAAAACTTTGTGAAAGCCATATGCTCCCAAACTGTGTGCAGCAGCGAAAAAAACATACTGATGTTGTAATAATTGAAATCGATTAACATATTGATTAAAATTAGTAAAATGTGTCTAGAGTTTTTAGTTCTGGAAGTTATCAAAAATATTACACCTATAACGTCATATTCTGTTAAATATACAACAGTTTCAATTACAATCTTAATCAATATTACACGTATTTGATTCGAAAAGGAAATAAAATGATTTAAATATAAAGGAAACAGAGAGCAACTTGACGAATGAAAAATATAACAATATGTGAGTGAAAACCCGATAAGCTAATCTAAGCTAATATTAAATCAAAATGTTGGTAAACGGTAAAAGACGTGTTTGTTTATTCTTCAGAGAGTACCTAACTAACTATTGCCAGGTTTGTAACAACTTTGGCTTTTTGAAATAATCTCAGTAGGTACTAAGCGTTGTATGGCAGCTATCTGAGTTAGTTTTTCTACAATTTACTAATTTTCAGATCTGTAACACCTTTGAATTTTGAAATATTCTCGGCGGATTCTAGCAGTTTAGAAGTTGAACCTGAACGAGCCCAGATTTTGGAAAACTGTAAAATATAAAAGTTTCTGGTTTGTAACACAAAATCCTGATGTGTGAGGTACCGTGTTAATTTTTCTTTAGTCATAAATAATTGTACGACATTTGAGAACTTCACCTGTAGAACTGTGAATGTGCATAGCAAAACAAACAAAATTTATTTTTTATAGGTACAGATTAGAAAATTAACTATCGCTGTGAAGTTATCTTTTTATTTTTAGCCCCTCCATACTCATATTTTTGTATTAATTTTAATAATAATAAATTTTCCCACAATTTATTTAATTTTAGAATTTTTACAATTAATTTAATTATGTTATAAATAAGTTTTCATATTACTTTGATTTTAACTATTTTAAGATATAATGTAGGTTAAACAAAATCAAGGACTGTTTTTTTCCAAAAAAAAAAAATATCTACTTCTGCGAAATATTTTTAATGTGTATTTTAGGAATTAGTGAAAATAAGAAATTCTCATCTCTTTTGAATGTGAGAGTTGTATATTGAAAATACTACTCTCAAAATTAAAATTAATTTCCAATATCGGTTGTAAACCGATGGATCGGTATCGGTTCGAGATTGTTTTCATCATTTACAAATGACGTATTCGGCATATATTTACATATTTAGAAATATTAATTTAATTAGAAACCATACAGAATTTGTATTCATATATGGAATTAGTTTCCAAAAAGTTTTTAAACCCAATTTGATTTTACCCATACTACCATCAACTTATTAAAATAATTTTTTGTACTTAATTCCATGTAATTTGAAATTATCCCGGATTATCCTTACAATATTTTCTTCTTCAACTAAAATTAACTTTTATTTTAAGTTACAACAAGTTAATATCTAAATTCTTTATTAAAATTATAATATGTAGTTTTATACATAGTTAATTGTTACTCGTATTATAGTTTCCATATTAGCACGATGTTAATTAAAATAAGGATATGATAAAAACAAAGAGTAAGAAAACAAATATTTAAGAAAAACTTCATCCATATATTAACTGTATAATATCCTTCGTTCCACATCATAGAATAAGGATATAAAACGAAAGATAAAAAGTATATTAGTAACATCAATAGAAAGATTCCAAATAAGTGCATATGTTACATATAGTTAAAGGACTATTTTTTTGTTTCTGTACAAATTAGTCTTGTCACTTTTTGTTTTTCAAAGAAGTATTATCGACTCCAATTAAGGTATGAGAATATTTTAAAAAAATTTATATAAAGTTAATTTCTTTGATTTTTTTTTTTTTTTCAGAATATTCTGTAGTGCAAGAATACCCAGCATCTTTGCAAAAGAGAAAAATTCGTCAACAAAATGTGTTTTACTCCTGTCAAAATGTATAAAAAAACTGTGTGTCCGAAAGTCATAAGAAATTCCAGAATTTTAGAAAATCAACATTAAGATTTATAAAAGACATATATTCTGAACAGAACGAATGGTCAAACAAGGCTCGACGGAAAGTCAAATTTTCAAATTGGGAGATCAGAAAAACAAACAATGAATATAAATATATAACAAAAAAATCACAAATCCTGTTAATTTTGAACAATTTGCAAAATAAAAAAATTGACAAATTATAAAATTGCTTAAGAAACTTTGCACTTACAAAACAAACATTCGTTTTAACTTATCTGTCACATTATCAAAATATATTTGGATGATATTCTGTGTCCAAACAAGTTTTAATATAGAAAAATTTTACAAATATTTAATTTATTTCTGGTAAGTGCTGGTCTACTAGCTACCCAATTTCGGACAATTAATATTTTATGATATATCGATCAGGTTATATCCGAAAATCTTACTTAAACAAAGAAAATGTCATTACCATGCTTGTCCTCACATCTACTTAGTTCTAAATAATTTCAATTATCTATCACAGCAGAAAAGATATTATTAAAAGAAAAATTGGAATTTGAAAGATTTACTTATAATAAAAAAAAAATATTATAAAAAAACTGTTTTTTTAAGTAAAGTTCATGTGTCCTCATGTTTTTCTGTAATTTCCGTGGCTATAATGTAAAGAGCAAAAAAAATATTTTAAACGTTAATAATTTGTTTACTCATTCAACGGTTATAAAGTAAAACTCTCAAAGTTAATTAAAAACTATTTTGAGAAGCATAAATGGCTTTAGTTTCCCAAAATATTTCATAGCGGAAGTTAGCTCAATATTTTGTTCTGTAATTTCCGTGGGACGTGTTTATACTTTAATAAATTCTTGAAACTCCTTAAAGTATGGCTTCTTTAATTAAGTTATTATATTCTAGAAAGTTTGCGTTGATATTTATTAATTAATTTAAAATTCTGAATTACAGTGACAGATTTTAAAAAGTGCTCAAATGAAGTGACCGTCATATACAGATCAAATTATATAAAAGATATCTTTATACATGGTCAATCAGTTATAAATATTAGACCAGATATAAATGCTGAAGAAGTCCTTTACTTTTGTTCGTCCTTATTTAGAATCAAGTCGTGTTGTGAACTTTTTGGAATACTAATTAAAGCAGATAAACTTCAAATTTCACTTAAACGTTCTGTGGACATACCGCCTCTTTGTTCAGTCACAAAGAATTACAATTCTGTTTCTTTTAACTATAAATCAGATATGTCAAATGAAGATATCAGTGATTTTAACTGGATAGTAATTTCAGAAATTAGAGACAAAATAAATCATACAAAGCTAAATATCCCCGACTATTTGGTCAAAATGCATGTAAAAAAAGAATAAGTTTGAAGGAAAATCTACTAGACTTCAAGGAACGCATTTCGAAAACATATTTTAACTGCGACTACAAAGCTCTCCGTTCTAGGTTAATATCGAAGGAAATATTGCGACATCTATGCTGTTCCACATTTCCCAACTGCAAATGTTTAAAGTAAAAATGAAAATCAGAACAACTAATTAAACAAATTATACCCCACACAAAATTACACAAAATTACAAAATTATATATTTTTAATAAAACAAAATAGGTATACCCCACACAAATTTTTATATTTTTTAGAATTTTATAAATACTATACGTTACTAGAGGTAAATTCCACTAAAGTATAGTACAATTGTCCTCACAATTAAATTAAGCAAATATATTATGTATAATACAAATAAACATTAATTGAAATATAAAACTTATCTTAATTATGTAAGTTAATATTGTATTGTATTCATATTAAAATGATTAGTATAAGTTCTTAAAATTGTGCATGGATAAAAATAAATAAATAAATAAATAAAAAAAAAATTTATTAATTTAATTAAATATTTTTAAAAAATTATATATTATTTTATCTATTATGTTTGCAAGTTAATTTATTAACTACTTTTAAAATTAAATATCTATTTATTTAAATTTTGTTGCTCAAATTTTTTTTTTTTTTTTTTTACTTTCTACAGTAACTTAGGTAGAATCACCTTTTCGTGCTTAATTAAGTACGGTGCTGCAATTTTACACTACAATCTACAATATTTCGAGTATTTATTTTAACAAATTACTGGCTTATCTACTCATTAAATATGGAAAACTACTACTATTGTCAGGAACGAAGCCTTCTTAAATAGAATAGTTTTATTTTATTTAACTTGTTACCAGATTATACTTTCAATTAGTTTTTGTCATTTATTTTATCCCAATGACAAAGGGTACTGGGCCAGGTCAAAAAATCAATAAAGCATTTTTTGTTTGCTTCATCGGGAATCGAACCTGGGACCTTTTGGTTGAAAGGCAGGTGCTCTACCTACTGCGCCACCCAGCATGTATACAGCTAATTTGTCATTTCCGTGGCTGTCATTGCCATGGTTTTCCGTGCGTTCATGGGAATTACAACAAGCGCACGGAAAATACTATGTTGAAGTACTCTCTGAATGAAATACTCTTTGAAAGAAAATCTGTTCTAATTATGACTCCAGGGAAGCAATTTGTAGAAAAAAATAGGTGGATAACTAAAATAAGAAACCACAGAAAGAATAAAGCTTTCTTTAAAGAAAAAAAAGAACAAATCTTAGAACAAAGTATATCACCATCATCTCCTTTAAATGAGGCATTAATTGTGCCTGTATCTTCTGTCATGTACAAAATATATCACATATTTCAGAAGGGATAACATCTTTGAAGTGGACCGACTTAAACTTCCTAATTTAACACAACTCCCTGCAATATCCATACTTTTGATCCAGTTTCACGCATCCCAAATAAAAGTCTATTTGAATATGTTAAATAACGAAACATCCGCAGGTCCCAATAATATTCCGAAGATAATTGAAAAAAAAATGTCTGAATCACTCGCTTATACACTGTCAATTTTATTTAATTGCCCCGGCGGGTTTGGGTACGAAATATCCGCAGTAAGGCATGCTTGTGGTAAAAGTCCACTAAAATCCTAGAAAAATCCAGAAGGTGACTACAACACCAAGCACATAGATTGGGGGTCTAGAGTAACCTCTACGAGAGGAAGAGAGCTAAGAAAAGCTATAAAAGAAAAAGGCTGCATTTACCAATCTACCGGTAAGCCAACCTATTGGCCAACTGATAGAAATAAAACTCCTGATCTGCTTGATTTTTATATAACAAAAAAAATTTCACCCAATTATGTTAAGCTAGAAGATAACCATGATTTGGACTCAGATCACTCTGCATTCATACTACATCTATATGAAAAGGTTATTAAGAAACAGTCGAAACCTCTGCTAACGAACAAGACAACTGACTGGGCTAGCTTTAAACAAGAAATAGAAAACAAAATAAACATAAAAACAAAACTAAGATCCAAATGTGATATAGATTCTGAAGTAGAAAATTTTATTAAAATTATTCAAAATGCTGGATGGAATAATACAAAAAATTGTGAATATAAATCGGTAGGATTCAACTACCCTAGAGAAATATTAAATATGATAAAAATAAAAGGAAGAGCTAGACGCAGATGGCAACAATCGCGTGATCCGGCAGACAAAACTCTGCTAAATAGGTTAACTCAGAATCTTAAAAGAAAAATTAAAGATCTTAAAAATGAAAATTTTGAAAAATATATAAAAAATTTATCAGCTAAAAGAGAAAATAACTAGTCGTTGTGGAAAGCAACAAAGATTACAAAAAACTCGATCTCTTAAATCCCGTCAATCAGAATGAAAAGCGGTGAATGGGCGAGAGATAATAAAAATAAAGCTGAAACATTCGCAGATCATCTTGAAGAAATTTTTTGTCCAGACGAGACAGATTCGGATGATCTCACTGAAGAAAATAATAATTGGCAAGAAAATGTCATATTACCATTTTCAGAGAGTGAAATAGTTGAACAAATTAAAAAACTCAGAGATAAAAAAGCTCCAGGTTTTGATCTAATTACATCGGAAGTCCTGAAAGAACTTCCGAAAAAAGCTATAACAATGCTAACACGCAATATAAACGCTGCTATAAGAATAAGGTATGTGCCGAATATGTGGAAAATAGCAGAGATAATTATGATACCAAAGCCAGGTAAGCCCATAAATGAGGTCAAATCCTACAGACCAATATCATTACTACCAATAGTATCATAATTATTTGAAAAACTATTATTGATTCGAATGAGACCGATCATAGAAAATAGTAATCTGATTCCAAATTATCAATTTGGCTTTAGATCTAAGCACTCGACAATCGATCAAATTCATAGAATAACAGACATAATAGAAAAAGCTTTAGAGGAAAAGAAAGTATGTTCTACCATATTTCTAGATGTAGCCCAAACTTTTGATAAAGTATGGCATCGAGGCTTAATAAATAAACTAAACAATATGTTACCTAAACAATACGTAGATATACTCTCATCATATCTAGAAAACAGACTATTCAGAATAAAACAAGACGAAGAGTATTCTACTATTAGAGATATTAAAACGGGTGTGCCTCAAAGTAGTATTCTGAGTCCCATACTGTATTTGCTATACACCAATGATTTACCAGAAATGGAAAATATAACTGTATATATACTGCGTTGATAGAAGTAGGATCAAATATTGACGAGGCTACAATTAAATTGCAAAGAGCAAGCGACAAGCTATACCTCTGGACAAAGAAATGGAAAATTAAACTCAATGAGTTAAAATCAGTACATGTAAATTTTACAAATAAAAAATTAGAAAATCAACCATTGGTAAATCTGAATGGGGTCAATATACCCCAAGAAAACAATGCTAAATACCTAGGAATGACATTAGATGTCAAACTTAGATGGAAAGAGCACGTCAAAAAGAAAAAATTTGAGCTTGAAAATAAATATAGAGAAATGTACTGGCTCTTAGGTCGTAATTCTAAATTACCTATACATAACAAGATTTTGTTATATAATCAGATAATCAAACCGATATGGTTCTACGGCATACAAATATGGGGATGTGCCAAACAAACACATGTACTTTGTATACAAAAATTCCAAAATAAAGTCTTGCGCAACATGGTAAATGCCCCCTGGTATGTTCGCAACAGTGATTTGCACAGAGATCTAAAAATTCCTTGCATAGAAAATGAAATAACAAGATATGCAACAAAGCATATAGCTCGTCTGGAGGGTCATATTAACGTTGAGGCCACTCAACTGCTAGATAATCAAAATGATGTCAGAAGGTTTAAAAGAACTAAGACACTAGATTTAATACAAAAGAATTTCGTAAACTTTTTCTTTAAGAAAATCAAAATAGAAATAAGTTAATGGTTAGTCCGTCGGACTAGTATTAATGGGAGGGGTGTGGTTTAGTCAGTAAAAATCTGGCACACAATGGAAGCTACGGGGCTCATTGTGTCTATGAAGATTCCCACCAATCCACGCAAAAAAAAAAAAAAATTTATTTAATAAGTCTCTTGAACACGGAATATTTGCACAATTTTGGAAATATGTCTATATCAAACCATTTCATAAGAAGGGTTTAAAAAATTATATCGTAAACTATCGTTCAATAGCTAAATCTGTCATGTTCTACGTTTAGCTGGCTTCCAGACTAAATGTTTAATTTATTTAACAAACAAGAAAGTAATTTCCCTGATATATGTTGTAATTTTCGTGTAATAACTATATACTTGTCATTTCCGTGCCAAGTTGTCATTCCCGTGAAAACAAAAAGTCTTTAAAAATATTAAAATAAACTGGTCGTTCCTAAGGACCTACTAAGTATTCAGTTATCAAACGGAATAAACAAAAAAATATTTAAAATTGATTTTTCCAGCATTTTGCCATTTTGATGTCTGAAATATCAACCTTTTGAAATATTCACCCATTTTCAAATAAATTTTCTTATTATTTTAAATCAAGCTGGTTTAAAAGTACGCGAAGATAACGTAAGTATTAGATAAAGCTCGCAAGAGATTAGGTAAAGTAACTAAAAATTAACCGGTCTATCGAGGTATTTTGCAAAAGTTAATAGTTCAAGCACCATACTGTTCCAAACTATTGAACCTCAAGTAACTTTACGCAGTAGTAACTTACTGAACAACACCGTGCATCTATTGGTAAAGATGAATGTTACTATTGATCCAAAAAATTGTTTATCTCCAGGTACATGGGGCGGTGTTGAGCTTATTTCTTTAAATGGACGTGTCAAAGTACCAAATACATTGGAATCAAGAATAAAGACGATTTCTCAACAATTGGTACCAGAAATTCGTAATGCTCTGTTCGGTCGCAATGTAAATCGTAAATTTACTGATAAAAAATAATATATTATTAAAATAATAAAACAATAAGAAACTTGTTATCCCCTTACAGAACAAATAAATTACTCTTTATGGACAACTTATACGATCTATCTGAAACGTCTTTAACAACATATTCGGCTAATATTAACGAGAAATGCAGAATAGATTAAAAGAGACGTAGAAAAGCTGCAACTTTTGTAAATATTTTTTTTATTTCATAAGAAACAAAAATATTATAAGCCGAAAAACAAGAAATAATAAAAGTTTTAAAAGTACCTTTCCGATTTAGGTCCACGATACCAAATCATTGTATTTTCGAAATGAAAACTACCAAAAAGAGATGTTAACCAAAACCAAAAACAGCCTAGCTTTGTTTTGATTGATATCAAGATTTTTTTTTGTTTATACGTAGGCTGGTGGGAATCTTCAAAAGGCACAATGAGCCCTATAACATTGTGTGTGGAATTCTTACCCACTAAACCACACCCATCCTATATTGCAATCTAATCCTACAGGGCTAATGAGCAATTTTTTCTTGGCTTTGTTTTAATTTTCAATGTTGACTACATCCAGCGATGTCTATCTAACTTTTCCTTTAAAATATTCACCCATACTCTTGAAGAACCATCGCATCAGCGACGAAAAACCAACCACCTCTCTAAACAAATTTGTAATTGTTAGAAGACTTATAAAGAACCTCGTTTCGTTGGTAGTCAACATAACGAAATTCTTCACAAATCCCGGAAAAAACAAAATTGATATCAAGATGATAAAGAAAATATTCCACATTAAACAAAAATGGAAAATTACAAAACTTCAAAAAGTAAAGACATTATATAGATTGAAGAAATACCTACCTTCAAAATGGGTTACTTTAGTATGGGTTTCGGCTTATCTAAGCTCGCTTTTCCAAAATCTCATTTTGTTGCAAAATACCGTTTTAATTCCAGAATATTTATTTACCTTAATTATTTTTATGACTAGCCGTTGTTGAAGACAAACACTTTGTATCTCCTTTCCCAGAACTTTTATATAATTTAAAAAAAAGGAAGAAAAACGAACAACAGCATTTTGCTTTTAAAAAAAGCGAGGTATTTCATAAAATAACATTTCAAAAGCGAGATTTCACCCTCGAACAGTATGGATATGTAAATTCGACATTTTAAATTTGAAGGACGTTTTAGATAGTTATCTGCTTTCAAGGTCAAGGTTATATGCATTTTTCAAAATATTTATAAGTGTATGTACATCAGGGATTCTTAATTAGGAGTTGTATTCAAAATCAAGGTATTCATTTTTCTCAGAATATTTATATACCGGGTGTTCCAGAGCATGCGTATCAGCTTGCTTTTTAAAAGGGGAACGAACCATTATTTTAAAATTAAAAATAAAAAATTATTAACTAAATTGAGGGTGCTCTATCGATTGGAATCTACGTATACGTATAAATTCGGATTCTACGTCAATACTCTCGATCTAGTTAATAAAGTTTTTTTCAAATTTTAGGGCTTCTTCACGTCTTAAAAAGCTGATATGCAATGCTCGGGAACACTCGGTATACTTATATGCAATATTCTGAATTAGGAGGGATTTTATAGACGAATTTTATAGAAGTTTTTAGATTTCCCAACCCAGGATTGAGGAAACATATTGTTGTATGACAACATATAAATGTTCAAACAAACATCAAACAAAAATTTTTGAACTTCTCACCAGAGCAATTCAAAAACTTTCATAAACTTTTTTCCAGTATTTTTGCAATTTTAAAGAATCTAGAATTTATTTATATTAGAATTTGTCTTAGCTTACATTTTTTTAAGCTTAAAATTTCATAAAGAATTTGATGTTATAACTCTTGATTTAATACTGTTCATACTGTCTTATATTTTAATAATTTTTTTTTGCTAAATTAATGTTTATGTTAACTAAAGTAGCTATACATGGAACAATAAATGAAGTTAGTTTAAGACTCAAAAATTTTATTTTTGCAATTTGTAATAAAAGCCAAAACTGGCTTAATTTTCTATTCTTTCAAAATATTTAAGTAAATTTTTGTTCTTTATTTTATACGAGAAAAAAAATGGGAATTTGAAACAGCCACTAAAATTAAATTTAACATTATTACATAATCCATGTCAGATCATTTAAGCTTTATGTATTTAGCTTTTTTTATATTTTCTGTGAAAATATAAATAAGATCAAAAAAAATTGAGAATGTGAAAATATCAGATTTCAATGCATAGAAAGGACTTTTCACTAATGTTGACTTTAGCGGTTATGTGATATACTACCCACTGAGTTATGAAATATTTTCAAGATAAAATACTCAGAGCAATTGTTAATGTTCCTTGGTATGTTGGGACTTCTTTAATCAGAAATAGTCTACAAGTAAGATCAGTAAAAGCAAAAATATCTTCATAAAGTAAAATATATGTTGGGCCCGGTTAAGAAAACACCCAAATCCATTGCTAGAAAAATGGAAATCAGATAAGCAAATTTGAAAACGTTTTTCAGAAGCGGTTGTCCTTACCTTAAAATGTTAACTTAATATTTTCTAGCAAAATATAAATTTTTCATCCAAAATTATGTGGTTTCTAGCAGTATATCTGCTGAAAAGTAAAATGTATTCTACGACAGGAATAGAAAGATTAACAAACGATTTTTCTCTTATGTCAATTTTTATAAGTTCATAGTTATTTATGTAATACACTCAATAAATATGCACTCTATTTTTATTTTTGTACCGTTTATCGCCATATTTATACTTTATTCTATGTTGTAGAGATCATTGTCTATCTATAGTGTAGTTGTCTATTCATAGCATGTTGCCTATCAAAAAATAACTATTTGCGTTTCCACGCCTTGTAGTATTTTACGAGATAAATCAAAGACATCATGGCAAAAAACAATTTAATATTTAGAATACCAACGTTTCTTAGAGCTTTGATTAACGAAATAAACGTTTTAAGTAGGTATTTCTGAATTATTTACTACCAAAGCGCGGGACTTATTTTTTGTAACATCAATCAACAACAATCAAAGAAAAATAAATTAGAATTTTTCTGTTTTTAATTTACGCTGTCACAATAATTTTTTTAACAGAAATTTTCTTTGATGAGAATTGAACCGTTACTTTTTTTTTTTTGTTTGTAATGACTTTTTAACCTGAAATTAATTTTTTTCATTGATATTTCAATTATTTTCATTTTTGATTAATAAAAGAATTTTAATATATTGAAATAATTTCAATCAAATAATTTAATTAAATTTCGTCAGTGCGGGAAGTGGTAATTTATTTGTAATAATAATTATAAGTAGTAAGATAAATAATAATTAAAATAATAATATTAACGATAAATGATAATTAAAAAGCAAATAATAAAAAATAAGGAAAAAAAATTTTTTTTTTAGAAATATTTGCCTTCAATTTAAGCGTACTAAAACTACAAAAATAAACTTTAAAATCGCAGCTTGATATAATATTTTCATAGCAAGTTATGATTGTAATTACGGAAAAAGCAAATTAGCCGAAATTCTTGGAAGCCTTGAGATGAGATTAAGAGATTTGGTAAAAAGTTCGGCTAATTTGCTTTTTCCGTAATTACAATCATAACACTTGCTATGAAAACATTATATCAAGCTGCGATTCTAAAGTTTATTTTTGTAGTTTTAGTACGCTTAAATTGAAGGCAAATATTTCTAAAAAAAAGTTTTTTTTTCCTTATTTTATTTTCGACTTTTTAGTGAAAATATTTTTTTAATGAAAAATAATATATTTTCAAAGAACAACATATACAATCAAATGGCACTAAAATTCACTCTAACGCAATTTGGTTATTATTGCTCATACTTCAAATGTGTAATTATATTTTATATTACTGTAACAAATTTTATAAAAATATGTAGGTATATTTTTAAAAATTTTTTTAGAGATTTTTGATTAGATACCTTTGAATTTTTTAATTTACGTATTAAAAAATTTTCACCAATAAAAAATTACGCACTTTATAAAAAGAAACCCTGTTAAATTCAAAAAATATTTGACGTCAAATCGTAGATAAAATCTGAGAAAAAGTCTGAAATGTAAACACTCATCCGACTTTATCTACGTTAAAATTCGATTTTGTCCGACGTGTAAACGCTGCCTAAGCATAAATTGGCATATAAAAGTATAATATATACATGCATAAATCGAAATTAAACTTTTTTTACATTCGAGAAGAGTAATTTCTAACTGAGTGATAATAACTGATACTTGATAGGTTCAAATATTGTTTTCTTCCATAAATAATGTTTGCATTTTATTTTCAATTAAACTAAGCCATATGATTATGTATGTAACAAATGCAAGTCCTATATAACACATGTACGTACATTTACATATACTTAGTGAGAGAAAGAGAAATAATATGTAAAAGAAAGAGATTAATAAAAGAAACCAAATTAAAAACACAAAAAAAATGTAATGAAAACGATGATTGAAAATAATTGAAATTGAATAATAATAGAAAATGATTGAAATAATATAATGATTTGTATTGCACACATTTATTTTGTATTCCTTTTTTGTTTTTTTTTTTTGCTTCTTTACACCATAGAAATGTCAATAAAAATAGTGAATTTAAAGAGAAACCAAATTTTAACTTTATCAAATATATAAAATTTAACTTTAGCTAACCATATTCCATTATTAGTACACACACATATGTAAATTTCACCTTAGTTGAATGGAAAGATTATCTATAATCTATATTAACAAGAATATTCACTCCCATTTTACGTAAACCTAATTTTTAAGAAATCTCAAACCGAACAAAATATCATTAGTTAAAAGAGGTAAAATTTACATTTACTAATTGTATACCAAATTTATTATGAGAGAGAAAAGGTGCAAAACAGATGTTTGCCTTTTGCTTTATACTGTAAAATAATTTTGCGTTCTTATTATTCTCCTTTGGATTTGTTTACGTTTCCTCCCATTATTTATATAGCCAGGGTGGCAAAAAGTGTTAGTTCTAATTTAGTTTGTTCCCTTATACGAAGATTAATTTTGATCTTTTATTATTTTAATATTTTCGTTTTAAACATTATTATTTTCGTATATACCTATTAAAAATATTAAATTATAATTACATTACAATAATATAAAATATTATTAATATTTTTGTCAGTAATAATTTGGAGTTAGAAACATTATTATTTTGTATTAATTATATTAGTAAACCTAAATATTTATTATATTGGTATACGATTATAAAATAATACTGAGGACAACATCTATTTACAAATCACAGAATTTAAAGAATATGATAACGCTGTTTTAGCTAGGTCTCCTAAAAATCTTATGCATAGTTGATACAATTTAGAAAATAATATTGTTAAATATTTCAACGAAATTTTTGTCGAAAATTTTTTTCAAAATTATAAACTTTATTATTTAATTTCAGCCAACTTTTTTTGTTACTCTTTTTTGTTTACTATATTTTTTCTTTTTCTTACACGTAAAATTCTTATTATCGTTTATTTCTGACAATGTTTATCAAATTTGCATATGAATTTGTGTGCAAACAAATGAATCCATACATGAGTTCATACTCTTTTTATGGATATACTTTGGTTAAATGGTTATTGAAATGGGTATTTTGTTGAATTGAAGCAAATTGAAACAAACATATAAAGTCCAAGGCAAGTTAATTAAGGCAAATATAATAATATAATAATAAATATAAAGTCACTTCTTCCTCCTCTCAAGCAATTCTGTCGCATAACACGAGAGGCATCAAGTGCACACCCTTTCACAGTGGAAATTCCGAGATGGTTTAAGTCCGGCTATGGAAATTCTTTTATAGTAAGAACATCTCGATTGTGGAATCGAGTCCCAATCGAAGCATTCCCAATTAGAGAAGGATTTTTTATTTATGATTTACAGAAATTTAAGACGAATATTAACAACATTGTTCGCTCTTTCCCACAAAACTATTCTTCTTCCTTTTTCTTTCCTTTCCTTTAGCTATCCTTTCCTTTTTCAAATGGTCAACGGTACGCAAGTACTAAAAGGTTCAAAACCTAAGTTTTGGCTATAATATAAAAAAAAAAAAAAAAAAAAAAAAAAATAAATATGAACGGAGAATTTATATCCTTTCAAAAAAATAAAACACTACCAGTTTTGTTAAAAAATAATTTAAATTAATTGCATTAACAATATAAAATTTAAATAAATTTCAAATAACTATGTTTTTATTATGTTAATAAGGGATAAGACAAGGTTGGGAACTAAATAGTAATGCATTTTTTTCATTTATATAAGACAATTATAATTTAAATATATTCAAAACCTTTTAACTTGTCATTATGAGTTTATAACATTTTGCCGCAGTTTTTATTGAGTATTTTCGACCAAATTCAAGTTTAAGACAGACAGTGTCTTCCACAACTTTCTAGAGATGTAATAATTCCTCATGCCACAGTTTTTAGTTCTCTAAAATCTAATAAAGGGCTGGAATTGAATTCTGTAACTAATATTACCAACTGAAACATTTAGAGTATATATATTGAGCAAAAGCTATCATTCAACTGATCAACAGTATCATAATATTGACCTGCGCAGCTGTCAATATTATGATACTGTTGATAAATTTATTGATAGATACTGCATGAACGGCAACTGCAGAATATCATAAAACACAAGATTAGGAGTACTGTCCTGTTGCTATAAAAAAATTAATTAAAGAAAATTCTATTGACTTCAACCTTTGGAAAAGCATTAGAAAAAAAACAAATAAAACGCACCACCGCCTTTATCTATACATTAAGGTGAAGAAAGCACCAGGGCATTTGCAGCTCCCACTAAAGTCTCTTCGACCCTTCAGTACATTGTGCAATGCAGCTTTGAAAATATCGTACTTCCCTTCGAACTGGAAAATATTAAATTACTGGAATATATAAAATTATTATTAATCCAGGCAAAGATTTTCACTTCCTACAGGCCAATATGAGACTGCAGGTATTTTCAAAACTGTTCGAAAAACTACTGTTGAAAAAATAATTTAACCATTAGATGAAGATAATTCTATACCTCTATAACAGGGTCCTCCTTTTGTGTTTTGGATTATTGGATTATGGATGGATTATTGTTTTCAAATGGGTCCTTTGTGTTTTGAATGTATAATTATTCTTAATAAATTCTTAATTAGTATTAATTCATTTTTCAATGGGTTCTCCCCTTTGTGTTTTGTCATTAAATTTTTCAGAATATTTTTGTTTGTGTTAGTTGTGTTTTTCTCAAATTATATTTTTATCAAAAAAAATGTATACACAACACAAAAACAAAATTTAAAAATAAATCGTACTTCTATATATTCCGGAAAAATCATCGTGTAACTTGGCTAAAAGATATAGACAACTGTCATCCGCCATATGTCATCTGTCATCCGTCATCTGTCACCTGAGCGTTCCGTCGAACATCCATCCATCCAGATAAATGCAGAAACCTATATATAGGTTTTTCACTTCTAATTCAAGTTTTCTTATTTCAAATTCAAATTTTTTTATTTAAAATTCAATATTTGTAAATTTTGTTATTTTTATTTTTAAATTTTTGAAAGAAAGCAAACTAAGTACATATATAAACGAAAATAAATTTTCCAATATAATTGCAGTAGTCTTGTTAATTTGCTGTCAATATCCAATGTAGCTTTTGACACCGTCTGGCACAATGGTCTCCTACAGAAAACTAATAACACTTCGTTCAAAGAATCTAGTCCTTTGATCAGTCCCAATGGACTGAATTATCGACTAATAATATCATCTGATGATAGCAAAATAGAAACTACATCTAACTTAGTTGTACGTGGTAGAGGATACCAGAGGGAACCATACAGTAAAACTAGCTTAGACAAAAAGCAGATCCTAACAAAATGCTATGAAGAAGGCAAAACCATAATTGAGTCAAGTTAAATAGCGGGAATCAATAAAAATACTGCAATGTCTATAATAAATCGTTACAAAATAGATGAGAGCAAATAAAATTATCAGCGAGAGATTTGTTGGCGGATCCACAAACTAATATAAATTTGCGAAATGTAATAGAAACATCTGTGGCAAATGTTACACCAAGACCAATAGCAATTGTTACGTTAAGACTAATAACAGTTGCCACGAATATTTCTATTACATTTACCAAATTTATATTAGTTTGTGGATCCGCCAACAAATCTCTCTCTGATAATTTTATTTTTGAAAATACTTTTTCAATTGGATTGAACATCTGTGAGCATGGAGAAAGAAAACTTAAAGTATGAATTGTCGAACTAACTTTTTCACGTCTCGAATTTTTTGGATTGTGCAATTGCCCAAAACCAACCAGGCTCCTGTTATTGTAAGCTTCACCCAGTTTCACAAATAATTCATCATTGTGAAACATAAAAATGTTTGAATTAACAGATGAGCATACTATTATTTGACTACATAGTTTGTTTTCTTTCAAAAATTTAAAAATAAGAATAATAAAATTTACAAATATTGAATTTGAAATAAAAAAATTTTAATTTGAAATAAATGAAATTGACTTTCAAATAAAAAAACTTGAAGTAGAAGTGGAATATATATAATTTTTCAAAAGGTTCCTCCCTTTGTGTTTTGAATGGAAATTATTCTTAATAAATTTTTAATTATTGTCTTATTTCTTAATTATTTTAAAAATTTTTCAAAGGGTCCCTTCCACCTTTCTGCTTTGGATGGAAATTATTCTTAATAAATTGAATAATTATTTATTATTTAATATAAATAATAAAAGTAAATTATACAATCATCCATCGTTTATAACTCGTTAAAAAAAGAGAATAACACGATTAGTACCGATTACAGATTGAAGTTGCCTTCTAGGTTATATAGTGCTATTTCTATAAGACCCATTGGTTTAACCTATCTCTTTATGATGTCTTAAGAAGCCAAATAACAAATAATGTTGTGTATTGTGTATAAAGATGGAAATAATGGATATGTAAAATAACTTAGCAGCGGTCAACTTAGCAGTCCGAGCTCGGAATAATATAATAGGTAAATAAATATTTATTTATCAATGATAATATGTAATAAATATATAATGAATGATATTTATATAGTCATTAAATCAATTAAAAGAGAATTATAAAACAAAAAAACAATCATCATCAATGAGGCTTTAATTCTCAGTTCCTCAAGATAAATGCAATATATTACATGTAAAAAAAAAACAAACAAACAAAGAAATGTTATAATTCAGAAGAAAAGTTTAAGGCATTAAACTAAACTATGAAAAATTATATTATAGACCTTTAGAACAAAATTGTAAGAATTATAGAGAATCAAAATAAACGAATATATAAAAAAACAAAAAAACAGCCTTGAAAAAAATATTTTCACTAAAGAGTTGAAAATAATATAAAGAACTTTTTTTCAGATTTATTTGCTTTTAATTTAAGAGCACTAAAGCTACAAAAACAAACTATATAATCGTAGCTTAATGTGAAACTTTCAAAAAAAGTGATGAACGAGATCACAAAAAAAAGTATAGTAGATACTGACCTAAAACATTGGCTAATTTGCATTTCGTGTAATTCATCAACATTCATCACTTTCTTTGAAAAGTTCATATCAAGCTACGATTCTAGTTTTGTTGTATTAAAGGAATTAATTAAATTAAAGGGGAATTAGAATATTTTTTTCTTCATTTTATTTTTAAATTAAAATTTGAATACAGCAGCAGTTTGAGTTTGTTTGACATTCTGACATTTATTAACTAATTTGACATGAGCATTTTTTACTACAAAAATTTTATTGGAAGTTTTTCAATTAAAATTTAATTTTCTCAACATTTCTTTGTTTTTTGTTTTCTTTTTATAACTTTCTTTTATATTGGAGAAAATTTTGTCAAATTTAATTTTAAATTAGCATAAATAAATGATTTTTGAAATATTTTATTCCTGTTTTGTATACCTAGAGTTTGGTTAATTTTCACCTTTTTACAATAAATCAATTGCACATTTCAATATGCAAGAATGAAAATTTATAATAAAGAAAAATAATTTGCAAAATCAATTAAACTTTTTGTTAAACAGTTTTTTGAATGTAAATATCTTTTTGTACATAAAAAAAAAACAAAATAAGAACCCTTTTACCAAACAAGAAAAAACATTAACTACAAAATGAAACCAAATAAACTTAATTAAAGTTTATGCAAAGTAACTTTTATAAATTTCCCTACTACTCCCACCCCACTACCTAACTAGTAATTTCAACTACTTTTAAAAGCATTTTAATGAATTTTAGAAAATTTACAAAGAATTTTTCTTTTTTCAGTTTCTTAATAAAATTTGATTTTGGTTATTGTTTTGTTTTTGTTTACCATTTGTTTATTTTTTTTTTGTTTTTGTTTTTGAATATTGCATAAGAAAACTTTATTGAGAAGATTTTTTTTGTTTTCCGGCTGAATAATTTTCTTGTAAAAAGTTTTAAGTAATTTCCATATTCGATTCATTCAATTTAATTTTCGGAAATAGCTGTAATATTATTTTTTTATTGAATATTTCAAAAGTTGAAATAAACAAAAAAAAAAGGTATGTATCGAGCTATGGTGCAAATTAAAGTTTTATTAACTTTATATTTTGATAATTAATAATTTGGAGTTAGTTTTGAAATATTACAAAAAAGTTTAAAAAAATTTGCTTAAAAGGATTGTAACGGATGTTCAATAAAAATTTCATTAGCTTTAAGCATGATTAAGAAGTTTACAGTACAGTGAAAAATGAAATAATTATATGAATATTTCATTCTTGATCTTTTACTGAATTCGTTTCAAAAATTCTTTCCTGTTAATAGGAATAATAATTTTTTCCTGTTATTTTTTTTTTACGTTCTTGAACGTAGTAACTTAGGTAGAATCACCTTTCCGTGCTTAACTAAGTACTGTACTGCAATTTTACACTACAATATCTACAATATTTCGAGTATTTATTTAACAAATTACTGGCTCTACTCATTAAATATGGAAAACTACTGCTGTTGTCAGGAACTAAGTCTAGAAAAGATCAAAATTATTGAACAATATAAATTATATTATAAAGCCTTTTCAATTGGTTTACATAGATGTGTATCATTGCAGATTGTGTGCGGATAATGCTCAACTCTACATCAGAGGTCCAGTAACTAATATTCACAACTCCGTTTGCAAAAATGAATGATGATCTTGATGCTGTTTCTTTCTGGGCCCAGAAAAATGGTGTAAAATTGAATTCATCTAAAACGCAAGCTATAGTTATTTATGTTCGTAATATTCAAGCAACTCATCATCCAATGAATAAATAATTCAGAGGTACAGTATATAAATTCTGCAAAAAAATTTGGTGTTGTTCTTAATAAGACTTTCACGTCGAACGATCATATTAAGACAATTTCTAAAAATGCCTTTTGTAAGTTTCGTAGGCTTTCGAAATTCTCTTATTACATGAGCGAGTGGGTTAAAAAAATGATTAATCTTATCTTTAATCCACATTTTTTTTTGTGTTTTCATTCTTTACTAGAATTATTATTTGGTGGAATTCTTTGACGAATGCTATCATATGTGAAACTCGTTGGTCTAAGTTCTTGGAACACAGTTGGAAGTATTTTAAGGAAAGGGACTAGTCCACTCCATCTTTGGTGAGTGATAATGATAGTTGAATGGAAGAGAGAAGTAATTGAAATTATTTAAATTAGTAAAATTATTGAATCATTGAAAAATTTAATGTTTTTCTATTTTTATTGCTTTCTTACCTTAAATTGAACTTATTTAAAATCAAATTGTTATAAGTAGAATTAATTGAATCTTTTCTGTTAAAAGATCCTTTTCTTTTTTACTTTTAAATTTAAATGTTAGTAACTATTCTATTCATATACTTTGTACACAATTGTAAAGACTTATCGTCTTATGTATATGCAAAAATTAATAAAATTAGGAGTTTCTCTAATTCTTATCTGTAACACCTGAATTTGTTTATGTTATTTGTTTTTCCATTGATTTGATACGATCACTAAAATTACCATCATTACCCGCGCGAGGAAGACTTGTGCTTCCGATCTATATATGAAGGTTTTTCTTGACTTCATCTTTTCTTTGAACGCCTTGAGGTATACATTTGACCAGGTTAATAATTTCCGTATTTCCGTTGCTTTCGGTTTTTCCCTTCATCCAACATACTGCGCCTGCTACCGAATCTATATCTTGCATCATAGGTGATTTAGTTTTCTTCGTATTACGATCTAGTAAACGTGAAAAATGTGATTGTTTATATTTAGCAGATTTATCACGTAATTCAAAAATATCCAATTTAGGATGCTTGACATGTGGTATTTCACTCGCGAAATACTTAACAGTATTTTCTAAGTTAATTGAATCTTTAGCATTTACGCATGTTATATTTAAATCTGCTTCTAATATTTTAAATGCAAATTCGTTTGATTCAATTGCCGTGAAATCTTTGATTGCGTTTAAATCAATCAAATCATGATGATATCGATTTATTAGAGCACATAACTTTTTTCCGCTATTCAGATACTTCTGTTATACTCTTCATAAATTCATGTGAATGTAATTGTTCTTTAATCCACCGCAATATTACAGCTCTTAAAGGTAATGTATCTCCAGTACGTCTCTCTCTTCTCATTGGTATAGCGAACAAATAGGTGGTATAGAGGATATAGGAACATACAGGTGGTATAGCAAACATATTGGCATCCATATGAGTTTGTTCCAATAAATTTATATCATATGAATCAATTAAATGTGTTACTTGACAAACTGCTACTATATATTTATTTAAATTTGGATATCGTGATGCTTGATAAACTGTATATGTTCCAATATCACGTTGTAAGTAAGTTTTAGAATTTTTTATTTTATATACAATTAAAAAAAATATTTTTTTTATTTTAATTTTAATATCTTAAAATACTGTTACGTGGATTTGCCCATATTTTAATCGTTTAAGCTGGATCCATACTTGATAAAAATCCTCTCGCATAGCCCGATCCAGTTGACCAAAAAGGTTTTAGAAGACTATCATAATATTTTTGATATTTCTAATGCAAACATTGATATAAAATCAAACATTGCGACATCTGCTTTACCATAATGATTCACAGCTAATTCTAAATTTGGCATCTGATATTTTGTTGAAAATTCCACTGCTTCAAGTATTTACATTTAAAGATGTGCAGAATTGCATCTGTTATTTGGTGAATTACATCTCTTGTCACGTACTTTTGACTAAAACAAAATTTATGATTTGTATTAACAAACAAAATATGTTTAGGAAATTTTTTCGTTCATCATAACACTATTAGAACTCATCAGTAGGTATTCTTAGTGTTAGACTACCTATACAACTCCTATTTTCATTTTGATTCATTTTATAACTTATTAGAAGATGTCGAACATATGTGAGTTATAAAATCGATCAAAATTTCATTGTAAAATGTATTTTTTGAAAAATCAATTTATCTAAATATTAATTTTTTAAAACCTTTACATCATTTTACTTTTAATAAAAAGAACAAGTTTGATTTCCTAAACATATTTTGTTTGTTAATTCAAATTATAATAATAATATTTATAGATACAATGGTGACATAAAACGTCTATGTATCAATATTAATTAATAAATCGAACTTGTTCTTTTTATTAAAAGTAAAATGATGTAAAGGTTTTAAAAAATTAATATTTAGATAAATTGATTTTTTTATGATTTGTGTTTAGATTTCTTCTCTTTCTATGAAAGGCTTAAGTATCTACAGTACATACTTTCAAATAGTTTTACACTTATTGGTGATAAAAACATTGGTCGTTACGATTTTGTTTCATCTGATATCACCTCTCCAAACCATAAATAAAAATTCCTTCTCGCATTGGGAATGTTTTAATTGGAACGAAATTCCATATAAAAGATGTGCTCACTATAAAAAAAAATGTCCATAACCAGACTTTAGACATCTCTACATTTGTCCAATATTGAAAACATGTTCATTCCAGTGCATTGATTCACTCGCAATCCGAGAATGTTCAGGTATTTGAGTCGTTGCTTCTCTTGATCACAAAAATTTACCAAATATCAAATCCTATGTTATTTGGCATAAAGATTTTAGCTAAATAACTTATCGAAAATAATTTATAATTACTACAAATGCTTTATAAGTAATTTAAAAGAAAATAATTAAACAAAGATAAATAATTTATTTTGAATATAAAATAATTGTAATTATTTATCCAGGATCATAGAATGCATAAAAAAATCAAAATTTATTATAAAAAAAATCATTAGTTGATTTATTTGCTTAAAATAAATAAAAACAAAAATGGTAATATTTAATTATATTATTATGGTTTAAAAAATACATTTTATTTTTTTTAAATCTTCTTTCATTATTTTACTTATCACAATAATGAATCAATGAACGAGTCATAAATCGCATGGATGAAACAATTGTTAAGTTCAACAATTTTTATTCAATCACTAATTCACTACAATAATTTAGTTTAATTTAATTTAATTTAAAAGAGTATGATAGCCGTAGAATTTTGTCGCTGTCATAACACTAAGCTAGACGTACTAGACGATTAAATAATCCACGATTAAACTCCAATCCCAAACAAATCCTTATACAGATAACCAGAATCGACCTAAGTTTGGTTTGAGTTATCAAATATATGTTAAAGAGGGTAGTATGTTAGAAATCCATCCGAAAATGAGCAATCTGGGTACACCTCTAGCTACCTGTAATCTATTGCTTCGCAAAGATGCAATAAAAGCTTCAAATTTCAGATGGTCAGTTAGACGAGACTGCAACATCACCAAGCAAACCTGGCCTATGATGAACCTGAAGCGTTCCCTTAATTTACTATCTTTTAAAAGATGTGACATCTGCACTATGGTAGGGGTAATTACGGGTCATTCTTATATTGATAAATATGCCAGAAAACTTGGACTCCCCTCAAACTATTTTTGCATAACGTATAGAGAGAATGAAGAACACAAAACTGTGCAACACTTACTCTGTACCTTATGTCCTAATCGTTTCTCATAAAAGGAAAACGCATTTAGGAGCCTTCTTTCTGGACTCGCTGAGTGACCTTAAAGGCGTTAAAATCAAAGACCTCCACCGCTTTGTAAGAACCTTGAAATGGTTCAACGAATAGAGTCTTATGCAAGGAAAGTTTCCGTGGAATCACAATGAATCCAACAGGCTTAAGTGTGTCAGAGTACTGTCGACAGCCACTGCCAACTACCTACCTACTTACCTATCAAATATATACTCACCTTAACAGGTGATATATAACAAAAATATACATTAATAATCGGATAACCAGTAAGACTAAAATTTATAAACATAGTAAATTTTTAATTACCAACCAAAAAGATATCAATATTAATTATTGACCACATAATCAATATTGACTACTGTTATCAAAGTTATTGAATAGGTACTTATAATCATAATTTTTTTATAATTAGGTCTATATTATGTCAAGAATCACGTAAATCATTTAAAACGCATTCACCCTCGATATTGCATAGGTACTTTCACAAAATTAACAATTTACAGATGGGTCATATTCTCTTGAATATTGTCGCAATTACCTTTAGTAATTCTGTAGTAAGTCTGAAAAAATTCACATAAATGCTGGTGTTCCGCAAGGATCAGTTCTCTCCATCACTCTCTTCTTGATTTACATCAATGATCCACTTCAAACAACCTTCAATCTTCGCAAGGAGCTTCCAAGTGTTTAGGCTATCTAACTAGATGTAAAGCTCTCTTCTCACCTTTGGAACTCCTTAATATCTATAAAGCATTTATAGTCCGAGCGAATGTGTAGAATTCATTTATAGTCCGAGCGTCGCAAATGTGGAATCACATCCGCCCGACGTGTTTTAACAATCAAATAATAACAGAACTGCTAGTTATAATCTCCAGAGACTCAAGTCAAACATTAACTGTTTTTTGCTTACACTACCTGTTAATTTGTACCACATTTTCCTACTTTCTCTTCCCTTCTATCCCAGCCAAGCGGTACGTAAGAATTAAAGGTCCTACCTTAGCGCGCGGCTGTTTATAAAAAAGAAAAAACAAAAAAAAACAAATTTTATAAACATCGATACGGATGGCTACATGTTCAGTTGACATTAAATTCAGTTCATACACGAGTAACTAAAACACCTCTATATTACAGTACACCTTTCTGTAATATATCAACACTCTGAAGGAGTTTTTCATAGCTTTTGATTTTCTAAATAAAATATATAGCAAAACTATCGGACTTAACCCAACTTAAACCATAAAATAATATGAAACATAACATTTCAACTATTAGACTCGTATAATTTTATAATTCTGAATTCATCAGTATTCATAAAGTAGGAATTTGATTTGCTGGTTGTTTATTCAAGTGATATAATTTTTTATTATTAATTTTACTATCCATAAAAACTTATACAAAAAACTGAAAACAATTCATTGATATTAAATGGACTTTTGATTGCATATCATTGAAACAGGAACAGATCCTTTTTCAGTGAGTTTTTTTTTTTTTGTAAATATAATAATCAAACACGCGGTAAATTTAATTAAAAAATGTTAAACACCATCACATAAACATACAGGATGTTTTGAGAATAACGGGCCTTAGGGTACATTGGGAAGTTCGTAGAAATTAAAAATGCCTAGACAGGGTCAATTTTTAACGATTTACAAATCTTAAAGATTTATTTATGATAAAATATTTTGATTTACATTTTTACTAAAACAATTGCTTGCTATCTTAAACTTTTTTTTTTTTGTATCTTCTTGACAAAAAAAAAATGCTTAATGAAGTACGGTACTGCAAGTTTACACTACAATATCTACAAATATTTCGAGTATTTATTTAACAAATTACTGGCTCTATTCATTAAATGTGGAAAACTACTACTATTGTCAGGAACTAAGCCTTCTTAAATAGAATAGTTTTATTTTATTTAACTTGTTACCAGATTATACTCTCAATTATTTTTTGCCATTTATTATATCCCAATAACAAAGGGTACTGGGCCAGCTCGAAAAACCCATAAAGCATTTTTTTTACTTCATCGGGAATCGAACCTGGGACCTTTCAGTTGAAAGGCAAGCGCTCTACCTACTTCGCCACCCAGCATGTAACAAATACACATACAAACAAATGACTGTGATTAGTTAAAGCTAGCTTTGACCTATTTTATATGATTGTTACTTTACAGGTAAAAAATTGAATAAAACGATTTCGAAATTTGAAAAATCTTTCAGAATTAATAATTGTTGTATGACACCCATTCATTTTGTCATCCTGTACAACCCGTGAATAGAGTAGGTTATTTTTCCACACCTTGTAGATTCAATTAATTTTTTTTTTTTTGGAGTATAATAAGAATTATTGAAACTTATTATAAAGGATTTATTTGGTGGAAATTATGTGGTATAGATTTTGTGGATTGACTGATTTCCAATACGTCAAAAAACAAAAACAAAACAAATGCTGATTGTAAAACTATACAAAACCAAAAACTTACAAATCGTAACTGTACTACAAAAATTATATTATTATCTGAACCATCTACAATCTGAACTATAACACCATTGGTTTTTCAAATATTCCTGATGGTTGTTAGGACAGTGTTATGACAGACACTTGAATCAATCCAAATTTTAGAAATTGATATAAATGATTTAGTTATTTTTGAGAGAGTATATAATATGTATCACACCACAACATGTAATTGGTATTGAAATATTACTAATGTTTGTTAGAAGTTGAGTTGTATAGCAGCTACAATAGCATTGTGAAGTACTGGGCAGTTTTTTTTTAATCATAAATGGCTGTTCTCAGAACTCTATCTTCAGGAAGCAAACAAAATCAGTCGTAGATTTTTCTGCATATTAGCACCACTTATTTGATATAGATAAAAATATACAGTAATTATAAAAATTGTGGTTAGCTCATTCCGGCTTCCTCAAAAAAACAATTTTTAACTATATCAGGACTAATCTTCATTGTATCTCAACATTAGGTAAAGAAAAATAAAACAATTTCAAAAATTTTGAAATAAATAAAAATTTTCCTACCATTAATGGTTTTTTACTAATGACTGCTGTCAAATGCTATTTCTTTTAAAAATCAACTCTTTTGTCAATATCAATAAGGACAAAGAAAACATAAAGGAAATGTCAAATTAATTGATCTATCGATTGTAATTTGTTTTAACAAAAAAAAAAAATAAAATAAAATAACAGAAAAAATTATTAAGTATGTTTAAAAGGATTTTATATTAATGACATCTAAAAATATTACAATCTTTTTAATTTAATCTAATTAAATATTTTTATATGAAGAATAATGCAATAAAAACCAAATAAAATTCAAATATTTTTTCCACCTCTCCTATAAATTACAATAATAAAACTAATAAATTTATGAATTTATTGAAGTGAAACTTCCTTGTTGGTGTCGTGATGATACCTTCTATATCACATTTACTTCCAAAACCAATTTTTTGCGGAATTTTATTTAAAATTGGTAAAAACACCATTTCACAAAACAATAATAGTATTCAAATTCGGCATCGTCATCGGAATCTCCATTAACAAAATTGTAATCACAGTTCAAAAAATTTTATTGTCGTTTTTTTTCTTTCTAATTAAGGCAGAGTCAAATCAGCTAAACAAAAAAATTTTCACCTCGGAGTGTAGGTACTCAGAGCTGCTCCCTCAGAGTGAGATTTGTTAGCTTGGAAAAAAAATTCAAATTCGACAGAGTTATTACAAAAGTATGTAAACATGGATTGAAATTTATGAATAATTTTGAAATTTAGTTTCAAATTTAAGTCGTATTCGCAGTCAAAAACATTCTAGGAGAATATCAAAGTGAATTAAGATCAAATATTTCTGCTGAGGCATAACATGAAAAAATGCTACGAAATCGACCAAAATTTCCATTTATTAATGATTGAGTTCCGTTAGTGATTCGACTGAATAGAAATAAATATGGTAGAAGCTATTTTTCATAACATATAGGAGTCACAGGTAAATTGATAAATTTATTATGCTAACAAGCACACCCACAAAATGCAGGATAGCAGTGCAAAATAAAAAAACGGATGAATTTTAAATAAAAACAGAAGTCAGACAAGGTGAAGGATGCTCTGTCAAAATACATTTTCAATCTAATGCTTCCCTATGGAATAAAATATTTATACAGAGAAGGACACAATATACATCAGATCATCAATAATAATAGCTTATGTTGATGACAATGCAATTATAGCCATATTTTGACAAATTAAAAGAAATATTTCTGAATCTCGGAAAAACAAAATCTGCTACTATTGGATTAAAGCTAATGAGACGTAGACCAAATATATATGAAGTAGAAACAGAAAAAGACGATCAAAATATAACAATAAATTACTATAATTTTAAAGTCAAAATGGTGAATACCAAATTAGATCAAACGAGGAGCTAGATGCTCTAATTAATGGACATAATATTGTAAAATTTATTAAGACACAAAGATTACAATGAACATGTGGTGAGGATAAACGATCAAAGGATTTCATAAAGAAATATAAGACGAAATTACTGTACAATACTAGAAGTAGATCAAAATCAAGCTGAACGAAAACAACTGTTTAAAAATTAGTAATGTATGAAGGACAGTTGCACAAAATAAAGCGGAGTGGAAAGAAGTTGTAACCGAGGTTAAGGTTCAATCCTAGCTTTAGATGATTGTTATTTTACCTAAAAAATAAAAAAAAAATAAAAAATTCAAAGTAAAAAAAACCTAAACATTTTATTTCTTAACTCAGAATTTTACAGTTCGAATAAAAGTTCGCTTTTCTCAGATTTAATTTGAGTACACGTTATCTACTCAAAGCATGGCTCTGATCATTGCTTTGTATACTGTATCAGGCTTCCATATTAATTTTTTCGTATTATTTTCGTCTGAAATTACAATAACAATTGAACGTTAACTTTTTTCCGATTTATTTTTTGTTCTGATATTTCTCATTTTATTTTTTGCTTGTTGTATTCAAATAAGTTTAATGCGTATTATGTTTGTTTCACCAAATTAAACTTATTGAACACAGCAAGCCTTGTGTGTGAGATGTTTTGAATGGAATTTAAAAAAAAAAGAGATTTTTTTTAGTCTTCTGACAGAAGTTGAAGTGAAAGCCTGTATGTAAAATAATTTTACTTATGAATTTTTTTAATTTGTAAAGTTATGAATGGAAGAATTTAAATTTTTTAATGCGGCTCTAGATATTAATAGTTTAAACACTCTCCTTCCATATTGGTAAATTAAATTTAGTCCAAACTTTGTCAGAAGTAATATCTTTTGAAAAGAAAAATGTCCATTTGATTTACACATAAACTGGATATTATTTTTACTCAAATTTTTTAATCTACTGGCCTGTTAAACAATATACAAGGCAATGCTCTGATTATAAAAAAGACCTAAATTACTGTAACCACCTGCAAGGAACTTATTCATTTTTAAACAGAGTAAGCACCCAGGGTTAAAAGTGATGTTAATTTCTGTTTGTTTACGATTTTTTAACACTTTTAAATAACAGTTTTTTGCCTGATCGAAATTGTTAGATTGTTTTGTTTTTTAAATTTCAAATTCAAAAAAATGTACTGGCTCATAGGTATGGAATCCCAACTACTATTTCAAAACAAAATACTGCTATACAACTTAATACTGAAACCAATCTCGAGTTACGGACTTAAGAAAACTTTAATGAATAGACACAAAATATAATTATAAGAGAATAGCGGAATGAATTAATGTGCACAAAGAGACTACAGTGGCTCGGACACCTAGAGCGAATGGATGACAATGCTCAAGTCAAGAAATCTTCAAATTAACACCTGAAGGTGAATCAAAAACTTTCGTAGGAGAGGCTAAATATCGGTAGAACTGAAACAATTTCGTATCTTAAATTGGAGAGAAGCCACCCATGACCTACAAAAATGGAGTCTGTTGGCCAACTAAATAAGTAAATAAGTAATAAGTTTACACACTAAAAACTAATTTAGATTAATTTTTTAAAGAACTGTTTGGAGTTGGTTGTAACAGTTAAGTTTATTAATCTTTACAGCTTATTGGAGTTACTATTCTAGAGGATATATAGGAGTCATTTCTAAAACAAAGTTATTAAGTAGTGAAACAATTATTATTTGGATCTGTATAGCACCTTTATTAAAACATTTCCAGTGTCATTTCGAAGAGGCATAGGCAATAAAACTATAGCAAACAATCAATATAATTGAAGTTTTAGCTAACATAAGAAAAACAAGAACGAGGAAACGAATTATATTGGATAGAATTATTATTTCTTCCAATTTAACATTCCAAAAATATTGATAGTAAATGGAGCTTCATAAAACTATTTTTCTAGGTATTTCAGAAATGTGTAAAAAAGATCTTGCTTTTGAATGCAATGAAATTACTGACAAATAAATACAAAAAGCCTATCTATTTTAAAATGGGGTACAATACTTAGTTTTCTGTAAAATTTGTTTTAGTGACTTACGACGTATCATCACGACATGGACGTTCTATTAAAATATTTTTTTTTTTTGTTGTTTCTGTTTTTGTGTAATCAACGATAATGAAATTTCATCGATTTTTATATTAATGTAAATATGTAGTGTAATATTTTAGAGTTACAATTTTCATATGCATATATTCAGACATATTTTATTGTTATGGATGATTCTCCGACAAAAAAGTGTTAAACTAAATAAAAGTATATTTTTTCAAAATTTTAAACGAAAATTAACTGTGGTAAATAAGTTAAGTATGCACATTGAAATAAACTATACGAAGGCATCAAATAAATTAATAATAGTAAAAATAAAAATGTTATGTTAGAATACAAAATAATTCTGACAAAATTATTTTTCAAAAGAATATGGACTAGCTAAAAAATGCTGTGCTGAGCCAATGCGTTAATTAGTGAAAAAGTCAATGCAAAATGTAAAACAAAAATAATATTAAACTATCTTATATATAATCTACAAGATGAACGACGTGAGGAGTAAAAAAGGAAGAATAGCTGAATAGTAAATTACCAAAAATATTAAAATTTTAGCAAGTTCTTGGTGCTGAATACTTAAAATATTTAAAATAGTTAAATCAAATAAATGACGGTTATTTCCAAGTTGAGTGACATCTATACTCTAAAATAAATTTCAATCACAGACAATTTTTAAAAAGGCTTCATCAAAATTCTTTCATTTTAAATAAACACACAAACTTATAGAAAAAAGTACAAAAACAATACTTTGATAAAACAAAAATTGAAAACAAAACATAAAAATAAAAATCAGATCATACTCTTCAAAAATTATATAATAAATGTTAGTTCATTTGTTTCTGCTATTTAAAAAAAATATATACAGTAAAGCATGGTTCAGTAATATTTCTGACTATAACCGTTTTGTGACTATAGGTATAGTAAAAAAAAAATTGCTTCTGATGTCATGCTATATATTAAGATTAACGATATATAAGTATAGCCTAATAGCAGAAAAAAGTTGAGCAATCCCAATATATAACAAAATACTAAAAATATAAAAATACATTAATTTTTTACACTTTTATATTTTATTTCATTTTTAAATTACTTTTTAAATTAATTTAAATTTAAATTTACTTTAATATTTCACAAAAAAAAAATTTTAATTAATAATACAGAACCACAATTTAAATTATGTAAAAAGACATTATTTTTTTTTTTTTTAGAGTAAGGATTCCTTAGTCGATTTATCATGGATTTCTTATGTATGAAAGACAAAAAAGAGGTGGTATTAGTGGGTTTAAGGCCTTCACTACCATTGTTGGTTTGCGCGCGCATGACTGAAACCACTTTCCTTCGTCCTTCGAGGATTTCCACCTACTTACAGAAAAAAAAACAAATAAAATTCAAATAAATTCATATGAATCAATGATGATATTGTTATCCAGGATTTTTTAAATAAAGTTACTACTTTGCAATTGCACAGGGGCCCACTAGTAGGAATATAATTTCAAGGATTTTCGGATTTCATATTTCTTACATTTAATGAAAAATTATTTTTTCATCACTTTAGCTTTCTTTTGGCTGCTTCTTTAAAAGCTCAAAGATGATATTTTGTAAAATTTATCTATTTATATTTATTTATTTATTTTAACAATATTTATTTATTTCAACAATATGAATGCCTAATGAAATTTCTTTCTATATAACCCATTATACAAAAATTTAAATATTTCTTTGTATTATTTACATATCAGTTTTCCCTGTATATTTAATATACAGCCAAACTTTCAAGCTTTTTTCCCTTTCGATATGTGGGTCTATTATTTTCTTATTGTGATTTATTTTATCGCAATGACACGGGTACTGAACCAATTCCAAAAATTTATTAGAACTTTGCTTTCATCGGGAATCAACAGACACTCTACATATTGCTTCTCTCAAAGTGTGTGTGTGTATATTTATTTTTAGCAGGCTGTTTGATCGCTGTGTAACATAAATAAGAGAAAAGAAATGAAGAATTTGCTATATTTATGTTCACTGTTGTGTATATTGTAATTGATTCTGTATTGTTGAAGAAGTAATGTTAATTTTATGTGTTTATTTGTTTTTAATTTAATCTTTATTATGTGCCTTTAATAAGTAAGCTTCAAACTATCTTAGCATATAAAAAGTTTAAGAAAAATGGATTTAATAAAACCAGCTACCATTAACATTTAAATTAATTTTAAATTTTAATTTTAATTCTATAATGGCTTATTAATTTGTGTTTTGTTCATTCATAATGTGCTTAAATACTATTTTCTTACATAATAATATAAAATAATATAATTCGTAAAAAATCCATATTATATCTTGCCTAAAAACCTATACCTACACCTAGCTAACCTAACTTAACTTAATAATTAATCCTGTATAAACTAACTTAACCTAATTCATAAACCTAGAATCTACATGTTTAATATCTAATACTAATTGAATGTGTTTTCTAACCAGTAATATACTCTACTTTAATGTTTTTGTCTCTGTCTGGTATGGATATATCAAATTGAAGATAAGAATATGAACTGGGCATTAGTAACGGAGGCGACTATTGCCCAGTTCATATTCTATTGCTTTACATCTGGCCGGTCTACTATAGTTATATAGTATGGGGACGTAATTTTGGTTTTGAATAAAACAATTTTGGTCAATAAATATAAGATGCTCAATTGCTATAAATCCCATACGCAAAGTTTTTTTTTATGTACGCCTCATTGTGATAAAATATATGAGATATAAACCATTTTCTGCAGTATTATGTGTTCTTTCATAATGCTTACGAACGAGATTTATCATAAAACTGTCGATTCTATTTATGTTTGATTATTCAAAACTTGATTTACCAAAATCCAAGATATTATGATGACATCATAGTTGATTTATCAGTTCCAGATTTGCATTTAAAATGTTTACCTTTAAGTTAGGAATTGTTGTATCGATTATCATATACAAACTTAGTATTTTTCTTTTAACTCTGTTAGTTTATGAGTTATCATCCAGTTTCTAAATTTTCATAGTTTTGGGCATGGAATACAAACCATCAGTAAATAAAAAAATGCCTTGGGATACTCTAAAGTTTATATTTTCAACGACATACTTGACTTAATGTTCATGTTGTTTTCGAACAATTAATTATTTTTGGATTACAAAGGACGTCATCATAATAATGAATAGTGTAAATTACAATTTCTTTAGAATCACCCATATCGCATAAATTTAATTTTTGGTTAATCCTATTCAACTAACACTATAACTTAAATTATATACATATGTATATATTACATACAATTGTACAAGCATAAAAACAAAGAAAATATTTTTTTTAAAATAATAGCTTCTAATGTAGTAATGATGTTACGTTTCATTTACTACGATTATTATTAAATAGTATTAAGGTAAATATTTTCAAAATTATAAGTTAAAAATTCAATGAACGAACATTACCATATGCATGATTATGACTATGACTATTACTATGACTATGCATAATTAAATGATAAAAATCGTAATAAATAAAGCAAATATTAAAATGGATCTAGTTAGTGAATTCAAATGTAAAAAAAAACGACACAAAGAAAGTAAATATGAAATTAACTTCATTACGTCAATAATATTATAACCTTGAATCCGTTAAAAACTGTAGCTAATAATAAAAAATTGGAAATTTAAAATGAATGTTATAAATTATAAATGTTATAAATGTGACGAAAAAACAACAAAAACTAAGAGTACCGACCTACATGGTTGTTAAAATCAACTTTTTGTTATAACATAAGGAATAAAAAATATTTAATTGGAATTTCAACTGCAAAAATGAGAATTCTAGACTCATAAAAATAATATCAAAATCTGGTTTAATCTCTTGTCGTCACCAGAATTTTTAAATTACTAAGATATAAATAACGCTTCCGCAAACGGGTTGTTCCTTAAACGAATCCATATTTTTCTAATCTATAAAACGATAACTGTTAAAGAAAATAATACATAAAAATAATGAACAGTTAAAAATACAGTGCAGACATCTATTATCAACAAAATTTTCATTTTACATCAACATATTGATCCTGCCAAGCTAACCTTTTCTACATTTTCATCACTAATCTGTAACTGCTGGTTTGATTCGCATCAGTTTTGTTTTGCTTATTTGTCAACAATGCTAATTGCACCGCATATTTGATTAGTGACTGCCATGTTGGTTTGTGTGTGAGTGAGCAAGCAGATATCATCTGCAAAAGCGAGGTCTTGAGAGCCCATCTAATACCTTTTGCTCCACGATGTTTTCTTCAACACCCAGTCCAAAATTAAAATGAAGAGTAGAGGGATAAATGAGCGTTCTCAGTTTTTCCTCTATATAACACACCGCACTTATCGTTCCTAAAAAGCCTGTATTGGCTATGATGTTGAATATTTTTATGGTCAGCAATAATGGTTCACATAAAATCACGCTGTAAGCTATCAAGGGCTTGTTTGAAGTCGACAAACAGCATATATTATGGTACCTACATTCCACGGCCTGTTCAATAATGATTCTGAGGGTGTTACTCTATCGTTGAGTGTCCTGGCCTGAAACTTGCTTGTGCATTCCTAAGTTACGACTCAAGGACTCTTGATAATCGCTTGTAGCTTCTGATGGATATTATTTTATTGATACCATGCCACTTTTGCTAGACAGTGAGATTTCCTTCTTTAGATATTTCAATGAGTAAACAATCTTTACAATTTTCTGGAATATTTTCTGATATCCAAGCTTCTTCAATTATTGGTAACAGGGTCTCAGCAAATAAAGTTAGTATAGTTTGCAGCTTCTGATCTTTTCCTGCCGCTTTATTACTCTTGAGTTGAATGGTCGCATTTTTTTAAATTATAAGTAAATTGTCATGAAAATTTTGTAATTTATAACTTATAAAATTGTCATCATCATTTTGTCATCTGTGTTTGTCATTTTGTGTTTGTATAAAAAAAAAGCCAGACAATTGCGAAAATTTTGTCAGATCTATGAAATAGGCAACTGATAAATAGAACGAGTGATAGAAACGATGTCAAAAATAACTAATAATCTCAGATAGACCACCAATGAATGGGATGTTCGAGTTCTCAGTTCCAAAAGTCCAAGTGTAAAATACTTTATAGAAAAAAAACTAATTAAAAAAATGTTATCTTTAAATTAAATATTTTAAGTCCAATATTAAATCAACAATTACGTCATATCATTACGTTACTGCCCTACGTTTCCAAAATTTTCATTTAAACCGTAAATCGATTCTTATTTTGAATATTGTTTGTATACATAACTTTTCAATAGCCTGTTTGTCTAGTATTTTTTCTGTCTCAAGTTAATTTCATCTTTAAAAATATTCGAATATTAAATCCCTTTAGTAGTGGATTTATTTAGAAGTAATTCCCACCTCAAATAATACATTTTAGTTTGCATTTTTCATAAACACCCATCTCATATCATATAATTATCAAAAATTTAGAAATTTCCTTTAGTTTATGAAGTCCTTAAAACTGTATTCTATAATTTAAGTTTTGTTTTCCTCTGATAACCAAATAACCTGATTTTTTTTCTTAATTTGCCAAAAATTCTAAGTTCCGGGCCAAAAAAAAAATAAACTTAAATCTTTTTTTTGATTTCTTCGCAAAACAAAAAAAAACGCTTTTCCATTAAAAAAAAAACTTTTTTTTATTATTTTTGTTTGAATTGTTTTTGTTTTGTTGTTACAATATTAGCAACATTAGAAGGATAAAAGGATTTTCATATTTTACTTTATCTTATTTTCCAACACTTGTTATCAAATTTCTCTTTTTGTAAAAAATATACCAAACTTGTAGGTTTAACTTTTTTTTTTTTGCTTTTTAAAGTTGTCAATTTTCCAATGATTTGAAATTTTCACGGTGTGTTTTTCTTTATGTTTGTGATTTTTTTTTCTTTGTTTTTGTACTCTTGTCGTAAAATAGGTGTAACCTTTACCTTTTAAAAACAAATTCACATATATTCAAAAATAAAATGACTATGGCATTGTCGATAAGTTATTTATATATAACGGTAAAAATAAGTAAAGATACAGATGGCAATTGTTTTAGGTTTCTGCTTTTTTTTTATATTTAATAAAAGATTTGCAATGTTGATGATAATTTGATAGAAGTTGTTTCGTTTATTATGCTTTTTAAAATATATTTTTTTATCCAGTTAATTGTCATAAAATATCGAAAATCTTAATTATAAAGCTTAAAAAATCGAGAACAAAATTAATGAGCCTTTGTACATTACATTTTTACTACCTGTTGTACTATTTCTCACACACTTTGCCATCTAAAAACATGAAAGCTTTACGAGTTACTAAAAAATAATCAAATTTTTTTGTATTCATGCTTGTATTTTACGAAAAAATAGTTAAATAATATTTATTTATTTCCAGACAAATTTTTTCTGCTTACGTTTGCCTCTTGAAATCACTTGTTAAATGAAATTCTTACGCACACATTCAAACTTCCAATTCGGATTTCAATAATTGCACTTGTTTAAATATTATAACAGAAAACACCATTCAATACTGTACCAACCCATTAAGTTCAATTAAAGTAGGAAGCAAATTGTACTTCTATTAATACAAGACAGATTCTGCAAAACAATGAAAGAAATAATATTATATGTGTAATTGAAATTATTGAAGCGAATTTGAAAACTGATATTGATAAGAAATATATTACAACTAGTAATACAGTTACTGTCAAATGTCAATTACAATGTTATGAGAGATTTTTTTTATTGACACTGTTACTGATAATCTAGATACCCACCATTCATTATTATTAAAATGCAATAACTAGGGAAATATCCTTGATGGGATCGTCGATTTGAATAGTTAGCTCATAAAATTTGATGATAAAGTTACAAGTTTTATGATCAAGAAAAGGATAAAAGTTTAGGATTTATATGACTTCCAATTGTCAGGCCAAAAACTCAAATTGAAACACAATCTTTGCCAAAACCACAAAATGATGTATTTTTATTGTCGATTAATGAAGGGAAGACCTATTCTAATAAAAAATGTAAAAAAAAAATATAAAATTAGCCCCCTTAACTGGAAAAATTACATTTTTTATTCTTAAGTATCTTTATAATTGTTTTTTTAATTTCTTATTATTCTTAAGGAGGATCACAGATACTAAAAATTACTAAAAATGCAAAGATCAATAGAGTTCTAAAAACTCCGATGGTCAGCGATGAAGTCGTCAGATATAGTCGAAACTATATACTCTTACTGAACGCAATAATATAATTTTTATTAATTTATAGTGAATAGATTTTAAAATTCATTAACTAAAATAGTTCAACATCTTAACTTTGACCAAAAAATAAATTAAATGCAAGTTATAAATAAAAAAAAAAATAAAAGTAAACAGTTAAAAAATGGGTTGTATCACTTTACATTATAATCATTAAGTTATAGCTCATATTCGACGGCTAAAACTTTAAGTTCGAAAAGTTCGCTTACAATTTCTTTTAAAACGTTATATTACTTCTTCTTTCTGTAAAAGAAGCAGTTGTTACTGTCATTTCTGCTGAAATTGACTCCAGTGAAATATTTCGGCTATTAAGTTGTGTTTGATTTTCTTGTGTACTGTTATCCAAGTTTATTTGATTTTACTGCTACATATTCTAATTGATTTTTCTGAAGTCTATAACAGATTTTGCACCAAATAATCTATTTACACTATTTCCCATGTTTAATAACACTTTCTATGTGTACAAATCACAAATTCAAAATTACCAAAACAGACTCAACAGTTAAAAAAAATAACTCACCATGTTATAGCCCTAACATGGGGAATGATTTTTGCTTGAATGGTATTCTAACAGTTTTTTTTAAATAATCCTTATTTTATTAAATTTAAATCAAACTTATAGTCAGTCCAAGCCTAAAGTTAAAACAAAGATCTACTTGAACATACTTTTTCATTCTATATAATCTGAATTTCGTTTTGCCATGCACTTCTGTCTTTTATTGTGGAGGGCCCAAATTGATAACTTTTCAGCACATTAATCCCAAAAAATTTTTGTCAGCTTGGAGTGTTCATCTTTTAAAAACCTGCTAAATGTTCATTGTTTTTAGCAGGTGTATAAACAATTCAAATTGATCATCTGTAGTAAATTTTGACCCAAATCAATAATAAATAATTAAATAAACAATAAAAATATAACTTTTAAATAATTTTCTTACTTACAACACTTTCAAAAACAACAAGAACAGAAATAGTTATTCGTTTATAAAATTTTTTACGAGAAAATTTTCGATCAAAAATATGGGAATTTTTTTTAAATCGAATTAACCGGTTGAAAATTTACGAGTAAGTACTCGATTTTTATTCAATCGAATTCATCGATACGGCTGAATGTTAATTACCTTTAATATTTTTATCTTTTTATTTATTTTTAACTCATTTTTCTAAATGGAAAAGTCAATGCAATGGCAAGGATATTCCAATTCTTTAGGTTAGGTAGGTAGGTAGGTAGTAGCGGCTGCCGACAGTACGCCGACACTATTAGACCGGTGAGGTCCATTGTGATACCACGGAAACTTTCCTCGCGTAGTACCCTACTCGTTGAACCAATTTGAGCTATTAACGAAGTGGCGGAGGTTTTTTATACCAGTATTGTCAAGATCACCCAGCGAGTCCAGAAAGAAGGCTCCTAAATGGGTTTTCCTTTTATGGTAGAGACCAGGGCAGGAACAGAGTAGGTGTTGAACAGTTTCATCCTCCTCCACCTCTCTACACGTTCAGCAGAAGTCGTTTGAGGGGAGTCCCAGTCTTCTGGCATGTTTACCAATCAGACAATGACCCGTAATGACCTCTACCATAGTGCTAATGTTACACTTTTCCATAGTTAGTAGGTTAAGGGATCGCTACAGGTTCAACATAGGCCAGATTTGCTTGGTGATGTTACAGTCTGGTCTAACTGACCATCTAAAGTTTGAAGCTTTTATTGCATCATTGCGAAGCAATAAATTACAGGTGGCAAGAGGTGCACCCAGATTGACCCTTTCCGGAAGAATTTCTGATATAGTGCTCTCTCTAGCAAGTAGATCTGCCATGCAGTTACCCGTGTTGATATCGTAACAATATGTTGAACCTATCCGCTAGTTCGCCCAAAGAACTGCGACAGGCCGACATGGTTTTTGAGTTGATGGTTACCGACTCTAGTGCTTTAATTGCGGCCTGACTGTTTGTGAGTATACAGATATTTTTAACAGATAATACACTGGATCTCAGCCAGCCTGAGGCTTCTTTTATTGCCATCACCTCCGCCTGAAACACACTACAATGTCTTGGTAAGCTGAAGGATAGACTTATGTTCAGGTTTTCCGAGTAGACTCCACCCCCCACTCTGTCATTCAATTTTGAACCATCAGTGTAGAGGTGTACGTGTTCCTTGTTTAGAACCGTGGTACTCTTCCAACTTTCCCTAGACGGAATATCGATTTGATATGATCTCTCAAAGAAGTAAGAGACCCTGTAAGAGTCAGATCTAGGTTCTCTGGAATAAATTTCTTGTATTCCATAATAGAAGAGTGGCCAATTAATTGTGGTTTCCACAGGGAATTGGCTTTTACCCTGATTGCAGTTCTGGATGCCATTTCTTTGCCATGGATATCTAATGGTAAGAGATGAAATAGCGTATCCAGTGCCGCGGAAGAAGTTGTTCTTAGTGCTCCGCTTATGCAGATGGAGGCTGATCTTTGAACTTTTACAAGGAGGTTGAGGTTTGTACCAGTGTTGAGTGCCGTCCACCACACCACGACACCATACATTAGTACAGGCCTGACAACTGCTGTATATAGCCAGTGGACAGTATGTGGATTCATTCACCATTTTTTGCCAATAGCTCGTTTGCAAGAGTACAGTGCTGTTGTAGTTTTCTTTACTCTTTCAATTATATTCGGTATCCAACTTAGTTTCTTGTCTAAGATAAGACCCAAGTACTTAGCTCTATCTTTGAGAATTAGTTGGGTGCCGTTAATATAAATAGGGTCTACTGTCGAAAATTTATATTTTCTAGGGAAGAGGACTACATCAGTCTTTTGTGGATTTACTGAGAGTCCACAGTTTGTAGTCCATTTAGCTAGCTGATTTAAAGCGTTTTGCATGAGGTCTCTTAGTGTGCTTAAATACTTTCCAGAGACAACGATAGCAAAGTTATCCGCATAAGCAATCACTCTGCAGTCTGCCCCTTCTAGTATTAGTAATAATGTATTAATTCTAGTATTAGTAATAATGCTTTAGGTTAAGATTTGATCTAACTCTTGTGATTTTCTAGATTAGAAAGAATCAATATAAAAAAAAAAATCTTATTATCCTTCATTTTCAATTTTATTTCTTTTTCGAATTATTAATTTTTTATTTAAAAAATAAATTTAACAGACAAAATCTACTTAAAATAATCTTTACAATTTCAATCGAAAATAAATAAATAAATCCAGATGGAAACTGTCCCGAAAAAGAATATTTATAGCCAAACTACAATTACTATCCGTGACTTTCGATACGTCAAAAAATACGATTGTGAGACGGGTTGTTAAACTTTTATTATCACAATATCGAAATCATGTTTGATTTGTAATGTCTATGCAATGTATTATTTGACGTTAATAAACACTTCTTGCAATTTTACGATCATTTGTTTTTGAATGTCATTAGACGAAAAAATTAAAAATAATATACCAAACATTTTATTAAAACAAATAAAAAGACTCATTCAATGGATTATTTCCTGCCACATTTAAATTTTCCAAATTATTATCAACGTCAAACAAATGTCTTTCAGAAATTCTCGATACCTTCTTTGCACATTCGAGGCGTTGCGAATACATAATGTAGGCGTTTATAAAATCAAAATATTGTGTTACAATTTTGATTTGACGAATGTAAACACAAGAAATTGTGTTTCAACTTTTTTTAGACGTTTCGAAAGTCAAGGTATATAAGAATAGAAATTTTAATTAATTATCAAAAATGATCCAACACACAATTAAATTCAATTTCCTATTATGGTCAGGAATAACATTTAATATTTTTTTTCTGATTATTTATATTATGTTCCGTTTTAATGACAAATAAAAATATTTTTTTAGAATACCAATTTGCAATTTTTTGCCTTTTTTTTACACCCCAATGTTTATGTGTATGTACATATATATTATTTAGTTATAAATATGCATGTACATTCACTGATGTGCAAAAAAACGAGCTTTCCCGAATTTTTTTCTCCTTTTTTATTTTAACGATATGCTTTAAGGTTAATATTAAAAAATAAAATGTTAACCTTTTGGAAATAAACAGGAAAAAAATAAAAATGTTAAGGGAAGCATAACAAAGCAGCATAAAGTAAGTATTATAACTTTACTTCAATTTAAAACAATAAAATCGATCATTTGGTATTATTGGATCTAATCACGGATGTAAGTTTATTCTGTTACCGATTAATTATGGAAAATTCTGTAAAAAAAATTTTATATCATAATTTTCCCATGTCTTCTTTCTTATGGTTATCTGTACCAATACTTGTTTGACGCACTTGTGCTAATGCAATATTTTAATATGAAAAACTTGTTTATTACGAGATAAAAAAACTTCGAAACGATATTCTAATATTATTTACTCTCCCGTTTGGGTTTAATGTGAACACGGTACAAGTATAGTTAAAAGTTCGTTGTTTTTTACATTAATTGCCAAAACTAAGGTTAAAGAAACCTTTATACTTTTTTACCGTTATTTAGGACATTTTGATGGATAGTTATAGAGGAAAAATAAAGAAATAGGAGAGAGATGAGTTGCAAATTAAGTTAATGTTTATTAGGAATTAGCGCAAGTCAAACACGTAGAAACTGTAGCTTCTTGACAATATTTAGAATGAGAGTGACTATATGAGGCATAATCAGTTTTAAACTATCTTGATATTTACGATGTTGGATATGCAAGTAGGGATTTCAATTCTTACGAACATGCGCTAACTTCTACAAGATATTTTTAAAATAGAATTAGTGTTCCAACGATTCGAGTTAGAGTAGAGATAGATAGTTAGATAGAGTCAAGTAGAGTAAATGTTAAAGAAACATTTATATTAACTATGAGGCGAATGGTGTATTTCTGTACTATATTAAGATAGCTTAGAGCAGTCTTTGAAATGTCTATCCATAGATACGAATTATATTCCATCTTAGAACGTACATAAATTCTATAGACGATAAACAGATCTTTAAACGAAAATGTGCTTTTTAATTTTGATAGTGTTAAACTCGACTCTATTTACTTTACGACAGTCAACTATTTTGGCTAACCAACTAGTATTTTCTTGACATTGACTAAGGCAGTTGTAGTATTAAATCTTACAAGAAAATCCTACGATGCTACCAGCTATAAGAGAAAAAATTAATTATATACTTTGTATTATTTGTTTGGAACGTTTGTTTCGTTACAGACCAACATTCTGATCAAAATAGGTTTTTAATCCTTCTTTAAGCATTTATATTTATTCCAAAGAAAATTAATGAATAAAACTTGCACAGTTGTAGGGACTAATATAAAATTTTGTTTGTTTTTACTAATTAAAACAAACCAAATGTTCAGCTTTGTTAAATTATTTGTTATTTTAATATTTTCATTATAAATCATGACAAAACTTCATAAGCCTTAAATTGTTCTAATAATTTTTACAATTCCTCGATAATGATATTTTTTTTTATTCTAAACTGAAAATTAAAAAATTTTAACGATCATCAATGAAATCAATTTTAGCCAATTTTAATCGGTTTAAAAATATCTTATGAAGTTTTAACCTGCAATCAAATGTAGCTATTTGAAGCTCAGTGTAGTCACTTGAAATACAGAATAGTCATTTGAAATTTAGAAAGTTATATAAGACAATTTTTATATGGTTAATGTATACATTTATATCTTATTAAGGCACGAAGCGGCTGACATAGAGCTGATCCTAAGCTCCTTAAGTTATACCACTATTCTAATCCTTTTTATTACAAGCATTCATGGCTGCAGACGGTTTCTGTTACTGCTAAACTAACGAAAATCCTAAACAAATATTAAGATCTTAGTGCAAAATATATTTTTGAACTCTATTTTTACTTCTTACAATTTCCTCCTTTAAGTAGGAATACACACGTTTACACAAATTTAAATCTTACTTTTACATATCGTCGCCCAGCAATTATACTGTCGTTCATCACAAAATCGAAAAAATGAAAAAATGCCACCTTTATTAACTTTTGATGCTCTATCGATCTGTGTATTCAGGTTTTTCCTATGTAGCATAGGTCCAAAGATATTTCATTGCTGCTATTGTTTTTAATTTTATTATAATGTCGTACGTGCTTGTGATGTGTGTGATAACAATTTTAAAAATTAGATTTAAGTAAATATTAAGATTAATTTTTTAAGTTGTTAGCACTGTATAGTATTTTATGCCTAAATTGAATCTGGGTTTTTAGTTTTATAGAACTTTTTTATGTTGTTAAAGCTTACTATACTAACATTTTTCAAGTAAAAAGTTATCTAATGGTATAATATGAAGTACAGCATTGATTTTGTTGTATAGTTCTTAAAATAACTTTATATTTTGCTTAATAAAACGAAGATTGAATTTCAAAACTATTTTCTTTTCTTATAAACTTTGAAGAAAATAAAATATTTCAGATTAAACAATAAAACATTTTTTTTTTGGCGTGCATTCAAATTTTTTGTCGTACGTGCATACAGCATGAATGAAAACTTCATAAAAATGGCGTATATGGTAAGATGGTTTTAGGTAAAAGGTCCTTAAAGTCCTAATTCTTGTTCCAAAACAATTTATCTTAACACTTCTAAAAGATAGCTTATGAATCATACTACTACTAAACATTAAAAAAATAAAACTTTTTCGGCTCAATTTTGTTTTATTTCGTCTCAAAGTTCAAACTCATTTTTCCAAAAACTCGATTTACTGGATATAGGACAAAACAATTGGGGGACAATGATATATAGAAAGTAAAAAATACTTATAACAAAAATTCTAATAGCAACTACGAATTTCCATGATTTTTCTGAATCTATTTTAAATACCAAGAGACTAATTTTGAATTTCAATTATTGGAGAAAGTGTAAAACAAAATAAATATTTGTCAAATTGTTTGGGTTCTAACGAAATTGGATTTAACTTGAATTGATTTGAATAAAAGATATACTGACCTAAATTTATGATCATTACTTAACAAATTAACAGATAAGTAGTTTAATGCTAACTTTACTAATTTTTGCATTCTAATGAAAACATATGTTATAAAGAAGATTTCAATCGAATTCCAAACATTAAACAAAGTTAATAATACCTTTATAAGAGAAAGTCACGTCATGGCGATAATTTCTTTTGCATCTTTCCTTATCATTCTTTCATTTCAAATGTTATGGGAAAAGAAAGGATGAGAAAACATTAGATTAATAATAAATTTTGGAAAAACAAGCATTTTTATATACATATTCTTAAAATTTATTTCTCTATATATTAAATTACTTGAATTTTGTATTTAGGATTGCCAGATTCTAGTTATTTAGAAGTTAGTTAGAATTTTTTTCTACATTTATTTATATTCTTTTCAAACCAACGATGTGATGCCTTCAAAATGCTTGACCAAGGAAAAAGGCACCTACACCACAAATACGTGATCTATACACTCAAACAATAACTTGTTATTCAGGGAATCATCCATACTATAAACGCATGTGATTTTAGAATAGTGTTTTAGTGTTTAACCACAGCAAAAAGACGACATTTTGTAAACAAACAAAATGACAATTATTTGATCATTTAATTTTGTTATGATCTCTCTGTTACTTTCTCCCTGTTCTATAATTTGAATGTTGTTTAGGTCAAATATCAAGCTTTCTATTTTAGTTGCGAAACTGGTTGTCGTACCTATTTGTTTTCAATCGAAATCAACAATAATATGCTGATAAAGTATAAAAATAATAAATTCAATAAAAATATGCTGTTTAAGTATAAAATAAATTACATTTATTTTATAATAAGTATTTCACTAAACAAAGTTCATTGCCTTCCATGATTCATTAAACTTGAATAACAATTTTTTTTAGTGCATTTGAACTCAACAAGAATAATAATACTATAGTAAATTCCATAATATTTATGTTAGTCAGCATAATTTTACAAATGAAAATAATATTTAACATATTTACTAATTATCATATATTGAGCAAAGTTATGAATGAATATAGAGTTTTTTATTTATATAAGATTTATATATACAATTATATTCATATATTCATTACAACTTCACTTTGTTTCAATTTTTTTTTTTTTTATTTTTTATGATCTTGACAGTAACTTAGGTAGAATCACCTTTTCGTGCTTAATTAAGTACGGTACTGCAATTTTATACTACAATATCTACAATAATTTGAGTATTTTATTTTAACAAATTACTGGCTTATCTACTCATTAAATATGGAAAACTACTACTATTGTCAGGAACTAAGCCTTCTTAAATAGAATAGTTTCATTTTATTTAATTTGTTACCAGATTATATATACTCTCAATTATTTTTTGTCATTTATTATATCCCAATGACAAAGGGTACTAGACCAGCTCGAAAAACCAATGAAGCATATTTTTTTTTTGCTTCATCGGGAATCGAACCCGGGACCTTTTGGTTGAAAGGTAGGCGCTCTACCTACCCCGCCACCAAGCGTGTATTTTGTCTCAAAGTGGGACATATGTCATCGAAATTTAAATCAAATTACAAATGCCATTTATACCACACAACTCAATACTCCATATCATCACTACATCATCACATCGCAGTTGCAATCCCATTAATCAAATCAATTTACACCAAAGGAAAAGTACCACTGCAATTAATTTCACATTTCAGTCAATCAAAATGCGTCATTTGGAATCTTTATTCAATTTATCGCGATCTGGATCATGTATTATTATTATTATTTTTTATTAGATACAATTTAAACTTTATACAATAGTAATTTCCAAGAAGACATAAATGTAAAATAATACATTACTTTCGTACTGCATTGGCATATTGTGTTAGTTGTAAGCACTTATGAAGGAAGTAAGTTGCTTCCGAAGTATCGATATTTGCATAATAAAAATAAACGATCAGTGACAATTGAATTTTCAACTTTTATTTCATAAATTAAGTATATATCACTAAAACAAAATCTGAATATAAAAAATAATGCATTATCAAGAGCATTAACATGACAAAGTAAAAAAAAATGTATTACCATTAGCAATACTTGCAAGGTTACTTCGAAATAAAAAAAATAGTATTAAGATGGGTTTTGAAAAATAAATGCGCTGAAGCTATTTTCATCAATTTTACTTTTTGAAATAAAAACAAATTTTTATTTGAATACTCTTCAATGTTACCGTTCAAAAAAACAAAACGTACAATGACAACACTTTAGTAGTTTTAACCTACAAAAGTGTTGCCAATGTAAAGGAAATAAGCCCGATTTTTAAAAATCATACTTCATCGAAGTATGATAAAACAAAATTTCCACGATTTTTTTCAAAAACATCCCAAATTTTTTTTAAAAATATCCCCAATTTTTTTTTGCATCGATAATTATCCCTGATTTATCACGTTTACTGTTCTTGTCATACATAATTAATTCTCATATAAAATAATGTCATTTCATGTTATCTCTTTCTAAAATACTGATTAAAAAATAAATCGGTCTAGCTAAAATGCGAGTATTTGAAATACTACTTCAAAATAAAAATATAGCATTAAAGTAATTAATTATTTTGTAATATAACTTTTGAAGTACTGAAGTATTTTTGTGGTACTTTATAGATATTGAATTACTTGTTAATATTATTTCATAATGCTAATGCATTATTGCTGCTGGGCAAAATCAACATTTGTTTAAATTTAAATAAGATTCTACTCATAATAAAATGGTTTGAACTCAATTTATTTTCATAAAATCTTTAATGTAAGATCATTGGTAATAAAATATTTCAACCCTCTTTCAAAAAAAAATATTTGACTACTTTCTGGATATTGGAAATAGTGAATATTTTCGCATAAAAAAAGTAGTAAAAACAGCGCTCCGTTGAAAGTCACTGGTAGTTTATAAGTCAGAAAGGTACGCCAAAAGTCTCCCAAAAAATAAAAGACGATTCTCCATTATATTTACAAAAATGTGGTTAAGTCATGTAGTTTTAAGCCATTTTGAAAAGAAATAAAGCCGAAACAATTTGTAATACATTTTTATTGAGAAACGTCAAACTAAAAAAGTCGACTGAAGATAACCCTTATATTTTACAACTAGCTTGGTAACCCGCCATAAATGACGGAAGCAAAATAAATTCTAGCATTTCTTTCCATCATTAGAGTTTTCGTTTCAAGTTTAAGAAAAATACGTATTTGCTTACTAATTTATCGTACCTTTATTTTTGTATTATAACGCTTTTAATTACCATATAAACAGAATATTTGTAGTAAGGTGCAAAATTTTCTATTCCCTTTTCTATTCCCTAATGGTTTTATATTCCCTAACTCGATCTGTTTATCGACATCCTTTTTGCCAACATTGAAAATTTATCGTATAATTCAGAATTAAGTTAATCCTGTTAATATTCAATAACATTCGCACGTAAGCTTAGCGTCAAAGTTTATAGCGAACAAATAATATTTTATAATGAGCCACAACTTTGAACGAAAACAATTTGAAAAACAAAAATAAATAAAATTGTATATATAAAAAAACAATAATATTGTAGGTACACATAATATTTATTTTGATGAATAAAATAAAAACTCGTGTTGGAGAAAAAATTAAAATAAAAAAATTTACTGCAAATTAATAGGTATTTACAAAACTGTTCATAACTTGAAAACCATTGATCGGTTATTTAAAATTTCATTTAATTTCAAAAAATTCATTATCGAACTGTTCATGTTAAAATTCATACATAATTATTATTTATACATACATTATAAAGAAGAACAACAATCAATATGGTTTAACCGATACCTATATATATACCTACTAACTATATTAAAAAAAATCATCACTCTCTAAGTCTCAACAACATACATTTCTACACACTTGAAGAAAACAAATATACCTAAAAATTATAAATTTACAAAGCTAAGAAATAAAAAATAATAGTACAAAATTTCATTTAATTTCTTTAAAAATGTATAGGTTGTTATTGTTTTTATGGGTAAATCAGCAGAACCAAAACCTAACCCCATAATACATACTAAATATTATTATATACGATCGTATATATATATATTTAAAAAAAAACAATAAACAAAAAAAATAAAAATAAACAACAATTTTAACTCATCATCGCATCACATTTCTGGCTGGAGTATATACATATACAATATACCTATAGTACTATACTGGCTATGCATACGGTATATGATCATTATCATAACAACAAAAAAAATAAAAAAAAATAAATGTAGACACATATGCATATTGTGTATAATTTTAAGTAATAAGAATAACCTTTAAGTGCATTATGTTTTTTTTTGTGTTAAATACTGTTTGCCTTTTGGTTATTACACCCCATATTAAACTATTGATAAAATTTCTATTAGTCCTTCTTATTATAAATCAAAAAAATTGTTTGTTTTATTTATATTATTATTATTATTATTTTTTATTTTTCCTTATTATTTGCGAAGAAGACTAACATTAAATTAAAAAAATATATTTCATGCAATGGTATTTTTTCCTGCAAAGGTACAGCATGGTAGACAGGGGTTAAAAAAGAGTATCAAAGCAATTTATATACATATTGCAATTTGTATATGTGTTGGAGCATTCCGTCGAACTTACAAACATCCAGATAAATGCAGAATATATATATAATTACATTATATATATATAATTACATTTAAATTTTTTATAAATAAATTTGTTTTTCATAATATATTATTTTTTTATCTTAGTTTTTAGTACCTAGAAAGTTTAAACTAAAAAAATAACAAAAAAAAAAATTAAAAATTAATTCAAATAAAAATAAAAAAAAGTGGCCTCGGTAGCCGAGTGGAGTGGTAAAGTACTCGAGTGCAGTAATGTAACCGAAGGAGCACGGATTGAAACCACGTGAGAGCTGAAAAAAATTTCAAATGGTGAAAACTATGAAAATGTAATTTTCAATACAACCCACATCGGTTCAAATATAATTTAATAATTAATAAAGATATAATATAACTAATAAAACAAATAAAATAAATATATGCCAAATAAGTAATATAATTTAATAAAAAAACCCACATTTCGAAAGAGAAAAGGACCTATAAAGTTGGGCTACAGATTTATGTATGTGTAGGATCAACAGCTAAAATAAATAAATAAATAAAAATAAAAAACGACTTTTGCATGTATTTATAAGTTGCTGATGTGATGGTGGTTAGTGTAGGTAAGGTAACCAACAACCCAATTCCCCAAAAACTTGCCAATTTTTCATTAAGTTTTCATTTATTATGCTTGTTTAGGTGTTAAACAACATAAAAATTTAACTTTTACTAAAAAAATATTAGCAGCGCATATAGAATAGATTTATTATAAAAATTACTAATTTAATCAACAATTGTTTTATTGTATAGTTCTTGAGAACGAATGTGGTCGGATTAATTAAAATAAAAAAATTTTCTTGAAACAACAAACTGGCATCAACAAATTTTTAATTATTTTCTATTTTCAAAATTTGATTCTGTTTGAGACTGCTATATTTTATTTTTTATTATTTATTTTGTACAAATAAACTTAAAAAACAAAAATTAATATTAATATTAAATTTATTTTCTACGACGGTAATCTTGTTGTGCACATATTTACCTACATTTATACACATAGTATAAATAAAAATACATTTAAATTTTGAAAAACTGATGTTCTTGAAAAAGTTCTAAAAAATGTTCTTACCACTTCCTACAACGAGTAAATTCTTAAAAGTTTCGTTTGTTCTTTGCTCATCACTTCCATGAGTTTATTTTTGTGTCTTTTTTAAACTAATTTTAAAAAATAAAGATTTGAATAAAAATTTAATGTCGCCAAATATATGATGGATTCAAAAGTTAGACAGAGCATGAAGGATTACATAAATGAACATATACATACACACATATATTTGCATTATTAGAGCATTATCTTCTCAAATTTTTCTTAAGTATAAAGAAATTTTGAAATGTATCATGAATGATATATTTCATTTACAATATCAATTTTACCTAATTTAACAATTTTAAAACCGGAGTAAATTATTAATAACAAAAAAATTTGTATAGCATTCGGCTATTTTAAAATAACTATTATTGAACGTTAACTAAAAATTTGTTCTGTTTTTTCAATAAATCGGTTGTTGAATCGGTTGTAAAAAATGCCAATAGCAATATTTGTTAAATTAATAGTATTTTTTATTAAAATGACAACAAAAATGATTTTTTAACACAAAAAAAAACAATAAAAATTGTACCTGCAATAATATTAATAACAAAAATTGTTCAAATAAAAGTTTTGGTTATTCAAATTATAACATAATTGTGAATTTAACTATTTTTGTTGTTACAGAATCGTTGTTAATATAATAACAGAAATTGTTAAAATTTGTATTTAAAAAGAAAACTATTGTTATTAATTCAATAATTTTTTTTTTTTTTTTTTTTTTTTTTTTTTTCTCCTATTACTCCGCGTGGTAGCATAGGGCTTCGATAGTGAACCTCCATTCCTCTCTGTTGAGTACTACTTCCTTAATATCGTCCCAGGTATAATTGTTGACTGTTAATTCTTGATCGATTGTGCGTCTCCATGTGTTGTATGGTCTGCCGGGTCTCCTTTGTCCTTGTGGATTCCACTCTAGAGCTCTTCTTGCTATATCACTTTCTGATTTCCTTAGTGTATGACCTATCCATTTCCATTTTTTCCTATTTATCTGTCTGTTGATAGGTTCTTCTCCAGTTATCATCCATAAATCTTCGTTGCTAATTCTTGCCGGCCAGAATATTCTGCATATAATTCTCAAGCACTTGTTGATGAATACTTGTAGCTTCTGTTTGATTCTGACCGAAGTGAGCCATGTTTCACTGCCATATATTAATGTTGACTTAACACATGCTCTGAATATTGTTAGCTTTGTTGTTCTCGATATTTGGTTGCTCCGCCATATCTTCATTAGGCTCCCAAATGTTCTTCTTGCCTTATTTATACGGCTGTTGACATCTTCTGTTGCACCTCCTCTTGATGTTATAATGCACCCCAGGTAGTTGAATTCTTCTACGTATTCTATCTGTTGTCCACTCACTGTTATTGGCTCACTGTAACTATTGTTTGTCCTCATTGCTTTGGTTTTCTCGATATTTAATTCCAGTCCCGATTTCTTTGCTTCTTCCTGTAATCTGTTGACTTTGTTCTGTAGGTCCCTTTGATTTTTTGATATGAGGCATACATCATCTGCGTAATCTAAGTCTTCTAAGTTTCCGAAGAGATCCCATTCTATTCCGTTTATTCCAGTGCAAACTTCTCTTAGAATGTCGTCTAGTATTGTGTTGAAGAGAAGTGGAGATAGTGGACATCCTTGTCTAACTCCTATATTGGTGTAGAATGGATCACTGATCTTACCTCTGTGTTGAACTGTTGTCTCTGCATCTTCATACATCGCTTTGATGATGTTGATGATTTTTTCAGGAACTCCTTTCTTTGTAAGTGTTCTCCATATTGCGCATCTCTTGACTGTGTCGAATGCTTTCTTAAAATCTATGAATAGTAGATATAGTGGGGCATTCCATTCCACTGATTGTTCAACTATGACCCGTAAAGTATTTGCCTGGTCTACACAGCTTCGGTTTGGTCTGAAACCTGCCTGCTCTTTCCGTAGTATTGGTTCTAGTACTTCTTCTAATCTTTTCTTTATAATAATTGCTATTATCTTATGAATAGTATTTAGAACCGTGATTCCTCTCCAGTTGCTGCAATTTGCCAAGTCTCCTTTCTTAGGTATCTTGACAATCATTCCTTTCTTCCATGATGGTGGTATATTCTCTTCTATCCATGCTTTCCTGATGTGGGGTTCAATTGTTTTTGCGAATAAGTCAGGGTCCAGTTTGGCTATTTCTGCTGGAATTCCATCTTCACCTGTTGCTTTGTTGTGCTTCAGGATATTGATTGTAGCTTTGATTTCTTCTATATTTGGAGCTTGAGTAGATATTGGCAGTCCCTCAGTTGGGTAGATATTTGCATTGTCTCTGTTTCTTATGTCTGCTTCATTATTTGTACTTTCTTCGTTGCTCAGTTCTTGGAAATGTTCTCTCCATCTCTTTAATTGATCCTCTAAGTTTGTGATGAGCGCACCATTTTTATCTTTAATTGGTTTGTTTTGTTGTTCCGACTGGTTAGTTAAGTTCTTGATTATGCGATGCAATTCTCTCAGGTTATGTTGCTGTGCTGCTTTTTCTGCTTCTCCGGCTAAATTTTGTAGAAATTTCCTTTTATCTCTTCTTGCTGCTCTTTTTACTGTTTTCGCTATTTCTTCATATTCTCTTCTTGATGCCATCCTGTTGTTTATCATTTTCTTCATTTCACCTCTTCTTTTAATCAAGGCCCATGTGTTATCGGTTATCCAGATTTTTCTTTGTGGTTGTGAAATTCCAAGATTTTGTTCGCTTGTTTGGTTGTAAATTTCCAGAATCTCTTCCCAAGTGTATTCTCTATTATTTCTAATATTTTCTCGTAACGCCGTAACTATGTCAGCTCTTACTTGCGGATTTTTTAAGTTGTTTATATTTATTTTCTTCTTTCTATAATTCAATAATTAAAATCATTAAAATAATAACAAATTGTATTTTGACAGTCGAAATTATTAAAAAAACAAGATTTGTTATTAAAATAATAGTAAGTTGTGTTTTTAATAACTTTTACCTTTAATTTAACAAACATTTCTTAAAATGAGAAAAAGATGTTTTCAAATTTATAAATTCTTATTCAGTTCAAAAGTAATCGCAGGATCAAAAGAACGTTTTGCTAAAGTTAATTTAAAAGTTAATAAAAATGTGTAAAAAAGAATAAATAAATATTGAATAAAAAATACTAATTTAATATATAAATTTGATAATAAGTAATTATTGAATTAACACAAAATTGGAATAAATTTAAGGAAATTTCTAGAGGTAAGTTTTATTTTATATTAATTAGGTGAAATAGTACAATCATTAATATTTAAATTATATTGTATTTTCTTTTTTTGAGAAATAGTTATTGGAATCACATGTTTATTGTGTAGAAGAAAAAATATAGTTTGTATTTCAATGGCAAACCGACTTAAACTTGATAATTACATTAATTATACATTAATTATATATACGCTGAGAAATTAACTTACCGAAATTTTTTTTGTTTTAGATTAATTGACTTATAATCATTCATCAAAATAGGTATAAAGACAAAATGGAAGAATCTGCTGTTAAATCCATGATTGAATTTATTGCAGCTGATAAAGTAACACATAGTAAGTTTTTTTTTATGAATATAAAAGTGTTTAACAAAGTAAGATTGATTTCATAAAAGATATAATTTATATAAGTATAATAATGGGTACATCTATTAAAATTAATCTTCTTGTTTTGTATAATATAAAATAAATTTACTCTATTTCTTTTTATTTAATTACAGATGGGAAATTATTAACAATGTTTTACTTATTACACCACATACTAGTACCCACAGCAAGAATTGTTCTTATTGTGGCAAATAAAGAAAAACTAAACATAAAAAAATTTGGATTTGCGATTCACAAAATTCTTTTGTAATTATTGGTAAGAGAAACCAATTAAAGAAATCTGCCATTTCAACCGTTACTACTTCTAGCAGGAACTGTTGATGGCCATAAAGAAATGTGTTTAAAAAGAAGTGCTTTATGTATATAAAAATTATTAGCAAATAAAAAAAAAATATTTTTAATTAAATATAATGCATTATGTTTCATTTAAGACATCCCAAAAAAAAACTGTTACAAAAAACTATAAGTTTAATAATTATTATTAAATTTTCTTTGTTGATGTAGAAGAACGGACCTAATGAATCAGATTTGATTGGATATTATGTTTTTTGTTAGGACAACTTATTTTTAAAATAACAACTTGTATTATAAAAATAAAAAAACGGTTTGTAAAATTAATAGCTGAATATTGTCATTGCTATTAAAATAACAGCTCAAGTTGCTAAACCAACAGATTCATTATTATATTTACAATAGTGTTTTTAATATAAATCCAAATTTAAAATTGTGGATTTAATTTTAGCTATTAAATAGATAACCCTTCTTATTAAATTGACAACTTCTACTGTTAAATTAAAAGCTTTTGCCTATTAAAATAACAATTTTGTTATTATATTTACAGTAATGTTAATTAAAAACTCAGGTTGTTAAATCAAAAATTTTGTTGTTAATTCATATTCATTTATGCTCTCTCTTTTTTCTCTCAATGGTTATTACTTTAATTACACTGGTCATTAATTTAATAACGATTTGTTATTGGACGTATTTTAATAACATTTTTGTTAATTTAATAACGATTTTATTAATATAACAGTAAAAGTTTGTTCAGTGTAGCATTCGGCTATTTTAAAATAACTATTATTGAACGTTAACTAAAGAATCTGTTAACTTTCTTGTTAAAGAATCTGTGAGTTTGTCAAATTTCATCTCTCAACTAATAAAATGAATATGACATACAGACACAAAATAAATAATGAATATAATTTCATATTAAAAATTTTATTTTAAATATCCTACTTTTTAATTTATTAATCGGATCTTTTATTTTTAATGATAATTTAAATTAAATACCTTAGTTGTTATTAGGTTTATAATAACGTTCACTAATAATTTTTAATTTTTGAATGCAAAATGATATTTCGGAAGCAACGTATCAGTGCTTGTGAATAAACAATAATAAATTAAGGCTTATAAGTAAAGCATGAATATGAAGTAAATAAATAAATACATTAATAAATAATTGGTGAAGTGTAATGTGAAAAAGAAAAAACTAAAACAAAAAAAAAATAAAATATTAGTCACAAGTTGAGTTAGAACGCATTATTGGGCATAATTTTGGTATGCGTTTAGTTATAATAACATTTTTACTTTCATTAGCAAAATTTTCACTAACTGTATAATATATAAGACTACATATTTAATCCGGTATCTGGTTTTGAACTTTGATTGATTTTCTAATTTATATCAAGATGCTCAGAAATTATCTGTGAGTTATAAAAATCAATTAAAAATTTTTAACATAAAACCAATCCCATAAATAAATTGGATTAGTCTTTTTTATTTATTAAAAGAGTCAATTTTAATAATTTCTTTATTTAGTAGTACTTGATTTGTAATTTTATAATTTTATATCTCTGTTTAACATAATAATAAGTGATATAAACACAAAAGCAGGTATTTACAGATAAAAGAACTTTTCTTTGTTTACAAATGTATGTGAATTTGTACATGTTCCGTTTATTTTGACGATTACGCTTAATTTACTAATTTAATAATTTATTTTTAATAATGAAAGTGATAATGTAAATATGAATATCTAATCAATGGTATTGTGCTATTTCGCAGTATTTTCGTTTAGAACTTGCGAGAGATTGAATTATGCAGATCTAACGATAATATAAAAAACCATATCAAGCGAATTCTTTTGCGCATAGAAAATTTCGTACAACGATGCAAAAGTATAGTCAAATAAATTAAAGTGAAAACATTTGAAACCAGTTATTCAAGAGACAGCTAAAACAAAACAAAATTGTAAAAAAATTAGTATTATTAACAATAGTATCTAATAAGGTTAATATTACTTTCACTTATTTTTCGACTTTACATATTCTGAAATATATTCTTGGCATTTTTGAATAACATACAAATCTGCATTACGAAGGTGAAATTGCAATAATTAATAATGAAAAATATTTCGAATAAGTGAGTAAAAGACAACCAAACAAAGAGGTTTATTAAGAGATTTATGGAGCATTAAATGAGGGTTAAGTATCATCAGCATTATCTGTTGATATAACTAAGGCTTTTGATCTTGTGGATCATCATATTTTATTAAATAAACTATATAATTCTGGTTTTAGAGGTTTTATTTATAAATGGCTTAGCCTTATTTGGCTGGTAGAAGACAGAAAGTCAGAATTGGGAATATTTATAGTGCCTTACTTAATCTATCCTGTGGTGTTTCTCAGAGTTCTGTACTTGGACCTATCTTATTCTTAATTTTTATTAACTCGTTTTTTTTTAAACATTTTAGAGGGACGGTAACCGCATTTGCAGATGATAATGCGATTACATATACTTGTAACAACAATTTTGAGATAGCTACATGCATGAACTATGATCTGGATTTAATTAGGCACTGGTTTAATAAACATAAATTAGTAATAAGCTGCAAACCTAAGCATATGAATTTTGGTATGTATAATCCTTCTTGTGATAACTTTGATATTTATTATCATGCTCTTAATTGCGCCAAATTTCCAATAGACTAATAACTGTTTTGGTGGTAATATCCAATGTGATAATTACTGCTATTTAGTTGAATCTGTAAATCTTGGCTTATGAGTTGACTCCAGATTGGATTGGAATGATCATGCTTGCTATTTGAAGAATTATCTCCGTAATATTATTAGACAGCTTTATCATCTAAGTCTATACTGTTCGGAAAAAATTATCTGCTCAGTTTATTATGCGCTTTTTCATTCAAAAATTCAGTATGGTATTACTTGTTGGGGAGGAGCATATTGTACTAAGATTAGTCAATTACTTGTGTCACAAAAATATGCTATTCGAATAATTTGCGGAAAAAGACGTACTTTTTTAAATTTTAAATTAAAAATACTTCCCATTAGAAATTTATTTTACTATAAAACTTTAAAAATGTTTTTTATGAAGTCTGGATATTTAATGAAAGAATATGTTAGATATACTAATAGCTACAACTTGAGAGTTAATTACCGTAATTTAGTTCATGTTCCACGTTTTCGAAAAAGCCATTTTTGTCGTTTCTATGATATTGTAGAATAGCACCTAGAATTTTTAATAAACTTCCTGACCACTTCAGGAAAATTAAAATTTTATCGAAATTTTTAAAATTATTGAAAGCTTGGTTTTTGGAAATTAATTTTGATGGAAGTGAGGAGTTATTAGGAGTAGTTGCTTAGCTGAGTAAGATTTTTGAAGTTCTTGCGATTTATATATGGTGTCTTACTTTCATGATTACTTTACGTAAAATTTTTTTCTTCTTTTAACATATTTACTTAATTTTGCACTGCATAAAATTTTCCGAAGTAATTTAATAATATTTAAAAAGCTCAACTGTAATTTTGTGTGATTAGTTTTATCTTAAAGTTGTGCAAACCTACTTTCAGTTGATTTTCCTTCTGACTTTTTTTAAAAGAAAAATGACTTTAACTGTAACAATATTTTTTATTATTTTGCTTATTTCCCTTATTGTTTTGTTTGTACTTAAATTTGCATAATAATCCTTTTTTTCTTCTCTACTTGGTTTTTTTTTTGTTATTTTGCTTGTGTAAAAATTGATGAAAAATTGTAAGAAAAAATGTTGTTTTAAAAAAAGTTAAAACAGTGTTAAAAAAATATCTGAAATTTTTTGAATCTGGAAAAAAATAAGTGAAATTTTATAAAAACAATTTGCATAAACATCGTTTAAATAGATTAAAAACTTTTTTATTAAATTATAAAATCTTAACAGTTAAAAAAGTATAATTATATATATATATATATATATATGTATTTCCATTAGTTAGTGTCAAATTAAGTTTGAGAACATGAGTCTGTTTCAAGTTGAACAAAATCTTGCAGACTCCAAATTTATAGAATTTAAACTTTGTCTTAAAGCGATTATAAGAAATTGTTAAACTTAGGAAAAATTAAAAATTTACGATATGTGCACTTATTTTACTCAGTACAATATTTTATTCGTAATTACACCTTTATTACACAAATTTTATATGTGCTAACAAACAAATTAATTATTCTAATGGGTATTGTATGTTACGTATATCATTAGACAAAATATTGCATTACGTAACATTAATAACATAGACAGAAAAAATAACAAAAGCTTAGATTAGCAATCTTCACCATTAAATTTTCACTAAAAATTTAAAAAACAAAAATTGTAAATTCAATATATTGTGCAAATGTTTTAAAGCATTTAAAGCAATGCACTACATATTGTTTCACTGTTAGCGAAATTGATTTGATCTACATTAATGTAATTTCAATTCCCAGAATAAACTTCTACTTTATGCCCATCAGTCTTATTTTCTAGAAAAAATAGTCTATATAAAGAAAAATCTGTTAATTACACCAAACTACGATAATAACCTTTTGAGCGATAAAATTTCCAAAAACTAATTGAATGGTTAGATAACCTGTGTCATAATATTTCTACTTAATGGCCGGAGACTGGTCATATTTCGTTTACTCAACCAGTTATGGTGTTTGCTTACCAGAGCTCAGTACATATTTAATGCAATATTCAGATATCAAATATCTATAAAAAAAAAAATTAAAATTTAATATTTAGATCAAGCATCAAACGTCCATTAAGGACAAAAGCTTGCTATATTTATGTGCAATATTTATCATCATTCAGTGGAGTTAGTAGAACCAGAAACCGTTGGAAAACATTATATGAAAAAGTAGTTGTATAGACTAGAATGTTAGTAGATTAGTTATCATACTATTTGTAGAGTAGATTACACACGTATACTAAAACTTAATTACAAAAATTATTTTAAAACAAAAAAAAAAATTAAATAAAGTTCATGTAAGAATAACGTTTAAGCTAAAACTAAAATTACCATCTTATATAATAAAACCTAAAATAACACGAGAAGAAAAAAAGAGAAATCATAAACATAAAAATTACATGCCAATTCCTTCAAAATTTCTTTAAAAAATTGTCAATTATTATTATCACCATTCCACAAAGTCAAAATTAACCCATGAAAAATTCACTACAGACTGCGGTAAATTTTTTATAAACTTTTCAGCTAGATATGACGGCACAAATTTTTTTTTTTTTTCATTTATTTATTTAGTTTATTAACTATTTAATTTTATTTACAATATAATATCTAGATAAAAGTAAAGTTATTTCTATTATTTTTACAAATTTCCTTTTACCTAAACTACTAATAAACGTTTAAATAGATTTAAATTATTTCCATTTCTTAAATAACTAGGCAATTCATTAAATAACTTTAAAGCGTTGTACATTAACATGTTCTTTGTTTTTTCGTTTCTAAAAAAGTCTAACCTAAAACTTAAAATATTTCTTAAATTATAATGGTGAATTTCATTATTATATACTAAATCTGTCACATAAATACTTAGGATAATTTTTATTTTTTATTTTAAAAACTGTTACTAAAACATTAAATTTAATTTTTTGATCTACTTTTAACCACTTTAAAGCTTCTAACATGAAGCTAACTGAATTATACCGATCGGCTCTTAATATTATCCTCATCACCTTATTTTGCAGTTTTTGCATTCTATCTATCATTTCATTGTTTGACATAAATAAAATTACATTATACAATCTTATAGCATTTAGGAAAGATAGTCTATCTCTAATTCTTGATAAAAAATAAATTTTTTTCCCTATTTTGTCGCAAACATAATCAATGTGATATTTGAATTTTAATTTTTTGTCTATAATTACTTCTAAGTATTAAATTTCATCGACCATTTCTATTATTTTACCATCAATTACAACAACTTCTTCCACTGTGCTATTTAAAATCATACTTTTTGTTTTTGATATATTTAACTCTAATTTATTCATTTTAAACCACATACTTAAATGTTTAGATCATCATTCATTTTCGTTATACATACATTCTAATGTACTATCAGCAGTAATATACAAGAGACCATCATTCGCAAATAGAACCAATTTTCCAAAATTTATAACTTTTTCCATGTCATTAATGTATATTAGGAATAGTAGAACACCCAAGATGGAACCTGAAAGAACTCCCATTGTTACATGAACAGTTTCTGAAGTAGTACCGTTGAATTTAGTTCTCTGTTTTCTACTATTTAAATAAGACCGAAACCATTCTAACTCTACTCCACTTACACCATATATTTCCAATTTTTTTAAGAGTATGGAACGATCAATGGTTTCGGAAGCTCTTTTTAAATCTAAAAAAAAAAAAATGCAATTATTACCTTTCCATCATGAATTTCCATTTTCCAATTCGTTATGACTAGATTTGTAAGAGACTTGCAACGCAACTGTGCATCTTTCTAAAACCCGATTGATGTTCTGATATGAAATTATTTGCTTCAAAGTACTCTTATAATTGCATGTTAATTACCTTTTCAGCTAATTTTTCCTCAGTTATAATTGAATTTATTGGACGAAAATCACAGGAATTTTTGAATTTTTTACCTTTTGACTAACTATTGATTCCTTCCATTTATCCGGAAACACACCAGTTAATAGTGGTTCATTTATTATTGACAACATATTTTGATCAATTAAGTCTAATGAATTTTTGAACATTTTAAGTGTCTATTACACATCATTCTTTTCATTAATCTTTTCGTCCATATATTGACAATATATTTATGAAAAGAATGATGACCGATTACACATCAATCATGCACCCGTCAATCTTTTTATTCATTTTGCAAGGACATACTGTGGAAGTGTTCTGAATATATTGATAATTTCGAAACATATATCAATATTCAAAATATAATTTTGGAGGAATATTTTTGACTTCAGTTTAAATTGAATTTTTAAAGTAAATGTTTTGTATAAAAAAAATCACATTTGAATTTTTTTGCACATTTGAATAATATATCAATTGTTTTTTTACAATAATTGCTATAATTATTAAAATTAATATAAAAATTATTCTTTTTAGAATTACATTACAAATTACCTTATATGAATATTCCCAAAAAATAATCTGAACATTCCCCAAAAAGCCATTTGCTTACCTTCGTTGATTTTGACAGCATGATTGATGGGAATTTTGACAGCATGGTTGATGAGAATAGAACCACCATCAATCATTTCTCATCAACCAACGGTCAATGATTGACAATATATTGACCAATGATTGACCATTGATTGATGTGTAATAGGGTCCTTAGCGTAATTGAAGTATTTGTCTCTTTTATTATTCATAGAATGCAGAATTTTTTTTAGTTCATTTAACTTTAAGGTTTTAAATTTAAAGCAACAGCACACATCTTCAATTTTATTAATATCAGTAATTAATGGAATATTATTATTAATGTCTTTTATGCTTTGTACAAAAACTACGAGTTAAATTTATTTGCAATTTCTAAATTATTATCACACTTTAAATCTTCAAATATTATTTCATTAATGACTTCGTCTTTTTTATTGAGCACAAATGTTTTTACGTTTCTCCACATAGTTTTTTATTCACATGAAACATCCACTTTATTACAAATAAACTAGTGGATCGCCTGTGCAATTGCGCAGAAGTAGTTCTTTCAAACACAATTTTATGTAAAAATAAATATTTGCTTTGGTATAATTGTAGTTGTTTTATAATGAAATTAAAGTACAATACCTAATACTTTATGACGAAATTGACACTAATTTCAATACAACTTAACACAATAAAATTTCATTACTCTCAACGTTGTTGATCGATATATTTTAATTCGTTTATAGTCAAAAACGTTTGTAGTCACAATTCTGTTATAGCGATAGGTAAACAGTGAATTATTTTATTAAAACACTGATTTATATATAGTTTCTTTTTGTTCTTTATTACAAATTAGAGTATATTAGAGTATATTTTGTGATTATATAACAGAATTGCTGTTTATGAATAAAATAAATAGTTTAAAATTGTTTTTGATAATCAGATTTGTTTTTAGTGATATATTTAGATTTATGGAATAAAAGTCGAGTTTCCTTTCACTAATCATTTGTATTTATTTTGCATAATTTCTTACATAAATATTAGTCGCAAAGCACTGATGAAGGAAGTAAGTTGCTTCCGAAATATCGAAATTTGCAAAATAAATACAAATGATTAGTGAAAGGAAACTCGACTTTTATTCCAGTTTAAAATTGTTATACGAAACATATTTTATTGAATTTGATTTTGTTTATAAAGATGCAATTTTTTTTTACTACGCCTATAGTCACGAAACCGTTGTAGTCAGAAATATTACTGAAATTTAGCGAATGACTATAACCGACTTTTACTGTATATATTTTATATATTTTTTTTAATGATAGCAGAAGCAAATGAACTAACATTTATTATATAATTTTTGAAGAGTATGATCTGATCTGATTTTTGTTTTTCTGTTGTTTTCAAGTTTTTGTTTTTGTTTTTGTACTTTTTTCTATAAGTTTATGTGTTTATTTAATATGACAGAATTTTTATGAAGCCTTTTTAAAAATTTCCCGTAATTGAAATTTCTTTTATAGTATAGATGGCGCTCAACATGGAAATAACCATCACTATTTGGTGTAAATATTTAAAATGTTTTAGGTATTTAGCATCAAGAACTAACTAAAATTTTAATATTTTTGTGGTGTAAATACTTTACTATTCAATTATTCTTGCTTTCTTACTGCCAACGTCGTTCATCTTTTGTATTATAATATAAGACTTAGGGGCCCCTGTTTTGTAATTATAATTTAAGTTGAAGCCTAATTTAAAGTTTTTAACAGAACATAATAATGACATTATACAGAATAGTATAAAATAATAAGATGTTGAATGACACAAAATGACTCTATTTTACTTAAAAGTTTGAATATTATAAAACCAAATAGAATTTTGTTTAACCCGTATGCGTATTGCGGCCATATATACAACTTAGCGAGATAAAATGAGAAGGTGCTTACTGCGCATGTCCCTAAATGCCCGGCTATTATAATATAGATACTCTATTTTTTTTTTGTTGTTTTTATATTTTTTTATTTTAGAAGAACTTGTGTTTTTGTTTTTATTTGACGTATTATTTAAATAGGTTTATTGCAAGCAAAGAATTTCTAAGCAATAAGAAGTCAAACTCGGATATGTATTTTTGCTAACACACCCATACATTTAAACAAAAAAAATGTTAAAAATAGACGGTAATAAGAATTGTATGTTCACGAATGAAGTGAAATATAGGAAACAAAAAGGTGTAGCGAAATTAATAAGATAAAATTCAAATAGAATGCGTGTAAATAATAATTTTTTCGTATTAAAATGAAACTATTTATCGTGGTATCTATTAAAAGTTAAATTTTAACATAAAAAAATTTACTTTTTGTTGTCTGTGGGAATTTACTTTTTGTTGTCTTTGTTTAAAATTTCAATATAAAATCTTGAATTATTGTCCGAACTTTTTTCTCACTATGTACTTAATAAATAATTCCGCATATAAAAATTCCATTAGCGTTTTCAAATCTTTTGTCAGCCCAATAAAAATTTGTATATACAAATTTAGGCAAGCATATGCTGTGTTTTCTTTCTTTCTCATTTATGCGGCAATGCTAAAGTAGATATAGGATGATAGTTTTTACTTGTTTCAACTAATGGAAATATTTTGTTGTGGTTTATGTAAAAAGTTGCATTAGGTTTACGTAAATGAAGAGTTTCCCTTCTAATATGAGTTGAGTTCATTAAGGAGAAGCGAGATCAAATGAAAAGGTGTCTACTGCGCAGGTCCCTTAATACTTGTCAATTATAATTATAGATAGCTACTTTAAGTCTACTATGTAAAGTTGAAATTGCCCGTCATATCAAGAATTCAACTGATTTTTTTTTGTTTTTGTTTTTTTTATATTTTTTATTTGAGATAAATTTGTTTCTTTGTTTTTATTTGGCATATGTACATAGATTCATTTGTAAGTCCATATGTAAATTATAATAACTGATTTTGTTTATTATTTTCATAAGATCTCACATATGCATAATGTACCTATTTGCGGAATAATAAAATCATATGAGTAAAAAAATGTCAACTGTGTGCGCATTATTGTTTTATACAACTTATTTATTATATTAGAAGTTCATTAAGGAGAATCGAAATAAAATGAAAAAGTGTCTACTGCGCAGGTCCTTAAATGCTTGTCAATTATAATTATAGATATTCCCCACATGGTCTTCCTTGTGTAATATAATATATAAGATTGATTTTTTTGCTAAATTTATTTTACCTTTATAATAATTTTGAAGTATTTTATAATTATTCCAATCAAACACAGTACTTCTCCACATTGCAACTTTGTATAGTCTATTTTTTTCAATTTTCAATAACCTTAGCTCATTTGTAAACCAACTATTTTTCACAGCTTTTTTTCACAATATTTTTTGCAATAACAAATTCATTTGTAATAGTTATAAAGTTGAACTAAATAATTCTGCTTTAATTCAATTTACAAATATTTTTATACGAAATACAGGTGACATGGGTGTAGATAATAAATTAATAGAAATTACGTAGTTAATATCTAACAACTACGAATTACCTTAAATTAAATCAACTAACCTAATAATCTAACTGACAATGACTAAATGATATAAAATAATGTTGAAGTATTTAAATCTAACATTTTTAAATTATCCCTCACATTTTATACGATTCACAAATTAAAATTAAAAAAAAAGTTCATTCACATATCATTCTAAATGTATCTCAAAATGTTTTTTGCATGTTATTCAAAATTAACACCAGCTCTCAATCACTTGAAATAACATTAATTTAATTTAGATTGTATCAAATGAAAATTTTTCGATCTCATTGGAAAAAAAAAAAATTAAAAAAATGTTATTTTTGTTTGAAGAAAATATAAATAAAACGGAATTCAAATAATTAATTTAAAAATAAAAAACAAAACTTTTTGTTTATTTGTTTATTGTTAATTTAGAAAATTTTACAGTTTAAATACTTTACTTGAATGGAAATTTCCAAGAAATTATTTATCATCATTAAAATAATCATTTTATTCAGATAAATTAATTTTAAGTGAATAATTCTCTTAAATTTTATTTTATAATTATTTCAATTTATTTTCGTTTTTTATTTTTTCAAATATCCTTTAATTGGCTTTTATTTTGAATGTAATCCTTTTGAACGAAACCTTTATATCTGCTTATATACAAATTAAAATTATCAAAAAGTTAAATCCATTCATTTCAGAAGTTAAAGGCCATTTAAAAGCTTGTGATTCATTTTTTTTTCTTTTTTTGTTTATCTCACCTTTTTAAACTTAAAACCATTTCAGAAATTATATTTTATTTTTATTTTTATTATTTTTTTACCATGTCCTTTTTCCTTATTTATCACAAAATGAAAATGAAAATGAAAAAAAGAAAAAAAAAAGCACAAAAGCAAATCTTTTAAGGGTCATTAAATTGCATTTGAGACCTTTATTGTGACACGAAAATTTTCCAAAACAAAAAAAAATACATTGCTACTACATACAAAACAAAAACCATAGGGAACATTTCTAATATTTTCAATACAAAAATTTTTTTTTATTAGCCAAAAAGTAAAAACAAAAGGACATTTTCATGGATTGTTAAATTTTGTTTTTAAAATAGAAAAGGATTTGATTGTAATTTTGAATTGTTATTGAAATTTTATAAATTTTTGCAGTTTTTTTTAACCAATTTTTAGTACTCGTATGTGATATGAATTTTGAGGATAGCCCAAGAAAATAAGTATATCTCATGATTAATGAGAAAGGAAAAAAATAAAAGGTATGTGTTTAAAGTTTTTGAAATTTTATGCAACATAAAAATTTTACCCAAAAAAATTCAAAATGTTTTGTTTAATCTATACAGGTTGTTCGAAAATGATGGAATTAGCTGCTCTGGGCGAACGGAGGGGTTGATATGAACAAAAAAAAATTTATAGATAGGGCGATATATTTTCAGTTCCTTCCGAGTAATAAGGACATTAATTATTTTGCTTTCTTGTAGGTTTTACACAACATTTTTATTAATGTGAACGACACTTGAATTAAATAAATAATTTTTTTCTTATCAATACATGCAATTCATTCTATTGTGATAATGCAATAATTTAACCTCTCAGGTACTTTATGAATAAAAAATTAGCTGATTTAAAATGATATGACTTAGAAGACTAGAATAATTGCTATTACTGTTTTGATACTTAATTAGAATAATTGCTAATACTGCTATTTGCTACTTAATGACTTAAATGCAGAATAATTGATAAAAAATCAAAATATGAGATATTTATTTAAATATCTCGACAGCCATTAATTTAGATAAATTAATAACTTGATGTAAATTGATACTATTCTTAAAGGCAATTTTTTCAAATAACCATGCACAATTTGTGGTCTTTGTTTCTTACGGTACATTTATTTTTCAATTTGCATTTGTACTTTAATATTATTTTATTTAAAAAGAAAAATCATAAAAATTTATATGTTGAATTTTATTTAATTAATAGCTATCGGTTCCAGCTGATTGTGGCTTCTATTATCACTCTTTTTAATGTACTAAATTTCCGCTTTTGCACAATGGCTTTATATATAATGAGGATTTGGATTGTGGCTATGAGTGTTTTAAAATTTATAAAGTAAATACATCTATAGGAATTATTATAGATCACAAGCTTAACTGGTTAGAACACACTTTTGTTATCTAAGAAATTATTTGAATAAATCTTATATGACAAATTTATCACCTTAGCTACTATTGTTTTATACAAAAGTACTTAAAAGGGTATATTTACTAATTTTTGATTTCAAACTCAAAAAAGGTTTACCATCATGTTAGGCTGTTGCGTACTATAATAAAATTTACCTTTTACTTATGTCTCAGAAACAGACTGTTATATATTTTTGTTAAAAACATCAAGTATCCTCTAATCTTCCTCTTTTTAGAAAGCTAGTTATTCTACCACTTCGCCATTTTTATGTTTATAGATTACTTACATTATTTTTTTTTTGTTGTGGATACTTAGTAAGTAGAGATATCTTAAGCAACAAGCTACAACCTTGTATTAGGATAAATAATGTGAATTATGTATGCATCCCTAAATCTCATATTCCACACTTCAATCACTTTTTTAATGTATAGCTGTAAGTTAACGATAATCAACCATGCTTGACAGCATGTTTTGATATTTGTTGACAGGAATTATTGACGGATTGATATCTGTTGACAGGAATTGTATCTGTTGACATTAACACAGGAATAATGACATATCTGGTCATGACATGCCATCAAAAAGGGAAGACAATACAAGCATTTCCGGAAAGGAGTTTCTTTTAGTCTGTGACATTAGACAGAAATAGAAGTCAATTATAATAATTATAAAAACTTCAAAATACAAATAAAAAATTTGTTAACTTGTATATATACAATATCTTACCATCTGATATTAGATCTGAGCGAATAATTTCACAGTTTATTGAAAATCTTAAACTTTGGTTCTTTGCCTTGAATTATGATGGAAATCTGTTAAATTTACGAAATAGTTAGCTTAAGCGTGATTTCAATCCTTTGATCTTTATGATTTTTCTATATTTGCCTTATATTTATTTATTCCAATTTTTTTAATATTTAATTCTTAACTTTTAATTTTAATTTTTCATTTTTAAATTTTAAATTTATAACTTTAAGTTTTTTGATTTATTTTTTCTAACATATTCTGCTCTTGTTAAATTTAATATTTTTTAGTATGTTTAATAACAATAACTGTCAATTGACTTTATTTTCTTAATTTTTTTTTTATTTTTAATAGCCCCACTATAATTTTATGTCATATTATATTATAGGTTATGACATTGTTGAATTTAATTTATTACAGCTATTTTCTACTATTTTTTGTTTTTGAAGTGATCTGAAACACTGTTTATTATACATTTGGAAACAAATAAGATTACTATAACTATTCTCTTAAAACAATAATTTAAATTTTATTTCATTTTATATTCTTCATTGAACTTATGTTTGTATATACATATTGTATTATATATTGTAATAGTTATTAATTATACGAGAATAAAAATTAAATGCGTATAATTTTAAAACATGGAATTTACAATTAATATGAGATTATTATAAATGTATTTAAATATACATTGAAATCAAATATTAATATCATATTAATTATTTAAATTAAATTTAATTATTATTTTTAAAAATATTATTGAAATTTTATTAAAATTGAATCATCCACACTGAATATGGTTCGAAATGAAAAGCATATTTCAATTATACAACAGCAAACAAGTACTATACCACTTACAAATGGTAACCAACAACACCGACAACAGCAACAACAACAGCAACAACAACAACAACAACAGCAACAACAACAACCGCAACAACAGCAACAACAACAACAACAGCAACAACAACCCCAACAATAAAATCAACAATGTTCTGTGTCAGAATCAGGAAAATCTGGTTTATCAATACCACCAGCTCATCAATTATCAATGTTCGATGTATCTGATATGTTACTTGAATTCTATGAGGCAAATGCGGCCAAAGCACCAAAGAATAATAAAATTGATAAATTTTCAAGACAAACATCACCATCATCAGCTGATGGTGCAACCTCAATAATAACATCAACAGCAACAACAACTATAACATCAACAAAATATCGGCCACCATCTTTTAATAATGGTAATGAAACAGCATCAAGGTCGATTCATGCATCAGCAATAATTAAAAACTTAACTGTTTCTGTTTCAAAAAACTTAAATGGTGATGAAATGGTTGCGAAAAAATCAAATGAATTAAATCAACAACAACAACAACAATTAATTTTAAAAAAATAAAATAATTTTCGTTTTCATTCAATTTTTAAATTTTTTTAAAGCATTCCTCTTCATATACTATACATACTGTCCAACCAATACTGAGTCTCAACCTACTTGAAAATCTATTTTTAATAAGACTCAACCCAGTTAAAAAACTCACACCAAAACTCCAGTTTGGTTTTAGAACAAAACATGGCACAATCACAAAAAGCCCATCGAATTGTGAGTCAAATGAATTTTGACTTGTAATTTTTTTCTTTTTTTACCATTTCTTTCTAAATTTAACCAAAATTAAAATTCTCTTTGAATTTGGCTTTTATTCGGATTAAGTCAAAATTCAAAATTTTTAAAATTTACAAAACAGTTATTTTTACTCCATTTCAGACAGTTTTCGTAAAACCACCCACATATCAATGAACTGTTTTTGCTTTATTACGATTTTCAACATTATCAAAATCAAATAAAAAGAAGAAGAAAAATATAATTACCTATACCCTTTAATTGAAATATAACATTTTTCCTAAATTGAATACAAAAAAAGATATCATCACAATATTCCAAATTTTAATCATATTTAACAAAAACAACAACAAAAATAATTATTCTCATGAACTGAATATTCAAAACACATATAAAGAGTGCTTTTTTTAAAGTGATATAACTGTAAACTTAAACAAAACACATTTATGTATTTTGTAATTAGATTACATTTTGTCATACTACGAGTACAAGCTTCAATAAATCGTATTTGATTAAACCAATTTTAGAATCCCTCCCCCTAGTAAATGAAAACTCTAGACAAGTGATGATGGCTTCCACAGCGTGAATTTTTGTTGGTTATCCAAACTCATCCAAAACTATATTACCTCATATATCATCATAGAAAATAACACAATTGCGTTAATTGGCCCGATCTTGAGGCCAATTCCCTAGACCATTTCTTGGAATAATAATTCCATGAGTCAAATACCTTTCAGAAACTTTATTATTCGGGTCACTATATGCCACGTAGCACCATCGTGCTTAAAACAAAAGCCTTTCAAGCTATCGTCAATTTCATGCTAATTTGGAAACAAATACTTATTTATTAGATTTTCTAAAAACTTGTTTTCCAGCGTTAAAGTAAAATTCTGGTATAACAGTGAAAATAGTCGAATATTTTCCTTTTAGTTTTACTGATATGCTTATCATACAGATACGCTTATTTCGTCTACTTCAAGTCTACTACAAGTAGTAGATGAAAATCGCGTATCTGTGTGGTAAGCATATTAGTAAAATTAGAAGGAAAATATTCGAGTATTTACACTGTTATTTATTAGAAATCTATAGAAATCACCATTGACAATAACATACCTTTCGGTCTCATTTTTAATGAGGAAAGAATTAATTATATTTCTAGCACGTGATAGCTCACAACCAAACAGTACTTTTTCAAGATGTAATGAGACCCATTTCATATTCTCATATTTAACTATGAATGAGCTTCAATGCTGAACAACGTTTTTCAGTAAAATAATAGAGAAGTTTACAATTGCATATGAGTCCATTCACGAAATAAATGAAGCAAACAATTGTCTAGCTGTTTCAGAATTAAAACCTTTTGGATCTTATAACTACAATTGTAAGTAAAATTTTTAATTTTTTTGAAGGGCGATGAATAGACAAGTTCTGATCATCTTGAAGATTTTCGTTTAAAGCTTTAACATTTTCTTTGTATGTGCAGTTCTTCATATCGCTGTTGTTCTTGCATTGGCTAAACTATATTTTGTTTCAATTTATAAAAACCTCCATGAATAAGTTTTTTTTTTTTGCTTTTGTGAGTTCGGTGTTAACGCAACCCTGTCACATCTATTGTGTTCCCTTGTTTAATTTCTTAAAATTGGAGGTATGTTCTTTATGCGGTGCGTGCGGCAAATGACAGCTGTTTCGATCGAAAGTTCTATCACTCCAAAAAAGGACCCTTTATAATATTAGATATTAGGAAAAAATAAAAAAAAAATAAACTTAACTAGACAATAACAATCCACTATCAAAAAAGTACATTAAAAACATTGAAAATATATACAACAAACTCATCATGAAATAAATCCTGTTATTGTCATTTTCTTTTTTGCAATATCCTACTTTACAACACAATCATTATCCTGTAATTCTATATACCTTACTTTTTTTATGTATTTTTTCATTTCTATTTATTGACATTTAAGTTCAAATGAACTCATAAATGTTTCCATATAATCATATATTGTATATGTATATAAAAACCACAATTATTTACTATGACATATTCCGCCGTATAGCTTGTTACTGTGATATGTCGTACAATTCAACACAACCACAATTACATACAAACTAATTGTAAACATTTTTACTTTACTTCCATTTCAAAATTGATCTCAATTACATGTTCTTTCCTAAATAAAAGAAAAAATAAAAAACAAAAACTTTTCTTAAAACTCAAAATTTATTAAATATATCACAATCATGATATATTTTTTTATAGCATGCAATGTAGATTTTTAGTAGTCTATCTATCACTAAAGACATTATTTCTCAACAATTGAAATCTCTTTAATTTTTGTATTTCTAATAATTACAATGGATTCTTTTCACTACTCTATTTGTTTTTTCTCTCTCTATCTCTTGGGGTCTATCACTCTGTCTCTCTTTCTCTTCATAATCGTATATGAACGATCCAACATTAAAAGAAAGAAACAAGGATTTTATCTGTTTTGTCTTTTTGTTTTTGATTGTGATAGCCATGGGGAATATCCTGTTTTGGAATTAGTATCTAGGGGGTCTATATATATATATATATATATATATATATTTATATATGCACATGATATTTTGTAATATATTTAATTCAAAATAACAACAACAACTAAAAGAATGAATATAAAGTAAATTGAAAAAACAAACTCCCAAAAGAACAAAGTTTAGAAAAAGATTTAGTCAATCATATTGTAAAGTGACCAGCTACTTAGAAAAATATTCTCGATTCCAAAAATTAATTAAAGAAATATAAAACTTTTAAAATATAATTTTACCGAAACAGAACCAGCTGCCTAAAAAGTAAAAAATAAAAATGATGGAGGATATTGAGTACCTAGAACTAGAACTGTTATAAGATAAATGAAACTTGCTGGAATATTGTTAATGGAACTTTAGTATTTTTGAAATAGGAACAATAACAAAATCGTAAATACTTCGCAACATTGTTCTTTTAATGCTCGTGAATTTGTAAGCCCGTGACTCTTTTATGCTATATAATTTATTAAAATATTTCTTCTTGTTATTTGTTAGTTTGATTTTTACATCTACAAACAGTCGTACCATAAATATATATATTTTCTACATGCAATCATCAATTATTTTTTTTTTTTGTTTTTGTTGCAACAAAGTAACTCTATGTTGCTTTTAATACCAAAAATTAAACGGCCAAAAATACAAATCTATGAAAAAATAAATAATTAAATAGACACGGACAAGTTTGAAGTACACATTTAAAAAGTATTATAATAATTACTTATGTCTCTATTCGGTGAAGTTATTGATTAACTGTTTTTTCTATAGTATAAAACAATAGCATTTTTATACAAATATATTAACTTCAAATTAAGATAACACCAAACCCATTACGTTTAGAAATGTATTTGTCTGGAATTGTTACAGGAATCGGTTTGTTTATATTGTTGCATTTTGTATAATTTAACTTAATATTATCAGTCATCCGACATCTGTTATCCGCCATCCGCCATCCGCCATCTGCCATCCTTCATCCGTCATCTGTCATTTGTCATTTGTCATTTGTCATTTGTCATTTGTCATTTGTCATTTGTCATTTGTCATTTGTCATTTGTCATTTGTCATTTGTCATTTGTCATTTGTCATTTGTCATTTGTCATTTGCCATCTGTCATCTGTCATCTGTCATCTGAGCTCCAACTTTTAGCTTTATATCCGTTCTGAAGGCTTTTATAGAGCTCTTATAACAACAAAAGTGTCACTCATAGAGCTAATTAAATTTTTAATTTCAGCTCTATAAAAGTATCTTGCGGTCCATTTTTAGAGCACTCTCTCTCTCTTTCTGTAAACATTAAAATAAATTAGTTTTAGGAGCGTGGATAAGTACTTATTGTTTTATTATTTTTATTGTGGTACGCTATATAATCTCTTCTCATTTCTTAGACAGTTGAAAATCTGGTTATTTCAGTTCGATCACTCTCAAATTGAATCACTATTGATGGTGGAAATTTGTATTAAATAAGTGTTTTGTGTATGTATTATGATTAAATGTGGTTTTCACTTCATACTTCAATTATATTATATGTATTGTTTAGTTTTGCTTGAACTTATAGTATACTTGTAAATTTTTTACATTAATATTAAGCTCTTCATACATCTTTTATTTTATATTTCTTTTTTTCTTTACATTTGTTGTTACATTTTTACACTCTTTTGAATTTTATTTTCTTTTAATTATTTTGACTAATCTTAATTTGTAATTACTCTTGAACTAGTCTTACCCCGCTAAAACATTTATATTTATATTTATATTTTCAACACGTATTCTTTTGGCTACACTCAAAAGACACCAAGCAGGTTTTCGCAGTGGCCATTCGTGTGTGGATCACATCAACATATTACGAATAATTCTTGAACAATCCACTGAATTTAAAGCACCGCTGAATCTCATGTTTGTAGACTTTGAGAAAGCCTTTGATAGAGTAAACCGAGAGTATATTTGGGAATCGCTTAGTAGGAGAGGCATTCCAGAAAAAATTATAGCTATAATTAAGGAATCCTACAAAGATGCAAGTCGCGTTTTACATCGAGGACAGCTGACAAATTGCTTCGAGGTGTGTCAGGGAGTAAGGCAGGGCTGTATTTTATCACCCACATTGTTTTTACTAGTAATGGATGACATAATGACTACTACTGTGGGTGTAAACGAGAGCAACGGTATCCAGTGGCGTCGTTTCGAATGTATCAGCTACTTAGATTACGCCGACGATGTGTGTTTATTGTCACATACGAATGGAGGTTTGAACGATATGTGCCAAAAGCTGTATGACACTGGAAAAAATGCGAGCCTAAAAGTCAATTCAGCTAAAACTAAAATCATGCGCACAACTCACACATCACAACACCCGATCCTCCATGAAGAAATGCGAATCGAAGAGGTGACTACGTTCAATTACTTGGGCAGCATCGTGTCATCAGATGGAGGTGCCGATTTCGATATTGAAGCCCGCATCAGTAAAGCCCGTACTGCTTTCGGGATGCTTTCTAAAATATGCTTATAAAAGCAACCTATCTTTGCGCACAAAAATAAGAATATTCAACGCAAGTATAAAATCTGTTCTCCTGTACGCTTGCGAAACATGGAAAGTTTCAGTAAACATCACCAGGAAACTTCAAGCGTACATCAATAGCCATTTCCAACAGAACGCTGTGGCAAAAAACGAAACAAACACAAATAGACGGGGAAATCCGACAGAGGAAATGGCGTTGGATCGGGCATACTTTGAGGAAACCTGACAACAACATCGCGAAACAATGTTTCGAATGGAATCCTCAGGGTACACGTCGCGTCGGAAGGCCGAGAAAAACGTGGAGAACAACTGTCTTAGCCGAAGCAAGTACCCAGCAAAGAACGTGGCCACAATTGAAGAGATTAGCCGCAGATAGGAGCCGTTGGAAAGAATTTACTTCCGCCCTATGCCCCACGGATGGGGTTGCAGGACAATGATGATGATGAATGATCCTAACTTATTTTCTTACATATATAAAGTTTTGTTATTTTTACTAAATTATTTCTTATTGAATTATTTATATTATTATTTGTTCCTATTAATTATACGATTATACTAATAAACTATATTATAGTTTTTTTTTTAATTTTGTTAATTTTATTGAATTTATTATATCAGTTTATTGAATTGTATCAGTTTATTGAATTTATTATATCAGAGAAGATTGTTGTATGCAAAATTTGCATCCTTCTATGTTAGACTTACCAATCTTGAATAAATTTTTGTTAAATGTCAATTATGCAACATGATTTTAAACCAAAATCCCGTTATATATATTTTAGACAAAAATCTCATTATAAATAAATTTATCCCGTTAACTAAAAAACAGATGGTCAATTTACATAATACATACAAAGAGAGAAGAAAAACAAGTTAAAGACAGCAACAAAGAAAAAAACAAAAAATGTTTTTCCAATGTAAGCGTCAGTGAAAATCAGTGAATCAATGGAAATAAAGTGATTTTATATTTTTCTTATAAAAACTCTTTCCAAACATTTGTTTTTTATTGACTGCCATTACGATTCCTTTACTATATTTATTGTATTTTTGTTTTGTTTTTTCTTTTTTTCTTTTGCTTGTTTTTGATTTGTTTTGTTTTTTATCTTTGTGTGAAAGAAGAGAATTAAAAATTCTTTGTAGATATTTAATTGCTTAGTTCTCAAGTCCGTTTGAATTATGTTATCACTTGGTAAATTGGATTGAATAAACGATGTTCATATATATTTCAAATTATAATGTTACCCGTTAGCCGTAAGGAAAATAGTTTTGATCTCCAGATATTTTGTTTTCTTATATATATAAATGTCAATTATTAATAAATAGAAAATAAATATTCTTAATAATTTATTTTTCTACTGCAATTGGCCGATTTTAATCAATTTTAAATTGTGCTCGTAAGTTTATAGTCTTAGATAATATCAGTTCAAAAATTGGATGTCTAGTGGACTAGTAATAATAATATTTAAATATAAATCTGAATGAACAAAAACTGGACCAAGTAAGCCTTCATAAAGCAAGCACTTCAATATCCTGGGCATCCAATGAAATAAGAAAAATATATTATAGAATGACAATATATTTGGCATTGCCAAAAAAAAAGCGCACGATTTTTGAACATTTTAATTCGCTGTAAAACATTTTTAATCATAAATATCTATAAATCTACAATATGACCTAAATTGAAATACAATTCATATATTTAGACCGGTGTATCACTAATCGCGTTACATTTTCATAATAAACTGCAAAAACGTACAACTCGTCTTATCAACAACCTAATGTTATGACTTTATCCTACAACAAGAAAATCGCTGTATTGTTGGAATGCTTCTCTATTATATACATATATCATAGAAGAAGATACAACTTAAAATTGTCCGCCAAGGAGCAATAAAGGTATTAAATGCGCACCCCTACATAGTGAAAATTCCTACCTAGCTCAAAGCATGGTTATGGAAATTTATTTACTTAATTATTCTGCTGTCTAAAGGAGGTTACAACAGCTCATATAGAGTTTATATTAAGAATTTAATTATTATTTAAAAAGACCTACAATTTTTTAAAAAAATTAACCCTAAGTAAAATAAAAATCAAAAATCAAAACTGAGCAATTAAAAATATCCAGCATTGTAAAGCAAAAATTAGTAATATTAAAGTGAAAAAAAAGTAAATTACATTATGTAGCTTGAAAAATATCTATTTCTCTTAACATTTATGTATTAATTCAAGGTAGACTTAAGATATTCGTCTATGCTGGGCGCGGAATCACATATAGTAAGTGACTGCAAAAGAGATGAACATGCTAAAAATGTACCAGTCTTAAACAACTTTCCGAAAAGAGCGGTCTGTGAACAACTTTAGTTATTAATTATTTACTAATTCACAAAGAAACAATCTGAACTTGCAATATAGACAAACATATATGGCTCATACTGAACCATAAACGAACTCCTAACGTACTATTAGTAGCAAACTTAGATATCAGTGCTGTGTATATAGGGTATATCACAGGACAGACACTATCTTATATGCAAACATGTCAAAAAACTGGGGCTCCACTCAAATGGTTTCTACAGAACCTGCATAGATGAAGAAAAAAATTTCCTTTCCACTTGGACCGCAATGGCTCAAAAAAGAAAAATCTAAGATACTACTTTCTTCCTGGATGATCCTGTAGGTATGAAAATTATGTGCCTCTATCGTTTCCTTTTAGCTTACTGGAATCTGCCAAAGAGCTCAAACCATGATGGATTAAATTTACGGTCCTGGTCCATGAGCAGAACATGTACTTTAATTATTATAAATTATATATGTATTATTCTTTGTTTTGTTGCTAATTATGTTAAATACTTATGTAGAGCTAATCAAGATGTAATATTTTGGTGTATTATATGAGTATTGGAGTATGATTCATGTATGATTCATTTGTAGTAAAATTTTCTCGAATGAGGAACCATATTCTAATGAAAATATGTCTACAATGAAAAAAATTACCCATTTATAGCCTTCAATAGTTCAAGAAAATTATTAATTAAATTCATTCGAAACTGACCCAACTTAACATTGAGGCTTTCCCCAACCCTCCACTAGTTCAAGCTATGCATTTGTATGTAAAAATATTGTAGTATTGTTCAAAACTTGATGTTTTGTTATATAACAGGACGTAAAACAATTTGAAGACTCAAACTGAAAAGAAAATCACTATTAAATTGTATCCATTAGGAAGAGAGAAAATAAATAAATAATTAAATAAATGTACATGGATCGAAAACTTGCAAGTTAATCAGCAATATGAATTGCTCATTACAAATTAATCACTTTATTTATTTTTATATTACTCTCACGTAAAAAAAAAGCAAAAAATGTAATTTCTTCTAAATATTTAAATGACCATTAGTCCTTCAAAATTTTCCTTTTATTCCATTAAACGTACAACACTATCCATTGTCTCAAAATTTGAATATTTAAAATTGAAAATGTAGGCAAAATTATTTAGAGCATAAAAGTTTCTTTTAACTAATGGAGACATAAATTTTACAAAGTCACGACATATAATGTACTTCAACACTAACATTACCTACTTGTTGAAATTTAAGTACAATAATAAAACATGTCCTTATTTTCATATTTCAAAATAAAATAATTCAGTCCTCTAAATCTAGTGGGTAGAACTCATTTTTCCTCTTTTTTTTATACAAATTGATGAAACCTACATAATATGTAGGTAAACATATATATAAATATAGAAGAAGATAACCTATTTTTCTTTGAATCTGAATTTTCTTTTTTAAAAAATATAATTTTCATCTTATATATTAACTGAAGTGAAAACTTAACTCTCAATTCTTTGAAAATATTAAAAGAAAATGAGTTCTTCTACTTTAACCAGCCGAGAAGGAAATAGATTAATTCTACTTTGTGTGAAATGAAAAAAAAAATTTTGTTATATGAGAGAAAATCTTTACCTTACAAAAGTTTTTCAAATTAAAAATTTTGTTTTCTTTCAGATATTTTATTTTTGTTTTTATTGTTTTTAAAATTAACATGAGGGGAAAATTTTCTGGAGCATTTTAATTTTACATTTAGAATTATGTGTATGAAAAAAGAAAAGTGTTAAAGAAAAGTCTAGAATTAATTTTTTAAGAAATTAGAATAAAGAAAATAATTAAATAAATTAATAGAACTAGATATTTAAACATTTATGTATATATACAGGGTGGTCCGGTTTAGAGCAAAAAGTTTTTAAGGGGTGATTCCTTGGAGTATTTTAGAAAAAAAATTGTTCTAGAAGAGGGGTCTATCTTTAAATTTACCTGGGCTACAGAGGGTTAAAAAAATCGGATTAGAAAAATTATGTCTAAAGAATATCAACTACAGCTCAGAAGAAATTGAAACAAGAGCAACATCTTCTTATTTCCGCCCCCAGTTAACGATTCAATGTCAAGAAAGAGGTTGGATATCCTTACTAGAATTATTTCTGTCCCCAGTTAATGATTTAATATTAAGAAAGACGTTTGATATCGTTACTAGGATTATTTCCGTCCCCAGCTATTGATCCAATATTAAGAAAGAGATTCGATATCGTTACTAGAATTATTTCAGTACCCAATTGATGATTCAATGTCAAGAAAGACATTCTATAGCGTTACTAGAATTATTTCTGTCTTAAGTTAATGGTCCTATATTAAGAAAGACGTTCAATATCGTTACTAGAAATATTTTTTAGAATTTGAATTTATTTATTTCGTATACAATAGCCTTTCAAAATTATAAGTAGACATATTGACACATGACGTAAATAAAGATTATATAAATATAAGGTATTACATATAAGTTCAAGCATTCAAACCTATAGGATACAAAATTTGCTGGAACTAATAAGTTTAAAAAATCAGAAATTAGTTAATTAGAGTCAATAGTTGCGTTCATTCACACATTATTGGGTTTCTGATTATATCAGCATGGAGGCAAGCAATATGGCGAATGGATTCGCTAGAAATGAGATTGATTTAACATTAGCTTAGTAGATACAATCGTTCGTATAACAATTAACGTAATTCATGTTAAGCAATTAAGAGGACAATTGTGACAGCATCAAATGAATTGTTTGAAGCTGATGAAAAAACATATTTACAAAATGCAGAAAATATAAAATTGAAAATCTATTAAATAAATTGTGATACCTTTAAAATATTTTTTTTATAGAAATTTCCCTTTTTAAGTTTTTTCGGTTGATGGTAACTATAGGAAGTTGTTGAAAAGATACACATTTTTTATAACTTATCACTTTACTTTCAACCGTAAATAAAATAGACAAAGTTTTTGCTTCATATTGAACAATTTTGCTACATCGTTACTAATAAAAGTGGAACTGTCATTGTCTATATTCTGATTCTGGATTCCGAAATAAACTGATCAAGATCTAAAAAAATGTATGTTATGTAATATTTTCTACCGATAGACGACTTGCATCATTCAATTAAATCGAAAAACATTTCAATAATAATAATAATAATAATTGCAATAATAACAATAAGAAATTAAATAATTAACGACTCTCCGATTTCGTTAAAAATTTATATCCTTTATACTCATTTATATATAAAATTAACTTTTATTTTGTTTTTTTAAATAAAAATTACATGTTTTGTTAAGTGTAATGTAAGTATGAAAGTGCTAAAGTATGTAAACAGTTTAAAAGTTTTTAAAGTAGCTCTAACTACATAATATACAAGTATGTTTATTATTATTGTATTTTTATTGGAAATTTAATATAACTTTTACCATTAAAATAAGCTCATAATTATTATCCTTTTGTTTAACTAAACAAATACATACGCGTATGTATATACAGTGGGATCTAGAAATTGTTTATCAAAATAAAAAATTTTTAAAAATTCTCTTTTATCTCTTCATTACTTTTTTATTTAATTTGTGTATTTTATTTATTTTCATGGGTATGCAATCTTAATTTGTTTGAAAATGGTAAGATTCATGTACATGGATATTATTTGTAATATGTACACTAAAGCATCTTGTTAAAAAAAAATTATAAAAATAAATTTACATTTAACTATCGACTATATCGAGGTTATATATGTATATAATATATACATACTATGTACATACATACATAATACATATATATATATATATATCAAAATGCAGATTATTTCATTCATGGTATTTCATTCTTTCAACACCACTCGAGCTCAACCATCAGTAAGCTCATCTCTGTTAAAAATTGCCTAGAGATGTCTTAACTATCCTTAGAAACTATTTTTCAAAATATATCGTACAAATTTCAAAAATTTAGAAAACTGAAAACAGATTTTTTTTATGAACTCACATACCTTGCAAAATTTGTTTAGTATCAATTAATTATCACCTAATCATATTTTTTTAGATTTTAAATTAATTTAGAATATTTTAGTATTATATTCTTATCAAAAAAGCCATTAAAATCATACATAATTACCCTACATTGCACCCCACTCATAGGCTCTATTCACGAAAATATATCAGTTTCAATAAAATATGTCAGCAAGAACTATACATGGTTGCATTCAAGATAATAAATAACAAAATAAAGCATAATTTCATTTTAAATAGGAATATTGACATACACAATCACAATGCACGCAACAAAACAAAATAAAATAATATAAAATAATTCTAATAATCTTAAAATCTATAACGAGTTACCAAATGAAATCAAAAATATTGAAAACTCATTACTCATTACTACTTACTCATTAACTTAACATTATTTTTTGTAAACATGTTATAAGAATTTTACAAGTATGATATTATGCTGTAAGATTCATAACTATAAGACCAGACAGCGAAAGCTTAGGTCACCGAATCTTCATATCAATCTGAAATTATATAAATTATATAAAAATAAAAAAAAAAAATTGAGAATTATGCATAGTCTATAAGTATAAGCATCAATGTATTATTATAAATTAAATCAGAAATATATGAACTAAAAAAGAAAAAAAAATCAAATCATTAAACAAACATACTATCTTTATTTATATTATTTAAAAACAACCCAAGTTAAAATACTCCTACTTTTTAAATATATTTATTATAAAACTTATTCTAACATGATGTCGGTCATTCTATAAATCAACAATACAAGTAATTTTTTTATTTTTACTTTGAACACTTGAGTATTAATTAGTTTTTTTATCATAGCAGACACTTTTTAATCATTTAAATGGGATTTGCATTGCGTTTGCAGGGATTGCAATACGAGTAAATATAAATTTCTCGATTCAAATTTACAAGAGTTGAAACAAAAAATTTGCAAATAGCAAAGATGGCTGATGGCTGATAAAAGTTTTCAAATCACCTAAAATCACCTAGATTCTAGTTAGATATAAAGATTTTTCCATATTTTCGTAACACATTAATGATGCATAAGTCTACCAACGAAAGTAAACATATATGTTTATACTGTCTTTGGTTGGGCTTTCGATATTATTTAATAAGTTGACCGCACTGATATGATAGATAATATAATCATTTAAAATTATTTTAACTTACTCTCTAAAATTTATATTGACTAAATAATTTTAACACAGACTGTATAATGAGCACGAGTTTATTTACATAACGCGTCTCATATAACATTTAAAACGATTAATGACAAGGGAGGGAATTCAAATTTGTTATAAAGTAGAAATATTATGAACTATTTTATAATAGCATATAAATTGTATAGTGTAAAAAAATAAATTTTAAAAGAAAAACTGAGCTTGAAGAATAAAAGTTAGGATTAATTTCTCAGAAAAGAATAGTTATTAGAATAATTAATACCTTTCATAAGATCTAAACTAATTATCAAATTAGTAACAACTAGTAACAAATAAGCAAACTTGGATCAGTAGAAGATAAAAATAACATAAAAGAAATGAATGGTAAAACAAGTATCATGCCAAGGTTGTTGTAATATAAGAAGAAGCAAATTAGCAAGAAAAAGAGGTGTTAGGGGAGGGAGTAGTTTTAAGACGACAATAATTACAAAGATATGTAAGTGAAGAAAATCATGAAACTGTTAAAAACCAGCTTATTGAAGCCAACTAGGATAAATAATATTTTTTTGATTAATATTTTGATTAATATTTTGATTTCTTATATAATTTTTGATTAAATAGTTAGTCCTAGGTTTTGATGAAACAAAGACTTTATTATTATATACAATAAAAGAGGTAAATATAATGATGAAAATGTAAATGGTAAAAATAAGAAAATGAGACACTTAAGAATATTTGGTAATTCCGACCAGGGAACAGGTGTTTAATAGGTTGAAAAATGATTTAGAAATGGAAACACCGATATTTAAATTAATATAAAAATTTTTTAAATTAGTATTTTTTTTTTTTTTTATATTATAGCCAAAACTTAGGTTTTTTAACCTTTTAGCACTTGTGTACCACCGTTGACCATTTGAAAAAGGAAAGGATAGTTAAACGAAAGGAAAGAAAAAGGAAGAAGAAAAGTTTTGTGGGAAAGAGCGAACAATGTTGTTAATATTCGTCTTAAATCTCTGTAAATCATAAATAAAAAATCCTTCTCTCATTGGGAATGCTTCGATTGGGACGCGATTCTACAATCGAGATGTTCTTACTATAAAAGAATTTCCATAGCCGGACTTAAACCATCTCGGAATTTCCACTGTGAAAGGGTGTGCACTTGATGCCTCTCGTGTTATGCGACAGAATTGCTTGAGAGGAGGAAGAAGTGACTTTAGTTCCTCGGAACAAGTGCCAACACCAAGTAGATATCTATAAAATAGAGAAAGTGCTCCAACAATACGACGATGACCAAGTGGTATAAGGGATGAGGTCACGTTTATGTCGCCTATAAGACGAATGGCGCGGTTTTGAACTTTGTCCAAAAAATTTAAAGCAGTTTTTGGTGCACCTGCCCATAAATGTGAGTTATACTCGAGCTTGGGTCGTATATATGCTTTATAAATTTTTAAGAGGTCTCGAGATGAAAAATAAGCTTTGCAGTGACTTAAAAAGCCCAAACATTTAGCGGCGCTTTTCGCAATATCGAAAATATGCTCATTCCAGTGCATATTTTGATTCACTCGCATCCCGAGAATGTTCAAGTCTTTGAGTCGCTGAATAACTTCATTTTGAAGCCGGAGAATTGGTTCGAATGTTGTTAGCTTGTTACTAACAAGACAGCTTTGAGTTTTTGAAGTGTTAAACTCGACTCTGTTTGCTCTACCCCAGTCGAAAGTTTTGGCTAGGTCGTGATTGAGTTCACCAGCCATCATTGTTCTTTTGGAGTTGACTGCTGAAGCTGTAGCATTATTTGTTTTAAGAAAATCATATGATGCTACTAGAGTGCTGTCATCAGCAAAACTATGGATTGGATTGAAAGTTAATTTGAGAAGGTCATTAATGAAAATGAGAAATAGGGTGGGTGAAAGGACGGAACCTTGTGGAACACCAGCATTGATTTGAAGTTGGTCGGAAAAACTACCGTCAACTGAAACTATGATAGATCGGTTTAAGGGAAAGCTTTCAATCCATTTAGAAAAGGTTGGACCGAGGCCCACAGCATTGCATTTTGCTATAAGAGCAGAATGCCAGACTCGATCAAAAGCCTTAGATATATCCAGAGCTACAACAGCAGCTTCACCAGATTGATGAAGACTGGTGTTAAGCTTTTCGCAGAGGCATGTCATGAGATCACCGGTGGAACGCTGAGCTCGAAAGCCGTATTGACTATCATGAATTATACCTCTACTATCAAGATATTTCTTCAACTTTTGATTGATTAAGATTTCCATCGTTTTGGAAAAATGGAAGTAATAGCTATGGGCCTATAGTTCGAAGGATTGCTTTTGTCACCTTTTTTAGGAATAGGATAAACTTGGGCAACTTTCCAATGGGACGGGTAAGTTCCTGAAGAAAAGGACAAATAGAATAAGTTGCGCAGAGGTTTAGAAATGGCGAAGGCAATGTGTCGGAGCACAATCGCAGGTATACCATCGGGACCGGTAGATTTTTTTATATCAAGATTCTTCAAGACTTTTACTACAGCTCTTGTTATGAAGTATATCCTTCCAAGCGAAGAATTAACAACAGGGATTGTTGGCGGATTTTGGGCTGTATTAGGAAGTGTGGAATTGGCTGCAAATAATTTTGCAAAAAGGTTAGCTTTTCCAACAGAATCTGATATAATTGTACTATTATAAATCATAGGTGGAAATGAAGATTTGCAAAAATTTTGCCCAACGCTTTTAGCAAACGTCCAGAAGGACCTGCTGTTGTTAGGGAGATTAAAGATTTCTCGTCTCAACCTTTGGTTGTGCAGGAATTTTTGTTGATTGATAATTTATTTACATTTATTCCTAACCACTTTATAACTCTCATATGTGTTGACAGTATAACTGAAATATATATTTATAAGAATATATATGTTTTTAGAGTGATAGAACTTTAAATTGAAATAAAACACATTTAAATTAAGATTGAAGACACATTTTTTTTTTATTTGAAAGATAATTTTATGCATTTAGGTTTTTTGAAACAATTTAGGTTTCTATTTTTTAAATTAAATAAAGAGTCTTCCTATATTTTTCTCTTAAGTATGTAATTTTAAAAATTTAATGTAATTTTTTTTTTTATTGTTAAGCGAAAAATATGAAATGAAAATAAATAAAATAAAATAAAAATAAAATAAAATGTTTTTAAAGAAATATGGAACGATGATACCTCCAACGTGTAAACCACACCATACTGTGCATTTTTCAAGATGCAAAAACCTGCAGAATTTCTTGAGAATTGTTTTCGCTCCATTTACGGCAATTTTTCTTGTTTACGTAGTCGTTCAACCAAAAATGAGCTTCATCACTAAACACAATTGTTCGATAAAAAAGTGGATCTACTTGAAGCTGTTGCGGTCCTTCCCGGAAGTTGAAAATACCCACTAATCGATAGAGCATCCTCGATTTAGTTAATACATTTTTTTTAAATTTTAAAATAACGGCTCCTTCTTAAAAAACTAATACGCATGCTCTAGAACACTCGGTATATAACAAATAAAATATTTGATAAATGAAAATTGACTTGTGAGGTGATGGTTCAAAGAATCGTCTCCATGTAACAAAATTAATACTACGTTATATAAAATTTTCTTTTACAGCTAAGCAATTTTTTTTATTATTTCAAATCTAACAATAACAGATTTTGAGACTTGAAGTGTTTGCTGGTATTCAGCAGATCACTTATTAGTTGCTTTGGATGAAAATGTAATTCGGGATATCTTCTACTAATTTTTGGTTGCTGTTTCTTTAACGAGGCACATGGTTAAACATTTAGCTTAAAATTACTCATTACAACTATGTATAAGTGTATACATTATACGAATGTATAATATAATAACCAAAATGAGCTTCTAAAGTACATTAATAAAAAATACTGTCCTGTAGAGGAAATGAAAAAGTCATTGTCTACTTTAAATAAAGCTAGTATTTGCCCGCTCCTCGAAATTAAAGGAAGTTTCATAAAAAATGGTACCCAATTTCATTATGAATTAACAATATTATAATTTCATTAATAATTTAAATTTATTCTTGATGGTACTATTTTTTTTTTATTGATTTATCTTAGACAACAACCCTATTTGTGATATTTTTTATTACAGAAAAATGTAAACAAAGTAATTTCTTATTATGAGATTTTTCAGTTCATATAAGAATTTTAGAGGGATACGAAGTTTTTTTTAAAACTTTGAATTTAAAAAATCAATAATATATTATCAATAAATAATTAATTATTTAATTGGAATTTTAAAATTGGAAATATAATTTTTACTAATTGGAAAATAAGTGATTTGTGTTTCAAAAGTAAAATAAAGTTGAATAAATTGTTTCAATTAATTATGTAATTAAAATGTTGTATATGCAGTTATAGTAGTTTGTGGAAAGCAAAATTAGAATTTTTTATTGTTTTTACAAATTAAAAACGAAATGTCCATGCCTCAAATGCAAATTATAATTATAAGTTTTAAGTGAATAGTTTTAAGTGAAACAAAAAATTAATAATTAAGCATACTGACCTATTTCATATTTTTATTTACAAAAATCTTTGTCATAATAGAAATTAATAGAAAAAAAAATAAAAAATATTTAAAGTTAAAAAATTAATGTTTAAATTGATTTGTTGAGGAACACATCACAATGTTGGCATTATTACTATTACATCAAGACATCCTGAATTTTAAAATTCATCTTATTTAGGATGCCCTGATTACATAGCTATCTATAATTTACTTCTGAAAAATAAAATAAAACACTGGTTTATTTTCTTTTAACTTTATTAAATCAAAAAATAGATCAACACAAAGAAAAAAACGCAAAATGTAGGTGAAGAATAGAAAACAGCAAATAAACAATATTTATAATTTAAATATATATTTAAAAAGAATATATTATCCAGAAACGACACTTGGATGTGTGGATAAAATGTGGACACAATGTTGGCATTATTTCCTATTTTTTTATTTACTTTTTAAACACAAAATACTATTTTCCAATTTGTATATTCTTTGCACACATTTTTGCAAGTAATTTTTTTAAGTAAATCAATTAGATTTTTGAAATTTCAATTCAATTTTTGAATTAAAAGTTTTAAAAAAAACTTGGAATCCATCCAAAACTCTTATATGAACTGAAAAATCTCATAAGAAATTTCTTTGTAAACATTTTTCTGTAACCTCTTTGCACCATTTTTTAAAAAAAAAATACGATGTGTCATGCTTGCCTATTTAGGATGCCTTGATTCAATTGTTTCATTTGATTAAAATACATTTTGAAAGTACAAGCTTTACACTATGGAAGTGCTAATTATTTTAAAATAATTTTTTATGTTAGGTATATTGCTGAATTTTTTTTTCCATAAATTTATAACAAAAATACGATTTCTTTTTTTTTCCTTTCTTAACAACTTTTTATATTCTAGTATAATATCAAAAATACCAAATCGATATTAAATAATATTTTATTAAATTTAATTATCAAATTCTAATAGCTTTCAAGCCTTACTTAATTTACATTATCGTCATTATATAAATTTTTTTATATTCGTGTAACACATTAGATGATACATGTAGTCCAACCAAAGACAGTAAATTGGATTAGCTTTCATTAGAAATTGAAATAGTAAGTTTTGTTTAGTTTTCAAACAGTAGTAGAAAATTAGAAATAGATCCTTTTTAGAATATTAAATGTTAATTTAAATCTTAAGAACGTTAAGGGTTAATAACACTACTGTATTAATGATAAGGAACTAAATCTAATCAACAATTTTTTAAAAATCTATTAGATCACTTTTGCAACTAATATACACAACTATGAAAAGAAACGTAGATTAAAATAATAAAAAAAATTTTAATCGTAATTTTTTTTTGGTTTTCATTATTTTTAATGAAGTAATTTTGTTTTTTTTACTTTCTTTACATTTTTTTCTTTTTTTATTCTTTTTATAATAATAATTAAACTGATTTCCACTAAAAATGTTTGTATTATCATAATATATATATATTATCATATGTACACCAAAACTATCACGAATCTGAATGATCTAATCCTAATGAATCTAATATTTTATAGAAATATGATGTACACATATGAGGGGCTTAGAATCAAAGTGGCCTAACCCACATAAAATATTTATAGAGAAAAATGCATTTTTATTTTATTATTAATAGTTAATATTTTATTTTCATTTTCATTTTTTTTAAATTCTGAATGGTTCGGGTACCTGCAATACAACTCTCAGCACCTATTACAAAACTTTCAAGAACCAATAATACTGTGGAGCTGAAAATTTGTACTGTGGTACTGTCTCAAAAATAAACAAATATGTGTATTACCGTTTTTCAAAATTTTGACTGGTTCGAATAGCTGCCATATAACTCATAGCACCCGTCCAAAATATTTCAAAAACTCAAGATTACAGAATCTTACAGAACTGAAAATTAGTACTCATATACTCCCACGAAAATGAACAAATATACCTTTTAAAATTGTACCGAGTACTTGCCACACAACTCTGACCACTCAATTGGAATATTTCGTAAGCCGAAAAAGTTACCGACCTAAAAATTGGTACTCGAATACTCCATAAAAAATTAACAAACATTTCTTTTACTGTTTTCTAAAATTCTGAGTTTGTTCCGGCAACTCTCATACAACTCCTAACATCCATTAGGAATATTTAACAAACCAAAGGTGTTATAAAATTGAAATTTTTTTTCCCCTACGGAGGTGGCCCTAATATGTCAGAGCCGTCATGTAGGCTTTTAGCCCTTTATACCGTCCTCCACCCCTCAACTTAGTCGACCATTTTGATAAAGGCCAATAGGTTTGGGGGATTTATCCTGCAGAAGTTTTCTGAGGTTATGTAGGGCGTTTCCAACAGCCTGAGTCTCAGCCTTGAAAGAGCTAAGCACTCTCCTACAACGTGTGTGGAAGTTTCTTCCTCTTCCAGACAGTATCTACAGGTTGGGTCGTCACTTAGTGCGTCTACACATGTGTTTATTCATGTGGTTGTGACCAGTACGTATGCCCACCATCTATTAATGAAAAAACAGTAAATTAATTAACCACATTTTATAAATAATTAATATTGTATTTTAATATTAAATTTAAATTTCTTTTTTCAAAAAAATAATTAATTAAAAAAAACACATTGTATTCATATTTTAATTTGTTAAGAAAATAAAATGAAGTAAAAGAGTTAAAATTATATGTTACCAAACATTATTAAGACCAAAGCTTGTATATGGTGCACTAATATGGTACAACATAAGTGCGAGCTTAATGGAAACTCTCCGAAAATTTGAAAGAAAGTACATAAGAGTTTATACTAATATATATAGAAAGCCCAATTCCGAATACAAGCATTACTACTCTAATAAATACTTGTACAAGGAAGCAAATATAACTAGAATCGATAATTTTATTATAAAATTAATTCGAAGACATTATGGTAAGCACCTCGCTCACGGGCTTCATAGCTCCTGACCATTTTATCTATTTAGATAAAAACGGTTATATTAAAAACCGTAATCATGTCCCTCTATTATACCATTATAATCGACGGGCTACATTTAAAGCTACTGATTATAACCCGGGCAATATTAACGGAGAAAATTTAAAATTTGAAATGTCCATACCAGATAAGGACAAATTAATTAAAGCAAACTATTGGTGGTTGGAAAACTCTAATTATAATTAGCACATGGTATAATATGCATTATTTTTTTTTATTAGGTTAAGCAGTTTTAGTAAGATTAAGTTAGGCTAGGTTTTTAATAAATAACTATTGGTTTTTACTCCCTGCTTTTCCAATAATATAATTCAAGGTCAAAAAAACTTTGTAAAGTTTGTACATAATATAAAACCTTCCTGAAATTTTGCGTATAATTAACATAAAAACGATAAAATTGCTTAGATGTTAATAAAATTAGAAATAAATAACTGTTTTTGTAAATTTTTGTAGGCTAGACTAGTGTAAGAAAATAGTGGGAAAAATAAAATTTATATTTAAAAAAAAAAATAAAATAAATGAATTTGATTAAATTTATGTCTTTAAAAAATTATTTTAAATTAGGTATTTTGATTATTAGCGACCTTTGCTCTAGCAACATGGGCTGGTACATCTAGTTATTAATAATATAATGAAATTTACTGAGCGCATAATCTGGTAATAAATTCAATAAAATGAATCTATAATATTTATAAATATAGAAAAAAACTTTCTGTGTGTTCGTGTTATGCCAAAAAATCTCCCTCAAACAATTAAGGTGTTCATTCCTTAGTTCTGACAAAAGTATAAACGACCACAAAGTTACTAATTCTTTAAAACTGAAATAAAATAATCACTAAGAATTCAAATGCTAAAGATCTTAATGAATTAGTTATAATATATGACAAATAATTTTGGTAGGTAAAACTAGATAGCATCAAAAGACATTATAATGATCCATTTTTGAAAGTCTGATCAACGAACAAAACAAAGAAATCGAAAAAAAAACTTTAATTGATAATAAAGATAAAATTGTCTACATATTTCTGATTTTCATTCTTCAATCATCATTCATTCAAAGAGTTTGAAATTCTTTACATCAATCTCAATTTTAGTATTTTTTTTCTCAATTTAAAATATGTTGTTCTCCTAATCCTGGGCCTGTTTCATCAACATCCTCAATATAAATTTTTCTCCCATTTTTAAATTAAGTAAAGAAAATATATCGGTTATAAACAAACAAAAACCATATGTACATAATATGAATCCCTTTAATCTTTAAAATTTAACCTTAAGTTAAAACTGTATACGCAATTTAGTAATAAAATCAGTAAATAAGTATTAGGTAGAAAAAAAAAACAAATGAAACAAAAAACAAAAATAAATAAATTTCTAATTTCATCTTAAATTTTTTTTTTTTATTTTTCAAAATCAAGAAATTTTTATTATTCTTTGCTTGTTTTTCTGATGTGTTTTTTTTTTTTTAATTTTCCTTTCTTTCATTCTTAATAATAATATAATGTCATCCCATTTTCTTTTAAATATTTAACAAAAAAAAAAAAGAATAATAATAATTTTCTATGGATTTTTATTAAAAATATGGAAGAGCTAGGTACAAATATCCTGAAGGTACAAGGTTTTTATATTTGTTTTTATTACATTTTTTTTTTGTTTTTTCAAATATTTTATTGATATGCGTACATAATGTATATACTTATGTACTTATTTAATAAATATATGATCAAAAGTAATATTTAAAAACAAAATAAAAATTATTTTGAAATATGAACCTAAAGAAATACACTTAAAATATGATTCCTTTGGCATCCTTTAAATTTTCCTTAAAGTTATGAAATAAGACTTTTGATTTTTTTTTTTTTTAGTTTTAGTTTTTTTTTTTGAAATTGTTATTATATTAAAAATGAGAGCTTAAAATGTTTTAAACGATAATATTATGTATATCCTTTTACAGTCTCTTAGTCACCCACCAGTCTACAAAATGCAAGGACACAAGAGACAAAAGTCATGTATAAACATTAAACATACGTCTGTAAATATTATAGGCTTTCAATTCTAATTTTCTAATTTTTCCTCAAGAATTTCATAATTATAATTTCAAAATTAATTCAAAATTTTAATTCTTTAGATACCAAAAACAAAATATCAAAAGAGAAATCAAGTTTTAAATTTGGCTTCCTATAATAAGTTCGAACGACATAAATTCGATAAAATGATATACAAAATTTTCTGTCGAACCATTCATTTTTAGATTTAATAAACAAAATTTTCTGTCGAAATGTCATTTTTAGTTTTAATAATTTTATCGAATTTATGACATAATTAGACATAAGTCCGAAAAAAATTATTAAAATTAAAAACGATATATTATAACTACAATAATTTGTTTTCAAAGTTATGTCATATGTTTTCAGTTCGATAAATTATAAATGACCTAAGTTATACAAAGTTAGGCCAATTGTTAGGCCTACTACTCTTACATATCTGTATATATTTATTAATAGATTTTTATATATTTTAATTCAACAAATTTCTGGAAAACGTGGTGCCCTGAAATAAAGCCAAATGATATAAGAGTAAATTGGTTTTATTTCCTTTTCAAGAGCAACTAAAATCAAATTCCAATCTTTTTCATATTAATTTTATTACCTTCAAGGTGATTTTATTGCATATCAATTTTTTACTTTTTTTTTACTTCAGGTCATCGAAAAAGCTACTACTTTTCCTTTATCAAAAAAATTTATTATAAAAATTTTTTTAATCTCAAATTAACTTTAACTGTAGCAACTAAGGATAGATAGGTCCAGCAGCCGGTCACTTCCGCAAATAGGTGGAGCAGTGCTACCTGGTTTTGCGTTCTATACCCTTGCTTTTATATAATTTTTTACTAACAAAATATATCATACAAATATATATAAATATTAAGCATATAATATAACTGTTTTCTATTTGTACAATTAAAACTGCTTAAAACAGCTTTTCGATGCCATTGAAAATGTTCCATCTATCAAATATTTCAATTTGAATTTCAGTCAAAATTATTTTATTCTTTTATTTTTTTTTCAATTTTAATTATATCGAACTTATAAAGTACTACATAAGCTCCAGCAATTATTAAAACTAAAAATGACATAAGTTCGAAAAAAAATCTTGTCGAGCTTATGATGTTTTTTGTATCGAGCTTATGTCATTTTTAGTTTTAATAATTTTGTGGAACTTATGTTATACATCAGCAGGTCAGCAGCCTTTAAATTTATGATATTTCGTATTTTTATGTTCAGAGTTTGATTATATAAAAATATTATAATTTTCCAGGGAAAACGAAATTTTTAGCAAGAAATATAGCTGGGCTTGAAAAAAATGTTTAAGAGTAAAATGTGGTAGTGAATTTTTTATATGAAATTTGCTAAAACTGTACTCCTCTAATGTTAAATATTAGGCCCTTCTGAGGGAGATGTTATATCGGCGAAGGACGTAATGACCATATCTAAAGGAAATCTGGAATTGCTAGCTTTCCAAAAATATATATCTTTAGTGGCGCATCTTATCCTTTAAAGACCAAAAGGTCATTCGAAAGTATCCTTGCTGTTTTGATGTTTTTAATAATAACCGTTATATTTGTTGATCTATTAAATATATATATATTAAATATATAAAAATATATAATTTTGGAAAGTTAGAAACACCAGGTATCCTGGTATAGTCGTTAGGTACAACGTGGATGCAACATATTCCTCAGAAGAGCCAGAAATTTTTATGCACTTTAGGACAAATTTTTTATTGTCCTTTGCTAAGACACTGGGATTAGGATTTGCTTTAAATAATCTTTCATCAAACCGATATGGTAAAGCGGATTAAGCCTATATTCTACTCTCTGTTTTTTTTTAATTTTACATTTTCTAATTTTATTTAAAGGATTTGGATTCTTTGTAATTATATCTTTAGGACATTATATAAATCAGATAATTACTAGAATCATTAATGGACACCGCATCTTACTTAACTACGAATAGTACCAATTAATTGGCTTTTCTTAATAATTCTTTTACATGCTGATAACATCAGGCAACATGTGCTGATAATAGAAACATGAGGATTTCTGTATCCATTTTGAATCATATCTAAATTGAAAAAAGTACGGTAGAAATAAATGAATCATTTCACAAACGATTTTCATTATTATAAATAAATAATAAATAATAATAATAAAAGACTTTATTTCATCAAAACCAAAAGTAAATTTATACAGACTTGAATTAAAACTTTATAAAAAGAAAAAAAAATATCAAATATAGTAAAATAAAAATTTAAAACTATAAATTTTAATTTCAAAATGATACTTAGCCTAGTTAATTAAATGAAAAAGTTAGGCTCAATCTTCCATTCTTTTAAATAATAGATATTTAAAAGGAGACGTAGCGATATTAAATATTTTTTTGATTTTCATTTAGAATTTTCAAAATACATACAAAAATTTGAATTTATAAAACTCCCGCAACAACACCCTCGATTTAAATTTAATTTTTTTTTTTTAAATAAATTATTACATATGAGGTTGTTATTTAAGGTAAATCAATAAAAAACCATTATATAGTGTCTCCGATAAATTAAATCGACAGAACACAAATCATAATGAAACTGATTATAAAATTCATATCTCAAATCTTAAGGTCGTCATTATATTTAATCTGTAAATTGACATCTCATAAAAAATAATAATAACCACGTTTTTAGAAAAAATATAGCTTATAAAGTAATTTTAAATTCAAAACACAAAAATTATTTTTTCTTTTTAAATAAAGTTAAAAAAAAAATTTGCTTTCCTAAAATTTAAATAAAAAATATATGAATAAAAATAAGTTAAAATAAAAACAAACATTAACACAAAAGCCTTTTTAAAGGCTGCCAAATATATTTCTTTAAGTAAAATCCAAAAAACAAAATGAGTACGATTTTTTATTAAACTTCCTCAAATTTCGCGGAGGGTCGAAATTCTGGGGTATTTTACGCTAGACAATGTTTGCAACAATATACATTTTGAAAATTATACACAATTTCGTTATTAAAGATTTGTGCTTTACTTTGTAGTTCAGTTTTATAAATTAGGTTTGTACTTATAATAAGGTTTTATTTTTTTTTTCTAAGGCTATTATAGTTCTTTAATTTAAAAGCTTCACCATTATTACCTCGGAAACTGATTAAAAATTGTTTTTGTAACCGAATTTTGTACTTTTTTAACTAAATTAAAATTTTCCTTTGTAAAAATTCTGTTCAAAATTTTTTGTCATTGTCAGTTTCACAGAATTTTATTTCTCTTCCATTTGTGATTTATCATTTTTAAAATTCAACTTTTCAAAAACTCTGTCTCATTCCAATAAAAACTTTTTTAAAATATTTAAATTAAATTTATATGAAATTTTATTCAATTTATTAAAAATATTTAAAAAAAAAATATTTATTTTGTTCTAAAGGACTCAACTCTCTGCAGAAGAAAATTAAAAACTCTCCAATTTTCATATTAAAAAAAACTATACTGAAACTTATCTGAACAAGTTTTATATTCACTTTTGAAATAGAAAGAACTTATGTTATTCATTTCATTGGATCTTTTTATGAAGAAAAAGAAATAAATTTTAAAATATATTTTTTTGTTTTTTATTTATTACTGGTACAGTTTTAAAGTGTTCTACTCAAAAGTTTTCTTATTTCATAAATGGGAATAAAAGTTTTTCATCAAATTTGTTCACCAAAGTGACATGACTTTATTTTTGTCTTTCCGCTTTTTTTTGTTTTTTTTTTTGTTTTTGTTGTAAAACACGATATTTTATTCTCCAGAAGCTTGAGAATATTTTTCTCAGCTGAAACAGTTAAAACAAAAATAAAAATATTAACTTTTGGGTTTTAGATTCTACACGTACTATGTAGTTTAAAAATTCCTAATTAATCAGTCAGTATCCATAGTATATTCATAATGAAAAAAAGTAAGAATGTGAATGACTAAATAACTAAAAAATTATGAATTAAGTAGAAAAGCAAAAACAGAATAAATTTCTACTATTGTTTTTTAAAAATATAACAATTCAAGAAAAAAAGCAAATTCATTTAATCATGAAAGATCACTTCTACTGTAGATGGACCAATATGGTTGATAAGCCAATAGAACTTATAAATAAAAAAAATGATTACTTCCATTTTCTTTTAACAAGTATTGTCCTAGCTCATACTGCAAAAAATGTGATCTTAATTATTTTACTACCAATATTGTACAAACTAATATTTTTAATGAGACTCAAGCTAGTTATAGAAAGCCATGGCATATAATTTTTTTCTCTACGATTTTGACGAAAAGATTTTGTTTTATTTAATTTTTTTTCGACCTTTCTCATTACATTAGTTTTTTAATAGAAAATAATAACTAATAATTCACCAAGCGATTTTCTTAAGCTTTTAAACTATTAAATTACGAAAATTTTTACTATTTTAATTAAAAATTAATATTATTTAATTTTATATTTCCAGTTATTTCACATGAATTCATTATTACTTTTATGGCATAAACATATATGTACATACTAGTGAATCCCCTGTGCAATTGCACAGAAGTTGTTGCTTCAAACTCAATTTTATATAAAAAAAAATATTTGTTTTGGTATAATTGTAGTTGTTTTCTGAATCGCTTGATTATTGAATATATATATATAATGAAATTAAGGTATAATATTAACTATAATAGCTGGGGTGGCGAGTAGGTAGAGCGCTTGCCTTTCGATTTCCGACGAAGGCAAAAAATATTTTCTGGATTTTTCGAGCTGGTCCAATACCCTTTATCATGATAAATAGTTCAGAGTTTTGGTTATCACTAAAAATAAAATGAAACTATGCTATTATGAAGGCGAAGTACTCTACAATAGATATAGTTTTCCACATTTAAATTAGTCTATCCACAAAAGTTCTGCAGAAAAAGCTATTGTATGTGATACAATAGCTTTCCAAATCTCTGCGTAAAAGCAGTTAGGGTGTTCATCCCATAGACTTGGAATTATATAAAAACAAAAACCCCATGATTGAAAGCCGTAAAATATACAATTGTATATATTTATTATTACTGCTATTTTATTTTTGGTTTGTTGGTATTTAATTTTCAATGTTTGTTTTTTATTTTTGATTTTTTTAATGTGTAACTATTTTAAATGTTATATGTATTCACTAGCCTTTTGCATATTTTTATTTTTAGCTAAAATTTTTTAAACTTACTAAAAAATTTTAAGCTTGCTAAAATTTTAATACTTTAGTGGTGTAATTTACTATTCAATTATTCTTGCTTTTTTAATAACCAAGTCGTCATCTTGTGTATTATATATAAGATGTAGATATAGCTACTTAAAAAATGTTTTGCCTGTTAAGTGTTTAGCCTGCAAGAAAGACTATTTTTAACGCTGGAATAATGATAGAAGTTTTTAGTGGTTTCACATACGACATTCCTCCAAGCTTCACTCCCCTTTATTATTTATTTTACTGCTATCTGAAAAACAAAAAAATAAAAATGTCCCATACTATAAACACCTTAGCTGCATTTCAAGAGTCTTGACATAACAACATTGTTTACGGCCGCAAGATACTATCCACATTTTGATTGTTTTATTTTATTAAAATAAAACGAACTAATTCATTTTATTTTATCTTTAGTATTGCCTTCGCTTTATTAAATTTTTAATTTATTATCTCAAGAACCACAAAATATACTAGTAAAACTAATAAATACAAAAATAAAACGAAAAATTGTTGAAGCTACTAAAAAAACAACACTAAGCCTATTTCAATCTAGAAAAAGTTGTTAACATGCAGCTGGAGGAATATTTAGACAATTATAATTTAATAACAGAGAATCAATCAGGCTTTCGGAAAAAAACATAGCTGGATATTGAAAATAGTCGAATATTTTCCTTTTAATTTTACTGATATACTTATCATACAGATACGCGTATTTCGTCTACTACTCTACTTAACTTAGTAATATCGAATTGGAAGGTGGCGATTGATGATTTAAAAGCTATCATTGCCATTTTTATAGATCTTCATTGCGCATTTGAAATGGTGGATCGCGAAATTCTATTGAAAAAAATGGATAAATATGGTTTTCGTGATATAGAGTATAATGGTAATTGTGTAACCGGAAGCAACGAACAAAAATTCATTTCAGCAAACGAGCAGCTTCATTTCAGAATCAATGACAGTGTCAATTGGAATACCTCAACGGTCAATTTTAGGAGTATTACTCTTACTGATTTTTATAAACGACATGGAAAAGGCGGTCATTTTGTTAAAAATGTTTATGGTAGAAAATTCAGTAGATGAGTGTATCAACAAAATTAAACATGATTTGGACGCATTGAATAATTGATTTAATGCTAACAAATTGAAGCTGAATATAGAGAAAACTAAGTTATGGTAATAAATGGAGAAATTAGTTGTGACTTCGAAATTGAAGATACAAAATTAGAAATAGTTAAAGCAATTAAATACTTAGGGCTTATAATTGGTAGTAAACTGAATGTCAAAACTCACTTAGACTATATATGCAAAAAAAAAAAAAAAAAAACAGAATAAGAAATAAATTATCATTAACTAGTTCAATACAAATATACAATACAATATGATTAAACCATATTTCGAGTACTGTTCTACGCTAATTGCTTTTTCCACAAGTGAAATGCTGGGCAAGTTACAAAAACTGCAGAATAGAGGTATGCGAATTGTACTAAACTGTAGCAGGTATACATCAATTAATGCTCGACGCACTCAAGTGGCTGAATGTAAAACAGAGATTCAGATTTAACGTGTTACTTTACGTTCTTAAGATGAAATGTAAACTGCTTCCAAATTAGTTATGTGATACACTGATGCCCAAGATGTGCAACATTATTTTTTAAGAAATATTTTTAATTTTAGGTTAAGTTTTTTTAGAAGCGAAGGTGCAAAAAAACGATAATGTATAATGGCTTTAAGCTATTTAATGAGCTTCCTAGTGAAATAAAAATGAAGATAATATTAGAAAATTTAAGAATAAAATCTTAAATTATGTTAAAAGTAGTTAGTAAGTATAAAAAAAAAGTGAAAAAGAAAATGAATAAATTAAAGATAAAATTTTGAATTTACATCAATAGTTCATAGCAAATATTGTTTATAAACTTTTAAATTATTGTATTATATAAAAATTTTTTTTTATAATATGAACTTTATATTATGTTAAATGGTATTTCATACTAAATAAATACAATAAAAAAAAAATCTATTCTGTACAAGAGCCAGAGTCCTTAAACGAAACGATGTGATAAAGTTTATGTGGGTTAAGAAAGCCAAAGTCAAAGTGCTTGCTAGGCAAGGCGAAAAATATAAAATAATATATGTACGTCTTTTGATGGAAAGAAATTTAGAATACCAACACACAATAACTCTTAAAAACTTTACCTATTTTAACTCATCATAAAATGTCGCAATTTGAATTGTAATTTGCTATTTAATAATTATTAGTTCAACCTGCAGTTTTTAAGCAAAATCTGCAAGGTTATTCCTATAGATTGAAATGAAATAAATAAATAAATTTCAACCCATATTTCACATGTACTTACATCAAATTGAGGATATGAAATTCTAACTGAAATATAGGTAGTTTAAAACACACTGTCGTGAGGATATTAATTTTATGCTATAGAGTATAGACAACCTACAATCCACAATTCACTTAATTTTTTTTTTCTGAAATTTGGAATTGGAAGAAGAAAGTGATTTGGTCAATATCATCTTATTACAGACGTAGAGGACGTACAGCCATCTTTATTCGCCCCATCGGCCCCCCAATGGATCTATCATTGCTTTATTCACGACTCTCTCCAATATGAATTAAAAAATACATATTATAATAATTATATTGAATATTTTTATAAACAAACAATTTTTAAACACATCTGTAATATATATAGACCACCAGACAATAGTAAAAAGGCTCTGAATAAGGTTTTTCGAATATTATATATACATTTAAATTACTCAACAAAAACTATACATTAATCGGAGACGTTAATATAAAAATTGTTGTTTATAAAAATAATTAACACCTTAGACACAAAAGTATTGGATTATAAGAATAAGTTTTTCATTTGTGATGATTCTATTACTAGACAAGCTCCCGGAACCTGCATTGACCATATACTTGTAAACAAACTCAAAACAAAAATTAATACTGCTCATTTAGCTACTGATATTTCCGATCACCATTTATTGATTCTAGAAACAAATATAAACAAATTATTAAATAAAAAAATACTTATCTGAATCAACAAAACAAATCATTAGAAATCAGCTGTCATGTAACCGTATTAACATATATGTAAGTTCTGCCGAATTGGTTTGTAACAATGTCAGTCATCTTAACGTCAAGGATGAATAAAAAAGTAGTGACATCTTGCAGAAATATGACGTCTTATTACCATGTAGGCGCAGATAGAGTTTTTAAAAATAGTTTTCTATAGTAGGCCAATCCCCTACGTGTCGACAGTATTAACAGACTAAAAATGAAATTAGACATTACCTCGGAAATGTCAAGTGGAAACCCAGATATGCTTCCAAGAGAAGTAAGGAAAAAAAATATCAGTAGTAGAAAAATGCCTAAATAACTCTACTGTGATCAAATATTCAACAAAACCAGTCTAATTTAGTAAGCATTGAATCGATTATGAATGCATACAATTAATAAAAACAAAAAATGATTGGCATAAAAAACATATTCAAAACCATAATAATAACTGGCTAAATAAAATTATGACCCTTACACAAAAAGGTTCAAACAATATCTAAAGAATCCCTGTAAGACTTGGCGAGTAGTTAAATACATAAACGGACGGCATCGAAAAAAATAACAGTGAGCTTTTTAAAGCTCGTATAAAAGCTCGACATAATTACTAGATTCAATGGACACTAATATTGGATACAAATAGAATTTGATAAAGCATATTTTCCAAAGCAGATAACATATAAAAAATTAAATTTGTCAACATTATAAGCGAAGAGACGGTGAAACTAATAAATGAGCTGTTACATAGCTCTGGTGCAAACCAAATACCGACAACAATTATAAAATAGTGCTGCAACCAAATAGCTAAACCAATTGTGAAACTAATTAATGAAATTAATTTATTAAAAATTAAAAATCCATAATAAAACAGATATCTTAAACTTAGACCGACCTACTGAATTGCAATAGAACAATTCTAACACAACGAAATTATTTTTGACTCAATTCTAACGAAACAATTTATTTCTTCTTTTCATTTAAATCTTATATGTTCTGCCATTCATTAAAGTAACTACATTAAATTTATATGAAAACATTTTTAGACGTCATTTTTGGGTATTTAAAACATTTAAATAAATGTAAAAATTCATAAAATTTTATTTTAATTCGATAATTTTCATAAAATTTAAGTTTCTGATTATATTTTGCTTTTGAAAATGTCACAAAAAAAAATAAGCACTTTAAATGCATTTTTCCGGAAAAACTAAACAACTCAGAGCAATTTTCATAACCACTGATATGGAAATTTTTAATTTCTTAAAAACTACTGCAAAAAAAGATTTTCTAAATTAAATTTAATTTTTGGAAATTTTTTTATTTATTTTTCTATTTTAATTTTCTTGTTTCAATGAAATTCAAAAATTGTTTATAAATTTGTTAAAATCCTTTTAAATATCCTTTTTCGAATCCATTTTATGACCTTAAATGGAAAATTTTAATGAATTAATGAACATTGATTTATTGTCTTTAAGTTTCGTTAAATCAGTGATGAATACTTTACTTTTTTTTACAACACCATCATAAACAAAGTGTTCCTACTCCTTTATAGCTACAGAAGTGACTTCGTATTTTTTTTTGCTTTTTTAAATTCATTGAAGACTAAGAAAAATTATCGTATAAGATTTTTACACAATTTCTTATATAATTTCATCATACCGTTTATCAATCATCATCAATCATTATCATTATATGTATGTACAATGAGTGGCAATGAAATTTATCAATAAAATCAACAAAAAATATGTATGTCATGTATGTATGGACATATATACATATATATAAATATATAAATGTACATATTACATACAAAATGAAGAAAGAAAATCTTTGTAAGATTCTTTGTTTCTCAAATATCGCTAATTTCTGACTCATATGTGCTTTCACTAAGATTGCATTAGTTTGATTGGAAAAAATGTCACGCAAATGTCTAGAGCATATACTCGTACTTATGTAAATACTTGAAAAGATTTAAATTTCTTTAAAATGTCTGATATAAAAATTTGGAATAGGCACGTCAGTTCTTTCTTTTTTCATGAAGATTTTCAAAAATAAAGTTTTTTTTCATTTTATTTATTTGTTTACTCAACAAATTGTTCTAATAACACTTAGTCTTTTAAAATATTTGTACAAGCTTAGTGTACAAATTTATAAAGAAAATTATACAAAACAAAGTTAAATCAGTTTTAAATCTAAAAAATTTAATTAAAAATACGTTAAGTTATTTAAAAAAAAATGTATTTTTAATTAAAATTTTAATTTTAAATAATTATAACAATAATAATAATATTGAACTAAGTAAAATTAACTTGAATGCATTATTCATAGTCCATCGATATGTTCCTAAATCGCTTTGAAAATATGTTTTATCAGTACGTTGAATGTACTAAACAGAACTAAATTCCGAATACAGGTAAGTTAAAAGTGATTTCCAGATTTTGATATGAAAAAATAGACGTCTATTAATTAAAAACGGGAATCTTGGTACCTATTATTACAAATCATGTCCTTGTTGATCTGCTAATTTTCCAATTTTTAAAATTACAAAGGATTGTAAATTTTCATTAAGGTTTTAAGGACAATGAAATTTAATTAACACAAAGGAAATAAACTCAATGGTAATAAGTCTAAGTAAACACAAAGATGGGTAGTTAAAAATGTAAAGTCAAACAAATCTGCGAACTGAAAAAATATATTTGATCCCAGAATTGAAAGTCATTTCTGTCATATTAACCAATTTTCCTAGTGTTATTATAATCGAATTTTTCTATAATCTCACCCAAATACCTTAGTATTGGTATTTTGCCAAAAATAAATGTCTCCTAGTGAGAAAAATTAAGCTTAACTTAGTGCGAATGACAATTATACATTTAGATTTAATATAATTAAGACGTACTTTATTGATTATTCGCCAATTTTGAATGGCTTGTAGTTTAATGTAACCCCACCTTCAATAAATCCTAAAGTTATATGATTGCATATCATCTGAATTTGGAAAAAAGTTTAATTATAGTACTGATATAGCCATAAATAAGTGTTACTGCATGTGATAAGAGCTGCAAATTTTATAAAGTTGAAACTTGACTTATTTCACAGCTGAAGCTGACATGAACTATGATTAAAATATAAATTAATACAATTGAGTTTAACTCCAATTTCAAATTCATCATATCGACTAGATTTAAGCTATTAATCAAAAATTATATTAAACATTTGAATTGAAATAATTTTGAAATATGATAATACATTCAAGACATCATCATATGTCTGGACATTTTATTAGTATCTAAAAAGATTTTTTTATAATTTTTTCAATTATTTTAAAACTTTTCTAATTCAAACGTAAACAAGACCTGATTACCAAATGATATAAACAACTTTAAACTTTAAAGTTATATATTTCATCTTTTATTTTAATATCTATTAATGTTTTATTTTAAAGACCTATTACTTCGATTTTCTAAATATATACAAGCTCCATTACGGAAAATATCGTCTTAATATAAGTTATTTAACAATTAAATATGTGCTCAAAATCATATCAAAATAATTAACTCTATATTCAGTTCTAAATACTGAAAAACTTTGAATGTTTGTGGTTACATTACTCAAAAAAGAATTACCTAAAACATACTGTTTTACAAGACTATTTTTTATTTATTTATTTTTATTTATTTACATTTTTTGCTCAAGTGAGCATATTGCTCGTACAGAGTATATAACATTATATAAGTGTGCATAATTGAATTTGAAATTAAAATTAAAATTAAAATTAAAATTAAAATTAAAATTAAAATTAAAATTAAAATTAAAATTAAAATTAAAATTAAAATTAAAATTAAAATTAAAATTAAAATTAAAATTAAAATTAAAATTAAAATTAAAATTAAAATAAGTTTGCATATAATTTTTATTCTCCTCATAGTGTACAAGTAAAGAACCAAGGTAGGAATAACGAAATCAATTAAACATCATGAATAATTGAAATGAATTTCGTAAACATATACGTCACACAAATATTATAGCAAATATAGCAAATATCTGTATAATTTAAGGATAGATTCCCAAAATTTAGGATACAAGGAACGGAAAACTAAAATTTAACTAAAATGAAAAACAAAAATGGATTGAAACAAAACTACAAAAAAAATTTAAAACCTAACGAAGTTAACATATTAACAAAATATGCCATTCCTATTCTAATACTACCTCTTCTAGTACCAAGCAGGACCTATACGGCTATACCAATACTAACATAATTTTCTCTCAATTAAATTTTTTTAAGTGGCTAACATACTAACACATTTTTTTTTAAATGACATTAAAAAAAATTATATTTCAGAAAAGTTTTGTAATTGTCGAACAATTTCTGACACACAATTTCAAATATTTAAAAAAAAATTATTATATGCTTTGAACTAAAAGTGTTATTAGTCACTTTTTGAACTAAAAGTGAACTAATAGTTGTAAGGACACTATTCGCTTCTTCCAATTTTTCCACATAGTGTCGCGTATAGATATTTAATTATACTAATTAAATGTTTTGTACTAATAGAACCAAATATTTGACTTTCAAGTCAGTTAACATATACTTTGTGTATGTATTTTTTATTATAGCTTAATTAAAACATCAATACAATTTAGCTTATTACAATAAATATGCAAAATAACAAATTCAATCTAGAAATTAAAATGGCAGCTACTTTAGAAGTTAGTTAAATAGCTACATTGAATAAATTACACAAATCTTTGAATTTCTGTAGATTATACAATTTTAAATTTTGAGTCTGATTACAAAGTGTGAAATCAATATGATTTCTGTGCTTATTAACAATGATTACCAGTCTATGAATTAATGTAAATAAATTAGAATTATGTAGGCGATTTATAATTGAACTAATGTTAATGTTATTAAGAATCATTAGAGAAGTAACAGTGTCTTTTTAATAATTCCAGTAAGGAAAATAACATCAACCACACTTCTTATCTTAACTGAAGTTTCAATTGAATTAACTTCAATACCTATATTCATATGGATGTTTCATCAATTTATTTGAGTAGTAACGCAAAGGAAATTTAAAAAAAATGATTAGAACTGTCTCAATTATATTGACAGAAACATGAAACATAGAAATCTGACCAAAATTGTCTAGCATACTCCAAATTAAGACTAACGACACTAGAATACAATAATTGTAGAACATAGGGTTGGCTAAATTTCTTTGGCAAACTTTTTATAAAGCTTACCATAGAATTGATAATTCGTTTAAAATGTGATTTAAATTAAATGTTCGCTATCAAAAAAACCATCAAAGCAAGTTTTTAATTGATCCTAGAAGTTGAATTCGGTTTGTTTTAATTATTCTATTTGAAGAATAATTAAAACAAACCGAATTAAGCCGACGCCTGTAATACATAAGTGTGCATATATAAACATTTAAAAAACAATTTGTATAGTGTACCATCTTCTAATGAAGTGATTTTTCAAATTTTATTTGATCATTGTAAATTTTCGGTCTATTATTAAGAATAACTGAAGAAACATCATTAACCCAAATTATAAAATAAAGTGGGCCTATGACTACCTTGTGGGACTTCTCAATTAGCATAAAAAGATTTCACAATAATCTTCCTAAATAAAATACTGCAAGAACGGTCAATTGAATATGATTTAACCCATTTAAAAAAAAATTAGAGAAGCCAAATAAAATTAAGTTTAGAAGTAAGTATTATTGAATGTGGTATAACGTAATCAGTATAGATAACATCTGTTTCAAAAAACCTGCTGCCATATTTCCTTTAAAAGTTGAAATTAGGTGATTCTACCTAAGTTAAGTAAAAAAAAAAATGGACTCAACAAGATTAGTAACTGATTCTCATATCCATGTTAAATATACACTAAAAAAAATTTATACAGTTATATTAAATGACATCATACAAAATTAACCCAAAAATTTTAGGAATAGAAGAAAGCTTCGCCATCGGATTAATAATTTTTGACCTCGTTTTTGGCCTTCTCATGATGACTCTCGTTACTTTATATTTAAACCTTAATGATAAATTCTACAATAAAAACTCACAAACAATTTTGGTTTTTATTAAAAATATATAGGCCAACTTTCCTACAACAGTGTTGTATCATCGTTATAAAATTAAATATGAATTTAAAATCCATTATGAACATTACATCCTTTTATTATGATTTTATTATGTCACCACCCAAGCTTTATATACACTACATATATCCACTTTTGTATTTATATAGTTCTATCGATCGATTTATATGATTTATATACAAACATATGCACATATGTATATTATTATGAAAACATTAAACCTAATCACATCTCAATTTTTCATCTAAGAAACTATTATATAAAAACACTTTTCAAAAATAAAATAAAAAAAAAATACATTTTTAAACGACCCATTAGCCAGACATCTACGGTGTAATTTTTTGTCTAAATGGAATTTCTACTTCATTTTAGCTTCCTTCATCTGAATATCGCTTCGCATCATCACATCATAGCAATTTAATCGATTTTCAATCGAAATTCTCAGGTATATCAAATTGTGTGATGATAATTTTTTTTTCTTTTAGATTGTCTTCTACAATTTAATGGGTGTCGTATATACAAGGAGGATACTAGCAAATTATGTCAATAGTGGTAATATTATATGAGAATTTCAAAATGATCTGTTTTACATGCGGAGAGCATTTTCTATACATGAATAAATTTTAAACAAATTTTGAATTCATTACGAATCTATCTTTTATTATTTTTTTTTATTGCCTATACTTCAGTATCTATAGATTTTTTTTTTCAATCTAATTTAAGAGCGATAATAATTTTTGTATTATTATAATTAATTAATGATGTTGCACAGGAGTCAGGGAGATTTTTATTACGAATAATTTATTTTGATAAAATATTAAAGTTTCCAATAATTCGTAAACAGATGTAGTTTTTGAAATGGTTGAATGATTATGAAATTAAATTTTATTTTTAAAAAAAAATGTCTCAGAGAAGGTTACCTGTATAACAGCCCTTTAAAATGTATTTATCTTTACATTTTTTAAATACATTTGTTTCATATGCGTTTATTATTCCATTCTTTTATATACATCTATACATATTATATAGTTAAAGAAAGCTGCATGTAATCGTTTACTCAAGGGCTACTGCACCAACTTTGACAAAAATTTATATATAAGTATTATGGCATATGAGAATGGTGTATCTCGATTTTGGATCCGTTGTTGTCTAAATTGGTCTTGATCAGAGTTCATTATATTTGGGACATTTTGTAATAGAATTACAAAAAAGTAAAAAACAGCAACAAAAATTGTATAGTTAGTGGTTACATGTATGAATTTAGTTCTTACGTATTTAGCATGTAACAGTAAACTTAAATTTGAAGCAAAACTTTAAAGAAATTCTAATATTTTTTTCCACTACGATAACAAAATCAAAAATACTACAACTTAAACTATACTCATATTAAAATTATTTCTTTGTAAACAATAATTCGGTCTTTTCCTGATGAAGTATAAGCAAATACGTTTCTTGCTATTGTGGTATTCTTGAAGTAAAAATATGTTCGTCTTTTTCACAATCAATTGGAATTTGTCTTTAAACGAAATGAGGATGCAAAGTTCTATATTGTTCTAATAATGACTACTACTTTTAATTCCAATTGATGAGGAGGAGGAACTTTATTTTCATCGATAACTGTATCTATCGATTTGTACACATGGACCCCCTGGAACACTCTGCAGTATTTTCTGATTAATAAAATAAATCGTCACATTTTTGTCGCTAATTCACATACTCATTTCACATAGTCATGTACAAATTTTATACTAATTCCTAGAATTCGAAAATTCTTTTTCCACTACATGTTTTTTTATTTTTCATAGAGTACCTATGAATAAATCTTCAAGTCTGTAACACAATTTTTTTTTAAGCATTCCTGATAGAGTATGTAAGTGTAAATTTTCATTCCTGTAACACAATTGGTTTTTAAAATACTCCTGATATTTGGTAGGAGTTGTAGGCAGCAAACCGAACCAGTCCAAATTTTCGAAATCGGTAACAGTCATATTTCTTTATTTGTGAAAAAGTATCTAAGTGTAAATTTTCAGACCTGTAACACAATTGGTTTTTGAAATATTTCTGAGACCTGCTAAGAGTTGTATGGCAGCAACCCGAACCTGTCATTTGATGGCTTTATAAAGTACCGCGTCTTGTACCTTTTTTAACCATGAATAACTGTGCAAAACTTCATAACTCTACCGTTAAAACTGTGGACGTTTATAGCGAACAAACAAACAAACAAACTTACAATCAAACTTTCCCTTTTATAAGTATAGATTAGCAAAGTTACCCGACGTTGTCCGTTGTCGAACACAAAATGTATATAGAATTTACTTTAATGAAGTTTGATTCATGAATCGAAATATAAACAATTAGTGTTTATAAAAACTTATTTTCTAGTGTTAGAGTAAAATTTTTGTATAATTGTCAACAATAGTCGAATATTTTCTTTTTAAGTTTACTAATATGCTTATCATACAGATACCACTCTCTACCACTTGCAGACTTGTTTATTGTTTTGTAGTCGACTAGTTTTGTAATCGTCTTATTTATTCGTTTTGCACAGGTAGCAATTTGACGTTTTTCGCAGCTGGATGGTTGTTTATTATCCAATGAAATAGCACAGGAGGGTTTCGTATTTCGGGTTTCTTATTTCGTTGTTGGTATTTGAAATAATATTTCCGACATTAGAGTGACATGTAGGGGTGGTGTTATTTTTTTAATATATTTAACTAAAAATTTAAATAAAGGACAAACAAACTTTCCCTTTTATAAGTATAGAAGATAGATTATTATTTTAGAATTTGAAACATAAAAAAGATATATATAAAACATAAAATATATTCTACAGGTTATTAAGCATGAGAATCTGTAACTACAATCTACTGTTTGTAATTTTTATTACATATCTTCATAATAAATTGAATTTAAAAGAAATTAAATAAAAACCAAAAATACATACAGTAAATTTATGTTCCGTAATATCGAAGAAGCGACGTCAAAAGCATGTATATGTATATTTCACAGTTTATTGGTTAAATCAAAACTGATCGTCAATTCAGCATTACGAAAAGCAGTGCCATTATTTACTTTGAATATTGCCAAGAAATTACCCTCAATGAAATATTTTTATTGGTTACACCACTTTTAAAGTGCTACCAACAATGAAATAAATAATAAGAAAGAAATATGAAATTCTGACTTGTCTTTCAGAACTTCTAATTTTTGCTACAAATTAATCTAAACAAAGATTTTGGAAATGTCTTGCTCCATCTGATTTAATTATATATATTAATTTTCGATCACTTTTTAAGACAACCGAAAAAATTAAAATCATGAATAACAACAAAATATTAATTGAACGTTGAATACTTGCTGGCCCTACACGAAGAGAACAAAACGTGGTTTAAAAAATATGAGTCCTGTTACAATCATAGAATTAAATTTCTTGATTTCTTTACATTGAATTTTTCATAGAAGTCACTGTATTATACAGCCAAACTGTACCAAAATCTGCAAAAGCCATACCAGCATTTCAAGTTACAATTTTTAAACAAATAAATAAAGATATTCATTTACTGTCTGTCAGAAACCGTGGGAGGTTTTTGGAATTGTGAGGTCATCACACATTTTCTCACACATTGAGGCTTGTGTTTTGAACCAGTCGACCTTTTCTTAATTTGATTTCAAAAATTGAAAATTCGTCATTAAAATATTTTTTATAAACAAATTTTTTTGGATCAGTTTTGCTGTACTGTGGCCAACAAACCATTTGAAAAGAAAACTTACTAATAAGCATAATTTACATAAACAACATAAAGCATAAATTTTATCGCCATTAACTTCAAATCAAAACAATCTTCATAAGTAAGACTGTTTACGTCAAACCAATGAGGATTATTTCGAACTAACCGTATTATTTGTTCACAACAAATTGGAGTATATATACTGGAACATACTTGGATTTTTTTCTATTTTTGAATGTATAGAACCACATTCCATTTCTGTGTGTCTAGTTTCAAAAAATTTGTGATCAATTTCTTCCAAAGTTGGATGGACGTTCAAAAGTTTCAAACACATTATTGCAAATGTCGAATTTTTTGGTTGCCCACCACAGCTATTTGACATCATTTTTACATGAGTAATGTTTTTATGCTTTAAAATTTAATAAAAAATTAAAATTTTTTTATCTGCTCGTTATTTGTGTTTCTGCTTGGTCGACCTAGCTTCTTATTTGCCAAATGGCTATTATAATTCTTTTCTTCATGTTTTTTTCTTCATAACTTAATGATTTAAAAATTGTGCTGATCTTTTTTCGGTTTAAAAAACCCTAAATTGAAAGTATTCTAAATTTCTCTCTGTATTTACAAATACCGACTGGACTTATATTATTTTTTTTGCAATCTCCAACGTACAAATTATACAGAATTTTTACGTCAAATGCTGAGTCCAAATACCTTTTATTTGTTCACTTACATCAGTAATGAGACTCTATAGCCGGAAATGATGTTTAAACAACGGTAATCACAAATTTTAAATAAATAGAAGATTCCGAAATTGGTTTGTTATGCTTGATTATGTTATTCTTTTAATTTTATTTGAAAAGTAAATTTATACGATGGGCCAAAACAATGAATGTGACGATTCGTTGTTTTGGCATAACTTATAAAACAAAATTTCACAATTATGCCCATTCAGAAACTAGAAATCTTGAGACCCGTAGGTAGAGAATTGGGGGATTTAGCAAATTGTTCTTTGACAAAATTTTAATTTCATAACGTTCTCAACTCAAAACTGATGAAAAAGCACATTCGTTGCTTTGGCATATATGTGACGATATGTAAGTTTTACAAAGAAAACAAAATGCAATATTGAAATTAATTCTTGCAAAACCTAGACATTTTTCAACCAAGAAATTGCATGAATTAGCTAATATACCATATATTGTAAAAAATTGAAAAGTTGACTCCTGCTTTCCTGGAAAATTGCAACAACTAAAATAATCCGCTCATAAGAGCAATTTTAGAATAGGTTTTAATTTAGGTTTATTTCTTAGTATGTAAGTAGTGGTAAGTTTTATGAAAAAACATAAATATTCAAAAAGGTTTCTTATCGCCATTTTTCATTTAAATAATAAATTAAATATTAAATAAATTAGTCTCAATGTAAAATATATTTTTGAATAAAATGTATGCCAACATGTTGAACATTTAAGCTTCCTTGATAAATTACAACATTGCAAATTACACCGCACCGCTTATATGATTTATTACATATTTACTCCAACTTACATTTAAAATTCATCCTATAGTTGGTAATAAATATTGAAAATTGATTATTAATACATAACATTACTCGATAATAGATTATCAAAATATGTTGTATAGAAATAATGTAAATTGAACTGATTGGATGAAAATATTAGGATGTTTTGATCCATACTGCGTCCAACCGAGAAAAAAAGCGTTTCAAAGCAAAAATGAGCAAAACTGAAAAAAAACGTTTAATAAACAGAAGATGTATAAGAAAAACTCCATTTAAAAAATATTAAGAAACTGTCATAATACATTCTGAGAAAATATAAATCTAACAGCCTAAATACCAAATTGAATATTGTATACAGTCTTGGAGAAAAGTTTTTGAATAAGTAATTTAAGCTAAAAATTACTGTATAATAAATGTAATGTATATAATATTATTATATGCTACTGGTAGAAGTCAGTTTTAGATTCATATAGAGCTTCTTTATTAAACAAATTCTTAATTATTCAAGAAATTCTTTATTAAACAAATTTTTTTACTCCACCTTTTGAAATTATTTCAGTTATTTATTTATTTCTCTACTCAAAGAACTTATAAAGCTCGTACAGGATTTAGTAATTCAAGGTACTTTATTTAATAATTCAATAGGTAAATTGGTAATTCAATAATTTCATACTGATTTATTAAATAATACAATATGTGCAAGAATAAAACAATTAATCTTAATAACTAAATATTCTACAAAATAGGTAACTTTTAAAATTAAATCTAAACAAAAATTAAAATATTGGTTTTTAAATCTAATTTTACACGATGTGATTCGTATCGTCTCTGCATATACCGGATTTTCCAGAACATGCGTATCAGCTTTTTTATTTAGAGTTAAAAAATGTTTTCTTAAATTTTAAAATAACGGCTCCTTCCTCTCTTAAAAAGCTGATATGCATGCTCTGGAACACCTGGTATAATGTACTTGACTGTTTACGATAAACTTAACGTTTGTGATAATGTTATTAGTACACATATAATGCACGTGCGTAGCCAACATTACTTCTTATTGTTAATTAATATTAGTTAATAAATTTATTGGTAGTATCTTATTATTCAAATGAATTTGTCGAGTTGCCGTTCTGTTGTTGTATCCAAATAAATTTTTTATTGCTCTCTTTTGGGTAGTTTGAATTAATTTATTATTTTTATGATACACATTACCCCATAACTGTATATCATAAGCGACTGCGGTATGACACATACTGAAATGCAAGGATCGTTTCAGCTTATGTGGAATTCTATTACTTATAAGCCATCCGCTATTTTCCTAGTTTTTATAAGTTGCTCATTAATCTGTTACTCCCAAGTAATATTTTCATCTATTATTACACCCAAGTACTTGTAATCACCATTTCCAAGTAAGTACGTTTGTGATGATTTGTCGACTTCTGTATTAATACAAGATCTTATTAATCAGCAGAAATCATTAATAACTGGAATGGAAACTGATGTAGCATACCGGGTCTTCAGAGGCAAAAAACCGTTATAATGATATCAAACTTCTGCTAAAGTTGAGTCTCAACCAAACTAAAGATAAGAATATTTAATTAAATTCCAATGTCATTGAACTGTTTTAGTTAGTTCACCCTCGATTTAGTTAATTTTTTTTAATTTTAAACTAATGACTCCTTCCCATTCTTAAAAAGCTGATACGCATGCTCTGGAATACCCGGTATATTTACGGTAACTGATGTTGAACAAACTATTATGTATACAAAGAGATAGAATTGAAATAGGTCACGTGCTACAAAACATCGCGAGACTTTAATTGGAACCCAAAACGCACTTTGGCTATAGTGGTAAATCGAAAAATACCTGTAAAAGAAGTAACTATCATTCAAAAATGCAAATCAGTAAGAAATTTTGATCAAAGTTAAAGCAATCTTTATGATGAAAGCACCTCATCAGATGAAAGTGAATAGTTGATTGTCTATGTTCACATAATAAAACATGACTATGATTTTGGAATTAGTATGAAGAAAACGTTTAATTGCTCCGATTTTTGTCTTCATATTATACTCTTCAATATAAATTTTTTAATTTAATTTTAACCACAAAATAGCGAAAATATTTTCAATTTTGTTACCATTAATTTTACCAAATAAATATAATTCTAATGTAATAAGACTTGGCTGGAAAAAATAACTGAAACTTTCTTGGCTAGCAAACCTGACAATCGTTATGCAAATGCCGTCATACTAAAGCCATCACGTTCGCTCAAGAAAACTAAGGTTCTTCTAAGGTTCAACAGGAAACAGATTATCTCTGCACATTATGGCAGGGATAATAACTGACCAATGCCTAACAAAACAGCATTTATGTAGAATGGGCCTAACTGAAAACTACTTGTGCATAATATTTATGCGAAATAAATGAATCTACTGAGCATGTACTCAGCGAATACAAAGATCTCAGTAGACTTCTTAATTTGGGAGCAGCGTTGTCCGAACAATGTTTACTGAACTCAGAAGAATGGCACAAATGTAATAACTAAATCAGATGCAAGTAAAATGCATCAGATGCGAAATTTGCATTAATACGAGCAGTTAAAATAACCACATTTGCAACTACGATGATAGTATAAGGACATATCTCTTCCCTTTACAAATATATCACTAATCTAATATAATGTATTTGTCCTCTGACAATGGTGACAACTCAAAACTTCTTAATGTCAAAAAATAGATAAATTTATTAAGTATGTAAGCTAATTATATTTAATACTAGTGAATCCCTGTGCAATTTCACAGAAGTAGTTCTTTCAGACACAATTTTATATAAAAAAAAATATTTGTTTTGGTATAATTGTTGTTGTTTTGTGAATCGCTTGATTCTTGAATCTTTATACTTTATAATGAAATTAAAGTATATGACCTAATACCTTATGGCGAAATCAATACTAATTTTAATATAACTTAACACAATAAAATCATATTGGTCTAATAATAGATCGATAAGTTAGTGTTTTCGCATGAAATATATCAAAGTGAGGTTTAGGACTTTATTGTAGAATATATTCTGAAGCGTATTTAAGAAATTAATTCATCAGATTTGGTTCTTTATATAGTCAACAAATATTCGCAGTATTAAAGACAGCCATTAATTTAAACGGACTAAGATAATATAGTGGTTATATTATCCACTATGTTATGTAATAGCAAAAGGATAATTTCCAATTTGAATGCCCCTTATGTCATGAATGTATGTAGGTACATACAAATTTTTTCAATTATTATTTCAAATTAATTCTGAATATATGTTCGTTGTCATTTAAAATAAAATGGAACTTTGCTATTATGAAGGCAAAGTTTTACTTTACAATAGATGTAGTTTTCCACATTTGAATTAGCTGCTACACCAAAAATTTAAAAAATAAAATTGATAAGCAGACAATGTTATTGTCTATGCCATGTCTTGTAGATATTATTGTAAATACCAAGCCGTTGAAGCAGTTAGAATATTAATCGTTCAGTCTCGAAATTATAAAAATAAACAATCTGATCATTTTAATGTACTTGTATTTTATTTATCCCATATTTTTTTACTTCTTTAGTAAGCAAATTTTTTAGTACTTTTGTATTACTTAAATATTTGATAACCCCATGATTCAATGCCCTAAAATATACACTTGTATATGAGTTATTACTTCTATCTTTTAGTTTTGGTTTAGTGATTTTTAATTTTAAATGTTTCCAGTATTCGCCACCGTTTTGTATATCTTTTATTTTTGATTTGTGGAATGTTTTAAGTGTTCACAACCGTCTTGCATACTTTTATTTTAGGCTTATTTTTGGCTTTAGAACTTGCTAAAATTTTAATATTTTTGTGGTATAATTAATTTACTATTCAGCTATTCTTGGTTTTTTACTACCCACCTCGTTCATCTTGTATATATATATAAGATTTTGATACCTCAACTGCTATCTTTTCCTGTTTTCTGCTATAATTTTTTAATATTCCATTTATATAGTATTTTTAGTATGTAATATATTATGTACTACCGGAATAATTCAACCATATAGTTTAGATTAATCTAGTTTTGTTAATCTCTTCTTAGTAAATCTGAATTTATTAAGGAAAAAAAGATTTTCTTCCATCAGTGTACATTTCTAATTTTTAAATCATTAAAAAAAATTTCCAACAATAATCTGTGTTTCCTTTTGCGTGAAAAAATTTTCACGAAATTTTCCCATTTAAGAGGAAATATTTGCAATAAATAACTTCCGGTAATGGAGGAAGAAAATATAAATGAAATTTGTTATGCCCTGCAGGACATAAATTCAATTAGATTTTCTAATGAATTTTAAAATGTACATTGAAAAATTGAAAAAACCTAAAATTGTACGTGAATATCCTTTTTTTATATTATATTTTTTTTTTTTTTTTTGGAACAGTAATTTAAAAAAAAGAATTTTCTTTTAAATTATATTTGATTAATTAATTTTTTAATACAATTATTTTCAATACATTATATTTCAAAACAAAAATTAATAATTACTTAAATTACTGTTGTGTCATTTACAGTTGCTACGAAAAGGATAATAACAATTATAATATTCATAAATCATTTAGAAAAACCACAATAATAAAATTTTTTTTGCAGTTTTGTGTAATTTTTACTGTTTATTTTTTCTTTTTGTTTAATTTATTCTGAAAAATATTCCAGATTTACTTTTTTTAATTTTTGTCCCAGATTGTTGTTACAAGTAATAAATTTAAGTTTTGGATAAATGTTTCTGTTTAGTTTCCAAAATTAAATTTTTTTATTTTTTATTATTGCAGCCCATTTTTTTTAAATCATAAAAATTTACTTTAAATTTTTTATTACAAAAGTTTTTGTGGATAATATTCAGAAAAAATTTTACAGTGCAAATTGTTTTATACGAAACAATTTTAAAGATTCCATTTTACAACTCTCCCTACTCCATTTTCTCTTGTCTATATATAGAAATTTTGGAGTAAAATGACATCGAGAAATTTTATTCTAATTAAATGGAATTTTAACCTTATTCCATTCACTTTTTAGAAGCAAGTTCTCTTTTAATGTGCTTGAAGGATGTAATTTAATACATTAATGGTAATAAAAAAAAAATATCCTTTTTTGTAGGCTTTTTATGAGAAGATTTAATTTATTGGAAATTATTTTAATATCAAAATTATTTACTTTATTATAAATTTTATGAACATAAAAATTAGTATAAGAAATCTGATCACATTATACCATTAAGTTAAAAAAAAAAATAATTTTAAAACAAAATGGAATAATTTGGAGCCACAATTCCCTTACTATATATGTATATATAAAGATAATTATCTTATTAAAATTATATTCAGTAAATCAAATAACTTATTTTACTGGTATTTTTATGACAATAAAAAAACAAGTATGTCTATTAGTAAAACATATTCAATGATAATAATTTAGAAGAAGTGATTATAGTGAAAGGGATATTGGAGACATGGAAGCAGCACTTTCAGCAGCTGCTAAATGGAGAGCAACAACAACAACAAGAGCTAGCAACACCAGCACCAGTCATTATCAGCAACCCCCCACCACCCACTGTAGAGGTTGTTGGCCAAGCCATCAGCAAGCTGAAAAACAACAAAGCTTCTGGACCTGATGGACTCCCAGCTGAATTATTTAAAGCTGGAGGCGATGTTTTGGTTAACTGCATGCACCAAATCATTGGCAACATCTGGAAGGAAGAAAGCATGCCAAATGACTGGAGTACCAGCTCTATATGTCCCATTTTCAAAAAGGGCGACGCCATGTCCTGTAAAAACTATAGAGGAATATCCCTCTTAAATATTGCATATAAGATCCTGTCCAACATTTTGTGCGAATGTCTGAAGCCCTATTGTGACGCTGTTATTGGCAGTTATCAATGCGGCTTTCGCCCCGGAAAATCAACAAGCGACCAGATGTTCGTACTTAGACAAATCCTGGAGAAGACCCATGAGTTTCAAATCGATACACACCACCTATTCATCGATTTCAAGTCTGCGTACGATTGCATATACCGCAGCGAGCTATATGCTGCTATGTCGGAATTCGGTGTACCAGCCAAGCTCATCCGATTGTCAAAAATGACACTGGAAAACACAAGATGTGCTGTGGTGATTGGAAATAACACTTCTGACTATTTCCAGACGTGTACCGGATTTCGACAAGGAGATGCACTATCATGCGACTTCTTCAATCTAGTACTGGAACGTATAGTGCGACGAGCGGAAGTAAACACGGCCGGTACTATATTTTTTCAGATCTGTTCAACTACTAGGGTATGCCGACGACATTGACATCATCGCCAGATCACAACGGGCGGTCGTCGAGGCCTTTACCCAGATTGAAGAAAAAGCGAAACGAATGGGTCTCAAAGTAAATGAGGATAAGACAAAATATATGTTGTCGACAAATAAAAAGACCTCTCAACATCATATTGGTCAAAACATCACTGTCGGCACATATAATTTCGAGGTAGTTCAGGAGTTTACCTACCTTGGAACCATTGTTAATCCCACAAACGACATCAATGTGGAGGTACGGCGAAGAATAACCCTTGCAAACCGTTGCTGCTTCGGTTTGTCAAAACATCTCGGGTCAAAGCTCCTGTCTCGAAACACCAAAGTACAAATCTACAAAACACTCATACTCCCGGTTTTGCTTTATGGATCAGAATCATGGACACTGCCTAAGGCAAGTGAGCATGCACTTGGTGTCTTCGAGAAGAAAATTCTTCGTCGGATATATGGTCCTGAAAACGTCGATGGGGTCTGGAGGAGAAGATATAATGCCGAAATCTATGAGCTGTACAATGAGGTGGACGTAGTCACAAAAATTAAAGTCAAGAGACTACAGTGGCTCGGACACCTAGAGCGGATGGACGAAAATGCTCCAGCCAAGAGAATCTTCGATTCCAGACCCGAAGGTACAAGACGTCGGGGCAGACCAAACCTTCGTTGGAGAGACGAAATTTCGGCGGATTTAAAGCAATTTCGAATCTTCAACTGGAGAGAATCCGCCCGTGACCGGCAAAAATGGAGGATGTTGATGAGTCAGGCCCAGGACCTACATGGTATGTTGGCCACCTAAGTAAGTAAGTAAGTAAGATTATAGTGAAACCACTGCTTCCTGTAATATTATGATGAGTATATGACTAATAGTAAAAGTAATCCTAAACTTATAAACATAAGCACTTTTTTATGGTGTGAATATGATAGGTGAAATAACTGGTCCTACTCGAATCGTACGATTTGAAAAGAAACTTGCAATTCATTTCAGAAAAGAGGAATCCAGAGCTATGGCTTGATATTTTGCTAATAATGTGCCATATAACGTACTTGATCATGAAGCCTTAAAAATATTCATATCCACTTCATCCGAATTGTGTAACAAATATTTAGCTTCTCGTTCAAAAGTTGCATCTATCTGTTTTGGACTTATCAATCTTTAACAGAGGGTTGTTGAATGCACTGTTTTTTTTTTTTTGATTTGTTGATTTGACCGGTTGATTTTAAATTTAAAATAGCTTTTAGACTGCAATTGTCCTTGGCAATACCCCATATGATATTAGTTTCTTTAATATCACAACTGAAAAAAATGTTTGTAGGTAGACGGGCAAAAAGGCATAGATAGCTCTGTTTCTAACAATTAACTGATCGAACCTTTTGCATTTATGAATGCACGCTATATTTCTTAATAAGAAAAAATTTTAGTTTAGGTTAATGGGTTTTTGCAGCTGATAACAACTTTTCACTTTTTATGGGTTTTATTGTGAAATTATTTGATCAAATTACATAAAAATATGATATGTCAGCTAGGTTATGTGGATATTAATTGTTCATTTTATTTGCTACTCTTCTATTTTAACTTTGATTGTTAAGTTTTAATTAAAGTCAAATTTCTTTTCGGTAATACTTTTCACATTATTGCAAATATCGGTGTAAATTATTTCATTAGAGTTTTCGATTAACTTTGATGTAGTGGTTATGATTATGAATCATGCCAGCGGGTATTATGAAGATTCGAGTCTTGCTCAGAACAGGCATTCGAAAGCAAACAAAAATCTTTACCCCTTTTATTTTATGGAATAAAATAAATGACAAAAAATAATTGAGAGTATATTCTAGTAACCATTTAAACAAAATGAAGCTATTCTATTAAGGGAGGCTCAGTTCCTGACAATACCATTATTAATTTTTCACATTTAATGACTTGATAATCCAGTAATTTGATAAATAGATACTCGAAAAGCATTCTAGATACTGTAGTATATACTTGCAGTACCATACTTAATTAAGCATGAAAATGTAATTCTAGCTAAGTTACTGTTAAGAACATAAAATAAATTAATTTGGTTATCACACAAAAATAAAATAGAAGAACTAATATGTTATGAAGACGAAATTGTTTGACTTACCTAATATATCAAAAAAAAATATTTTATGTCATTGCCTATATCAAAGCTTTATGTAAAAATAGCTAGAGTGTTCGTTTCTTAGTCGGGGTATTATAAAAAATAAATTAGAATTTTAATCAAAATATCATTAAAAACAAATCTTGTTAACCCGAATTAGCACTGTGTTGCCATATGGCAACAGCTAACATATAGGTATTTTTGTTTTATTAAAATAAAAACCGTTATTTAATAATAAAAGTAGTATTGCACTTTGTTTTACCTATTTATATGTACTTACTTATATTAGGCTTTGAAATTAAAATGACATAAATAGAAATAATGCAGTATATAGCTTTAGTGTATTATTAAGATTATTTAGAATAGATTTCCTCGGACGTACCTAAGTCTATATTTATTACACCACCAAATGAAATTGGGGATTTAAGTGGTTCTTTCACCGTTTCAAAAAAAATCCACGCGCATATGATAATGGCGAATGTAATAAGTACATAAGTGGCGTCGATAGAGTGGGAACATCAGTTTATATTGGGTTGTGATTCAAGGAAAGAAATGATGGAACAGTACATTTACATGACCTCTTGATGTATCAATATACAATTCTTGATATATTAGTTCTAATAGAATTTACAATCCGGAAATGCATCAATTGTAATTTCGTTGACAAATTGCTATATATTATTGTTGTCATTATGGCACCCAATCACTATCTGCTAGAAATATAAAACGTAAAACATCACTCTTAAAAAATTTATGTTATGATAATACTTAATAGTGATTACACTTTGTAAATTCTGTGGAGAAGAAACGAAGATGTGCTGGCGATTAAGTAAAACAGTTGCCAGAATTATATGTATCAAATGTGATAAAGGACTGTGCATACGGTGTTTTGAATCTTACCACAAGCAATAATATTCCATTATTTAAATATTTTTTTTATAAATTTTTCATCTATTGCTCATTTATAATTTTACTAACATATTTTATTCCAAAATCTAAAATGTGTATTTCATATAATTTTTTTCTCCTATGCATAGCCCAGCATTGCCATATGACAACATGCCTCCTGAACAGCAGGGCGGTTCCATAAACCAAAAGAATTACAAAAATAGGTTCTTTTACTCAGGACTAAATATAATCTCAGAATTAAAAAAAAATAATCTGGGCTAATTATAAACATTTGATCATTAGTTCCAGAAGCTGATATTTATTTTTAATCATGTGGTAATCAAAAATATACAGTTTTAAAGCTGTTTTTAAACAAATATGTACTTTTGTAATTTACCCACTAATCGTAAAATGATATCGTAAAATGATTTCCATAGCAATCTCACATCAAAAATATGCAAATTTAAAACCACATTATAGTTAATTAGGAGAAAGTGAAGTTGTACATTTATAGTGTGATAGAATTTTTTTAATTTTTTTTCATATTTGGGTGTTCAATTTATGTTGGGTTTAATTATCGTAAATATAGCTTCGCAATTTTTCTTTAACTATTCATAAATGATAATTTAAGAAAAAAATATGTACATGTATCTCAATTTAATTTCAATTAATATGAACATCCCTATTGCTTTTAACAGCCCCGTTATTGCATAGAAATAATTTAAATTTAAAAATTTAGCCATATTTAAAATCTCCATCGTTAACTGAATAATAATCTACAGATTAATACTAACAAATGGTAAATATTAACTCTACAAAACAAATTAAATCAATATTCTAATACGAAAGTATACTAATTGTACACTTAGTATATACACTTATAGTATATAGGTAATAATGATAGTTCTAATTTTTAACTATAGTATAAAAAAAACTCCACAAAATATTAATTTCTAACAAATTAAAGGATAACTCCAACATATAACGTTTATAATAGCATACCCTACCATTTTAAGATTTCATCTTTTTAAATAGGATTAAAATTTAATATTCATTCATTATACAATGTTACATATTATTACAAAACAAACAGAAAAAAGGATTAATAAACACATTAAAATTTAATTTAAATTTGATTTATTTACTAAAAACAAAATCAACACGAACAAAATAAAAATATTACATCAAAACAATTCCCGCCTTTTTTCCTGAAAATTCTAAAATATTTCCCTAATTCTCATGTAAATTTGCATAAGCCTTTAAAAACGTATGAATAAATAAAAATGAATGAATCCTTTTTCAATTTAACAAAAATGAATTTGACCGTTTCTTTTTGTTTTGTTTTTGGTTTTTTTTCTTTTGTTTTTTTTTTACTTTTTGTTGATTTGATCCTTTTAAAAATTCAAACCGAAAATCACACTTTTAATATACATTAATATTAACTTCATTCTGTTTTTAGGTTTTTGTGAATAAAAAAAGGTAGTTTACGAAGACTTCAATCATTAAAGACTTATCATCATCTTATAAAGATCTACTCTTACAACTTTTGATGAACTTTAGCGTTCATCATATTACACCCTTCCCAAAAGGTCGATGTTGTACACCAGCTTGTTTGCAATTGGGGATTTGTGGGGTTTGAGGATAATTTTGAATGATCACCTCTACACGATTACAATCGCGCTTTGTATTTAGTATACTTAGTATATAGCCACTACTTGTTTTCGTTCGTTGTAGTCTTTGGGATTTTGAAAACCATACAATGTTTCTATTCTTAATCAGATTATTCAGCTCGATTTTCCTTCTAATTAGATACTCTGTTCTTCCGTTTTGCTACTTTTATAGTCCATATCTCACTATTCTTATATCACTATAAGTCTTATGAGAGTTTTAGGTATCGACATTTTGACTTTTCTTGATTTTGAAAGACATTAAAGACTCAAATCAACCGACCCTTCTAAATTATAATAATATTTACAATTATCGTCAGCTTATAGAAAAAATCTTTGTGCATTAAGTGTATCTGTTGAATAGTAACTTAAAACTTTCCACTTAAAATATGTGTAAATAGGACCTCAATAATACACTAAAAGCAAGATTAACATTTATATATTATCGCAAACAATCACAATAGAAATTCGGTCAAATATGGAACAGAAATTTAATGAAGCCCATGTTGATATTCAATATTGCATTAGTTCTACGTAAAAACATTTATGTTCTGTATTGAGATAGACATCTACTTACCTTGATGCTTTTTACATTCCGCTACATGCTTTATCATACTTTTTTAAGTTATGCAAACTCCAACCTTTTCTTAATAATTCATCTGGTGATTGACCAAATAAAATAATATACGTTATAATTAAAAGTAAGTTTAATTTGTTTCATCTCTCATGCAATTGTAGATATTTCATAGAATTTTTTTACCAAATGCAAGCAGTTAATTTCTAAAGTTTCTTCCAAATAAATCAAAACAATAAAAAACAGTTTTGTATTTTCATTTTTATGTAAAAAGTTTGAAAACTTGGGTCTACAGCTAAGGTTTTTGATAATATTATTATTGTAACAAAATAACAACTTATCATTATTGGCTTTCAACTTCTTCAAAATTGCCCCAATTAATTGATACGCACATGCACAACATTGCTTATTATTTTTGTTATAATTAAGCTATAAATATTTCATTTTGTTAATATGAATTTTAAATCCCAGTTATTCTGCAAAGATTTCAATGTTTTTAAGGCAACTGGTCAATTTACCCTGGTTTGTGCAAAATGTTTTAATATGCCAAATAACCTACAAATACCTACCACTCAGTAGAAGCCAAACGATATATTCAAAACTACCAGGAAAGATTAAGCAATCATTCAAATTATGTATTTCTGATTGGCTTTAAGTTCAAATTGTTGCTCGATTTTTATAACTCACAGATAATACATCATTTTACATCATCTTGATATGAGATATAGAATAAATTGGAAGCAAATTCAGGAGCTTTATATGTAGTCTAACATTAAAATGCCTATATACTGATGAGTTCCAATAGTGTTAGATAAATGGAATACCCCTTTTACAATTATATAATAATTCAGATGTCCTATAACTGAATTGATATTGAAAAGTCATCATATGCCTACACACGGTAAGCAAACAGACTTAACAATGATGGTGTATGTAGCAGGCTCTCACCATTATTTAAATTAATTTAGATTAAATTGTAATCAAATAGATATAATAAAAAAAAAATTTACTATAGAATTAGTTATAGATATTATAACTTAATTAATTATAGCCTAGATTAATTTAAAAATTGTAAGATTTACAGATCAGGTATGATAACCAGGGACTCGTGATTGTAAACCAAATTATACCATTAAGAAATAATGTAAACGTTTTAATTAGTCGCATACAATTATTAAGGAAGAAAGTCACTTCCATTTTGGATATATCGATGGATCCATCGATATTTGCAAAATAAGAATGATTTCGAAAATTGATATACCATTAAAAACAAATCTGATTTTCGAAAAATAATTATAACCGCAGATAATACTATAGTGTACTCTCATGCAGCAAATCCGAAAATAACAAAGCTCTATATAAAATAATACGTCACAAACTGACCTAATTTTAACTCAAAATGAAAAATTGATATGAATGTGTGCAAATCTGAATTTATTTCGCTCCCCATCTTCATCACCATTCATGGAAAATTCCGGTTTTCCACAAGGAAGCCACTTGGGACCACTTTTGTTCATTATTGCCATTAATGACGTGGTTTCCGTAATTTCTCATAGCGAATTGAAATGATATGCTGATGATATGAATTCAACATTTCGTCAAGCAAATTAAACAATTTCTTTTTCAAATTAAACAATTTTTTTATACATATTCAACATTTTTTCTTAAATAGTTTTTTTGGATTGCAAAATTTAGTTCTTTTAGATCAAATCTTTTTAAAATTATAATGTTTTCAGACTTTTTTTTACATACTGATACTAGTATTAGTGAATTATGTATAATACTTATTATTTTCAAATTATTAGAAAATATTAGAAAAAATGTTGAATTCGGATAAAAAAAAATTTTGTTTAATTTGAAAAAGAAATTGTTTAATTTGGTTGACGAAATGTTGAATTTGACTGCAAAAAAGTATATAATACATCAGCTAAGATAACAGGTCTTAATTCTACAAGTCAACATTTTGTCAAATCATTTCACTTATTTTACTATTAATTTTTTTGAATCATACAGGCTGTGAATATTATTAAAAATAAAAACAAATTAATTTCCGTTCAAATTTAAAAATATATTACAATTTTCAGTCTAATCTCTAATCACATCAACTAATACCAGCAGTAAAAAAGTCACCCATTTTTTAATATTTCTGTTTTTTTTTTTTTTTGTTATTTCATATTATTGACAAAGAGAGGTAGAAATAACGTTTTGAATAATATAATACCCTACTTGAATCAAACTGGAAGACAGTAAAGAGTACCCAAAATTTATTCAATTTTTGGTACAAAAACAATTGTTCATAAAAAAAAAAGTTGACTAATTATTTTAATATCCTAATTTAGTTCAGTTTAGGTATAAGCGAATTTAGTTAACAATCGCAGTCTACTTTGACTATCTCTATTGCTCAAATTGATAGTTTGACTATCCCTTTTAATAATATAGTAGTAATTTACAAATCTCAAATACTCAGAAATAATGAAAGCCATTACACTGAACCAGATATGAACCGACGATTATTAGTCATACCCAATAACTTTAATACCATATTTACATTTTAATTTATGTCTTTGTCAAATACTTATTGAAAGCACTGTGTATTATAAAATGTAAATATATATTTTTTAGTTTTATTTTAAATTATAAAGGCATCTTAAAAAATGTATATACTTTGTATTAGGTTTACTGAACTAAAAACTTTTTATATTTCGAAAATCTGGTTAAAATTTTAGTTTATTCTGGTTCAGAATGGTAATTTTTATTATATACATTTACCTATATATATAATTAAAACGGAAAAAAAAAAATATTTTTAAAAAATACTTTCGTTGTTTTTTCTTGCTATTTCATTAACGAATTTATTTCCAAGCTTAAAAAAATAAAAACAAATGCAAAATAAATAAAAGAAAAGAATTGTTTTATAAAATCTGATTTGATTTTTTTTTCAAACTTTATTATATAAATTTTTTTTTCTTTTTATTTATAATTAATTTTTTTCTTTCAATTTCTTTAACTTAATTAAACATTTATTTTCAAATACAGTTCTTACAATTTTTTTTATTTTTGTTGGTTTTTTGGTGTCGATTTAATCTACTTTTCATTCAGGTAAATTTCCTTTATTTATTTAAATGAATGGTTTTATTAATTATTCCAGATTAATAATTTTGTATAATGATTTCAGACATTAAAAATATATATTTTCACATACTTATTTTAAAAATAATAATTTTTATTTAATATACAACCAAAAAATTCGTAATTATAGTCCTTAAAGGATAATGAAATTAAATTAAATATATTGACTTGAAGTAAACAACTTTATTCCAAAAATGATAATAAAAGACTAAATCATTATACAAATTTTCAGAAAGTTAACGTCGTTAACCCTTATTTTGAAATCCTCATGAGTCCAGACCATTGATGTTTATTTGTATATCTATTCAAAGCAATACATTAAAAATATCTAAGTAGTAGATATTCTCTCACATTTCTGTATCGAATATAATAAAAGAACACAAAAAGAGAAATTTTTAATATTTTACCGTTTGAGACAAATTTTTTTACAAATACATATACAAGTACAATACAATTTTCTTATTCGAAACAAGAGAAAATTTCCAAATTGGAAAATTGTTCTATAGAAAAATAAGAGAAATGAGAGATATTTTTATGTCATTATTATTTTAACATAACATAAACATATTATAAAATATTTGAAATGCAACTTTAAGGAAGGATACAAAAATTTTAGAAGTGACGTCACAAGTAAAAATAAAAGAAAATAATGACGATTAAAGTTAGTTTGCGTAACTTGTTAGAGAATAAAACAAAATTTGTTGCTAGCAACATTTTTTATAACAAACATTTTTAAGGATAAAAATATCCTGAAATTGACTTGTATTAATAATTTATTAATATTTTATATCTTTCTTTATATTTTATATATTATTTTTAAATATTTATTTATTAATAAATAATAATTGAAATTATTATAAAATTTTCATGCTCTCCCTGAAATTACCTATAATGTCCTAATTAATGAAATATATCGTTCCTTCGTTCGGGTCCGTTATTATTTATATACATCCCTTCCGTGGCCTAATTAGTTGAGGCACAGAAATGTGTTTAAATTATGATATGGTAGTCACGGGCTCGATCCCCTTTGGTGGATATAAAATATAACAAAAAAAATAGCAAAAATATTATCTAAAATTTATAATCAATAAAAAAAATAAAAATAATTAATATAATCAATATTTTATAACTAAAAATATTACCTATAACAATAAATCAGAAGCTAGAAATCGGGTACGTTGGAAATGTCCAAGTGGAAGCTCTATGCTCCCAAGAGGAGTAAGGAAAAATGATTTATATTACACTGTTGGCATTACATAGGATACAACAAATTGGTTTAGAAGCAGAATTTCATTTATTCGCTGATGACATTTGTATAGTGTTTCAACCGGATAATTATAACAAATTAGAATACATAATGAATGTTAAACTTGAGAAAATTCATGAGTGGATGAGTAACCATAAATGAACAATAAATATTAATAAAACAAAATATTTATCCCCCATTCATCACCCAGTTTGAATATCAAAGTTGCAAATGAGTATTTAGAGCAAGTTTTTGGATAGATCTACAATGAAAATGGAATATTTACTCATATTCCATCTAAGTAAAAAGTTTAGCTGGGAATCTTCAAAAAAATAGCTGACGTATTACCAAATGCCATCAAAAGACAAATTATTTATGCATAATTTCACAGTCATTTGAACTAGGGTACAAAGCTGTTGGGCAGGTCATCAAAAACAACAATTAAAGAATTACAGATTATCCAAGACTAGCCAAAAAAAACTTTATGTATTATATTTAAAAATTTATCTGTTTTTCTGCTGTTTATCAGTCTTTAATTCTGTTGAACAAGGTCTGCAAGTTGATACAATTTTTACTGACATTTCATTTAAAAGCTTTTGATAAAGTAAATCACTTTAAACTTTTATCTAAAATTTAAAAAGCACTAGGTATTTATGGAATCTTTTTGAAATGGATAAAATTTTACTTAATTGGCCGTAAGTTTTCAGTAAAAATTTCTAATACTGAATCTCATTCATTTCTAGCAATGTCGGGATTTCCCCAAAGGAACACACATGAACACACATGAGTTGCCCTTGCTTTTTTTTGTTATTTATGAATGATTGCGATTTGAATATTGACAACTTTATCTTGTCATTTGTTGATGATACGAAATTGTTTGCTATAATTAGAAAGTTAGATGACTCTCGTATACTGAAAGTTGATCTTGAGAAATTTTATAAATGGTGTCTTATAAATGGGTTCATTTTAAATATTAACAAATGTAAAGTTATGAGTTCTTACAGAACTAGGTAATAACTTTTGTGAATTAGACCACAAATTGAATAACTCTGATATGGATGTTGTTAATCAGATGAAGGATTTGAGCGTCATTTTAGACAATAAAATCACTTTTATTTCGCATGTTGATCTTATCTTAGCTAAATCATTTCGTATGGTTGCTTTTATTAAAAGAAATTCTTTTAAATTTATTGATCCATAAACGTTTAAGAACTTATATATTTCATTTGTCCATTTTCATCTAGAATATGCTCATAAAAAGAATTGAATCAATTCAGAAAAATGCGGTTAGTTGATGTCACTAGCTACATTGCAAAATGTCAACTTATTTTTTTTTTTGCTTTATTTTTTTTTCAATAATACATTTTGTTTTATAATTCATGTATATCAAATACATAATAGATAATTAAATTTAGTCTTATTGATCATAGCTTAGGTGTAAGCTGTCTCATCTTATTGTTTTTTGTATATAATTCAATTTAATTTAAATAAGCTAACGAGTTTTTATTTAGAAGACGAAAAAATAAATTATATAAAATTAATAACAAATTAATATAAAAAAAAAACTAATTTGTAGATAAATTTATAATTGCCAAGTTAAGTAGTTTCATTTTTTCCTGTTTTTTTTTTCTTTCTTTTTTTTTTTTTCTTAATTATTACATTATAAGTCTTTAATTTTTTTTCACACCTGCTAACACAACTACAACCACAATATTGTTTCCAAACGATTTTTATAAATCATAATCATTACCATTACATTATTATAATTATAACATACTTTATTATTCCCTATTGATTTTGATTTATTGGGTTTTGATTTAATATTGATATTCAAACTCTTGAATATAGACGTAAAATTGCTTCAGTAATACTATTTTATGATGTTCTATTCTAAATTAATTGAATTTTGTACTTTTAGTTATTGTCTTAGTTGAAGCAAAAATCGGTAAGGGATATTCCCAATACATTGAATAGAGTACTTATTTAAAAATATTTATATTTAAATTTACATATATTTTATGAAGTTTAGTTTTTAAGCAACATCTGTAAGGGTTAATTTCCTAGTAGATGAAATAAATAAATAATTATTGATAATAACGGAGTATTTCAGATTAAACAAAATCGTTATGAACGCGAAAAAAACTAAAATCATCCATTTTAGACAGCGTCAAAGAAATATAGGTTGTATAGAAATTAAAATTGGCAATGTAGTTTTGAAAGAAGTTGATGAAATTAAATTTCTTGGAGTCATATTTGACAAATATTTAAGTTGGCAGCCACATTATGTTAAATAGAAAGCTCAATATTTTTAATGGTATTTTATTTAAATATAAATCCAATATTCCTAATAGTATTAAGCTAAGAATGTATCATGCATATATAAATTCTATTCTTTCATACGGCACAGCAATCTGGGCGACCAATAATGGAATTTCTCAAATCCAAATTTCACAAAATAAAATTTTGAAAAATATTCTAAATTTACCTTTACGCTATAATACTCATCGCTTATATTTAAACTTAAAAATAATGCCTATAAAAGGAATTTTTCAATTTCAACAAATTTTGGGGATATGCAAAATACTTAATAATATTGGGCACTACAACATAAATTCCATTCAAAATTATACTCATAATTTTAACACTAGAAACCGGAATAATATTAGGATACCAACAGTTCATAATGAAAATCTCAAAGAGTTTCAGTGTCAGGATCTGGGTTATACCATCGGTTACCTAGTAATATTAAAAATATAACATTAGTGGGTTCTTTTAAGAAACGACTAAAGGAGTTTCTTTTGGAGTCGCATCATTTTTTTTTTTTTTTTTATGATCTTGACAGTAACTTAGGTAGAATTAAGTAACCTTTTCGTGCTTAATTAAGTACGGTACTGCAATTTTACTCTACAATACGATGACGATTTCAGCAGCAATTCGTCGGCTGCATTCCCCCGACAGACCATTTTTTTCGAAATCAACTTTTTAATGTACTATACCATTTCGACTATGCTCTATCCGAATTTGCAGTCAAATAAACTTATGTCTTATAGTTTTCGAATAAATTTTCCTGATTTATCCAAACAACCTATATTTTACTGCTTTTTAAGCCTTCAAGTTGTGCCTATTTATCCAAACTACAGTTTTTGTACTGATAAGTCATAAGATTTTTAGAAGCATTCCGTATGATTGGGTATTCCTAAGTATTTAACAGACCATTTTTATTCCTAAATGTCCAAACACATATGAAGCTTTACACTATGACTATACATACTAACATTTTTTTAAATATATTTTTTTGATATTTCAAAATATTAAAATAATAAAACTATGTTATGTTCGATGTTAAAAAATTACTCAAATTTTGATAGATTAATTTTAAATTTTTGCAGTTAAAATTTCTGTTAAACTTAAAAAATCGATTCCGATCCAATCAGTTCCGATCAATTGCTAAGTATGAAGCTTTTCTGAAAATTAGTTTGGATCCTAATTTATTATAATTGCTCATAAACGTTTGACAATTTTTTTTTTGTTTTCAAGATATTTAATGTGAAGAGATAAGTGATAATCAAAATATTAAATTTCAGAAAAGCTGCATACCGGCCTTAATTACCAATTCATGATTACCAAATACTTTTCTCTTGAATTAACATCAAAATCTCATAAATTCCATTAATCCGAATGTAATGTTGTTATTACACGATTACAACTTTACCAGATAGTCGTAAGTTTTTAAAGTATTTAAAATTCGGTTAAAATTGTTCGATTAATCTATTTGTTAAAGAACGATTTTTTTACATTACGTAATACCATTGAAGTAAATATAATTAAATTACATAAATAGATAAAATTTATTCAACAAAATTAAATTACTTTTGGTGCATAAAATTTTTACTCGTATATTCTCGAACAAAATAAGTAAATATAAAACGGACCTAAAACGGACAAAAGTCCATAGATTGTGAATTCACAAGCAAGAAGAATCAAAAATTTGACAAGTACTAGCAATTCGTATTTAAGCAGGGAATTTAATGAAATTTTGTTGAACCCTGACTATTTAGTTTCAATTATTTAAATTACATAATCTTAATGTTGATTTGGTAAAATTCAAGTTCGAATTTCAATTTGCTAGTTTTGTCTATTTTGTTATTTTTTTTTGTTTTGTACAAAAAAAAAATTTACAAAAATTAATTTTTGAATGAATTTTTATTAAAACGTCAATTTTTTAAGCTTTAAATTTTTTATGTACATAATGTTTCAACAATACCAATGCGACAATTAAACACCTTATGTATTATAATGAACAAAATTAAATAAAGTTTATCAAACAAAAATCAAAAAAAATGTATGTCACCACATAGAAACTGCTTAACATAAAAGTATGTTACGATAGTTGACAAACGATAAATAGTCATCATAAAAGATGAGAAATATTCCTTCTATTCCTCCTAATACACTGCTAACCAATGAACTTTTGATCTTGCTCTTATTTTTGATGGTTTCTAAGTACATGCATATTTTTTTGGTGTCATAAATAAACTCAAAAAACCGATATTAAAAATTTCAACTAAAAACAAACTTTAACAATATATGCACACACAACACACTTACATATTAAATTCTGAAAATTTCATTAATTTATTCTACATAAAATTTGAATACCAATTAAATATAACAAAAATATTTTTCTCCTCTTAAAATGAGGTCATAGCACATACTCGTACTCTATATAATAAAATTGAATAGAAGTGAAAATCCTAGAAAGGTTATTTATACACAAAATAGATTTTTTTATTAATACAAACGTAAAGCTACTCTGTTCTATACTAGCCTTTTTCATTTCATCATACATTTTTTTTTTGTTTTTTTTTTTTTGTTATGATTTCAATGCCGTTGACCTCCTCTTTTTAAGAACAAAACATATTTGAAAGAAAAAACGAAATAAAAATAACTGGTCAACATATTTTAAGAATCTTAAATGCAACATTTTTCAATTATTTACAATATAAATAAAAGGTTTAAGGTTACCAATTGGTCTTATTTTTGTTGTTATTAAGATAGTATTATTTAAATTTTTTAATTTTATTTCAAACTTAAATCAAGCAATGGCAAACTTAAAATCAAATAATATTTACTTAAAGGTTGGGTTCTTCTGAAGTAAAAGTGATGTCCGGGTAGTTCAAAATAACCATATCTACATGATACCTGGTGTTACCAACTTTCCAAAAATATATCTTTTAAGGACGGAACAACCATTATATTAACAGAACTGGAGTATAAAATTAGGAGAGCACTCGAAAACAAAAATCAGATAAACGTACTGTCACTGGACTTAGCCGAACTGACAACAGCTTATGAATCGACAATACTAACAAACAAGAACAACAAAAACTGATACACGGACAGTCTGAAGCATGATACGAACAATTGAAAACATAAATAACACAAAACACATCAAAAGGACTATAAGGGACATAACAATATAAAATAGAAGCAAAATCAAAATTATATGGATACCGGGACATGAAACTGTAATGAACTAGCTGCAAAGGAAGCAAAACAAGCAACGTACTAACGATAACACAACAATAAGGTGATAACACAACAATAATAACAAAGATCACTACTAACGATAACACAAACATATGGACAGGCAAAACAAGCCATAGAAAACTTTAACCAGACACAAATACAAGAGCATGGGACCAATCAAACTCATTTAGATAATTACATAAAACCGATGCCAATACAAAAACAATACTGGTGACTAAAACAAGACAACTAGGTGTAAAACTCACCAGGATCCGGTTGGGCTGTACAAAAGCTGCCCACCGTTACCTTTTGTACGCAACACCTACACCACAGCGTACAAATTACAACGAAAACTTCACAATATAACATACAATACTGGACTGCCAATATTAAAAATGAATACAGTAATATTAAAATTAACAGAGAATTAAAAACAACATTTAGAGATCTTATTATTGATGATAGTCTTGTTAAAAAATATCTGAATAACTTGGGGAATAATATATTTTCTGGACCTGATGGTGTTCCTGACTTAGTTCTAAAGAACTGCTCACATGTGTTGGCGTAACAAAATAATGTTATTTAAGTTATTTTTAACAAATATTATTAAAAAAAACTAAATTCTTTTTTACTTTTTTAACTATTTAAAATTGTTTTACTTCAGGTTCTACACGGTTTGAAAATAATAAACGAACTGTAAATTGTAATAAGTAATAAAATAACGCTTTGAATCAATACCAATTTGAGCATTTTCTTTCAATTAAAATCTTTGAAACAAATATTATTCAATTAAATTCAAACTCTGTTTCTGTATCTGTTTAATTTTTTCATTTCATATTTTTTAAACAGAAAAAGTGTTTGAAGCAAACAGAAATCTGTTAAAATAATTCATTTCATATATTTTTTTTTAAATAGAATCGTGTAAGGTACTGCAATTTTTTACTATAGGAACAACAATTTTATTCGAGTATTTATTGACTTACTAATTTTTCTGTCATATCAACTCATTAAATGTAGAAAAGTACTGCTATTGTCAGCAGGAACTAGGCCTTCTTAAATAGCGTAGTTTCATTTTATTTAAGTTGTTACTAAATTATACTCTCAATTATTATTATATTTTTAAAAAACCTTAAATAAACATAATTTTAACTTTTAAATGCATTTAACCTCCTGCTAACCAAAAAAAAAAATTAGGCAAGTTCCATTAACATAAAATGAAATGTTAGAAAATAAAGAAATGATAAAAGAAAGTAAAATAACATATTTCTAAAATTCGGAATAAAAAGTCTAATGAAAGGAAAAAAAAGACTAGGATTTATTTTATTTTATTGTAATTGATTTGCCACAACTTAAATTATGGCCAATTATAAGCATTAGGATCAGAGGCTCTCTTGTAATTATTTTATTTCTGTTATTTATGAGGATATTGCCTATAACTATACTATTACAGATTATACAACAGATATAACGACGCAGTACAACCAAATAACAAGTTGTAAATGTAAAACTAAATACTTTGTTTTTTTTTTGTGATGAGCTAAATACAACGTACTATTATCTGGAATCAGTATATGTGTTGGGAATTCAGATTTATTCTGTGTAGTGTGTAGCGTAAACCTAACACAATCAATATCCATTAACAGTATTTTTTGTCATTAAACGCCTCCAGCACTCTAGGGTATAAAAGTTACCCTAGAGTGCTGGAGGCGTGCTGGAACAAATTCATGCTTGAGGATATTTTGAAGGTAAATCTGTTTAAAACAACAATATTTTTGGTCAATACTACTCTCATTCAAAGTTACTTAGATAATAGAAGTCAATTTGTGTTTCTAAATGGTATTAAGTCTAATAATCTACCTGTTGAATGTGGGGTACCCCAAGGATCCATATTGGGTCCCTTACTCTTTAGTCTATTTATTAATGACTTACCCCGTTGTTTGTCTGAATCTCATTGCCGGTTGTATGCAGACGATGCTCAACTCTACATCAGTGGTCCTATAGCTGATATTAACCGCTCTATTGCTAAATTGAATGATGATCTTGATGCTGTTGCTTTCTGGTCTCTAAACAATGGTCTTCGATTAAATCCGTCAAAATCCCAGGTTATGTTAATTTATGTTCGTAATATTGATACAACTAATCTCCCTAATATCAAATTAAATAATTCTGTGGTAAAATTTGTAAGTAAAGCTAAAAATTTGGGTGTTGTATTCAATAAAACTCTAACCTGGAATGATCACATTAAATTTATTTCTAGAAATGTTTTTTGTAAGTTACGAAAACTCTGGAAGTTCTCTTACAATATTAACGAGTGGGTAAAAAAGAAATTAGTTATATCTTTAATCTTTCCCCATTTCACTTATTGTGAAGTAGTTTATGCTGGGATGAGTATGGGCGAGTTTTCCAGGCTCAAGGTTATTTTCAATGCTTGCACTCGATTTGTAACTAACCGTCGTAGATTCGATAGCATCAGTGATGTTTCTAAAGTTTTGCTTGACTGTACTTTCGAAAACTATCTAAATTATAAGTACATCTGTTTTATGAAAAAAATCCTATCTAAAAATACGCCGGTATATCTTCTTAAGAAAATAACCCCTGGACGATCATTAAGAAGTGCAAATTTAACTATTCTTAGACACTCTGTTAGATTAAGACATCTATCCTTTTTTGTAAGGACTGTCGGGTTGTGGAATTCTTTGCCGAACGTAGTCAGGTGTGAGTTCTCTATTTCTAAATTCCTTGAGCTTTGTTTTTATTTTATTTATTTTTTTTTTCTTTTTTTTTTAAATTTTCTTTTTAAATTTTCTTTTATTAATTTCTTTTCTTTATAAATTATTTTCATTATTGTTAATTTCTTTAGGTTAAGGTTTAATTTAATTTAATTTAATTTAAGTTAATTTAAGAATTATGAATTTGCTACACATTATACTTTATATACTCCTATAGAGACTTACCGTCTCATGTATATGTACGAAATAAAATGAATAAATAATAAATTTTGCTTTGATTAAACAAGTTTCGTTTTGAATCAAATATAAATCTATTTAAATATTTTAATTTATTTTTTTTTAAACAGAAGCGTCTTTAAATTAAATAGAAGCATGTTGAATGCTTTACATATGATTTATTTTAAACAGAACCGTATTTGAAATCAATGCTAATCTATTACAATATTTCATTTTAATTATTTCAAACAGAACCGTGTTTATATTAAATAAAAATCTGTTGGAATTAATCATATATGTTTGACAACATGTTTAACCTGAATTTGTTTAAAACCAACATATTTTCCTTCAAAAGTAACATGTTTCTATTTAAAAAAATTATAATAAGGCCATTTTGAAAAACGAAAAGGTTAAACTGATTTCTATTTAATATTTTTATTGTTTATTTCGCTCAGTGAGCCTTCTTCGAACAGTTGATGTTGATATCATGATTCCTCTTGCTCTGACAATATAAAATAGACATACAAATGTCTGCTCACAATTTTATGGAATAAATCTATTCCATTTGGAACAAAGTATAAAAAATTTATCTTCAACTACTGGAGTCTTTCGTGGCTTGCCAGATTCACCATTCACCATTCTACATTCCTAGTACTTTTAATTTTTTTAATAAGATCAGCAACATATGATCTCTCACGTTCTTTTCTGACCAATATCACATGTTGACAGACAGCCCTTTCTTCCATAAAGGGATTACAACGCCTTTTGCACCAATACTTAATTTTTACGCTTCTTGGTTTTTATCTTCACTTGTTGAATTATTTATCACTAATGAACATTTTCTCCCAAACAAATTTATTGTTGCATAATTAGCTGAGTTGAACAAAACATCGAAAAATCGGTGAAGAAGTTAAAAATACTACCTTTAAGATAAGAATTTTCTGGAAATTCGAACTGTCCGGACTATATTGCACAAATTTGTTTCTGTATATATATATAATTCTAATAGATCAAGAGATATAACGGTTTATATATGTATATATAAACACATAAAAACAACAAGGCTACATTCAAATGTCCATTTCGTTCTTCAAGGATAAGATGCGCCATTAAAGATATTTTTAGAAAACCGAAAACGCCAAGTATCCTTGAAATACAGTCATTTTTGTCTATACGCGAATACATAATTAAATTCAGAGTCCCCAAATATTGTTATAAATTTACTAATTTACAAATTTATAAATTTTCAAAAAAAAAAAAAAAGAAAAATAAAATATAATTTATTTATTTCTATAAATACTTAATATAAGTTCTTAATAACAAATGAATTACAATAAAGCAAAATTGATGAATTTAAATTACGTGAAAGAAAAAAAACAAAAAAAAAATGTTAGGAAAATCAATAAGTTCTTAAGGGGCATTAAGTACAATTTGTACAAAAATTATTACTTACAAAAAGAGGATTAGTCGAACTAAAGCCGATTTTTTTAAATTAACTTTACTAAAAGAAAAATCTATATGGTTTTTATGTCGGTTAACTGCCGTTAGAATTCTATTTATGGGTTCAAATTTGCCATAATTTGCTTTATGAAAATGAAGGTTAAAAACATTTTCTATGCAAAATCACGTACTAGTATAATAATTTGTTTATTAATTATGCCAGTAAACACAATATTTATAAATCAAATATCCGCAACAACTCTTCTCGATAGCAAAGTACTGAATTCAAGTAATTTTAAAAGATAGAAAGACAAAGGTAGACTACATAAGACAAATCAAAGAAATCATTTTTGAATTAACTTTATTTTGTTGATATTGAGTGATGTAATAAGGAGACCAGACAAAACTACCATATTCAAGCTGAGGACGAAAGAGTGTTGTGTATAATGGCTTAATTGTACATGGATCGTTGAATTCTTTGAACCATCTCTTTATGAACCCTAACATAGAATTTACGTTGATGCTTATTCTTGTCATTATTACAATATAAGTCAACTTATATCTTTTTGCTCGTCTAACTTTTTAAACCGATTTATAAATGAAATGGTGTTGAAATATTTTAACAAAGGAAGAAGCCAGAGTTCTAAATGATTGTAATCCTTTGAACGCTCACCCAAATATGATTGCAAAACGACAAGGTTATAAATTTATTCGAAATTTTCAAATTAAAAAGATTTTTTTTTGCTTAGTAAATCATAGTTGAATCAATGCCTATATACTTCTAGCCATGGCCCACGAACATTTTTCCGTAACTTACCGAATTACTATTTCGTTTTAAATTTTGTTTTTGTTTTGTGTATAAAATTTTTGTTGATAAAAATAAAATTTGATAAAAATACAACTAACACAAACAAGAATCTATAATTATAATTGACAAACATTTAAGGTCCTGCGCAGTAGACACCTTTTTATTTTATTTCGATTCTCCTACTCCTTAATGAACTTCTAATATATATAATATATTATATTGTATATAAGACTATAATGCGCACCCAGTTGAAAATTTTTTACTCATATGATTTTATTATTCAGCAAATACGTTATGCATATGTGAGATCTTATTAAAATAATAAACAAAAGCAAACAAATCAGTTATTATAATTTACATTATATACTTACAAATGAATCTATGTACATATGACAAATAAAAACAAAAAAAAAATTCATCTCAAATAAAAAATAATCTCTCCTCTCCATAATGAACTCTTAATATATAATAAGTAAGTTGTAAATAAAACAATAATGCGCACACAGTTGAAATTTTTTTAATCATATGGTTTTATTATTCGCCAAATACATTAAGAAACAGGTAGAAACGAAACAGAAAATGAGAAGTAAGGTATTTATGTTTTTTAGCGAAAACATACTAATTCCAAAGCTATTCATTAAAACATGAGTGTTTTCTGCTTTGTAATGAGAAGTCTATGTCAGTACGTAAATTACTGTTTTTTAAAAACTTTAAATTTGACTTCAACTTGAAATATAATTACTCAACAGGGGCCCCTAGTATTCTATAAAATTTAATACCCAAAACTGAATACAAACACCATCTAAGGTTTTATTTCATTTGTCTTAAGCCTGAAGTCCAATGAAAACGACACATAAAACATTGTCTACATAAAATACGACATTGTCTACATAAAATATCGCATAGCAAGTACAATGAACGTGACATTTTTATTTTCCAACAACAATATTTAAAAAAAACAAGAAAAACATTTTTAATTTAATAATTTGGAACTGTTACGATTTAGAACAACGACAAATTTTGAATTTTGATCAAATTTTTGTCGTCGACATTGTCGTATTGTACTATTTGCTATGATTCCATTTAAATACATATGTTCAAAACATAATTATTTGACATATTTTGTCGACATACAATGTTCTGCCGTTTTAATCGGACTTCAATTTTACTGTATCGCTATTGAAAATATATTATTTTATTGTCAGTGTTCATTATAATTTGATAGAAGTATATGTAAGTTCCACATCGGATAATAAATTTTTTTTTCTTTAAATTGAAAATTATTAAGTTTTATACATTTTGTAAATTTTACCAATTTAGGTAAATAATATTGAATAATTTTTCAAAAATAACACAATATCATAATAACAGTCCAATTTAAATAATAAATTCCAAAATAAAAAATAATGTCCAATTTTTAAAGTTAATCAACCTAGACTAGTAGTACAGAGGCTAATAATATAGTAGTATAGAGACTAATAATATAGAGGTATTATTATAAAAATAATTATTTATTCAAATTTCCATACATATAACATGATACAACATTATATACAGTGACGGTCAAAAAAAGTTAACAATTGAATTTTTCATTTTTAATGTCCAATTATAAAAAAGATAATTTTATAACAAATTAAACAGAATAAAATAATTTCAAAAATTTCAAAATAAGATAAACAGAATAAAAGAATATTTAATTCAAAACACAAAAATAAATATTTCATACAAAATATATAAAAATACAAATTTGTAGGAATTGATAAAAATACAAATTGTGTAGGAACAAATAAAACAAAAATAAATTAACAATTTACGCATCAAAAAAAAAAGTTAACAGTTCTGAGTGGGCCTTGATTTCGTATTAAAAGTTTAATACAAATTAGGTAATATTGTAAAAAAACAGCAATTAAAAATGTGTGCGTTAACTCTTTTTTTCACACTCACAATACATTCAACAAATCAATTACGATAAAATCCAAATAATAATAAAATATAATAAAATATATTAATAATATCTAAATATAAAGTTAATGCTGCAAAACAATAATCATCTGGATTAATTGTATGTTTATGATTACCATTTAACATTAATTGTGTATCATAAATTAAAAAAAATGAAAATATTATAATACCAACAACTGAATAAGCAACTGTCCATCCTTTATAAGGATAAAACATTAAAATAATTCCAGATATAATAAATAGAGTCATCAGAATTAATAAATATAGTTTAAATACAGTAAAATCAATTTTTGTTTGATTAGCAAAAATGATTACTACAATACATACAAAAACACATAGTATTAAAGCCATAAGGATCTGAAAAAAAACGAAGTGTATAGAAAATACAAAAATATCAAAATCATACATATATATATACATACCTCATTTATTTGATATTGAATTGATGCCAAACCTAATAGAAAGCTTTCTCCAATTGTAAAAACTATCAATATAATATAAGTAAGAAGAGGTGTCTTACGAGATTTTTCTGAAATTGCTACTATTAGAAGTAGAAGAAACATTAAAATTATTGTGGTATAAAATATTTCTGGATTTTTTTTCGTTAATTCTTGAAATAATTTTGAATTATATAGGAAATAAACAATGAGACTTGTTACTATCATTTGAATCTGAAATTTAAATAAAAACAAAAATTAAGTAGAACGTTATAAATTTATATTTGAAATTTTCAATTTTAATACAGATTTTAGTTTTTTCTAAATATTTATTTTTTTTTTTTATCAATTTTATTAAGCGTTGCAAGTCAAAGTACTTTATGAAAATCTGAAAATACTGAAACATTGTAAGCCGAAGCTATGTTATTATTATGTTCTGTTTATGTTATGTTATTATGTAATTTTTTCTTGCCAATACCTCAGCATAGCTCAGATAATTCGAGGCACGCTTCATTTTTTTGTAATCATTCATTGTTCACAAAATAGATATATGGACAATATATTACTATTCTACGGAGGCTCTTCTGACGGAGATGGTGTACCCACGTATGTCCTAATGGGTATATCCCAACGATACCTGGTGCTCCAGGTATCGTTGTTTTGATGTTTTAGTATATAAATTTGTTATATCTGTTGATATATTAGATATATATATTTTCTAAACTATTCTATATAGACATAAAGTATAAAGTATTTATGAGTTATAAAAAAACAAAGGCCTTTCCAATAGTGTATAAATATATAAAGGTTTATTGTAAAATTTTAAGATATTTGGTTTTCAACCCTGGAAAGGTAATCCTAGGAAGCTAAATCTAACTCACACATTTTTTTTTCTAGTCTATTACGAAGCAAATAATATATTTTTTGAAAATCATGTAACTGTACTATATTCTTTCATCATACTTTGAAGTAAACAAAAATAAATGAATAAGTAATTTGTATTTGAATGTTGATTTGAATGACGTTCTAGTAAAAGTCGGTGAGTAAATGGTAATCATGCTTACTAAATAGGAACATTCATGTGTGTAAATTGTACACATGTTTACCTAAATAGTAAATTAATTTTACACACGTTTAGTTAAATCGTATAAAATCATTTTAAACCTACTTTCGGTTCATCCCGGAAAGTGCTGCAGTAATTTTAATTACAGAAAAAGATGATACACCACCACTTTTTGTTCTATTACAATATACGATATAGTCATTAGGTCTTATGCAGTTACACTACACCATCTCCTTCAGAATCTCCTTTATCGAATACCCACCTCAACACTTATCGTCTAGTAGTAGAAGAAAAAAATGTTATTTCACACGACCGAGAATTGAACCCATACATGCCTTTTGAATTTCGATTGTGAAACAAATGATAAATTAACTAAAGTATTGAAATTCGTATAGATTCAACAGATACATTTCAACAGATCAACACAGATATATTCCTAAATTAATAATAATGTCGGCAAGCTCGCTCACAGTTGAGTACAAATTTTCAACTTCAAAATTGACTATTTGAATTAGTCAAAAGCTGAGATGTTAAATTCAGTTTCTATCTTTTGTCAGTTAAAAATAAAATACATAAATATTGATGCCTTCCATTACTAATAAATGGTTATTCATTAAAGTACGTAAAGCTATACGTTATAATTTAATTTTTGTAGTTTATTTTTCCCCCTTTCTAATACATTAAAGTAGAAAACACGATATTCAAAATCTTAACATTTTTTTTTAAAAAAACTACAAAATACAGAACTTCAAATACTGTACTCACAATGGGTCTCGGAAATATATAGAACAAAGCTACGAAACACTGTAATGGATTACCGAAAGCTTTTAAAAAGTTAAATATTAACCCCTTCAAAATTAAAATAAATAATTATTGTTACCCCTTCGAAATTAAAATAAATAATTATTGTTAGTTTTAACCGAGATTTCGAACCCACCCCCAGTTTGAATTATGTGATTAAAATTTAAGTTTTCTCTTCGGGGATCAATTTTCAATCTGATTATAATGATAACATTAATTTTCAATTCCAATTTTTAATTTTTTTTTAACAGAAAATTCATTCAAGTTCTAATGAACAAAATATTCATAGCTTATCTCGAAATATAAGTTGTATTTAATTAGAAAGTTGTAATATGTAACATGCAAGGTATATACCTACCAATAGAATGGAATAAACTTTGAATATAAAATTTTTCTTAGTATCTTCATCGAAAAATACAAAAAAAGTTATTTCATTTTGTTTTTCTCGATTTTTTTCTATATTCTTCAGCAAAATTACACATTCTTCTGATGATATTTCACTTTCTAAAAATATAAAAATTATTATAAAATAACACTCATTTAAGTTCATCTTACCATTAGTATTTTGTGAAAACCCCATATTTTTATATTCAATCAAAAATTCTCTATTTTCAAAAGAAAATTTATTACAATTTTGTATTTTGACGTGTTGTTATTTTTGTTTTTATAATTTTTTTTATTTCAATTTTTTTTTTTTTGAATTTGATAGAATTTTTTATTTTTACATAGATGGTAGCGTACTAACGCAGCATTGAATTAATTTCACAAAGAGAAACAAAATATTTTATTCTTATGCTACTGCGAAAATTGACTTACATGACTGATGTTTTAAACTCTATCGACATTTAGAGTGTCTCTAAATAGTGACTTGATGTGACTCAAATTTTAAGCTTTTAAGCTAATGGCATGTTACACCTTCTTTCTATTGTTAAGTGAGTTTTTACTAAAAAATTATGTAATTATTATTTTTTCTAATGGTACAGAATACGTCGTAGATATTCCAATGATTTGTACCATAACATTTCAAATGCTGAGACAAAAATCGATTATCAAGATTAAAATATTAAAATTTTCAAATTAATATTATTAAAAAAGTTTTTTTGCTTAAACGTTGTGAAAGAATGTTAGTCCTTTTGTTATATTACTCCAATAAACAAAGGTAGGTAGATAGGTAGGTAGAAGTGACCATTGAGCAGCTGCATAATAGTGTTCAAGAATTTCTGTCTAATTTTCATTTCTACAACTACGACAATGGGAGTTGAACAAAATACCTAACTTGACAACGTGGCTTCCTATTGGCCAGTGACTCGTACTGATACATATACTACTCTTAAATTATTGGGACCTAGCTACATGTTATTTGGTTTTGTTGATGTTACACGATGGTCATGTTTTCCTATAGATCGCACAAGTATTTGTTCTATGCCAACTTTCGTTTGCTCTAACCAAATAGTATGAATGAATATCGTCTTTCATAACCCCCCTTTTAGCCAATTAACAAATTTTATTAAAACAATAAAAAAATATAAAATTTTTAGATTATTTAGATTAAAAATTCAAGATTACAAGCATTTTCATTCTAATAAATATCCATGCGTTCAGTATCATCAAATTGATCGTCAAAGAAATCATCAAATAATATGATTGACAGTAGTCATTTTGACTACTGCAAAATTTTGATTACGGTCAATTGATTTTACCGTCTTTAGTTTACGCGTATTTTGATATTTTTTTCAGATATTCATGAATTTAGGTGTATAAGTTTGGTTCTTGGTCGCCATTATTTACCCATAATATTATACATACATATATTATTTCTTTATATACACGTATACAAAATTGAATTTCTAAGTAATAAAAAATATATTAATTAACAAAAAAAAAATGAATAAAATAGTTTTGTCGTATTATTTGAATAACTTTGTGGAGTTAAACGAAGGGGAAAATGATAAAAAAAGCAATATTAAAAGAAAAGATTGCCTATAAAAGAGAAAACTCCTAATTTTGGAAGCTTGCCAAAAATTATAAGCAGAAGTTGAACCAAGACTTAAAATACCAAGAGTGTACGATGATGACAAAACAACTAGCAACATTAAATGTGATTGTCTCCAGCTTAAAAAATATTTGTTAACAAAAATATTTGATTATCAAAAAAAATCATTTAGGTACCTACTTTTTTCTAAATTTTTTTATGTATTTATATTGTTCATATTTCTTTTTTTGTTCTTTTCCTTTTTTACTGCAAATTTAAAGAATTGTTAATATTTTTTAATATTTATGAGTTTTTAATATGACACAAAAAATGTATATGATCAAAATGACAAATTTGATAAAACCCAAAAAAAAATTACACTTACAAATGAAGACGCTTGATCGCTGCAAGTTGCGCTGCAATTTACAATACCGGCATGTTTTTTTTTTTTTTTTATATTATAGCCAAAACTTAGGTTATGAACCTTTAAGTACTTGCGTACCGTTGACTATTTGAAAAAGGAAAGGATAGTTAGAGGAAAGGAAAGAAAAATGAAGAAGAAAAGTTTTGTGGGAAAGAGCGAACAATGTTGTTAATATTCGTCTTAAACTTCTGTAAGTCATAAATAAAAAATCCTTCTCTCATTGGGAATGCTTCGATTGGGATGCGGTTCCACAATCGGGATGTTCTTACTATAAAAGAATTTCCATAACCGGACTTAAACAATTTCGGAATTTTTACTGTGAAAGGGTGGGCACATGATGCCTCTCGTGTTGTGCGATTGAATTGCTTAAGAGGAGGAAGAAGTGATTTTAATTCCTCGGAACAAGTGCCAACACCAAGCAGATATCTATAAAATAAAGTAAGTGCTCCAACAATACGACGATGACCAAGTGGTATAAGGGATGAGGTCACATTTATGTCGCCTATAAGACGAATGGCGCGGTTTTGAACTTTGTCCAAGAAAATTAAAGCAGGTTTTGGTGCACCTGCCCATAAATGTGAGTTTTACTCGATCTTGGGTCGTATATATGCTTTATAGATTTTTAAAAGGTCTCGAGATGAAAAATACTTGTTACTAACAAGACTGTTAGCTTTACCCCAGTCGACAATTTTGGCAAGGTCGTGATTGAACGCGCCGGCCATCATTGTTCTTTTGGAGGTGACTGCGGAAGCTGTAGCATTAGTGTGTTTTAGAAAATCATATGATGCTACTAGAGTGCTGTCATCAGCAAAACTATGGATTGGATTGAAAGTTAATTTGAGAAGGTCATTAATGAAAATGAGAAATAGGGTGGGTGAAAGGACAGAGCCTTGTGGAACACCAGCATTGATTTGAAGTTGGTTGGAAAAAGAACCGTCAACTGAAACTATGATAGATCGATTTAAAAGAAAACTTTCAATCCATTTAGAAAAGGTAGAACCAAGGCCTATAACATTGCATTTTGCTATAAGAGCAGAATGCCAAACTCGATCAAAAGCCTTAGATATATCCAGAGCTACAACTGTAGCTTCACCAGATTGATGCAGGCTGGTGTTGAGCTTCTCGCAGAGGCATGTCATGAGATCACCGGTGGAACGTTGGGCTCGAAAGCCGTATTGGCTATCATGAATTATACCTCTACTGTCAAGATATATCTTCAGCTTATGATTAATTAAGATTTCCATCGTTTTTGATATAATGGAAGTAATAGCTATGGACCTATAGTTTGAAGGATTGCTTTTGTCACCTTTTTTAGGAATAGAATAAACTTGGGCAACTTTCCAATAGGACGGGTAAGTTCCTGAAGAAAAGGATAAATGAAATAAGTTGCGCAGAGGTTTAGAAATAGCGAAGGCAATGTGTCGCAGCACAATTGCAGGTATACCATCAGGTCCGGTAGATTTTTTTATATCGAGATTCTTCAAGACTTTTACTACAGCTCTTGTTCTAAAGTAGATCCTTCCGAAGGAATAATTTAGAACAGGGATTGATGAAGGGCTGTAGGAGGGAGTGTGGAATTAGCTGCAAATAATTTTGCGACGAGATTAGCCTTTCCAATAGAATCTGATATAATAGTACTATTACTATCAATCATAGGTGGAAACGAAGACTTGCAAAAATTTTGCCCAATATTTTTAGCAAATGTCCAGAAAGACCTGCTGTTGTTGGGGAGATCAAAGATTTCTCGTCTCAATCTTTGGTTATGCAGGAATTTTTGCTGATTGATAGTTTTTGTACATTTATTCCTAACCACTTTATAACTCTCATACGTATTGACTGTTTTATTGTTCTTGTATTTTTTGTAAGCTTCTTCTTTGGATTTCAGAGCTTTGGTGCAGAGGTCGTTGAACAAACCTGAGGGATTTCGTTTTATACTTCTAAGGCGATTTGGAATGAAAGTTTTCATTGGTAATCACCTCTGCAGCAAAGTCGACATTTTTATATTGAAAACACAACGACCAGTTCGATGCATTTAAAAAGTTGTTGAAGCCTTCCCAGTCAGCCTGGTGATAATGCCAAACTAGTCTTTTGGGAGAATTAGAAGAACTGGTTGTTGTGCCTACTTCGAAGCTTGTGCTTACAAGACAGTGGTCGGAACCACCTAGCGGAGAGTTAACAGAGATTGAATATTTCTCTGGATGGGTAGTTAGGAATAAATCCAGGAAGTGTCCGTTCTGGTCGCGTCGGTCTGGTATCCTCGTAGGGCTCTTGACAAGTTGAGAAAGGTTGAAAAAATTTGAGAAAAGTTCAACTTGTTTGCTTCGGGACTGTTGTGACTAGAAAAATTAAGCCAGTCTCTGTTATGAATATTGAAGTCTCCCGCCAGAATAATCTCATACTCGGGATTGGTTTCCAGAATTAAGTTTATCTGGTTGGATAGTCTTTCTATAAGCATATCAGTTTCTAGCTGTAAATAAAACAGAAGTGAATGATGTGTTTATCGACGTGTATTTCATATTGATAAATTGGATTGGAGCACTCAAAATTAACCGACAAAAAAAAAATATATAAATTAAATTTTTTTCTTTTTTTGGCCCACGTACCACTTACTTATACCCTGCATTTTTTAATATGAATTGAATCATGATTTTATTATTGTCAACTAAGACGAACAGTTAACAACATTTTGAATAAAGGAGAGAAAAGAAAAAAAAAATTAGTTTTGAATATTTTTAATTTATGTATTATTTAAGTTAATGATTATTCTAAAGTAAATTTTATTATTGACACTAATTTAATTTGTTTTTATAATTTAAATTTTTATTATATTTATTTTTATTTTATAATTGCTTATTTAAATGTTCATTAATTGCACCGCACTTTTAATTCACATGTACCTAGGTTGAAGTACAGTGGTAAACTCCTGGGATAGATCCAATAATTTGATTCCCTACAAGAGGTTCAAGAGGTTTTATCCAAAGTCTACATCATGTCCGGATATTATACAGTATCATTATAATAGACGGGCTGGCTACAAGTAATCCTATAGATTTTCAACCATATAATATTTTTTTTTTTTGTTCTTTATTTATTTCAATTCTTACTTATATCTTAACTTACTTATATCTAAAATATTTACAAAAGTAATATATTTATAGGCCTTGGCTTTTAGCCGTCCGGCCCTATAACTATAGAGTATTAATATTACAATTTAATTTATTAAATTCATAAAATTATTTTCGTTTTTTTTTTCTTCATTTTACGCTTATTAGATTTATGAACAGATTTTATTTGTTTTTCTTTTTTTTTATTATTATCTCTCTTTTTTGTTCATTTCTCATTGGTTTATTCTTTCATGCTACTTTACCTAATAAAAAAAACCTAAAGAACTGAAGAACCTAAAGAACTGAGGGGATTTAGGATTGTATTAAGACACATGCATTACTCAGCAGAGCATGATACCATTAAAGAAGAATTAGCTCAACTAGGCCACAAAGTAACTAACATTAGTAATATACTAGATCGAAAAACTAAGAAACCATTATCACTATTTATGATCGAATTAGAAAATGCTCCAAACAATAAAAATATTTATGATGTAACCTCTTTACTCCAATGCAAGATAGTATTTGAACTACCTCATCAAAAAAGGGTTATACCACAATGTACAAACTGCCAAAAATACGGACATACAAAAAATTATTTTTCCAAGGAACCTACATGTGTAAAATGTGCAGGAAAACACAAAACAATCAACTGTCCTGTGGCCCTCACCGTCGAAACAATTAAGTGTGCTCTCTGCAACGGAAATCACACTGCTAACTACAAAGGATGCGAAATATACAAAGAACCAAGAATACAACGCTTTCCAACATTACGATGCAAGGAAATAGTACCAGACAATGCAACCAACAAAATAAATTATGACAACTCTATTATCCCTGGAAAATCATTCGCTCAAGAAGCTGCTCAAAATTTAACGTCCAACACCAAAGAAACTAGTTCGACAACTCCGGACAAAAACTTTCTAGAGATAATAGAAATTATGAGACAACTCATTACCCAAATGACAAACATGATAAACATAATCACTGTACTAGTATCAAAAATAAATTACAAATAAACCTAAAATAAAAATGGCAATATGGAATGCAAACGGACTAATCCAACATGCGCTTGAATTAAAGCAATTTATATATCAAAATCACATTGACATAGTATTCATTTCTGAAACCCATTTTACCAATAAAACTTACCTAAAAATACACGACTATAATGTACACTATACAAACCACCCAGATGAGAAGGCACATGGTGGGGCAGCTATTATAATTAACAACAAAATTAAATACAATGTACTACAAGAATATAAAAAGGAACACATACAAGCAACTTTAATACAAATTGAAGACATAGATGGGCCTGTGGTTATATAGTCTCACTACTGTCCTCCTAAACATAACATAAATGTGGCACAATATGATCATTATATCAAGAGCTTAGGAAACCGATTCATTGTAGGAGGGGATTTCAATGCAAAAAACACAGAATGGGGATCCAGAATCACAAATAGCAAAGGTAAAAAACTATTAAATGCTATAAAAATTAACAATTGTAAGCACCTAAGCACTGGAGAGCCTACTTATTGGCCAAGTGACATAAACAAAAAGCCCGACCTAATTGATTTTTGTATACTAAAAAACTTGACTATGGATAAAATGACAATCAAATCATGCTTAGAGCTATCATCTGACCATTCACCTATAATACTAGACTACAACACGATTGCCTTATTAGAGCAACAAGAATGCACTCTACATAACAAAAAAACAGATTGGGAGACTTTTCGCGAAATAATACAATTAGAGTTAAGCACTAATATCAGTTTGAAATCAGCAAGGGAGCTCGAAAGTGCTATTGTATATTTTGGTGACGTGATCAGCGAAGCCTCTATCAGATCAACACCTAGCGTAACACATAGAAAATCATTCTACCCAATTAATGATAGGATAAAGAAGAAAATAAAAGAAAAAAGGAAATTAAGGAAAAAATGGCAAATTACAAGATCACCAGAAGATAAGAGAATCTTAAACAAAGCTTTTAAAGAATTAAAAGAAATACTGAAAGAACAACAAAACAAAGGAATTAATAATTATCTAAGCGAATTAACAGCAACATCTGAAACTAACTACTCCTTATGGAAGGCTACAAAAAATTTGAAACAAACGACTCCACCTAACCCTCCTATTATGAAAAGCAATGGAACGTGGGCTAGAACAAACAATGAAAAACCAATATTACTCTCCGAGTTCTTTAAACAAACATTCACAATTGAAAACAACAATACCTGCAGTCTACCGATAACTGACTATGAAAATAATGAAGTCAACATTAAATGGGTCACTACAGAAGAAATAAAATTATGCATCAAAAAGAGAATAAAACATAAAAAATCTCCCGGTTATGATTTACTGACAGGTAAAATAATGAAGGAGCTGCCAGATTCGAAAAACTATTTTTTGATCGACTAGAACCAATATTAGTACAAAAAAATCTAATACCGAATCACCAATTTGGATTCCGACGACAACATTCAACAATACAACAAGTCCATAGAGTGATAAATAAAATAGGTATGGACCTGGATGATAAAAAGTTCTGTGTTGGTATCTTCTTAGATGTGGCAAAAGCGTTCGACAAAGTCTGGCACGAAGGCCTACTACATAAACTGAGAAACTTCTTGCCAAAGGGATATTACCTAATTATAAAAAGCTATTTAAGTGATCGTTATTTCTTTGTTAAATGCAAGTCTGAATGTTCAAATATAAGTAAAATAGAAGCAGGAGTACCACAAGGCAGTGTTTTGGGTCCAGTTTTATATCTCCTGTATACAGCCGATATTCCAATACCAAGAAAACAGAATACACTATTAGCAACATTTGCGGATGATACTGTTCTACTTGCTTCACATGACTGCTTAAAAACAGCTACTAAACAGGTACAAAAAATTATGAATAAAACATTGACTTGGTTCAAAACTTGGAATATTCAAATTAATGAAGACAAAACTACTCAAGTTATATATACAACAAGAACTCGATACGATCCTGAACCAATAATGATAAATAATAAAGAAATAAAAATCGAAAATCCAGCTAAATACCTAGGGATGCACATTGACAATAAATTGACATGGAAGAACCACATAATCCACAAACGTAATCAAATAAGGCTAAAATCCGGACAACTACAATGGCTTTTGGGAAATAAATCTAAATTGACAATGAACAACAAGCTGCTACTTTACAAAACAATCATAAAACCGATATGGACATATGGTGCAGAAATCTGGGGTACCTCAAGCAATACCAACATTAATTTAATACAAAGAGCACAATCAAAAATAATTAGAACGATAGCGAGAGCCGAATGGTATGTGAGAAATGATGATCTACACCGTGATTTAAAAATACTAACAATAAATGAAGAAATCAAAAAGACAAGTTTAAAATATCAACAAAAAATATCAACCCATTCTAACAAAGAAATTAGCACTCTTCCAGAACAAGAAAGAATAAGAAATAGACACCTGAAAAAATACAGACCACATGATTTAATAAATAGATTTTAAGTTTAAAAAAAAAAACAAATAAGCAAAAATATAATGTAAATGAATTTTAGAAAAAAATTACTATATAAAATGATTGTATAGTTATACTCTACCCAAAATGTAAGTAAAATTACTAGGTGTCTTATATTAAGACAGATGTAAATAAAAATGGGATAGAAAGAATAAATGCTACTTTACATTTTCACTTACATTAACTTTCTCTTATTTCTTTTAAAGCTTTCCGGGTGCGTTTTAAATGTTTTAGATATTTAATAATATTGAGCAATGGAATGGAACTATGATAGAATAAGTTCTTTATTTTTTTTTTTAAAATAAAAATATTGTTAATGAGTTTTAACTCATTGGTTAAGTCATTAATACCCTTGACAGACTATACTTCATTATGAAGTTCAACTTAATTATGAAGTAAAGTTTAATGAAGTGGTGACAGATTAGTTACTTAATTAATACTTTTTTTATATTATTTTATAAACAATAAAAATGGAAAATAAAAAAGTTGTTTTGAATTTAAGGTTGTTACATTATTTAAGATTACTTCAACGATATAAAAAAAATACAATTAAACATAAGAGAAAACCGATTTATCATTTATTAAGAATTATTTTGTTGCAAAAAAGAATAAATTTTTTTGGAAATATTCTTTGTGTGAAAAAATCCAATGGAAGGCAAATCTTAATATAAATAAAAAAAAAATTTAAATACTCTATACCAGGGATGCCTAACAAGTCGATCGCGATCGACCTGTCGATCGACGAGCTATTTTTGGTCGATCTGTACAGTAAAAACATAGCATTAAAAAAACTTAATTTTTTCTTTTAAATTCTTAAAAAAAATATGTTTAAAACTAAATTCTATATTTATAGTTTGAAAAGAATTAAAAATTTAACAGAATTTTCGCTAAATTTGAATATCATTAGTTATTAGTATTTATCTATTTCCGTTTCCATAGAAACGAAGTGAAAAAATATATATAATAATTATTACTGCCGTTTAAATTTTAATCTAAGTAGGATTTGTATATTTATGTTTACATGGTAGTTTTGATGAAAAATATAAAACATTTGAATTTGTTTACTATTTCCATTTTCATACAGTTTAAATTTCCACTGATAGCAAGTCGGTCATTAAGTGTTAATTAACAATAAAGTAAATTCTATAATTATTTTAAACCAATTTTATTATGAGTGCAGTAAAGAAAGTGAAAACTTATGATTTCAATGAAGAATGGGAGCTTGCTTATTTCTTTATAATGATGAAAGGAAAATGCTGTTGTCTAATATGCAAAACGTGTGTAGCATTACCCAAAAAAGGAAATTTAGAACGGCATTTCATGTCGCTTCATGCTAAATATCAAACAGATTTCCCAATTAATACTGCAATTAAAAAACATAAATTGACATTTTAAGTTTTGTTAATGATTCAATTATTTTATTTTATAACTTTATTTATCTTTTTTTTTGCATGGTAGATCGGAATTTATTTTATAATGCCAAAGTCGATCGCAAGTTAAAACATGTTGGCCACCCCTGCTCTATACTATACGTTGATTGGTTGGTTTAATACGTGGTCATTGAAATCAACTTTCTAAACACTTAGGCCTCTCTGATGAATAATTAGGCCCGGATAAGATTATTTTCTATCAGAATCATAACTCAAAATAATGTAATAAAGTTTTTTTAGGATAGAATATTATCTTTTGAAAATTAGATCTTGCCCCGGATGGTCTTTAGGCATTTTATTATGTATCTATATTATAATGAAAGTTTATTTTCAATTATATTCAAATATTTTTAATAATTTTAATTTTTTTTCAAAAATAACACTATCACCTTTACCACTTGACCAAAATAAAATAGGAAAATGATAATTCGAATTATAATTCAAAACAAAATATTAAAATGTCAATTCGAATTGTTATTTTCAAATATTTAGATTTTCAATAAAAATTTAGTTTTAAAATTTCCAACAGATGGCTTTTTTCTTAATTTAATGCTAAATGAAGTAGATTTTACTTCATTAATGAACTTCATTATGAAGCAGATTTTCTTCATAATGAAGTATTTTAGTCTAATGAAGTATAGTCTGTCAAGGGTATAAAAGTTTTTAGACAATTATACAGGCAGTTTTTTTTGTTGTCTGTTCTAAACAATGTTAGATAAAAATTTGATTTATTTCTGGTATTATGATTGTGAATATCAATTGATCTATTGAGAATGAAGTTATGTTTAATAAGATTCTTGATTATCTTAAAGGTAAGAATAAAAAGGTCGCGTTTGCAAATATTATCAAATATTATCAAGACTAATACAACGAGATGTATAAATTAGATTTGTTGGATAGAAGATTGGATAGTAGTTGATTATTTTTATTGCTTTTTTATTTAAGATATCTAGTTTATTTAAAAAAATGTTGGACGATTTACTCCATATTGGATTCAAGTATGTTATATTTGACAAAATAAATGATAAATATAGAATATATAGAATATTACTATTAAGCACCTTTCGTATTCTGTACATGATGAATACATAGGGTTAAATTTTCTTTATTATATGTTCAATATGACTTTGTCAATTTAATTTACAGTCAATTACTAAGCCTAGATAATTAAACGATTTAACTAATTCAATACAGTTGTTATTGTAATGAAAATCTGTTATTGTAATTTTCTTGTTTTCAAACAATAGTATCTTTGTTTTTTTTACATTTAATAATAGACGATGTTTCATAAGCCATTCTTCTATGATTAGTAAGTCAGTTTCGATTGCATTTAGAGTTTCTTTTATTCTCACTTGTTGTTTTCTGTGGGATAAGTATGATTGGAAATAATGAATTTGATTATTGTTAAAGTTTAGTTTTTTAAGCTTAAAAAGTAATATTTCATGGTCAACACAATCAAAAGCTTTTATTATATATTGAGACTGGTATGCTAAAATTTTATATGATTGTACCAAAAAAAGAGAAGCAAATCAGTAGAAAACATTGGCGGTTGGAGAAAATGCATTACGTGTAAAAGAAAATTAAATGCAATTACTGTATTCACTTCGGTAGCTTTTATGATAAAATTCTGTTTCTAAGGTAGTACACATGGGATATAGGTCAAGTTTTTTAAAACGGGATATAGGTTAAGTTATTTTTATTATTAACAATATTAGAATTTATCCTTGGTTTTTTTTTTTTAAATTTTCAAAAAAAAATTACATAGGCAAATGAAAACAAAGTTTCCGTTTTCATATTATTAAACTTTATTTATGCATTAGCTAAAGATAGAAAGCAAAACTAAATACAAAAAATAGTACTTTTAGGATTAATTCATACAAAAATAGTTTAAGCACCATATTTTTGAACTGAAAAAATATAATAAAATTTAAAAAAAAAAATCATTACTCTCAGTTAAACATTATAAAATACCATCAAAATATGTAAATGTAAATGTAAAAATAGTTTCAAATAAAAAATTTGTGACGACAATGTACAATCTACGAACATACCATTACGTTAGGTCATTATGTTTTATGAATTACGATTACGAATCTGAAATACAATTTCACAATTTCAAATTTTTAAAAATGTAATTCAAATGTTTGTTTAAGTCAAATTTTATTTGATTTATCTATAAAAAAAAACAAAAAAAAAAAAACAGAATATTATATTCAATGCGTCATCTTAAATTGAATACAAAACAAACAAAATAGGGCAAATAACACCAAGATTTGTAGATTTTCTTCCTTTCTATGAATAATTCATTAATTGTTATTTTCGTCCTTCATTCGGTAAAAAGCACTTTATCGTTCTTAACTATTTTTTTTTACAGCAATTGGTTTTATTAAAATCATTGATGTGCAATAAGATGAAATGGTATTAAATAATATATACAACCTTCATTTTTCAATTTAAATTCAAAATATATTTACTGAAATTTAATTAAATAGAATTTTAATTAAAGGACATACTATTATTGTGAGTGAATTTATAAATAAGAGAAGAGTGAACAAAAAGTCTTATCATTATATAGAATTTTACTATATCAAAATTTATATCATACCATGTAGTAATAATAAATTTTTATGCAGTTTAACTGTTCTAATAATTTATTATTACAATAAAACCGTGAATATTACCAAATATTATTATTTAAAGTAAATTTTTATGTTTAGTACTACATACACGTTTTAAAAACTATGTACATTGTATAGTTATAGTACTACAGTTCAGTCCACTTAAGAGCACCTCGCAAGGAAAGGAAAAATACTTTTAAGGGCATTATATTTCGAACGCAGTTTTTTTTGCTTTATTTTTTCAAATCAATTCGTTTAAAAGCAAATCGTTTAAAAGCAAAATATCTTCAAATGCATAAATTTCTGTATAATATTTTATAAATTTGCATACTTTTTGCATTGTTTAATTGCACATGACACCAAATTTTGTTAATGTGTTAAGAAAACACAACACAATGCAGGCAGCTTTAGAATTCATAAAAATACGGACAGTTTGGTAATTTTTGCAATGTTGGATATCATACATACTATTTACAAATACATAGCTACAAAAATTCATAATAAATGACATAATATATACCAAATATATTTCTCATGCTTATATTTACAACATATAACTAGTACCTATAAATAATTAAAATTTATCAAAAAAAAATTTCAGGACTTATCAATTTAAAAGCACAACTTGCTTCAGTGCACAAATTTGCCTGTTATCTTCGATGTGCTCTTAAGCGATTCGACATATGGATATACTATTAATATAGTATGATATATATTTTGATATAGTAAAAATCTATAGTTCTATGGATCAAAAAAAAATTTATTTTTTAGTTTATGGTCCACTAGCCGAACATCGCTCACACACGGTTTTATCACTTAAATAAATTTTATCACAAAATAATATTTTAACTTAACTAAACCAACACTCTTTCAAAAAAGATATAATGGAATTATCATAGAGAATAAAGAGATAATAAATCACGCGGTAATTGAATGTGTTAAACATTAAATTGGAATTGCAGTTAACAACAAAATCTGTTGTAAAAGCCAGCTCTCAGCGCTTAAATTATATCATCAATTGCAATTGTATCTTCATATGTGTGTGTAAATGTTATCATTCCAATTCGGCTCATCATCGTTTTGAACTGAAGAATTAGAACGTAAAAAACAAAATAAATATAAGCAAAAAAATACAGAAACAATAGAATAAACCTAAAAAAAAAACTAAAAAAAAAAAAACAAATTAAAAAATATTTTCTATTTTGACAATTTAAAAAAATGTATTTTGAAGTGTAGCAAAAAAAATATTTATTTTTTCAAATCTTTGCTACATAGCTATTTTAATTTAATAACATTTTGACAATTTGGTGAATTTTGAAAAAACTTTTAAATGTTTTAAGTGGGAAATACATGTGCAGAATTCTCAGCATGCATATCTGCGTGCCAGACACATGTGCATATTTTATTTGTCCAAAATTGTTTTGTTTTGAAATAATGTAGATAATTGCCGCCATTGATGCACATACAATTTGTTTGTATAGTAATAAATTACAAAATAAAATAATTTTTGAAAAATTTTAAAGTTAAATGTTATTAAAAGTGTTTAATAAAAGTTTTAATTTAATAATTTTTGAAAAAATTTTAATCACATATTTTGATAGTCTAGATTATGGACTAGACTATGGACTAGGGAAATTTTCGTTCATTTCAAATTAATTAGTTTTTCTTCAATTACTTAATTTAAAATAAATTTTTACAAAATTGATTATAACCTATTTTCCACAAAAAACAATAATAAATATGTAAATATTAAACAAATTTTATAACGTTTGTGATTATTTTTTATTAGTATGAGTAAAATGACAATTTTTACAATCTTTCGTGTTGGTAGCTCTGACGCTGTGCAGCAAAAATTAGAAATAGAGATATCATGCATCAAATTTTCTGCGTGCAGAATTACATGTAATTGGTTCCATATAAAACCATGTATTCTAATTTATTTTTGCTGCGATGCATGCATAGTTCTGCACATGTATTTCAGGCATTATTTAATCCTACACTGGTACGTTTATTTGAAATCATTTAGTTCCATTCCAATTAAATAATTTTACATAATAAATTTAATAAATAACAAAATATTTAACTTGTTAAAACATTTTATGGCTGTTTTAAATACGTGGATTTGATGAGCTACAATTTGTGAGGCAGCTAAATGTTAGTTGAAAATCTCTTAATAATTTTTTCGTAGTATTATCGTAATAGGCAGAGCGAAATTATATATGATATGATTATGATCAAACTGAAATACATAGTTTAAAAAATAGGAAAACACATAGAAAAAAATTCAGCTTCGATTTTGTATGTTCATTAGAAAGAAATAAATATAAATCAAGTACAAAAATAAAGTAAATAATAAAAAAAAAACCATGTACATAATATGATGCGTTGCGTACCTACACACTAAAACTGTTTTTTTAATGAATAAAATAAAAAATCGTGTATTAAAAATAAATTAAAATAAATAAATTTAGTTAAAATAAAAAGGATGTGTAGTGTCAAAACAGCTCATAACTTGTGAAACGCTAATCGCCATTTAGCCTTTCGAGGATTTTTTTGAAGGAAATTAAATTTTTTTTATTTATGTATGAAAAATTTATTTTATGACTTTCGCTATTGAAATTAGTATTAAAAAAATATTTTTTCAAATTTTGTAAATTGGTTTGCTTGTTTTACATTGCTCTCCTTTTAGTTTCGTTTCATGAACACAATTTCAAAATATCTATTTGCATTAAGATATGATTTCATAATAAAATGGTGTGTTTTCTAACTACATATTTTTTGACCAGCCTACAACTAAATCAACTGGATAAATATAAGTCCTTTCCATTTCGGATAGTTTTAGCAATTAAAAAATCATTTATATTTTATTCATTCTGTACCACAACATTTGGGAAGAAATTTAGTAAACCTTTACACAATACAAAACATAAAAAACATAACAGATACAACAACCCAACTAAACCATATATAAAAACATACGTATTGAGGTTCAGTTGTGTTTCAAATATTTTAATTCAAAGATGACGTCATGACACCCAACCAATTCAAATAAATTTCAATATTACAATCTTCTTATCAGTAATTATAGCTTAAAATTCTAAGAGTACTAAAATGAGTCAACACTTTCAAAATAAATCACTCCATCTTATCAATGATTAGGAATGAAAATTTACTGGTTATTTATATCCATAAACATTATACTTATATATATATTCTCATAAAAATCTCTCCGCAATCACCATTCTAAATCTCTCAATACATACCAATATACCAATACGTTCTAGATTTAATTCTAATCTAATTCTTTATTTTTTTATCTTTCTTAAATTCTTGGCAGTAACTTAGGTACCTTTTCGTGCTTAATAAAGTACGGTACTGCAAGTTCATACTACATCTACAACATTTTGAGCATTTATTTATTACCGGATCAACTCATGAAATGTGGAAAATTACTGCTTTTGTCAGGAACGAAGCCTTCTTAAATAAAATTGCTCAATTTTATTTTATTTGTTACCAGATTATACCGTCAATTATTTTATCCCAATGACAAAGAGAACTGGACCAGGTTGAAATGCATTTCTTTTGCTTCATCGGAACGAACCCGGGACCTTTCGGTTGAAATATATTATATATTAAAAAACTTAAAAACCTAAATGCGAGTATTTATTTTTTAATATCTTCTTATTTGGCACACTATACTAGAATCGAATAGTCACACTTCAAATTTTTAACAGATTCACGCCACTCCTTTTCAATTGTTATTTATTGTTTTTTTTTTTTATTTAACGTATTTATTTTTTTATAAACTTATAATGACGTCACTTAATTTTTTTATTTTTAAACATAGAATTATGTTTTTCATATTACTACATAAAATTATTTATTATAGTCATATATGTACAAACTTTTGATTAGAACAAATGTCAACCGAAAACAACTACTGATAAGCCTCTTTACTAACAGGGCATATTAATTTTAATTTAATTGTAGAACTTTTAATACCAAATATATAATTCACAGTTACTAATAAATACCCTAAACAACCACTTGTAAGGAAATTAAAATTATCGCATTTAATACGGTTTTTGAATGGTTAAGGCGGTCACGCATTCATCAAACAAACGAAAATTTACATTTTGATTCAAACAATTAACTTTTTTTGGCTCAATTTTAATTCATCACACAACTATACAACAATTTAAATAATATGTATCTAATCAACTTTAGCACCTTTGAGCCGCTTATTTATGTGACATCATCAAGTAGTGAACTCCAACAATACAACCAATAGTCCATATTCAACAAGTCGTTATTCACACCAGTCAGTAATCCACTTTCTGTTTACACTGGCCTTCGCAACTTAACGTCATATATATCTATGTGTGTCTGTAAGAAATTTCAATTTATACAAATGCCTGTATGGCCTGATTTTTATTTGCCTGCTCTTTACAAATTTTTGAGAAACTTCAGATAATTGAGAGTTTAAAACGTAATGTCGGAGTTCTCTCTCAAATAAATTTTTGGAAATGATATTTCTATTAGTGAAAATTTATTTAAGAGAGAACTCCGACGTCACGTGCTGTCAAATGTATGTTGTTGTTTTTAAATGTCAAGCCAATATTTTTTAATTTCTTGTTCGCAAAACCAAAAATCAAAAATATGAAACGGGAAAAGGGAAGAGTTTCTTGATATTATTCAAACGACACAATATATGACTCAAGTAGCGAAGGCAAAAAATTTACAAAACATATATTCGCCTCTTTTAATATATTCAGCGAAAACAAGAATATACAAAAACAAGAATTAAAAAATTAAAATAAAATCAAATACATAAAGATTTGAATAAAAAAACCGAATGGGCATCCGGTACGATTCGAACGTACACCCTTCTGACGAATCAGTTTTATTTTCAGATGCTCTACCAATTGAGCTACGGAGCCTTATTTTTATCAATAATAAATAAAAGTTCATATTATAAAATTTTGAATTATTCCATTTAATTTAATTTAATGTTATTTAATGTGACTAATTCAATTTATTCAATAAATAAATTTTTTAAATAAATCAGACTAAATAATATGTAAAACAAGTTATAAATTGAATTTATATATATAATGTATATAGTGTATATATATAATATATAATATTAGGTAGCGATATATGATCCATGTGATCTATGCATTCCTCTTCTTTTTAATTTAAAATTAAATTTGCCGGTTAACTTCAAAAATAGATTATTTTTACGAATTTGTTCTGTTCTGCTGACTCATGTTTGTCTATCTACACTCAATTTTTAAAAACAAAAAAAACGTATTTTCTTATAACTTTATTATAATTATATCGCTAATACTTAATTGTTTACAATATTATTATTCTTTTCATACAAATCAACTTCTTATCTACATTATAATAGCCTATATCTACCAGTAGTACCCCTGTGCAAATGCACACAAGTAAGTTTTTTTTTATATTAATTTTTATTTATTAAGTGTAGTATTTCATTTTATATTATTATTTTATACATTTAATTTTATAATATTAATTTATGTTTTTATATAATTATCATTTTTATCCACACAAAAGTTTTCTTTTTTATCAGTGACAGAATTTAAATGTAACCATACTTAAATATTGGTATGCGTATAATCTTCAATTTGATTCAAATTGTCAAAGTTAAGCAATTTCAACGGAACAGGTATATAATAGATTCAATAATGACTTGCGAAATGGATACTCACCGCTATTTAAATTAATTTTCATGAGTTCAGGTAAAATATATAATCGCCTAAGGATAAGAATATAAAAAAGGAAGAAAATTAGTTAGTCAAGCATTGATGAAGGAAGTATGTTGCTTTCGAACGATATCAATTAAGTTATTTAATTCAAAATATGAATAAAAATAAAAATCTGTTTAGTAAATTAAAAAATAAAAATATTATTTGCTAATTATAAAATAAAATGAAAAATAACTATTTCAAATGTAAACTTTCATTTTGTTTTCTGTATTTACATAATTTTTAAAAAAATAAAAAACAAAAATTAATCAAATAGTATGAGCTTTTGTATATCTTGCATATTAAATTATCTTAGAAATGTCCTTTTTCCACTTTAAAAGCTTAAAACAGCAATAAAAATAAATTAAGTACATTAATTATGTTGAATTCGGCTTGGATCGAACTGTAGCCCATCTACATTTAGTACATTATCACATGTTTAAGATCAAATTATAACAATAATATTGTCAATTCTTAGGATTTATAATTTTTAAAACTTTTATTCTCAAACTCTTCCTATAAATTGTAATTTATCTCTTTTTTTAAATTTTTTAATTAATCTATTTTTAGATTTTCTCTTTTGTTTTCTCTTTTATTTTTATAATTAATATTTTGTTATTCTATTTTTAAATTTTGGTTTAGTATTTTAGAATTCTTTTATTTTTATAATTAATATCTTGTTATACATATATTATCGTTTTCAGATTAATGCCTAGTTGATATTATGCTTATTGACACCAGTTCTAATCAATTAGCTAGTAGCACACAATATATGATATTATTCTTGTTGTGTTTGCATGTTACTAGATAACTAGCATTATTTCAGTGCTGATTAGGATAGCGGAAAATGAGATATTATCTGAGGGAGTCGTAAGCAGTTTTACCATTGAGGTGTGTTCTTGATTTGCGCTTGTCTGCGTTTGTAGCGTGTGGAAGCTTTTGAACTTTCTCGTTCTTGTAGATTATAGCTAGGTTTTAAACTTTTTCTGTTAGGAAAAAACTTGTTTTTAATATAAAATTTTATTAAAAAACAAAAAATCTGAAAAAAATAAATTGTTTTAAATCGAGACAAATGAAATACTTCGCTAATTACTATTTCATTATGCATTTCTAATTAAAAAAAATCAAAAAGAGAACTTTCTCTATTTAATTCCAATACTGACAATTAAAATTTACAAGCGCTTGTAAATCAAATAATTTCTATTCACAAGCTACAATCACTAACAAGCCAGTACGAGCGCGTATAACTGCTTGTTAATTATGAACACAAAAAAACAACTGCTCACAACTGAATATAAGCAGTAAAAAACCTTGCACACGCTACAAGCTCATTTGATCGCAAATCAAGAATACATCCTTAATATTTACATTATACTATGATTTAGCTCTAGTGAAGCGAACTAGGTCTAATCATCTATTTAAAAAAATTTACAACTTTTTTGATTCGCTATTTTCTTATTGTATTATCACGTATTATTATAGTATTTTATGAGATAGTAAAATCTATTTTGACATTATTTTGAAATAAATAATATTAAATAACAAATAAACATCTACCATAAGAATTTTATGTTAAACGAACGCTTAACGAATTGTGAAATTCATCTTAATTGCCGCATATAACGATTATGAGCAATTAAATGTATTTTCCATGTACGGATTATAATAACATATGCGAATCTATAGCTCTGACTATAATAGTCATAATGATATCATATATGATACTTCGTTAAATGTTCGATATGTTTTGATATGATTTAACAAAATCATAACCCATAACCACAACTATAACTGCATTCTGCAATACCTTATCATATCAAAACGTCAAAGCCAAAAGTTAAAAGAAATGAAATAAAAATATAAATTCTATGAATAAATGTTTTTGTTTTTTTATTTTGAGTTTTCAATAAAGCTCTTAAACATTTTTTTTTTTTTATTTTGACATTTGAGTAAAGTTCTTAGTTAAAAGAAAAAATCAACGCAATTTTCCTTTCAGCTTACAAAATGATTTTTTAGAAAAAAGTGATGAAAGTTGACCCGTGTAGAAGTAGGCATTATAGTTTGTTAAATGGAATGTCATATTGGCGTACAAAATCATATGATATCATATGACGCCTTATGACTATATAGTTACCTTATAGACTATATACTATTATAGTTAGAAGTTATATCATTATAATTAGCACATTGGATAACAAAAAGATACCATATGATTTATTGTTTTTTTTTTCTTTTCGTTCATATTTATTTCACAAGATTCTTATTACTAGTTATAGTTAATCAACCAGCAGTGGTAGCACAATTGTTTCTTTACCAAGTCGCAATATGGAAATATAAAAAAAAAATATATGATCGGAATAAAATTAAACAAAATAAAATAAAATAAACTCAATGTGAAGTCAAATGAAGTTAACAAAAAAATCAAAAATTATTGTAACAAATATTATAAACATTTTACGATAAGTAAGTCATAATAATTATAGATGCAATGGTTATATAACTCTCTATATCTACATATGTATTAATGTAAATAATTAAAATGAACTTTTTCTTTTTATTTATTAAAAATTAAAATTAAATAGAAATTTTAATAATAATTTATAATTACATAAACTTAATTTTATTATTATTTATTTATTAAACCACTTAAATTATTGTGTTCAAATAAATTTTTGTGTTCAAATTTAATGTTAAAAATAATTAAAATTAATTAAAAATTTATTTAATGTAAAAATGTTATTTTATTCTTTTATAGCTTTATAGCTTATATAGCTTTTTCTTCGTCGCTTCACTACTTTATACCCTATCTTCCCCATAGCTTTTTTAACATTTTTTTTCATTGCTCTATAGTTGGATAGACGACTTATATATTTTTTTGCACCAATTGCATAACCAACTTCCTTAAGAACAATTAACAGAACAATTTACATTGAGACGATTTCGGCTGGTTGAATAGTTGAGGGTTTGCAATTTTATACAAATTAAACGCTGCAACACCAGCGATGTCGATCATATTAAAAACTAAAACCATTGGCCATCGTTTAGTTTTCCCTTTGCACGTGTATGTTCTTAAAATTTTTCTAGTGTACCAACTCCGCCTTTAGTTAAATTGTAATTCAGTATGTATTACGATGTTGGGTTTATTTGAACCAGAGTCAACAAATTCATCATTATGCAAAATTGATAGTAACAAGACGTTCTTATTTGACTTTGGAATGTAGCTTACCAAAGTAAGATTCTCATCAAAACAAAACTCGGCTATACGTTCTCAGATAAACGATGAGCTAAATTCAAAGCATAATCAGTTCAACGTGGCTCAGTTGGTTTGTTTGCTACACATATCTCAGCTTTTAATGGGTACGAGTTTGTCGCATCGCAAATCCGAAAAAATTTCACTCCATACTTGCCTGGCTTAAATGGTATCATCAACTAATATTATAATATTTTTTTTTATATTGAAATGTCAACTTGAATAAAATAACCATACCAATATGTATAACCTTTTTTTTTAAATTCATATAGCTAGTACATAGAATTTTTTGAAATAATTAAAATAAAGATAAGTTTTGTAATAAAGATTTCTTCCTGTATATTATGAATTTTCATAGAAAATACCCAAAACAAATGTGGGGTCATGTTGATCCCAGTGCACAGATATGCGTATAGTTTTCTTCAAACGGGGATAACTACTTGATATACAATCGAATTTAATCCCGTTTTTTTATTTTGTGTTTAAAAAATACTGATTCAGGCTTTTATAGACTGGTTGATTGAGTTAATTGACGCGAAATAAGTTTTTCTTTATTTTAAAAACGATTGGGCTCAATTTGACCCCAATGCACAGAGGAAAGGTTAATTCCTTGAAATACACCCTATATTGTGTTCGAAATAATTGTGTTAAATGAACAGAGGCTATATGTACTATATAATAGTTGTCATTGAAAAATATGTTTCTGTATTTTATTCTAATATTATGGGCCTATATCTACTATATCTACCATCAGCACCATAATATGATATGTATATGTAATTGAATGTGCTAATGCGAAATATATATTAAATTTCTTAGTGGTCGGTATTTTGTTCTTGAACTTAAAAAAAAACATATCATTGATTGGATTTAATTTATTTATTAAGGTTTCAATATGAACGCTTCCATGATACATTAAAGTCAAATATTAACCATTTTTTATAGAATTTAATCCCATTTACTTCATCTAAAACAGTGTTATCAATATGAATTTTTATTTTTTCGACGTGGTCACTTAAAATAAGTAATCAGAGTTTTTTCATAACTAATTGCTATGAAAATATTCCGATATGATATGCAAAATTTAACTTATATTAATAATACCTTTAAAAGATTAAATATCATTTATCCCATAAAATATGTTACAATCAACTGAAAATAACATTAATTTACTATTGATTGATAGCTTATGAATATATTTAATAAAAAATAAGAAACTATGCAAGTCCTAATGTAAAGCCTTGAGGTACTCCGACTTTATTTTGTTATATAGAACTATTTACGCTCATGTACTAGTATCTACTTTCTAATTATAGATCTACTAAGTTTAATAATGATTCTGTCAATCACACTAATATATTATGATCTATGCAGTCACATACTTATTTTCTAGATCTATGATTTTATACTGTTCAACGTTACTTCAAAATAAATCAAAAACAACGCAGAATATTCAAGAAATGAAATAAAAACAAACGATACTAAAATTAAAATTTTACATTATCATCATTTTTTAACAATTGAACGTAATTAACATTTCAATTTAAAAACAAAAGCAAAAAACAAAAACATAAAAATGTATACATATTATAAAATTCATGGTGTAAGCAATTTCATAATTGACTTCATAATGGGAGCGGAATATAATATCATCTGATATTATCCCGTTATTTGGTTTCAAAATTTTATTATTAAAAATAACGGCTTAGATCTAGGCATAACAATAAATTTTTATATAAATAGCACGTATATGTTACAACAAGGACGTATGATGCTTGTTCAACTTTTCTACTTACAATTACATATTTGATTACTAAGAATGCTTTAATTTGTGTATGGTTAATAATTATTGAAACAGAATCACACAAATACCACCAGTTATTAATAAAATATTTCAGTAAAAACTTCTGTTGCTTGTTTCTGTTATACTGTTTCAGTTATATTTGATTAAACAGATGTTTTCAATAAAATAATCTACTGCTACTGCTAAGTTGAAATTTCCTATTGGTATTTCACATTGTATCATTTTCTATTCCTTTAGAGACTTAATAATTTCACTCTGTCCCATTCAGAAAAGATATTTTCCAACTCATTTGTTATATTTTTTTAAAGTATCATCAATTTCGAAATTTTTTACGCTACAATCATCTCCAATTTCGGAATAGTTCTTCAAAGGCATATTATAGCTTCAAAAAAAAACAACAAAAATTAACTACAATTCAGTTTTTTAGTTCTACATTAATTTTATGTTCTTGTAACTATCTTTATTTTCCGTTAGCTAAATTTATTCGTCATAATTCATCCATCTCTAAGGTATGCTATTAAACCATATAAAAATTTCTAACGAGGTTATGGTCATTGGACAATGTGGAAACCAGGATCGATTATTTGATGTTTCAAAATATGATGACAATGGATGGCGCTACGTGCTCTATACAACCATTAACTTATTGAAATCAAAATTTGGGGATAAATTGATTTAGAGAAATAGGTCTGTTGAAGGCGAAACTTAAAGCTCGTGCGATTTGACACCTCTTGATTATTGCCTGTGGAACTAGTCACTGATGGCTTAATAAATCAGCAGTAATTGACGCCTTGGAGACCAATATTGTTCGCGTTACTTGTGACATATTATATGGCAAAAACAATCTCGCTGATCATATGTCCAAAATCATTTTCAAATGTTAATGCCATGTATTTCGAATAACCCATTTTCCGAATAAATAAACTCTTACTCTAAAAAAACATGCAAAATGCATACATTTTAATAAATGAAAATAATAAACCAAAAATACGAAAACTTAACTTTACTGTTGTCAACCTATTAACTTGTTTTTAATAAATTAATATTGGGAAAGAAAAAATAGATACTCATTTTTATATGTGATTTGTCACTATTGGCTTAAATAAATCGAACTTTTGTACCTAATGCTTTCATAATTACTTCAATATAACTTCCAGGAATATTATTTCATATTATACTCAAGCAAAATTTTGATCTCTAATTTCAATTTAACTCAAAAAATTAAAACAAAAACCATTCATTGTATAGAAAAATATTTAACACAAAAGCGATAAAAAATATTTAAAATTGAATTCATAGTTAAATCTAAACTCAAAAGTGTAACAATGAAATTAATTATTTTATTGAGTGGTATTTTATTATTTGTAGAATATACTTTCGGAGGGATAGTCTTTCAGAGAGATGTAATCATTAATGGTGGCGAAATGAACGAAAACAAATATCAAAATTATTTTGATATTTCTCTACGTGCGCCAGATAATTAGATCAGGTATTACAAATTCGATACAAGGAAAACAATGGGAAGAACAATAATATTGATGAACATTTACTATCATTGCTATCAAAACTAAGAGCTGAACATGATAGGAAGAATAATGCGCGTGTGAAAAATATAAAAAAGTGAAAACACAATATAAACAATTAATATATCTACATAATGTATGTGCCTTATTATTAAAATAAGATATACAACTTTAATTTTAATCTTTATCTTAAGTTTTAATTACCCATAATTAACAAATATCAGTTTAAAAATTATTTGATTTATATTTAACCCAGAAATATTTTTAGTTGTAATAGAAATTTTTGTAAAATTCATGTAGGTTCATTATATTAAAACGTAAGATTGCATATATTAATTATATCATATAAAATTTGAATAATAAATAAAAATAAAAATAAACTATTATGCTGTAAACAAAACCGATTAAACAACAAACAAAAAAAAGTACAGCAACAAACAAAAAGATAATGTAATTCGTCTGTCACAATCAGCTGTCCTAAGGCATTGATACCACGACTTTGATGCTTTAATTCTGTTAAAACGCTCATTGGGCCTTATAAGCCGATGTCAGCAGCCATCGTCAACACAGATCAATAAGCTATTACACGGTCGGATGTCAACAGTCAACACTTATCTACTTATGTATTATTAAATATTTCTCATTTCGATTTCAATTTTAGTATCACAAAAAAAATGTTTGCAAATTTGTGTTGGTGTCAACACAAGTATCACCACCACAAATAACCCTCTTGGGTGAGAGGTAAAGAGAAAAAAAAATACATTAGTTGAAATCCTCTAATAAGACCCATTTAAATACATGCTAGCAGGATAACAATGCCTTTTTTCTGGTTCACCATTAAAGGTAATTTCAAATTTGACCGACATAAAAAGATAAATACACTTCTAGAAACATAAATAAAATGTTCGTAATGTTAATATGTTTGTCGTAAAAGAACTAAATCTAATAGATTCGAAAATAAGTATGAACTCAGAAACAAGCAAAAAGAGCGAAATAAAATTATCATAAACATTCAAAAATTATCGCTTATATATATTTCAAAGATGGAGATCGAAAGAGAGTTATTATTAATAATATTATTAAACTATATTATTAAATTGAATATAAAAATATTTAAAAATACCGTAAATAAAAATCTGTAATATTATTTTGTAGAAATATGAGAATTCTATATTAAATAAAACTCAAGAATGTGTATATTTAAATTTATTACAATTAAAATTACAGTAAATTTATTTTCTAAGTTTTAGACTATTGCCTTATAATTATAACTCTCTTATAAAGGATATATCTACAATAAAACCATATTGGCAAAATGAAGGTAGGTACTTAAAAATAGGTTGAGATATTAGGGTAAAATTTTTAGCTAAATACAAAAAATGAAATTGTTATGCTTCACCAGGTAGAAAATTTAGTTCTCGTACACGATTACTTTCAAAATACTTTTTAGGTTGGATGAAGTTTTCTTTTAATAAATATATTATGTAATAATAAATTTTTTACCTTTTTTAAATATCTCCGGCAATTCACGCTAATACTGTTATATTAAGAAATAGCGAGAAGTTGCTCACCTCTTTTAAAATAATTAAAAAACTAAAAACTAAACTCATTATTATAATGTTATTTATTGCCTTAATGTATTTGTACAATATGTTTAAATTTCATATATTTTAATTCTATATTTCAAAATTTTATCTTCCTAGAATATTTACACCTTTGATTTTGTAATTATTTAGACTAGCCTGACTTAAATATTTAATTTCCAAAGGACAAAATGGCAAGTAAAAACCTTTAATTAATTATTTTATGCTAATATAAAACCTAATGTAAACCTAACCTAAATCTTAACTAAAATGATCTTAATACTAAATCTTAATCTACTATCGCTCTTATAAGCGGATTTTCGGAATTGTAACAGCTTTCAAAAAAGGCAGATGCTGTTTTTTGAATTTTTTAATAGTATTAGTGTTTGCTAATAAGTGCAATCTGCTTGTGGAGAAATAAAAGGGTTTCCTTAAATTTTAAGAACAATTAAATACAAAAACAGCGTTTTGTTTTCTCTGCAGCAAATTCAAATTTGTTTTAGCAGCACTCATCCATACCAGGGAACCTTTGAAAATGCTTTGAAAAATAGATTTAAATTTTAATAATTTATTTTCAAGAGATAATTTAGATTTTTTGTTTATGACTAGATATAACATTTTAATATAGAGGTCAATTTTAGTGACGGTTTCCATTAGATGTGTTTTGAAAAGTAATTTTTTATCTAGATGTATGCCCAAGTATTTTATACTATCGCTTTCCCAAACTATTTCGAAATTTCCACATGATAGGTTTCTGTTCGGCAAAAAACAAGATTTTCTTCTTTTTGTAAAGAAAATCAATTTAGTTTTTTCTCCGTTAATTTTGATTTTACACTTAAAATAGTGGTCCTTAATTATTTCGAAACCATTTTCAAGGTTATCTATGATTTCATTTGGACAGTTAGAAACCGCTAATAACGCAGTATCATCAGCGTACAAACTAGTGTAGCCTAGCGTACACACTAGTGTACACACTAGTGTAGAAATGAGTAAAAATTACGTTCACTTCTGATGTGAATTGGTAGTCTATTAAAAATTCGTGGTGCCATATTAACAAAGCAATGCGTAAATTGTGTTGTTCTGGCCATTGGAACAGCAACATAATTCAAATAATTAATACGTAGGTTGTAAGTTGGCGTTAACCTTTGATCGAGGTAACCAGATCTAATGAAAAAAACACACAACGTACACACTAGTGTAGTAAAATATTAGGTAGATCTAGATTAGGTAGAGCCTTGCGGAACACCTGGGGTGGCAGCACGTAACTTGTTACAAACATATTGTCACGCTATTTTTGAAAAACGGTAGCACGTAAAATTGTTTCGCCAATTTTAATTTTGTTTCACTACTTTTGGCAGCACGTAACATTTGAATCTTTACGTAAAAATAAAATATTTTTTCACTGTTTCATTTTTACGTATTCATTTTACTGATCGCTATAACTGCAGCCTAACATTTGAAATGTTTCGTAAATTTTTTTTTTGTTTCAATCCCAAAGTAGCGTTTCAAAATACATGCTGCCAAAAAAATTTTGTGACGCTGGTGTTTTGTTACAAAAAAAAAGCGTTTGTAACAAGTTACGTGCTGTCACCCCTGCTTTAACAGCAATTTTTATTAGATTGTGCTAGTCCAATTTTTACCGGGAAAAATCGGTATATAGAATATTTTTCTCTAGCAAGAATTTTTCAAGAGGATTTTTGATGATCTTTTCAAATATTTCTCTTAAAGTATTGAGTAAGCTAATTGGTCGATAGCTCTCAATCTTTGTGGGATCATTTCCTTGCTTTGGAATACAAGTAACTATATTTCGGGAAAGTAGTTTAATTCCATGATATTTATCGAAAATTTTACTTAATATATTGTAGCTTGTCTTTGACAAGTTTTTAAGTATATTAGGTAAAACTCATTACATTTGAAAAAAATAGCGTTAACATAAATTCGTTAAAAAAAAACTAATGCAATTGACCCTACGTCGTTGATCAGACTAAAATCTGATCATATATGTTTGATAATAATTCTTTCTTAACTTTGTAATGTTCATATTACATAAATATGATATGATAATACAGGGTGGTACAGTCCGAGGTAAAAAATACTTTAAGGTGTGATTCTACTACACCCCCAAAGATGTGCATATAAGAGCAATGCATTATAAAAATGTGAAATTTTTATGAAAAATGTTATTTATCTCAGAAAAGTTAGTCAACAATTTTTTTTATTCGCTATTTTGTTGAACTGAACTATCTTATATACTTTCATGCCAGATTTGTCGTTTATCAGATAAAGTCTTTTATGGGATCCTAACTTTATGTAGATTTCCATTAAGTCGATTAACAAAATGTCGAATTTTTTCTCTCCAAAATGTGAATTTATAAAATGTCGATAAATGTCGATTGTACTAAAAGTCGACCTTCCAAAATATTGACTGACAAAATGTCAAGTCTTAGAATATCGACATAAACATTGATTTACCCAATTTTTATTTTTTTGTAGAAAATAGTCTTGTAAATGTTTAACTTTTGTAATATTTATGAAGTCACCACCGAAATTCCTGGTTTTTTCTATTTGTTTGCTAAAATTTTGGCATCTACGTTTACCTGTCGTAGGTAAAAACAGGGTTCAAATAAATTGGTGCGAGGGTTTCAAAATAAAATTATTTGTTTTTTTCAAAAGTTTTTAAATATTTATTGAATATTATATAAATTAAATATAATCAGGATTGTACACTTTTTTTTATTTATTCTTTATATACATATATATGTATATGCGAGATTCTGAATTAGGAGGCATTTTAGATTTGAAAAAAAATATTGCCAGCATGATTACGTTTTGTGCATTAAGTTTTCATGATCCAAAAATATTTCTTTTGCGTAGCCGGTGTTGTATACAACATATTAAAAATCTATGTTCGGGGAAAACAGTAGTGTTTCGAAATGGTGCGTGGCTATGAGGGTAGAAGTTCTCATTTCTTCCAAATTACTTATTTTTCATATGAAAATGTGAAAACTTAATATTTTTTTACTAAATAGGCGTACGGATGGATATACTACAAGTATTGGTTTTACAGTTGGATTCAAAATCAAGGTTACCTCTTTTTCTAGGAATATGTATATATATTATATATATATATGACAGTATGGAGTTTATAGTAGACTACAAAATCAGAACTGCAATTTTTTTTTTAGTCTTAAATTCTTTGCTTTTTGAAAGTCGACATTTTGTCTATGATATTTCAAAAATCGATAAGCTCTACAAGTCGACATATTTGACGTTTTTTAATCGACACTTTAAAAATCACAACATAACTTAGCCTCCAACTTTTATAATATTTGGACACCTACGTTTTAGAAGGAAAACTAAAAACTAAAGGTTGAATATTGTAACATTTTTATATTATTAATAAAAATTAGTCAAAATTACTGAAACTATTAAAGTTGTTGATATTATCAGATATGAATTTACCAGAGAAATGGCAAGATAATGAAAGTTGTGTATGGCAAAGTTGTAGAAAATGGATGGTCCAATCCAATGCAACAAAATAATGATTTATAAAAATGTTAATCAAATTTTCGAGATAATTAGCGTTTATTACAAACATGTCAGTTTCTAATAAATTATTATATTAAAATTTTTAAGTTAGAGAAGCTATTACTTGAAAATGGTGGTCTGGTACCACTCACTAAGTACCACTAAGTACCATTAACTAAGTACATCAATTCTAAAAAACAATTATGTAGAACGTTTTTCTATTGCTTGTACACACATCTTTGGAGCTCTGTTGGATATTTGTTAGACGTTATTTTTATAGACATCCTCTGTCTAGTGTAGAACAATTTGATTTCCTAAAGCACTGCACGGAATCACCCTTCAAAGGGTTTTCACAACAGAGCATATAATAAAATTATCATTCCTGTATAATAAAATTATTATTCAAAATTCAATATAACATTTTCAGATTCATCAAATTAAATGGTTCGCAAAATATTGAAACAAAAAATATTAAAAAAAAAAAAAATTTTAATGGCATCCGGTATGGTTCGAACATACAACCTTCTGAGCTTCAAATTATTCAGATGCGCTACCAATTGTGCCACGGAGCCTTATATTTGTTCTTAGCAATTGTTGAAAATTAATATTTTAAAACTTTAATCATATTTTCACTTTATTTTATTTTATATGTACATATTTAATCTGATGACTCATCTTAACTCATTCAATTTGATTATTTTTTTCTCTATAATTATTCATTAAGCTGCCCATACATTATACAACTTGATTGACAACATTTTGTACAACACATTTACATCATTAATTTTTTTTTTTTTTATGTTATTGTTAGTAACTTAGATATTGTACTACATGTAATGTTTTTCGAATATTCAATGTTAAAAATTCCTACTGTTACCAGGAACTGGGACTTCTTCAATAGCCTAATTCAATTTTACTTAAGTTATTATCAAAGAATAATCTGAACAAAACATTTATTAAATTTAATTATTTTGTGAATAATGAAATAAAAATTAATTTAAACAAACACGCATGCTCTGAGCGGGATTCAAAGCTGAGATCTTGTGATTAGTAGTCAGATGACATCTCAAATGTACCTATTCTGGACATCCACAAGTTTATCATAACAATAAACATGCTAGAAGTTCAGCTCGTATTTCAGGAAATGTATATGAGTCTACACGTGAGCTGGTGTTGTAGCAGCAACGGATTACTCTGGCTTTCCCCTCCTTTACAACAAACTAACTAATTTCCACATCCATTCACTCAAGTCACATCAAGTTAATTTGAAAATGTTAATTATCAACTTGATTGTCAACTAAGTTTAATAATGTATGGTCAGCATTATAATAATAATTGTAATTTAAGATGTAAAAGCTAATAGATTACTGTTCAAAACGAACGTCATTAATTTAATTTGAATGATAATATGAGATTCGTTTAATTAGTATTGCCAGCAGTATTTTCCAGTTTATTACGTCACATCTTTAAATTAACATAAATAAAATTAAAATTATTCATAATGAAGTATTTTAATGTGCTTTAATGATTTTTATCTATAACTAATAATATTAGCTATGTAATGTATGTATTGTATTTGTATACCAAATTATGTACTTGGTGTGTCTAATTGTAATTTTTTTAAAACTAACAAATATTTTATATGCCCTTTTAAATTGAAGTGCCTGAATAGTTGAAAAAATTGTTTTATGTATGATGATTATATTTTTCGAATAATTTTAAGAAATCAAGTGAGTGCTTGTGATACTAAATAACTCACTCATGTGAAAAATAAGCGAGTGAGAGTTACCATAATTTCTATTTTTATTTTGCTATTTCAAACAAACCTTTTGGCAATGATCTTGGTTTTTTAAAGAGACTTGTGCCTGATGCTAGTTGCATCGCTGTACAGTGTACGCGCTGATACATATCAATCCATCTGTAAAGGGCAAAGGTGAGAGTTAGTTGTGTATAGAAGCTAAAAAACAGTAGATAGTAACCTTCAACGTGATATCACAAAAAAAAAATAATAAAAATTAAATAAAAATACAAATTTTTAATTATTAATTAATTTCACGCAAAACGTGAAATTATTTTTTGTTTTATTTTTTAATATTTATTTAATTTTATTTAAATATATTTATATATATATATATATATATATATATATATATATATATATACATATATATTATTTATATTTTATTACATAAATTTCGTCATCTAGTTTTTTTTTTTTAGTTTTTGTTTTCAGTATCTATTATTATTATTTAGTTTATTTAATAATTTTTCCTTATTTTTATATATATAAATATATGTATACACATATTCTTTATTTTTTCAACTATTAAATGATTTTATGTCGTTTATTTTTAATTAAATTTTTATTGCTAAAATTATTTTCTTTTCATTTTTTATATAAATTTATTTAACTTTGATGGTTTCTTAAATTTATTTTTACTTTGATTATTTCCAGAAATAACAATGCAAATTTAATAATAATAATAATAATAATAATCAATAATTGTAATAGTAATAATTAATAAAAATGTTTAATATAATTATAATAATAATTTCAATACATAATATATTAATAGTAAAAATAATAATTAAAATTAAAATAAAAACTTAAATGTAAATTTACGATGAAAATGTTGTTTATTTTTAAATATATAAAATGATTTTAATAGAAAACCAAAGAAATAAAAATATATAAAAAATTTTAAATTAATATTTGAAATAAGATTAAAAAAATGTTTATAGTCTAAATTTAAAAGAAAAAAATAAATACTAAATAAAATTTAATTAAAGTATAATGTTGTAGTAACTAGAAAAGTAATATTAGCACGATGTGATAAAATGCAATATTTTAGAAAATTTGTAATTTTAATTAAACAAAAAAGTGATTTGATCCCCAAATTTCAATTGCCAAAATATTCCTCAACAAAACAGTTTATTCACTATTTGACCATTACATGATTTTATTCAAAATTTATACAAGAAATGAGACTTGTTACACTAAGAAACTCTTCTACTTTGTATTATTCTTTGTCAAAAAACTGACGTTTATACTTTATAAGTATTAATTATTTGGACGTGTTCAAAACACTTCAGAAAAGTTTAACTGTTTACCATTTTATTAATTTTAAAACGGTAAAATTGTCGGCAATAATACTATTGTAAAACAAATTAATCTATTTTGGTTTGATTATGTTTAATATCTTACTAAAAAACTTAAAAGTGTAAAAACAAAATCAATTAGTAAAATAAATTGTTAATCAAAACAACAAAATGAAATGTACATATATTAGAAGTAGATATGATGTACATTTTTGAATTCAAAATTTTATGGAATTAACATTAAAATGATTTGGTGATTTTAACTACAACAATTTGAGCCACCAGCTAAAAAGGTAACTATCAAAATTTTTACTATCAGTATTTTTAAAGATTTGACTCTACACTTGTGCCAAAATTATTATTTGGCATTTTTTTAAAAAAGAAAGCCATATCAATTGAAATTTATAAGTTAAATCACTTTCATGTTCTACAATCAATTTAATTTCAGAAATTATTGAAAACTTGTTTTCTAAAAATTTGTAAAAATAAATTTTTATTGAGTAAATTATTCAAAATTATTAAATTTAATAATATAAAGGAATTTCAACACTAAGTCTGCAGTTTAGCCAAAAAATAAGCTTGAATAATATTAGCAACATAAATATTGTGATTATTTCATTATTTGATGCTATTTTGTGAAGGTAGTTTAGTTTTATTTTAAATATTTATATTATGTTGCATTAAATGCAATCTGAGCTGTTCTTATTATTGATAATCGAATTGGAGTGATGTATGTTAGTACTTAATTAAATAAAATTCTTTTATTTTCTTTTTATTCTGTAAATCACTTCTAAATGGTATATATTGCGTGATTTTGTATGTGTGATTTCCTTTCACTAACATACTTTTTATTGTACATGAAGCAACTGTAAGCTTTTCGCTTTCAAAATATCAATATTTGCATCATAAAATAATTTATTTATAAAAGGAAATTTAGTTTTGATTTAATACAACAATAAGATTATGTATTCAAAAAAAAAAAATTACAATTCATTTTGAATATAAATTTACTCTATCTGCAAAAATCAAATCCAAAAACAATTTTAAATTTCAAATCATTTTTAGGTAATTAAAATTACAGAAATCAGAGAACCCAAAAAGTTAAATGAGTTATGTAATAAAATCTTGTAACATTTAACTTTTGTTTTAAATTTTAGTAAACAATTAATTCGATAGCAACATTTTAACAATTAGTGTTTCAATCAGTTTTCTATAATTTTCTTTTTCAATGATTTCATTTTTTAATAAGACCAAAAACGGAAATAAAATACTATATTAATGTGATTTTATAAAAACTAAAAAGACAACAAAATTAAAATTAAATATAGAAAATAAAATAAAATATACAAAAAGAATAATTTATTATATCCTCTATCATAAAAGACTAAATCACGATTGTCTTTATAAATATTTTATTTTGGTATAATGTTAGATTTTGTTTTTTAAAAAATAAAAAATCTTAACACCATCGAAATGTAGTATTCACCGGGAAAAATAAGACAATCGTCTGTGATAGAGGTGAATATATGTATATTAAAATTTAAAATATATTAATTAGCATATAAATAATGAATAATTACAACTAATTAGAGTTCATAATTATATTTAATAACTATTTTATAATTGGATCTTACAAATTCATATTTTATTACTTCAAATTTTGTTCATTTATGTTATTAAAGAATAATGTTCCGTGTTTTTATGAATTTAAAATATATAAATTTAGAATTTTATTCGAATTAGTTTGCACTTATTTGTACATTATAAATTTCAAATTTTCATGCTTGATTCATTGCCGAGTTAATCTTTGAAATGGAATCAAATTTCAAATTTTGAAATTTTGTATTATTAATTAACTAGTTTTGATTCTCTAATATTCAATATATAAAATCAATTCAAACTTCAAACTTTTAAAAAAAAAAACAAACATTTTTCAATGAGATCTTAGATTATTATTAATGCTCTGTTATAATAAAAAAAAATTAAATTTTAAGATATGAATTTGAAAAAATCATTAATAAAATAATTTGATTTTATTTTTTTTTCTTCACTTTTCTCTATACAAATTAATAAAGTCAAATTTTGGAATCATTCTTGTGTTTTAGCTTAATTGTTAAATTATTTAAATTATTCTCTTTTTATTTTCTTTACTACTTTTTTTTTGTTTTATTTTTAATAATTAATTTCATTTCTAGCTTAAATAAAATATTTAAAATTATTTTCTATTTAGGAAGAAATATATTTTTCTTTATTTTATTTTTATTTTTTGTTTCTATATTTATTTTTATTTTAATAATGTGGTTTGTTTCTTATTTGTTGAATTTTTATTTTTTTGTAAGACTTTATGTTTAATTGTTGTCTTACTGAAATTTATACATATGTATGCATATATATATATATAAATATACATTTAATTTATTTCTAATGTGTTTAAATATTGTTTCTTATATTAATTATAATTTCTTAAGCATAACTCTAATAGTTTTTTTTGTTTTACGTATATGAGACTATACATTTACATAATATAATTTTAATATAATTATATTTTTTTTATTATTCAGTTTTTTTGTGTTTTTTTTTTTGTTTAGAAAAGGCCAAAAAGAATTTATTATGTTGTTTTTTTTTTTTTGTTTTTTGTATTGTTTAGAAAATAATATTATTAAATATTTTTAAATATTCATGTTTTATTTTCTTCTGTTATTTCTAGTTTTGGACGTTTTTCATTAATTTATTACAGATTTATTAAATAAATTGTCTGCAACTTTTTTTTTTAAATAAAAGTAATTTATTTCATTGGAAGTTTATTAAAGTAGAAAGAAATTTATATGAACATTTCAGATATTTAATTGAAAATTTTTTTAAAATAAGTTAATTCAGTTAAATTCAGTTGAAAAATATTTTAAAAAATTTCAAAATAAACCTTCAAATTCGATTGGCAAAACCAAATTAGAAAAATGAATTTTTAGTAATCAACAATTAAATCATGAAGCCAAACAAAATTAAAAACTATGAGTCAAGTATAATTTAAATCTTGAAAAACTAGTAAGTCAGCCCTTTTAAAAACGGGTCCCGAGTATAAAGATACCGAACTTTTTTTCGAAGATAACCACTCAGTGGCCCTAAGAAATATTTTTTCTAGAAACACTTTTTTGTTTTATTTTTAAACAAATTAATAATTTATTTTCCATCCATTTTTCTTTTTTTTTTCACAATTTAATTGAAAGGAAAAAATTCAAAAATCAAAAAATCATATAAAAATAATTGAAAGGAAAAATATTTTTTTTTTAGCAAAAACAAAAAATGTCAAAAAGCGTCGTTTACAAACATACAACTCTGGTATTTTATATAAATCATCAAATTTTCATCATAAAATGGAAATTGAAATTAAATTAAAAAACTATCTATCTAAAATGTTCACATAAATTGAAAATAAAATAAGGTGACTTAGTACGTACATTATTTTTACGTTCATATATTTTTATTATTTATTCAGTTTCAAAACAATATTTCAAATCAATCATCAATATTTTTAATAATTAGTTCAGAATCAAATCAACAAAATAAATTTTCAATTTTGCATATTCAAAATTTTAAATAAAGAATATCAAATTATATTCTTTGATAGCGTAACGAAACTCATAAGTTACATACATTAACTTAATAACCAAATTATGAAAATTAAAATTACAAAAACAATCAAAAAGAATTTTTTTGTAATTCAAAATTTTACAATTTTACAAAATTCTTTAGAAATATTAATAAAATAAAACTTCGCGTTAAATTTTCAAATTTCGTGGTTATTCAAAACAAAAATATTATTTCCAAATATTTGTTTATTTTAAACTATGTTTTTATTTTAGTGACAAATTAGGAATGCATAGTAATTTACTCATTTTTACTGAAATAATTTAGATTGTCTTTATTATTATTATATTAGAGTTAGGAAATACCTAATGAATAGATTTACTTTCATTGTTATCTCTTCTGAAATTTCACAATGTCAAAAAAAATTAATATTCATAATATAAGCTTCATTTTAATTGATTTTAGATGATCCCATATCATTGCGGGAAGCTATATAATTTTTAATTCCTTTCTCTATATTCGAAAACATGATAGATTATCAGTTAATTGATTTGTATTGTTACCCGTTTATATTTTGAAATATATTTTACGTATTATCTATTTTAAAGGAAATTAAAGATATAACTACCTTAATTTTATGTTGAATAAATACTTATAATAAATGAAGTTTTAAACAAATTGTATTTTCTAATAATATACTTTTATTAAACTATAATTTTATTTTCCGTCACCTTAATTAAAATTAATTAATTAATAAAAAAAATTAATTTTATAAAAAAAATATGATTTTTAAATATTGCGAAATTGAAGAGAGAAAAAAATAATTTTGTAACAAAAAAATATTTTCATTTTACATATACATGTTTTAATTTAACATATTTTTATTTTATTGATTTATTTTGTTTTTACATTTAGTTATAATGTTTTTTTATAATTTCAACAATTTTTTTTTGTTTTTTTTTTTTTTTTGTTTTTCTTATTTTATATTATTAGTTTTCTTTTATTTATTTTTTACATTTACAATGTACACTACAAGTATTTTATTATTTTTTTAATTTTTTTATGCTATACATTTAATTTATTGAATTAATTATAATATTTTTAAATTAACTATTTAAAAAAAAACAGTCTTATTTAAAAAAAATAAAATAAACAATTAAAAGAGTAAATATGAGAAAATTTAATGAATCAATTTTAATTAGGAAGAATAATAATAAAAATGTAAATAAGAGTTCTACAGCGTGTTTATACACACAGATCTTTTTTAAACATTTGTTTTTGTGTTTAATTAAATGATTTATAATCATTAAACAATTATTAAATTTATAGTAAAAATGATAGAAAATGTAACGGTATTTCAGCTTCAAATCTGAAATTAAGTCTTATTTTATATATATAATATATATATACATAATATATTCAATAGCAGTTTTGCAACAGTGAATGTTTAAAAATTAATATCATTCTTATTAATATAATCAGTTTCAGATTGATCAATAGATTTATTAAGTTTCTAATTCAGTAATGTTTGTATTATATGATTGTGAATGATTATATTTTTAATAACGTTTGATACATTCAAATAAGTGTGTAAATTATATTTTTCAATTTTAAAAATTTTATCCAAAATACTCTTATCATTTTTACCTAAATATATTTATCTTTAAACAATACTAATTAAAGTAGTGTCACAATTATCTATATTAAAAATTTTCATCTTATTTCGGACTTATATCAAAACATTCATATAATTTCTATTGGAACAAAATAAATGAAAATTAAAAATAATAGGGCTATACATATCTCAAAAGGGAAAAAGATTTGATAGTTTGATAGTTTAAAAATATTTTTTTTGAATATAATTCATATATAAATAATTATTAAAATAATGTATTGATTTAATGATTAAAAAAATAAAAACAACATTCACTGATAATTATAGTTTATTTTAATTTACTTTTTCTTGTTTAACATTCTTTGACAATATTGAATATACATGTAAATATAAAATATATATAGATATTTATGTATAAATGTAGGTATTTTATATCAATTATATATTTAGCAAGTATGAATAATACATATTTAAAAGTTTATATATATTTATTTTTATTATTCGTATTTATATATTTTGTTATATATTTAAATATACATATAAATTAAATTTTTTAAATTAGAACTATTTAATATTAATATGCATATGTTTATGTATAAGTTTAATATGTATATGTAATGTATTTTATTTTTTTAATAATTATGTAATTGTTTTTTTTTTTTTGTATTTTGAATTTTTTTGTGTCTTAATTTATTTTATTTATTTATTTTTTTTTTAATTATTATTTTATTTATTTTTATTAAATTTGAAGACTTTCTGTAAAGCTTCTTTATTTTAATTAATTAATTAACTGTTTTTTTTTATTTTTTTTTTTTTTTATTTTTTTTCATTTTGTTTATTTAAATGTTACACAAAAATGTACTTAAAATATATATTATTTATAATTTATTTAAATATATCCATATTTATTTTGATTATATATATTTGATCTTAAAGTTCATATAATGATCATTATTATATAGTTAAGAAAATTTATGTTTTGGATGTATGTTATGTGTGTTATCTTGTGAATTTTATTAAATGAATATTCAATCTTCTATTTCTATGTTTTGATTTAGTTTATTTTACTATGTAATTTATTTATTTATATTTTAAGTTTCTTCAAATATTACAATTATATATTTTATTCAATAATCTTTACATGTAACTTTTGGTTGTATGTATATCAGTAAATGCTGATAAATAATTTGTATTCTCTTTCTCTACATGTATTTTCTTTTTGTTTTTAATCAACATTTAAAACTAAATTTAAGTTCTTTTATCTTAATTTTATTTATTAAAAATTTTTGAATTGTCATCTTTTTTTTATTTTAAAAAATGGTGTTTATTAATATTATATATATATATATATTTTTTTTTTGATTTTTATATATTTTCCAAATTCTCTTGGAATTATTTGTTCATTAATTTTTATTCTTGCTTTATTATTATCCTGCTGATAATTTTTGTATTATCTGGAGGCTTAAGCATTTTTCAACTTCTCTCTGGTGTACTATGATGATGATAGATCTGTTGAATTTGCCCAGTTTGTTGATGTATAATTTGACTGGATGATGTAACAACGTCTTGTTGTTGTTGAATATGTTGTTGATGATGTTGTGGTTGAGTTGAATGATGTTGTATTTGAATTGTATGATGTTGTTGTTGTTGATGATGTTGTTGTTGCTGTTGTTGTTGTTGTTGTTGTTGCTGTTGCTGCTGCTGTTGTTGTTGTTGTTGTTGTTGTTGATTTTGTTGAATGTGTTGTTGCTGTTGTTGTGGTTGTGGTGTTGTTGAGGGTCCAGGACTATATTGGAATTGATGTAGCATATGCATCTAAAATTTTAAAAATAAAAAATAAAATTAAATTTTATTTATTAATTTTTTTTAAAATTGGCCCTCATCCAAATGAAAAAGGGTCATCAATGTAAATACAAATAAAATAAAATAAAATTTAAATTGTTCAAACAAAAGTTACCGAATTCTCTGGACTATTTTCAATAATTTCAATATTTCCTGTTGAATTATTTGCACTTGCATTTGATGCTGTACTTGTATTTGCTGCTGATGTTGTACTTGTATCATATTTAGCTCGTTTAAAACGTCCATATAACGAGCTATATGGTAGATTATAATGTATGGCTGCCTGATTTATTGACATGTGCCCGACTCTGCGAAAAAAGTGCATCGGAAAAAAAAGAAGAAACACATTTTCGGTGGGAAAATGTTAATAAATTGTTACATTTGCTTTATTATTAAAAACGTTTTAATACAAAATGAAAATAAAATGAAAATATGTAAAAACTCAATATCAAAATTCAATAAAATTTTTTTATATATACTCGTATTACAATAAATTTATTAATTAATTTTCGCATATATTTAATCCTATTTTCTATCCTATACATAATTGATTTATTAGTAGGCAGGGCTTTTATTATAATAGAAAGTTACTAAAATTGCACATTTTGACATAATTTGTTTATTTAGAACATAATTTTCGGTATTCATACATTATATTTTCTATTTATCAAAATAATGAAAGACAACTTAACTGCATGCGCAGTATAATTCTAGCATTAACTGAATTAAATATTCATCTAGTTTTATACGTCTAGATGACTTAATAATAAATAATCATGACAAGTTGTTTCAATATATTATTTTTTTCGCCTAACATACATATAAACAAAAATTTTTACTTATCCTATAAATAAGTTACTTTAAATGGTGCTTATTCAGTCATTATTATGGAATTCATTCAGTCATTAATATTATCTAATTATTTCCCTGGTTTATGTCTTTGGCAGAACCACCTCGAAATATTTCTAATTGACCAATACAAAACAGTCTTCGAGTTCAAATGTATGTTTATTTTGTAAAGCAAAGCAAAATATTAACAAGCAGAAAAAAAATATTCGTGTCATGACGGTAAATCTTGCTTCTTTAAAAATTTACTGCCATAAATCCTTCTTATTAATAAAAAAAAACATCAGAAGCAAGATATTATAGTATAGAAAATATATCAAGGACTGACTATTATGTTGATTATTTCTTCAATTAGTGCTGAAATTACAAAATTACCGTCTTTGTCATCTCTACATGGTGTCTCCGTTGTATGCAAAAAATTTTGAACAGATGTACATCAGAGAGTTCACGGAGGTAACAACAAGGAGATCATAGAAAGAAAAAAATGTCATGCTTAAATTTGGAATATGTTAAGAAATAAAAAACACGTAAAAATAACAGTTTTAATATACACTCTTATCGAAAAAAAATTAGCCCTCTAGAAAAGTAGAAAATAAAATGGATGGTGGTCAGTCATCAGATTCTACAAATTATAAAATAAATTAAACTTACTGGAATATTATTGATGGAAATTTGGAATATTTGAGGCTTAAAGAATCATGAACGTTAAAAGAATCATGCTTGAGCTTTTGAAGTTTTGTTAATGAGACCAAAATGCAGAACCTCAAAATCTTAGCATGGTTCTACTTCACACAACTTAATATGATTTTTTATATTAGCTTGAACACATTTAAAAATTCGTTTGAAAAATATTATTAACACCGTTAAGCACATTTTTTAATTGTTTAGTTAATTTTTATGTTTCTAGAAACTCTTATCAACATTGGATTTTTGTTTTTGTTCGTAAGTGAGAAAAAAATATCTAAATATACAGAAAAAAAAACTAAAGAGATGCTGGCGAGTTAATATAAAAGTATATAATTAATGTGGTTTTACGGAAATAGAAAACTTTGAATTAAATATTTAAATGAAGAGGAGTAAATGAAGAAATATTTGTTTAATAGTTACTAAACCGGTGAATGTTGCATCGCGAATAGCTAATATTATAATAAATTCTGAATTAAGATATAAGACCCTGATAGTAAACGCATCACCATGTGTAGCCAACAAGTAACTATGTAAGTCTTTAAAATCTTTTCAAAGTAACAAAGTATGTACCTTATTTTTCAGATCAGATGTAAATACTTTGGTATCAGTTTTTACTATTGTAAACTATAAAGTGTAAGACAAACTGTATAATAAAATTTAAGGCATTATAAAAAAATAATAATAAACCAAAAACTAAATTTATTTTTATACATCAAACACTTTCAACAACTTTGTAGTCATTAAGCTTCAATAAATTTTTTATTGAGCATATGAAATTAACACAAAAAGAGTTTTTCAACCCCCTTTTTCTCTCTCTTCTTTTCACAAAATTTCGATTATTTTTTTTTTAAAAACAAAAATACTTTTCTCAATCAATTCAAATAAACCTACCCTACACCTATTTAAGAATTCGCTGTTCATAATTTAAATGACCAAAAATAAAGAAAATGAAAAGCTTTTAAAAAAATTTTTCTTTATTTATATTTTTCTATTTTCATTTAACTGTGTTTTTCCAGTCAAAAGCTTTTTATATCTAAATATATGTTATAACGGAATAATCAATGCTATTTTACGATATAATTTTTTATTCACGTATACAAATGTATACTATTTAATTATTAACAATAATGAACAATAATTATCGTTTTAAATATACAATCTTATCGCAAAATACAAAACCTAATACAAAATTATCTAATCTTATGTAAAATCTAAAATTTCTTTTAAAAATCTTAGCTTTTAATTAAATAATATAGATACAATATTCTAAATATTTTTAGATAATTTTTTTTTAAAATTTTAGATTTGATTTTTTTTTTTTTGTATTTATAAAAATAAAAAACTCGAGTTTTAGTGAGGTACGAATTTTCATTATATAAAATATTATTCCATCATACATTGTACATTCTCAATCTCTTAATATTGCAGCAGTTTCCGGTTAATAATCGTCTATTAAATTGATATTCTCTTTAATATCTCCTATATTTTTAAAAATATTCATGTCTAAATTTTCAAAGTAAATCTACTTAATAAATTTCAATATTGATATTTTATTAACTAGTTTGTCCCTGAAAACTTCGATTTGGATTGATTATTTTATAAAATTTTAAACAACCCTAATTTTCATGTCATATTTTCGAGGCATTAGAATAGTTTGTTATTATTATAATTTCAATACAGCTACCGGTGTCATAGGATAGGATATGATAAAAAAAATTAAGGAAGGTTATTTTATGAAAAATATAGTTAAAATATCGAATTGCAATGTGAATTTTTGTTATGTCATATTGTCGTGTTCACTTATATTATCTTTTCATATAAATTTCAATGGGTTCAAAGTAACATTTAAAATTAAAAACTTTAAATGAAAATAAGAAAAATTTTGAAATTTTTTTGGCTAAAATTGAGAAAAAAAATTACCATCCATACTCAACTGATGCGAGCAAAGAAAACACATACACACATGACACAATTGAACTTGAATTACTCATTGGCAAAAGCATGAAGACAACGAGCCCTCACAGTTTAAACAAAATTAAATTTGTATGAACAGGCACAGAATAATCTTGCTAAAATTGTACGTAAATATTTGTGCGCTCTGACCTTCTATAACCCAACCCGCATTGTTTGAATTAAAATTTTAATATTAAGTAAAATCGTTTCGAACCGTTGGCATTTTACTTAATTATTGTACTTAATAATATCCCAATATCAAGATATTGTGAATGTAGCATTAGATCTAGTCATTGCATTTACTAAATTGAGTGATATTTTTAATTTAAAACAGTTGAATTAAAATGCTTGATTATGGTTTATCCTACAAAATGAAACCATTTAAATTAAAATATGCAAAAAAACATATTCAAGCAATTCATTAATTAGTGTATTAGACATATTTCATTGTTTACAAATTGAATATTTTAACTTAAAATTTTATGCTAATTATTTACGTTGCTTTCAAACAGTGTTACCATAATAATTCAATTTTATTTTTTCAATTTGATTTTAAAATTTCATGTTTATTTTTATAATCTAATTATTTATGTACACACTGAAATGGTTTCGTATAAGGAAATTGGTCAATTTATCTAAACGTACATGTATTTTTATTAAAGAGAAACGTATATGTAGATAGAAAATATTACTTCAAAAGTGGATGACTGAGGATATTTTGCCAATTCTACACCTAAGTTGATGAAAATTACCCAACCACCTCACTAATGTAAACGAAAGTTTTTGACATTTATAAATTTCTAATATTTATTTATTTATTTATTTATTATTTATATAAAAGACCAGAGTTGTATGTTTGTAAACGACGCTTTCTGACATTTTTTGTTTTTACTAAAAAAAAATATTTTTCCGTTCAATTATTTATATTATTTTTTGATTTTTAAATTTTTAAATTTTTTCCTTTCAATTAAAAAAATTTAAATGTTTAAAATCAATGGATGGAAAAATGGATAAAAAATAAAATGGATGGCAAAATAAATTATTAATTTGTTTTAAATTATAACAAAAAAGTGTTTCTAGAAAAAAAATTTCTTGGGACCACTGAGTGGTTATGTTCGAAAAAAAGTTAGGTATCTTTTTACTCGGGACCCGTTTTTAAACGGGCTGACTTACTAGTTTATTAATATGAACATATGAATATATACAATTAACTTTTGAGCCCTTTTCCTTATAACATGTGGATCATATAATTTCTAATATAAATAAAACTTTTTTTGTGAATAACGAGCTTATGAAAGTACTGTAAATAACTGTGTGTTAGAAAATTTAATTGTTTTTTAAAATTTGAATACTTTATTTTCATATTTTCCTTTCACCCATTTGTTTTTCAAGCCAATTAAGTTGTTTTTGTTGTTAAAAATTTGAAACAAATCATTGAAAATAAATGAATCGAAAATTACAAACAAAATGATTTTGAATAAAGAGAAAAGTTCCTCAAACTATTGATTATTTTGAGCCTATTACTTCGTATCTGGAAAGCTAATTCAATATACAATAAATCATTCAAATTAAACATTCATAGGATATTATATTTTACACTTTAAAATTTATTGGAACAAAAAATCTACTATAGCATATCCACAAAGTCATTGTTATTAATACAAAGTGACCATGTTATTGGCGACACTGTTATTTAAATTAAAAATCGTTTTCACTAAAAAAATAATCTGAGTTTCGAATGTGTTTATAAGTATTCTATAGGATATAAGTTATCCTTAAAGGTCCATTTGGAGCTTTGTTTGTCATTCAATGCCAAAATTAACTTGGAAAATCAAGAAAATTTGAAATTATAATTAGTATCAGTTCTACCTTAAAACACTTAAATTAAAATTGAAAATGTTAGAAGATGATACAAGAACGATTAATTGGTAATTGATTTAATAGTTCTAGTGCAACAGAAGTATATGGTTCACATTACAGAATAAACTAATGCCAAATTTTATATTTTATTAATATTTTGTTTTTTTTTTTTTTTTTTTTAACTTCTTGCCGATGTTGATATCACGGAGCACAACTGTGTAAATAAAAGTTTTTGTTAGCTGAACTCATCTTAGCTGTACTAATAAAAGCTAAAAGAAAAATGTCATAAAATATGATAAATTTGATAGTTAAATAATTAATTTCATGACCATTTCATATTGAATTTAATAAACTTTAGATTGAACAAACACACAATTTTTTAGAAAGTATGTAATTGCATTGTAGACAGGTGTTGTTCGCAAACTCCCTCTTTTCAAACCTATTTTCTTCTTCTTTCTTTTATTTTTATAACTTCCTCTTCTCCCTTTAACCGACAGCACCAAAATGTACAGGTTCATTCATGTATGTAAGCTTTGGCTATTCATATATAAAAAAAACAAATTGAATTAAATTATTAAAGGGAGTGGTTTGTTAACCAACATTCTACTCTAACACTCTTTGGTAAGTATTATTAGATATTTATTAGTAGGTACAAAAGTAAACTGTATGAGAGCTGAAAATAAAATTTCTGAAATTTTAACAGAAAATGATTTTAATACAGTAACATACAACTGCTAGTTTTATAACTAATAGAATGTTAATAGTTAGTAATAAATATAAGAATAATATAGATTTTTCAATATCTAAAGATACTTTAAGACGAAAATTATATGAAATTAATTGCATATTTTGAATTATTTAAAAAAAAAATAATATTACATACTATTTTTGTATTTTGATTTTTGTTATTTTTGAATGTATACTAAGTAGATTTTATTATATTTTAATTAATATATGAAATGTAATACTAAATTGTAAAATGTTTGAGCTAAATAGTATAAATAAGTAAATAAATAAATAAATAACTCTTATAAACATAGATTTAAAATAAATTCATAAGTGAGTTATAAAAACTAAAACAAAAATTTCACTTGGCAAAACTTCTTTGTTGAAAAATTATACATAGTTTGAAAAGTATATAAATTATCTTTTGAAAAATATTATTTATATTGTGAGAGTTATTAATTTACAAAAATATATAGTTTTAATAATATAATTTATAATAGTGCTACTCAGTTAAATAGAAAGAAAACATTAATTAACACTACTATTTTAGATGGAATTTTTCTACCATATATTTTTTTTTACTTTGACAATACTACACATGCAAATTCAAATCTCTTTATTTTAAAAACACTTCTACACAAATTTTCCTCATTTTTAAAGCTCGTTGTATTTTATATTTATTCAATACAGAGAAGTCATGCAATGACCCGAATAAATAATATAAATAAAATTTGTTACCAAAAATACCGCGAAATTATAAACATATGAAAGCTTTTTATTCGTCATATGTTGTTTGTTATTGAATTTTATATTTTATATTTTTCATTTTTTTTTTTACTTATTTTGGTTTTACCCTAACCAAATAACATGACTTCAAAAACTTCATTCAGTCAAATAAAAACTTTAGTAGTGAGAACAAATTAAAATTAAATAAAAAAAAAATAAAAAAAAAAAAAACGAAACAAGTTAGTCTAGTAGTGTCGAGTAATTTTAATTTAAAAATACATTATTTAGATAAAAAAAAAAAACACACTTTTATTATATTATCAATAGCTAGTATATACAGTATTAGTCAACAAAATGGCTGAATATTTTAAAAATAATTCAAAAATTGCATTTAAATTATTTACAACAGCATGTGAACTACAAGAATCATCATTATTAAATGAAAATATTTTAATTTCACCATTCTCATTACAATTATGTTTAGCTTCTATTTATATTTCATCAGCTTCAAATGATGATGATGATGATAATCATGATGATAATAAACATTCTACTACTGACATATTAAAATTATTACAACTTTCAACAAAAACAAGTATCGATGAATTAAAAGAAATATTTTCACCAATATTTCAACCAACTGAATCAGATTTTTTTAAATTAAATATTTTAAATAAATTTTATATAAAAAATGAGAAAATTTTCAACAATGATTTCATTGAATATTTTTTAAATGGTATTAAAACTGAAGTGAATCATATTAATTTTAATAATATTCAACAAAATATTGAAAATATAAATAATGAATGCTCTAAGAGAACTGAAAGTAAAATTTCTGAAATTTTAACAGAAAATGATTTTAATACAATTAAAACAGCATCAAGAACACCAACTACACATAACAACTCTAATAATAATGATAATACAGAAATGATCATAGTAAATGCTGCTAGTTTAAATGCTTCATGGGATGTTTCATTTCATGGAACATTTAATAAAAATTTTGAAAATAATTATTTTTTAATAAGTGATAAAGAAAAAATTCAAATTGATATGATGGAAAATACAATACCATTTTTTAAATATGGTGAATTTCCAGAATTAAATATTAAAATTGCTGAATTACAATATGCTGGTTATTATGAAAATGAATTATCAATGTTGGTATTATTACCAAATAAAGTACAGGGTGGTATTAATGAATTACAAAATAAATTAGAAGAAATTGATTTATTTGAAATTTGTAATAAATTACAAGAGAGACCAATGTGGATTAAATTTCCTAAATTTAAAATGAAATCAAAATTTAATTTATTTAATATATTTGATAAATTAATGGAATCGAATTTATTAAATGATAATATTAAATTTTCGAATATAATTTCAAATGAATCAGAAATTAAAATTAATAAAATAATGCATGTATCTGAAATTGAATCAAATGAAATTGGAACAGATAATAGAGAATTACCAAGTAAGTTTTAATATATTTAAATAAAATGTTGATGAAAAAAGCATTGTTGATTTTCTATTGTTAATAATTAATTTTATATTTTAGGACATTTGGCCATTTGTTCGGAATTGCCTAATATTGTTGAATTTTTTGTTAATCGTCCATTTATCTATGTGATAAAAGATAAAAATGCAATTTATTTCATTGGAAAATTTTTAAGACCTTCTGAGACCTCCTAAATTTCAGTTTGGGAAAATTAAACCTTTACAAAAATTAAATTTTTGTAACATTGTAGTTTGCTAATAATAAAAAAGTGCACTTGTGTTAAAAAATGTTAATGCAATTTTTTTTTTAATTATAATTTTTTTTTTTTAGATTCATATTCAGCTAACAGACTTATGTAATAGAATTTATTGAACAGAAAAGTAATATGTAATTACAATAATTAAACATAACAATTAACTAACTCAGAAATAAGTTAATAAATAAAGAGAATAAATGATAAATCTACTTCAGTTGAAAAATAGAAGTTTACATTTATTGTTTTCAGAATTGTCAGATACTCAGATATTGCATCTCCTCAGTAAACTAAGTAATTAATATGAAAATAGCAACATTTAAAGAATGACTACGTTTATAACTGTATTTTTAAAATTATTTTCTATGTAAACAACATCAAAACAGTCAATTTCTGATTGGTTGATATTTTAAATTTGACATTTTCGAATTTTTGCCGCAGAAAATATATTAAAAAATATTCCATAAATCTAAAAAATGCAGCTTAAAAAATAAATTTTTTTTTGTCCATCTTAGCCACATCGAAAGTGTTTTAGCACAGTGTTGATAGTTTGAAGTTATATAAGTTAGTTATAAAAGTTATATAGTTAAGTAGTAACTCTGATTTGGATTAATCAGAATTGAGACATTTAGAAAATGTCCACTGTTACAAAAAGCTCTGCTTAAACATGTAGGCAAATGGGACGGAATTGACATGGAACACAGAATACGTGATCCATTCAGAATTTTGCACTTAATAATAATAAAAAGCGAAAAGAACAGTAGAAAGAAACTGGACACCAATAAAATGTATTGCGTTGAATATAATTGAATAAGTGAATAGTGAAACTTCACGAAAAAACACTTTAATTTCCGCTAGAAATTCAATAACTTAAACAACCAGTAGTAATAATGTTTGAAAATGTCTATATTTACCCAAACTGTCCAATTTCCATATTAAAATTTCTATTTATTATAATGATTATTCAATACCATATAAAAAAAAAAATTTAATACACTGTAGAGCAAGTTTGTTCTTATATAATTTTTTTTAAACCGTTGCCATTGTTTTCTTAACATCTTCAATTTAAAATTTAGAATTAAAAAAAAATAATTTGTTCTAATTATGAAATTTTCTAAAATATTGATCGGATCTTGTTTATTTGTTTAATAAAAAATTATTTGAATATATGCGAAAATTAAATATTATGTAGAAACAATTTTTTCACTTCCAATTGAATGTAATTAAATTAAAACAAAACCAAACAAAATATAAAAACAAGAATAAAAATTAAAATAAAATAATAATTTGAAAAAAACATTTTATTTAATTATTTGCCTTATCCCCGAATTCAGCAAATTTTTTTTATTCAGTTTTGTTGTTGGAAACAATATTTTACCACTCACCTAACAGCAACTAATGCTTCATTCATAGCATCCTCCGACCATGGAGTTGGATTTGAACGTGAAAGTTCAATACCTTCTCTTTTACAGCGTCCATATAGTGTACCTATACAAATGCAAATATAAATATTAACACAGAAAATAATACAATATTTTTTTTTTTATTAATTTATTTAAATATTTCACACCTGTTGGGATATTAAATTCCATGCTTGCTTTTTGGACGGATGTGTGACCAGCACGTATTGCCTCTAATGCTCTCTCCAAATCTTCGGGTGTCCATGTTGTTGGTGCTGCGTTGAATGGTGCCGCCAATCGTATACCTTCTCGTCTTGCTATCTTGTATAATGTTGAGGACGGAATGCCATAGGCTTTTGATGCTTTATTTGCTGATATTTGACCAGTTCGTAAAGCTTCTAAAGCACTATTTAATGCATCTTCATTCCATGATTTGGTACTTCCTTCTTTTTTTGGTGTCTCAATACCCATCCTATGCGCACGCTGCCATAATGTTGTTGATGGTATACCATATGTAACGGATGCCTTCGTCAAGCTCATATTGTGATTCTTCAGGGCATCTAAAGCTGAATTCATATCATCTTGTGTCCAAGTTTTCGGGCCATTTAACTTACTATCATGTGGTTGATCCAAATTAGTATAATGCGGCTCCGCATTATTGTCATTCGGGGAACCATTAGCAATCATCAGGCTGTCTTCACTTGTGTCCGAATTGTAAATGTCTAATATGCAAAAATTAAATTTTGAAGGGGGGCGAAAAAAAACATAACAAAATATAATAAACAGTTTTTTTTTTTTTTTTTTTAAATAAAAAATTATATAAAAATTAAAATGAATAAAAGAATCTTAAAAATATCTTAAAAATAATCGTAAATTCTGAAAGATATGAATTCAAAATCGAGTTATATTTGGTATTCGAAAAAAAGGATGAAGTTTTAATTATTTAACGGGGTGTTAGACTTCATTACGAACTAACAATAATATGGTATTTCTATCAATGTTATAGTAACGTCTTTTAGATATAAGAGTCAATTATGAAAGTCTAGTTGGAATAGATTTTCTTCTAATATAGAAAAAAGTTAATTTTCGTTATCATAAAAGTCTACTTGGTTGAGGTATGTTAATATTTTAGGCTTTTAAAGTCTCTTTAGCGGTAGACTTTCAACATTCAACTATAAATATGGAATGTAATAAAGGGAAATAAGTAAATCGTTTGTTAAAAAATTTTTTTTTGCAAATAAGAAAAAATAAATTAAAAATCGTTTATTAATTTGTCAAATATTTGATTTGTTCTTGATTTTCTTATATCAGGAACGGAACTTCTTTTTGTGTTTTGTAATATACAAAAAATGGTGCTTAGCCTGGGTTGATTTCAGTTATACAAACATTTTTTGAAATGTAACAATCTCGCAAATATGACGGTATAACTCTATATTGAACCGACTATAATTCAAACATTATATGTCTACTATTTATTATTGAATAAAACTGGTTTACAGTTGAATAACACAATGATATTTAATTTCATTTTTGAAATAAAAAATATTTCAAATTAATTTGAATCAAATTGTGTGCATCATACATTATTTTTCTTTTGTAAGTCTATAAACAGTATGAAACTATTATAGGATTAACATGGTTGGCACTATTTAAGTAACACGTTACGATATTTTGTTAAGAATTTTAGTAGAAAATAAAAAGTAAAAATAAAAATATAATTATGAAATTGAATTGTGGTTATAAACGACCAAACCTCTGCTTACCCATATGTCCAGTATTCATGATTGTTGCTATCTCTGGTGTTATAATCATGGCTGGTTCATGCTTAATATTATTCGGATCAATTTCCATAACGGTAGCATTTGTTATAACCTGATGATGTGATTGTCCTTGTTGCTGTACTACAACTTGTTGTTGTTGTGATTGCTGTGATTGCTGTTGATGATGGGTTTGAGTTTGTAATTGATGTTGCTTGACTTCAATTATTTCGCTTTTTATATTTTGTATTAAATTTGAATTTGTTTCATTGGCAATATTGTTACTATTGTTGGTGGTATTTTGTTGATGATGTTGTTGTTGATGTTGTTGATGATGTTGTTGTTGTTGATGTTGTTGATGTTGTTGGTGGTGATGTTGTTGCTGTTGTTGTTGCTGTTGTTGTTGTTGTTGTTGTTGTTGTTGTTGTTGTTGTTGCTGTTGTTGTTGCTGCTGTTGTTGTTGTTGTTGTTGTTGATGATGCTGTTGAATTTGTTGTTGTATTGGTGTTTGATCTAAACGTTGAATAATATGTTGGGCTAAATGATTGTCTATATCAAGAGTTTCGGTGGGGTCTAAAGAACGAAGAGTCTCGAATTTAATACGAACTTCACCACCATTTGATGGTTGTGTGTCTGTAAATTTAAAAGCTTTATTTAAAGAAAAAAAAACAATATTAGTAAATTCTATTGAAACAAACGTCTTTATAATATTAATGTAATCTGCAAAATTACGTAAATTAAAATTAAAAAAACAGAAAAACTTAAAAAAATAAATAATAAAAGAATAACTAAATATGTAGAAAAAAACAAAAACATAGGAGAAATTTTTTAAATTTAGCAATTTTAAAAATTTTTAAGATTATAAAAATTATTTTTTTTTTTGATATTCTTAAAATATTTCAAAAATTTATTTCTCATTTTTGTTTTTATTTATTTAATTGTTATTTTAATAATTAATAGTAATAAAAAGGTTAATACTTTACTATGTACTTACTAGATAAGTCTCTTGTATCAGTACTGGGTGCGCAACTCATATCAACATGTTCAGTTACAGGTGTTGCCGATGGTGCCGGTGGTTCTGGAGCAAAATCCAAAAATCCCATTGGTACTCCCAAAATTCCTCCATTCTAATAATAACAAAAAAAAAACAAAAAAAAAATAAATCAAATGAACTAATATGTAAATTAAAAATAAAACTTACCATTCCCATTCCTAAGCTGGCCATATTTTTACTATCTTTACCGTCACGTGCTACAACTATTTGTGTTACTATTGTACCAGGCGTAACAACGCCACTTCCATTACTTGTTGCTAACTCAGTTTTACAAATTTTTGATGCTTTTGCATTAACTACTGTTGCTGTACCAGTTACCGTTGATGCACTTGAACCACCAGTAACGATTGTTCCTATTGTATTACCACTAGATGTTGCAACAACTATTTGTTGTGTTGATTGCTGTTGTGTACAACTATTACCAGATATTGATGTATCAGAATTTTGACCACTATGACCAGTTACTGATTGTAAAGTATTACAATTACTACTTGCTGGTACTGTTATTATACTACCAGTTCCACTAGGTATTGTTGTTATTGCACCTGTATTTGGATTTAATGTAACTATTGATGATGAACTATTAAATGCTTGATTTCCAGTTGCTGTTGCAATAACAATTGCTTGTTGTTGTTGTACTGCTTGTTGTATTGCAGCTGCTGTTACTTGTTGTTGTTGGACTACTGATGTTGAAGTTGTTTGAGAATCAGTTGTGGTTAAAATTACTGGTGATTTTGAACGTTTTCTAACACGTGCTTTACGTTGTGTTGCTGTTGTTGTAGTTAATGATTGTGTTGTAGTTGTAGATGGTATCGATGATGATGATGATGATAATGGTGTTGCTATTGAATATAATGTTGGTTGTCCACTTGTTGATGTTGATGTTGTTAATAGTTGTTGATTATTTTGACTATGATTTATAACACTATTCGTTAATTGGGGGGATGAATTTGTTTGTATGGAATTTTGGGATAGAAGACTACCAGTTGTTAAAATTTGTGATTGCGTTTGTAATAATGTTTCTTGTGGCACCGTTATTGTTGTATTATTTGTTGTTGCATCTGTTGAATTTTCATCAGGTGCTTCAGCTGTTTCGCAAAGACCTTTGATTTTTAATTGTTCAGCTGTTCGTAGTAATCCCTATGAAATATTTTGTAAATAAAAAAAAAAGACAAAAGAAAAAAAACAAATTGAAATTTAATTATATTTTTTTTTTTTTTTATTTTATTTTAAGAAAATAATTTTCAATTTTAGATTTAATTTTTAATTAAAAAAAAAAGATAATAAGAAAAAAAAAATACTACAACATTTCATATTTGGTAGAGAATCAAAATAAAATCAAGAAGAAGATCTGAGATTTTAAAGAAAACAAAAAAAAAAAAAAAAAGAATTTCGAAAGAAAAGAAAAAATTTAATTTGCATATTTGCAACTTTTTTATATTCTTTGGGTACACGGAGTAAAAAGAAAAATAAAAATCAGAGTTCTTACTCTCTCTTGGACACAGGATCTTAACAAACAAAAAAAAATTGTTTCGCATGAGAGAAGAAAGAATGCCATCTCTTACAAATAATCTTCAAAAGTAAAATCCAAATGTAAAGTTTTCCACTTAAAGCTTTTGGAGTTTTTCTTATATTTTAAAGGAATAAAAAACGGAAAAACAAAAAAATAAACAAAAAAACCATCTAAACAACAAAAATAAAACAACTTTACTTCTTAGCAAAACTCTTAAGGTGAAATTATTCCTTTTTTTTATTATTATTATTCGATGTTTGTTGTTGGTTGTTGGTTCCTTCGTTTATTACTTATTTCTTACAAAGTATGTGCGATTTAATTATGAGCAGAAAATTAAAAATAAAAAAATTATTAAAGTTTAAGAAAAGAAAGATTTTTTTTATACTTTTTTTTCTACCTTATGTACATTTTGTTTGTTGTTTTTTTTTTTTATTATCTTTATTTGATTTTATTTTTTTACAAAATTAGTTTTTTATTCGTTTTAAAAATAATAAAAAAAAACAGTGGAAATTTTTTTTTTATTTCATTTTAAATTTTTTTTTTGTTTTTGTTTTCTAAATTACAAAACTTTTTTCGCGCTTTACAGGTCTAAATAAAAATACAACAAAAAAAAGAACAAAAAATATGTAAAATTCATAATGCGAGTCCTTTGCATCTAACCGCTTTTGTGAAGAATAATTCGAAAACAGAAACAAAAACAACAAATCCTTGGTTAAAATGTTCAGAACCAGATAGAGGGCAATCTTTACTCTTGCTATTTGCTAATATTTTTAAGTAATTTACAAAAAAAAAAACAAAGCATACGAACAAATCTAGCTTATAAACAAGATCGAACGAAAAGTATAATAGAATAAAATAAAAGAATTTTTTTTTGAATTTTGAACTTTAAGTAAAAATTTGAATGTAGAAAAATTATAGTAAGAGATATAAAATGTATCTGGCTTATTTCTTTAAATACAGTTAGTAACATTCATTAACATATTTATGATCATTAGAATAAATAGTTTAACTAAATATGCATGTTTAAATATGCAATAATAAAATTTAGCAATGTTGCTTGCTGTTCTTAGCTCATGTTGTTGCTCTTATTGGAATTGATGAATATGCTTTAGAAAAGGAAATCATCTTAAGGCTAATCAAGCAGAAAGTAGAAAAATGGTGGATTTAATTGTAGTTGAAGAACATAACGAAGAATTAAGACTGAGAAAGAAAAACTTCTTAATTTAAACAGAAGTCAACTAACAACCTCGTTCTTTTTCGCCAGAAATGACATCTTGGTATTATTTAATCATTACAATAAGTAAAACGAAAAAACAAAACATGATTTTCTAATTTAAAAATATTGTGAAGAACAAAATAAACTTTAATGATATTTTTTAACAGCGGACTAATAAATTTTCTAAACCATTAGGACATGACTTCTAAAATTTGAATTGAATATTATGTACTTAATAAAAAAAATCAGAAAAATTTATTAAATATAAATATTATCTTAACTATGACAGCTTGTGATTAGACCTGTGATCTCAGACTTTGTAGTTTGTTGATATCAACTCAAAAAAAATTAGAGAATTTTCTACTAAAAATCTCATTTCATAGCTCTAGTTAGTTACTACACAAATTTAATATTGATTTTTCAAATTTGACAAAGAAATAACGTAAGTATTAGAATAATAATAAAAATGAAAATTTTTAGGACCTTTGCATTAACACGTGAATTGGAAATAAATATAACATTTCAGAACACCAATTTAACATTAACAAGTAACTAAATAATTGTTGTCTACCTACATATTGTTCGTCATAAGATTAACCCCTGTTAAACTTCCAGAGGGTTTTGACCGGAAGTTAAAAAAAAAAAAGAAAGCAAGCAATTTTTTTCACCATAATCGATATATTTACCGTTTACTGTATGCTTAAAAAGCACGTTCTACAATTCGGACTTTTCAATCATGATAACTGTCGAATCAGTTAGATCTTAATACTCAGGAAGATATCAAACTAGGTTTAGGTTGTTGGGAAGGCATATATTTGACAACCTAACGGAGATGTTAGATTCCACACTTTTTTTAGGACATCGACAAATTCGTTACAACTACGAGTCAGTTCGAAGAATAGGTTAAGATTAAATTATGATATTAAGATTAAATGGTGAAGAGGATCGTTGTGAGTCTACTTAATATCTTCATGACGACGGATTCTTATGACTGTTGAGGTGGTTAAACTGTATTATCTACCTAATATTGTCTACATACCGAAGACTCCAAAATATCTTCAAACAAAATTTTTATTTTAGAATTCAAAGATCAATGATGAATGAAACCCGAACTTCTTTTTATGCATATCTTGGCACACTCCATATAAATCTTGTTTTAAATTGGAGTCATGCCATATTAACAATCACATATACAATAATAAGTATTTTTAATTTGAATTTTTTTAAATATATTTGGTGATGTAGAAATGTGGAAAAATTGGAATTGTGAAGTATTTTGCCTATTTTACCTACATTTCCATTTTTTTTAATGATACCAAAGGAAGGTATATTCCTAATTCATTTCAAAGACCGTTCTTTTTTAAATACTAGTTTAGCAGGATAGCGTAAAAAGATATAGCGTTACTTTTACAGGCATTAATCTAGACTTCAGAAATTTAATTTTATTGCTGAAGTTGACTATTCCATGACTGAGATACACAAAACCGTGAGATACAAACTATAGATCTTAATTTAATAAAAATGTCTAAATTCCAAAGAGATAATTTATATTTTAAAAATACCTCATCATGAAAAACCTGTCAATTTTTGTTCAAATAGATTTCAAAATGATAGCCCGAAGAATAAAGAACACCTTACCTTACAAGAAAAGAAATAAAATTACAAATAAGAAATTCACTTATTTTTTTTTGTGTTTTTCTCTTTTTTTTTAAACAAAACTTTGTTTTTGTGCCCTTTTTTTCTTGATTTGAACTTTGAATATATATAGAATTAAAAATAAAGATAACGGTAAAATATCCTTCGGCTACCTTTTTTTTTCTTTTTCATTTTTTGGTATTCAGCGATAATGTGAAACTCTAAAGGGCATAATGAAAAAAATGCGAAAACAATAAGAATCTTAGCTGTATATATGGATTTGTATTTATCCCGTTAGATGCGTTAAACAACAATATGCGTATTTTCCATTTAAATTTTTAAAATAAACGTAAATGTTAATTCACAACTAAAGGTGAATTTATATTAAACAGAAATTATATTTATCCGATGTAATCATCCCAAGTTTGTAATCCACTAAAAATCAATATAAACACAAAAATAAAAAAAACAACTTGTATAGGGGGCGTTCCATTATTACCATATTATTTAAATATTATTTTTCTTTACTGGTATCTACCATATAGTAGGAACCCTGACGTGTAATTCAATATTGCACACAATCTTAAAAAAAATTTTAAACTAAATTTAGAAAATTATATGAATTTATTAAATTTTATATTTGGGTCATTCTTTTTTTAAACGACCACTTCACTTATCAAAAAAAAAAAAAATTTTTATTTAAGCTAAATTCTTGTTTTGCATCTTATAGCTTACACCATTAGGAACAGTAATCAAAGCTCAGCAGCGATGATTTTTTTCATTTTATGCATTTTATGCAGAAAATAAGAAGTCAAGATTCTACTTTTTTTCAACTCTGTTACCAATTCATTTTTCAATTTTTCAATAAATAAAATTAATTAAAAATTTAATTTTTTTTCGCAAAATAAGGAAACCCCAGCAGTATTTTGAATTTCTTTTATTATTATTTTTTAATTATATAAAAAAAAAACAAAAATTAACATAAATCACCTTACAATTAAAATTTTCAGCCGGTGCATTATACAAATTCAAATTAATCACATAAAGTTTTGCATTTCATTAATGTATTAAACTAAATTAAATAAGGAACTTCATTTGTAATTAAAATAATTCATTATAATTTAATAATTCAAATATTAGAAATATAATAAATAAAAAAACTTAACAGTAACAAAGTGGAACGGAAGGTAACATAGTAGAGCAGAAGTAACAGAATAAAAAAAAATTGCACTTCTATTGTAATTTATTGTTCTGCAATATCTCTAGGTGAATTAAAATTATAAAATATTCTGCCACCATTCATTTTAATGTTTGGGTTAGGCAAAAGAGTTAATACTTGATCAGGCGTAATGTACGCTACATCATTTTCTTGAATCTTAAAACATAACTTACTGCTATCACAGCTTTTAAGGAACATGATATTAATATCACCATCTTCAATTAAATTTTGGACGATTCCTACGAATCTATAAAAATTATTCTTTCGGCCAGCAATTTTAACAAGGAGGAAGGTACCATTTTTTATATTTGAAGACTCTTCGTTTTCGGATTCCGAAGATGGATACACTTCCTTATAAGACATCCTAGATGTAAATAGTAACTCATTTTCCATCATCTTTCCAATTTCATATAATTTCGGACTATAACATTTGCAGAGGCCTCTATTATTATGATTTGCACAAAAACAACTTACATCTAGATAAATTATAGTCCGCCATTAGGATAATTTGATGAAGTTTCATAGTCCCTTGTAATATTGGAATATTTTTTGGAATCAGCTAATTGTCTCAACTTCTGTTTTGTCGACTAAAAAAACTTTAATGTGTGTTGAAGCTTGTAATTGTTCATAAAATTGTTGACCATTTTGAATATCTTTGCCATATTTCTTTTATTTTTTTTTTTTACACTCTACAGTAACTTAGGTAGAATCACCTTTTCGTGCTTAATTAAGTACGGTACTGCAATTTTACACTACAATCTGCAATATTTCGAGTATTTATTTAACAAGCATTGCAAGCATTTTATCAGCAGAACGCTTTAAAGCACCACCGACACCATCTGCAGCTCCTTTCCCGTGAGAACTTTCAAAAAAATTCCAGGTACCATATTTAAAACCTTCTTTAAACATTAGTTTAGTGAATAGGAAGAAATTTCCTTTTTGCCTATATTGAGTACATGGTCCATCTGAAAAGAAATGAATAGTGTTTATATCTTTACTCATTTCTTTGATTAGTCTCAAAATAGGTTTTGAATGTGCCCAAATGGCAGCCGGTCCGTGCTCTTTCTTTATCGTTCTTTCTATTTTCAGCTTCTTTTTTCGTTTCATTTCTTTCTTATTTTCTTTCCTCCTTTGTCTGCACAATCGTTGTTTTTCTACTGCTGTTAACGCCATGTTCTGTAGACGAAAAGTATACGTATATGATTTAGTAAGGTTTATACTCTGTTACTGCTTTTTCCATTCTGTTACCATAAAAAGTAACATTGTAGAATAGTAACAAAGTGGAAAAAACTTCTTTGAAGTCAAATAAATTTCTATTTAATTAATATTTTAAAATTCAATAATCTTCCTTTGAATTAATATCACATATTGTAAACACTTTATTTATATAATTTAATTTTAATTAACTTACTTACCCGAATTTTTTCACAACAGAGTGGAAGTATAATTTTGCCACAACGAGACCAAACATGAAACGCACTGTTACAATTTTGAAGTACTACAGAAAATCAGAATATTTTTTTCTCCAAATAAGAAGCGAAATTCTTGTGAATTATTTTGGCGCGTTTTTTATGTTTGAAATTTGAAACGACCGTTTTTTTAACGAAAACAGAGTAGAAGTAACAGAGTTGAAAAAAACATGGGACACATATATTTTACATCATATCTAAATGAAAAAATTAGCAAAACAATTTTAAAACTATATTTTAATAAAATTTAAATTAAATATTTTATTATAAGATTGAAAATTAACAGATTTTTCAGTAATACAATAAAAAATTTGCCATTTGAATTTTACAAATCTATGCTGGGACATACCTAAATTTGACACCTTTAGTAACATAATGGAACATTTTTGTTAAAAAAAATAAAAATAATAATAATATTATTAGTGATCTATAATCTAAACATATTTTGCATTTCATTTTTATTTTAATTTTTTTTCAATTCACAATACTTTCCGAAATAATAACGTTTTTTTGTTGTCGCAAGCAAGTGGTCGTTTAAAAAAAGAATGACCCATTTAATGTTTAAAAAAACAAAAACAAAATGGTGGATTATCCTTATTATAATAAATTTTTATGAGTTAAAATTAAAATATCTTCACTATAATTTAACACAATAAATACGTTTGAAAAATAGACTTTAGTCAGAAATTTTACATAATTTTGAAACAACTAAGCAGCTTAATTGTACACAGAATCATCATTTTATAATTTGGAATCAGTCTGGAATTAGTTCAGAAATTTGAAAATGTTTAGTACAACATTATTCACTTGAATAAATATAGATATTATTTTTAAAATATTTAGAAATACGTGATAGCAAGGATTTTACTGATCGTAATGCCGCAACTTGCTTAAAAAATAAAATTCAGTATAGTCCTGAAATCATTTATATTGAACAAATCATCCTAGTCAAAACAAAACCAAAGTTATCCGGAATTTACAAATATTTTTGAAAATAAGAAAGTAACATAAGTCTTGAGTAATCCAAATCACTCATGACGTCTGGGAAGATCTGATCAGATCTCGATAGTATTATAATACTTTCAGATTAATCCTTAAAGTGATGTGCTTACTGTATCAATATTCGCTTTCTAGTCCGGATTTAGATTTAATGTCTCTTCTTTTAAACTAAATGTATAGTATAATTGAATAATAAATTATGAACTATTAAAAAAATGTGCAGGAACGAAAGAGAAAAGAACAAGAATTGATTACATTTAGAAATAGAAATATGAAAATTAGGAGAAATGTCAAATAACAATATCGCACTAGTAAGGCTTCGATTTTCTTCGAAAAATATGTTTAATTTTGTTTATTCCAAAATTTACAATTTTAGGAGATTTAATTTAAATTTTATTGCGAAAAAGATCAAAATTTATAAAATATAATGAGTTATAAAAAAAAACTGAATCCGAACCGGTTGAAGTTTTTGGGAGTGCTTAAGTCTAAGCTGAATAGATAGCTTACAACATTTGTATGTAATAAATCATAATTCAGTGCGGTTGATATTATACCGTCACTGTTAATAAAAGAAAGTTAGTAAGTAATACATGCTGTTAGTAGAATAATTATAAAATATTGTTAGAAAATATTAGAACTTCATGCAGCAAAAATTCAATGATGGGAATATACAAACGTGGACAAATTTTAATTCACGCAATATAGTACCTCTTTGTTAAATGGAATTTCTACAACAATAGATAAATATTGCAGAAGCCTTCACTTGGGGTACACCAATATATCACATTTCTAATTGCTAAACAGAAAACTGCAACCAATATATCACTTTTGAAATACACAGCAACTAACAGTATTCCATTTTCAAACACAATGTTTAAAGCTCGAATTCAATATTTCCAAACAATAATCCAACAGAACTCTCTATTAAACCAACTGAAAACGGTGTAACAATGACATAAAAGTTTTTTACGAAAAAATTAGAACTCACAATCTAATTTTAAAAAATAATTCAAATGATAAATAAAAATCTGCAGCCAATATTGATCATAATTTGAAATTGTAATTAATACAAATTAATTATAATAAATTGCCAGCTATTTTTTGCATAACATTCGTCGGTCAAGCTCGCGTCGGCAAAAATATTTTTTCCTCTTCATTTAAATATCTAACTTAAGAAATATTCATTTAAATATCTAATAAAAGAAAATTTTCTATTTCCGCAAAACGATTAATTCGTCCGGGTTGTTACCTCCGTGGAGTCACCGATGTAAAACTGTCTTTTCTGGTTCAAAGTTTTCTTTTGCACAACGGAGACACCATGTGCAGCTGAAAAGAAGATAGTAGTTTTGTAATTTCAATAGCAATTGAATAGTCAATATTGCCCTTAATTCTCTATAATATATTGCTTCTGGTCTGATGTTTTTCTTATAAGAATGATTTCTTAATGAAGTGAATTTTTAAATGTAGCAAAGCAAGATTTAGCACCATGTCAACAATAGTTATATGTTTTTTCTGCTTGTCAGTATTTTGCTTTACAAAATAAACATTCATTTGAAATTGAAATTGAAAATGTATTGGTCACTTAGAAACAGAGTTGCAAACCGGTTCTTCAACCGAACCAAAAAACCACTGAATCTCTCATATTTTTGCGGATCAAAACCAAACCAAAACCGAACCAGTTTTTAAAATAATTCTGAAACCGAACTACAAACCAAAAAAATCCGGTTTACGGTTTGGTTCATTTTTAATTTAATTTAAAATATTCAATAAAATAGTAGAAATGTATGGCAATTTTACTAAATTTTACATATTATGTAGAAAATATCTTTTTTAAATCCTAAGTATTTATTATGAACGTTAGATGGCAGTATTATTTTATTTTTATAATGAATTTTAATTTTCTTGTTCATATTCCGACTCCAGCCTAAAATAAAAAATGAATTATCGAACATTTTTATAATTGCGCCATAAACGAAGTGAAAAAATTATGAACAGTGATCAAGGTCCTTCTGGAAGATATTTTATTAATTAATTTAAACTAGTTGTTCACTTTTTTTATTATTTTTATTGCATGGCTATAGGGTATCTATTCTAATTTTGTTATGTTTTTGTTATTTTATAATATTTTAGTCTTTTTGGACACTGAATTAAAAAGAAAAAATATATTTTTTCTTATATTTTTTTTCTGAAGCAAAACCGAATCAAAACCAAAAATAAGAAATTTTAAAACTGGAACGAAAACCAAAACCAAACCAATTCAAAAAGAAAATTATCATTGAACCAAAACCGAACCACGTCCAAATTTTTTTTGGTTTGCATCTCTGCTTAGAAACATTTCGAGGTGAGTAATTCAAAGACACAAACCAGGGAAATTTACAAAATTTCAATGGGTAATTTTAAACTTTATTTTTTGTGTAATTTTAATTGTTTTCATGACTTTAAAAAATATTTTTTAAATCGAAACAGCTTCATATTTTATGATGTTTTGATATTATTGAGACTTATTCGGTTTTTATGTTAGATATATAGTTTTCCTATATGAGTTTAGAACTTGGGTATGTTTTTCTATAAATAATTTATTTGACAGATGGGCTCAAAAATTAGTACTTTTTAATATTTTTAATTTTTTAATCGGTACTTTTTTGCGGTACTTATTTGAAACAGCTTCACATTTAAATTTTTGGTTCTTGTCACTGCTTTTCGTTGTAATTCAATGAGGTGGAAAGTTTTACAGACATTATTAACGAATTAATATATTAGATAATAATAATATTAATAAATATTGTTAGAAATTAAAATTTATTTTAAAATTTCAGAAACTAAGTCATACTACTAGTATAATCAATAATTATTAATAAATCGGACATAACAATAAAGGGAATTTGTCCTTTTTATTTATCATCAGTAAAATCAGGAAAAAATTTTAATAATTTATTTATTTCTATCTAGTTACTAATTTTAACTAAACACTAACAAAAAAAAAACAAATATTGAATTTCAAATATTTGAGAATATTGAAATTTAGTTTTGATTAAGCCAAAATAGGTTAAAACTGATATCTAAAGCCAAATAGAATTTTTAATCCGGCTGTAACTCCTTGGGTAAAGAAAGACGTTTAATACAAATACAAAAATACAAAAAAAGTTTCTCCAGACAATTATAAATTCTCAAACCAAGAATAAAGTTATTTCGTACTGGACCTTATCATTGAAAATTCTTCCCGAGTCTGTTTATTTCACTTACTTTTTTTTAATAACTGATTATTGTGTTTTTCTACCAGTTCCTGATTTATCCCAACATATGTTTTGGATACATAAATCAAATATCCGGTAAATATTTTCACTTATTCATTTATTTAGCCGCTATGCGCTTTATATATTATATATGTATATAAATATTATATGATATATAACATGCATATATATTGTATTAAAATACACTTTTTTCACTATTAAATAAAATGGGTTTTATGACATTTCTGATGTATTTGAAAAGTTGTGATAAATCACTTAAATTACATATGTGACAATATCACGGATCAATTCGAATAACTTCCAGCCTTTTCTAATTTCTAATCGAAAACAAATTATTGAAATCACGATCATGATAAAAAAAAATAACAGAGAAAATTCTTAATCAACATTGAACGCTCACTACTCACTACATATTATGAAGAAATTAAGTAAATATTTCACAAAACTATAGTCAGGAGAGTACATAAAACTTTCAAAATTTCAATCCTACTTGAGATTAAGAAAAAAAAAATTAATTTAAATTATTTAAAATTTTTTTGTATACGATGCTAACATTTGAATACAATTTCAACATATTCATTATTTCATTACTTAGCTAAAAATAAATGCAAACAATGCAATTAATAAACACAAAAAAAAAACAAAGTAAAATAAATAAATAAATTTCTTTTTATCAAAATTTTAAATTAAATAAACATTTTTTTGCCCTTTTAAAACAATAATTCAAATAATATTTTTTATTTCATTCACTCATATGTAAAAATAAAAAAAAAAATAATAACAACAACAAAAACATAATTTGAATTATATTTACAAAAATTGTTTGCAGAATTTAATGTTAATATTTAACATTAACATTGTTTATATAATAACAGAAGTCAATTTTTGAAAATAAAATTTACTAAAATTTATTTTGAGTATTTTAGCGATTACTTACTTATTTTTTTTTCTGTTTTTGTTTTTTGTTTTATTAAAAATCATTAAAAAAAAATAGATATTGTGCTATTCACAATGTATAAAAACTTATTTATTTAAGTAAATTTACAGGGTCAACTCGAAAATTTTAAAATTATTTTGTTAGTTTTTTGTAAATACTACACGTACATATGGATGGGGAATTTTATTCAACATTTCAATGATAGAATTTGGACTCATTTAGTTGTTGGGAATTCAAAAATTAACCCAGGTTCAGAGATATGTCTCGAAGCAATCTCAATCTGTTTGAGGATTAATATTCAATCTCAATCTCATTCTCATATCTGAATTCAATGATTTGAGCATTGTGCATATAACCTAAAGAGGAAATTTAGGCTATGCACAGAGCATAATACTTCCTTTTGTTTATTACGCATTGAACTAATATTGTCCAGTCCATGTGAGTATCGCATTTAATAAATTACACGTTTTGTAGTCAGAATATTTATGTGTGAAAATAAACTTTTTCGAATGTTTTACTGGAGCGAAGTCGCTCGACAAAAATCGACAACAATTATTGGAAATAAAACAAAATCTTTTTAAAAATATATTGTAAATATATAGATAATAACAAAGAGCTAAAAATCAACAAAGACAAAGATAAAAAGAAAGAGCTTATATTAATCAACAACGAGAGTTATTACACAATAAGAATTTATTATAAAAAAAAAGTCATACCACATTATTTAAAATTCATTGTGTTCTTATTTTCTTCTAATACCAGAAGACTAGGACCGACAAACCCAATACAGCACAGTGTTCTAGTGCGGTCAAGTCTTCATTTATTTTATATATTTTAGAGTTTTTCTGTCTATTTTTATTTTTATTTGAGTTGTTTATTACTGTCTGTGGCTTTTATGTATACAAGAATATACTATCTCAATATGGCTTCGTGCTAAAATCACTTTCACCGATTCAAAAACACCCTACGAATACGAGTAGAATATAATTTATATATAAGTAAATACGTATGTATGTAATTTAAAAGTTTACTACACAGACATTTTGATGAACATTCACAAAATTTGATGTACATGTAAGAGAAGGTTCTTTCATTGTTTTTTTTTTTGTTTTTTTTTTTACTTTATAGTAGAAATAATAAAATTTACCTATACAAATTGACATAATAACAATAAAGATAAATTCATCCTTTTATATTAATACTCGCTCATTTTTTATTGTTTTTGTTTTTAGCTTTTTTTTTTGTTTCTTAAGGAAAAATTAAAATAATAATTTTAACTTTTCTTTAAATAAAATAATAAAGAATGAAAAAAAAATACAAAAAGGACTTTTCAAGGACGGGAAAAAAATGACGGATTGAATGAATACCAGTAACGAAAAAAAGGGCATAAAAAGGACGAAGTTTCTTTTAATTTATATTTTTTTTTTTTCGTTTCTTCATTTTTTTTTTTAAATAAAGTAAAGCAAAATAAGAATAAAAAATTAATACACTTTTTTTCTCTCCAATGGTGAGTGAATCGCCATTTTTTAATATTTTTTTTTTAATTTTTGTTCCCGTATACCCGTACGACATAAATTCATAGAATATACGTAATAATTACATACATTATATTAAATTTAAGTTTGTGATACATGTATATGTAGGAGTTTTAAAGTCCATAAAAATAAAATGTGTTAATTTTGGTTCAATTCAAATAAATTCATTCATTTAGAACATCTAGGATTTACTTTAATCGGTTGGAGACATAATTATTTATGTAACAATAGTTTTTAATAACGAAAATATGTTGACAATATTTATACCGTATTGACAATATTTATATCGTATTTATGAAATTTTTATAAGACTAGGATAAAGGGTGCAAACACTGCTCTAGAATAATAAATATTTAAATGTAATTCAACTGTTTTTTTACTTTAATATCGTAATTACTTGAAATTAAATGTAAAGCAGGATTCATTTGTTGTACTTATGTCTTTAAAAGATCGATATGTATACATATACATATTTATACAAAATCGATTTAAATATTTTTTTCCGATTTCTTTATTCCAGATACAAGATTAAAAAGATCTGAAAAAATGAAATGCTTAATATTTTCTAAAATAAATTGACCCACGAACACAAATCTGTTTTTTTTGCATTAGATTTCAATTACTCGTAACAGCTAGCTAGTTTTTTTGCTTTAACACATTGGAGTATGCACGCGTCAATTGTTCAAAATTCAATCCTTTATAAAAGTTACAATATTTCTGCCATTCTTCATCATTCTTCTTGAAAAACCTTATTAAGTATTCATTCTCTCATTCTCTTTACAAGTATGCCACCTCATAAACATCTTATTTGTAGTTATAATTATAATAACTATGCCTACACTATATTTAATCAACTTTCTAAAACACACAAAGTGGCTATAGTAATGAGTTCCTTGGACAAGTGATCCCCTAAATCAACCAAAAACAACAAATATATTGCTTCAGTGGTCTTGTACTGAATATACCTGTAATGGCTCCAGTATTGAATTTCGTAGACTAGTAATCACCGAAGCAACCAACAATAAATAGGTCACTCACTAAAATCGCCACATCAAATAGACACAATTAACTGTTAATTGGTTCTCTAGAAGCAACTAGAATGGTAATTTATGTAACAATATCATATCAGTCAGAATTTAGCAAATTAAACCATATCACTATACCAACTACGAATTTCTGCTTAACAAATAGTGTGAGTTCCGTATTGTAAAAAAATGGCTTTAAACCGAACTGAAATTTAAAATTGAAAACAATTACAATACTAAGTAAAACAAATACAAATTTTTTTTTTAATATTTCGCAACACAAATTTTTGATGTTCAATCCCGTTCAAATTCCAACCGTACTATATGATTAATACATTTTTTTGGCTGTGTCCACTTTTTCTCTCTACTAAAAACTAAAATTTTTAACATTAATACATGTACCTATATATGATGCATTAGGTACCTATATCCATACATACATAAATATTATTAAAATATCTACTTAGGTATACTTGTCAATTGCTTACATTGATTCCGCCATAAAAATAAATTTATACAGTAGTAGCGTGTAAAAGTTTTACGAAAGCATCCAAAAAATTTTGAATGCACGATTTACATTTTTCTGCCTTTGAAAAACCAATATTTTACAATTCGGAATTTGGAACATTGTAAGATATTTTTGACATACAATATGGAACTCGAAACATTCTTAAAGTTATCTTTTATTTTACAATACGGAACTCAGGGAAACAGTTTCATAATATTAATTAGAAATTAAAACCTCTAATAAAAATTTCCGTCAGTTTGATCAAATTTAGACCTACAACTGTTGTATTTGTTTTAATCTATTTATATTCTGATTTATATTTTGACAAATTTAAGTTCTAGACTTTTTGAAGGATGAATAATTTTCAAGATTTCAATGATAAACTTCTATATTCGTCAAACTAAATTAAAAAAACAATAATTTTTCTTTAATTTGGAAAGAGTATCCTAAAGTTATCCAGGTCAAACTTTCTATTTTTGTTTTTTTATATTGTTTTTTTTTTTGTTCTCTTAATTTTGAAATAATATTTAAAAAGAATAAAATTACCGAATCCCTGAGGGATTGAAAAAATAAAACTTTTTTAAATGGAATTTTTTTTCTTATTTTTTGTTTTTTTTTTTTTTTTTTTTTTTTTATTATTATTTTTTATTTTTTAAGATCTAAAAATTATGACGAAACAAAAAAGAATTATAATAATAATAATAATAATTTTTTTTCTTTATTAGTGTATTAGTATATGAATAGTCCTTTAAAAAAAATTTCCAATTTACTACTAAGTTTTTTTTTTTATTTTTGTTTTTGCTATTTAAGCAAAATCTAAATGAGTTTTCCTTTTGTTATACACAAAAAAGTTGTTAATTTTATTTTCCTTTAAAAAATAAAAACAAATCACATCAAAAACAAAGAGAAAGAATTGTCGCCTGTTATTAGAAATTAGATGAGATATTCTAAGAATATATAATTAAAAAAAAAAAAGACAATTTTTTTACTAAGATTAATTAGTTAACAAATTTCGCAATAAAATAAGATTTTCAAATTATAATAATAAGTTCATGAATTATTATCAGAAATTGACTACGAAAAAAATAAAATTAAAAAGAAAATTTCATGGTATATTATAATAATTTACTTAACATTTATAATTAGAAATTTCTATAGTTCAAAACATAAATTAGAAGACGAAATATTTAATAATGTAGTAATATAAATTTTGTTTTCTAAAACAAAAACAACTAATTTCATATGAAATTGGTATAATGATGAAATTAGTGTAATAAAAATTGGATTTGAATACAAAAGTCGTTAGAAATTTATATTAAACATTTTATGTTAAATATTTTCAAAATTAATGTAAAATTAACACATTCCCAACACACATTTGAAACAAAAGATTTTGAAACTCCTTCAAATAAAAATATAGTTTTAAAATTCTAGTTTTAAAACAACAAATCAAGGATGTGTTTAAAATATAGAATTTCATATAAAAATTAAAAAATTTTAAAATATTTCATAAGACAAATTACATAATGGAATTCAGGCATAATAAATAAATAACAACACAACAAACTGAATATATCATGAAAATTGTTATTTACTTTGTCTTTCACATTCCATCTCCAATGCCAAAAACAAAAAATTCAATATTATTGGTTTTATTAAAATGAAAAATTTTAACCTGCTCTACTAGAGCAATTCAGAAACGACATTAGATGAAATATGTATAACAATAAGTAGACTATATCTTTTCTAATACATATTCATAAATATTTGTTATACATATGTACTTGAAAACATATAGAGTCACAAAATAATATACGAGCTCAAACGCAAATGCATAGTGATTTCGTTTCCATTAAAAAAAAAAAAAAACTGTTTTACTGATCGTGAAAAAAATATTAACAAATAATTAATAATTGAAAAATGTAATTTAAAAAAATAAAAAAAATATATAAATATTTTTTAAAAACAAAAAAAAAACAAGGAAAATTAAGCTTTAGTAACAGCAAAAAATATTGATCTATTTATTTTATAAGTCAAAAATATTGATCTGCCATTAGGCAAAACATCACATTTTGCCAAAATTACTTCATTTACCGTAACTACTTGGAATTATTTAAATTAATTTTTCACAATCTACCATAGGAAAAGAATTTCGAATCTTATTCAGTTTGGCTTTGCAGAGTGTGTCTGATCTATGAGGTCTCTATTGAAGATAAATCTGAAATGTTTGAAAGACATTTCATTGTTGAAATTTCAAGTGCTGCTTTCCAGACCTTAGTAAAATTAGCAGCATGGCACTTAACCCCATCCTGCTGAAACATAAATTCTCCTTCTGAGAATTGCAATTTTAGAATTGATGTAAAAAGGCTATTTTTAAAGAGCTTAATTGTTTTGTGCTTAAAACACATTTACATATAAACTTTGTACAAGCGATTGGGCTCACTTGAAAGAAAAAATATAAATAAATAAATCAAAATCTAATTTGTCAGTAAAATTTTATGATTTCAAAATACTACAACATGGCCTCAGAATTACAATGGAGTTTTATACAACTTCCTACAAAAGCAGAAAAAGTATAAGAAACAAAATATTTAAACATACTAACTTTAAATAACTAAACAAAGTAGTGTAATAAAATATTGATACAAAATTAGACAACTACACGGGGATACAAAATATGGCCACCTGCCTTAACTAAATTTCGCCAACAAAATACAAGATAAAGAAAAATTCAAACAATTATCAATTGTTAAATTTAATTAAAAAAATAAAACAAATTAATAAGTATTTGAAATAATGTATTTATTAATTTCCCATCAACAGACCTTATTTTATTTTAATTTTGTTAATAAAACTTAAAAAATCAAATTTCTATAAATTCAAATCGGATAACTCGAGCATGAAAAGCACAAAAAAAATTAATATCTGTTATTGTTATACAAATGATTTAGAAACCGGCAAGATACAAAATTACAAAATATTTGAATTTGGTAATCTTTTGTATCCTATTTTGTATTTTTTATATTTAAATATGCATACATATAGGGACGAATTTGATTGTATCTATGTAATTTTATACCAATATCTTGTAGCACTTTTGTTTTTAATGTTTAAAAGTTAACCTAAATGTACTATTTAAACAATTTTTTAACAATAATTAAATTATTAAGAAAGTTTTTTACCAAGTCTCAAATTTGCTCAACAAATTAATAAAAATATTGTTAAATAGACAACAATAAATATATTATTTGTAATATATTTAAAAAATTGCTGACGTCAAAATTTTCTACAACTCAACTTAATTTTTTATTAAATAAATACTTGTTCTAATAATTTCTTAACAAAACCAAAAATGATAATTGACTAAAAATAACTTTTCTTCGCCATATATTCTATACTTTTTTAAATCAAATCCAAAATAAAAAAAAACAATATCCTTGATTTTTTCATATTTCAATCCTCATCAATATCATATCAATAAAAATAGTGAAAATTTTAACAACATCAAAAATCATCAACAATAAAACATTAAAACAAGCAAAAAACAACAAAAATAATCAAACATAAACAAAAATCGCAACGTAGCAAAAAATCGCTCAAACAAAACAAAAAAACAACATATTCGTATTTCGAATTCTGAAACTGAAGCCCAAAAGATAAATTTTAAAAGAAATTTATATTTATAAAACAAATAATTCAATACAGAGGGTGTATTGAAACCGAATATATAGGTTTTTTTTATTATGAAATTTATTATTTTTTAAAAATTACTTGAATGAGTTAACAATTACTATAATTTAAGAAGAGGAGTTTGGAATGATCAAATATCCCGCATGGATGATCAAAGACTAGTTAAGATAGCACACACGGCAGATCACAAAATAACCGTTCAACTAAACAGAACTATTAAACGTTGCAGGTACGAACGACTAGTTCTCTATATCTCCAGATGTGTTATATAGTTACAAACAGTTCAATCCTAACACAGGAACAAGAACTAACACAACAATTTACACGAAAAACAAAAATAGCTCCCAACATGAGGTAAAGAATGTTGATTCATTTTGTCGATTTTAAAATTAACACAATAAATAAAATTCAATGATGAAAACCATAGAAAGACACAATGGATTGTGTTGAGTTCATTATGGATTCAATTTAATGATTAGGAGTCATATAGCATTAATTAGTTGACTCATAGGAGTCATAGAGTCATATAGTTAGTATCAGTTTATTAGCAAATAACTTTCAAGCATGGTACAAGTTATAAAGAGCACATTTAAGGTGAAATAATTTTCTAATGAAAATACTTAAATCTGTCAGAAAAGAAAAATTTCGAGTCGGAACATTAAATATTTGTATGATCATGGTTGTCAGAAATGGATAGCATTAATAAATCAAGCCCAAGACATGATGTGTTAACCACTTAAGCATGTAATTAAATTAACCAGCTTCAATTGTTGAAAGCACAAAATATTTAATAATTCTAGTAACAGTTTAAGAGCAGTAAAAGAGAAACAGAAAGAGTTCTTCATGCCAACAGATGACACCCTATATATACGTATTTCTAAAGAACAGATACGAAATAAAAATCCCAACAAGAGAGACCTGGCTCAGTTCAGAAGAACAGGCTAGGTCCTCAAACACCTCGGACATTTTCACCTTACGGCTCTAGGCGCGGGAACTGCAGTGTTCTCGAAAAAAGAACAACTTAAACTCCAGTTTCCTCTTCCTTTCAGGCGGAAGTCTTTGCCATAAACCCAGCAGTGAAAGAGCAAAGATGGTCTAACAAAGTCATCAAAATGTTTAGTGACAGTCAGGCTGCCTTAAAAGCTCTTGAAAGTAACCTCATCAAATTTAGATTGGTGGAAGCATGTTCGGAAGCTCCAAACGTCATAGGGCTATGAAATAAGGTACAACTGATCTATATATTGCGTCATAGTAACTTGACTGGAAATGAGAAGGCTGGCGAACTAACTAGATCATCGACGGGTAACATTTATGGACCGGAACCGGCAGTTGGTATATTTATTGGTAATATTAAACTGATAGAAAACACCCTGAAGACGGCAGCAAACATTCTTTGAGAGCGTATTGAAGACCACAATCTCTAAAATGTGTGCACCAAGGTCAAACACCAAAATAACCAACTTCCTGTTAACTTTCAATATAGTAGACTGTAGGAAGATGGTGTACATACTTACTGGTCATAACCACATGAATAAGCAAATGTGTAGACTAGCACTAAATGACGACCCAACCTGTAGACACTGTCTGGAAGAGAAAGAAACCTCCACACATGTTGTAGGAGAGTGCCTATCTCTTTCAAGACTGAGACTAAAGTTGTTGGAAATACACTACATAACCTCAGAATGCTTCTGCAGAATAGAATTCTCAAACCTATTAGTCTGTGAAGGAGGGCATAAAGATTTAAAAGCTTACATGCCGACCCTCACATATTAGGGCCACCTCCGTGAAAGAAAAAAAAGTAAGAGTTTTATTTTTGACTGAAATTTTGTCAACCTTTTCAAATACCAACTGAAAATTTAAAAATTCACTGTGATGAAGATATTAGAGACATTGTATAGCACAAACTAACTATTGATATAATATCAAATTGCATTAAGTTTTTTTATTTATTAGTTTTACAAACAAATGCTAGGAAAGGAATTACCAAATTTGACACCAAACTTTGCTTACCAACTTTGAATTGAAACAGATGAATATAAGAACACATAACATTAATATAACAGATACATTTTAATAAATTTCAATATTAAAATTAATAAAATAATCTAAAAATAATTCTGAATTGAAAATGTTGTGAGGTCTTTTATCAACAGACAAACAAACCTATCAACATATGTGAAATTATCGCATATATCAGAAATGATCTCATATTCAAAATGACCCGTCATAAAATAGAACGAATAGTATAGCTTAAAATTTTATTTATAGATTATCACAAAACATATCCAGTGATTTTTCATTTTTCAATTGTTCGATTCGATATTCGTCTTTTTATTGCAACTAAATCAAGTTTTGTCAATGGCCCATATATCCTAAAGAAAATGGTCAAAATATTTTACAATCATTTCAATTCAATTCAATTCAAATCAAGTTTTGGACTCCTCAATTCAACATTTCTAAAAACAACCGTCAAACGTCATATCAAGGATTTCATATACTTATTTGAAATAACTCTCAAACAACTGTTCACTGACTCACAAACAAACTCAAATATTTAATCATCAACATTTGGTTTTGTATATCGATACAACCTATTTATAAATTACTAGATACAAAGTGATAATATATAAGATTCAGCGATTGTTAAAGTTTTTTATTTTTTATTATTTTTATTTTATTTTTATTTCATTTTTTTCTTAAAAATTATAACAAAATTGCTGATTACAGCATAAATTGTATTATATTAGATGAAGAATATTATATGGGAATATTACAATTTAGCACAGCAGTTACTCTTAAAATTTCACCATTCAAAATAATTTCACCATTAAGTGACATTAGTTAACTTTTCATAAAAATTTCATTTTGTATTGAATCTGAATGTGAGTTATAATAATAATAAAAATACAAACAAAAAAAAATTTATAATAATTTTTTTTTTTGTTGTTCTATTTCATTGACATTTCATCTCTCCAATGGTCATAAAGAGACTACAACTGGCTATTGAAAAAATTGTTTCAAGAAAATAACAATTCAACCATTACACATTGCTAATTCAGAAATTTCAGATGAAATCATGATTCTGTTGTTTTTTTTTATTATTATTTTTTTAGAGGTTTCCTGCGTAGACAAATTGTCTACAAAACAAAAGGACTATAAAGACGCATATGTTAATAGTACAAAGATTTTCAATCTGTGAGTAAATTTTTCAATTTGAAGAATATTTTACAAAATTAGTATGGAACATTAGAAATAATTCGGATGATTGGGTGACTTCTAATAAGTAGTAAAAAAAGTTTAAATACAGTTTAACTACCGTTTAAAGCTTTTATAACCACTTTGTTGTAAAATAAAATCTTTAAGATTTTGTTATATGTATTTTAAAATATAATATAAATGCACATACATATGTAATCATATATTATAATAGAGTGAGTTGTCAACATTTCACCTCAAAATTATTTAATCTATTCACCAAAAATGAGAAAATTAATAACCACACCACGACCGCACCTACAGCTACCCCAGTACACCATCCTATTTATTCAAATTTGAACAGAGTGTATAGCATATGACAATATGAGTTTTTTTCATCATTAAATGTATGTAGGTACTTAGGTATAGACAATGTAATGTGTATCGTAGTAAGTTGTAAGCAAAATTATTATTATTTTTTTTTATACCTATTCATTGATAGTAAAAAATATCAGTATATTTAAATCCCTGTTCTAAATTTGACTTTAACTTGAATTATAATTAATAAATAGGGATCTCTGGTATTAAAGTAATAATTTTAATATTAAAAATTAATGTTTCCACTAATATACATATTAGCCAATAATTTAATTGATTTAAGTAACGAATCTAATAGCTACTGTAAATAATAGCTATTCCGAGAAAATATATGCTTACCTACAAAATTTAATTTCCGCCCTATGCCGCACAGATGCCGTTACAGGACAATGATGATGATAATTTAATTAATTCTGATAATTTTAACTACAGCAAAATGTGGTTAGTATTTTTTCGCTTACACTGTTTTTAGTTTATACCTTTCCGCTACTAGCATTTTCAAATAGTATACAAAGTCGAGAGCTTTTGATGTACATTTTGGAAGATGCAACATTGTAAAATTTTGGAAGTATTAAATATCTAGATCCAGTGTTATTTATTTATTTATTCATTTATTAATTTATACATATACGTAAATATATATATAGAAATATATATAGTTAGTTTATAAGGTTCTTTACATATTACATATATGTACATTGAAATTCTGAATAATATATGGTATAAGCCCCTATAAAAATCTGAGATGTAAGGAACACATTTAGAGAGAACAAAACCAGAATTAGAACTGAAACGAGTAATTAGGTGGAGTCTCAAATCAATAGACTTTATATACAAAATGGATGGGTTTAGTACTATGATTTATTATAATGTTTTTCATTATTTTTATCTTAGCTTTAGACTTTTAAGATCTCAGAATCTCTATCATAAAAGGCAAATTAAAATTTTGATGTACAAAAAGGAGTCGTACTTCTTATGTTAAAAGTTTGAAACTTAGTTGACAGCCAAAACTTTATTAAATACGAATAAAACTGTTCGTAATTAAAGTTATCAAATTATTAATTAAACTAGCGTCCCTCTGTTAATAAATGTAGAACCACTGATATAATAATTCTCTAGACAGAAATTATTTAGAGGCCGACGAACAAAAAACATTTCAAAATGAATGTAAATTTTCTATTCTCATATCGTCGTTGATTTTTTTTTTTTCTTGTTATTGTTATTTGAGCATTGTGAAGAGGATTTTCAACAACTTTTCACAAAAAGAAAAATATTATAGTTTCCATCATTGTAATCATTATCTTCATCATCATCCGGATATCATAATAATGTTAACGAATTTTTAATAGGAATGTAACTCCTCAATAACTAAACATCATGAAAATATACGTACATGTTACTGTCGTTTTTATTTATTGTATTATAGAAAAATTATATCCTTACTGCTGTTTAACATGAGTTTAACAGTATCCTATATTTTTTTGTTTTGTCTTTTTTTATTTTTTGTATATTCATTTCTAATTCTTTAACCGAACACTTCTTTTTCTCTATCCAAGCCACAATTATTTTAATTTTATTTATTTTTGAACTAAAAATATAGATTCTGTTCAGAATGACAATAATTGAAAGGCAAAATGTAAATATTAAGAAAAAAACAACAATAATGTAAAAAAAGAGAATAGAAGGCAATTTTTCATTTATTGAGGTAATGTTGAAATCTTACCAATGTATGAAAATTTCGGAAATATCCATAAGGATATTATTTTTTAATGTAAGAGAGGTGAACTAGAAATTGATTTGTTTTGGTTTTTGTTTCAACCGTGCATAAATAATTCTCCTTCTATATTTTACTGAATTGGGTATGAATGAAAGTAGACCTTTCGGTTAATTAAAAGTTTTTTTATACTCATAGACGTGAATTTGTTTTGTGATTGAATTGAGAGAGAGAGTTCATATGTACATTATATATGAGTATAAAAATGAACATTGAAACAAAACGATTAAAAGTAGTTTGTTGTTACAATTGAAAACGAAGTTTTCTTTTTTGAACTGTGATTATAGTTTTCATTTATATCTTAGATATTAAATAAAGTTTACATTATAGTTAGATATTGATTTAAGGTATATTTTCAATTAAAATTATAAAAATGTTTTCAAAAATTGAAAATAAATTATAATATAAATAACCTACTTTGTAATTTTTTATAGTTTAAGGAAAAATATGTTCTACGGCGGGTATATAGATATAAAGTGCTAAAACTATTTTACAACAGTTTTGGACCCTCTTCTTACAAGCTTAAATATTTTACCTTTACAAACTATTTTTCCAGTTTGTTGTTTTTGTTAATTTTTACTTAATTTTTAAACATCAAATTTTGTATATATAAATTTGGTTTATTAGTAAAAGTTTTTACTATTATTATTATTTTTTAATTTACTACTAAATAGAATTTTTGTTTTTAGTGATATTTTAAACTAAACAATTTAATCGTTGTCAGGTTTCCGTTCACTTATAATTATTTTAATATTTTTGATTGATTGACAAACATCGATATTTAGGAAGCCATCACGGCTTGTGATCTAAGTTTGTTTAAAAAATATTTCTTTAGAAATTCACCAACTCTATACATTACAGTTCAAATGTAAAAAAAATAATGCTATTTTATAATAATGGTCGTAATTGAGTCTGGAAAAGAGCTCTACAAGTATTATAAAATAAAAATATAATTCCAAATGTAAAATTTGTAAAATTATCGTTCCTTGCTTGAACGCTTATTTGAAGTCATGGCGGCGTTGGGGATTTAGTTTTTACAAATGGTAATATGAAATAATATCAATATTAAGATTTTTTCAAAAACAATTCAACTAATAGTGAAAACAGATTTAGAATAACAAGATCTTATCAATTCTATCAAGATAATTAACCGTAACATACATAAGTGTGAAACTTGTTACTTCGTATTGCTTGATCGAATATAAATAGTTCGAATTTCGCCACTACAGTTCACTTCAAATACTAAAGAAGAAACAAAAAATAAATATTTCAACACAAAGTCATACTTCTGTACAAACCTTACATATACCTTTATATTGATTAAATTTAAAGTGAAGTATAGAAAAAACCACTTCACTGAGTTCGACGCATTTCACTGTACATTTTCAATGTACTTAAGTGGCTTATTAAAAATTACTTTAAATGCTTTACGTGTATGCAAATGACTTGGTAATTCTATATGAACAAACTTCAAAATGGATTTCGAAAATATAATTCAACAAAATATGAAACAGATAAATTAATTGGATGAATTGACATAAAATAAGTGTAAATAAACAAGTAAAACTAAATTTATAATACTCAAAAGAAAACCAGGATTATATCTTGATATTAAATACAACAACACTGGCAACTATATAAATGGTTAAGAAATATAAATACTTGACTTGGTAATGATAAACATTAGCACACACAAAAACGGCAAGAAAAGTAGCAAATTGATAGGGAAAAAGAATGCCATATAAAGTGAAAAAGGCAATACATTACAGTATGGTCCATTCGGTCGTTACATAGAACATACAAATTTGGGGAAATACTTATGATAAATATTTTAAATTATTACAAAGGACACAATATAAAGAGATTAAAAACTAATTGAATTATAAAGGTAGAACGTAAACGCAAGCAATTCATGTTAAAATCACAATTATGCCCTTTGGCCTCTATGTTAAAAGTAAGTGAACAACACATGTTCGTGTGATGCACAATATAATAATAATAACATAATAATAATAATTCTTTATTTCATTAACAACTTAAGCTAACTTACGTACTAAATTTACAAATTCATATAACAAATTAATTCAAATTTCTTAGCCTAGTATTTTAATGAAATAGCTAGGTTCAATCTATTATCCAAACGATAAGTGGCGATTGAACCCTAAAATACTAAAAATACTAATAAATACCCTACAATAATAACATAAACACAAATATTGAAGTAAAACTAAATAAAAACTCAATCATAATACTAAATTTTCAAATGGCATAAGAGTTATTTCATCTCTAGACTGAGATTTAATAATTGTGATTCAGTTTATAATATGTATTGCTTTTTTTAAAGTTATTTAATGATTTACCAAATGAAATAAAAAAAATAAAAACAATTTTATTTATAGTTAAAAATCAAAGATTATTATTTAAATAAAATTTAAGCTTTAAAATGCATATTAAATATTTTATCATAGAAAATTTAATTTAATTTTGTTAATAAATAATACCTGTTTAATCTCTGTTTAAAAAAAGCAGTTAGGGTGTTCATCCCATAGACTTGGAATTATATAAAAAAAAAAAAAAAAAAATAATACCTAAAATGTAAATTAAATATTAAGAATAGTTGTTGTTAGCTGGTAGAATTAAGTTTTCACTAATGAATTATTTTTAATTAAGTTATTGCATAAATATTATTGTAAGCATACATTTTATATTAACTTTATCTGTGTTAATTGATTGCTATAACATTTAATTTTTTTAAATATCTACATTAAGCTTTTTTTAACACTGCGATGAATAATATTTGTTAATTATAAAATATTTTATACGAGCTATACAGATAGCCCTTATGAGTTTACAAAATTAAAAAATAAAATGAATATAAATATTATGATTCAGGTGAGGCTAGAAAAAATTTTAATAGATATTATCTGACATTGTATGTATGACAGTACAGTTCAACCGATTAAAATTAATTTGAGGTATATATCAAGAAGGTATAATCTAGCCTTAAAACTAAAACTTAAAATAAAAATAAAATATCGCAATAAGCTAAAATAAGCGTAGATGTAAATACATAGTATAAGCTCTAACTAAAAGTAAACTCTGCAAAACAAAATAAAATAATTTAGGCGAAATAAAAAAAAATAAAAATAAATACAAAAATTTAAGGTATATTAGCAGAAAGTGTATGATATTCAATATAATATGTAAATAAATAAATAAACCAGAACTAGTATTACGTCTTACAATCTTACATGCATATTTTTACCTAAAATGATTTTGCAAATTGGGTTACAATTCAATTACAAATTTGCAAATAACAATTACAAAATAACATTTTTAGATTAGGATACGGATTTTTTTTTTTTGATATTTTTAAAACGACAAACATAATCTGACACGTACCACCATGCAAATTAAGTTCATCAACCTTTTATTATATCAATTTTAATAAAATCAAAAATTTCTCATTTGTACATCAAGCTGAGATATATTTTTATTAGGGAATTATGATCTTCTACGTACTCTTTAGAGTAATTAATTACCACAACTTCAAATTAGATTTCTAAGAAGATTTCAAACTTTCATTTCCTTTAATATCCTTTTTTTTCAAATTGGTAACATATTCTATATATATACTTTATATTGATGGACATTATATTTACATTACGAAGTTATATCACCACAACACATTCCTTTCATTTTAATACAAATATTCAACATCACCTCCCTTCATTGCTCTTTAATTAAATTGGGACATTCTAAAGGAATAAATATGTATATATATGTATGTATATATATTTAATTTATTTACACCCTAGTATACATCTAGTATACATATGTGAATATATGTATATTGCAATTGTATTGCAAGAAGGCCATCTCGATATTAAAACAAAAAAAAAACAAAAAACAATTTTAAAAAAAATTACAACAATTTCGAAAATGAGATGAGAAAAAGTATTTAGAATGCGCTTCGTAAATATTTCCAAAGGAAAAACAAATTACAAAAAAAAATTTTAAATATAAAAAAACAGACACCATTTCGTTCCATCAGCTCTGCTTAATAAATTCCTCCACTAAATTTAAATGAAAATTAAAATGAATGAATAAAAAACACAAAAAATAAAAAATCAAAACCAAAGGAAGAAGTAAAACATTTGGGTCCGAATGGTGAGAAATAATTGAAGATTCAACACCATATAAAGAAGCAGCGAAAAAAAAAGTAAAGAACTCAGAGTTTTGTTTTTGTGTTTTGTTTTCATTTTTGTTTCAACATTTGAAGGCGCACATTTCTCTTTTTATTTTTCCTTTTAAGTTCACCCGATTTTTTTCAACTGAATACAACTCGGACATTTTCGTATATAATGTTGTTGTTGTTTTATTTTTTTTTACTGATGTTTTTGAGTACATAAAAATAATGGAGAATATAGAAATAGAAGACAGATCACAGAATATGGGTACCTACAGTAATGGTTTTAATTTTTTTTCGCTTCGATTTAATATATACATTTAAATAGATATATAATATATATATATACATAATTTGTTTGTGAGAATATTGTGTATGAAATGTGTATTATATATTGTGAATAGTCCAGATCTTTCCAGTATTATCCTGTAATAGTATAAAAATTGGTGAACTGAAAAAATTAACTCTTAACGTTATAGAATATAAAAAATAAAAAACAACAGTAAAAAAAATTAATGACTAAATACTAGTTGAGTGGGTGGGTGGGTTTGAGGGTACAAAAGAGGTGAATAAGTAACATTCTAACGGTATAAAAAAAAAATTAGGTTTTCATATTTTTTTTCTTTTACTTTACAGTTTTGTTTTTTTTTTTTTTTAAATACGTGGAGAAATTAATCTGACCTTCCAATTCCAAACTCAATTCAAATTTTATATAAGTTACGAGGTATCGTGGAGGAAAAAAAAATTTTTTTCTTACTTTGCAAAAAAAAAAAAATAACAATGAACTTTTAATATGTATACATACATATTTGATTATATGAAGAGGGGTGGTCAACGGAGCTGGTGAATTTTAAAATTTAAGAGTTCTATATTACATATACATATACTAGTACATAAAATAAGAATTTTCTTTTTATGTAAAATTTAAATGAAAAAATTCTTTAGTTTATTTTTTTTTGTTTTTAATTTTTTATTTTTTTTTTTTAAAATTTGCAATGTAATGGAAAAATTTTTATTTTTTTTTCTTAAATAATTTTCCACACTCAAAAAAAAAAAAAAATTTTATCTCTTAAAAATTTGTTTTTGTTTTTCTGTTCACTGGTAAATATTTTTAAATATAGTAGGAGTTCTATGTACATACAGAGTTGTATTTCGGTTATGTCAATTCATTCTATTGGTATAAATGTTATCATTTATTATTTCAAATAAGTTGCGTAGATATATAATTTCGTATTTATTAAAATAAAATGTTAGCTGAGTATAATAATTTCATTCTATATTTTGTCTTTCACAGTTATCGATAATTTATCTATTTTCAGTAATTTGAATTAATACCTTATAACTCACAGATATAATGTCATTAGTATTATACCGAGTTTTAGTTTTTATTTTATAATTCATAGACTAAGTTTTTAATGATGTATGTATACACTTAAGTAGTTTTAAAACTTAAATTGACGTATAAAATAAATGAGTGAAATAAAAATTGAATAATTGAAAATAAAGTAATTGGCTGGATATATACAACAATATACTATTATGAAGTTGAAGTAAATACACTTAAAATTGATGTAGATGTATATTTAAATTAGTCATCATGACTCTGTGCAAGTGGCTAGGACATTTATACCATTGTTTTTCATTATAATATACCTAGTGTCCTCTATTTCTCATTTAATCGCGTTACTCATATTGTTTGTGTTTTTTGACAATGAAATCGCTAAACATATACTATCCGACGAATGTTAAATCTGGATCATAACCCAAAACACATTCAATACCTACACAATACACATATGCATTTTGCAAATAATTATATAACTATATCAGCAAAAATATGTAAAATATTGGTTAATTAGACAATAAGATGTTACTGCATTACAGCATCAATATCCTGTTGCGTAGGTGGATAAGTCAAGTCGTGGTGAAGAACGTTTGTTGTTCTGAATAAACTTAAGCTTTCTCCGGTACATAGAATATTTGGATAATAAAATATAGTTTCATTACGGTACTTTTTTAATTTAACATTTTTAATTTTTATTAATCAATAATTACTCGTCTCGTCTTTTTTGTTTCTACCTTTTTTGTTAGTGTCAATTTCATAATAAATAACTTATTGTGAGTAGTAATTTTGCCTACACTACTCCCAGAATACAATTTTAGGTTTGTTGTTTTAGGTTGTGTTAGAGTTTGTCCGGACTTTTTCAAACATAAAAATATTAAAACTTGAAATAGAAAAAGAAACTCTTTTATGATGAGTTGGAACATTAGCTGATTACCAGTAGCTGAATAATCAGTGAATAATCAGATGGTTGGTATGCTTTTGTTCAGCAGCTGATTAAAACACTTAAAAAAAAAAATTTTTAAGTAGATATTACACAGGTGTACTATTAATTTTTCCCGCTGGATATGTGTAAGGAAAATTCCGTTTTATTTTATATTTATAATAAAGTAACCATTATATTTCCATAAATATTCAGAATTTCGACATATTTCGCGTATTTTAAATATCTTAATTTCTTTTTTCGGTTATGATTTTTATTTTGCGACATTTTTATCGTCTCCATTTTTTAATTTTGATAATTTTTTTTTCATAATTAAATTTTAAAGGGCTTATCACCTTATTGAAGTTTATAAAACCCAATTCTGATAACTAACATGAAAAATGGGAACTTTTCTATTTTTTTTATCGAATTTTCTCATCAAATTATGACTTTCCTATCAAATTTCGAACTTTCTAGTGTATCTTTTGTGTTGAATCAACCGCTGGTAATCAGTTGAAGTGCTAACTCAGCACTAGTAACTATATGACTTAATTAATTTATTCGATATTCAATACGATTCAAAATTTGTATTTCAGCGGTAACTAACAAATTTTATTCAAACCCGAATAAATATTTCCGTAATAATAGTAATAAATATTAAAATAGATTCAAGTATTATGTACTTAAAAATGCTTGTATATTCACTGGTAACCAAAGTAAAATTGATTTCTATGAAATTTTTATGATAATTTGAAAATATTATATTTTGGTGGTAAACAGCTATCCGAACTCAAGAAAGTAATATGTATTAACAAGTTTATTAAATGCAGTCAGTAAAACTGAATAACAAATACCCCGATTTAAAAAATAAATTTGGTAAGGATTATTTTTAATCTTTTTTTTTTAAAACTAATCTCATTAATTTACTAAAATTTTCATTATTCTTGAGATTTGTTTTATTTTATTTCATTTTTATAAATTATAAATAAGACCATTAATATATTTATTGTACTATTATAATAGTTCAATTCAGTTTAATTAAGAGATGAAATAATAATCCAAATAAAATAACTAAAAAATAATTTAGTCACTAGTTTTAAATTTAAAAAAAAAATGTATAAAAAAAACAGTTTTAATTATTCAAAATTGAAATTAAGGAGCAATTCAAAAATATAATTAAAAATCAAATACGATTTGCAAAATAACTGTTAACCATTTTTATAACTCAAATTACAGTTAATCAATAATCCATTTTTAATTTTTTCACATTTTTACAATTTCCAACAATTAACGGTATTAACCATATTATTATTTTAGGTGTTATTAAGTATATAAAATTAAACTAATATAATAATGTATATTACAATAACTGTATAACTTGTTTTTATTCTACTAAATTTATAATCGTAAAACATTCACAACATTTACTACTACTACAACTACTACTTTATTTTTACTATAATACTAATAAGAAAATGAAATTAAATTGTATGGATTCTAAAAAGGAGAGAATTAAAAAAAAAAAGTATTTTAAATACTCGAAAAAAAAAATTCTTCATAGTATTGGACAAACATTTAAATTTAATATGAAATTCATTGGCACTTTTTTTTATTTTATTTTTATAATTTACATATATAACAACGGTAAAAATGAATACAAAAAAAAAACAAAAACTAAATTAGGGTGAGAGGGTGTTAAGATTAATTTCATTTGTATTTTTCTGTTCATTTTTTTTTAAATAATTTTTTTTAAATATCAAAAAATGAATGAAGATTGAGGGGTGGCAATACTAGTACTAGTAAACGCTAGTTATTTGCGCTTGTGTTTAATAAACTTTTTTTTTCCATTAATTTCTATAATGGAATTATTATGTTTGGAAAAATTCTTTACAAAATTGAAATGTAACGAATACTGAATTTTTTTAAAGAAGCGTTGAATCTAGAGTTGAGGAAAAAATAAATTTAAAAGTTTTTATTTTTTCGAATTAGAGAGTTTCCTGTGTTATATCATAGCTAGCAGATGTATGTATATTTTCTTTTTTTATGTATTTAGTATTTAGTTTAAATGTATAAATGCACATAAGGCAGCTAATCTTGAAATTATACATAATATAGACTAAAATATTTAACACTTAAAAACTAGTATTAAATAAATTTTATTTATTAGAGTTAAAAAGAAATTATTTGTAATTTAATCAAAACTTATTTTGAACACTGCTAAAAAAAAAAAAAAATATTAAAATTTTTAAATGTTAGGAACACAATTAAATGTTTAGTTTTAGTTAGTTAGTTTTTAAAATTCCTTTATTTATTATACCATGTTACATATTACCTTAGTACATTATCATAAATTAAATCAAAAAATTTGCAAAACAGTAATGGTAAAAATTGATAAAAGTAAGATCATTATGATATTCCTGAGAATACGTGATGAATAAAATCAAGAGTAGAAATAATTAAATTATAAAATTAAACAATATGAGGTTGATATTTCAGAGCTAAAAGTAATACAGTTACAAGAATACAAAAGTAAAAATAAAAAATTAAATATTAAAGTAATGAAGTAAAGCAAAACGTAACGCAAAAAATTTAAAAATTATAAAACAAAATCCAAATTTATAGCTATTAAATATCAATAAATACACTAGAAATAATTAAATTTAATTAAACATAATTAAACAAGGAAAGAAAATAAAATAGGAAAAAAGAGAAAAACTTAAAATTCGAGATAAACGATTACAACAAAATAATAGAAGCCTGAGAAACAAAAACTTCAAAGATATAATAGAATTAGGTTAAGTTAATAACAACTCAGTTTGAGAGTGATCAAGATTCAATAAGTGAGATCTAAGATTTTTGATAAAAGTAATAGAATTTCTATTCGATCTTAAAGAGAAATGTAACGTATTGAAAATTTTGGGAGCTAAAAAGTGAGAAAAGTGGTGAAAATGTTATGTATATGCTCTAGGAACATTTATCAAAAATAGGTTATTGACTCTCAGAGCTAAATTGGTGGGCAAGATAACCTGATATAATAAAATTTTTAGTGTTTTGAATAAATATAACTGTCTAATAGGTAGTATATCCAGCTTTCTAAATAGTGGAAAACTAGACGTTAGTCTATTTTTCCTCATGATCAATCGAATACAATATTTTTGAGCAATGAGTAGGGGACGAATTTTGTTAATATAGCAGCTAATCCCATATTGTAATGTAGAGTTGAAAAGAGCAAAGTATACCATTTTCATAACTTCCAGGGAACAATTATGGATTAGATGGAAGACATTTCTTATGAATTTTTTAAAATATTAATGTAAGTGAAAAGTATGATCTGCCCAGTTTAATTTATAATCGAGAACGATGCCAAGATACATGAAAGATGTATAGAAAATCAATCTTAAAGCATGATTCATTACAAGAAGAAAATTGCCATCCAGCGACGGAATCAATGGAAATTTTTTACAGACAGGAGAATGATAATTAACTGTTGAGTTTTCACTGGGATGATTCCTTTTACCAAAGTGCATAATCTTTGCTTTACTACTAATAACTAAGATATGTACATAAAACCATTTCCTTATGAGGTCCAGGTCAAAATTTATATCACAAAAAAGATACAAATTATTATTGTTACTGTACGAGAATGCAGTGTCATCCTCAAAGTCTGTAGGTATACCTTAAATATATGACATTTCGTATTATCCCTTTCAGATCCACCTTAACCGACTGAAAAATGTGAATAAATGCTTCTATATCGCATAATAATTCATACTGAAATCATTGGGTCAATTTGATTATTCAAATTTAGTATTCATCTTAGTTTCTGATGATAACAATTTTGGTAACAATTTAAAGTGCCTGCTTGTCTCTTAAGTTCTCATGTGAACGAAAATCAATATCTCAAAAACTGCTGAGTTGGTATGTTTTAAATTTGCTAAACATTTTAGTATCATGTCACAAGAAAATATTTGAGTGACTCTCTGTTATTTGAATTAAAATCCATATCTTAGAAACTAAAACCTCATTCAATACAATTTACATTGTTGGAAATTTTTATAAAATTATTGAACTTAATATTAAATTGTCGTGACTAAAAAGAATAAATATACCTTTATTAATAATTCTGAGCTAAAATATTTATAATATTAATTTCTACGCACCGGTTTAAAACAAGTATTCAGAGGTTTATGACAGAACCTAGTTGAAAATATTAATATGTGTAACAACGAAATTTTCTATAATGTGCAAAATTATATTATTAGAATAGAAGCTTCCTTAAAAAAAAAATTATTTCTGTCTGTCAAATTAAATATAAAAAAAATCTTTGTTTTGAGGTGGACCCATAACTAAACATAAATTTTCAAAATATCGCTAGTAATTTGTTTTATTTTTAATTTGTAGATTTCTTACCACAACTATTCAAAATTTGATGTAAGAACATAAATTTAAAATTGAATTTCAATTTACTCTCGGAATTCTAAAATTCAAATCTTCTTTGTTTGAAATTATAGTTTATAATTATCCAAATTACTATTTTTCAATTTAAACTTAGGGACAAAATTTTGAAACATTACTTCAAGGTTATATAAAAATAAATATTTTTGTAATTTAATGTTTATTTATAACTTAGCAGACCCGGTGCGCTTTTCTACACTCAGTTGATAAGAATGTCCGTATTACACACAGAATAGTGATACGTTCACGTACGAAGTGGATTAAAGTAAACTTTATTTGTTAATACAAAAATAGTACAAATTAATTCTAATTCTTTATTAAAACACATAATAATAACTTTATATTTTGAATTTTAAATTATTACAAAGCTTGAAATCTTAAAATATGTTACTATTCTATTGCATTTCTTTTTGGTAAATAACATTTTTTGTTTTTCCTTCGTGTGCAAATATAAATGATGCCGAAGGTTTTCCAACACGTGAACATCCTACGTAAAATTGACCATTTGCGATTTTTTTATTGTCATTGCAAATACTAAACGAAATTTAATACGTTTAAATTGTTTAATGTCACATCTGACGGATTGATTGATGGTATTCTTGGAATTAATACAATTTCTACTTTGTATTTGCCAATATAGTTGCTTAGATAATATTTTTCATTAATTTTGTCACTGATGATCTTGTGCCATTATTATAACAGTGGTTGATTTAAATTGTATAACATAATTATGGGCAAACCAATTTTTGATTGAAGAATATGTGGTGGAGTTTCTGGTAAATCATGTGCATTTAAAAATCTAATTAGGTAATTGACAGCTTCATCATTATCCATAACGCAATCGATTGACTTGTATGTAATTGTTTTGCCACTTATTTTGTTTTAAATTTCTATATTTATTTCATTGACATCTTTATTTTTTGATGCCAATATAGCGCGATCACTCAATCTTGATATACACTTGATATGAAGTCTTATTCTGACACAAATATTGTCAGACAATGTTATTAATTCTCTGTTGTATTGTCGATTGTTATATTGGCGTTTCCAATCTACAATAACAGACAAATAAATGGGTAGCTCCATCACTTTGTAGTTGTATACGCATGTTTATATTGAGTGATAATTTTTTAACAAATCTCCCCAAATGTGGTGATTTTATAAATGCGTTTAATTCATCTGCTGGTGTTGATCAGCGGATAGGAGGTAAAATTTGTCTGAAATCACCTGCTAATAATATAAGAGCACCTCCAAAAGGTTGTTGGTTGTGTCGTAAATTTTGCAGTGTACGATCTAATGCCTCTAATGATTTCTTATGTGCCATTGGGCATTCATCCTAAATAATAATCTCATATTGCTGAAGTACCTTAGCCTTTCCAGATTATCTAGAAATTTGCATGTTGGAGTTTCTGTAATTTGCATAGATATTCAAACATAATTTTGATGGATTTCACTAAACATTGACTTTATTTTATTTTTTAACTCAAATGCCAGTTTGTGATAACTTAAACGAAATAAATTAAAAAACATGAACAATATTAGAAATTAATACCTATCAATTTCTACAATATTGTTAATATTTCAAATGATTTTGATAAAAACTTATAATTCATGTATTTGGGTTGGTCATGAAATGGTTTTTTAATTACTGAAAAATATCATTATGTAATTTCATTTGAGTAAACACTGATTTTAGCATAAATTAACTAAGTTTATAATAAATTAATATTGAATAACAAAATAAATATTGGTTTAATGTTAGTTATCCAATTAGAATAACTGTTTAACTCTACATTTTCAGATTCTTAAACGAACTTTCTGATTAAATTGTCCCGCGTAAGCTTATGCAATATTTAACAAACATTCTCATGTATATATTTATTTATGACGTAATATTCTTCTACTATAAAATTACGCATATAAATTGAACTCTGGTTCTAGGGTCATTTCCGGGTCTAAATTCGACATAAACCATTCTCATAAGCCATAAAGCTTATATATAAATTTTTGTCAAAATTGGTGCAGTAGTTCTTCCGGAAAATTATTACAAATATACAGCTTTCTTTTATTATATATATATAAGATATTCTATAAGTTACAAAGAAACATAAAATTACAAAAATAATTGAGGTTGGTCCGTCATATGCCTCACGGATGGGATTACAGGACATTGATGATAGGAATTGTATTTGGTTATTATAATATCTTCAATAAATTTGTACAAAATTATGAAATATAAAGAAAAACTCACCACTATCATAAGAAAATACTTAAAAAATAATATGAAGTTGTATTTTACCTGAAACAAAATAAGAAAAAATTATTAATATAAAATTATTATAAAAATTAAAATATAAATTAAAATATAGTATAAAATTTTGATTTTTTTTTATATTGAATTTTTTTCTAAATTTAATTTTTCTTTTCAAATTTTCTTAACATCAATAATTGTAAAGTAAAAAACAAACAATCAATGTTATAACATTTAATTTTCTATATTTAAAATTAAAACTGGATTTACATCAAATTTATATTTCTAATTTAATCATTATAATGAAAAAATAATTTAATTTTAATTTAGAAAATAATTTTCAATTCACAATTTTCTTCTTTTTATTTTTTCCTATTAAGTTACATTAATTTTATTTATTTTTTATTTTAAAATAAATGAACTTTAATATAAACTTTTAAAAAAACATTAAATTTTTAATTTAAAGCATTCAACTTTAAAGAATGTTTTTATTAAAAATTTCCACAGGATATAATAAACAAAATCATATTTAAAGTCAAATTATCTTATATGTATATACAACGACCTCATATATGTATATACATAAATTATATATGTACATACATATATAAAAGAATTGAATTGAAAGAATTTTTTCCTTTATTTAAATTTTTATTTAATTTTTTTTTTTTTGTTTTTGAAATAATTTTCATTATTTAAAAAAAAAAAATTTAGTTTAACCTTCAAGTAATAATTAGATTTAGGTCAGAATGAATCTAATTTAAATTAACAAGAATTTTCAGTAAATTTATATGTAATTCAAAAATCATTAGTAATTTATGTGATAACTGAATAATAATTAAAATAAAGTATTCAGGGTATAATTTGTAAATTGTCGTAAAAAAGAACATTTTTAAGATTAAATTAATACATTTCTCTACATAAACAGATTTTCCCCATAAATTCAATGTATATGTACAGCATAAATCAGTTGTACTACACTGAATATTAATAATAGAATACGATAAAAAGAATTAAATTTGGTTTTATTTGATTTTTGAATAACTTTTTACTTAAATTTTGCACATGAACAACATTTTTACACAAATATTTTAATACACTTTTTTTACAATTGCCAAGGCTGATGACCACCCTCCGTTTTGCACATAGTCTTGAAATATCATAAATCATATATTGAACAGGTTCTCATTAAATTTTTTGGTATATAAATGAATTTTAATTATGGAAAACTTATTGTAGAATAACTTCTAGTTCTTCATAATGTGATAACGAAAGTGTTTTATCAACTAATTTTAACAAAAAAAAAAAAAAATATTTTTTACATTTCTGTCGATAGTCTTCCTTTAACCCAATTTTTTAAATATACTCGAATTATTTATCTAAAAAATTATTCAAATAATTTGACTCTTACAATATTTAAATTATATAATAAGCTGTTTGATACACTTAAGGGTTAATGTTTATATTGAAATTTTTTAAGGTGTATTATAATATGTATAAACATTGTTGAAATAAAAAAATGAAAAAAAAAAAAAAAATATTTAAATATAATTTTACTTTACGAAAATTTCTACTAACAATTTTAACCATTTTAAATAAAAATAAATAAATAAAAAAAAAAACGCATGGGATTTAATAAGAAAAGTTTCCATTTTTTTTTTTTTGTTTCTTCATTTTATTATTATTTTTATTTTGTTACAGTATAAAAATATGTTCATTTTATCTGGTTTTATTGCTATTACACTCTAGAGTTGTTAAAATATCTCGTATAGTGGCTTCATCAACATAAAACAAAAAGAAAACAAAACAAAAAAAAAAATTTCCATCATTTGCGAAAAAATCTAAAAATAAGCGAAAAAGAAAAAAAATAACAGCAAAGTAAAAAAAGAAAATTTTGCTAGAACTAGCATTCTATACACACTTAAATTAAAAAAAAAACTCACCAAATGTAAAGGAAAAATGAAAATTCTTTTATTCTTATTTTTCATTTCCCTCATTGTGAATTGCCGCGTATGATTTGAATGTTATCATCGCACACCCCATCTCACACTCCCTCCCTCCCTCTCTCTAAATAAATAACACTCAAACTTTAAACAAAAAAAAAAAAAACAAAATGAATAAAAAACAACGGTAACAAAAATTATAATAAAAAAATGAATAAAAAAAAAAATAAAAGTATTTCGCGTCCCATCAGCTCATCTTAAATTCTCAAGCATCAAATAACCTTAAATTGAATGTAAAAACGGTTTAAGTTCCCAATATTCAGGAATAATATAGAAATTCGCTAGATGCCTTTTTAAACTTGTAAATGCGTGTATATTATACGAGTGTACTACCTACATATAGGTATACATAACATATATATATTCATAAGTATTTTTTTTTTGTTTCTAAAAAAGCCATACACACAAACATATTTACTAAAAATCAAACAAAAAAAATAGATAATAAGAAACTGAATTCATTCTTATCTGCATAAATACGAAAATCTTCTTATTGAAAGCGCCTAACTTACATATATCCTTTCCGCACATACAAACACACCTTCATTCAAAATAAATACAAATAGTAGTTGTAAAATTGTAAACAAAAAAAAAAACAAAAAAAAAAAGCAGCAACAATTTTTGAAAAAAAAAACCTTTCCAAAATAAGTTTTTTTTTTCTTTACATTGTTGTTGTCGTTTTTCTTCTGTTTCCTTAGAATTCAATTCCCATTGAATAAAAAAAAAGTGCCTAAATATATGCAATCAACATTATATTCAAGAATTATATTATTTTATGTATGAATGTGTAATATTTGTATATATATATATATGTGCATAAGCATATGTATCCATACATTTAAGTTTAGTTTATGTATGAAAATATAATTTCGAATGAACATATAAATCGTTCTCTTAGGTATTCTAAAAGAAATGGCAACTTAGTTTATGTTTTATTTAAATTTTTTTTCTATTTTTTTTTTGTTCGTGTTTTTGTTCTTTTTTTTTTATTTGTTGGCATTTATATATGCAATATATTACTTTATTATACAAAATCATCTCATTTTTAGTATGTTCCAATTGAATGGTGGTTTTTGAGCCTAATGGTTGGATTTAGTTTTCTATTTTAGTATAACTAATAAGAAACTATTGTTAGATGTGCTATACTACAATTATTTTAAGTCCGTTAAAATAATTTCTCTTTATTATTTAAACTAGTTTTAAGAAATTGTAATAAAATCAATATAAATCATCATTGATAGCTTTAAGGAAGTTAAGATTAGTAAATTAAAAACAAAATTCAATATGAAAATGTCAGCGAAATTTTTAGATTTTAAACGATACTTTTAGACATGAACAACTTGGATCAGAAAAGGATTGAGGATAGAAAAATGCCCCCATACGATCAGTAAGGTGATTTTGAATGAATTTATTAATATTTCTATTGAACTTTTGGTAATTATGTGGGAATATTTTTGCATTGAAGACATATTTTCGCTGGAGTGGGATTCCACATTCGTTCCAATTTGATTACAAATGAACTTCTTAGTTTGGAGCCTAATAGAAATTTCCAACTGTGTATAGGGGAGCACTTAATGCATTTTTTGTTTTTCGAGGAAAATATTTTAAGGAGTAATTAAGTTTTTATTTCATCTGCCCAACTGTCTACGAGTTGTTTATTAAACAGGAAAAGTGAAAATAAAAAAGTGGTTGTCGTGATACACCAGACAATATATGTGAATTTATTGCTTTGAGTTTGAGAGGCATTAAGCTTAGCTCTAATTCTGATTTGATGTAACTACATCATGTACACATTAAATATATCAATGCTAATTTCAGTTAATTATATGTCAACCAACAATTTCAATTGACGCTAATTATAACTATAAATGTCTTATTCTAGATGATATAGAGATACATCGCTGGGTGGCCGATAAAAGCAAAATGCTTTATAAGTTTTTTGACCAGGTTACAGGTTGCTTATTGGGATAAAATAACTCAACAAAATTAATGTTATATTCAATGAATGTATTTGTTTTATTATTAATAGTAACTTGATGTTGATAAAATAAAATAATACTACACTACAGCTTCACTAATTTAGTAGATTTTAGATATGTTTCATAGAAGAAAATATATTTGCAGGATAAAATAACTATTTGGAAATCACCACAAAGTATGAACTTAATTATCCAAACATCATAATGGTAGACCTATTTAACCTATAGGACATAAAGTTCGGTAATAAGCGGGAAGTTCAATAGATCTTAAGAGGTCGCACCTACATAGAACTCCCCATTAATAATTTGAAAAAAGGCAACATTTCAGTCAAAAATCGTAGTTACTCAATTGTATATTTTTTAATATTAATTTTTGATCTCTATCTTTTATTTATTTAAATTTTTATTTTTTTTATTATTATGTATTTTTTAACACAAAGAGGAATAATGGTTTTTGGGAAAGAAATTAAATTTATATTCTTGCTTGTCAAACGCTTGTAACAGTAATGCTAAATTTTGAATTTCGTTTTGGAACTTTCGTTAAATTTTGAAAATTGAGTTTTAAAAATATGTTTTTGAAATATTGGAACGAATCGTGTAAATATAAAACTGAAGCTTATACAATTATAGAGACTGATCGTCTCATGTATATTAAATTGAATAAATTGAAATTGAAAATTGAAATTTCAAACTAAATGACAATAATCTAAATCTCGAAAGTTAAAAGAACTCGAAAATTTGGCCCCATATTAATATACAGGTAAACTGATATATAAATAAATAAATACCATAGGTGCTGTACATTTTTTTGGAAAAATAATAAAAACTAAAAAAGTAATATTTTATAAATGTACAAACGGTATTAATACGATCTACAAACATTAAAGGACATTTTTTTCCAAAAAATGTCATACAAAAAGAAAACTTCAACACTTCACAGTCAAATAAACTTTTAAAACGTGCTTTGATACCCAGTTATAACAAATATCTTTAAAACTGTTATTTAAAAAATTAATACCATCAAACTGCTTCAGTTCTAACCTTCAAATTTTTCCACCTAAAATATTTAATTTAACATTCTAATTCTAACATAGGAGAAAATTCCAAAACAAAAACAAAACAAAAAATAAAATTAATATTAAAAATATATATATATATATGTATGTATATATACATTTTCATATTATTCCTACAAAAAATTTAAGTAAAACAACAATATTCAATTTTATTCCTAAAATTCCAAATAATATCCATAGGTTTGATGATGAACAAAAAAAACAAAAAAACAACGAACAAAAAATTAAGAAATAATGAACAAAACAAAAAATGAACAGCGTGGAAAATAGCTTCACAACAAAAAAAAAAGTCGAAACATAAGGTTTTCTAATTCTTTAAAAAATTCCTGCATTTTCATTTTTAGTCCTTTTTATTTGCTCCTTTTTCTTTCTTTTATTTTAAAAACTACACAAAATAGAGACAAAAATATTCGTATAAGAAAAAAAAAAACAAAAAACCCGAATAAAACAAAAACAAAAATTCTCTCGTGATTCTCATAAGGAATCGTCATCATATCCATTCCATTCTATTTGATATGAATAATAAACGACAAAACAGTTCATTCAGATCGCAGTTGTCGTTACTTATTATGTTCTTCTTTTCCTCTTTTATTGTTTTTTTTTTTTTTTTGAAAGTTGGAAGAACAACAACTGATTATACGTTTAGTGGATTCAAGATCCAAGAGAATATAATACAAAAAAAAAAAAAAATTTCAAATAAAAATTCCAAAACGCTGAAAATATCACCATATTATGATGAAAAAAAAACTAAATGAAACAAAAAAAAAATAATAACAAAAAACACCTTATCCTTGCTGGCTAAATTGAATATAAAAAAAAAAAAAAAACAAGCAGTTGAGTGAAAAAATGTTTCAAATATTATCGACAATAACCATTCAAATGAAGTAGAAAGTCAAGTGGCGAAAACTTCTTGACGACTCTTCCTTGTTTTTTTTTGTTTGTTTTTGTTTTCATATCTTCTTTTTTTTTTGTTTTTTATGTTACTGTCATTATTGCTGTTTCTTTGTTTTTATTTTTATATTTTTATTCTCGTATTTTTTTTTTCTCTCCTTCTCTTCTTTTATTTTAACTACTGTTATTTTGTTAAAATTTGTTATCCTTAAGGCTTAACTAAATACCAAAATAAAAACAATAATAAAAAGAAAAACAAAAAAAAAATATTAATAAAAGCAATTTTTTAATGTACAAAAATTCGTTCATTTGAATCCTTATAATGAGTTTCCTGTTCATTTTTATAATTTTAATTTTTTTTTTTTTTTATTTTATTTACTTTGAAGGATTTACAAGTTTTTCCTATATGTATATAAAAAAAAAAAAGAACACGAACAAATGAAAAACTCAAAGAGCTGAGAGAGTTACGTTGAAATTATTTTCATTTTGATTAAATTCATATTGATATCTAGGAGTTATAATATGATTTGAAATTGATACGAGCTGTTAGAAATGATCAAACAAATTAATCTGATTTCCGGTACAATTCCATTTCAATGCGTTTTTATTTTATCATCAAACAAAACAAAAAATTAATGTAAAAAAAAACCAATTTAATTTTTAAGGTGGTTTTTCTTACTGTTTCGTTATTTTGTCAGTAGAAAACAATTAGATAGAAATTTTAAGTTGTAAGTAATTGCAACAAAGTAATTACAGTGGTAGTTCTTAAAATTTTCTTTAAATTAAATCTATTAAAATATTATATATAAATTTATAAAATATTTTCAATTAAAAATGCGAATATACCAGTTTTCAGTAAATAACTATTTTTTTTTTTTTCAAGTTGAATACAAAACACTGAAGAAGTTCTGCAAGTAGTAGACGAAATACGTGTATTTGTAACATAAGCATATTCTTTTTTTGTTACACTCTTGACAGTAACTTAAATTGAATCACTTTTTCGTTCTTATTTAAGTACGGTACTGCAATTTTACATACTTAGTAAAACTAAAAGAAAAATATACGACTATTTTCAACAACATTGCATTTTTTTTATTTTTTGAATGAAGGCAATATATAAGTTGTCCTATTTGAAATTGTAAGGCTTACAATACTGTATACGCAATTTAATTAATACTAACTATTCCTGATGTAACATTCGCCGGTTCAGCATTAAAAAAATATTTATTTTTTTAACAAAGTTTTCTATTTTCGCAGAACAATTAATTTTTCTTAGCATATCGTCCAACGTAAGCATAAAATTTTTGTTACATACGGTATTTTTTTTCTTATCTCCTTGTTGTTTTTTCGTGCAATCACCGATGTACAACTGTCCATTCTGGTTTTAAAATTTTCTTTTGAAACACCAAAAATTTGGAGGTGACCTTGACAGATGATTTCTAACACAAAAAATTTTGAGATGAAAAAGATGGTAATTTTGTAATTTCAGTACTTATTGAAAAAATAGTCAATATTGCCCTTGATATAATTTGTAGCTAATCTAGTCACTTTTTAAAGGTGGCAAAGCAAGATTTACCACCATGGCAACAATGGGAATATTTTTGTTCTGCTTGTCAATATTTTGCTTTACGAAATAAACATTCATTTGAACTTGAAAATGTGCCGACATTAGTCTATTAGAAACATTTTGAACTGACTAATTCAAAGACACAAAACCAGATTACCTCCGACCGTTTGTGAATATACCTGATATTCAATTTGGTTTCAAAGAAAAACATTCAACTGTAGACCAGGTGCGTCGTGTCGACACTTTGATAGAGTGCGCACTCGAGGAAAAGAAATATTGTACGGCTGTATTTCTTGATGCTTCACAAGCCTTCGATAGAGTGTGGCATGAAGGCATCATACACAAAATGTGCAACACCCTTCTATGCAACTTATGTAAATTACTTATTTAAATTTTTATTTTTTTTATTATTATGTATTTTTTAACACAAAGAGGAATAATGGTTTTTGGGAAAGAAATTAAATTTATATTCTTGCTTGTCAAACGCTTGTAACAGTAATGCTAAATTTTGAATTTCGTTTTGGAACTTTTGTTAAATTTTGAAAATTGAGTTTTGAAAATATGTTTTTGAAATATTGGAACGAATCGTGTAAATATAAAACTGAAGCTTATACAATTATAGAGACTGATCGTCTCAGTCTCACATATCCAACATATCAAGTCATACATATCCAACAGGAAATTCAGAGTAGCACACGGAGAAGCAACATCCAATTTTTATTCAATCTTAGCAAATGTTCCTCAAGCCAGCGTCTTAGGACCTATCTTATACTTACTATATACTGCCGATATTCCAACAACGCCAAATATTGACACGGCAGTAATTGCAGATGATACGGCTTTAATGCCACAAACACATTGGAGCGTCAAGCAGTTGAGCAACTCCAAATAGGGCTAGATAAAATCTGTAAATGGACACAAAATTTGAAAATAAAACTGAAAGATGGAAAATCGGTTCATATCACCTACGCAATAAGGCGGAAAACAACATACAAGTTTCAAAGACGGAAACAGTAAAATACCTTGCATTACATCTTGATTCGCGCCTCAACTGGAAACATCATGTCCGACAAAAAGCAATACAAGTAAAGCAAAAGACAAGGAATATGTATTGTTTAATAGGAAAACAATCCAAACTAGTACTGCACTCCAAGCTTCAAATATATAATAGTATAATTAAGCTCATTTGGAGAAATGGCAGTCAGCTTTGAGGTTGCACTACGAAATTTAACTTATTAATGTCAAAATAAATTCCTTAGAACTATAACAAACGCATACCGGTATGATTCAAATGATGATATTTTCAAAGATCTCAAGGTAAAAACAATCAATGAAGTCAATAGGAACCATGCTCTGAAGCACGAACACAGATTGGTTGAACACATCAATTCAAAGGCGATTGAGATATTAAATAGAACATAAGACATAAAAAGGCCCAAAAGGTTGAAACCCCACGATTTAGTGGGATAAAATAAAAGCATAGGGGAGCAGAAATATTGATTCCTGGAAACCCACACAGATCTTGCTTTTGAGGATTGTCAAAAAAATCTAGGAAATCTAAAGACTTTTAATAGATTACTTTATTTTTTGGGTAATTCTAATTGTTTTCATGACTTTAAAAAATATTTCTAATTTGAAAAAGCTTCACACTTATGCATAGATCTTATAATGTTTTGTTATTTGGTTCTTGTATTAAATATAGATTTTTCCGATATGGGTTTAGAACTCGGATATGTTTTTCTATAAATGATTTATTTGAAAAATAGCCACAAAAATCAGTACTTTTTAATTTTTTTTTAATTTCTTAATCGGTAATATTTTGGAAATGTTTCACATTTAAATTTTTGTGTTCTTGTCACTGCTTTTTTCTTTGATCCACCAAGATGGAAATTTTTAGAGACATTATTAGCGTATTAGTATATTAGATACTGTACATTGTAAAACAAACTGTGCAATTTTTGATAGACTTTGATGCTTTCGGATTTACAATTTTTGATTTTTAATATTTTCTAAATAATTTTAAAAATATTTTTTTTTGAATTATCAACTTATAAAAATGAATATTTAAATAAATATATAAATAGAAAATTGAATTTATTATTAGATAATAGTCCGATAAATTAGCCGAATGTATTAGATTATAGTGGTCAATCGCGGATGTCTATTGAAATTCAATAGAAAATATAATTATACAATTTAAAATATCTATCAAAAAAATTGTGGATTTCCGGAAATCTATTGCAAGCAATAAACTTGTCAAAACAGTTGCTAAACGACTTCAAATCTTTGCTGTCAAAAATATAAATTTTTCGTAAATTCAATTGACATTTACAATTTCTTTTAAAGTTGTGTTTTTTTTTAAGTGCGGGAAATATTTTAAATATATAATTGTGAAAATTAGTTTGATTTTGACCAATTCTTTTTATGAAGAGGTTTTTGCAGGAACCTTTTCAAGTTTCTATATTATTTTCAAACTAACAAATTTCTCCAATTGCCTCTTATTAGTAAAACTTTTTCTTAAAATAAAAAACAACAAATATTAAAAAAAATTCAAAAGTAATATAAGATTAAAACTTACTTAATTTCCATTTCTACTATGTCCGTCAACGTCTATCAACAAAATGAAGTCAACTTTAAAAGTATATTAATAAAAAAAAAGCCCTTTCCAACAGACACCTGAACGATTAAAGCCAATAAACTTTTTTCTATTTTAGATAATAGTCCTTCGCAATAAACTTCGGCGATTGACACCACAGTCTGTTATATTGATAAATTTTTTTTTTATGTTCTTGATAGTAACTTAGGTAGAATCAACTTTTCGTGCTTAAGTACGGTATACTGCAAGTTTATATTCCAATATCTACAATGTTTTTCGAGCATTTATTTATCAAATTACTGGCTTATCAACTCATTAAATGTGAAAAAGTACTACTATTGTCACGAACTAAGCCTTCTTCAATAGAATAGCTTTATTTTATCTAAGTGGTTACCAGATTGTACTCTCAATTATTTTTTATCATTTATTTTATCCCAATGACAAAGGGTACTGAACCAGGTCGACCCATAAGGCATTTTTTTTTTTAAATTCATCGGGAATTGAACCTGGGACCTTTCGGTTGAAATACAAGCGTTCTACCTAGTGTGCCACCCAGCGTGTAGATTATAATCGGATGTGCAAAAAAAATTTTAGTTTTAAAGCAAACAAATTATTTTTAGCTTTAAGGTAACCTAAAACATAACATAAAAGTCAAATTTCCATTCACTAACAAATTTAATTTCAATTTGCAAATATCGATATTTCGGAATATCTTGTGTATATTAAAAAATTGCTTTAAAAATTGGATTCTCTTGATTTTTACATTTAATTACAAATAATAATTATTAATATAAGCCTTAAAAGAGACATGATCTCCACAAAAAATATTATTTTGGCAATAGCTGCGTAAAGCTCTCATTGTGTTATCGTGAAATTTTTCTATTCTTGTAAAACGGATGAAATCGATTTTGTACATAATGTGAAATATTGAATTAAAAATATTAAAATTATTATTCTTTTAAATGACACGTATTTAAAAAGAGACGTAGTGAAATTAAATATTTGTTAAATTTTTTTAATTTTCAATTAGAAGTTTTAATTTAAAATTGTATTCGATGTGTAAATCATCAAAGTACAGAGTTTCTTCTTTTTCTCACCAGAATTAAATTGAAATTTAATGTTTAATAAATTATTACGTAAGCGGTTGTTGTCTAAGATATACCAATAAAAAAAAAATTAAAATATAGTATCAATATTAACAAGGATGTCAGAATGATGGAAAACAATTCATAATGAAATTGAGTACAATTTTTTATCAATCGATTCGAATCGAATTGTCGTATTTCAGGGAGCGGACGAATACTAGGTATAAATTAATTGAAATTCATGAATCATTTATTTACAAATTTTTGCAATATTTTGTTATTAAACTGTTAATCAGAACAATTGTTAGAAAAGAAGAGCTAGCAAAAACAATTAATTAAAAAATTGTAAATAATTTTAATTAAATTTTTTCAATTTTTTTTTTCATTCAACAAAGTTTTGATTACTACTACTACATCGATTTTTGAATTAAGATAAATAATGTTATTAAAACTTGTTTTTTAAAAAAATATTAATTTCACTTCTACGCACTTAATGCAATTTTACACTTTTCAATTAATAATTATAAACTTGGTAGCTAAATGCTAATTTGCCAAAAATAACCAAAAAGTAAGGGTCAAAGTGAGTTCAAATCTAAGATGGATAGAAAATTACTATTTTTATATACTAATATATATTAATTCGCCAGCATCTATTTATTTACTAATACAATTGTATAGTTTTTTTTTGTATGCAATTCATATTATTTAAAAAGAAAATTTTATCTTATTTAATTAAAAAAATAATTTGAAAAAACTGTCTTTTAAAATATTGCAAGAAAAAAAAAACATAAATCAAAAAAATAATTTGATTAATTTTACAGAAAAATTCAACCCCTACACACAATAAAGTAAATAATTGCAAAAATTACTTACACAGCAAAATCATCTCAGTAAATCCATTAAAAAAAAAATCAATTAAAACTTCTACAAAATGACAGAAATTCGTGAAGTGAAACAAAACGACATCTAAAATGAGTCAATAAGATTTTTATAAAAACAAAATAAAAATGTCAAATTATGTCATGATAGTTGTACTTATATTGACCTATTGATGGGAAAATCAAAATCTGAAAAATTCAATTCAATTTTCAATATTTAAGATTCATTTACATTGAGTCAATAACGAATTTTTAATATTGTTTGGAAATGTTTCCAAGATATCAATATTGAATTTGTATAAAATCGATTTTTGTATAATGGTCATGCTCATAATATCTATTTACTAATGATAGGTTTAGGGTTCGAATTTAACTGCCTGATAAATGTTTCAAATTATAATAAAATGTTTTCATGTCCTTCATTATTTGGTTAAAAATATTTCGGAAGTATGTTTTGGTAATTACTACAAATGAAACTGGAATTTAATCATATTAAAGAAGTTCTAGTTACTGAAAATAGCTGATTTTCACTTTAAGAGTTAATTAAAATAGGTATTAAAAACTTGATTATGCTATACATGTACTCGTAGATACGATTTTCAGTTTTTTAAAAAAAAAATAAATGTACATAAATTAATAGACTAATAGACATTAATGATTGGCTAATGTTAATGTTATATATTTTATATAATGTTACCAGTATCATGGCCATTGCTAATCTACATTACAACTCAACAACAATGTAAAGTAAATATGTACCATCTCCTATCATAATGCATTAATATTATTTTCTCACTACATTTTAATTCTACCTATACACCAACTTCCATAATATGTACATTAAAAAAAATGATTTTTTTTCTCCTTTCATTCAAAAACAGCTGTTATTTTTATTATTGTTGTTGTTGTTTTAAAAGGCTTCAGACAAAAACAAAATTAGTTAATATAAGATATAATAAATTAAACCGCTAACTTTGAATCACCAACCGAAGTAGGATTGTGCCTACAAGAATTAAAAGTGTGCTAATTGTTATGTGGGGCTAATAAATGATATTCGTAGCTGCACAGCAAAGTTATATCGCACATAACCTAATTGTAAAAAATATTTCTCGAAAAATATGATTGAATGCAATACATAAGGACTATACTCTGATAAGTTAAATTCAAACTAAATTTTTCAGTTGGTTATTCACATTATGATCGATTAAAGTTATTCAAAAGTCAAAACGAAATTCTGGTATCATAAAAAATAGGTATTATTTTTTTTTACTGCATACACATTAACAACAGACAATTACAATTACAGGGTGTTAACTTAAATATATTGTGCATTTATAAAAATTTTCCAACATAGATGTTATATATACAAGAACCCAGTTTCTTATTCAAAACAAAATAACCTAACATTAATTGTAATTTAGTAGATTTAATATGTTGGAATATAAGTAAAGTTCAATAATAAATACTAAAATTGAACAAATTTGATATAAAACAAAAATTCATGTTTAAAGCATAAGACAAATTTTTACAAACACAATAAACATAGTAAAATCTTAAGTAGTATAACTGAAATCAATTGAGGCCAAATATTGAAAAATAAAAGAAATGAAAGTAGAGAATAGTAGAGAAATAATGAACAAAATTTTAAAAGAATATAAAAACAGAATGGAATAGAATAAATGAAATAGAATAGAATATAATAAAAGAGAATAGAATAGAATAGAGTAGAATGAAGAGATTACAATAGAATACAATAAAATAGAATAGAATAAAATAGAACAAAATAGAATAAAATACAATACAATAGAATAGAATAGAATAGAATAAATGGAATGAAATAGAATAGAAATTAGTACACATAATCTTTACAGTCAAGATATATATTTTTAAGAAAACTTCTAAGTTAAATGTTTCTTCTTCTAAGTTAGTAGGGAGTTTAGTTTAAAGGTTCGGTTGATCAAATAATTTTTATATTTAAATTTTGTAATTTAATTGACACCAATTTTTAATAAATTAGTCTTTAGACTAGATTAGACTCTCACATATAATCAATTAGTGTTCTATTTTCAGTATGCTAATGTAAACTTACCTTTTCTAATGTATATATAGAAATATTATTTTTTCTTCTTATTTTTATTTGTTTATTTTGATTTTCTATAACAGTAAATTGAAGAAAGAACCCTATAATAACAGCTTAAGTTACACAACTTAATTTATTTATTTGTATGTACATTCTTATACACATGCACATATATTACTGTAATATATATATATATATATAATATAAAATATACAAATATATGATACAATATGATTTATGAACCCTTCCAATATCAAAATTTCTTTTAATCTAAATCTTAAAATCCATTTCTAAAAACAAAAACAATAAAAATGACAAAAGAAAAAAACGAAAATAGTTATAAAAAAATGAAACTCCAAATAAGAAATGAAAACTCTGCATTAAAAAAGAAAAGTTACAGGAAAAAATAATAATGTAAAAAAAGAAAAAAACACAAGAAAAAAAAAATTTAAAAATGCGCAAAAACAAAAAAAAAAATCAAAGTTTAAGATTTTTTTATTTTACTCCTGTAGACAGATATATAATTTATATACAAATATATTTAAATACACATATATATTTATATGTGTAAACGGGTTTTAGATATACACATATCTATAGGGGGTGTTTTGGCATTAATTCTAAAAAAAAAAAAAGTTTTGATTTTTTTATTCATTTTTTTTTTTTTAACTTTTACATTTTACCTCGATTATTATCATAGTATTAGTTTGTAACACCAAAAACAAAAACAACAGTTACATTTAAAAAAAAAAATGAAAAAATAAGCTTGTGTATTTGTTTTGTTTTTTTTTCTTTTAATTTGTTAGTATTTTTTTTCCTTTTCTTAATTTCTTTGTTTTTAAAACTCTTTTAAAGATAAGGAGACGATAGGAATTAAATTTCATTTGAGTCCAACAAAAAAAAAACAGAAATCTCAAATAAAATACATCATCATATCATCTCTAACTAATCTACATCCCCAACCCTTCCATATTAAACATAAATAATAACAAAAATAATAACAACAACAACAAAAACAACCAAACAACAATAATAACACCAACTTCCTATATTTAAACTTTCTTCTGATAATCTTTTTTCTTCTCTTCTTCATTAAAGCAAATTACAACAAGAAAATTTACAAAAAAAAAGAAACAAACAAAAACCAAAATATAATAAAAAAAAAAAAAATTCAAGTGGACACATCACGACCAACTTTTATTCATTTAAAGTCACTAAAGCTCTGCCGTTTCATAAGGATACATACATCTACCCATACATATGTAAGGACACAGAATAAAACAACTGAAACTTAGATGGCGGGGGGGGGGGGGCTAAATCAGGCAATGTAAATGGAAATTTTAAGTTTGAAATCAAGTGAAAAGGACAGGTTCCCTATTACATGCTTACATATTTATTTACATTTATGCATATATAAATAAGTCTGTATATAAACCCATAAAGCATCCGAGAGTGCCCAGAGCTAAAATTAAAAACAAAAAAAAAATTAAAGATTTTTTTTTCTACATACACATTTAAGGAAAAAAAAAATGTACATAAACCCACACTTATATTGTATAGACATAAAATATTGTATATATGCTTATAAATTTGTGTGTTTGTGTATAGTGTGAAAAAAAATATGACTTTTTATTTATTTATTTTTTTCTTATTTTTTATAATTTTTTTTATTATTTTTTTTTTGTTTTTCTTTTTCTGTTTTTCCTTGCTTAATTTTCAATTCGTTTCAAAAAGAAAGTTATGTGACGCGGTACAAGAGGAGGAAGAATCATCATTACAATGAAACAAAAAAAAAAAAAACAACAACAACAACAACAAAACAATGAAATAGAAAAGCCAACGACACAAAATCAATAATTACCACAACCCTCATCAGAGAGTTAAACATAATAGAAAGAGAAAGAAAAAAAATTGTAAAAAAAAAGTAACAACAGCAAAGTAATATAAAAAAAAAAAAAAAAAAATCTGCTAAGGTCCTTTTTTTTCTTTTGTTTCTTCCTACTCGTTCTCTCCTTTTTGCTCTCTTTATGTAATATACGTTTAGTTATAACTATAATATGTATGAATATACGTCAAAAAAAAAATCCTTTTTTTTTCTGGTTGGGATGTGACTCCTTTTCCTTTCTTTTTCCTTCCAATTTTTTTTTTGGTTTTGGTTTTGTTTTGTTGTTTGAAATAAAGGCACTTGCCCAGTTTTGAATGTGTGTTTCTGTTTTATTTTTTTGTTTTTCTCATTCTTTTCACGGATGATAATTTCTTAAAAGTTTACTTTTTCTTTCTCTTATTGTTTTTTTTTTTGTTTAGGTCTTTATAGTAGTTAGAGATTTAAGTGAGAATTTTCATGGAATTTTTAATTTTCAATAATCAAAATTTATTTTGAATTTATTTGGTTTTATCGAATCAATTGAAAATTGTATCATTCAGAATAGTTGTTGGTTTAAAATCTTTTTTTTTTGTTTGTTTAGTTAAATTGAGATTGTTAGTCTACATCAAAACTTTAATTTAAGCGAATCTATTTCACAATATAATGAATTGGACATAGTCACGGAAAATTAAAATCAAAACACTGTAGTGGCTCAGACACCTAAAGCAGATGAATAAAAATGTTCGAGCCAAGAGAATCTTCGAATTCAGAATCGAAGATACAAAATGGAAGGGCAGACGAAATTTTCGTTATAGAGATGAAATATCGCAGATATGATACAATCTCGTATTTTCAACTACAAAAAACTCGCCCGTGACCGACAACAGTAAGTATTTCATAATAACAGAAATTTAAATATTATTTATATAAGTAAGACATAAAACAAAGAAACCAAAATAGGAATAAGAAAACAGTTATGTTAGCCTTATTATATACTTAATTATAATGATCTTGAGATCAACTAAAGATCCAGCAAAGTTCAACTCATATAGACCCATCAGCCTATTGCCTGTGCTGTCACAAATTTTTGGAAAAATTACAGTACATAAAATGATGCCGCAAATTTAAAACGATGGAGCACTTCCCCTCCACTGCACTAATTTGGTTTTCAATCTGAACATGGCACGATCGAACAGGTATATACCCAAAATAGTTACCCAATAGGACTTGAAGAACGGCAGCTCAGTTTGTTCAGCCGTGTTTTTGAATGTAAGCCAAGCATTTGAAAAAGTGTGGCACGGCAGATTAATCTATCAAATACAACAAAAGCTACCAGTTGAGTGTCATATACTACTAAATATACGCTTTAGAGTTAGATTTAAATCCTATTTACCAGAAGAGTGCGCTAGGACCAGTATAGTGTGCTAGAACCACCTTTATACCTAGTATATATACATTTGATCTACCGGAAAACATGAACACATTTACACCCATTTTCGCAGACAACATTGCAATTTTAAGCTAAAATCCAATTTCACATACAGCCTCTATAAATTTACAAGGACATTTGCTGTAGATACAGGAATGGCTTTATAATTGGAAAATGAAGGTTAATAAGAATAAAACGTTCTTGTTAAAGAACGGGTTATGCCCTTCAGTTGGTATAAATGGGATATATATTCCGCAAGTTAAAGAAATGAAATACATATACACCTAGATAAAAGGTGTTTCACTTCGAAGAAGCACATCACAGCAAAAAAAGAACAACTAAAATACAAGCCGAAAAGTTTTTATTGACTTTTAGTGAAAAATTCTGCTGCCATACAAAGCCATTCTAAAAACTGAAACCAATCTGATTGTATGGGTTTCAGTTATTGAAAATTGATTCATATAATAGTAACATCGAAACAATTCAAAGCATGTATTCAAAAATTTTACGTTTCATAACGCAGGACCCTTGATAACTTGGAAATATTAATATTCATAATATTCATAATTTGAATATACCGTTGGTTACAGAAGAACTTGAAAAATGTGAAAATAAATATGCAACCAGACCAGAATGGAGAGAGTTTTACAAAACGAACGAACGAAAAAACGTTTTGTAAAACGATAGTTTTACAAAACATTCCTATAATCAACAGTTTAAAAAATAGTTCGCTAGCAGCTAAATCAATAGACTAGACCTTCCAACTTTGTAAGATTTGAAAAAACATTAAGGGTCACAATTGTTATAAATTCAGAGATTCTATTTCGAGATTAATATAGTAAATTTTGCCATTAATTTCGAAATAGACAAAGTTTTTGTTTTTTTTTTTTAATTGTTTGTACTTTTTAAGATCGAATACGTCACATTATCGATGCTCTTGCATTTATCATTAATTTCCAATATAAAAAATAAAATACTTCACAATATGCTCATATATATCAATATTATAAGCTCATTATAAATCAAAGAACTATTTCCTCCACTAAAACAATTCCAATGCCAAAAAAGAGGAGACGCGCAGATGCCTTCTATCCCTACATAGTAGAAATCCTTAAAGACACCATATTACGAAAATTACGGAATTAAGGAAATTTGTTCATAATCCGGACATGGAATTATATCCCTTCTGGTAAGTGTATACATTCAAACAACATCGTAATGTATAACTTACACATTCTTTCAATAACTATTTTCTATCTTCCTATCCTGACCTATCCCAAGCGATATAACCAAGCCATACGTATGTACTAAAGAGTTCAACCTAACGCTTGGTTGTTTAACCTTATCACTTGTATACCTACTTACCTAATTAGATGTCGAATGTCATGAGTCTGAAATCAACAAAATAAATCTACTCTGTTGGTCTATAACTCACACAATTATTTTTTTGGTCCAAGTACCGAAGCAGTATTATAATAAATTTTTATTCCTTTTTGTAGTGGGAATTTAGCTACTACCCCACTGAAGTTCGATTTATGAAGCATTTTTATTAGGAGCAGTACCATAATCGCATTCTACTATATTACTCTACCTGCGATCAATTTAGCAGTTCAATTTAAAAAACATTTTTGCCAAACTATATACATATCTACATAATAACTTATGGTCACTCTGGTATGGTATACAAAATCAATTTTCCAATAAAAACAAATCTTTTTATTAATCCCAACAATATATTTATAATCTGCTCATTATTATTCCAAAATTAATACCCAATCTCTTTGACTATGACTCTATGTCGTAAAACATTTTTTCAATTTCTTTCATTTTTTTTCTCCTCTATTGGCTTTTCTGTTGTTACCAGAAAAGAAAAAAAAAATCATTTTTTTTCTCTCAATTGAGTGAAGAGAAATTAGGTTGGTAAACTGACTGTAACAGGAGAAATGAGCATAATGTTCAGATGAGGTGAAGTAGGAAAAAAAAATAGAAATTATAAAAATAGCTTGAAAAAAAATAACAAACACACATACAATATATATATATACATATACATCAGATTTGTATCATAATAGACTCAAAGGGTGGTTTAAAAGCGGCGCCGTTTTTAGTTAGTGTCTGATTAACAAACTACTATACTCCCTTAAAATGACAATGATGATAATAATGATGATGATGATGATGACGATGATGATGAAATTTAAATTGAAATTGAAATATAAAAATTCCTACTAAATTTATTAAATATAAAAAAAAAAAAAAAAATATTTGTATAAAACAATATTACTTTTAAGTAGAATTATTTTATATTTTATGAAATTTGTTTTTAAATTTTAGAATGACCACTTAAAGTAGATTTTTGCAAAAAACAAACAAATATGTATAGACAAATGGACGCCATTATCTTATAGTTTTATTATGGGATACTTAATTAGTTTTCTGTTTTCCTTTTTTTAATTATTTTATGAAAATTTTAACTAGACTAACATTGAATTATTTTAAACGATATTATCTTTAACATCTTAATGACTCAACTCTATTTACGAGGCAATTCGTTTACATAATTTATATTTAATTAAAATATCTTAAATTTAATTACCGCACACATTTTTGTCGAAAACTTTTTGTGGTTTAATTTAGTACATACAAACATTTTGTTTTGATATATTTAAAAAAACAATAAATTAAAAAAACAAAGTCTTGTGATATTTTTCTTTTTTGTTGAAATTTAAAATTTCAATGAAAAACTGTTCGTTTTCAATTCATACCAATTTAATTTCAATTTTTAGAAATGTAAAATTTCTTTAATATTTTTCTTGAGTCGTTTTGAATTCCAGGTTCAATCACCACTGAAAACTAAAATATTAAAAACAAAAAAAATAAATTTAGAATTAAATTAATTTAATTCATTTATATTTATGTACTAAATTTTTTAAATATAATTTTTGTTAGCATGTCTTATTTTAATTTCTTAGAAATTTACACATAATTCTGTCTTTGGAGCTGTTTCATTATTAGTTTTTGTCATAACAATTTTGTTTTGTTACTTTATTAATACAAAATTTTGTGTATTTTTAAGGAAAATTTTAAATTAAACACAACTTATCCCAACTCAGATCTAAACAACTAAAATTACAATTTAATCTACATGCTACAAGAGGCTATATACATGAGCTTCTAAAACAACCATCAAGTCGTCTTGTTATGTTATAAAATAGCAGAACTTGACAACCATCACAAAAAGCCATACATGTACCTGTATGTGAATTATCCGACATTACGGATTTTGCTCTGAAATATTCATGTTTTCTTATTGTTCAAATCAATCCAAATGTTTCTTATAAAAGGTTTATTATAAAATATAAAATTGAAATCAATTTCCAATTACATATGTATATAATATAAATAATATAAAATTGTTTACTTTTAGAGTTATATAATTGCCAATGGCGATATAATTAAATATAATTAAAAAGTATTCATTCATCCGGACAAATTACATTTGACAATAATTATGTAATTATTAGTCGTTAGTGAAGATAGACTTTACGAATCGCAAACTTTAAATGATTGTAAGGAATCTATAATAGATAGATCCATTGATCTACCGGTTCTGACGAAACTTATCAAGCAACTACTATTAAAAAACTATAGCTTTAAAGTATTTGAATTCATTATAATTGCTAAATAGTATAAGCTTTTTATCTTAAAATGTTTCGCAATGAATTCAAAATAATAATAAGATTTAAATTTATATAAGAAAGTTTTAATTGATTAATGTAATTTTGTTTAGCTTTAGAATTCAATTTTAAGTTTTTACTATTTAGTAATGAAATAAATAAAATGTTATCAAAAAAGGCAAATTTATATATTAAAGAAATAATCTTTTATTGTGTTTGGCAATGTAAAAGCATCTATTTGGTCTAGGAATCGCTCCAAATTGATTTATTGAACTTAAATCACTTTCATTTCTCCAACTTCCAGATGAAAAATATCCATTTTGCAAAGAAATAATTTAGTTTAATAATATTTTTTAAAATAATATCAATTTAAATAATAACGACAATTTATTTATTCTGTTTTTGTTTTATTAGTTTTGAAGTGTGTCAAAAAAACAGTAGCCAATAGTTCATCGTGATTGTGTCTCTAAGCTCGAAATTTGGTTACTCGTCACTCGTGAATCGTATTTTCAGCATTATACTGAACCATACTGAACAAACACAAATCTAACATAATATTGCTTTCCTTTCAAAAAAAAAAAATTTGACATTTTTTTACAATTTCTAAAATAATTATCTGTTGTTAACAGGTTCTCTAGATATTGCCAGGCTTTCATACATATCTAGTTTATTATTTTTGTTTACCTCTTTTATTAATTTTAAACTATTCTTATTTATATGATGTTCTTCTTCAACTGTATGTTGCGCTACAGCTGACCTAAAATTCGTGTAGTTTCTTTTCCTCGCCAATTGGCTAGAAATACTAGAATAAGGGTTATTGCGTAAGACTAGTTTAAATGCAATAAATAATAATTATACAAAAAAAAAAAAAACAAAAAAAAAAAAAACAAAAAAAAAAAAAAAAAATTTAATAAATAAAACACTGTAGATTAGGTAGCACTATTAAGGAATTACTATTGTTAACAAAATGAGCATATTATTGAGGGTTCAAATTATATAATTATATGTAAGGATTAGTGTAAATATTAATTAGTCGCAAAGCACTGATGAAGGAAGTAAGTTGCTTCCGAAATATCGATATTTGCAAAATAAATACAAATGATTAGTGAAAGGAAACTCGACTTTTATTCCATAAATCTAAACATATCACTAAAAACAAATCTGATTATCAAAAACAATAAATAATTATTTATTTTTTAATAATAAATTCCAATACATATACGGTAAATAAAAGACAGACTTTAGCTACCCTATTGAGTACACAGATATACTCAGACATACTCATATTTAAAAGATACAGATTTGTGTGTCTTCTTATATTAATTACTTTAAAATTTGAATTAGAGCACTAATATAGAATACTATATTCCATGTTTTTATCTATATTTAAAAAAGCATATTTACACCCACCAAATAATTAAAAAATTTCCCATTTAATTAGTTATGATACAAAGGTATTAATAAAAATACATATAAAATGTTCTTCTCTGTATTTTTCAACTTATATCTCATCTCAAAACACATTAACAGTATCATATTTAATTTATGAAAATATATACTTACTATACCTAATTATTATTTATGTACACTAATATTATATAAATACATTATCCTTTTTTATGTATAGTTTTTTACCCAATTCAATCAAAATAAGTTCACTGTAATTTTTTTTTTTTAATATTCTAATCAATTAATAATAACATTTTCAATTAAATTAATTATATAATTATCAAATTTAATTAAATCATTTAAAATAATTCAAAAATATTTTAATGACTCTTAAAGACCCCCAACAACAACAATCAAAACAAAAATAAAAACAATTAACAAAAGTTATTTTTAAATAACAAATGACTTCCTAACAACAATAATAATAATAATAATAAAAATAACAACAAACATATTATTTTAAACAGCTTAAAAAACGATTATTATAAAATTAAACTTTAACATAAAATAAAAAAAATTTTGTTAAATAATATTTACATACATCTACATATGTATGTATATTTATGTACAAAGAAATTGTGTATATAATAATAAAAAAAAATAATAACATTTCCATTTAACATAATAACCATTAATTTCCTCTTGTTTAACTTTAAACTCTAAACATCATATATTATATACATTTATGTACAATCATATGTGTTATTATCCAAGTTCATTCTTAAATTTTTTATTTTTAAATTTAGGTCATTAACATTTACACTAATACTTATTTTCTTCTTCTTTATTCCTCTCTAACAAAAGAAGAGAGTCAAAAAATATGAAAAAAAATAAAAAGAACAAAAAATAAAATAAAAACGAAGAAAAATGAAAAAGAAAAAAAAAAGCAAAAATTAAAATAAATAAATAGAAAAAGAAAAATTAAAATGTATAATAAAACAATAATATAATCATTTAAAAAACACTTCAAAATATCATATAATAAGAAAATGAAAATTATTTAAATTTTTTTTTTTTTATTTTAATATTTTTATTTTTTGTTTTGTTTTTCATACATATTCGCATACATAAATTGTTATCCATACATAGCTAGATTAAAATCTAAGGGTTAGAAAAAAAAAATATTATTATACGCAAAATAAAGTATGCGGCATATTAAGACGTAAATATTAAATGAAAACATATACTTTTCTTGTACAACCAAATATATTATATGCATACATACATCCACATGTATATTAAAAACAAATAATGCTATCTTTTTTCATCTAATTGCTTAAAATATACATATATGATAATATGTACGAGAAAATTTATGCACATACCTATATACAAACATCTAACTATATACGATAATAAAATAAGGATATATATATTTTTGTTTTTACATATTTAAATATTATAAGTAAAGAAGACATTACATCACCACATCCTTATTTTTGAACAAAAAAAAATAAAATAAATTTATAAATTAGATGTAACTACAGTCATATTCGAAAACAATTGATTAAAAAAAAATAATTTAAATATTACATAGTTCAATGGAAATACTCAAAAGATTATACAGTTTAGAATGAAAAATCAAATAATCACTAAGCTTTCAATACTCGGAACTGACAAATTAAAAATTCACTGCTGGGCACTATTTCATAAAAATTTATGTGAATAATATTTTTTTATTAGAATAAAATTTTTCATAAAATTCTCAAAATCCTGGAAAATTTGACATCAATTATAAAATTACTAATTGACAATTATTAATTACAATGATCAAATTGTAATATTTTTATAATTTAAATTGTAAAATTACAATAATTGTAAAATATTAACAGATTTTGCAAAATTTGAAATAAATAGATATATCGATATTTTTATAGAATTGTTATAATTGTTTGGTTTTTTTAAATAGATATAAAATGTAAAATTACTGTAGTAATGTAAAAATTTAAAATATAAATTGTTTATGAAAATTACAAATTTAATTTCATTAATTTCTACAATTTTGTAAATTACCATGTTTATTTTCGTTTCATAAAAATAATTTACATAAAAATAACAGTTGAAAAGTTTTGCATTTTTTGAATTTTTCATTGAAACAGGATTTGAAAATAATTGCGAAATTTTACTTGTATAATAATTTTACAGTTTTGTGAAAAACAAATTTGATATCGTTGTAATTTTGTCACATATTAATTTTTATGAAATAGGGTCCTGATCATGAAGTAAATAGCTTTTGTGGTGCTCTATGAATTTCTTTTTTCACCGCATTTTCCACCTATTTCTATTCATGTTAACAGTAAATAATTGTTAGAAAAATTGCAACAAGAAAGTGTTTTCAAATTCAAAAAAATATAAATTATCAAATCAGCAAATTTTTTTGCATTTGTATTTGAGAAAACTATGAAATTATTTTTTTAGGTAGATATAAGACTATAAATGTCCAATTTCTAAGTTTTTCAATAAATTCATTTTATATTCAAAATTGTTATTTATTATTTAATAAAAGCTATCCTTAATTTATTATTATATTAACAAGAGTGGGGTATAACAACATTACAGTAGTACACAACTCAACAGATAGTTAAATTGAATTGTGTACTAAACAATATATTCCAATGACAACATAATCAGATTTTGCTATTATGAATAGCAATTTATTGTAATTATTAATTGGTTGTCTGTCAAGACAGTTACTTCTTCTATTTACACTAAAAATTATTTTTAAAGTGTAAAATTTTGTATCAAAGTGAAACTTTTTCTCTTTATAATCACAGATTAATGAATTATTTAGTACAAATATATTCTTATTAGAGAAAGACAACTAGCGTCAGACGGTATAGTTTTGTTTTGACAGATGATTGGATTGTGTTGTCCAATAGAGATTCATAGAGTTAATAGAGGCTTTTCAATTATAATTGTAAATTACAATTGTATATATTAACAATTCTAGGTTGTCAAAATCAAATCATCAAATAATTGAACCGGATTGCCATAGGATTAATTACCTGCTAGTTTTGCAACTATTAAGAGAATATTGATACTGAAAAATTTAAAAAAATAATTGACCCTATTTTAAACATGCTCCAAACACCAGAGCCATAATAAAGGAATATTTGAACAAAGTGAAGGCTGACACGAGATATAGGACCATTTGCGATGACTCCTCACTTTCACGTTGAAAATGTGTAAGAGGAAGAAGTTATTTTTTGGTATCTACTGAACATTGAACTTGAAATTAATTAAACAATAAAAGTTGTTTTGGTTCAGGATTTTAAAAAATAAAGATAATGTACATTATCGTTGAAAAATTGAATGCTATTTGCCGAGAAGTTTGCAATTAATAACCGTTCTTACCATTCATGTAAAACATACTTATGTTTATTGAAAGCAGAATTATCATATAAAACCTATACAACACAAAAAAAGAAATTACAATATAAATTTTTGAAATATGTTTTATAACTTTTGAACTGCACAACTCTACATATATTCGAACAAAAATATATATATATATATACAAAAAGAACAAATAAAGTACCAAAATATTTTAAGGAGGATAACAATCAGCAAATAAGTAATATACGTACTCTCGTATGTACATTTATGTATTATGAAAAGTACTTGAAGGTAATAAACCCATTACAAAATTTCAAAATACACATATGTAATGTTTATTTTATTTTTTTTTTTTTTTGTTTTGAACTTCCATCTAAAATTGTACCAAACATTTTTTCCAGATCCATTTTTAAATATTCATTCTCTGACTCCACTAAAACCCTCTTGCCTCTCATCCCGTCCGCCCGTCAATATTTCATTCAATTGAAGAAAAATTCTTCATACTACCTCTAGTATCTACCATATTTAATGTATAAACATATTACATTAAATAATTTAACACAGAGAATCCTTTTTATGTTTTTATTTTTGTTTTGTTTTTTGTTGTTGTTTTATTTAAGGATATGTAAAGAAAATTTAAATATATGAAAAGAAGTATGATATAAGAAGTAAATATTAAAGATAAAAAAAATAAAAATTCTTAAATTTTTTTTTATTTTTTTTTTCTGTTAAGATGGCAATGTCAAATTTTTCAAATATTTATGCTTATTGTATGTTAGTATATATGTGTACATATAAATGTCGTTTGTTCAAATTGAATATAAAAGAATCTCAAATAAAAGTATTAAGAAACAAAACAAAAAAACAAAGAAAATAAAAGAAAAACGAATTTCATAAGTTGAATTCCAACACTTCGTCGATCATCCTCAACTCAACCTACTCTCATATTATTTTTCGGATATAAAAACTTTTCTAATAAAAAAAAAAACTAGAAGGAATGATGTGAATTTAAGAAAGTAAGTAAAGAACAGTGAGCTCCAAATTCATTTTGTATAGTATTAAAGAATTTCTGAAAATCGATTAATTGTAAGTAAAGTAGATAATAAGAGTTATTCGTGTCGATAGAGCATCACAATCACATCACAAAGAATTTGGTATTCTGAGGAGAGCATGATATGATATTTTATAGAGCTGGCTAGAACATTGTATGTCGAACCCTTTAAATTTATATTGAAACTGTCAAAAACTTTAATTTTGATATTTTATTATATTCTGTCATACAAGTCTTGTTGCATATCAGCAGGCTAATATTTATTTTATGATATATCTTCAGATGAGGAAAACACAATTAAAATTTAAAAAACAAAAAAAAAATTGTAGAAATGACTTTTTACAATATAAAAAAATATTTAACAATTAATATTAAATAAAAATATGTAAAAAATTAACATTAATTTAACTATATTTTTAAATGATTATATTAATTTTAATCTCATTCACTATCTTTCACAAATATTTGCTTATTTTTTTTTATTATTTATCTTTCACAAAAGTTTATCATATTTTATGACAGTTAAAATGTAAGTTTATCATATTTTATGAAAGCTTAAATATAAAATAGATTCTCACAATACCATCAAATTTGAAATGTTGTGAAAAATACTGATAAGTTGCGCTATTTCGCTTCGCAGAATACCAAAACCGCAACGAAACATATTTTTCGCTACGCATCACAAAACTCACTTCTTAGAATAAGAAAATATATAAATTGTCATTCCTAAATGACTTAAAAGACAAACCAGAATGATATTTTATAATAACATATAGCCTTCCGCCCTATGCCTATGAATGGAGTTACAGGACAATGGCAAACATAGTCATTTATATTGTAGCCAAGGAAAATATTTATTAGTAGGTAGTTTAATATATTTATTTACAAAAAAAAGCCAAATTATGGAAAACGGAAAAATTTGGGTTGAAGCATTGTAGTAAACTTGAAGTATTTGTTCCAGATTTATACTGTAATAAGAACTATATACTTCTGTGATTCGAGCATTATAGATCAATGAGAAATATACTCATAGGGATCAATCATGAAAGTCTATAAAAATGGAATAGAATAGACTTACAAAAGTTAACAAAAATAAGTCACATAAACTTGAAAGTCTACTGAAATCAATAGACTTAACTATAAAAATGTTAATGAATATTTATATTTTCAGTTTCATTCAAAGATTTTGTTTATTAATTTTTGATAAAAATAAACTTTTTTTAATTTCATTTTTTAAAATTTGCCAAAAAATTATTTTTTAACAAAATATTTACTTTTTTCTCATTTATTTCCACCTTCATTGTTCAATGTTGAAAGTCTACTGTAAAAGTACGGCAGACTTTAAAAGTCTACAATATTGATATAATGTTAAAAATATTGATGTGTGTCAACTAAGGGTGGGGCTCAAGAATATGGTGGAACAGCAAAATATCCAGAGTAACTAAACTTAGAATATTCCGGTGTTGTATAAAATAACTCCTGACATACGGCAATGAAACTTGGTTAACATCAAAAATTATCAACGAGAAGTTACAAGTATTCATTAATAAATGTCTAAGGATAATATACCGAATATCCTGACCAAACATAATAACAACAATAACCTCTGGATACTAATCGGCGAAGAACCCATAGCGAATCAAATTAGAAGAAAATGGAGATGGATAGGCCACACTCTCAGAAAGCCATCAAAAACCATCGCGCGAATGAGCTTAGAACCCACAAGGCACAAGAAGACCCGGTCGCGCAAAGAACACCTAGCGAAGAACTATAAAACAAGAGCTTGTAAAAACAAACATAACGTGGGAACAAGTTAAATTAGCAGCTGGAAATCGAGTACGTTGGAAATGTCAAGTGGAAATCCTATGCTATAAAGAGTAAGGAAAAAAAAAACTAAAAAAAAGTTCAATCTTTTTATTCCATTTCTATACTTTCATGATTGACCCCATAGATTGATCTAAAATAATTATACTTAATATTCCAATTATCACGTTGTTTTTGTCTGACATGCATGCTTGGGGTATAAATTACCGCACGAAAAAATACAAAATTACTCTTGCTTCTGTAAAAATAAAAATCGTTATAACAACCGTTGTTTGTGTTGCAAACCATACCGTAGTTTTAATAGTACATATGATCTTTTTCTCCTTGTTACTGCTCAGTGGAGCATAGGTAGCCAATAAGCTTCTTAAACCGAACTGTATTAACTGCAATGGCTTTTACTTGTGACCAACTTTTCACTGATTCTGAAGTGGTGCTTTTCACCGAGTTTTCATGTTTATTTTGGACTTCCCCATTAGTGGTGTCTCTATGGATTATCAATCTAACGTCAATCAAGTGCAATTTTTTATTTTTAGTTTACGCCTACTTTAATCCGATTTAGCTATTTAAATTTTATTTAATTTTGATTTTTTTATTTAATTTAATAATTTATTTCTTATTCTCTAAAGTACATTTAGAAATTCAATTTAATTAATGTTAAACTAAAACAAAATAACATATTACTCAGATCCCGATTATTACCAAACTACTTTCAAGTTATAAAAATCAAATATTATAGGTTACTTAAGAGCTGGATAAAGAATAAAGAATAAAAAATAATTTTCTATCCATGTTACAGAATCAGGCCGAAATTTTCAACAAATTAATCTGTTTACAAATACTTTTAGTTTTTGAGTGGTTTCCTTTGAAAGTAACGAGATTTCGCTAGTATAAAAAAGAGTTGTCTTACGTGCACGTGAGTTTTTCCAAATTGGTATCTCAAAAGTAGATTAATTAGAAAATAAAAACTAGAACCTGTTTTAATAGTCAGAAGCTTAAGACAAGGGAGCAGTGACGTAAAAAAACTCAACATAATTTCTAAATAGGTTCAGATTATTTTTTTTTTGTTTTTTTAAGTTAAGCCAAATACTAGGTTTCAAACGATACCTTTATACACGAAGCTTGGATTAATTGAGGATTGTAGAAAGAAAAATATCCCTTTGATCAGTAGGGACATTTTGAATAAATTTATTAATATTGATCTTGAACTTTTGTAGATTGTACTTAGGTATATTTTTGCATTGGGGAAACACGTTTGCTACTACAGTGCTGTCGTCTGCAAAACTATGGATATGATTAAAAGAAACTATGGAAAGGATTGATTGGAGAAGATCGTTGATAAATATCAAAAAGAGAGTAGAAGAGAGAACTGATCTTTGAGGAGCACCAGCGTTAATATGATTTTTGTTGGATATGAATCCGTCAATTAAGACACGAATCCAACGATTTGAGAGGAAATTTCCAATTCACTACAATAAAGATCCCTACACATTGGAGATCACTGTATTTACGTTAAATCCTTATTATAAAAAAAAAATTTAAAACAATAATTTTTCTTATTATTTCGTTAACTCTCTCTCACTCTCTTTTTATTACTATCTCTTTCTCTCTTACTACCTCATTATTTCTTATGTTTTCTTTTTTCTTTTCTTTTTTGGAAGTAATGCCAAAACTGAGTTAGTTAGTTATTACGCGAACTAAATTTTGTTTGAAATATAAAAAGAAATTCATCATATGAAAAGTATATTCAATAATAATACCCTACTTACAAGGATATCAGTGGAGAAATCCCAGGGAAATATATTGGGTGTATATAAAGAAACCAATTCGTTGCGTCTTTCTATTCATTTTTTTTTTTTTGTTTTTATTTTTATTTCTGATGTTTTTTCTATAAAACAAATCAATAATAATTTTTTTTCTGTAACATTTTTAACAAAAATAAAATATAAATAAAAAAAAAGGAACATCCGTTCACAAATACAAAACGAGACTAAAGAGTATCATCATGTATACTTTCCATTTGATACATAGTTACATTTATACACAATATACCAAAATTTATTGAAAATATTAATAAAAAAAAAAAAAAAAAAAATAAAAAATATTAAAGAATCAGACCGACTATCCGCCACCCTTAATTTACTTTATTCCCCATGTCATGAATGCTGGTTGGTATTCGACTAAAATAAAAATTATATTTTCTAAAATAGCTATACATTGATAATATAAACACTTATAATATTAATCTATACAAATAGAGTAGCATTCTATATTATAATATGACGTATATTGCATAGATACAGTTGTGTAAAAAAAAAATTCAGAAAAAATTATATCGAAGTAAGTTTCTAATAGGGCGTGTATTCATAGAAAAAATATTTTTTTTTTTTTACAAATGCAGTTTAACTATATAACAGAATACAGGAAGTATATGATCAATTCTATGACATATAATTCTCCCTATAACAATCTATCGAATATATGCTCTGTAAATGCGAAGTCCTCATTCGTAGTAGAATTCTTCATCTGAACAATGGAAGACTATATCACTAAAGAATGTCCTGAGTTTAATCATAAGTTTGATAATTAAATCAGGAACCCTTAAGAACTGAAATGCATAAATGCATTAATACAAATAGTCCCAATAAGCCCGTTTCCGGCTACCGGGACAGCTAGAACACACTTCTTTCTGATTACAAATACGTAATTTCTATATACTATTTAGTAAAACAGCTCTTTACTAGTTATTGTAGCGAAAATTCTTGCTGTTCTTATGATAAGCTGTCGTACATAACTATAGTCAAGTGTATAAAAAAAAAGTAATTTAATTAGTAGGAAATGAAATATTTTTCATTTTGTATTACTAACATAATGTTTGTACACTCACAAGAACTATATAAACCTATAATAAATATAAGCCCATGTTACAAATAAATCAAAAATTTGAATCAGAGCAATTTTATAATCATCAGCCCAACTTATAATAACATTAAGGAGTATTCTATATTGATTGGGTAATTGATCTCAATAACGTAGAGTCTCGAAAATATTGATTCATAAATTCAGCCTTTTTGGTAAATCCAGCCTTTTTCAGTAAGATCAAGTAGTGTCTAATATAATCCTTTTTGAAGATATAACAATAAGCAGTCATGACAATTAGCTCTTAAGTAGGTTCACAAGATATTGATTTGCATACAAAACTATTACCAAAATATTATGCATAATAGGCAATTAAAATTGGCATTGAAAAATTGCATCTTATATTTTTTAGAAATGCCAATGGAAATAGTTCCACAAACGATTCAATAAAACAAAAAACAAAATATTATAGACCCTAACTAATAAATAATGAACATTTCAGTTGAATAATTTGGGTAAATTCAATATACACAACAAATTAATTGCAAAGCAGCATTGACGTATTCCTTAATAAGGCAAATAATACTCCATAGGGTCAGTTTGACCAAATTTCTCATTTACAAACAGCTAATTCGTTCTACAAATTCTTATACATTCTGTATTGGATCTACTTTGTCTCTCACACAACTGAACTAATTTGTTCAAAGGAAAATTCTTAGAACGAATTTAAAAACCCCAACTAAAAAACATTTTAACATTTCTTTCTTACAAGCACTCTAGAATGAAACCATTAATTTCATATAGTCTCAAACCGCATTAATTATTTGAATTACTGATAGGTTCGAACCGTATAATAAAGTCCTTTATATAGAAAATGTATTATATAATAACTTTAATGGTATAAATATTATTTATCATCTTGGACATTCACAAGCTAAAACTTGCAAGTTAAAAATAACAAGATTTGTCTACAGAATTTTTACATGTGTAACATTGCAACAAAAATTCATCACCGTAAAAGTAATAAAGACTTTTAATTAAGGTATACATTAGAAAATTCACTATATGTAAATTCACAAGCCACACAGGAAAAATTCACAATGTCTGGAAAACTGCGCTAATCAATTTTTAAAAAAATAAGCGATGGTACAGTGCAGTTATTATATAAACTGATACACTTTTAATTATATTTATTGGTCGCGTATTTTTTATATAATTTTTCTAAAACCATTTAAACCTAATGAATTGACTACTGAGCACATTATTTAACTCATCTAATGGCTCATTAATATTTTTCAGTTCATACAAAAATTCATAAATGCTATCGGTAGTTTTTTTTGTGTACAAATTATTTTATTACGAATTCGTAAATACCGTTATTTTTCATACGTTTACAAATAATTGATCAATACAAAATTTACCTCAATGAAAATTTAAAAAAACTTGGAGAAAGTTAATAAGTATAATAGGGCACGATGGACAGCAGCTAATAGAGTTCAATTAAATAAATAGTTTGTTCTTTATTTAATTTATTATGTTTTTTTACTAAATTTGAAATTGTATTTTTTTAATTTTATGAATATTTAAATAAATAAATAAAAATAAGAATTTAGTTCCTTCCTTAATTTTATTTTTAATTTATTCAACACCTCGTTTATCAGTTCATTCTTGATGATTGTAGTACATTACCTCTTTAATGAGTATGTGCCTTTAATCATTACATCATTCATCACTACATTCATTAATGAGTACAGTGCAGCGACTTATTAACATCACTCATTAATACATTCATTAATAAGCATAGTGCATCCACTCATGCAATGGCTCATTATATACAATCAAAATATATAGATGAGTTTCGTCCGCTAAAACAAAATGTTTACTTTCATCTACAGTCGACCATCAAATCAACTAAAATCAATGAGCTCATCAATGATATCTTGATGAGTGTGTTACCGGGAAGTACAGTTTAATATATATAAAAACATAATTATAAATTAGTTCTTCAGTTCATAGCCATAACCTAATAATTTTTAAAAACTGAAGATAAAAAAAATTAAACTTAAACTAACTGTTGATTGCTGCTCAAAAACATCTCAAAGAAATCATTTATTACTACACTATGAATTAATACAAGTCACAAGCAAAAATCAAGATATTCCCAATCTCAAAAGTTAATTAAACCCAATCAGTTATTCAGAATTAAAATATTAGTTATTATAAAATTTATATTAATAAAAAAAAAAATTACTACGCCAATTTTTTTGTACACAACTGTACGTAATTACATTCACACATACAAAACATCCATTCATATAATGATAAAATGTAAAGAGCCTCAATAAAGTGACAAATCTACTAAAGAATTTCTACCAATTCAACTTGAGAACGGAATGCCATTTAAAAAGAAAAAAAAATTCTTGCAAAACAAAAAAACAAAAACAAACAAACAAAAAATTTAAAAGAAAATTTTCCATAATACAAAAACAATTTATATATGGACACAAGGTGTTCGGAGGTGGTGGGTTGTTGTAACGTAACAAGGAAAAAAAAAATTTTCTTTTTATTTATATATTTTTTTTTTATTTTTATATTTCCTGTAATTATTTCTATACACAGAGATATTTTTATAAAATTCACTCTGCGGATATTCTAAAGATGTGATATAAATAACAAGATATGACTATACACACATACATTATGTATAAGGCATATAATACAACACACAGCAGTAACATCAAAAACAACAACAATAAAAAACGAATATTTTTTTTTTGCTTTCGTTATTTATTCTGACGTATTTCTCATCTTCTTACAGTGACTGTCGTCGTTCCTTGTAATTGTTATTATTGTTGTTTTATTTTGAAGGATATATCTTAAAGGCGCGCTTTTTTTTTTCTTCTGCCAAAATTTTCATAAAAAAAAGTTTTTCCTTATATTTTCTTTTTTTTTTGTTTTTTCGTTTTTTTGTTTCTGTTTGTTATTATTATTATTATTACGAATAGTTTGATTGTGGTATAGACTCGAACAAAAGCATTAATAGAAATAAAATACAAATAAAAAATTATAAAATCCATACATTTGTAAGGATATATTAATAAGGATATATGTATCTGAAAACATAATAAAGAAAAAAATTGTAAATTTACAAAGCAATTAGGTAGGAGGGTAACTTAAAATTTATGCCTTAAAATAAATTTAATTTTAAAAATTAAATTAAAAAAAAAAAATGTAATAAAAAAAAATATATTCAATGTTAATATGAAAATTTTTCAGCGAAAATAAATAAAAAGACAAAACAATGATTTTTCTTCTTTGCTACGTAGTTGGATTCTGTTTTCAAAATGGAGTAATGTACAGTTTAATTAAATAAATAATTTTATATTTTAATTTTTACATCCTCCGAAACACAAAAAATAACAAAATAAATTTGAAATATATGTAAACGAAATGTCCAAAAACTTAAATGAAAAATTTAATTCAAAATATAACGTGTAGTAGCACTCTTAAATGTTCATACTAATGTTTTGAATGTTCTAATATAGATATCAAGTCTATTAAACGATACACAAGAAGTCTATGTCTATGTCTAAATCTACACTAGAACTTAGTAATTTAAATTATAATTCAATCCTTGATTACGTTAGGTATTACTATTATATTAGATTATTTAATTATTACTTATTCTATTTATTAAATTAATAAATAAACATTAAATAGTAAAAATGTTAAAGAAGATATGAACAAATTTATAAAGAAATCAAATATTTTTTTTTTATTTATTTATATTCAGATTTTACAAATTTTTAAAATCAATGCTTTTGCATGTGGCGGGCACATGTTCACGGTTTTGCATTAAACCATTTGTATCTATATATATGAAGTGCTCGGGAGCAATAAAGCCCGTTTTCATACTATACTGGATATATTCCTTGTTACGATAGTATATTTTGTATATTAATCCATTTTCCGAAGTTTTTAGCGAATGATCAATGTGCGGTTTCGGATCAATTTTATTATAAAATTGTCAAACCTAATAATGTTAGCTTCTCTATATATATATATTTATTGGAATAGAAGTGTTTGAAATCTGTTTCATGTTTACGCGTTTTGTTGATGTAAGCTCTAATACATTTTCTCTCGAACCTTCTTATTTTTTCCATTAAGCTAGCACTTATATTAAACCATATAGGTGCTCCATATGCCAATATTGGTCTGATAAGTGATTGATAAGCAATTACTTTTACTCTAGGGTTAATATCTTTGTTATAAAAAAATTTTTTGGCCGTACAATACATACAAAAATCTACTGTAAGGTTGAACATCTTCTTTTTTGGATCGTTTCTATAGAATCGCTTGCAGAATAAAGTATGATATCATTTGCAAACGCTAGCGTTGAATTTAATCCTTTTAATTTATTTAATTTTTCTAGTAAGTCTATAGTATAAATTGTAAACAGTATGGGAGAATTAACTGTTCCTTGTTGTAAACCGTTTTCCATTTTATATTTTTTTGTGATCTATTGATTTATTATAATAAATTAGTTTTCCGAAATCATGTCATAAATTAAGTTCACAATATGGTTTAGAAATCTATACTGAATCAGTTTGAAAATTAAGCCGTTTAGTCATACTGTATTAAACGCTTTTTCTAGGTCGATTAGACATGCACCTATCCCAAATTTTTTATTTATATACCAGCATATGTCAGAAGTTAATTTGATTATTGCATTAACTGAGCTATGTTTATGCCGAAAGCCAAATTGGTTTTCTGTTTAGATTTTTATCTTTGACAAAATTATTTATTTTTTCATTTATTAATGTTTCGTAAAGTTTACTTATATTAGGTAAAGAAAAACAAATCAAATATAGATTGAAAATATACTCTAAATTAAAATAATACCTAGTTCACATTACAAAACATTAAAATTATGAACAAAACTGTTGAAAGTATTCTGTGCAAGTATTTGCAGTAGTAAATATACATTTTAACTAATTAACTTAACGTAAAGTGGAGTAACGGAAGTATAAATTATACATATTATATATACATATATTATATATAAATCTATTGTAACTAAAACGCAATCCCTATATTTTTGCACTAATTTTATTTTTTGAACTAATTATTTATTTTCTCAATTTAATCACAAATTTAATATCTATAGTTTCGAAAATTAACCGATAGAAATGATTGAGTGTACAAGAGTATGAAATATGTTATAAGTATACAGATTTTTCAAATGGCTTCAATTGTATACATTTTATCAAAAATAATTATATTAAAAATAAATTTAATTTTTGAGTTACATTGCTGACTATATGCTATTTCTGAAATTATTTAGTTAGAATTTTGCTGTCAAATGGGTAATCAGTAACTAATAGTATCATTACTAATTTATTCTATTAAATTTATGCCTTTATTCTTGCAGTTCTGGTGACACTTTATCATAAATGAAAAATTAGTAATTATTAGCCGATTTACAATTAATAGTGTCTAATAATGTCAACTAATAACATCAAATTGATATTACATTAAGCACAACCAAATTAAAAAAAAAAATCTGCAATTACGTAATATCTTAAGAGTTAGTATAATTTTTTAATTTTCTAATATTATTTGATAATAAACTGTAAATTGGTATAATTGTCGATTTTCATATTAATATCTCGAACAAAATTATGTTTTAAATCATATTTTGTTCATTTTCATAAGCATAAATACATAAACAAATAATGCTAAATAACAGTATTTTCTTAGAATGTAGTCTGTAAAACAAACTGTCCCAATTACATTTTTCAATTTAATTGTTTAAACCAAAACGAGTCAAAATGTATATATTAATCGTAGCTTAAAATTTATTAAATACATTATGTACATACAAAAACTGAGAAAACAATTAATATTATTTTTTATGAAATTAATATTCATTATTTTAAATATTTTGTTTTCACAACAAATAATATTAATTATTGGGAAAAAATTGTTGTATATTGTCTAAAGTTGAAAGAAAAATTATCAGAACTTTTCCTAAAAACCGAAAACAACTAAATCGCCATAATAACGCAAACATTAAAATTTTCTCAAATAATTAAAATTTAATTAAAAATCTAACAAAATAAAATTAAAATAATTAAATCTCATTTAAAAATCAATTATAAGTTCAATGTGTGAACTTAACCCCGGCTATCTAAACATAAACAGGTCATTTCAATTCGATTTCCTGTAACACTTTAAGATGCCAACCAACCTAACCTACCTACCTATCTACCTACCAACTTAATATCTGTTTTTTCATATTATTAATGTATTATTCTATTGAATGATAATTTAATAATGAATTGATTTCCAAAAATAATTTACAATAATAAATATTCGTTTTAATAGACCACAATTCATAGTCAAACATTCCAACAAGTAAAAGAAAAATTTCAGAAATCCAGATCACGACACATCAAATGATATGAACTTTTTTTAACATGACTGGCAACTTTAATTTTGTTTAAAAAAAAAAATAAAATAGAATAAACCAAAAAAAAAATAAAAATTTAATTTAAATTTTAAGAAAAAAAACAGTAAAATGGTAACGTGTACGTAAAGTTTTCGAGTACCATTTTTTTTTTTTTTTTAAGTTATTTTTAATTTTTTACGTCATTTTAGGAAAAATTTCATGCTCTTAATAAAACGGGACAAAAAAAAATTAAATTATTTTTTTTTTTTTTTTGCCTAAATGATCAAAAAAACTTCAGTCCAAGTGGAGAAAGGTCTTTAAATTTTAAAAGTAAAATAACAAAAATAATAAAAATAAAAATAAAATCGGAAATTCTTGTATGTCATTGTTGGTATCATTTTTAATAATACCACAAAATCATCTTATTTGGTCCAGATGGTAATGGAGGAAAATTTTCACCCAAGAAATATGAAACGAGAAAATTACAAAGTGAAAAGAAACAAAAACAAAAATAACAAATAAAAAATATGGAAACAGTACACTTAAGTGTATACTGAGGTTGTAATGAGGTTCTATTCAAAGTGTGTAAATTATTATGAAAAAAGAGATAATTTAGTTTAAAGGTATATTTACATATTTGATACATGAAGGTATAAGATGAAATTTGATTATTGTTTGAAATATTAATTCAAAAGAAGTATTATAATTAAATTTAATTAAATCTTAAAATGATAACGCTGCGGTTAAAACGCTGCTTAAAACAAAACGCTAACAAGTGCATTTATTGGATTTATTATAAAATATTTTTTTAAGATAATTTGTATTAATTTAGAATTTAAATTAGTGTAACAAGATGTTTTAATAAGAAAATAATTTAATAATTTGTTCAAAAAAACTAATTCATAAATTGTAAATTTTAAATGATAAAAAATTAAAAACTTTTATTTTTAAGTATAATTAGAATAATAATTTAATATCTACTATATAGATGAATAACCTTTAATATATCGTTATCGGTTTGTAAAAATTCCTAAGTTCTTAAAGGGCTTAATACCATGTATTATTTTATTTTAAAAAAGCTATAACTTTATTAAAAATGCTATAGAAGTGAACTAAAATAATTTTTAGCATTCAATAACTTCTAAACTAATAAAAATGGGACTAAGTGAGGTTTAATAAATAAGCTTTGGAATAATACAAAATTTGTACAGCTAATTCTGCACTATTTATTTAATTTAATACTTAGTGTAATGCATTTAAAAATGCTTTTCAATTCACGATTTATCAAAATCATAAGCGATAGTAATGTTACAAAACTCTTTATATCATCGAAGAGTTGCTGTAAATATAAGTAATTAAATTTATATAAGTATGTATATATATTTTCTAAATATGTGCTGGTATAAAAACTAAGAGTTGTCATATTACTATAAAAGTTTTAAAACACCGAATTTCTATAACTATGTACTTAATAGTATACACATACACACACTTTAAAAACTATTACTGTTTTATCAATTCGGTTCGAAGGCTCGGAATTTACTAGTATATACTAGCCTAATTTATTTCAGTTATAAATAGAGTACGCCGCTTGCCTATTTATCCAATATTTATTGTAAATTAAATTACCTTATTCGATATTTCTCTTCTAAAATTTTTTATTATAATATATTTTTTTTATCAATCGATTATTACACTAGCATCAGTAGACTAAATTATATCAAAGAATTTTTATATATTCTATAAACTTAGTGTTTTTATTTTATTATTATGTAAAGCTTTCAGCTAGAGCCTACAGCATATTCGATATAACATAATTTCCATTTTATATTACTTTATAACTTTTAATTCTGATTAATTGATTTCTGCGAATTCTATCGAATAATATCCCAAAATATTTATCTTAAATTAAAAGCATACAAAAATTTGAAATGATGTAAATGCTCCTTAAAATAAACTATTTAACATTTTACTTGTCTCAGATTACTTTTAAAACCAATTTATTATTATTATTATTATTTTTTTTTTTTTTTTCGAGTTTAAGATTTTTCTATGTATGTTGATGAATATGTCTACAGATAAATCTCCTTTACTCACAAAAAAAAAAACAAAAAAAAAACACGCAAATCCCTCCATGGATACTTAAATTTCATTTCATTCCATTGAAGTTGAACGAAGGATGAAAAGCTTAAGACATGGAAATTTTTTTTATGTTTTAAGAAAGCTTTTCCGGTTCAACTTGTATACATTGCTACATCCATAAAAAAAAAAACATTATATGCAGTAAAAAATAAAATAAAATAAAAAAAAAATTTATAGTCTCATAAGTATGACAGTCTTATATGAAATATTACCTACCCTCATTTAGAAAGGAAACACTTTTTACTAATTTCAACAATTCAACAATTTTTTTGTTGTTTTTTTTTTTTTTTTGTATTTTTTATGCTCTAATGTACATTTTAATTCTATTCATATTGCGTTTAAATTACCTTAGGTTAAAGTCCCATGTTAGATATGTTTCCACTTGCATTTTAATTAACAAATCATTGTATACATATGTGTAGTATATACATATTCATCCATATATAATATATATATATATATATATATATATAAATATACTCATATATAAACATTTATGTCTTATATACAACAAATAAAATAAATTTGACCCAAAATGATGAACAATTAGATATGTAAAAAATATTTTCGAAGTGAAATTTATACAGTACTCTCAAATACATATACAAATACAAACTTATATTTTTTCATTTAATATATATATATACATTTTTCTATACCTTATTTATTACTAGAATTATTTGAATTGTTGAAACAAAAAACAAAAACAAAAAAAAATAAAATTAGAAAGGTATTTTCATCATTAATTTATGATAATGTGTCATTTTATAGATAATTTACAGGGTATTTAGTTTAAGATACTCTCACCTAGAAAAATCATATACAATAGGTGTCAAATTAACAGTAATATGCTAAAATAAAAGAAAAAATTCACAATAAAACAGTAATATTTTTTGTTTTCCAAATTAAACTAATTATTATAAAAATAAAGAAAAAACCTGCGAATTTATGAATAAATATTTTGATTTTTTAATAAATTTCTCTTACACGTTATTTGGATTAATTAATTATGAAGTTCAAATGATTTTTATTAATAATATTCGATATTTTTAGTTTTAACTTTCCAAAAAAAAATTTTAAAAGTCTAGGGAAGTTTTGCCAAAATTTTTAAAATTTAATAACTTTTTAGACAAAATTTAAAATTAAATTTAAATGGAATAAAAATTTGACGTGTAAACAGAATCTGATACAAAATTTGATCTGATGAGAAAAATGCAAATTGGTCATATTTTCATTAAGTAATGGACTTGAACAAACACCCTAATTAAATTATATATAAATAATCATTCTAACTAAAATATAAGTAAGAATTAACCCTTTCAGACCCCCACCGTAAGCAATTGTACGATATGATGAAATGATTCTACACTACGCAAAAATTGATATTTCTACTGAAAACGCAAAATCAACGATCCCTAACTATTGGTTATTTTATTGATGTAAAAAACAAAACATTAATGGCACCTGACATTTTTCCTTGGGTCTGCAAGAATTAAGAAATCACTATATAATCATGAAAATATAATCATTAAAAAATTATCACTAAATTAAGTAATCATTTTTAAATAAAAAAAAAAAATTTAATTTATTAATCGTATTTTTTTTTTCTTAGTGATATTTTAAATTAAATAATTTAATTGTTGTTAGACTTCTGTTTACTAATAAAAAGTTAGTCACAAACACTGTTGAACGAGGTATGTTGTTTCCTAAATTTGCAATCTAATATTAAAATATATAATAGTGAACGGAAACCTGACATCAATTAAATTATTTAAATAAAAATTGTAAAAATTTTTGCATACTTAAAAAAATAAATAAAGAAAATGATTTCTTCTCTTTGGAACACCAACAGACTAGTCCAGAATTAATGCAGTACCTACTTGACTAAATTCAGAAAACAATTACAATAATTAGAGTGTTTGTCAATTTTAAGTAAAAACAGAGCACTGAATGTCAAAATTCAATTTAATTAAATGTGTTTAAATGTGAGCGTACAGAATAAGAACCCATTTTCCCAACAGATTTTCAGTCATTGAAAATTTCTGTTTTCTAATTTGCAGCCGGCTTTTTTCTGACAATATTAATTCGTATCAAAAAATTTTTAAAGTTTGTCCTATTTTATTTTCATTTCAAATCAAATTGAAAAAACAATTGAGACTATTTTTATTATTTTTTTATAGAACACTGCATTGAGATTTTCAAAAAAATATGCAGGCCAACTTACATTTCACAGGTCTTTTTCCCTTTCGTACCCATATGGTCTTCATATTATAATTATTTTGATATATATTTTGAATATTTTGTCCATTTTTATAATTTTTTTTTCATTGAAAATAATTATATTTTTATTTTGTTTATAATTTAATAGAATTTATAAATTAAAACAAAATAAATGAAACAGCACAAAAAAATTTACTACAATAATTGGAATGAGTAATGATTTACGATTTCTATTTCTATTTCTATAAACTATGATTATTATGAGTAGCTTATTATGCGTTCTCATAAATATCGCAGTTCCACTTTATTTGAGTTTCTTACTAAATTTGTACTATCAACTATTATGTTATCACAATGGACCCTACAACAATGGTCTAAGTATGTCGGCATACTGTCTGCAGCCACTACTACCTATACTATCAAAATGACCACGCCTTCATTATGAATAGAATATTTCTGAAGAAAATTCTAGAAATAATGAGAAAATTATTGCAAGGATATGTGCGTTATTTCAATGGCGAAAAAAACATACTAAAAATCATCAAATGTGGTAGTTCAATTTATATTTCTTTGTTTTAATATATAACCGAAATATTAAATGACCGTTCATAATGATTGGTGTAGCTTGAAGTAGAGAGCGAAACGTAAAGTAGAGAAAAAAATCAGATGATGGGACAAAAATTTCGAAAAATCTTGAATTTGTTAATATCATAAATGAAAAACTTTCCTATTTGGGGAACAAATAAAAAAAAACATTAGTCATGTTCTGACGGTAAAAAATTCGATAATTCATATTCAAAGGACTTGAACAGTATAGATATGAGTAATACCACCTCTCGCATTTCACGAGACAAAGAGTTAATTTTTAAATACATTAAAATATATATTTGTAGCATTTCATGTTATTTGGATCGAGTTCGTGAACCCCACTTGTGATTTAAATGCTATAAAATGTATTTTATTTATATTATATCCTTCTATTATTCCAAAAATGGACGGAATTGTTTTTCCAATGAATTAATTTAATGAACTGGTTTTAAAGAACTCAATGCTGATATTATTTTCAATTTAATGATAATGATATAAAAGCAATACATTGAATTTTTGTAATGGATTCAATTTTTTAAATGCATTGAATTTCATATTTTCAATGATAATGCTGAAATCAATGCAATATTTAAGACCTTTAATATTATAGAAAAACTGTGTATATTATTAAATACAATTTGGTTAACATTCAAATAAAATGGAAATATGTACTCGATACGTGGTTATTATGAATGTGAAGTTATAATCTAAAATAAACACAATTTTCCACATATTTTGTTAATATTCAAAATTCAAAAGAAAATATTAATATGCCAAAAATCTATACTGAAAGCAGCTAAGATGTTCATCTCATAATCTTGATGACAATAAATGCAAGAAAAACAATAAAAACATGTATTAAAATTTACTAAAAACTATTCAATTAAAATTTTTTTTATATATGCAGAACCATTTTGATTTCCGAATATAGAAAATTGAAATTATTTTGTCGAACGATATATGGTGTTAAAGTCGGTATTTTACTAGCCTTTTCCGACACTCCAAATGTTGAACACAAAAATTAATTCAATAAAGAAATCATAATCTTTATATTATTGTGTAAATTAAGCACAAAACTAATATAAGACTTAATTAATAATTTAGAGTATGGTAATCGTAATGGGTTCAAAGTTAGTGTAAGTTATAATGTGAATCACCTGATTTAAGTTAGAAAATAAGACAGCTAATACAAATAAATATATATATATATAAAACTGATATAAGGTGAAGTGGTTGTGTCATCTTACTACTAATCAGAAGGTCTCGGGTTCGAATTCCGTTCAGGGCATGAATAACGTAAACAGTTTTTTTTGCAATTATTCTTTGAAATTAATTTATCACTAAAAATAGAATGGCCGTTATGTAGTCGAAGTTACACTCTACAATAGACATAATTCCCCACATTTAAATTAATAGATTAATTTAAAAAAAATCTAAAACAAAAACTATTGTTTGGAGTTGTGTATGCCAAATCTCTGTGTAAAAGCTGTTGGAATTGTAAAAAAACAACTTACCAATACACTAACAATATACATGCTTTTGTTACGTGTTTGCTAATTTTGTACCTTTGTTACTAATAAAACTTTGGCTTACATATATCTTAAATATCAATGGTCAACTATTATATACCTATACAGATATAAATCATGAATTAGAATTAATTATACATTTAATTTCTATATTTGGTATTACATGCAAAAATTTTATAAAAGTTTTAGCATTAGAAGTACTTCAATAATGTATAAAGCGTAATATTTGATTTAGGGTATGTGTAAGTGTATAGATAGTGTAACTTAATTGTGTAGGGTGTAAAATAATGCAATTTTTTGTAATACTAATAATCTGATGTATCGATATTTCATGTACCACTGTGAATTCGTGAGACTTTGCTGAAACACTTAGCTATCTGCATTACATACAACATACATTTACAACATATTTTTATAATATTATTAAAGGACATAGAAAGAAGGATTTATACATAATATTTTGATTGCCAAGTCTAAAAAAATTTAAAATTAATTTTTCAAGTCCTTAAGTTTATTTTGGATATTATGGGTTATGAAAAATTGTTTTTGAATTACTCCACTTCAATTTTTAATTCAAAAATTAAATTTTTGAAATTTTAAATTTTTCTAGTATAATTTAGAAAATCTCGTTATTAAGCTGTCAAATTATATATACGTATATCTGTTATATTACTTTTGATTTTTTACCAACTCAATTTCACCAATTCAAATTTAGATTTTCTATATTTTCAATTTTCATAATTGAATTTAGAAATTAAATTGAAAAATATTAATCTCCTTAAAGCGATTCTAACTTAAAATTATTTTGTTTTTAAATCTTCAAATTAAAGATTCTACATATTTTAGAAAAATAATTTTAAAGTTATTTTGTTCTATTTATTAATCATCCAAAAATTATTTAAAAATTTCAACACTAATACTGATAAATAAAAAATTGTTTTAAATAATTTTTTTGTTTCATTAATTTTTAAAATTGGGTGTGTATCGAATTTTCATTACCCCCTGATATTAATTAAAATGTAGTATAATGAATTACACATTATATTAACTTTAATTTTATTTAAACGGCCATTTTTATTTGACTTTTTTTGTTTCTTTTTTTTTTTGCTAATTTTGTAAATTATTACTGTTTAATATCAATGAGAATAATAATATAAAAAATAAATTTTTATAGTAACTATGTATAATATAATTTAAAAATGGTTGACAACACTATAATACAATTTATCCATAAATAATTAATTTTTTTTTTGTACTAGGTGTATGTATGTATGCATGTATATTAATAAAATGACTGACATGCTGTTTAGAATAATGAAATAATAATTATGTGATTCGTTTAGATCAAACTGAATAATATAACAGTTCATTAACCGTTTGCGAATATTTTAACAAAATAAAAAAAAATGTTTAATAAAATTAAGAATGAAATGTAATTTTAATACACAAGCATAACCAATGTTTTAGAATATATTAGCCAGGTAATGTTCGCGTTTTAATTTAAAAAAAAAATTAAATGAAAAAAGAAGTGTTAAGTTACTAAAGATGAATTTCCATTTATATATATATATATATATATACATATATATGTACGATACCATACAACATTGTATTCAATATGTCTAAATGAAATGTTCATTTTTTTTTGTTTGGAATTTCTTTACATTTAAATTCTAAGTTGAAATCAATTTTGTTTTTATCATACACACGCAATAGCATACAGTAGGGTGGCCATACTTTTAAAATCATAAAGTGGAACAGAACAATGAAATATTTATTTACTTAGATCTTGGTGTTCTACGAACCTTGAAAATTCTGAGCTTGACACAATATCATAATTAATTTTGCTACCAATATACTAGGGTTATTTCACCTGATTCCTATCAGAAAGTTTCGAGATCGAATTTAACTTAGGGTATAGATATTCTATTATGCTTCAGTCAATAAAATAATACGAAATTAATTTTATTACAATTTATATGTGGAATTATGCTATTGAAGGCCTTACTTCGCTTATTTTAAGTAGTTCTTCATTTTTTAACTTAACCTATATTTTACAATTTAATTAGTTAATATACAAAAAATTAAAAGAAATACATAATCGTAATATATTACCAAATTTGCTTAATGTAATAATTATTAATACCGTATCTAAGTTTAGAAAAGCTGATTCTATTTAGGTACAAAAAAAAAACGAAATTAGAAAAGCCTGTTTCAATTGAAAAAATTAAACAAAAAACACGTGACGAATTTTAGGCGTACAATTACATGAAATTATATGTAAATCGCGACGAACGACGATGACGAGTAACCAAAATTCTGTATTTCTATTCTACTCGTCGACGAATGCGAATGACATTAAGTAATATACCAACGTAAGTTGATTTTACTTAATGTCATTCGTTTGTTGTTGTCAGTTTAAAGTATAAATAATAACAATAACAGAAATATCATTTTTGTTATATATATAATTAAATTTATTTTACAATAATACAGAAATGAAGTAGGTTTTAGTTTTTTATTTTACAAATTTATATTTAAATATTTATATTTGTATAAATATATAAAATTTTTAAATAATAAAACATATTTTTTTTTTAATTATTTTTGTATTATTTATAAATAATACCCATATGTCAAAAAAGCAGTAACGAATAACTCGTCGGGGTTGTGTCAATAAAGGCGAAATTAGATTATTCGCCACTAGTCACGCGTCGTGATTGTGTTTTCAGCGTGAATTGAATTATTTCCAATTAGAAATCATCAGAATCAGAAAAATATTTTGGTTTAACTAAAATTTCATTAATATTTAACATGGTATCATAAAAATATGTATTTTGAAAATATTAGTTATTTTATTTATTAAACTAGTGACCCAATCCAATAGATGAAAATGTATATTAATTGCGCTACTCAATTGTGGCTGTAAAATTTTATCAAATGTAATTTACGAAAGAATAAAAATATTGACTGAAAACTTGATATGCTAGTTTCATGCTGCATTTACCACTAATAGATCAACAGTAGATTAAATATTCTTGGTTGAACAAAATATGAAAAAAAAAAAACGTTATGAATATAGTAATAACCTCTACTTACTCTTTATTGATTATAATCAAGCTTTGGATAGCGTTAGTAGAAGAGTTAAATTCAATTACTTTGACAAGACACGGTATACCGAAAAAGCTTGTTAATCTGGCTATATCGACGATGAATAACTCGAAAGTTACAATTGTTATTCTGGATGAAACGTGAAAGTATTTGATGTAAAAAAATAGGAATATAAGACCAATAGCTGCATATGATCATAAAAAATGGATCTTAACAATAGCATATGAGAATAGCTTACTTATCTTTGAAAATAAAATACTTAGTATAGGATATTTTATGCCCTAGAAGGCTCGGAAATGGTGAATTTTAGCATAGAAATACCTTGAACGAAAAAAAAATAGAGAAAGAGAAAAAAGATTAAATTTTTTTTATTGATTAATTCTTTCAATTAAGTTTCATTGAAACAAAGCTAACTCGATGACGAAATACAGATAGAATTTATCAGAATCTAAATGTTGATTATAATTTTTATATAAAAAGTGTTCTAAAATTGTCAAATACTATCAATATCATTAAGCTAATAAATGTAAACAGCTAATAAAATACGAACTAAACCGCTGTTGCTCATATGCCTCTATATAATGTTCGCATTTCACATTCTTAATTGAAAACTGTCAAAATAACACGCTCACTACAGAAGTAGAAAGCGGATAGATAAAGAGGGAAAGAGAATCTTTGCTCATCCCACATCAAATTAACAAAAAAAAAAAAATATTCTGCGAAATTAAAAACAATAAATGGTCAACTTAATATGTTATGAGACAGGCAACTTATTGATTTATTTGTGGTAATGAATTCTTAAAAAAAAAGTCAACAAAATAACAACAAAGTGTAATAATGAAATTCTGCCCATTTGAATGTGTAATTAATTTTTAGCGATGATGGAATTTAATTTAGTTCAATTTGGGGTCTTCTAAATATCGAACATGATTAGAATTTTATTTATTGAAAATATTTTTATTTTTTTATTCTTTGTTAACTGAATTAATTTACAGCTTTAGAGAGATAAATTAAAATCAATTGCGCAAAATTATTATAATTCTTTTTTATAGAAAATAAATTTTGTGATAAATATTTTATGCTTGTTTTATTATATAACAAAAATATTTACACATACACATATATACATATATACAAATGTATTTTTATTTATTTTGCATAAAAGGTCAATGTGTGGTTAAAATTATGTAAAAAATGTACATAATTTTGAATTCAATTATATTAAAAAATTTTTTTTTATAATTTTTTTTTTCTTTTTAATATATATATACATATAATATAATATATATTTATTTTTTTGTGATTGTCAATTTGCATAATTGTTGAATAATTTTTTTTTTTTTTTTTGAATAAAAACAAAAATTATGATAATCAAAATAAATTTTTTTATTCTAAGTTATTCTCTTATAGAAAATTTCATAATAATTTAATAAAAAAATATATTCGCTTCAATTAATTTTCTAATAATTATGTATTTAAATTTAAAATTCTATAAATTGGAAATTCATTCAAAAATTATTAATTATTTATTAGAATTAATTATTAATTTTATTTTTTTTCTTCATTTTTTGTATATAGAGTTTTGTTAAAATCCTCGAAGAATATTAATTATTTTATTTTAAATTTATTTTATAAAAAATGTCAATCTATAAGATATTTTACATGTCCCTTCTCAGATAAAAAGTACTAAATTTATATTATAATTTTTGATATGAAAAAATAGTGCTCGTCACGCAATATGAAATTCATATATTTCGTAAAAGTACAAAAGTAATTTTTTCGTGGAGTGAAATTATTAATTTCGTATTTGATGAACAGCTGACGTCTGACTTCTTTGTTATTTCAATTTTATTTAAAAGTTAGTCAAAGAATTTTAACATTATATTTCAAAAAATTTGAATTTTTTAAAATTGTTAACAAAACAGTTTAGTATTAGAATAAAACCATTTAAGGGTCTTAATTCGACGTGAAGAGTTCCGATTAGAGAGAATGCGATAGATAATTGTACTCCGCTTGAGAAAATACAAATATTGCCGAATGAAGTTGATACTTCATTAATATCAAGAATTGAAGATGAACCAAGTAAAAATAATTTGTATCTTTTTAAAAATAATTCCGATTAAAAAGAGGAAAAAATTATTTAGAAAGAATATTTACGTCTATTTTGTTTTTTTGACATAAATAAAAGCAAAGAAAGACAGGAATTTATATTTTTGAATAGAAATAGTTGTTGATAATTAGTTGAACATACTTATTTCGACTAATGGGATGCATAAAAAAAATTTTTTTATTTTAAATCTTTTTAAAAAAATTCCAAATTCAACACACAAAAATTAAAAAATTATGAAAAAAAAAATTATTTTAATTGGAGTTTTATTATTTTTCATTTATTTACACATTCATTTGAACCTACACATTTTTATTTATTTTCTTAAACTGATTACACATTCCTACACATTGATTTTTATTCTGTTTTTTATAAAAAAATTTCATTAATAAATAAAAATAATTACTTTAAAACTAATTTAATAATATTTGACGAATATTAATTGTTGATATTTTTTATTTATTTATTTATTTATTTATTTTAACAGTTGATCTTACAGATAAATCTGTAGGCCAACTTTATAAGTCCTTTTCCCTTTCGAAATATGGGACTCTTAAATAAATTATATTAATTATTTGGTATATATTTTAGTATATTATATATTTATATTATTTTTTTATTAGTTATATTATATCTTTATTAATTATTAAATTATATTTGAACCGATGTGGTTGTATTTGATATTTTGTATTTGTTATTCTTTTTGTACAATTAACATTAACTGTCAACAATACGAAAACACGAGGATACGAAATGAAAGTTAAATAGCCCTAAGCAGGCCTCTTATTTCACATTTCATATTATGTATAGCATTCGTTTGATTATATAGCTTCTTCGGAAAATACAGGAAACTAGTCAAAATAGAAGCATTTTATTTGTTGCTATCATAAATGTAATAACAAATCAGTGACAAAAATGAAATTAACCTAAATAATTCGATTTGTAATTTTACGAAATTGCGTTAAAGTGCGTTAAAAAATTAGTTTTCTGCTAAATTCAAAGTGCAAAATTTTCAAAATTTGTTGTTAAATTAATATTTTCGCTTCAAAACATTGTCAATTATTAGGACCGTAGTCCATGGAGCGTAACCCATCATAAATGACATAAATTTTAGCTTTGTTTTTATTTTATTTTATTTTTTATGATAAAATTAGGTTTAAGAGGTTAAGTGAATGTTATTATGCTTGACACAAGCATATTACAAAAAATATTGAACTTAAATTTAATCGTAATAATTTGGAGAGTTCCAAACACAGAAATTTTGAAAAATATTTCAAAAATTGGACATTTACTAATATAACAAATTTAAATAAAAAAGCTTGTAACTATCATATTTTAGTTTATCATAAACAATACAAATTTATCAATACAAATATATATATATGTATATGTAGGAATATGTAAAAGGTACGATTCAAAAATTTTGATCGCTAACAAAGATTTTTAATTAACATAAACGTTCAAAATATTAGCAGAGAACTCAAAGTAAATATTAATTTTTGTAGTGCAAAGGTAATTAAACTTGATTATGACCTCAGTTGAGCACGAATTTTTTCTTCCTCTAACGTGAAAATAAAATGACGTCACAATATTTTTAATATTTGCTCTTGCGTATCGTATAACACAAAATTTTATGATTTTTCAATACGTAGAGCTTAATAAATATTAAAATGTTAAAAAGAAAGTTTAAAATTTTCAAAATGTGAATTTGATTTTAGTATACTTAAAAATTTTCAAACATAGTTATGTGTACGTAATTTTTCATATTCGTTAAAAAATATTTAAATTAAAGGATCTCGTTAATATAATAGGGCTTTTAATAAACACACTGCATTGACATATGAATTTTTTACTCTTGCAGTTTTGCGTTATAAATGTAAAAAATACAACTGATTGTGATGCGATTTCTACTATAATTTTGCAGTTTCCCTGCCAAGTTAAAAATGTTTATGAACAAACTTTCATTGTTGCAACATTTTGTTTATGAACAAAATACTTGTTCATAAGCAATATTGCCAATATTGCTTGTTTATGAAGACCTTCAATAGCATTTTTAATATTATAAAATTAAATCTTTACTATATTTATTCTTATTAACATCCACTTTAATTTTACAATCTTTTTCAATATATGAAGTACTTCTAAAGTACTACGCACGTGCCAAGCATTAGATACGAGAATTGTGAATTTGAACAAAAAGAAAATTTATTAATTTGAAGATTTCTTTTGTCATTGCCCTAATGCATTACAACAAAAATCTTCAAATATCTCCTCTTTAGGAAATTGTTTAATTCTTTAATATGATTTTGATTATTTCATTTGAAACCATCGAATATTATTTTTTTTTTTCTTATTATAAATTTGAAGCAATATAACAAATTTTTGATATACCAAGTCTTAAATTCTAGACCTTTATATAGTCATTCAATTTTTAGTGTTTATCTACCTAGTGTTGAATAACTTAACCACTATTATCAATTAATTTTTTATATCAAACTAAAATACTAACCAAACTAAATACTGAACATAGTCAAATACTGAACAAGCAATAAGGGTGCTTGGCCTATTATTTTTACAATTCAAAACAAAGATTTACAATATTTCAACATAATTTTGGATAAAAACCAAAAGTACTGGTTAAACGTACTCAAAGCACAAAATAGATCTGTATGTTAACTCGCAAATTTATATAAATTTGTGCAAATTTATCCAAATTCGTGTATGTTTATTTTTTTATTTGCATGCTCTTTACAAATTTTTGAAAATTTAGAGTTTAAAACGTGATGTCAGGACTCTATCTTAAATAAATTTTTGCAAAGGAAATTTGTATTTGCAAAAATTTGATGTCAAAATTTTGTTGTTGTTTTAAATGTCACGCAAATATTTCACATTTAAATATAGAGTAGTCTACCTAACTTGGAAACTTTTGTTTACATAGTTTTTATTGGCGAAAAGATCAAAATCAAGAAAAATTCAATAGATCTACAAAAAATTGCAGAAAATTACTAATTAATTCAATTTTTTAAAAAATCTCATAGCCTAAAAATCTGTTTTGCGTACCTATATCTACTTTTTCGCAGGAATTTAACATCACGTGATTTTTCCTCTCATTTGCAAATTATTACAAATAAAATCAAACATACAGACTTAATATTATATTTTGTTTCAAGCTGAAATTGTAACTCTTAAGTATGTATGTATTGTACTTTAACTTTCCTAACAAGATTTGAAAAAGCAGAGTGTGCTAGCTTAGTCACATTGTTAAGGTAATTTTATTAAAAAATATTACCATCATCATTACTGTCATGTAACCCAATCAATTTGACATAAGGCTGAAAAATAGTACTACAAAAATAGAGTTCAAAAATTAGTACAGAAAATGTTTTCGGGTAAATTAATTAACATAAGATAGCAAAACTTGAATTTTTGTATATATATAAGTATATAAAATTCCATTCTCCCATTTTGGATCCTAATTCCTACACAAATTTCAAATAATATTTCATTAATTTAGATTCTGGGCTGCTGTTTGTTTAGTATAATATTTATATTGAACCAAAATTATTAAAATACATATTTACATTATTGTAGATACCAAAACATATACAATAAAAAAAATTATTTAAAAGTGACAAACCTTTTTGGGTGTGCAAAGTTCAATTACTCACCATCATTAAAAAGTCTAAAAAAAATTCCGAATTTAAAACAAAAAAAACTGACTTTTAAAAACACTTCCAGGTGAGATATATATCTATAGATATATGTATATACATACTATATATACATATTATTCTCCATACTTACATTTCTTACTACAATGATGTACACCTAATATACATACAAAGTTATAAAAAAATTGTCATTATTTTCCAGTTAATTTATATTTACCCACACAAACAATCAAAGTATGTACATAAATATAAAAGAAATGAAATGACGATTACTCATTTCGTGAATACAAGAATTAAAAAAAAAAAAAAACACGAAAAGAAAAATATTCACATTTCAGTTCGTTGAACTATGAACGATGGTTAAGCCAAAAAAAAAAATATAAGCAAAAGGTAGCTAAATTTTACAATTTAGGAATTCAAATACAATTCACTCACTCACATACATTCATACATATGATAAGCTTTTTTTTTTTTTTGCTTTTTATCCGGGTTTAGGAAACTAAACTATAACTATAATTATAATAACTACTAACAATGAATTTAATGAATATACAAATAAAAAAATTTATTTTTTAAATTTACAAATACAAATTTACACGAAAATATAAAAACTTAACATTAAAATGTGCCATTTAAATTAGCAAAACAAAAAAAGAGATCGAGTTCATTGTAAGATCAACACACTACTACTAGTAAAAATATACGAATAACAACAACAATAATAACTAGATTCATTAAAATTTATGCTAAGCTAATTTTTTGTTGGTATTTTAAATTTTTTTTTAATTTTAATGATTATAAGCTTAAAATTCTTTTAATTCCTAATTTCTCATAAAAATGTTTTTTTTTATTAATAAAAAAAAAAACAGGAATAAAAATAAACAAGTTAATTACATAAATTGAATTTGAAAATAATTTATGTAGAGTTTACCGGTGTTGCTGGAAACAAAAGCGGCATAACTTCAAAAATTTAATTTTTTTTGAAAATTTAAAAAATATCAAAACTATTTTGGTTTTGATGTTTACTTAAGTTGTTAAAATCGACTTAATGTTAGTTTTAAGTTTTATATACAAAAACAGTCGTAAAATTAGTAAAAATATGGTAGTTATATAAAATTAACCCAAAAAATTATTTTAGATTTTATATATATCTAATTGATTTTATATATATCTAGTTGAATTGGAAAATTATTATTTTATATTACTAATTAATAACTTAATTTTGATCAAGTTTATCATTAAATTGAATTAAAATGTATTTCAAATAAAAATAAATAAATAAATTAAAAACTAAAGTAAATCAATATTTCGATAAATATTTTTTGATAAAATACTGACTTAATTGGATGTGTAATTTTAATTTCACGACACTAAAATTATCTTTTATAGTTACAAAATATTTATAATAATAAATGTAGATATTTATTTGCTATTTTTTTATACAAGTTTTAAGGAGATGATATTACTTTGAATGTAGATTAGTTAAAGGTGAAAATTTTGTAAATGGTTCATTCTTCGTCTTTTTTTTTTTTTTGCTTATGGTAATTAGAAATAATTATTTTAAATTTAATTTGTAATTACATATATTAAGCAAAACTAGAAATTTTTATTAACTAATAAAATTCTTAAATTAGGTTTAATTTATGATTCACATACTTTTAGAATTTGATATGGTAAAAATTCAAGTCAAATTTAAATCTAAACATAGATTTAATGATTAAAAAATTTCGAAATAAATTTTAAACAAGTTTTTAGTTAATTTGTATATTAAAAATTTAACTAAAATAAGTTTATGAAAAAATGTGAATGTATTAAATATTTATTACACTTTAATTCATGCATTTATATGTATATTTAAGTATTTCAATTCAAACAAATTTATTTCATAGTAATTAATTATAAATATTCATGTTTTAACTAAATTTCATAGCTTTAGTGATAGTTTTGCAAAATATAAATGCCAAAAATAATCAATCATTGCAAATTTTTTATTTCATTACAAAATTTAGAATTTTAAGCTAATTTTAACAAAGAACAAAACATTATCTTCATAATGTAGAGAAAATTATTTGATCAAAAAATTGATTTTCGAATTAAAATAAAAATACCTAATCAACTTCTCTACCCATAAAGTGGTAAGTTGCTCTTCATAAATAAAATAAATAAATAAATATCTTTGGTGTAGTGTAATTGGTAGAATGGTATCAAAATACAATCAACAGCAAACAAAAATATGTATGGTATAACAATACGTATATTTTGTAGAATATCAATGTAGGTTTTAGTGAAATATTTTTAAAAATAAAGATTGAAAAACTCTTAAAGTATATTTGACTAATATAATATATCTTAATCAATTTCAGTTATCACACCATAATTAGAAAACTGAGACATCAGTCGATTAAGATATTTAATAAAATTAATGAAACATAATTAGAGTTTTTAATCTTTACTTTGATAAAACAGTTACATGATATGAACCACACTAATGAGAATAGAAACAATAGAGTATTAGACTACTTTGTCAAAATATCAGGATTCAAAGAAAACCCTACATGTACTCACAAAAGGAAGAAGTATGTGAAAACAAAAAAAAATTAATAAAAATTATTTATATTTAACGCCTTTGCATTTACATATACTTACTCACTATTTAATAAATATTTTTATCATTAACATTAAATAAATTTGAAGAAACTCACCTGAAAAAAATTAAAAAAAATACAAAATTAATAATCAAATTTAATTGTTTTTTTAATTAATATTTTTTTTTTAAACAAATAAATAATATAATTCTTAATAATATTGTTTTTTTTTTCTATTGTGAGAAAATGTTTTATTGTATATTTTTTCTGTCTTGTTTCCCCCCAGTGGACAAAAAATTTTTAACAGGGAAAATTGAGTAAATAAAAAAATCATAACATCAAATCTTCAATAGAATTGCGATTTAAAATTACGCATTCAAATTAGAATAAGAAAAGGTAAATAAAACGAAAATTTGATTTTGCGAATTTTTACAAATAAGTTACAACCATTAGAATTAATGGTAATAGTTCCGAAAATTTCCTCTTATTCGATTTTCTTCAACATCAAAACAACAAAGATACTTTCAAATGTCCTTTTCGTTCTTAAAGGATAAGATGCACCACTAAAGATATATATTTTTGGAAAGCTAGCAATTCTAACTTTTCTTTAGATATGGTCATTAGGTCCTACGTCGATACATCATCTCCATCAAAAAGCCAAAAAATTATTAATATAGTTTACTAGAAAATTTATAATATTTTCTTCAAATCAATATTCAATATTGGGATACAAAAATGCATATTATGTTATAGTAAAGAATAGGGTGATTAAAAAGTGTTAGAAAACATGTTTAATTTGTTTACTTGCCATTCACAACATCTTTTAGTTGTGTTTTCTACCATACAATAAAACTCAATAGACAACACAACAAAATACTGCTATTTCGAATTACGATTTAGAGCAGTTATAAACATGTTGTCTATCATAGCAGTTTTGCCATTGACGGTGACAATTTGTTATAGTCAAAATATTTTTAGTATAAATATAAACGAACAAAGAATTTTTTTATCTCTTCAATTTTACCTACTTAAGTAGAATAGTTTAATTTTATTTAATTTATTAACAGATTATACTCTCAATTATTTTTTGACATTTATTATATCACAATGACAAAGAGACCGGGTCGAAAAACGAATTAAGCATTTTTTTGCTTCATGGAGAATCGAACATTAGGACCTTTCATTTGAAAGGCAGGCGCTCTATCAACTGCGCCCTCCAGCGTGTAAAATATTGGTTGTCTCATATTTTCAGAAAATGAATAGCTATATTTGAAGACAACAGAACTTAAAAATTATAGTTTTGCCAGATAATTAGGTTGTGTTGTGGATCACAATAGAGAATGAGAAAAATGTTGTCAAATACATACTACATTTTAGGTTGTGTTGGGTCGCAATATCACCCTTAATTTCGAATTTAATAAATATTCGAATTTATACAAAATTTTTAGATTTTTTTTTAGATTTTTTTCAATATAACTAGATTAGTCATAATATAGTACTTAAGTTAGTTATAAATAGTTTTAAGTTTAAATTAATTAAAATGTTTATGTAAAGCTTTTGTTAGAAATTTAAAATTAAATAAAATATTTTATACAAAATTACTATGTTACAATATATTCTAAACTCGCTCAAAAACAATTATGTAAAATATTATGGTCATAAATAAATAGATAAATATTCAATATGACTTTATATTTTTCGACTAATATTATTTTCCAAAAAATATTCAACACTTTTCAAAATGACCTAAATTGATTCTATAATACCTAATTGTCTATTTTCCAAGTTAAAATCAAATTTGAATTAAATTCAAAATTTCATTTAAAATAATAATTATTTTCGAAATATATCACACCTATAATGTACACGAAATACAGATATAAATTTGAAATTACATAGATTATCGCTATTTTGTTACCAAATTCCATTTAAAAAAAAAAACAAAAAGCAAATTATGCGATATTACCAAAATGCATATTAGTTTAAATATATATTATATATAAATATATTTATTGCCCAACTACGTTGTATTGTAAGTAAATATAAAAAGTATCTACATGTTTTCTTTATATCAAACAAATTTTAAATCTAGTTCTAATAACTCATCAAATATACAGTCACAGTAAAAATTTATGGTATTTCAGAAATAAAATTAAATAGATGGTCGAATCAACATTTTTACATCAAACAAAAATTTTTCAATTTTTCAATTAAATTAAAGTATCAATTTCCTTTCACTAATAAGTTAATTTTAATTTTTGGTCTTAATTACTTCCTTTCACCATTAATATATCACTAAAAACCAATATGATGATCAAAAATAATTTAAATTTTAATTTATATTTCAAATAAAGAAAATAAATTTCTTTAAATCATCTTTACGTGTACCTGAACTTATATTCCTTATTATATAATAATAGTTATCGAAATATATTGAATTAAATGAGCCCATTACCTAATTTTCATGTCACACTACTTAAAATTTTAATTTTCTTTTATTAATAAAATTTCAATCCCAATTTGCACCATTAGTACATGAGACAAGATCTGTTAACAAGGCAGTTTTATCATTTTGGCACAAAAATTTTATACATAAAAATTTAATAAGTCGATTCCTAACTATTTTTACGCAATTCGCTAAATATAAGCTATAACAAATATTAATATCTATTAATATCGTGATAACCAAGTGATTATATTCATATCAAATCGTTTCTGAAAACCCCACTTCTATATGCAATTGCACAGGGAAACCACTAGTATATTATATATTATGTTTTATAGCAAAATATAGCAGATATTGAGGATATTTTGGAAACACTTAAAATGGAAAATTAATGAGATTTTCGCAATATGTATAGATAAAATTTATAAACTATCTAGACTTTTAAATTTAAGTAAGTTAACTGTAAAATTTCTATAGTTATTAATTAGTATGATTTGTAGGTTCAAATTAATTGAAAATATTTCTGAAATTAAAAGAAGTAATTATCCAATATTTTTATTTCAATTTTACTGAATATACTTAACATACAGACATCGTCAACTAATTGCAGACTTCCTCAGTTTTTTGTACTCGATTATATATAGTTGACTCTTCTCTATAGAAAATATTTAACCCATTTCAATAAGTAAACAAATTTCACTCTAACACTAAAAAAAAAAGTTTTTCTATAAACTGTAAGGACTAAAATGAACTGAAATTTCTTTTTCGTTATGATAGTTGATGTAAATAAAAGTGAATGTAAAATTAATTCTATGCAATAAAATTTTGTTCTTAACTCCTAGGAATATATTTGAGAAAAGGGAATAAAATGTATTTTAAAGAAAGAAAAAACGATGTAACGATCTAACTTGCAATTTTTATTTATTTTTCTTTTTATTTTTCTTTGTATATTAGAGTTAATTTTAATTTTATTTTATACTTATTAATGGTAAAGTGATATTTTAAGCCTTTAATAAAATCACAAACAGTAAACTAAGATTAGACAGCTTTACGCTAAGATCGCAAAAAAATTATTTACAACTTATTACAGCTATATGAAACGTTAAAATTAATTTTTTATGTTATTTGAATTTAATAAATATATATATATATATATATATATATATATATATATGTATATATATAATATTCATTAATATATATTTTATATAATTCTAATTTAGTTTTGACTGATTTCATATAATAGATTTAAGTTATTAAATAAACACAATTTATCTAGGCTTGGACTATTAAGCAGTTTAACATTAAAACTGCTTTTCAATATTTAATTTCCTATTGCATTTGATTTTAAATAGAAACCATTATAAGAAAAATTAATTTTCATATAATTTTATTTTAAATCAATTCCAATTTTTAAGCAATATAAAAATAATAAAAAATCTTCTTGATAAACAAAATTCAATTATCGAAAAGGAGACAAATAAATTTCAAAAAGTTTTCTCATTAAAAAAAATTAAAAGACATATTATCTCATATAATTTTATTGCCATATTATTTATATTTATATTGGAATTGTTTTTAAACTTTAGAACTTTATTTGTGAAACAAAAACAAAACAAAAAAAATCATATATCCTTAATATTTATTACTAAAATCTATATTTTTTTATTTGAATACTAATAAAAAAAAAAAACAAAAAAAAAACATTATGTAAATACGACCTTCAAAAAGGCCTATTTTTTACTACAAATAAATTTAAATAAAAATTTTCAATTTAATTTTTATTTTCAAATATTGTAAAATTTACAATAAAAAAGAATTAAAATTTATTTATTTTTTTGTTTTATTTTTATCTTATTTCCTTTTACTATCAAACATTGATAACTTAATTTGACATCAAACTTCACAGTCAGAACTTTACAGTCACAACTTATATTGAAAAATGTATGTACACTCGAAAAATTAAAATATTTTCTATATGAATCTACTTAATTGTTATGGTGTAAATATTTTAACAGAATGTTAAATATTATTGAAGGAATTCATTGTCCAATTAACAGAACTGGAACTTATCAGTATAATTATTGTCGTTAAATACCTAATGGTTTCTATAACTAATCAACTCCTGATGATTTTGAGATTTAATTAGTTCTATAGCTTATGTGGAAAGATTAAAAAAACATTTTTTTTTTGTTATAATTTCAAGTCTATGGGAGTAACACCCTCACTGCTTTTAAACAGATATTGGAATACACAATTATATACAATAGCTTTTTTCTTGAATTTTTATGGTACATCTACTAATTATGTTAACTAGAATGTTAACTAGAGAACGTAACTAGAATGTTAGAATTAAAAAAAAAAAAAAAATATATGAAAGAGATATAAAAATAACATAATATAAGCTTGTGTTCAAAACTTTTTAAAAATTGTTCTTTTCCAGCTCAGTCAATCTTAAATTTTTGAATTCTTTAGTAAAATATTTCACAGTATCTACAAACAATTTAATAGAAAAAATATTCGAAAAAAATTATGAAATTTTTTTAATTATTTTAAAATGAATACTTCTATGTTTATTCTTTGCTTATCCGTTTTTAATAAATTATTATTCATTTTATTAAATTAATAAATTATTATTTTAAGTAAATTTTTACATATCAAAAACTTGATTTTCGAACAAAAATAATTCTTAATTCAACGAACAAAGCTTGGTAACATGATATAAAATACTCTACTATAGCTGACAATTGTCTACTATAATCACTAAATTCGAGAAAAATATTTAACTAAAAATTGTACATCAAAAGCTAAAATCTAAAAAAAAAACTTAAAAGCTTGTATTAGGATACAAGCACATACAAAATCGTGAACTGTAAATGCTGCCTAAGAATAAATGAAAAATTTTTCTAGTCTGTAAAAAAAGAGCTCTAAATCAAAAACATTTTACTTGAAATATAACATCACATTTGATTCTTACTGTATACCTACATTCTACATACTATTATAAATTATATCAAAAATTAAAAATAAAATATTTATTTGTTTATGGCGCCCATATTTCGCTAAATTTTTTTTACTACTTTTAATATCATAGTACATATTAATATAAATTTTATCTTAAATAGAAAATCTCTTCGATTATCAAGCATTAATCATTGAAAAATATTTAATCGTATATATATTCACATAATATTGTACATATACCAATAAATATAACATAATCTTAATATCCTATTTCAGTTTATTTTTTTATTGCCTTTATTTGGTTATTTTTATAAAAGTTATCATCCTTTTTAACGTTCATTTATATGTGTAACTATACATAATGTATGAGTATATAAGTATAACAATATGATATTTTCAATTTTTGCTTTTAACTCCTACAATTTTTTTTTATGTCCAATTCGTTACATACGTAAATTTTTTTGTTTTATTTTAGATGTTTTTTTTTTTTTATAATTTTTAATTTTAACCAAAAATAATATTACCACTAATGTTTTACCAGCAGTTAAAAAAAACTCAAAAAACAAAAAAAAATCCTGAAACTACTCAAATTAATATTCAAATTGGACTGAATATTATTCTTTATATTGAAAATGGTATAAGTCGATTTTGTGATAATTTTCAGTAAAAATTAATTAATTATTTAATTAATTTTTATTGATATTATCATATTTTATATTTAAATATTTAATTTTCTTTTATTAATTTAATGTGAAACGATTTGATTTGAAACAAGTCGATGTTAGCCCAAAGAAGTTTAAAAATAGTCAAGACATTTAGTTTTGAGTTGAAGACGATGTCGAAAATTGATTAGCGAACAACAGTCGAAAAATATAGCCAAAGATATTCAGTTTAGAAACAGAGACGATATTAGCAACATATTTTTTTTTTTTTTTTTAAGTTAAGCCAAACACTAGGTTTTAAACGATACCTTTATACACGAATATATAGCTTTATATGAGTTTAATGCGGTATAATTTGATTTAAAACAAGTCGATGTTAGCTAACAACAGTCGGAAAATAGTCGATAATATTTACACTGAAAAAAAAAACTAGATAATATTGACAAAAATCTGGGTTAAAATGACAAAAATTAGGTAAATATAGCGTTAACAAAAATTATGAGTAAATATTACTAATGTGTTCTTTATTCAGGTTCTATCAAAGTTCAATCTTAAACCAAAAACATATTTTTTTTATAATATTTAATATACATCTAACTTAACAATTAGAAACTCTCAATTATTATAATTAGGGTTACCAGCTATTACAACAATTTACTTTCAATACATATTAATCACAAATAAATACAATTTTTTTTTCCTTCTGTAAATATGACAAACATTTGTCTTTATGACAATTTAAATCTGTATGAATGACAAAACTAAATTTCTTAATAATACGAAATGAGTTTTTATTATGCTGAAATTTTTTGTCAATGTAATAAAATAATATTTTGTTGATTGGAGAAAAAAATACGTCAATTTAAATGAAGTTTTTATTAAATCAACAATTTTGTTTTGTCGAAATAACCTCTATTCAGTTGTCGAATTAACAGAATTATTTTGTTAATATGGTATTGTATGCATATACAAATAAATAACTTACTATAGTTTAGAGCTAAAGACGATGTTAACAACATAGTACAACATTTACTCCAGGGACAAAAACTGGATACTAACACTAGCATTTTCTGATAGAGCTGTAGGTTACTGCATACACCTAGTCTTCAATAGCATGCTTCTCAGGTTTTTAACGGGGATTTATAAGAGGAGATTTTAAAATTTAAAAAAAAATTTCTTAACTAAATCGAAGGTTATTATATTTTTTTATCTCGGTTAAAAAAAAATTACTATACAAAAGTTTCTTATTTTTTGACATAGAATCCGAATTTATATAAAAAAGTATCTCTTCCTGTTTAAAAATTTCGATTTTCGCCAATTTCGGTAAATTTTGAGCTTAAAAAACAATTTTCCGGTCCTTCCCGGAAGTTGCAAATGTCACCAATCTATAGAGCTCCCTCGATTTAGTAAATCATTTTTTTTTTTTTTAAACTGACCGGCCCTTTTTTTTCTTAAAAAGCTGATATGCATGCCATGGAACACCATTCCAAAATGTTGTGTTAATTTTTTTTTAGATAGTTAGTATAACAATAGCAATAAACAAAGCAATAAATACTTGCATAGAAGTTGCATAACACTAAATTCAGATTTTTATAATAATTGTAAAAACAGCTGTCTAAATTTTAATTATTACAGTTCCAACAAAATACAAACGATATTATGAGATGATGGGATCTATAAAATTTATAAAACAAATAATTACGGGTTTAAGTAGGTGTAACCGTTAATAAAATAATGTTTAAATGTATAAATGATTCCTTTAAAATAGCCCTTAAAACATTTCGGAATCCAACTTCATCGAAGACTAACTTGGAAGAAGCACAAAAAAAACGTTAAAACAAATAAAATACTTTGGTTGTTAAACAACAATTTCATACAAGGTACTGTTAGAGAAAACAATAATAAAGCCAATTTAAACATAATATTCCATTCAAATGTGGGTTACAAGCTTACAAGTTACAACTGAAGGCATATTGAAAAGAATAATAACGAGATAATTTCTGTCAAATCAAAACTGGAAAGATTCATAAGCATTTTTAAAATTAAACTAATTGAATGATGATCAGATTAAGTTGCAATAGAACCCAAATGCAATGAGACGTAATTAAATGCTAAGCAGAGGTTTTAAACCACTAAAAAAAGAAAAAATATAAAATAAAACTTAAATTAAACATACATAAGGAAAGCACTTGTAACAGTAGACCCGATCATTCAAAGAACATCTGGCGGTGGATCATAAAACGACAGCTAGATAAAGCAAACATAACATAGAAACAATCGAAAACAGCAACCACCAAATCGAGTACTATAGCAGTGTCAAGTGAAAGTCCTATGCTCCCACAAGGAGTAAGGACAAAACACGAAAGCATTGCAAACTAAAACTGATCTAAGGATTGCCGAAGAAAAATTAAATTAATTTATGTAGTTTTAAGATTTTATTCCTTTTAAATAAGTACGATAATAAAACGTGTAAAGAGGAAAAATAAACATACAGTTCAAATGTAAGCGGTCTGAAAAAAAAATATTTCTAAGAGTAGACCTGTAGTGCGTTTATTTTATCAGTTGCAATTATGTTTTACAAGCCGAAAATTACTGATACTACGACACCTTATCCCAATAGGCAGTCTTTTATTAACTATTTTTTATATAATAATTTAATTAAGATTGTATTGTCCAAGATTACAATAACTTTTTAGTCTCATTTTGAATGGGATCATCAACCTCAAATGCAATATTTTCATTGGAATTATTATGTTAATATTTAGAACAACTAACTTATGATAACAAAAACAAATCTAATCAAAATTGCCAAATACGAAAAAATATATACGAAAATTCAATAATTTCAAACCGTTTTAACTTTTTATCCTGTTTGTTCGGTACTTTTATTCAAAACCGTGTGTGTACATTATCAAAAACGAATTAATAAAAAACAAGCTACCACAACTTGACTTCAGGTATGTTGGGTTGAAGGGACCACTCCAGTTTCTTCTAGAAAACCAGTCAGACATTTATTAGTCAAAAACCATCTTAATTTGCGCGTTTTTAATGCCACGTTTCCACAAACTCCAGTGACCTATTTATTGTTGATCAGTAACAAATATAAATTTATATTTTCAACCAATCAATTAACAATCATAGAACCGGAATTAATTTAGCTCTAGTCCACTGCATATTCAGTTTAAAACAGTTTCAGACTCAATTTAAACTCTAAACATATATTAAAAATACGTAAATCACTTTCATTCTTAACTTACTACACATAATATAAAAGATGCGAAATAATTCAAAAACCAAAAAATAATAATATAAAAACAAAAAAACAATAAAATCTAAAACAAAAAATAACACGAGGAGAAGCATTGAAAAAACAAAAAATTCAAAAAGGAATAAAAGAAAACAAAAAATAAATAAATAAATTCCATAAATATTACATAAAAATGACTAAAAATGTGGGTAACTAGGTTGAAAATATAAAATATTTATAGATATACATACATATATGCATATATATATGAACATTAAACTATAAACTGCCGGCCACCAGTTCTTCTAATACATAACATTACATTATGTTGTGTACAATGTGATAAAAGAGAATAACACAAATAATGTGTTTTCCTTCTACATTTCACCGCCGACTAAAAAATAAATAAAAGAAAATAAAAAAACAATAAAAAATAAAAATCATAAAAAAACACTAAAATCTGATGACGACTAACGAAGGACACATTGAAAGGGAAATTCAAAATTTTACAAACTTACATACATATTAACCATATCATCTCATTCTCCTATCTTGTATTTATATAGTACAATATACTTCTCAATCATCATCATTATCATCATCATCATATGTGTGGTGAATTTACTCACTCGTAATATCTTTCGAAATAGTGAAAAAGGCATAACAACTAACAACAATAACAACAAACCAAAATCTACTTAAAAAAAAAAAAAAAAAAATTGAAGAAACGTATAAAAAACACACATATTTTCAATATTTTATTTGACGGTTTCTTTCACTTGCTACACTACACTACACGCTTTTTTTTCTTCTTATTTTTATTTTATTTTTTTTTTCAAGAGAAAACGAAAATGAAATTGAAATTGTACCAAGAGTAATAAAAATTTGTAGAAAAAAAAACACAAAAAAAAATAAATAAAATAAAATTTAAACGGTGAAAAGAAAATCATGAAAAAAACAGAAGAAAAAATTAAAGAAAAACTGGCATAATAAATGAAACACAAAAAAAAAACAAAAAAAAATTATAAAAAGAAGGATAAAAGGGTTGACTTGGTCAATTCTAAGTTATTCTCTTTAAAAAAAAAAAAACATTCACTTTTATTTTGTTGACTATACAAAAGTAGGTTGGGAGTGATAGTGCATTTCCTCTTCACAGGTTTGGAAGTGCATTCAAAAAAATATATTTCTGTTCTTCCTTCTCATTTGTTTTTGTTTTCTGGTATATAATGACAAGAAAACAGAGAAGACCAGAAATTTAACTCGATTCAATAAGTTCTCTACCAGATTGTTGGGTTGGTTATTAGAAGTTAATAGAACCGTTAGTTTACTTCCAAGAAATTTATCAAATCTAAAATAAAGATGACACCAATTCTCCAAATAGACCAAAGCTCTCCAATACCAGCAATTCAACAAAATTCAGTTTTAATAATTCATTTCAATTCAACAAAATTCAATTTTAATAATCAATCTGTATAAAATATTCAAAAAATAACTCTGTCTTAGAAAAGCTACAATGATCGTCCACTCTTCACTAGATAAAACAAAGATATTTTAGTTCATTGATAAATTGTTCTAGGTACTGAAATGTTCAACTGAATCGTCAAAATTCATATAATGAAAACTTACTTGAACCTCTGAAACTCTTATAATAAAATTTATTACTTTTAATCGGGATCAAATAATAGTAGCGTTCCATTATGCTGTGTAAACTAACCATTTTTACACATTTTTGGACACAGCTACGATACACTACCTCTTGTTATTGTGTAGAAAATGGTTAGTAACAAAAAAATAATTTAAATATTCTAAGTAACCATTTTATTTTAAAAATAATTACATATAAAATTAAATTTAATGAATAAAACTAGACAACACCAAGAAAAGAAGAGAATTTTTTGATAAATAAATTTCCAAAACAAAACCAACTAACATCTATTTTTTTGGGTTATGTTTTCCTCATGAGCATAAAATGAGCGTTTCTTCAATAATCTACTGATGAGTAATTTACGCAGTTTAAAGGAATGCTATTAATGACAGGATTGAACAAAGTAATCACAATAAATTTAGTACATACATAAATTTCTTAATAAATTTTATAAATTGTAGTTATAAATAAAAAAAAAAAGAATAAAACATGAATTCAGTAATCTATTCGAGACCTCCATACTCTATATATCCCGGTAAATAAATGTATTTAAACCAAAAAAAAATAATATTTCTTTAGAAACTATATAGGTATTCAATTCAAATATAAAAAACATTAAAAAGAGATACATTCGTTCGTTATTAAGGTGTAATCGAAAATGTCAAACTACGATCAAATGCAAAACCATTTGACGATAAAGCAACAAAAAAGTTTGGCAATGTTGATTAAAATGCTGTTGTTCCAATTACATTTCAACTGATTGTTGTAATTTTGACTTTTAACATTTGATGTTTGTTGCAATTTTTTTATCAACAGAATCAAAGAAATTGATTTTTAAAAAAATTAAAACGCTTACATCTGTTTTCCAGGAAATTTTTGCTAAGATACAAACAAACAAACAAAATAGAAAAACAATGAAAATATAAAATTTGTATTTTGAATTTTTACATATGAAAAATCAAAACAATGTTTTGATACAGATGTACAGAACAATAATGAGTACAGTGGCATAATGAGTACAGAAATATTCATAGTAACTTTTTTGTTATTTATTGTTGTTTTTAAGTACTTTGATTTAATTAAAATAAGTAGAGATTACCAAATCAACTACAAATATTTGATGCTAAACATGAAAGAAACATGCCTATTTCAGATTTGGCTTAGGCTTTAGACTTTGTTATAGCGATCAGTAAAATGAATACGTAAAATTTTTGTTTTCCATTTTACAACCGCCGTAGACACAAAATTTTATTAAAAAGTCATAGGAATGTTAAAGAATGTTTTCACAAACAAATTTTGTTCATAATTTCAACATTTTAACTTAAAATTTTAATAAAAAAGCTATTTTATCATTTTACGGATACGTATTTTTTTTTCTGAACAAAAAAAAAATAAACAAAATGAAACAAAATTATTTCAATGAAGTACATTTCATTTTTTCACTGTTTCATTTCATCAGAAAAAAAGTTCTGATGCAATCTAACCTTAATTTACATTTATTAAGTTTTGTTTGTTGTTTAGATTTGCATAGTTGGTTTTGTTTTTGCATTTCAAAGTGCTTCAAAGTGTTAACTTGGCATATGTAATGGTAATAGTAATATTAATGAAACATCAATTTATGAAAACAAATATTGTTTATTATTTCAAATTCAAAACAAGAAAACGTTTAATCGAAATGACAATAAATTTTACGGAAGCAATTTTCCTGATCGCTATAACCATCTCATCGTAAAAATAAAATACATTACTGTTTCAATTTTACGTATTCATTTTACTTAATCTCTTTACTAACACTTAATCTCTTTACTAACACTTAATCTCTTTACTAACCCTTTTAATGGTTGTTATTAATTGTAATTATTATTATTCTTTTAGATGATTTTTGTCTCACTAAATAATCGATTACACTGCAAAAGTATAGTCACCTAATATTGACATTCATGACTTAAACCAAACTGCTTAAACGATTAGACTACAAATGCATTTGATCTTAGTTTGACATTTTCGATTACACCTTTATATAGACCTATCTCCGATATGATGTACTAATTACTAATTATTAATTCCATAGTCTGTGCAATTTTAGAGTATAAGCGTGTATTTAAATTTTTAGTGCATAATTTTGCAACTGTAAAAAAACTGTTTTGTTTTGTAATTTATACCAGCAAAAAGAATCAAAACTTGAGTTCGAGTCAATAAATTTTTATATGAGTTATTTGTAAAATTAATTATTGAGTATAATTACGAAATTATTTTCGTTATTTAAATAATTTTTTAATATCCTAAAAATCGCAAAGCATCACAATTGGAGAATAGAATTAAGAATTTACTACTAATTTTACGAATCTCGGAAAAATGTTATGTACAAGCCAGAAAGAGAACCTATTTCCCGTATAAGAGAATACTACAATCTGAAATAATATTCAAGACCCAGCTTATTATATTAACCATCACAAGACTATTAACTACAATATTTTTGCGTAGTATGGAACTTAACTAAAGCGGATAATAATAGCTTACGTATCTTCGACAGGAAAATACTTAGAACTATATTTGGTTCTAGAAAACTTAAATATGGAGTATATATATATATATAAGAATAAATAGGAGCGAAATTAATAAGTTAATCAAAAACGAAGATATTTATAACGATTTGTTAATGCCCCAAAGATTAAGGTGGGTTGGTCATGTAAGTATCTATGTAGAATGGGTAGGTATGGATAGAATGATTGAAAATATAGTGCATAGAAGAATATTTGCAGCGGCAAAAAATGTAGAAAGAGCTATAAAAATATGGCTAAATAACGTTAAAAATGATAATCGAATACTGCAAGCCCAAAACAGTTACTCGTAATAAAGAAAGTTGAAAAACTTAGTGAAGAAGTTAGTAACAAATTAGGTCTTATTAATTGCATACTTCCATTTTTATTTGTCAAATTATATTCTCAAAACATTTGCTTTTGTTTTTATTATGTTAATAGTGAAAAAAATAAAATATAACATAACCACTAACTATACATACTATAGAATTGTGATACCAACTACCAACTGTATTTTGAAAATTTTAATACCTATTGAATTTTAAAAATAAAATTTTAATATTTTTTTTTAGCTTTAAATACTCAAATTTTTAAACAAACCTGAATTCGAAAAATGTACTTCGAGAAAATATAACTTGTACTTGACCTTAAGTACCAATTACTGTTCCAATCTTATTATTATTTTTATTATTAATTTTACAAAATTCAGTATTTACAGCTAAAATATTTACAAAATCTAAAGTAATGTTTAACATACCAAATTTTAATCAAAATAATTGGGGAAAGAATATAAAATTAAGAATATGAAAAATAGCTAGTGTACATATGTAGTTTGTATACTTGTATCAAGTTATCTATAATATATAATTTAAATTACACACAATAGTGGTTTACAACATTAGCTGCTATAATTAACTTAATCTATCAAATCTACTCAAATTATTTTTAAAAGTTCAATTATAAGATTAAAAATTCATTTTAACACTCAAATTATAACAGAATCAACTGAAACACATTTTCTTCCTTCAATTCACAAACAAATATTAAAAGTATTCAAATCTGGAAATGAAATTTAGAAGATATTCACTAAAAAAACATTTTATAATTGTTTAACACTTCAGAAAATAAAAACAAAAAAAAAACATACGTTGAAAAACGTTAAAGACAGTGAAATAAGAAAGGAAAACACTTTTCCATCTCAACAGTAAAGATTAAACAAAACAAAAAAAAAAGGAAAAACTATAAAAATCATAAAAAATGAGTTAAAATAATAAAAATGAAATTGTTGAGAAAAAGAAGAGATGAAAAAAACAAACTATAAAAATAATGCAAGAAATTGGGGGTCTTTAACTAAAATTATTCATTTTTATTATATTTGTTTTAGTTTTCATATATTCTGAAGTAGGTAATACATGTATTGTGTATATATATGCATGTATGTAAATCTATAAAAATAAAATTTATTAAGCCGCATATTTTGTATTACATATTATATTGTATGATAGTTACATAATAATATCTATAAAGGTTTAATATTTTTAAACAAAAAAAAAAAAAAAAAAACAATTTAAGTACAAACAAACTTCCACAACATTAGAATTTTATTCATATTAATTTAAGTTTTTTTTCATGCTTTTCTTATTTTTACGATATATTAATATCGTAAATAAAAATAAATTTCCTATTTATTTTCTTTTATTTACAACAATTTTTATTGCATCTTTTTTCTCTCTTTTTGTTATTGTTTTTTTTTTCTCTTTTGATATTTAATAATAATTATTTCGTCGATTTCATATTTTGTTCTATTTATTAATAAAAATAAAAATAACTACTATTTATTATTTGTTTTTTTTTTTTACATTATTATTTTCCATTTTACGATATTTAATTTTTTATTTTTAGATATTTTTATTTAACGTTCATTTCATTATTTTATAATCCGTATTTAAATTTATATATTTTTATATTTACGTATTTTATTTGAATTGCGTATAATTTCTACAGTTATGTATTATTCATTTCAATTATGAATTGTATAAGTAATCATAAAAAAGTTTTTAAATTTAATATTTTTTGAAATACTTTTTGAAATTACATGCAATACAAATGGTAATTTAAATTATAATAATTTTCCTTTTATAAAATAATATAATAAAAATTAATTGTTTTAAAAATATGTAGATCAAATATAGAAATAATCATTAATAGAACGAAAAAAGTTTGAAACTACATAATTATTTGGGTACTATTTATTGTGATAGTTACAAGAGGGAAGGAGAAGGTAAAAAATGAATTTTAGCAATCATTGAAAGAAAATTTGATTGTTACGTAATAATATTTAATTTTAAAACTGAATTAAAAATCAAAACAACTAGGTATATATTTTAAATTATTAATTTTCAAATTGCTGTTGAAATTTATTTAAAATATGAAAACTCGTTGTACCTAAAACTGGAATAGATGTTACTTTTCGTTACTAATTATTTCAAAATAGACCCAATAACTACTTTGAATTAAATAAAATGAATCTCACTATAATTAATTAAAAAATAAAATTGTATTAAGAAGCATTTATATATATATGAGCGTGTATTTATATGTATTAAAAGTAGATGGAATAGCTAAGATAGTCGAAATATCCTAAAATGAAATATCTACATCACTAGACGTGTAATTTGATAATAACTATCTATAGCAGAGTCGTTCAAACAGTCGATTGTCGTAGTAAAAATTAAAAACACAGGGTTTTTTTATTTTCTGACTTTTTACCCCCAGTTTACCACCAATTTCATAAAAACTTGAAATCGTCAGAGGAAATTCAAGATGTGGGTATTTTAGGACTAGCTGCAGAAGGGGAGTTCTAAAAGGTAAAAAATTAAATTACTAAGCCATTTTTTTTGTCTACGTCGTCAGCTGAAAAGGTACACCTGTACCTATAATGCATTTTATATGACTTTTTGTGTTAAAATAAGAAAATATTATTTTTTATATCACAGAAATAATTTATTATAACAAATTTTATGTATATATACATATACGATATACATAATAGATATACATAATTTTATGTATTACACAAAAAATTATATGTATTTTTGTATATGTACATTATTGTACATTTTTCATTTACATAAAGTTTATATAATAAATAACGGTACTTGGGTACCAAAAGGACGGTTCATCATCAAAACATGAAATAAGAATAGTTCGATACATGTTTAAGAGGTATTGTTTTGCAATTGACGGCGTACTTTGGTTCCACCAATCTATGTGAATCGGCATTTCCTCATTAACATTTAAAAATGTGTCTACACTTAGCAGTGACTAGTTATGTGCCATCGTTTGACCAGCTTGCTGACAAAATGCAATGTCATGAAGTACAATTATTAAATTTATATTTAATATTTATGGTTAATAAACTGAATAAATTATAAATATTCCAAAAAATTTACTTTAATTTCTAGCCGATCCTGCATTCTAATTCGATCTTAATCAAGAAAAGTCTGGCCACACCTGATCTATAGGATCAAGCTTTAAACAAGAGGAAGAAGAAGAATATAATTACCAGTATTAATTGTTGTCTGGGAAAATATAAATATTATAAATGAAAAAGGATCTCCTGCAGCACTATACTACATATAGAAACTATTATTGAAGAAAATTTAATTATAATGCAAGGCAAACAAATAAAACTAATTTCAAATTAATTTTTTTATAGATTGACATATCAGTAAAATGAATACTTAAAATTATTGCTTTCAATTTTACTGCCGCGATACTTACAAAATTTTAATATAAAGTTATAACTAGAAATTGTAAAAAATGTTCTAAAACACAATATTCATTTTACTGATTGCTATAAGCAGTCTAACCGTCTAAGTAACTTGCATAGGATTTACTGCGTAATCAAATTTAAGTAATTAAAATTTTATTCTATTTTATTTATTTAATATACAGGGTTGCGCACTTCGATCTGAAAATATTTTACGAAGTGATTCCTTGGATTATTTTAGGTAAAACAACTTATTCTAAACAAGGGAAGTCTATTTTTAAATTTAACCTGCACTACAAATAATGGGTTAAAGCAAATCAGATTAAAAAATGATTTCTAACAAATATTCACCAAAAAACACGGCTATGAAGATATATCAATTTGAATATGATGAAATTTAAATATGACATTACCTGAGAAATGACAAGTCTGACATGAAAGTTGTTTATCGTGAAATTCTAGAGGATGATTAAAGTATCAGAATAATTGTTAGAAACTAGGTATTTTACTTAAATTATTACCAAAAATTGTACTCTCAACAAATTTTATAAAATTTCATTATTTTGCAAAAAAAAATGCAATTAAACATCCATTGCTGAGTGGTATTCGAGCCCGGCACTTTCTGATCCGTATTCAAATGACATAACAAATACATTACGTCGGCGTAATGATAGATTAATTGTCTATCGGCGTAGTGGTAGATTGATATCATAACTATTTACACTGTGAAAACTACTTGTAAAAATTAACTGTAAATAATTTTAACAAAGTTCAGTCGATCTCCAATTTTTGACGTTAATTCTTCATATTGATTTCAATATGATTTAGAAAAATAACATCTTTGAAAATGTTTATAATTAGAAATTTATTGCATATCATAACAAAAAGTGTATAATTAAATCATAGTAAATTTCATTTAAAACGAGTTCCAAGGTTGTAAATATTGTGCCTTTTTTGGATTTTACTAAAAGAAAAAGAATTGAAAAAGAAGAAAAATAAAAGGTTATGATTGTATCTGTTTGAACTCTTATTTAATACTAAAAAATATTTTACACATGTTATGTCAATGAAATATTAGTGTTTTTGTTTTAAATGATTCTTCATCCTCTTAATATATATATCAATACTGTCATTGTCAATGCTGCCCATGTTCAATTTACAATACAATAACTCTTTCATAATTTAAAATTACTCTATTAAATAATTTCCCCATTCCATTTATAACTTCGAACAGAAATTCAATTTTTAAAATAAATTTGTTGCACATTAAAGGTTTTTATTCACAATAAATTTTTTTTTTTAAATTTGGGTCAAATTGAACTAAAATTATTCTAGACATAAGCCGAAATTTTTGGTGAGGGGATTTATTTCCTTTAACTTCATCATTATTCTGTTACCTCTTTAGCGAAACATAGAGAAGAAAACGTACCTACTTCAGTTAAACTACAATATTTCCATAACAATATTTTTCACTACATTACCGAATCCATCATATGAAAAACCACTAATTGAGTTTTCTGAAAGCTGTACGGATGTAATAACTTTAGTATACTTTTATAACTTTCAAAAAATATATTTAATTTAATTTTTAAGCTTATTTCTATTTTTAGAACAAACCGAGTACGTTACACATTTTTCTGGAACTAGGTTGTCGAACATCAGTCTTTTAATATTTCCCTAACTAACTAATTAATTTAAAAAAAAAACTATGTAATTGGAAAATTGCATTTCAGCCTAAAAAATTAAATAAAAATAATTTAAAAACTACAATCATGATACAGGTTTAATTAACAAAATATTTACTTTATTAAATTCTGTATGATTAAACAATGGAAATCATTTGTTTGACATATACAATAATTGATTTAGCAGTACATTTTCTATAAAGTATGTTTGTGAAAAAAAAGCACTGCATGTCTGAAATCAAATAAATAAAAAATTGCTTAAGTCTAAAATTATGTACAAAGAGGATTGTATATATCATTTTTAGCATGGAACATATGTACCAATTACACTAAAAATGGTTTTGCAATCAATTTTGTTCCATTTTAAATTTTTTGCCCCTATAATTGTATATGGTAAATTATCACTTTTATCTTGAATTTTAGCTTGAACTTTAGTGAGTTAGAGAGAAGTGATGATCTCAATAACATTATAAAAATAGAAAACAAAAATATTTTAATACAGCGAATAGATATTGAATATATATATTTGAGTTTAAAAATACTTATTTTATTGTTAAAATATTAATTTCATTAAGGCTAGATATATCATATATACTTAATATGTAAATAATTTGTCACTTCTAATTAATATAAAGTCACATTTACTTTACAAATATATTGTTTTAACAAATTAATAAAATTAGTACTAAGGATTAGTCCATCAAAATATTGTTATAATTTTATTGTATACAACCATCAACTTCAATAGCAACATCATCATTGTAATCATCATCATGATCATTAAGAAGCAGGCAACAAAAAAAGAATCACTGTTTTTAGCAAAAACAACGGCAATCACTGCAACAACAATAATCAACAACGACAAGCAACAACAACAGTCACTGCTTTTAAACGAAATCAAAAATGTATCGTAAAAATTTACTATGGAACTACTCAGATAAGTTGCATTCGGAATATTAAACAAATAGTAAATGTGGCTTTTAATTTCGTAAAATACCTATCCCGTTACAAAAAAAAATATAACACTTTTGATTATTATTATTTTAATTACACTTTTTAACTGAGTCTTCATAAAATTTAGAATTCATCAACATTCTAAAAGAAAATTTAGACATAACTACTTTTACAATTAAATTCGAATTTCGTCAACCGATATGATATACATATTGATAATAGCATTTCACTAATAATTAAAAGTTAAAACTAATGCTATTAAAGAAAACCTAGTTACCAAAAATAATTGATTTTCACATTAAAATAATTTAATAAATAAATAAACAAAATATTGAATAAATTATATTTTGTTAATCTTCTATAAATTTTCGTAATGATAAATTCCAATATGTTATATAATATACAAAAGAGTAATTCTACCCTTTTCCTGGAAACGGTATAAAAAAAGTCAAATTAAAATTTGACAACATTATTAAATTACAAAAATTAAATAGAATAAACATTTTTTTATAAAAAAATAGTTCTTAGAATTTTAAAAACCTCATTTCAATCAAAATATTTTTCTATAATCCACTTCAGTTTTGTGATTGACTTCCTTCAAATACATACCTTTACAATAAAATATTAAACCAACTGAAATTATATTTTAATATTTCAACCTTCTGTTCTTCATATTTTCGAAATTTATACATATTATATTCTACAAAAGAATCAAGGTTATAAAAGCACAACAATAAAAACAAAAAATCAAAAAATAACAAACGAAAAAATTTAAAAACTCCGGGAAACCCCTTTTAATTCCAAAAAAAATAAAAATAAAAGAAAAAAATCATAAAGAGAAATATTTTCATTCATAAAAATATTTTCCAACCTGAATATTCTACGACTCCAACAAATCAATGAAAATAAACAAAGTAAGAAAATAAATAAATAAAAATAAAGAAAACAATAATAAAAAAAAAACAAAATAAAATACAGAAAATCCTGATGACCTAGAAAAAGTGCGTAACAGACAAGAAAAATAAAATACAATAAAAAGAAAAACAAAAAATGAACATTCCAATTGAAAAACTGAATAAAAATCTAAAAATAATTACAAAAAAATAAAAAATTAAAATAAAAAAGAAAATTTTTACAAAAAAAAATAAGAACAAAACAAAAATGTATATTAAAAAACAAAGTGAACCACCAAACAGTAAAAAAAAAAGAAAAAGTTAATAATACACTCATCGTTTACTCACTAAACTCGTATCGTACACATAAATGAATATGGGATGTGTAGGACAAAAAGGAATGAACAAAATAAAATACAACACAAAAAAAAAATAAATAAAACAAATTAAGTGAGTAAAAGCAAAGAAAATAAAATGACGATATATACACAAATAAACCCAAACTAATATGGTTATAAAGGAAGCAACAAAAACTCAAAACACAGAAAATAAATAAAACAAAATAAAAATAACAACACCACCAATAAATAGAAGAAGAAAAATATCAGAATATAAAATAAAGCCATCATCAAAACCCAACATCATCATAGAGGAAACACCTAATAAAAAACATATTATTTGGTACTTGATATAAACGACCTTCAATTTGTTGTTGTTATTATTGTTATTTTTCATTTCTTTGTTTTGTTTCTTCTATTTTGTCTGAATTTTGTTATATACCTAGTATAATATGTGTACATATATTTTGTTTATCTTTTATTTTATTTTCATTTTTGTTTTCATTTTTTTCGTATTTTATTTTCAACAAATCTACACAAAATAAATAAATAAAAATAAAAAATAAAGTGTAAAGTAACAAAATAATAAAAAAAAAAAACAAAACACGAAAAGCACAAAAAACAAAAAAAGGAAAATTTCTGATATTATAAAAGAACATCCACCAACATCAATAGCAACATCATCATTGTAATCATCATCATCATTATTATATTGTAATCATCATCATGATCATAAAAACGCAGGCAACAATAAGCAACAGCAGCAGCAGTAGCAATCACAACACATTTTATTTTGAGCATGCAAACACACGAACATCGTATTTTATTCTATGTTTATTTTTTTACGCGAATGCGGTGTTAAAAACTCCAAAATAAAAGAAAAATAAAAACAAAATAAAAAAGAAATAAAAATATTCCAACCAAAAAGTGAAGTGAAAAGCAAAAATAGGAAAAATAATAAAAACAAAACAAAAAAACAAAATAGCAACAACAAAACGAAATAAAAAGCAAAAAAAAAAAAAATCAGCAATGATGAGACCGCTGAACTAACAAAACAAAAAAACTAAAACAAATAAAAATAAAACAAACAAAAAAACAAAATAACGTTAAATATTTTATGGAAAAATTGTAACAAACACACACTCACATATACCAATAAACACACTCTTCAAACCATAACATCAGACTCCTCTTCAAAACAAAATAGGAAAAATAGAAAGGAAAATAAAGAAAATTTTCATTCAAAACACACATTCACATATCATAAAAAAAGCTAATATATGCACATACGTATGTACATACACGCTTCTATATTAAAAATGTATCGTGTATAGTTGAGTATACACATATTACATGATAAAAAAAACCTAGGAAGAGTAGCAAAAATATATATGTACGGTACCACAACCAGCAATAGAAAATTATTATTGTATCTATCTATCTATGCTATATATGTACTTATAAAACAGAATCGCATGTTAACACTTTAGTATATATACATATTACATATATACATTTACTCATAAAAAAATAAATAAAATAAAAAAAAAAACCTTATTAAATATAGGAAAAATTCATTTAGTTTGAAAAATATACGCCTGTATGGATATGAAAATTAAAAAAAAAACATAATATTGACATCATCTGATTTTCGAATAGAATTTTATTTACTACTTATACAAAAAAAAAAAAAACATGAATATGTAATACAGTTTGTATATACAAATGGATGCAGAATGATAATGTAATAATAAGTAACACACTTGTTGAATGTGTGATATAATATCCTAGGTAGGAGCAGGTATTGATAGATATGTATAATCATTATCATTTCTCTATTACCACTGGTTATCATTTTGTACATTATTATCTATACAATTATTATTTGTTTTATTAAAGCAAAATTGTTGTTGTTTATATATTTATTTTTTATTATTTTTATTTTATTATGTTGTTAAAAAAAAAAACAAGAGTTGCAAATTATATAAAGAGGGTTATTAGAGGAAAATTTTAAACTAAATAAATGGCATTTTGATGGAAAGGAAAGCATCATAATCAAGTTCGGGGGATATTCCATAGTTCTACAATCGTTTCGTTTCTACAATCGGAAAATTTTGACAATAAACGAATTTCAATAGTCAGTTTTGAACAACTTAGGATTTTCCAGTGTGCGCAGGTGTTACACAATAAACAATATTGCTACAATAAGGGATTTCAATCAAGGGAGGATGTTGGATTTAATAGAACTGGACTGACATCAATAAGACTGTCGATAAGGTGGAATGACACACTTTTGCTCTTTATTAAGAAATTTTAAAGCGATTTGTGATGTACCATCATATATATGTGAATTGTAGGCCAACTTAGGTTCTATGTAATATTTATAAATATTAAGTATGTCCTGTGGAACAAAATATGCCTTGAAGCATTTCAACAAAAACTCAACATCTGAGAGGATTTATTTACAATGTCAAATATATGTTCATGGGTAATTCATTCAATATATTTTATTTGCTTACACAAATTGTGCAAGCAAATAGTCGTTAAATGTAACACCTGAAGATGTTTATACTGTAGACTGAAATTGAGTTTATTAAAGAAAAATAAGATACCTAGAGAAATAGAAGAAAGAATTTCTAGATGACCAAACTTCTTTAAAGATCCTGCTCAAAATTGGCATCAATTTTTGCATAAGTTTTGAAACCAACCAAATAAAAAACAACTAATTCTATAATATACGTGAGAGTTTATGCAATTGTTCAAAGCACAAACAACTGCTACTCATCGTAATAAAATAAAAAAAAGTAATAGCCATGACTTAGAAATATCAACAACTGGACCAACCACAATAAACAAAATATATAAATGGTTTTTAGTATTTAATATTAGCAATCATACTATGACTATTAACGTTGGAACAAATGGAACAAATCGTACACAGAACAAAATAACGAATTTAAAAATCATAAAACAGAAGTCAAACATCTCAAGTAGAAAGGAATTACAAATTTTATTTTAACATTAAATTAAATTTAAGCCCAACCAACAACAGACAGACATTACAGTCTCTATCATTGCAAAACAGTACCAAGCTAAAGATTGTCAGACATCACTTCGCAAAAATCATGCCCACAATTCATATGCAATGGGAAAACCAAGCATATAAAAAAAAAACACTTCTTTAAATTAGACGTAGGCCTCAAAACCAACATTTCTCATATTGCCTTAATTTCATTAATACTCAATTAAATGAGATTTAGATTTTTTGTTTGTTTTAAATTCATAAAATAAATTATTATTACAGATTTGATCCTTATAAAAATGATTTTCTCTCTTTCTTTTACTTATAACTAGTAATAATAATAATAATAATAATAATAATAATAATAATAATAAAAATAATAATAAAAAAGGACATCTTCTTTTATATTGCTTTCTAATAATCTTCATAATAGTTTCTCAAACCATAACCGAATATCGTTTATATCATTTTAATATATTTACTTCGTGTAAACAAAATATCCATATATGACTTTTTTTACATCCCAGCACACATACACACTCATAAAATCGTAATTGTGCAATAAAATTTAAATGTAATTTCTAGTAATAAACTATAAAATTGAAGATGATCCATATAAGATTCAACCCAAGACATAATGTTTTTTTTTGTTGTTTTTGTTTTTTTTTTTGTATTTACCATAATTATTTTAAGATCGAATCCCAGAATATGTTATCAAATTTTAGAACCTAATAACAAAATAACTACCTAACTAATCATAAACTTGAAAACAATGAAATTATTTATCTAGGTGGGGGGTGGTGGGGAAATGATATACTCTGTTAAATAATATATGAGTGAATAACGATTCCTCAATAGCAAAACAGTGCTGTAACAAATTATTTTGCATTGAATTTTGAAGCGTTGAAAAAAAAAATTCTTGTTATATAAATTTTAGAAGAATTCTAAGAAGATGAACGTGACAATTTACAAGATAGATGCATTTACAAAATGGAAGGAAGGCACAATTTCAAAACCTTATTACATACATCCTTAATAAAATATTGTAATATATGTTTTATGTTAAAAATTGTTTGAAACACAGTTTGCGCTTGACTGATGTTGGTTGATTTTAAAACACTATAGAACTCCTACGAATTAAACCCTCCAAACTATCACTCAATTGCCATATTAGTTAAAACTATTCAAATATGATGAAACATTAACTTTTCTCTAAATCTTAATCGAGACTATCTTCAATTCAACAAACATCTAAAAAATGTTTATGATGAATTAAGGATTTCAATCTATAACAAACACATCAGTTCGAACTGTTTTGTCTGATTGAGGCGTCTGATGTCAACCATTTAATTGTCAACTTAAGGTAAGGCTGTATAAGTCTCATATTGAGACAGAAGAATCTTATCTTGTTAATTTTGTCTATTATGTAAGGGATCTTGAAATCTCTATAAGTATTAGCACATATCTCAATTGCCGTTAATTATATTACAACACTATATTTGTAACCGTTTGGCTGACTGGCTTCAATTTTTGATTAATTGGTTATATATCAAAACTTCTTTGTACGTCGATAGTTTCGATCTGCGACTGATCTTTTTTCTTTACATGTTCTTGGCATCTTCTTCCATCAGTGTTTGGCATCTAGCATCATATCGAAGTATTTTATGGTCCTTATTTATTTTCATTTGGTATGACGATGATTATTTGACGACATGAATTAATGATTGTATGACGACAATTAATTTGGTGAGTCCACTTTTGTATGAACACACGTGTTGAGCAAACATGTGAAGCAAAATTGATTTGATTTTTTTTTTAAAAGGGTGAATTGATATAAGTGTCAAGTTCAATCACAAAATTGTTATTCGGCCAATCAAGTCCATTATTGTGCTAACTGAAGAGGGTTTATAAGACAAAAAAAGTAATTTACTCTGAATGAGACGTGTCTAGAGAAGAATGTAAAATTTTGTCATTAATTAAACCAAATTTCGAGATTTGAGATCCAAAACCAATTTATTTTGTGATTTGGCTATTACGTTAGAAGAACCACAGAATTCAATAAATAATGTGGATCGACCTGAAATCTACATCAAACTTTTTTTCTTAATTTAATATAAGAAAATACTTACTTGATGTAAGCAAATACTCGATTGACTGACTATACGTTCAATTATGAAACGAACTAAAGAACACTAGGTTCAGTTATCTTCTCAACACATTTGTTTTTTACTTATATGACATGAACATGCTAGAATATACAATAAGTACTGGGAAAAGTATTCAGTATCAAATATTGTTTCTCGATTTTGTTTTGTCACAGTTCTCAAATCCTATCACAACCCTTTTACTGAAATATTGAAAATCACAGCTCAGCTAATAACACGAACAAATTTGTATTGGAATTTGGAAAAAGTTAAATTTTATTCATAAATTCGAAATATTTTGTATAGTACTTATCAAAAAAAAAAAAAAACCTGTGAACATAGTTTTTCCTATATGAATTTTTGGATTTATGTTTCAGCCAAATGTCATTAAAAGGTAGTAAAATGCGAAATCTTTCATCATTTTGCGGATTTTTATTGTGGATTATTTTGTTGTTGTTGCTGTTTTTGTTTTCCAATAAACTTATGATGAGATTTTGTGGATTAATTTACAAGGATAAACATTTAAGAATCGAAAAAATTATCACCAACAATAAAAATAAAATCAAAAATTTGACAGGAGTTTTGGTTTTTTTGTTTTTATTATTTTGTTTAATTTTATGATTATTTTTATGTATAAATAATTGTTATCTGTATTGTAAATCACATATAATAAATAATAAAACTGAGAGTAAAATTTAAAGAAAAAAATTATGTAAGGATATAAAAACAAAAAAAAAAAAATAAATAACGACGATAATATGAATAGATTGTAGATATCAAAGTCATTAACAAAAAATTTTTAAGTGATGGTCTCACTGACGCCTTCACAAATTTTGTAAATTTTATGAGTCAAAAATTAAAAACAAAAATTAAATATTATTTTCTATTATTATTATTACTTTTTTTTTTGGAGTAAGTAGTTAAAAAAATTACCCATAACCGAAAAAAAATAAATACAAAAATAGGCTTAGAATCCCCAACAAACAAAATTCTGGAAAGAATTCATTTTTGATCTTGAATTGATTAATTTGGTTTGTTAAATATTATTACAACAATTTATACAATTCAATTACAAAAAAAAAACAATTTAGAATTACTACTGTATATGGTGTAAAGTCTTGTTAAAACATTTTTAATAACTGATCAGTTAATTGAGATACTGATTGGTTTCGGTAAACTACTCAAATCGATGAAAAAGGCATCAGAATAACTGTAAATTTATATTGAGAACAAACCGGAAGCATTCGATTAGCAAATTAATGTAGCAGTCAAACGAGACGTGCACCGGGATTGCATTCTTTCACCACTGTTATTAATTATGAATTCATATGTCAATAATTTATTAATTTATTTTTACTTTTAATTTTGCCAATACAAGGCATATATAAAAACTACATATGTACACAATAAAAACTCCTGTTACATTCTTTAACAAATTAATGGTAACGAATACGGGTTGAAATTAAAAGCAAAAAGACCGACATAGATATCAAAGCAAATGAAACAGACCTAGATAGAGTTGAAAAAATATAAAATGCTCGTATTTAAGATATTAAATTAATAAGTAATGGGATCTTCCAAAGCCAATTAAATTTGGAATGAATAGGCCTCGAGCAGTGTTTGATAATGCTTTGCAGACCACATTCAGCTTTTTAGATTAAGAAATATAGTACTTTAAAATTACATATTCTCAATACTTCTATAATATGATATAAGAATAATCAATGTTCAATGATGTTAAAGCTCTCGAAATGTGGTGATATGATGCCGAAAATCAGTTGGACAGCGACGGTAACATGCAATATATTCTTATATGTGACATATTGACAACTAAAATAATTCGGCCACATCACTTGGCATCCAAAACCATGCTCAAGATCATCCTAGAACCAAGATTTTAGAGAACCGAATACCAGGAAGAAGGATATCATGAAGAATTGGGTCAGTGTTTCAATATCAGTACAAACACATTGTTTCGGACTGTAACATAACATATGTAAAATACCAATAATGGTATGTTAACGCCAGTAATGGGTAAGGCAAAGAAGAAAATTAAAAATAAGATAAAGTGAATTGTGAAGCAAAATCGAGAGTCTAATATTTATAATATAAAATCAATTATTGATTATGATTGAAATAAATTTTTCAAGACATTGACTATAGTTTCAATTTGGCAAATAATTACCAACATATTTATAAGTTACCCAGTATTAAACACGTACACAACAATACCATAAAATTAATTTTTTTTTTCTTTGTGATAATCGTACTACATCCAAACTTTATTCAATGAATACCTTGAAGAGATTTCGTGAAACATCAAATATTAATAATTATATTTTTGCATGAAATTATTGCAAACAACAACAACAATAAATATTTAATAAAAAAAAAAAACATAAACAAAAATATGCAACAAATTAACATGAAAATATCCTAGAAGGCACCTAATTCACTTTTACCTGAAAGTTTATTCAGTTTCGTTATATATGTTACATTGAATTTTATTTTTGTTGTTGTTGTAACTACTGATATTATTGCCATCATTGTTACTGTTATTGTTAAATTTATTTAAAAGAAAAAATAAAAAAACGAAAAAAATTTCAACTAGACAAGCATATTATTATGTTATCTATCGTAACTAAATAACTAGTCAGTCAGAAAAAGGTTTATTAGGGCCAATAAACAATTATTCTGGTTCACGAGTTCTCAAAACTCTGATTGAACGAAATAAAGTTAACAAATATATTTTATTTTTGTTTTTTTTTTTATTTTATAGATTTTATATACTTTCGATCACATAAATATACTGTAGTATATAATGAAAAGAAATTAAAACAAACCATTTTTTTTCTGCATACAATTTACCTGCTCATTCAATCAACTACTCCCCCCATTTACCCCCCTCCTTTCTATTTACTAATCAAACCATACAAAAAAATATAAAATCATATTAAAAGTATCTAAAGTAATTTTTTTTGCTTTATTAAGGGTATTTTTTAAATATCATTTTGATTTCAACTCTTCCCAGAGTATATATGTATGTATGTATATATAAAAAAAAAAAAAAAAAACAAAAAAAAAATGTAACAACAACAATAAAACTAAGTATAGGAAATGAAATTCAGGGCAAAGTTATAACCTAAAACTTTTGCAAAAATAAAATTTTAATATATAATGTACTATGTAGGTATACAATGAGGAAAATGAATAATAATATTAAATTGTATCTGAAAGCAAACAAAAATAAAAAAAAATTATATAAAAAAGATAGATTGATACACATAAATTTATGTTCAATTTTTGTTATTATATTATTATAATATTCATATATATACTACATTACAACAACAATAAATACAGAATGTTTCAAAATATTTTCAAATCAGTACACGAACTTAATTTTGTTGGTATCAGTGATGAATTAAATATTTTTTACTTAAATATGAAATATGTAGGTAAGTTGGTATTACAATTTTAAACAATATTAACTCAATTTTAATCATGTCTCAAAAAGGTTGTCTTAAAAATGTTCACATTGTAAATAACTTGATTAATTTTTAAATTATCTATGTACTTTATGATTTAATGTACTCTTTGATTGTAACTCATTTGATCATTTCAATTATTTATTTCAGTTTTTTTTTGTCAGAACTGTACATTGAAAAATTACGATAAAAATTACGATATCTCATAAAATCAATGTGAGGGGTGAGTGAGAACGTGATTATTAGCTTCGTGATTATAGTTGAGCATGATTGCATATTATGTATGAGTAATCAAAAAGTTAATAGAAGTTAATCATAAAGTGTTAAACATGATTAAATGCTGTAATGCAACTATTTAATAATGTTCGAAAACTGTTAATCCTTCATAATCCTATTTTTATTAAAATGGTTTTTCTGAATCACTTTGAACTAGGGATTGCCGGATTTCGGATACCGAAAATGCAATATTCCAGACGAACTCTTTTTCCAGACGAAAATGCTTTATTCCAGCTACGGTATTAGATACCGGTATTTATGAAAAAAATACCAGTATTTTACAAAATATTAATTATTTTTTTAAAATAAATCAATTCAAGAGGTTTGATAAAGAGGTTACATTTGCAATTGAAAAAACCATTTTCATCGGTAAATAAAAGTTCTTTAGTAATCGAACCAACAATTAAAAAAGAAATAGCTTTTTTTGAAGTAGAAGGTAAAGTAGAAACTAGTGAACTAGTGTAGAAACGGAGAGAACCTTTTCAACGGCAAATTTAATTTTGCAATAAAATTAGATGCAGACAGACTGACAAAACTTTAGATAAATTTTGTTTTCTGCGAACTAATTTTTTTAATAAATAATATTATTCCAAAGTGACCATTGGAAAGTTTTGCAATCTTTAAAAAATATATATTACATAATATAGATTGATGAAATATAGTGAGTCTGGGGTGGCATTGTGTAATTTGAAACGTCGTTTTGTTTCGACTATTTTCAAAAAGTGGCATTGCATAATTTTGTTTCGACCATTTTTATTTTGTTTCAATCTTTTCAAAATTGGTACGACATGTTTTGGTATTGCGTAAGGTTGAAACGCTACTTTTTTTACATTTGATACGACCAAATTTTGGCGATTGAAAAATAGTTGACGCTTTTAGGTAAATTTTTAAAAAAATAATAAATTAATACATGATTTTTGTTGGAATATTTATTTTAGAAACGCACACAAATAAAAATTCCAATAAAATGAAAAGTTAAGTAAATTTATAATAATTTTCTGTCAAGAAAAAAAATTTCCAGAATAAAAAAAAAAAAAAATTTTGTTATTATTATTAGCTTCTTTTACTTGTATCCAGTTGCAATTTCTTTTAGTTCCATGCTGTAACAACAATATTCGGTTTCTAATCCGGGAATTCAGATTCAATGTATCTTCTTTTAAACTAAATGCATAGTTCAATTACATAACAAATTATCAGAACTATAAAAAAATGTGCAGGGAAGAAAGAGAAAAGAACAAGAATTGATTACATTTAGAAATAGAAATATGAAAATTAGGAGAGATGTGAAATAACAATATCGCACTAGTATAAGGCTTCGATTTTCTTCGAAAAAATGTTTCATTTTGTTTATTCCACAATTTTAGGAGATTTAATTTGAATTTTATTGTCAAAATGATAAAAATTTCTAAAATATAATGAGATATAAAAAAAATGTATTTTGGGGTTTAGTGGGTTTCACAGAATTCACAAATGTGTTTGAGTTCGCAAAATATGCCAAGTAGAGTGAGATCAGAGCTTACAAATATGTTAACCAAAACGGATTAGGATTCATATTTAGATTCGGTTCGCAGCTCTGATTTAATTTAACAACAACAGCAAATCAAACCATGTTCCATAATTATAACCAAAAGGTCGAAACGCTTGTCGGAATAAAACATTATTAAAGTCATCAGTTTTATTACAATTTATTTCTTCACATCAACATCTCTTCATTATTTTTAACGAACACAATAAAACATTTTTTTAAGATGGACCATAATTTTTAAAACACTCTGTACATATTCATAATACATATATAATCGTTTTATTATTATTTGTTTTTTTTTTTTTTTGATTTATTCCCATAGATTTTTTATTTTATTTCAATTTTTTTTTATTTTACCTTTAATATATTTATGGGAGAAAAGAACCTTTTTTTTTCTTTTTGCCATAATGATTTTATGAAGAACATGATTTAGTACTGTTTTAGTGGAGGGGTTAATAAGAATAATCAAAACAAAAAAAAAACAGCAAAAAAGCACAAAAAAAAAGGGAATGCACTTAGCAAGGTAATTTTACCTTAGAGTTCATGCAAAGATAAACTTAAAAATGTCGTGCCTGTGAAACCTTAAAAATGAATTTTCCTTTTTTTTGCAACCATTTTAACTTTGATTTTACCTTTGAAATTTAATTTATTTGATTAAAAATTCGATTAAATTAAATGGGACTGGAGTGATTTTATTAGTATAAAAAATGGGTATACATACATATATAATATAATACATATATATATATAATATATATATATATATAACATTTGATTTTATGTTTACTGGTTGAGTTTAGGAATAATTAACTGTTTTTGGCTAAAATGTAATGCATATACTAGTAATTTAAATAATACATTAAGTATGCAGACTTTAGTAGTATATTATCTAGACTTTAGGTAAAACATAAAATTTGATTAGATATAATTTCAGAAATTTTATATGACGATAAAAATTATTTTCAAAATAATTTTCGGCTCTCTTATTTTTGGTCAAGCTTCAAAATATTTTTTGTGAGGATTTTATATTTTTGAATCTCATGGTATAAAAGTTAAGTTTTGTGACATAATAAGAAAACATTGTTAAAATGTTAACATGCCAAAATTCTGCATAAACAACTATAGAATATTTATTCCTATACAAAACAAAGCTAAAAATTTGTGCTTTATTTCCACATAAAATTATCAAATTATGTTCTTCAAAATAAAATGTATTTCTAGGTAGTCTTGCGGCTTCTATTATTATTTGAAAAAAATTAATTTTTATAATATTAGAAACTCTTCATTTAAATGGTCCCTATTTATGAAACACCACAATCTATGAAAAACAATTTTGTGAAGAAATATTAAATATCCTTGGAACAATTAGAAAAAAAAGTTTTAAAAACGTAAAAAATACGCGTTCTAAGATTTAATTTGTTTTAAACTTTATAACGTAAAAATCATAATACTCATTTTCTAATATTAATGTATACCTATATATATATATATATATATATATATATATATATATATACATCTCCTTTTCGTTTAACTATAATATTCAATTAATAGATATTTATTGTTGTTACAAAAAAAATTGCAACACGATTAAATTTTCTTTATAAAAATGAAAATAAAACAAGAACAAAATTCTTGTCTTTAAAATACACAGTCACCATTAAAGGAAATTCGAGCAAAAATTTAATTTATAGAAAAAAACTTCATCTTCAAAGCAATGGCACTGTACAAATAAAAAATTAAAAACTAATCATTCAACATTTTTTTCAATCTCATTTATATACATAATTTGTATACAGTGACTCTCAAAAGTATTTGATTACATTTAAATAAAAAATATAAAAAAGAGAAATGTTAACAAGAGGAGGAATTGTTTTAATTGAAATAAAATGATTTTTTTGTTTAATCACTAACTTGATTACAATGCCTTTACATTGGAGCTTCGAAAAACGATATAAGATGATTCATCGTTATCTTCAATGATTTATCCTTTATTTACACACTTATGTATTGCATTGGTGTTGACGTAATAGGTAGGTTAGCTATTGGACATATTTTATTACAGTACAGTATTTTAACTATACTGATAGTAATTTGAAACTATACTTCGGAATCGCAATTCAAAAGTCCACCGGTGGATAATTTGCTTTACAAAAAAAAAACAAATCTATTTCAAAATTCAAATATGTCTTTTTTAAACCAATTGTTAAACTTACTACCCATAACGAGTTTGTTAAATAGTTCCTTATCACCAGTTCAGTTACTCGTTCTGAATAATGTTGGAGGAAGCGATTATTTGCCTTGTAGGAAATCGTGTGTAAATTTTGTAATGCTGGATTTGCATTAGGATAACTTAAAGTGTAATAAGTTCTCTCCTTAAGGAAAATCAATTTTTGAATTGGTACGTAACTATACTCGGATTTCCTACTAAATAAGCTTATGGTGCTTTTCTCTGATATTCGAACATTCGGAACTGATCAATACTAATTTTAATCCATCCCATTTTTGAGTTAAATATTTTTCTAACTTTTGTTGTAATCAAAAGTAAAAGAAAATAACAAACATACAGTTTATTCATAAAAATTTAAATCATATGTGCGATACCACGCCTTTATTGGGAAAATGAAGTAACGACAGTTATGAAAAAAATTCATATTTCCAAGTGGAGAAAATCTGTTCGTAACAGCAGTCATAGTGGATAATATCGCGACAGACTCGTTTCTATTAGTAATTCACTTAATTTTTCACCAGTCTATGGAATAAATCGGTATCGATTCAGTTTCACTTCACAATGTATGTTGCTCAACATAAAAAGTGTTGCTTAGTTTTGAGTAGTTGCCTTTTTTTTCTTATGTTAATGATAAGAAATGATTTCAATATAAATTTTCTAACTCTTTTATTCCAGTTTAGTTTTTAACATTATTGAGTATAGTTCTCATATTTACCATTAGAATGAATGTTAAAAGATTTTCGAACTCTTTTGCTCTGGTAAAAGTAAAAAAGTGAAAAAAAAATCATCAGAGTGAATACTATCCGGCCCATTTTTTGAAGTGAATAACATACAAAAGTTGAAATTTGCAACAAAATTTTTTTGGTGTTTTAAACAAATAGGAAAAAGATAGTTAAAGAATATATTAAAATTATTATATAATATAATAGTAATTTTAGCTATTATTAATAAGACCTTAGTAGCTTAATAGTGTTTATTGAAAAATTGCATAAATAAAAACAGTTAAAATTCATTTTTACCTACATATGTATATCAACATTAATTTTTCACTTAATTCACTTTACACTCACTTTTTGAGCTGGAAAGTGAATGCTGCGATACCGAAATTGTCATCCGGACAGAAAAAGATTATGAAGTGAATGAAAAAGTGAAGGTTGCCATAGGCACAAATATTTATTTTATATATTTTTAAATGTATTTATATGTATTTAGCATATATTTACAAGTCTACTTTCATTTACATAAAATAAAAATTGTTACGAACATTCAAACACGAGAAGAACAGTATTTTTACTTCAACATATCAAGTATTCTATACTTTTATGAATAACTGTACTATGTATGCATACTATGTAATATCAGTATTTTCAGTCAATTACTACTTATATAATAAATTATTAAATTTTATGTTTTATAATTTCAACATAAAATAATATAATACAGGTTTTGTTTTATTTTATTATTTTTTTTATTCTTTTTTAATACAGGTATTTTATAACAGGCAAAAACAAGAACAAAAATATTGTTTTTTTTTTTTTTAGAACACAAAGTCACAAAAGCCAGTAAATCGAGCCCCAACCTATATAGAAAGAAAATAATAACAACTTTTGATCTTCAACCATTTCAATTTCCATTTTTGGTTAAAAGTTTTGGTTTAGTTTCCTTTTAATTTTTTTTTTTTTGTGTTCTTCCAACATTTTTTTTTTTTTTTTATTATGTATCTTTGGATGTAGGTATGTGTTCGGTATATTTTACCCAAATTTGAATTATGCTTATGCATATACATATATATATAGATATATATATATGGATGGCTGGATGTGAATAAATAAATAAATTCTTATTTTCATTATAATTATAACAATCATCATCATCATCATCATTATCATTATCATCATTAAAATAATCATTCTCGGTCACAAAAACATAGCTATAATCATGGTTAAAATTTAATGTTTAAACATTAATAATGATATCGTAATAATATCTCTAAGTACAGTACTCAGTTTTAAAATTTTTTGTTTGTTTTTGTTTTTAAAGATTAGTTCTAAAAATATATTTTACTTTAATAAATAAAGAAACCTTAGAAAAATAAATGATGATCTCATACATTTTATTTATAGATTGTTTTAAAAAATCTCATTTTTAATGGATCATTTACGAAATTAATTCGTTTACACGAATATCGTATTTGTAATAATTAGACATTTGATTCAAATTAAGCTCATATTTTATGGATAACAAACGTAATTCTATTGCAGTGATAGGTAAGATATATTTCAATTGAAATTTATTATTTTATTATTAAAAAACTAAATAGAAGGATCAAAAGTCATATATTTATGTCCGAAAACTCAACAAAACTAAACTAAACAACTCCAAGTGATTTTTTTTTCTTGTTTTTAAATAATCTTTGAAATAAACTTACTTAATTGTACAATAAAAAAAAAATTTATTTCAATATTTGCGAAAGTTGAAAAATTTTAAATTAACTCATATATTTAAATTTACTTCACAACTAATGTAAGACAGTTGTGAATTAAAATTGTGAAATATTTCTTCCTTTAATTTCAAATTCTATCAAAAATTATAGTTAGCTAAAAAAACATTCATAATATGAAATCAATTTTTGTTTTTGTGAAAAAACTGGATAACACCTGATACAGATGCAAATTAATAACTGTCCAAATTTTTTTTAAAAACATGTTTAAATTTTGAAAATTTTTCAAATTACAATTACACGAAACAGTGATTTTCGACCTAAGCGGTTATTGATTTTGATGTTTATTACCATATAAATTCATGTAATTAAAAATGACGCATTCCAGTAAAAGTTTTTTGACAGTTTTGATAGTTTTTTTGACATTAATTTCTATACAATACCTTGATATGCGGCTAAAAAAAACAGAATTTCAGGCCGTAGAGAAAGTCGCATATGTACATACATATTTATGTAATATATGTATGCAGTACATATGTACATATGAGTTCCCATGTTTTTTTGAGCTTTAAAATTCAAATTTATCACTCTTTACTTTTCAATTTGTCACAATTTTTCAAATTTACCTCGCTTTACGACTAATATTTAGAGCCGTATAAAGAAGCAGAAGAACAATTGAAAACTCCGAAACAGCCGCTTAATGAAGTTCCGTATATCGAGGTATCAGTGTAACATCTAAATTTAGTTTTAATTTTTTTAAAAATACAATAGTTATACAGTTATATTCTTTTTGATATTTTTTATACCACTCCACTTTTTTTCTCATTTCAACATCCACTCTTTTCCCACTATTGGTTCATTTGTACATACTCAATTAATCTTGATAGAAACGCCTTACTGAATTAATTTTGACAACAACGCTTGACGTTGCGTTGGCAATGACGTTGTATATACAAATTTGGTTATGGCAATGACATCTAGTACATATTCAAATTTGATCACAATTGACGTATAATTTGGTTGATTTATTGGAAGTCAAAAATATAAACATACAATAAAGTTTTAATCAATTATTGAAGTTAGTCTGGCCTTACAGTTTTAAATTATAGAGTTGGGCTAAACAATTCCAAACGCATTCAAATAAATAATTTCAAAATAAAGTACTGCTTAATATAGTTAACGAGCTGATACTGATATTCTTAGAGATCTAAAAATCCCTTAAATAACTGATGAAATCAAAAGATGTGCTACCCGGCATAACATTCGTCTATTTGAACTTGTCAATTTTAAAGGTTTATGTTTAATTGACAATCAAAATTTTGTTAGACTCCTCAAACAAATCTGAAATATGTTAAGTCCAAATCCTGAATTCAGTAAAAGAAAAAAAGCATCTTATAGATCTTTAGCTGTGTTCTTTTCATACGGTCAAAGGTCAAGATTTTATTAAATTTAAAAGAACGATGTAGGTTAATGATATGGATAATTTTTTTAAGTTGGTAAACCTGTTAATTGAATTATCAAAATTTTCTATTAAAAAACTACGCAAGCGCTACTCGTGATAAATATAATTACTAAATATTTGAGACCTGTATGTAAACCAGATAAATATCTGAGTTTTGACTTGTTATTGTAATTTCATATGAAAGTATTGACTTAGGCCGTGAACTGGATGAAAAAAGCACAGCAATTTGAGATTATCTTAATATTTAAGGGTTACATAAAAATTAGATTTTAGTCATATTTGACTAGTTTTAATTGTGAATTGAATGATATACATAGCTTAAAGTTTTTAGTGGATTTGAGTACTGTGGAGTTCTAGAGGTTGCTAACCTCAATCAAGATTAGCTTCTGTTTCTATTTCGATGAATTTCGACCAATTCAACAAAAAAAACAAATGTTTTTACATTATCTTATAATTTTTTTAAAATTGTTATTTATTAACTTTGATTAGAGTAAACTAAAACTAACTAAACAAATCTTCATTAATTCGATTGGGATTTGAATTGTCTAGTATTCACATTATTCATAATAAGCAATTAAACAAATTATTTTTAATTCTTCACCACTATCAATTTTGGGGAATTTCATAAAGAAAATTTTCCCGTCGAATATTGAAAATATACCACACCATACTCATTTTTAAAATAATTAAACTAATTTGCACCAATCTCCAATTAGATTTAAATGTTCTGGAATTTAATATTAAAATTAGTTATTAATATTAACAATAATTAAAAACAATTTTGTTTTAATGCAGTTTGGTATTAACGGATTTTAATTTGATTTTAAAATTTGAATATGCAAGCTACCACCACCATATAAAATTACTCACTTTTTTTTACTCTTCACTAATGTGTTTGCAGGGTAATTTAATTTAAATTAAAATTAAAATTAAATTTAATTTAAAAATTGAAATACAAACAAAAATTGAAAATATTAACAAATTATGTTAGAAGATATTTTATATTGTTTTAGAAATTGAAGTATGAAGCATTATAATTTCCTCATTTTTATTAAAACATTTATTATGTTGACTTAATTTGCTCCTGTTTATTTTATTTAAACTACATTGACAAAATATTCGACAAAATAAAAAAAAATTAAATTTCAAACTCAATTTAATCAAAATAAAAATTTACAATACGGCTTCCTTAATTTAAAGATTATAAAAGTAGAGAAAATCACAAACACATTCATAAAAATAAAAAATAAAAAATTAGAGAGAGTTTTCGGTAGAGTTTTTCCATAGGTTATGCCGCTCCACAACTATAATCAATATCATAGTGATTTTATAAAATTATACACCAGATACAGCGTGATGTAGTTAGTTAACATTTACTATTTGATTTCTTTTTAACAGTTCTCTAATATTTATTATTTGATTATGATAGTTTTACATAATTTGAGAGAAACTAAGAAAAATAACAGAAAATATAATGAAATTCTCATAGTGAGAGAGAAAAGCTTTACTTCAAAAAAATAATCATATTTATTTTACATTCACAGGATTAAATTCAAGGTGTGTGATGAATTGGTGCTTATGTTGATATTAATAATACACACAATCAGATAAAACATATATTTTCTATAAATGTATGTATGCATTCTATAGATTTTGTTTAATTTGATATTTTTCTGAGACTGTGGCTTGAATGACTGTGATTTTTTTTTTAAATTTAAAACATTATTACCGGCTTAATACATATATATATACTTATATAGCTAAGCTTAAATGATTTTTGAACTAAATTAGAATTTTGTTATATAAATTGAGAGAAATATTTATGTTACCTTTTTAAAGTTGATTAAATACTTTCGCAAATGTATTAGTTTTAATACATGTATATGTATATATATATATATATATATATGTAGCAGAGATAGAATGTGAACAAAATTATTATAAGATTCTCAAGCCGAACAAATCAACCAGCTGTTTATTGACCTCAAAGAAGTCACGGTGATGGCCACCAAGTTAATAAACAAAAAAAAACAACAAATTTAAGATTATTATTTTATTTTAGATTTCTATTCGAGAAATATTGTGTATTTTCTTGAGAGGTCGGTTGGTTACTTTACCAAAATACTGTGTCGTAATTTTTTATGATTTTATTTTTAAAATACATATATTTATACATATTTATTTATATAAATAAATGCTACTGAAACTATAACTGAGAAACAACTGACTAGATTTACAGACTATATAATATAGTTTGTGTACAGAATAATTTCGATGACGGTAACTATCACAATAATCATCATCATTTTGATTATCAATGATTTGAATTATTTAAATAATGTTGTATTGTATGTAAGTTTACTTGTATATTTATGAGAAATTGTATACTCGTTTCTTTTTTTTTTTTTGTTCTTTAGAAAAGGTGGTAATAAACAGTGGGTTACATTGAAATAAATAAAATTTTTTAGTTTTTCAAATCCTATGGGAATTTTTTGATTTTTTTGTTATTAACATTTTCTTTCTAAATTTTTTAAGTTCATTTCAACTGTTAATTAGAATTTTGAAATTATTTTCCAATTGTTTTTCAATTTCGAAAGTATAGTAAGTAGATACTTAAAATAAATAAATACCGCTTTATTTAAAGAATTCGAGTAATTGTTCTGAAAATCAAATTAAATACTTAAAATGAAAAAATTGTATCGGAAGTGATTTCAGCAAATAAACAAATCAACAAAATCTAATATAAAATGTAATTAAGTAACGTTGGGAATTTTTTTTTTTTTTTTTTTTTTTAATATATTTTGGAGAAAATTACTTAGTTAGACCTTAATTTACCGCAAAAAAAAAATTTTAAATGATTTTTAGGTCATTGGAAATTATTGTAAATGGTTGAGAAATATTTAAGAAGGTTTTTTGTTTTATGGAATTTTTTTGTTTAAATTTAAATGTAAATTAATTATTTTAAAACAATAAACATATTAGATGATAAATAAATTTTGAGTAATTTAATCAAATTTAGTAGATTAAAATACTTAAATTTAATAAATAATTAAAAATTATCATTGAACTAAACACAATAATTTAAATTATGACCAATTTTAAAAGCATTAGCTGCTGCAAAGGTTTAAGATTAATTAAAAATAATTAAATATAATTAAATAATTAAATTAAACAGAGAAACTTAAGCTTACCAATTTTTAAAATATTTTTATTTATAATTAAACAAAATTGTTTTGAACATACCTGAAACAAAAATGAAAAAAAAATTTAATTAATATTTTTCTAAATTATATTTAATAAAAATAATTCATAATATTAAATAATGAAAGCGGATAAAATTAAATTCAAAATTCAAGCGAATATTAATTAATGGAAAATATGATTTTTTTTATAATTAATATTATTGTAAAATTTCGAACTCATTGTAGGTTATAATAAATTTCAATAGGGCTATATAAACTATAACTCATTTTAGCTTTTCTTCTTTTTTTTCATTTCCCCATGTTCAGGACGTAGTGACAATAAAAACAAATTTTTCTAAAACTGCAGTTTTTTCACGTGCTGTTATCCAGATTGATTTGTCTATAAGACACAAGACAAATCAATTTGAAAACAGCATATTGTATCAGTGACAACACTTTGTCAACAGTAAAAAACTTTATAGAAAAAAAATACATATTTAACATATTTATGTATTTATTTATTTATTTCATTTATTTTGTCTTATTAACTATTTAACTATTTATAATGTAATATAATAAATTTCAATAGATCTTTCTACAACTTATTTTAGCTATTTTTATTCACCTTTCATTTTTCCTATTCCACGGTAGTCTTGTGTCACATATGGTCACTCTGCGGCACACATAAAAACAACTAACTATACCAATTGTAATAAATTTCAATTGTGATTAAAATATTTAAAAAAAAAAGAGGTGTTGACTATATACAGATTCATTAATTTCAAATACATAATACAAATATTACAATATTAATAAAATATGGTTAAGTAATTTAAGATTTTGAATATTCATAGCATGATTCATAAGATGAAAAATATTTCCACGCTTCTTTTAATATCTCCTTCCTTCCTTTCACGACCATATTATGTAAAAAATGTCCTTAATATTACCTTATTTCTCTACATATTTAGAGTTTCTTTAGATAGAAATAAATAAATTTACATATTGGATGAGACAAACTCACTATTATAGACATGTTGTAATCTATCATATTTAATGTAACAAGAAAAATTGAGAATGCCTCTGAAAATCTTTGAATTAAAACTACGAAAAATTTATTTTCTTTGATTCAGTTAAAATAGGAAACTATTAACTAACTTAGACAGAAGAAAATAATGAAGAGGGAGTACTAACTAACAAATGTCATGTATCAAAATGTCGTAACGTACAGTATCGAACTATTTTCAGTCAGTTTCAAACAATTTTGTTGTTGCAAACCTTAAAATGAGTTGAATAATAAAATGTTAAAATGATTTAATTTTTTTTGTTTTAATTATTTCGAATGTTGTAGTTGTTACTATTTTTAAAGAAGTATCAGTTAAAACTAATCAATAGCATTATCCTACACTTCAGTTTTTCATAGCTGAAATACTAAGTAAATAACTAAACATTGAATCAGGAGCAATGAACATAATATTGATATACTTCAGGAAGTTATTACTAGATCCAGAATGCTATATGAATAAATTTAAAATATGTACTGTTAACAAAATTGGTGAAACAAACATAAGATAGAATGTATTCGATTTAAAGTCATAATATGTGATTGTGACCAGTTTTAAAACACCCAAAAATCAATATTCATTTTTAATTTTCTGACCATTTTATACCAACATTTCTTGGTTTCTGAAAGAGTAGAAACTAGAGTAGAATTATTTAAATTTTAATTAATTTTATATATTTTTATCTTTAAAGAAAAAGCATTTTTAATGGTTAATAAGATCTTCATGCTCTGATCAATATCGTTGAACAATATGTATCTAATGTAAAAATACTGATGTTTGTGATTACTTTTTTATATATTAAAGATTTGTTCAACTCTAACAGAAAGATTAATCTTATGCCCGATCATAGTTGAAGCGAACATACTTTGATCAAATTGTGATTGAACTGCAGATATGAACGGATTAGTTGATTTGAGTTGAATGAATAATTAAATAAAATAAAATTATAATTGATTTTATGTTAAAAAAAATTGGTTTTGTTTCTTATAACTCACAGATGTTGTTTACGACAATTTGTAAGTTACAAAATTAGTTAATTAGAGTTAAAAACCAGGAGTTGTATAGGTATATTATAACAATACATATATACTAATCTATTCCAATAAAGGTAGATGAACGAAATATACTTTAATTAATATTGAATAAATTAATTGATCTGACGATTTGCTTATTCAAAACTATGTCTTTTTCTTCACATTATTTCAAATTAAAATTTTGAAATTAATTTTATCTAATACAACAATTGTTATTACGTCAATCAAATACATATGCAATGATTTCATAATTAGGCATAAAATTTAATAAATTTATAAACATTCTGTTTAAAAGCTAGACAACAAAATATTATTTTACAATTAAATTGAAATTCAAATTAAGCTCAAAAACTTTCTTCCCACATACAAAAACAACAAAAATTATTAAATTTCTTCAGCAAAAATATTAATAAGCAAAATGGGATCTCCAAACATTGTGTTCCTCAAAATTTGTCCATATATTTTTTGTTGTTTTTTTTTTATTTCAATTCTGAATACGAAATGCAAATTACCAAACTAATTTAATAATTTAAAATTCAACATTGTGTAAAGAGTAAATATTCTGAGTTATTAGAATACAAAAATTCGATATTCATTTTACATCTTCTTATTTTGTCCGTATATCCATGCATATATCAGTATTTATTAAGTATTTTAAATAAACTATTTTAATTATTATTTAAAAAGCCTAACTTAAAAATCAATCAAAAAAAAAATTGTTTTTCGGTTCCCTACACGTGATATGAATTGTAAATGTATAATTTTTTTTTTGGACCACAGAAACCAAAAATTCAAGATTCATCAAAAAAATGATTTTTTTTTTTAAATTCCCCTCCTCACCATTCAAAAACTAAACGAACGACACAACCTCCGCGAAGTTAAAACAGAAGAATTATTTATTTATTTTTATATTTCTTTTTAATTTTTATTTATATATGTATATTTTTTTTTTTTTTAATTTAATACCACATATACAAAAATGTCAATCATTACAGCCACCGCATACAATATTAATTTTTTTTTTTTTTGTCTTTTGGTTTTAATTTATTTTTTAAATTTTAATTAATATACACAACTTCTTATAATCTGGTATATTATTATGTGTATACAATGTATATTATGTACATTATTATTGTATATAATGAGATTTGAGGGGATAGCCATTTTTATTTTTACCTTATTTGAAAATTAATGAAGAAAGAATTTGTATTTGTATGTTTATTTGTATTACACAATATAAGTATGTAAGTAAGTATATATACAGTGAGTAAGAAAATTAAATCAAAAAATTGTATAGTAAATAATTAAAAATATTATTGTAAAGAAAGCAGGTAGACATAAGTAGCAACTTGGGCTAATGTTGATTTGGAAGATTTTATATTTAAATTAATGTAAATAAAAATAATATAAAAAAAAATTATTTCCAGTCTCATAATTCGCTACATTGACTTTTCTACATATTACTATTAATCGTATAGAGTTTTCCCTAAAATAATTAATTATTCGAAATTATAAAAACAACTTTAGAGAATGATCAACAAATTATTTTTTCCAAATATTTCAATTTTAACACTGGTTTGACTCGAAAAAATTATATTACTGCACAGATAATATGTTGAAGCTTCACACTGTCGCCAAGTAGTCTTCTCAATCAAGTTAATATTTTGTTCTCGCAATAAGAATTCAAAATTATGGTGTTGGAATGCTGAATAACTTGAAATATAAATTCTGAATTTCCAAATTCAATAATACAATTTGCAATAGGAAGTTCAAAGAGTAAAGACTGATGCTAGTGTATAATAAATAATAAATAAACAAACAAATTTGAGTCTTGTATAACCCAAAAATGTTTGGTAAATTGTTTTTGTATATATATGAATAAAATGTTTGCATTGTCATAAAAATGTATTGTTGAATCATTTGCACTTGATTTTAGAAAAACCTTTTTGTACTTTTAGAATAATACGTATAGGTATAACACATTTTGTGGACGTCCGAAAGTAAAGTTACACTAAATAGGTAGGTACAAATTAAATTAGTACAACCTGAAAAGGGGTAAAATTAAGACAAGGTCGAATGACACATGCGTTATACTTACATATTATCAATAACCGATCACTGGTATATTAACCGGTAATTGTTTGCTCAAGAAGCACATAATACAACTGGAGCTTGCCAATAACGATAATTGTCGAATTTGCGATAACCTTGAAACTCAGAAAAACATGCAATATATTTTCTTCGACTGCCATTCTTTAGCGAAAACTAGCCTTAGCAAAGTTTGACTTTGACAGATATCTCAAAGGTCCTATAAATTCGTTGGTAGTGTCATGTAATGAAACAGATTGCTACAAACCAACACGAAGCCTATTGAAGCGGCATCGTGGCTTGTCGTAAACATAACCTCCTTTTTAAACTAAATTAAACTACATAAGCATCACCAATAATAAATGAATTCGAAATTATTGTAATTTTATACAGTTATATTGTAGACAAGAAATTCAGTACAATTTTTTCACTTTTGCATTTGTAGAGTGCAGATCCATTTTTTTCTTTCATCATGAGAATTAATTAAGAACCTACATGGTCTGTTGGACACTAAGTAAGTAGCTAGGTCTGACACGCTGGATGGTGCAGTAGGTAGAGTGTCTGCCTTTCAACCGAACATATCTAGAATATTATATGAAATTACTTGGAGTTGGCAACTTTCTTTAATTAACTCATATCAGTTTTAACCAATTTTTTTTATAATAAATAAATATTAATTTTGAATCAACATTATTTCTTTCATATGTTGACTTGTTCTTTTAGAAGATCTCTTAAAAGACCTGCTAACAGTAAACGATTTGTCGGGTAATCTGTAGGTACTGTACAGTTTTTCTTACTGCCGTTTGAAGAAAAATTGTATCATATATTCTCTCTCCTTTGAATTGTACAACTATACAAAACCTAATCGCAGAACAACATGCATAAAATTAAAATACAAACCGTATTATTGAAATCTCAATTAAATGTCTAAAAATTAAAAAAAAAAATAGAGTTTTGTTTTCTTGTTTGCAAAATCGAATTATCTAGTAATAAATCGTTTTATATGGAGTTTATTGAATTATATCGACAAAATAGGTTTATATCATGTATAAAATTATTCATTTGATTTATCTGATACTAAACATAAAAACCATGTACACTTTTAATTTTAAGAAATTGTACTACTTTTCTCTATTCAAAATTCTCAAATGAATTTGCCATGTCGGCTATGATGTTATGAACAAATCGTTTACGTGCGTGGGCAAACTTGTATACATCTGTTAAATTTTTCATACAATTTGTTGAACCCGTTTCATAAAGCATTTCATGTTTTTGTTCAAATTTTTATTTTAACCAATCTTTCTAATTTATTCAGTAAGTTTTTATACTCACTGTATTTATTTTATTATATATTTATTTCAATAAATTGTAATATATTCAAAACATTGAACAAATAATTCTTTTCTTCAACTATATTGTTCATTCACTAAGTATATATATATAATATAAAATATTCACTTTAAGTACTATTTTTTTATTGTTGCCTGTATTATTATTGTTGTTGTTGTTTTTTTAATTTAATATCGAATTTCTTTCGAATATGTAATTTCGAATAAATTCAACCGATGGAACCGTTACGGAATATTTATTTTCCGTTTCGATACGGTTAAAATTATTTTTTTTTTTCACTTATTAAATTGAACAACAAAAAAAAAACAAAAACAAAAAAGAAACAAGAACAAAAACAACGAATCAAAGTTTTAATTTTTCAAATACAATTACAAAATTATAAATTTTCAATTGAATTTCTAATTGAAAATTGCAAAATTATTTCGTTTTTATTCTTCAATACAATTAAAAAAAAAAAAAAAAAAAAAAAAAAACATTATTTGCAAAAACTGTTTATTGACCTCTTAAAATGAAACGATTTGAATTATTCAATCATTCAAGAAAACAAAATAATAGAAAAAAAAAAACAGAAATGTACAAAAAAAAAAAAAAAGAAATTCGCAAAAATAGATATGTTTTAGTGATGCCAAATTTAAGTGTACCGCAACAAGTTTCTAATGACAATAACAACAAAATAATAAAAAAAATTATTTTTTTTAATGATTTGCGCAACTTGGTTGATTGTGAATATTGTCATTCAATTTTTGTTTTTGTTTTGTTTTTAATAAAAGTCTTATAAGATTTTTTGCGAACATTTTTATTGTTTAACTTTCACTTTGAGATTTTTACGAATAGTTTCAAATTAAATATAAGTGGGTCTATATACCTACCTATATTTTTAATTTTGTTTTTTTTTTATTTTTTTTTTGTTTCTTAATTAGAAATTTTTTAACTTTTAATGATTTGACGTATATATGATTAATTAGTAAAATTTGAATTGATGAAGTGATTAAATCATTGAACATAACAATGATTGAACATAACTACAATCTATTTATTAACTCTAATTTACAATAAACTATGGGTCGTATTAACATTTGAAATATTATGCATGTTGTATATAGTTGTATTATAACGATATGGTTAAGTGCTACTACCACAAAATATGATATTATTAATTTGCTAGCTAGTAGCTACTAAATAAAAGACATTTCCATAATCAAGCAGTATTAACTACTAATACTGATAAAACATTTTGTTCATAACCAAAAGTTTACAAATTAAGTTTGTTAAAAAAACATTGCTAACTTTATATAAAAACTGCAAAATTACAGTTGAGAGTCCAATAAGCTGAAACTACTCTTACAATTTATTTTTTAAATAGTTAAATAAATTTAATTAAATAAACAGCACTACAATCTATTATAATTAAATAAATATTAAAACTTTAGGTATGTTTTACAAATTTTATTAAATATCTTAATCGATTTAGGTTATTACACCATCATCAGAAAACTGATAACGTAATATTCACTTGTTTTATTATTTGTAGTATTTTGGTTTTTAACATAAGTAATACCTGTAATATTATTTATTTATTACAGTTACAAAGGCTTAATACATTTTACGAGATTTTATTTTATTATGTCTATCTGGTCGTTCATCAGATTTTTGTGTTGTTTTTGAGCTGATAAAATTGCATATGCTTCCAGCCAGGTATGTTAACCTTCAACCATCTTCTGCAAAATGTAAAATTTTATATTATCACCATTTCAGAATGTTTTATTTTTTTATAGTACTTCATATTTGAAAAACTGTCTTTTTGGGAATACTCAGTACACATATGTAGAGTTTCAATATGACTGATAATCGTTAAAATTACATAGAATTGAATACAGAAAATTATAACGAATTTAAGTAAATTTAATTGCAACATCTTATATAGAAATTAACTTCAACATTATACTTTCATGATGAACGTATAATATAAAATGCAGTCATACTGAACTTGTTGAATTCTTGATTAAAAACCATTTAACAACAAAAAATACACATTTGCATATATATATTTACAACAAAATCTATAATCGAACCTACCACAAATTGAATGTATTAATAAAAATAAAATTATCATGGCAACAATTAACTACACATTAACAAAATAAGCTGAACATCTTAGCTGGAACTAGGTAGATAGTACTTAATTTAACTATAATATTAATTCTAAGAGTTGTTAAAGTCTACACTGATGACTACAAAAGTACATCTATAATTAAAATATTATACTTAATTCCCATGTTGAAACTGATTTTCATTAAAAACAGTGGCAGTGGCGTTTCTTATATAAAACGTAGTCAACCAGAAAATAAAAGTACAAATAATTTTCATGCGTGACCTTACAATATACCATCATAATTCTAGAATATTTAAATATTGTAGAAGTAAATTAAAAAACAATAAATTTAAACACTTCCATGATATCGAAATAATCGAAACGATTCAAATTCTGAAATTTTACTTTCGAATAAAAACGAATATAAAAAACAAACATTGTCAATAGTGCATGTGGTCACAAAAATCTGTATTATAATTTAAATATGACGAATTAACTTTTCAATAGTACAAATGGTTAGATTATGTTTTAATGGTTGTTACCTTAATGAAAAACCCCTAAAATAAATTGCCATTCAACATAACATTATTAAAAACAAAATGTATATTTAAAAAGAACGATAACACGAACATGACGTGTATATATTTAAAATATTCCATTTTACGAAAATTAGTAAACTAAACTGCTCATTAATTGACATTAACGCAATAATAAATTCCCCTAGGATATAGACTTATAATTTTAAACAATCATACGCAGAAGTACAATAGATCTGAAAAAATTCGCGTCCATGCAGAGATCTCATAGTTAAAAAAAACTACCTATGACTTTATGAACATACTGCAAGAACTGTTACAAGATATGGCAATCAAAATTATTTCAGGCAATAGCCACCAGATTCAGAACTTTTCTGTTTTTTTAATTGTAAAGAGAATAGGTAGATAGATCAGTTAGTTCTTGAAAACCAATCAGCACTTACTTTTTGATGCCACGAACTAACCCACTTTTTGTTGTTAAGTTTTTTTAGCGAATAAATCGGAACCTCGGAACTCAGTACTAAAGTCCACCTGTATACGTTTGAGCAAGTCAAAAAATTCAAAATTAACACAATTGTATAGCGTTTCAAAGATAGCATATAACGCTATATAATACACTAGGTATTGAGAAAAATTGTTGATAAATATTTATAAAGAAAATATTATTTTATTAATATCACTAATGTTAACCCGTTTCGGGTCATTGTTTCAATTTCTAGTCAATCATTATCTTCTAGATCATAACTTTGATTTTCAAAATTTAAGTCGAAATTTGCATTTCAACTCAAATTGAACTAATCTTAATAAAAACTATAAAATTTCAGCAATATTTGGAACACTGATAGAAAATGGGTTAAAAATATCTACAATATTTCGAGCATTTATTTATCAAGTTACTTGGTTTATCAATTCATTATTTTTTTCATTTATTTTATCCCAATAACTAAGGATACTGGACCAGGTCGATCGGGTCCATTTTGCTTCATGAGGAACTGAACCTAGAACTTTTCGGGATCTTTCGAAAACCAAGCGCACTCCCTAATACTCCACCGAACGTGTAGAACAAATTCTAGGTTTGTGCATAGGTAACTGAACCAAGATCATAAGGGCTAAACCGCTAAAACAAAGCCATAAACAACTGTCGAAAAATTAAAATTAGTAAATGGTGAATAGTAACTACAAGGGCAACTGTTGTCCAAGATAGAGCAAAATAGATGAAAATTGTGAAACAGATTAGAATTCAGTACGAACTGTGAGACAAAGAACTAGCTCCAGTTTAGTTCATATAAAATTGGCCTTGTAAAACTATTAAAATAATAAATCACTACTTCTTTTCTAGCATTATCAAACTATAAATTACATTCGGTTAAACCAATTTTTTTATTTTTATTATTAGTATTTAAGTAGCTATTTTTAGTTCATCATAATTGAACGTTACTGAAAAAAACTGAAAAAAAAACTGAGGAAAGTTGAATTAAACATTTTAAAATAATAATATTAATTTTTCTTTGATGCATGTGTTAGTGGAGATCGTCAGCAAGACATATTGACCTCCGTAGCATAACATAAGTCTGCAGGATTACCCACTCAAACTACCTTGCCTTTTTAATAAAAATATATAGTAAATTGTAGGTATCCAACATTTTCAAGTAAATTGAAAAATGATGGTGAAAAAATATAATTAAGTTTTCCCATATTAAAATCAACTGTCACAATGATGGTGCAGTAGGATGAGGAAAACAGTTGAACGTAAAGCTATAATAACTAGATTAAACAAAGGCTCAAACCAATTAGCAGAATAACAACAAATATCTACAGTTTTTAAAAAAAGCTTAAAATTTAAATTTAAAATAAAATAATTTATTTACCTCCTTTATTTTCTCCTTTAAATTAAATACCAATTTATAAAAAACAAATAGAAAAATGATAATCCATTTCTAAATTGTTGAATAAAGCATATGTTTTGTATATATATACATATGCATTCATATTCTGTTAAGTATGATTATTCTGAAATCAAATCAATCAACTCAAAAAAAAAAACAATTTTGTTTTTAACAATTTTTAACTGTTTTTTTTTTCTCAACTAAATCCTTTTTTATTCCTTTTTTTATTATTTTATTTTTTATTCACTTTATTTTTATTTTATTAACAATATTCTACAATCCTTTATTGCTATTTTATTATTTAAGATTGTTATTTTCTTCAATTCAATTCATTCTTCTTTAAAGAACTCAAAAAAAAATATAAAAACAAAAATAAAAACAAATAAAAAATTAAATCTTGTATTTTTAACTTCTTAACCTAGGAGATATATAAATCTATTAATATATGTATATATATATATATATTATATATATATATTATATTTCACACATATCTTGAGATTTACTATAATACCGTAAAAACAATGAATGATTTTTACCTATAAGAAAAGAAGGAGACGACAGGGTAAAAATAATAATAAGAAAGAGAAAGAGGAAAAGTGTGAGTAAGACGAAAAACAAAATAAAAACACCTTAAAATTCACTGTTATGAGACCAAAAGAAAGTGAATTTCGTTACATTTTTTTATATTATTTTTTGTTTTTTTTTATATAACATTATTTTCTTTTCTCCTTATTTTCTGACTTCCTTTAGCCTTTTTTTTATTTTATTATTCTGTTTTTTTATTTTTTCTTGCTTTACTTTTTACAATGAAAATTTCTTCTTTCATTCAAGAAAACGAAAATGCACACAATAGATTTGTATAAGAACAACAAAAAAAGAAAAATCATCAAATGTATCTACATATTCACATATTATGACATACATAGTACATACGAGTATAATATATACACATATGTATATATTTATTATAATAAAACGGAATCATAGAAAAATTCATATGAAATAAAAAAACCAAGAAAAACACTAAAAAAATAAATAAAACACAAACCCATTTGGTGCGATGATGCGATGTTCACTATACCATCATCAATAATATCATTATCAACCTCGTCGACTTCATCGTAATCGTCATCGTTATCATAATCACCAATCACAAGGCGGGGGGCGATCTAATGAATCACGAGATTTGAGTAATTCTACATTTAACAAAATGATGGTAAGTTTCGAATTGATTCAAGATATAAGAATAAAAAATGTATTTGGTCGATCTCTTTAGACATATTTAGACCATTTATATATGTTACTAGTTGTACAGCTAGTTATGAATTTTTGTTTAATTGTTTAATTACAATCTAGAGAATTTCTTGCATTACTGTGTCAACTTTCTATGTAATAAAACTTTTCTGTGAGACGAAGTGAAACTTGTTCTGAAATTTTTCTATATCGTAAACAGCCACAACAATTTATAGACATTATCAAGTACCTTAATTTCGAATAGAAATTGTTGACAAGAAAAAATTTGATTTTGAGATGTTTAGCAAAATCTATAACCTTCTATTTACTAATATGATTATGAAGGAGTAAATTATCTTCACTATTCCACACTACACACTACACTACACTACACTACACTACACTATCTACACACTATACACTATACACTATACACTATACACTATACACTATACACTATACACTACACACTACACACTACACACTACACACTACACACTACACACTACACACTACACACTACACACTACACACTACACACTACACACTACACACTACACACTACACACTACACACTACACACTACACACTACACACTACACACTACACACTACACACTACATACTACACACTACATACTACACACTACACACTACACACTACACCCTACAATATTATATCCATTTTTTAATTCAAACAAAAAAATAATGATATTAAAGAAGAGTTTATATCTAGAATATACCGAAGCATTAAATTCCATTTAAATTACATATTTGAAAAGTTTATTTAAATGTCATTAGTAAATATAAACCGATACAGTTATCATTCAAAGAAAAAATCAAATTATTTTTAAATGAATATAAATAATTAACCCTTTCGCGGAAACGACAGCTTTAACGATCAGAAAATTATGACAAAACTAAAAAAATCTAAACCAAACAGTGTGATTTGATTTGATTTGACAATCGTATATGTACCCATATTTTTAAGCTAAAAAGATTTATTAAATATGTGCCAAAGATAATAATTTTCTGTACCTACTGATAATTTTTTTTCTCTCTTAACTGTATTTATTAAATCTTTCTAAGTAAAAATTACAACAATTTATAAAATTTTTTCCTTTATGGTTCATTCAAATCTTACAATCTAAAAAGTAGGAAAGTCTAGCCCATTGATTCGACACTTCATATTTGCTCAGTCATTCCAATGTTTTGCCTTACATGACTACTTACGACTTTTTTTTAACCTGTTAGTTACAGGAATGTTTTGTAAACTATTCGGCAAAATGTTAGGGTGTTAGACCATGTTTTTACTTTTTTCAAGTTCTTCTGTTAAGGGCATGTTAAAATTTGTATGCAATTAATAAATGTTCCACACAAAAGAATTATGAATTATACAAAGAAAACAACATAAAATATGACAATATAGAAACGCAAATCACTGCAATGACCGTCCCTTCTTCCAATAAAGTTTAATTTTTTATTTTTTCAATAATCGCTTTGTAGGCATTTTTAATTAATTAAAGGAATTCATATTTATAAAAATCTTATTTTTAGATACATAATTTGATGTTAAAATTATAATATATATATATATAGTAATTAATAAATTTAACATTTTGTTTTGGTGATTTTGAATTGGTTCTTATAACTCACATTTTAGTTTCTATGAAATTTATATATATGAGTTTTAAAACATTTTAAATTCAAACTAATAGCTGTATATGTAATTCAACACTACTATACGTACTGATGAGTTCCATTAAGTAGTGTTGATGAACGAAATATTACTTCAATTTTACATAAATTGAATATTTTTTATGAACGGTACTTTTAAATTCAGTTTTTGTTATTTAGTTGTAATGAAATTCAACGATCCTCTAACAGTCTAACGGACATAACCGACATAATCTTTTTTTAAATTTTTTCAACCAGGTAATTGTTGGTACATTTCCATCACAAATGTAAGTAGCCAAAACAAATTGAGTGTCCGCAAAGGGATTAATTACTAGGTCTTGCATTAAATTAAATTAAAGTGACCATTTGGTAAACATTTGTACCTTCTAAATCAATCTCTTAAATTCAATTCATAAATCATTTTTTTTTGTTTCATAAAATTAAAGTTTTGATATGTTTAAGTCTAAAATCGAATTAAGTGACCATAATAGTCAAATTAAGGTGCATTTTTTGAATTAAACTAAAATAAAGTAACCATATGATAGCAAATTCTTTTACTAATATGGATGGGTAACTCATGTATTCAATTCAGTTAAAATACAGTGAATTGCGTTAATTCCGAAATTAAAAAAAAAAAAAAAAAATCATAACAAGAACGAAATTTCGATTTTTTAAATATAAGAGTAACTCCAGTCAACAATTATTATTTCTTTGGATTTGGTCAATAACATAATAGAGAAAATAAAAAGAATAAAAAAAATTAAGAAAAGAAAAAACGAAATCCCGAAAGAAAAATGGGAAAATTCTTTTTAACAGTTTCTTTTACGTTTTGTATTTTTACAGTTTTTTCTATGTATATATATATATATATATATATATACTGTATATGTTATCTTGCGTTTTGTGTTTTTTTTTTTTTGAATGTTTGTTTTTCGTTTTCCTTCTCTCTTTTATATTTTCAATGTCAGACAGATTTGTTTTTATTTTTATTTGTTTCTCTTTTTTATATTTACTATAATATTATTATTATTATTGTTTTTTTTTTTTGTATATTATTTTATATTATTTTATTTCACGTTTTGTATTTTTCTTCTCTATACAATTTATTATTTGTTATTTTTTTATTATTTAGAATTTTTACGAATTTTACGATAAAAACAAACATTAAAAAATTGTATCACAAATGTAAATGTGGGTTAAAAAACAACACAAAAACAAAAACACAAAAAAAAAACACCAAAATTACCGGCATCAATTATTGCAATAATTATTAAACCAAAATAATTGGAAAGCATATAATTTTAATTCATATATAAAATTAAATTAAAAAAACATTATTAATTGTTAATATTTTTTTTTTACAAAACAAAATATTATACAATTATTTAAGTAAATTAAAAAACAAAAATCCACTTTTAAATGCCGACCAACCGCAACGAAACTTTTCAAATAAAAATTATTAAATTCAAAAACGTCACGTTTGCGAAGGTTTACTCACCACAAACATTGATTCAATACTAAAAATATTGAGGTTTGCGTGTTTTTGTTTTTGCACATACCTACATAATAAATTTTCAAAATTGCACAGAACTGTCGAAATTATTTTTATTATATTTCTCTTTTATTTTATTTTTTTTTAAGTTACGCATTCAATATTTTATAATATTTGAATATTAATTATTATTTATTATATATATTTTTAATATATTATATATATATTAATAATAAATTAATATATTAAACTTAATTAATTAATAACTTAAACAAAAATTATTGTTTTCTTGTAAATTTAAAATTTCCAATACCTAAGTATGTTATATTAAAATATTTCACGCCTATATTAAAATTAAATTTTCAATAATTAAAACAAAAATAACAACAACAAAAGATTATTATAAATTTAATCTAATAAGAAACATGAAGCCAACGAAATAATGACAATACTGATAATATAATTTGTTAAATGTAACAAAAATTATTACATTTTTGTTTGCTTGTATGTTTTTAAAATTTATCGAAGTCTATCTGTAGAAACCGGGGACTTCTTTTAAACCACTTATTTTATTTTATTTTTTGTATATAGTTTTTAATTTTATTTGAGAATTAAACTGTTCAGTAGACACTGACTATGTGTTCAACTTAATTCACATTCACAATATTCACATCACATATTACAAAAAAAAAAAACACAAATTTAATACAAAAACTGTGAACGAACCTGTTTTCTACACAAAACACATAAATACAACAATTCTCTCTTCAAACAAAACAACAATAACAGAACGAAAAACTAAAAATCAAAAGCATAACAATAAAAATCAAAGAAAAACAACAAGCAAAAATAAAAATTTCAAGAACTCAGACTTGTTGTACCTGTACCTGTAGGTAGGTTAAGAATGGTAAAATGTTAAAAAATAAAAAAATCGCGATCAAGTTCCACATAATACATTCATTCAAACATACATTATGATATTCATCTATTCTAAACTTAAATAAAAATATAGTGGACTTTTTGTATGGGTATTATTGACACTACAGCACATTTAACAGAACACATTTTAAATATAGACATTTTTTTTCCTTAATTTTATTTAAATTTTTAATGTATTTGTGTGAAATTAAATCCGTATACAATACAATGTTATAAGCAATAAGTCAATACTACAAAAATATTCATATATAGCTATTATGAGAAATTCCTACAGGTATGAAATTTTGTTTTGTTTGTTTTATTCTGTTGTATTTTGATATGACACAGGTAATAATGTGATACAATTATCTATTAAATAAATTCATTAAAATAAATTTTAAATAGGATTTTTCTGTTTTATTGACGTGTTAACACTAATAATTGATTAACGTTTATCAATACTAGGCATTAATCAATAATCATTATTCAACAGTAGTGGCGAATTGAAAATTACAAATTTATATTCTATTTAAAATCACAAATTCAATGTTTACGAATATATAAGAAGTTCAAAATTAATGAAGAACACCTGTTTCATTAGTAATTTAATTAGCATTACATAAGTAATACAAAATAATTACATAAGTATGTAGGTACATAGAATAAAATATAATTTAATATTATATATTATTCAGTATATACAACACTACAAGGTGCATCAATATACCATTTAAAACCATAATCTTTTAAATCATACTAAATTACACTATATCAAATCAGATGACACCATTCTTTACTACACTATAATACTGCACCGAACCAATCTATATACGTATACCATGCATATACAATACCAGATATCGTAAAACAATATTTTTTCTGCAATATAAAACTATAAACAAATTAAAAATCAGTTATCTAGTAAACACTAGTTTAGTAATTAAATCGATTACAGTGCATTACAACCAAGATTGGAACACAGGGGGTTTATGTTGTTAAAGGATGAAGTTTGTTCGTGAAATTAATTTCGTCTTACAAAAGTTGGAATATAACATATAACAAACTGAAAATATAGCAAATAAAACTACATAACTATGCTAAGTAAGAAAAACTACGTTAGATTATATTTGTATGAATTGAATTTTGCTACCGGTACAATTCGTTTGATCGTTTACATTACACCACCGTAATAGCATTTTGTTCAAAAATTTGACCCTGAAATGACACATTCCATTTTAAAATAAATAGTATTATACGTAGACATGTCATAATATTTAAGGCAATTTCTAAGGTATTAAAAATCCAACAACAAATAATATTTATTATTTCATTTCTTAATCCTATATCTAAAATTACTGAAACTAATGACCAAACCAAAAGAAGGAATATGATATTTAAAAAAAAAATCAAGTTATTTTTTATTTTATTTTATTTTTTTTCAAAGAACTGATTTTATTTCAAAATCATTGAGTAGATTTTAGTGTCCTTAAGATTTACCTACAACACATTCATTTAGGGTACTATATTTAGAAATTAAGTATTTACTATTCGTCTGGAAATCTTAACGTGAAATAAAAAAAATAAAATAAATAAGTTTCTTATATACTTGAAAGATATATGTATAAATGTATATAAATATATATATGTTTTTCATTTTTATAAATTTGAATTCATTATTGAATAGTAAATTTATTTACACTTTGATGTGATTATTTAGTAGCCATTTTTTATATATTATACGAAATGATTGATAATACTACTGATGATAATGATGATGATGATCATCATTATTATTAGGAATATAGTTTAACTTAAATAACAGAAGTTATCCACCATCATATTGAGTTAATTTTTATATGATGAACATTATCATCATGGTTGATAGTCGTGTCTCAGTTATGCTTCAGAGAATATTTACAAATACAGGGATCTTTAAGAATCAAATAGAAGAAAAACAAAATTTAAAAAAAGTCAAGAATCTGATGAATTCAGATCTTATTTTGTAATGTTATATTATTTATTTATTTATTTTTTTTTATTTTTATAAAATTACAAGGTGATTCAAAATTTTATAATTTAATTTTTACTTTAAAAAATATTATTTAATGCAGTTTGTTCATAGTTTTCGTATTCCCTTTTGTAATCGAATTCGATAGATTTACAAGCTATGAGACTTCTGTTTATGATATTCATAAGACTGATATTCATAAGACTTGGTTAATTTGTTATCAAAAAATTTCTTTTAAGTTAAAAATTCCATTACAATTTTTAATACAAATTCCATTAATAGTTTCATACAAATACCCACATAGCTCTGCCAATCAATTTTGATTATGTAAACATGTACATGGCCAGTACTATGTAATTGACAGTTCCAAGTAATGACAACTTTTCATCTACAATACGAAAAATAATTTAATATAATTTCTAAATGTATTCACCAAATAATAAAACTTTAAATACTACTAAAAATTAACTGCAGACACTGAAATATTCAAACAATATTTGGAGATTTTCTTCTGAACATAAATTAAAATAATATTGTTAGTACCAATTATTTCAGAACTTAATTTTAACACAAAATTTTGCTATCCAAATCATTGAAATGAAAATAATTTAATTTGAACTCAAATCTTACATTTTTGAACAAAACCTCAAAACTTTACAAAAATTGAGGTTGGATTTGCTCGGAGAGTGAAATATTGTTCCATAAATAAAACTCGTGCTTTAGTTAAAAGAGAATATTTCTCTCATGATATTACATTATACTTATTTTATAATTAACGAGCTTCAAATTATTTTTTTGTACACAGAAACGGGTTTAAGCAATTGCATTTTTCTACAAAAACGTATTCTTAAAATTGATTTTTTTTTCTAAACTTTGAGCTTAAGTATTTCACCCTTTATACATTAAATTTAAAAACAAAAAATTAATTTGTTTCAAATTTCAATTAATCACAATTCCAACATCTTCATTATTTCTAGTATTTGAAGTCTGAAGTTATCTATAGTCTTGGGAATATTTTGAAGTTACCCAATTTTAAATTTAGTAATTTCTGGCTGTCGAAGAACATTATTATAAAATATAATACAAGAATTTCAATTCAAGATTGATAAAAATTTTTAGTTTTAAAAAATTAAAAAAAATATATTTTAAGAAAACCAACGTTTAGGAGAACGGTTTCGTGGAATTAGTGTTTACAATTATAAAACAGGATTTAATAAGCGTGTCTCTTTACGGTTTGTTTGAATGTTCGCTTGAATTTTTTGTTTGATTTTTATCTGCCTGTATTTTGTCTCGTCTGGATTTTGTCTTTCTGCATTCCGTCATTTTGGATTATTGTCACTAATCTATCTCAACTTAAATGTTTCCTCAAAAAATTAACTTTATTCAATATACAACATTAGATTACTCAATTCGAACTTGATCTCTTTATGTAATATTGTTAAATTAAATTTTTTACAATAAATTATAATCTTTGTATCTGAATATTTACATACCTACCCAATTCAGTAACAATTAATTTGAATTTGCAAAACTTAATAAATATTAGTTTTTCAATATTACCTAACACTCCGGAATCACTCTGTATACTCTAAATATTACTTTTAAGCAATCCGAACTATTGAACTCTACATTTAATGAGATATTTTTAAATCTAAATTTTTATTTATTTGAGTATGGATGGATACAAGCATACAAAACAAATACAAATAAAATTTATTTATGTACACAACACCTTACAGCCACACAAACATAAATATCTGTTCGCTTTGTTTGAAAATATAGGGTTTAAGTGCGATGAAAATTTCTGATCAGTTGTTAATCAGTCATGATCGATTTCTTATAATAAAAAATTCAAATCGAGAACAAAAACCGAAATAATAAAAAAAAAAATCTGCTTCTTTTCAGTCATAATCAAAAGAGCCTAAAACCATCAAATTTTAAATGCGTTTCGGATCTCTAGAATACTAATTTTTGAGGAAATTGATTATTGAAGCTTGAAATGATTTTTTTTTCATTTTTGTTTTAAATAAAAATTAATTTATTTTGTTAAAAGAAATGAAAGAGACGGATAGATAGATTGAAACGGAGTAAGAGCCTGGGCTACATAGGGATTTGATAAAAAGTTTATTTTTTTGTAATTTCTATTTTCCTTGTTGTTTTTTATATATATATATAATTCATGATTTCGTTATTGGTGGTATCATAATGAAATTTTTTTGTTGAATACGTTTGTATATAAGTTATTTAAGAGTTACTTGAAAATATTAAATAATCGCGCATACAAACAATTACGGATTATTGAAAAATTCGTTTGAATATAAAAAACAGTAATGGTCTAGAAATTTTAATCAAATCTTGAAGTTATAAAAAAAAACAAACGTTCAAAATTATGATTGTATTATTAAATACTTTGAATTAAAACGTTTGAATTAAAACATAATTAAAATTGAAGTTTGTAATTAGAGCTAGTTCTTACTTTCTTCTGAGTATAATCCACCAATTTTTATATTTTTTCAACTTTAAAAGTTCAATGCAGATGATGCATATGGGTATATATTTTATTTATTTATTTATTTTGCTTTATCTTAAACTTAAAGCAGCTTACAAAGCTCTTAACAAAGTGTATTCAATATTAGTATTTACGTAATTTATCAAATTAATATTTTTAAACATAAAAATGCTAGGAATTCAACAAAAATCTCCATCCCATTAATGATTGTCTTCTACGAGGTTTTTGGATTCATAATAAAATAGATATTACAAAAATTATTTTTAGTAATATAGAAATTCCACGAAAATTGACAAATTTAATTATGCTAACACTCAGACAGACACAATAAATGTAAGATAGCAGTGCACAATAAAATAATGGACTAAGTTGGTGTTTTGTCAACAACAATTTTCAATCTTACAGACTTCACTACGCAATAACAGATTTAGACACATATTCATAATATCATCTATAATAAACGCGAATTAAAGGAGCTAGAATTACTAATTAGAGATCATAATATGGTAATTTATTAAGGCACAAAGACTAAAATAGGCAAGGACATTATAGGATGAAAGACCAAATACCAAACAAAATATTAGGCATTGAACAGTATATACTATAGCAAATGTGAACCAAAATCAAGATGGCTGGGTGAAGTCGAAAATACCGGTAAAAAAATGTATGCTAATTATTGCTATTGAAAGATAATTGTCAAGATAGAATAGAATGAAGAAATTTATAAACGAGATTAAGACTCACCCCAAGCTGTAAGACTAACATATGATGACAAATAACTTATTATATTTCGCATAAAAATTCACTATGCAAATAATATTGACAAAGTTAAATAAAAATGTCTACTAAACAAACAGTTAAACAAATTAGATATATTAAGCACACTGGGCTTGATAAGCCTTATTACGGTAATAAATCCTTTGAAAATAAAGTATATAAAAAACAGTGTATTTTTTGGTGTACATAGTTAAATTTAATGTTTTTCATAATTCAACCATGACATTCTTCATCTTTAATATTCAGAACATTTTGAATTTATCTTTAAAAATATTTTCATTATATTATTACCTTTATCTCTACCATTTTTATGACCATTACTGTACTATAAGTATATGATTTTTTTATTTGATTACTTAATGATTCATATCCATTGGTCAATTTCAATAATTTGAATTCAATTATAGCTAATTTTTATTATTTTTTTTTTTTAAATTAAGAAAATTTGTTTTGTTTTATTTATTTTTTTTTTTTTGTAATTGAAAACTAATTTACAGCGAAAGTCAATATAAATTTTTCCAAAAAAAAAAAAAAAAAAGAAAAATCATTTTGAAGAAGATAAAATTTATTGATACTCCCCTTTATTATTTGTAAATTGTAAAGTTTAAATTATTGTGCTGGCCCATAAGTTTTTAAATTAGGCAAATTAGATTTCTGTTGTTTTTTATTTCTTTCCATTTTTTAATAAACCGACAAATTAAAATAAATATAATAAGAAAAACAAAACAGGACAGGTGAAGATAATTTGTGGTTCTTTTGTGATTGTTAAAAATTTGCAGGTGGTTATTTGATTTTCACTTTAGCATATTTTAATTAGAAAAGTAGTCGGATATCATTCAAAAATGCAAATCGTCAAATAATTTGTTTTTTCTATATATAAAATTTATAGAAAATAAATTTACATTATATTTATTTTATTCGATTAAAAAATTGAAATATAAGATTGAAGCTGTTGATGTTTCTAATTTCAGGATAATAAGGGTTGTTAGCTTCAAAAATATTTTAATATGCTGATTAGAGCATTTTGCTTTAAACTGTTAAAAATAAATTAAAAATTGGACATTTTATTTAACAAAATAATAATAAATAGAATAATTAATTAATTGACAAACAATTAATAATGTTTATATGCCAATTTTATTTTAAATATACCGAGAAATAAAATATATAATAAATAAACATTTTCATACACTGAGATTTTAAATAAAATTAATGTGTTACTACTGTAAACTAATTGTAAGAGTTTTCATGACCCCCATAAAATTTATATTTTGTTTTTACTATTTTACAAATGTTTTAACTTGTCATAAAAATGTCTGAAAAAAGCAAATGTTCAGAAATATTTTGGCCCTTGTATATTTTGAAGAAATTGAATATAGCTATCCCTATTTTGAAAAGGTTTAAACATTTTGGCTTGAATACAGTTTGTTTCACTTAAACCTTAAAAAAGGGATATTTTTGCTATTTACATATTTTTTATTTATTTATGTTCCTTTTACTTTATAATTAGAGTTTTACGTCCTATTTTAGTGGGTCATAACATTAAAAAGCAACAAAAATTACTATGCGATTATGTTCCAATAAGAGCATTGTGACACACAACTAGTGGGACATAACCTTCAAATTAAATTTGGTGATTATGACCCTAATTATGGACCAATTAATGAAATTGAATAGCCCTCAAGGGGAATATGACCTCGAGGGTTATGTATGACATTTCGTCGAAAATATTTTGATATCAAATGAATTATATTTAGAGTATATGACAATAGTGAGAATAAGATTTCATAGATTTGGCGATTTGAAATAAGAACAATCAAGCATATTAATGTCAAAATATATCAAATCGATGATTTGAATTGTTAAGAAATTCTGTTAAGCCTTCTAAGAACACATATAGGATATAGGATGACCTTTTTAAAACAAGTCATGTTTAAAAGTTATCAAAACTAGTGCTACTACAAATCGTTTGAGTTCAATATATATACACCATTTAAATCTAAATTGCTGAAAACGAAAAACTTGAAATCCACATTAGAATATCCAATGAAATAGCAAAGAATATTCTTGAATCAATGAAGATTGTATTAGAGACGTACACAAATTTCTTTTGTTCTGAAAAAATATTCTCTATATAGAAAAAGTTAAAATCAAACTTTGTACAACTTGTCTTAAACCATTGAATTGATCTTAGCAATTCAAAAGTACATAATTTTCTGAATCGATTCAAAGATGTTGAACCAATATATCGCAAGACAAATTTTATGTTTGCCGACAGCCATTATAATCAAGGCTACTGAGCCTGAGTTTAGTAAAAGTTTAGTAAAAGTAAAAAAAATTAATTGTATCAATCTTAAAATTTAAGTTGAAGTTGACAGAAAAGACACATTATTACAACTAATTATTGCACAATAAAAATAATTTTGATTCAATCAGTGTTTTGTATGTGATCAATTTATTTGTTATGTTAAACAAAATTTTGCAAAAATTTCAAATTAAGCGCATTTAGAGGGAATAACAAATTTCTCATTTCGAAATAACATCCAAATAGTTTTCGTATCACAATTTCAGTTTTGAAAAATTTACTTTAGAAAGCCCTAACAGCTAATTTTTGATATTATTTAGAATAACGTCAATAATTTACATTTACAAATAAAAATAACAAAAAACGTATTTAAAATATTTGCTTAATTTTAATTTTAAAAAGTTTATAAAACTACTCCGACCGACCGTACCTGTATATCGACGATCAATTATATTGCGCAATATCGAATATTGAGCGCTTGTGAAAGCGCGTATGCAAAAACTGAAACCAAAATTTTAATATACATTTAAATATTGATGAATAATGATTAAACACTTGAACATATGCCAAATTATGAATATTCTGTCAAATTTGCTAAATCTGCAAAAATATACAAAAAAAAATTTAAAATCAACTCAACCTCACATCATACCCCAAATTAAAACTATTCGTTATGGTCCTTTAACTTTATATATGTATGTACACATAATGTATAAATGAATTTTTGCTCCATTGATCTTTTAATTATCATCATCATCATCATCATCATCATCATCACAATCATTATCATTGAAATTGAAAAGCATATTTTCATCAAAAAATCATATAATTTATGTGCATGTATGAGTGTGTTTATGTTTAAAATAATGTATGTATGGAAGAGCATATCTTATATCTGATGATCTTTCATTTAAATTCAAATTTTAAAAATTTAATTTTAATTTTTTGTTTTTTAGGATTCATTCCGCATTTTTAATTTCAAGCAAAAAATATTTAAGTTGGCATTGGTATTAGTATAGAAAAAACAAAAATCCCCTTTTTTTTAGTAAATATTTAAATTAGCTGCTATATATATGCATACAAACATCAAGAACATATTATTATAATTTCTTGTTGAATATCAATTTAAAAAAAACGTGTAGTATGTATTAATAAATACCCTTAAAACAATTTTAGTACATCAATTTGAATATTTTAACAAACAAGAGTTACAAAACATTTTAAAGATTAAGTCTCAACGTCTCAAACAAAGTAACAAAATGTTTTGAGTTTATTCAATTTATACCTATGTATATAAAATACAATTCACAAACGTTTATGTATGCATATTAAATACAGTAAGAATCAAAATTAGTTGAGCTAATTTTAGAAAATAAGCTTTATATTTGGTCTAGAACATTGACTCAGACTTACGAGTCTGCTACTCAAAACTGAGTTGATAGAATTTGAAATTGAATCGCGAAAAAATTGCTAAAATACTGAGTAATAAGATTTTAAGCTGATAAATAAAATTATTAAGGTAGGCTGAAGTCCGAAGCGGAATATCCCCGAACAAAATTCCGATCCGAATAAACGGTATGCTGAAATCCATTCGACTGCTAAGTCTGTGCAGAAATAAAAATCAGATGTTTCGGAAGATTTTTTTTTATTTCAAATACATTTCATCAATACATCATATTAGCTATTTTCATTTTGCAATTTCTTATACTTATACATAAAACAAATTATTAGGCAGATTAGAATAAAATTGTTACAATTATTGGGCAGATTACAATAAAATTATAGTTTCGGAAAATCTCATTATTGAGGGAAATTTTATATAAATATAAAATGTTTGTTTATTTGTTTTATTTGCGCTTGTACTTATAAAGTCTGACCCACGTGAGGAAGAATCAAACAGAATTAAAATCAATTCAATTTATTTGACAACTGTAAGTTTCTTTGCAAAATATCTACAATTGATATTTATTTATTTTTATGTTACTGCTCACAATTCTGCCAATAAGCCTACTAAGTATTCTAGCAATTTGTACAGATTCTTAGCAATAATATATTACAAAATATAATATATAGTATATTATTAACTAATTTAAATATTTAAAATTAAATTTTATTTAGTCATTAAAAAAAAGTACAGTATATGTGACATTAGATTCAAATAACATTAGGTGACATCGAAAATCCAGTAGTAAAGTTACTAGAGTTAACTGCAATTTACTATGTTCCGTAATTATAGTTTATACAACAAATAATAGTTTATACAACATAATGAATTTTAAATTATTTATGCGTAATTAGAGCAGTAAGCAATCATTTTGAAACGATTTATTTGTATTTACATTGTATATATTACATTATGGAACATACTATATACAGTATACTGTATAACTCTTATAATGCATTTTTGATGTCACACTTTATTGATAATATTTTTTATTTTTGTAAATTTGTAACTATATATTTAGGTAAACATAAATAATGAAATTGAATTGTATGCTGGACATTTAGAAAGTTTAAATGTATGAATTATTTGTCAACGTACAAGCCAGATTATTTCAGTTCAAATAATGACAAGCATGACAATCAGTTTGAAGAAAAAATAACTGCCAAAATAAATAAAATTTCAAACTCTTAAATTATAATATAGTAATTCAGATATTAAATACTTCAAGGAGCTAGTCCCATCCATTTATTATCAAAACGTATACGACGAAATAATAAAGATAAGTCATACAATTGAATCTTAATAATATTTATATAATAATAATTGGTATGATTCAGTTTTTAAACGCCTTAGCTTAACCATTAAACAGTTTCATGTTTCAGTATAGTGTGAGAATACACCACACTGTCATAGACCACCCTTTTGTTTATATACTTTAATATTTTTATCGTCTACCACAACTGGTTCATCGTACAATTTGCATAATCAAAATATATCACTGACAATCATCATCACGTCCATTGTGGAAATGTTTAAAATTTCAATTTTTTTGACAGAAAATCATTTTTGAGATACACAAGAAAAATGTCGAATATGTTTTCAAATAATAATAAATAAAAAGAAACTAGATTCATCCTATTGAATCTTTGACTGATGGAAATTTTCTAACGATGTAATGATAAAATGCATTAGTCTTTCTATACATAATTTATTACAATTATTTAGATCAAGCTAAGTTTAGACAAACCTCAAATTTATAGACAATTCAGTAAAACTAATATTTTTTTTAACTCCCTGTACAAAAAATTATTTACCCCCTTTTGTATTTCTCAAATGACCACCTATTAAGAAAGACAAAAAAAAATGTATATATATATATATATATATATATATATACTAATATTCTTCTGAAGCGCAAAGATCACCGAACCATACAATCATTACATTTTAATCATCATCATCAACAACCATCAACTTAATTTAACTGAAATAAGAAATGAAAAATATTTAAATGAAAACACCTGAATTCGAATAGTAATAATTTCTTATAAATAAAAAATTTTCTTTCCTTAGATTCATTACCTACTATATTTTAGTGAGTACAATGTACTCTATTCCTCTGAATTGTACTAAAAATTTTATTAAAAAACAAAAAACAATTCTACACACCATCACTAAAACCATCATTTTTATTAACCATTGAAACCGTCACCGCCACCATAACAATCACCATCACCATCATACCAAACTGTTACTATACATTAATAGTAAATTAAGGTAAAATTATGTTCTTTGTGCTAACCACCTTTTTTTATATGATTTTATTCTTACTTTTGTTTTTAGAAAGGTGTGAAAGAATACAAAGAAAAAAATACACATTTATTAAGGCGTTTTATTGACGTGAAGCAACAATTAGTTTATTAGAGACAACAGCATATAGTTTTGTTAGAGGTAATATAAAAACGACAAATAAACAATTTCAATCAAGCAATCCAGAAATGAATAAATCCAACAACAACAGTAGCAGCACCAGCAATGTAGAACAAACATTCTAGTCAATTGTCATGTAAGAGATATTAAAAAGTGTTGTTGTTTAGTTTTTGGCCCAATTGAAGTGTGTTCTGATTTTTTTTTTTTATGAAATTTAAGAATGTTCAAATCATTTTTTCATGGAAAACCATTTACATTTCGACCTGAATAATAAAAAATAAAAAAAAAACACAACAAAAAAACATACGATTTAAATCAAATTTGAATTTGTCGAAAAACATTTTTTTAATAATTGAGAAAGTTGAGAAAATGACATTTTTGATTATTAAAACTTTTAAATTTCATTAATTTACATTTTTTTTTTTTTTTTTTTAGAATAAAAATAAATTAGAATGTTTTTTTAAAGAAAAGGTAAATAATTTGTGAAAAAAATGATGCATCAATGCATTTTGCTGTTAAATTTAAATTATTTTTATTAAATTTTTTGGTATAAATTTTATTTTTATATTATTTTTTGGTATAAATTCCGAAAATAGATATGACCGAATCTTAAAAATGAAAATACCTTCAATCAAAATCAATTCTAGTAACAATTCTGACAGTTCAAACAACAAGTTATTCAGCTAGTCAGGTTTAAATAATAACGGTAATGTTTATAATAAAAATAATAAGCTAAAAGTCGTCAATATTAAGATGTAAACTAAGATCAGATTTATTTGCAGTCTAATCGATTAAGAATTTTTATTTAAGTCATGTAATTTTTAAAGTCAATCTTAAATGTTTACTTTTGGTAGTGCAATTGATTATTTTGTGAAAAAGATGTAATCTGAACATAATTTGAATGTTTTGAACTTTAAATTCAATTAAAACAATATTTTAGATGCAGGAAATCCAGTTTATTGTTAAAATTGGAAAATGAATGACTGAAGAAAAAAATATATAAGTATAAAATAAAGCTTGTAAAATTTAATACAAATAATTGGAAAAAATATTGAGATCATAATGTCAAATGCAAAAATCAAAATAATTTCGGTACTTGGGTAAGCAGCAATACGCCGACATACTTTTATACATACAGCTAATTTTTATTTCATATCCAACAGCGCTTACGGCAATTCTATAGAAAGAAAAATTTCTTTTTATATCGAACAATGCGGTTACGTAAAACAAAATTTCGTCTTTGGGGAGTTTGTCTTTGACGATTTGTCTTACTGGAAATTTTATTTCTAACATTTGCTTTTTTTTTAGGAATTTTGTTTGTCTCGCGGCTTACATCGCTGAAAAAATGGTACGGAAAATTTAAAATAATCTTGTTCATCGGAGCAAATTCGTTAGAATTCGGTTAAACATTCGATGAAATTGTTCGAATATAACAAAATAAATATGCAATTGAATTGAATTAGCTAGCCCAGGAGTTTTAAAACTTAAAACAAAACATATGAATCAGTCTCAGGCTCTTTAGAGTATGATAACAGATTTTTGTTTATTGAATCTCATTTCCCTAACTCTTTTATTTTAATCACATCAATCAATTTTAACCTCCTGATTAATTAAATTTGTGGTAGTTAAATTTACTAGTACAGAACATAATGTCAAATAAATAAATTAATTTAATTAGATTATTCAGTTGTTAAAGACTGTTTAATAAATAATTTCTGACGAATCAAAACCCCTTAACTTCATTATCTGTTTTATATAAAAAATTTATTGTTTTAATTTCTCAAGTTGCTTAGTACATAATTTGCTTGCCAATGACATCCACTCCCACAATAAACAAAATAACAATATTTCCTATACCTACCAACATTTTAAATCCATTCTGCAAAATATCCTAAAATTATACAGAACAACTATAACATATCCATACATCTTTCATAATTTATTTTGTAAATTGGTTTCATTATTTAAATTTTAAGATTAAAATGAATTTAATTATGCATTTAACTTAAATGAAATTAAAACACAAAAAAAAAATATTTTTTTTTATTATATTTAATTTTTCAATCTCCATATTATATTATATTATTTATGTATTTTTTTTTTTCATATATTATATATCAAACACACACAAACTCTTCAATATAAATGAAACATATTTTTTCCATATCCTGTCCACCTTTTAAATTGACCAACAAAATAAATAAAATATAATAATAAAAAAATTTAAATTCTCATAAATTGACACACAACATGAACTAAAATTAAAGAAAATATATACGGATATAGGGAAAATATAAAATAAAAAAAAAATAAAAATAAAACAATAATAAATAATAAAAAAATATCACGTAAAACCACAAAAAAATAAAAAAATAAAGGAAGAAAATGTAAAATGAAAAAATAAAAATCTACCGATTACGAATCTCTGAACTCATGTACACATATATACATATATATATATATATATATATACAAATAATAAGAATAATAAAAAACAAGTAAAGTCCAAAATTCGGCAATGAACACGAAATACGCGAAATAAATTCATTAATAATAATTTTTAACTGACCAGAATAATTTATTATCTTCCTTAATTCATATTTTTTGTTTCTGTTTTTTTTTTAAGGGTTGTCGTTGTCGTTTGTTTTTATTTTTTATATTTTTATATTTTATTATTACTTTATTTAATAAATATACAAATATGCTCATGTAAGTGTTGGAATTTAATGTTAAATATATTTATTTATAGTGTTGCCAACTAATATAAAATTAATAAAAATATATTTTGTCAATCGAACTGAATTCTGATTAAGAAACTATAATTACGAATATTATGAAATACATTGAATTAATCAATGCTTTTGTTGCTAAGAAAGAAGACGGCATGTCATAGGATAAAAATTGGTTTGTGGTCATTCAAAAATAAAGGCTTTGTTAGCAAAAAAGTCGATATTAATATCAATTTAGCCAATACACTACTAAATAGGTTTACACTGATACATAAGGTTATCAGAAAGCATAAAAACTCCGAATGACGCACGGTAAGTTTCACAAAACTTTATTAGAGTCAGATCAGAAAGAAATACGACTTTTCTAATTTTTTGACTGCGTAATGAAACCAAGATTGTTATTTGAAAACTCTTTTATTAAGTCATATGTGACACTTGAATTATATTATAAACTGGCGAAAATTAGACTGACCATTTAAAATGTATAAAATCAATACATTGACAAACAAAAATTTATTCTTCTATCTCATATCTAATGTTTTTTAGATTTTGTATTATAATTATCAAATATCCTTATAACTTCAAGCTTTAAATTGGTCTTTAAATTCAAAAACAAATATTCAAAAAGTAGCTCTTATACTATAATATTATAATAATATTATAATAAATACCGTTACCTTCCATCATTGAGATTTAAACGAATTAACTTCTTAAAAATAAAAATGAGGGAGTACACTTTATGTGGAATAAATAATTGATGTCAATTAACCGTGGACTACAGCATTTAACTATGAAAACTTAAAACTGTAAAATTAATGAAGATAGTTGGTGGTGATGATGACAACTAATCCTTAATCAAAGTATGTTATTAAATTTAATTTTCTTACATACTTCGAAATATAATTGGAAATAAGTCATGAAATTATGTAAGATCGGATATGTGAAGAAATAAATAACAAACAAGTTTGATCTTGAATTTAGCTATGATCCTTATACTGAGAAGCAAATTTAGCAATACGTAATAAGACATTTATATTTGATATTTTAGGAAGCGATACAGCGTAACTTATATTGATATTTGCTTGAGCTACGTGTCGATTTTAATAGTATTCTAAGAAATAATCAACAATAGCAAAAACTATTAGCAACAAAAATTATACTTTAGAATAATAAAATGTCAAAATTAACATTTTTTTAACAGCTTGAATATATTATAAGGCTTCAACCTACGATAGTGTCGGTTTTTTTGAATATATATCATATGATTTGGTTCTTTAAATACCAAATGGGTTATTATTATTACTGAAATACTGATTTCTTACAGTAAGACCCAATTTTTACATACGATTGCTAGCTTCAATTTTATTTAACTTGAATAAATATACAAAAATAGCTCAAAATAATTTAACTCTACTTTCTATTATACAACTTATCTATAATTTTTGAAGTAAATGTAAATTTGAAGTCAAACTTAATTTTAAAGAAAATTTAAATTTTTTTTAATTTTGGCAACCCTAAGACAAATGTACATAAATATGAATAAACTTATCTCATTTTATTAATAAATAACAACATTCAAAAACGAATATTTTAAATCACAGATGCTGTTACATAAAATATATATACATATGTACATATATTAATATAGTACATAATATTAGTATTTCTATATGATCTATAAACGAAACTTGCATACGTATACTGTCTATACTTCCTGTAGGATTACACACATAAGTATATTATATAGATACTCGAGTTTTCCACATCTATATGTACATCCAAATTTGTATTTAATTTCCAAAAGAAAATTTTCACACATAATTCACGATTATATAATATGTACATATATAAAATAAAATAAAATCAAAATAATAAAAAAAAAAAAAAATTTATTTGCACAAAATATGTCTTATAAAAAATTGAAATTACATTAACAATAAAAAAAATAAAATAAAATTAAAACTGCAATTCTTTACCAAAATAAAAAGACAACAAAATCCAAACAGAAATATTCCAATTTATTTTAAATCTGTCCGATAAAAAAACTATTCGGATATTATTCGAATATCTCCTGAATTCCGAATATTTTCTTCAAATTATTCATTTCAATTGAGTGTTACCATACTGAATATATTAAGATTAATAGAAATAATTTACATAATTTTTCGTTTTGAGAAGACCTCACCTAAAGAAGTTACTTAAACTAATTTACTTATATAATTGATAATATGTCAAAATGGCCTAAAACAATTACGTTATAACTCCATAATATTGGAAAATGTTAAAATACAAAAAAAATGCATTTTAAGCTAACTGTACCTTTACTAACTAATTGAATTTTAAATACAGTCAGTTTTAAAATTATTTACATAAATTAAATTATATTGAATTGAAATCAAATTTTTTCTATAATAACTGTCAGAATGACAGTTATGGAAAAACAAAAGTTTTACAATTGTTTTCCATCGTATTTATTGTTTCATTATTATTTACACTTTGTGTAATTGAGATTATGAGAATTAAATAAATTATTTAAACTATTAAATTCCACAATATTCTCTGAATCACCACATTTACAGGTATACCATCAAGACCGGTAGATTTTTTATATCGAGATTCTTGAAGACTAATATAACAGTTAATTCAGAAGATTGATAAAATATTTAATAATTCATATACCATTGTAGATTGAGACACCTAAAACTATTATTAAAACTATAATATCAGATAATACCAAATACAAGAGCTATACTTCAATTCCCGAATTGTTTCATAGATTTTTCATTGGCTCTTTTATAGTATAGAGTACCATATACTACATATGATGATTGCTCATATTTTGATCGATAGGAAAGTACAGAGTATGGTGTATCTTGATAGTGTGATCACGTGTGTATAATGACCTATAACAAGCAATTATATTTTAATCATAAGGAGGTTATCCATCCGGCAGAACTTCATTATACAATAAGTTCATCTACACGACACAACACACAAATATAATACAATATATGTTTAATAACCTAGAGACAGACATCACCTAAAAGATATCACCTAAAATGTCTATTGTGTATATCTATGGATTTATTACGGATACGAATTTAGATTCGGTAATAAACTGAATTTTGAAAAATGTAAATATATGTCTAGGAAGGAAAGAATATGACTGTCAAATCGTACTTAATTACACTAACCATCTATAATGTTAAGGTCCAACTATTCTATAGTTTAGTTGGTTGAAATGGTTAATAATTATACGAAAAATTATTTTATATTAAATAAATTGAATGCCTCTTTTTAGAAGTTTGTATTTCAAAATAAAAATTCGAAACATATGGCAATACAACGATTTCATTGTATTTCTATCTCTTTCTTTTTACATCCTATATTCTTGTTTCTTGTCCTGTCCTCTACAAAAATTAAATTAGCAAGATCATCACATAGTAAAAAAAAAACAAAAACGAAAAACAAAACAAAATTAATCCAAAGAAAATCACAAATATATTGGAAAACAATAATAATAACAACAATAATAACAAAAACAATAACAACAATAATAGAGAGAGAAAAATAAAAATTCCGATGCAAAATTTTAATCGTATGAGATATGAAAATAAGAAAAAAAAATTAATTTTTCTTTTCTATCGTGCAATACGCGAAAATGTCGGAAACATATTTTCTTACTCTTTCACTCTTTATTCTCTTGAATGGTCATGGACCCTTAATTTTAATTTTCATTTTTTTTTTATTTTGGTTTTTTGTTTTATTGCTTTTATATGATTTAACAAAAATAATACATAATATATTTAAAATATGAGAGAAAAAAAAATGAAATGAAATAAATTAACCGAAAAAGTAAAAAGGAAAATTTATTTATACAAGTATATATGGAATGTACATACTTATATTATATACACAATATACACAGGGTCATGCTTAAGAGGTACATCATGCTGAATTACATAAAAATTCGTTTACATATTTTTGGATCCACAACTTTTTTTTTTTTTTTTATTTCCTTTATTTTTTTATTATAATTTTTTTAATTTTAAATTTGTGTTTTTGACGGGCCAGTTTTGTAATCGATAATTTGTTCAGGATGTTCAGAATAACCAAAATAAAACAAAACACAACATTCTGGAATTTTTAAAATTTTTACAAATACATTCATAAAAATATTTTCATACAATCGTATGAGTACATAAATATAATGTTGAAGACTAGAAGTGTGTGTTGTAATTCGGGATGACTATTTTTTTTTTTGCTTTTATTTAATTTTAAAAATTTGTATTTTATAAAAAAATCTATTTTTAGCATTGTGATTTCTTAAAATTTAAGTCTGTCCTTGAAGGATTAATCACACTTGATATTGGAATTACAATTATTGTATTGTTCAATATTTTGATTAGTTTTAAATAATTATGCAGCCAAATATCACATGCTAATTAATGAATAATTTATTAAGAAAAAATTTGTTTTTGTAATTAACGTGGTGAGGTAGGTGAAAAAATATTTGATAAATTATTTTCCGAAATTCTTACAATGTGAGAGAAATTTTAATTAAAAATTTATTTTTTACAATCTAGAAATTTTAATTTGAATAAAAAAGCAACAAATGAAGGTGAAACTATAAGTAATGATTTTTTGGAGCTCAATCTTTAATTAAAAATTTAAAAATTGATTTTGCTTACTTTAAAATTACATGTGAATTGATTGCACAACATTGTTTAGTTTTTTTTATATTTTTAATATTTCAGAATTTATTAAATTAATTTAAATTAAATAAAATATACGTTATAGAGTGAAGAACAAATGTGAAAATAAGACTAAGTATAGAAAAAATGCACAAGCGAACAACGCCACAAACCTGGGTTCAAATCTCATTGGAAAATAGATTAGTGATTTTTACTTCTAAACGATAGATATCGCGGCGACCGACAATAGGTAGAATAACAAAACTATTTTTTTTTTCTCCTTACTCCTCCTGGGAGCATAGGTATTCCACTTGACATTTCCATCGTACTCGATTTCTAGCTGCTAATTTCACTTATATTTCCGAGACATATTTATGTCTAATTTCATTTTTAATCTGTTTGTACTGTTTAAGTAGGAGATTGGCCTACTGTACAAGACCACTTTGATAACTTTACCTGCGCCTACGTGGTAAGACGACGTCATATTTTTCTGCAAGTTGTGTTGACGTTAAGATGCTCGACGTTATTATGTTTAATGGGTACGTCATGTCACATACTTTTGTCGGTTGTTGACAATTGTGTAATTATTATTTGTGTTTATCCAATATTATTTATTGTGTTATTTGTGTTTATGTGTTGTATGATATATATGAGTATCCATATAGATATTGATATATGTAGGTAATATTTTTAGTTGTATAAAGTATTAATTATATTAATTATTTTTATTGATTATTAATTTTATATATAATATTTTGCTATTTTTTTTTAATTATATTTTTACCCCTCACGAGAATCGAACCCATAACTACCACAACGTAGTCACGGCCACGGAAGGGATAAAACTATACTAATCATTTATTTTGTTAAAAGAGTTAATTAATAAAAAACTGAAAAACACTCACGGAACACAATAAGTATGATTAACTACGCTGAAGTCCTATTTTGCCAAGGGAAGGGGAAATCCTATACTTCCAAACGAAGTGGAAATGATAAATGAATAAAATATAAACTTGCAATAAAGATAGAACGTTTTTAATTTCTTCATAATTTCCAAAAACAGACAATTCTCGGCCAAAGTTCATACTAGAAAGAGTAAACCATATATTTTCTGTTTTTCTATTCTATTTTTACGTCATAAAATCTTTAGAAACATTTACTAAGATCTTCTAAATAAGTCAATAAATTTATTGATTTTTATAACTCACAGATGAATTTTTACCACCAGCATATAAATTATAAAGTTAATCAAAATTCAACTCTCATTTTGTCTAGGTATAATTCTAACACTACAACAGCTACTGATGAGCTCAAGTAATGTTCAATGAAAGAAAAATTGCTTAAATAATGCCTTACATCGTCAAGACATTATTGGTTACAAATGTTGATGTTTATGTAATTTACATCTATGTATCCAAGTCCTTCTTTATTGAAAACCATCTATAAATAAATTGATTATTATTTTTTATTTATTTAAAAACTGACAAAATGTCTAACGAACTTTATTAATTTATTTTTCTTGATTCTGATTAATTTCTAAATCATATTTATTTAGTAGAATTATTATATAATTTGTACCATTGATTGTAATTTGTAAGGTTACAGAATTATTCTGAATGTTATATAGTGAATACATATACTAAGTGGTTCTAAACCTTTCCCGTGAACTTATGTTAATGCTCAATCATCTTCCAAGATATGAGGGTTTAAAAACAAAATTTATCATTTATTCAAAAGCTCAAAAGTTAGAAAGTATACCTAGGATTAATTTTAGATTACAAATTGAATTGAAACGACCACATTGATTACGTTAGGAAAGCAATAGTGCCATATATATATTCATTACTCTTACATAGATTGAAATTTTTTCTTTCTAATGAAGCTTTATACATAATCTACACTTCTTATATAAAATCTCATATTTGTTATCTTAACCCCATTTGAGGCAGAGTCCCGAAAATTAGATATATTACATAAAAAAAGTATATATGATTATTAATCGATACTCCTTTCGACATTCGACAAGCTTATTGCACTCTGGCTAATATAAATTAGTTTATGGAAAACATTATGTAAATATGAACTATAAGTTTTATGCCTAGAAAATCGTAAATAATTGTACAAAGGATAATTCATCTTAACTAGAAGGATTGACATTTATAACGATAACACTCGCAACGGATTAAATTATACTATTCATTCGCACTAATTATTTCGCACCAATGACCAAAATAATAACGGGCTGTATAATTGTTCAGAAGTGTATAACCAGTTAAAAAAACTTAATTTATTGGAATTTATATTGACAGAAAAAGGTTTTTTCAAGTTGAATTATAACTAAATCATAATCCAAAAAGAGATATGCATGCAAAGAAAACTCTTATTCTTATCTTCTATGAAGGTCTAAATAATGGCACGCAACAGTGTACTGATGTCGAAATTTACACTGGTTACAAGATTGGTTACAACTAGATTTACAACATCAGATTAAAACAGTCAACTCTTAATTTTCACTTTTATTATATTTAAGAATTATCACGAGAAACAGATCTCAACGGTTCTCTAATTTATTATTATTCAAAAAATTAATAACAATTTTCTTTAAACATATTTCTATGTGTTTACAAGTAAGATTCATAGTTTTAAGATGTTCAAGGAGATAAATAGAATTTTTTTTTTTTACAAAACCAACGATCAATAAAGTCACTTTCGATAAAACTTAAATCAAATTTAGATTAAAATTTATGTTATAACCAATGCACTCTACTACAGGCCTTCTTACTCACTATTTTTTATGAAATTAAACGAAAACTGTCAAAAACTGTCTCTTTTTAGCCTTCGTTTGCACAGTACACTCAAATTTCATTTATTTTTTTTTTCTTTTATTTTATTGTATGTCGGATTGTTGAGTAGATTTTTTTTTAAAAAATCAAATTTTTGAATGAAATTTTAATTAGTTTTTAATAGGATTTTCTGTAAAAGTAGATAAAAATTCATATTTTTTTAAATATATTTCATTTTAAAAATATCTCTGCTAACAAATAAGATCCTTCGATTTTAAATATTCCCATAAGGTTACACAAATAAGACACATTTTGAAAATTGCGCTCTGAGTAAGAAGGTCTGTAGTAGAGTACATTAATATAACGGTACATTTTCTCAATTGGTCATATCTGATACTCGCATCAATCCGCATTTTGTCAAATACATTTGGTAATTCATGTTTTTTTTTTGGCACATACGAAGTAATCCCAGAAGGACATCAAAAGCCGCATGCCACACTTTATTAAGTGATAATTAATATTATAAAATATTCAAGGTTCAAGATTTTTCAAATCATTTTATCCACAATCTACAATAAATTGATTTTTGCACACAAAGTATGCATAATATCTCTTTATCGAGAATAGTCACGGTGAAGTGGGCATTAAACAAATAAATTTTGATTGTACAATAAACTCATAATTTAAATCAATTTAAATCAATATTTATAAAAGTGATTTATCTCTACAATAATTTATGATAACACCCGACCATCCCAATGTCATAATTTATAGTTTATGCATTGAACTGAGGTATATTAAACGATTACTGAATAAAAACCTAGTTTGCACCAGATCTGTTCAATTGTATTATCAGTAGTTTTTTTTTTTTTTGTTTTAAGTAGAATTATTATTTTTCAATGCAAAAACAGTTCAATGTACACAATAATATCAAAATTTCAAAAATGTATTGAAATTTATTTTTTTTCTAATTATATTCTTTTTTTTCGAAAAGTCGAGTTTAAAATCTCGTTTTTCAAATTGTCGTTTGATCAAAATTGTTATTTTTAAAAAACGACATTTTAAGAGACGAAATCTTGTTCCGCTCCATTTTTTACATTCAATAAATTTAAAACTAAAACAATCAATACATATTTAGCATTCTAATGCTTTCGGCTACTTTAAACTTTAGATAATTTTTGTAGTAAACATGAATACTTTAGACTAACAACATTCAATTGACTTCAAATTTCGTTGTGATGACTTGATATTCTAAAATTAAATTGTTCAATGTCAAAGACAATTTTTTTTTTTAATAATCTGAGTTATTTTTCGTAATATATTAAATTTAATAAAAAGTATTGGTCGCAAGAATTGTGGAAGTAAGTAGCTTCCGAAATATCAATATTTCCAAAATTAAACAAGTATTCCGTGAAGTTCGAGTAAGTTTGATAAAAAATCGTACTCAATTTCATTATGAGTTCAATTTGTTCTTGGCACTGTATAATTTTTTTTATTGATATATCTTAGACAACAACCGCATTCATAATATGTTATTTTTAAAAAAAATTCAATTTAAATTTAATTCTGGTTAGAAAAAAAAACCTCTATTATGTACATTGGTGAATAGTGACTATTTGTTGAATTAACATTTTTGTATATTAAAATGTAATGTTTGAAATTTTAAATTGAAATTTCCAATTGGAAATTAGAAGATTTTGAAAATATATGCAGTTTTGCCCTGTCTTTTTTTAAATATCTATCATTTAAAAAGATTAATAATTAAAATCGGTTATGAATTGGTTCAGATAATTGTACCGTACTTTTTTCTATTTACAGATTATTATATATTATAATGATTTATTAGTGAAATTAAATTCGACTTTTAATTGTTAAAGTCAATGACAATAATTATTAGTAGATTATGTATATATAAATAACTAATATACTGTTTGCGAATATTCATCAATCAACTATTATCAATTTCGAAACTATTAATAGTTATTATTTACTGATGATTATTAAAGTTAAAAATTTTTCAATTTCAGTTCAAGGCGATAATCAAAATACCTAACTACTACAATGAACTTGAGAAAAAATTTTCTTAATTGATTTTTACTTTATTTGTTTTTTGTTTTTATTTTTTTAATTGTTAACATAACATTTTTGTTAAATAAGCATATTTTTGAAATTTGTATGTACAAATAATTAGCATATCATGTTTACCGATAATTAAACTTTAAAAAAAAAAAATTTTTTTTTTTTTTAAATTACAAAATTTTTTTTACATTAAAATCTGTAAATTTCAAAAATTATGATACATTTTGCATTTCTATTTCAATGTAATCATTGGTTGCTACCAACTAAGTACATACAGTCATAATATTATACTTTTCATAATCTGTGTAAAATGTTTATAGATCAATGCCCTGAATTATTTTCTTTCAATGAATATGAAAAAAAAACAATAATAAGAAAAAAATTACAAAATAAGAAAAATTAATTTTTTTAATCTTTTAACAGATATATAAAAAATAAATTTCAGATAAAGATTAGGTCAATGGACTTTCATTCTCGCGATTTTTTTTTTTTTTGTAATTTTTAATTTTTTGCTGTTATTTTTTTTATTTTTTCCTGTTTTAAGCATGAATGAATTTCGATGATTTTCTGCACAAATTGCTTTAAGAAAAGCAAGAAAAAAAAAAATATATAATTAAAATTTGTGTAAGTTTCAAATAAAATTATGTATTTTTGAATTAAAGTGAAATGAAGAACAAAAAAAAAATATTAGAAGACAAATTTTGAAATTTTTACAAAGACAATTAGTATGAAAATATAATCACACTTCTCTAATAAAATATATTTTTTGGTGCTTAACTCATGGAATAAAAGATGTCCGTCCTTTTAGCAAAATTGACTTAGCAAATGTACATTTCGCAAAATCCACTTAACAAAATAAGTAATTGTCAACCTTTACAAAAATAAACAATTAGCAAAAAAAACTTTTCTCAACTAAACATTTGATAAATGGACACTTGGCAACTCTATAATTTCAATAACTATTTATAATAATTTAATTAAAAAATATTAAACTGAAATTTTGAACGTTACGTCTGTAGGACAAATTTTGGAGTTTGATTCCAAATCAAGGTATTCCCTTTTTCCAGAATATTAGGTTACTTGACCTTTACAGAAACAATTTTAATACGTCTTTTACAGAACAAACCACAAGATATTTAAATCAACGATTTTAAGACCGAAGGTTACTTTTCTAAAGGGTTTTGTGTTTTCCGTCTCTCTTTTATTTTCTAGAAACTAAGTTTTTAACAAAATGAGCACCGTTTGTTGACCGCTCAACCCTTAAAAATTTGAGGCAGTCCAGGACAAAAAAAATCATACTGCACTAAGATTTTTTTTTTGTTTTGTCGTCTGGCGGAATGTTTCGCGTTCCAAAATTCGAAACTGAAGCCTTCACATTCGGCTTCTGCATATAAATGTCATAAATATAAAACCAACTTAATAACAATATTTGCAAAAAACAAATTTTGAAGGTCCAGCGTAGCAGAGTTCGGAACCGAAGCCTCGAATATTCTGTGATAAAAGATTTTAGATCACCATATTTTAATTTTTTGCTTTCCGATTGTTTTTTGTCCAAATGCCCACTTGCTAATCTTCCCTTTCGTAAGTGTCCATTTTTGCTAAGTGTTCATTTTTCCAAACGTTTGTTGCCAAATAAGTTTTTTGCGAAATGTCCAAAGACCAAATTTCAATTTGCGATGAAATCTGCGAAATGTAATATACCCAATAAGCATAAAACAGTTTGCGCATATGAAATACTAAATTAGAACATTATTGGTTAACATAAAAGTTATTAAGAAAGTATTAAGAAAGTATTTAATGAAAGTTAAACAGGAACAAATTTGAATTTGGCAAATATTTCTATGACTATTCTAAAAATTTTGATGCCATGATGACCAATCAAAGATTGAAATTTTCGAATATGAAATTTGTTTGTTGACTTCAACAATTCGACTAAAAGTTTTAAATTTTGTTTTCGAACTATTTCAAAATTAAGAAAAAAAAGCAATTATACAAAAATACTTAAAATTTATAGTGAGAAAAAGGTTAATTCAATTAGTGTACTCGCATTATGAATAATGAACTGTAGTATCAGTATGAGTCATGATGATGAGATATTCAACAACATTTAGATATTTAATCGAATTGAATTGCAATGAATTATGTTGATTTTTATAAAATTTAATGCTAAACATATATATGTATGTATATACTTATATACGTATACACATATGACAATCATTAAGTAAAACCAAACTGAAGCGAGTTCAACTTTGTAGTTAGTTTTTCTATTATCTTTAGTAATAAGTTGAGGTGAAAATAATGTGTACGTAAATACTTATTAATTTATTAATTAATTTATGCATATATACATGAGACGATAAATCTATAGAAATATAATCTATTGATAATTTTTTTGTTATCATAATATTGTCAGTTACTTAAGTAGAAGTGTCGTTTCGCACATTGAGTATAGTACTCTAATTTATTAAATAAAGTAGAACGAGTAGATACTACCTCGTAAATAGTTGGTACATATTAACAATCGGGAAAAACTCCAGTTATTACTAGAAGCTAGGCCAAATAGCATAGTTCAACTTTATTCCAATTTCAATTTTAATTGATTTCATTTATCTCAAAAAGAGCTTAGAGTATTAGATCGGACAGAGTTATTATAATATACTTTCTGGAATATCTAATTTGAGTTATTATCAAATACGCTCCTAGTAAAATTTCATTATTTTAGAAATATTGAGAAAATGAACAAATTTCAATTAACATACATGTACCCGGAAACTTCTTATCATCCGAAAATCAAAAGGCGTAATGTGTCAAATAAAATATGAATTGGCTTTGGAATAAGATCCCATGAAAGGCTTTGAAAGGTCCCAGGTTCGATTCCCGACGGAGCCAAAAAATGCTTTATGGATTTTTCGACCTAGTCCAGTACCCTTTATCATTGGGATAAAATAAATCATAAATAGTTGAGAGTTTTGGTTATCACTAAAAATAAAATGGAACTATGCTATTATGAAAGCGAAGTACTCTACAGTAGATATAGTTTTCCACATTTAAATTAGTCTATACCACAAAAATTCTACAGAAAAAGTTATTGTATGTGATTGTGTATTCCAAATCTCTGTTTAAAAGCAGTTAGGGTGTTCATCCCATAGACTTGGAATTATATAAAAAAAAAAAAAAAAACTTAATTTACAGTAAACATTGGTTTTCGATATTTCAATTAATTAATGAAATAAAATAAAATTGTGACCGTTAGTATTTAAAAACTCAGCCGTCATGTTTACCTCATTGTATTGGAAAATGTGAACAAAAAAAAATTGAATTTGAATTTATTTTTCTTTTTTTTTTATATTCATTTATTTATTCATTTCAAAGCCTTAGCGGTAGCTGTCTGGCTAATTATTTTTTTACATAACATTTACATAATATTAAAGTGACAATATTTATAGTTATATTTAATTTTAGTGCATTTCTATATATAGTTTATAAAAACTTTTTTTGTTAATTACTATAAACGAATTCAAATCTATTTAGAGTTAGTAATTTTGATTCCTGACATTTGTCAAGAAATATTTTTTAATTTCCTTTTTAAAATGGATTATATTATCGACATTTCTTAATTCAATTGGCAAATCATTAAAAATTCTTAAACAATTATACAAGCAGTTATTTTTTGGACTACTTATTCTAAATAAATTTAAATAAAAATTTGACTTATTCCTAGTGTTGTGTTGATGAATATCTATAGCTCGGTTTAAAATAAAATTGTGTTTTATGTAATTATTTACAATTTTGAACGCAATCATATATACTTCATATCTACAAATATCAGAAAGACTTACATACTTTTCATTATATAGAAACGCAGTTGGATTCATAACCGAATAGTTATGTATAATTTTTATTGCCTTTTTGTGTAGGATATCTAATTTATTTAAATTAACTTGTGAAATATTACACCATATTGGATTTAAATATGTTATATTCGACCGTAAATATGAAATGTAAATAAGATATAGGGTATCTTTATTGAAATACTTTCGCATTCTTCTTAGAATAAAAACATATGGCGTAATTTTTTTTATTATATGGTCAACATGTTCATTCCACTTTAACTTATTATCTATAACTAAGTCTAGGTAGTTAAAGTACTTAACAATTTCAACATTTTCGTTACTAAAAGTAAAATTAATGTTGGACATTTTTTTGTTTTCAAATAACATTATTTTTGTTTTTTTAATATTTGATTTTATCATGACTGACTGACTTATAACCAGAAATCAGAAATGTAAACAAAAATGAGTTTGCACCAATATCGTTCGGGGCTTCAATATACTAATGAAAGCATATTCTAACTTTGTTTGATTTTTGTTATGAGTATAATTTTGTTTTAGTTACAAAAACTGAGGCTATTGGACAGACCTGATACTACAAATAGCATCTCAAATTGTATCAAACACAAAGTAATACAACAAAATAATCAATCCTTAAAACCACACTTAAGTAATTTATCAAACATGCATTCTAATACCATATTATAATAGAAAATGCTTATTATACCTACTTACAAATACAACATAAATTACAAAAATACAAATGTAATATGTTACACATAGCACTAAATAGATTTACTCTTTTACTACTTCAATAGAGGTCATTACTATTCAGTATTTTGAACCCAATAATTTGGAAGTTGATCAAACTTTTAAATTGAATATTTTTTTATCAAAAAAGTAAAAAATACCAATCTTATTTGGAAGGCAATAATTTTAATACAAATCAAATAAATTTGATTGAAAATTTCACATCATGATATTTTTATATTCTTCTCATTTGCTTTTTTCATTTCCTTTGAATTTCTCATTAATAAACCAAAGTGAAATTTATTACCAATTTTTTCGAATCTAAATACATTTGGTACTGCACTGCGTAAATTTAAAACAAAACAAAAAAAAACCAATTTGAAAAATTATACAAATTTGGCTTTAGAATTTGAAATACAAAAAAAAAATAGTTAAGTAAATTCACTTGGCATCCATGTAACTTACATCGGAAGTTATCCAAAAAAAAAAAAAAAAAATTGTTTTCGATGTAATTTTCTGGCAAAACACAAAAAACGAAAAATTATAATATTTTACTACTATTTACTAGAATATTTATACAATGTAAAAATAAAAATATGTAGAATTCATAAGTTATCTTGTAGATATTTTATTTTTTATTTAACATAATTTTATTTCTTATATTCTAAAAAATCTAAAAATTAAATTTACTTAGCTTTTTTGTTCAGAAAATGTCGCCAGTAATTCTGGCTACATATAAAAATCATTTCAAATTTTATAATTTTGTAAATTTTTTTTTTCTTTTTTAATATTTTAAGATTTTTGTTAATCCTTACCTGAAAATAAAAAGAAAAAAATATTTTATTAATTTTGAAATATTTAATATTAATTTAAAATACATATAAATGTTATGAAAATGAATTTAATTTATATGAAATATTATTACAATATAACTCCATATTGCTAAATTTGCGAAAAGTAAAAATTTTAATTTGATTATTTTTAGTTTAAATAACTTTATGTTAAACTCGGTCGGTCGGTTACTATTTACTTTTATTATAAATAATTATGAAAAAGACTTGCCTCGCAAATTTCGTCTATAAACACAATCGATGTAACCTGTTTGTATATAATGCATTAGTTACATGCTATTTAGAATTGGATTCAGTTCAGAGATGCAATTGTTGAGGCTGTGGCAGTTTAAGTGTTTTGTAATGAATTAATACATCGAAACATGATACCAAAGTGGAAATGTAAATGTAATTATGAAATGTAATTATTGACGTAATGATAGCCTACGTTCTAATGATATTATAGACTTGGCAAAAAAGTTGTAGTTTCCTATACTAGTTTGTCAGGACAATTAAAAATTTTGATATAATTATTTCTAAAGATTAAAAATTACTTCAGATTTAAAATATTAAAGTCATTAAGACATTCTACCATTTAGACATCTAGACATTTCACCAACGAAAAGTAATAACTGAATGTAACATATTTAAATTGAAGTGAGAATAAATTAGATTAGAATCCGTCACATCGTAAATGCAGTCAAAATAGTTTCAATACTAATCACTGCAATGTACGGTAAACTGTTATTTAATAAACAATATAATTTTCACATTATTGACCATAATTTCCATACATTTTTTGTGTTTATAAAGATTGTGGGAATTAAAAAATGAATTTAAGTATTTTTGGTAATATTATTTTAAATAATATAATTTGTTTTCAAAGTTCATCTTTTGATGTAATTAATGTAAAATAATGAATATAATTTTTTTTTACTTTGTTTTTGCCTACTTTCTCACTGAATTTTGCTTACCAGGTGAATTTTATTACTAAAACTTAATAAAACGATACACGCTAAGTAGCGCAGTAGGTAGAGGGCCTGCATTTCAAACGAAAGATCCAAGATTCGATTACCGACGAAGGCAAAAAATGCTTTCTCGATTTCCCGATCTGATCCAGTACTCTTTACCATTGCGATAAAATAAATTATAAATCTCTCAACTATTTATTATTATTTTTTTTTTCTCCTATTACTCCGCGTGGTAGCATAGGGCTTCGATAGTAAACCTCCATTCCTCTCTGTTGAGTACTATTTCCTTAATATCGTCCCAGGTATAATTCTTGATTGTTAATTCTTGATCGACTGTGCGTCTCCATGTGCTGAATGGTCTGCCGGGTCTCCTTTGTCCTTGTGGATTCCACTCTAGAGCTCTTCTTGCTATATCACTTTTTGATTTCCTTAGTGTATGACCTATCCATTTCCATTTTTTCCTATTTATCTGCCTGTTGATCGGTTCTTCTCCAGTTATCATCCATAAATCCTCGTTGCTAATTCTTGCCGGCCAGAATATTCTGCATATAATTCTCAAGCACTTGTTGATGAATACTTGTAGCTTCTGTTTGATTCTGACCGAAGTGAGCCATGTTTCGCTGCCATATATTAATGTTGACTTAACACATGCTCTGAATATTGTTAGCTTTGTTATTCTCGATATTTGGTTGCTCCGCCATATCTTCATTAGGCTCCCAAATGTTCTTCTTGCCTTATTTATACGGCTGTTGACATCTTCTGTTGTACCTTCTCTTGATGTTATGATGCTCCCCAGGTAGTTGAATTCTTCTACGTATTCTATCTGTTGTCCACTCACTGTTATTGGCTCACTATCACTGTTGTTTGTCCTCATTGCCTTGGTTTTCTCGATATTCAATTCCAGTCCCGATTTCTTTGCTTCTTCCTGTAATCTATTGACTTTGTTCTGTAGGTCCCTTTGATTTCTTGATATGAGGCATATCTCATCTGCGTAATCTAAGTCTTCTAAGTTGCCGAAGAGATCCCATTCTATGCCGTTTATTCCAGTGCAAACTTTTCTTAGAATGTCGTCTAGTATTGTGTTGAAGAGAAGTGGTGATAGTGGACATCCTTGTCTAACTGTTATATTGGTGTAGAATGGATCACTGATGTTACCTCTGCGTTGAACTGTTGTCTCTGCATCTTTATACATCGCTTTGATGATGTTGATGATTTTTTCAGGAACTCCATTCTTTGTAGTGTTTTGTAACTCCATATTGTGCATCTCTTGACTGTGTCGAATGCTTTCTTAAAAATTTATTATAACTAAACTAAACTAACTATTGGTTATAACTAAAATTAAAAATCGAACTATACTACTATTATGAAGACGAAGCACTGTACAGTTAGTATAGTTTTCCCACATTTAAATTAGTAGATATACCATAAAATGTCAAAGAAAAACTATATTGTATGTGATTGTGTATTCCAAATCTCTGTGTAAAACCAGTTAGGGTGTTCATCCCATAGTGCTAAAAAAAAACGCAATTTTCAGCAAAATTTTAAAAAATAAGAAAAATTTGCTTAAATGGTTTCTTGCTGTATTTGAAAACACCGATTGCAGTAGAATTTAAAAAATGTATATTCCAAATTTGCGCTACCCATGATACTGTTTCACTGCGGTATTAAAACCGATATCAAATATTTTTGATCTCATTGTCAATTTTTTTTTTAAACATTTTTGATCATATAGTTCATTACGGAATGTTTGATAATGTACATATAAAATTCTAAAACTTTACAAATATTTTTAAATACTGGGATTAGGATTATATGTGAACCAAATTTTTAAACTACACTGTAATCAAATAGTGAAAAAGGTTAAATTTTCTTGGGGATTAATTTACAAAATTCTCAGAACACTCATTGTTTAAACATATTTTTAGCTAAAGGCGATTTTTAAATATTTGATAGTCTCATTATTTGACGGACATTTACCATATGTACTAGCTTGAAATCTTAAAAATTATTTGTATTGTAAAAATGTATATGAAAAATTAAATTCCGTATTATAAAATTTTTCAATTTATTTCTTAAATTTATTTTTTGCATATATGTATCTGAAAACGTAATTGTTTTGTTGTCTGTACTTGATCCAAAAAAGCATATCTTTCCAAAAACAAAACGAAATAGAAATAAAATTCTAAAATACTTTATTTGAACTGTCGGTCTGTTTTTTTACTTCTAAATTCAAATCAACAATAATTTGAAGTTGACTTCATTCGAGTCGGCTTTAAATCAAGAAGCGGTTATATGAACTCAAAGTAAGCTTCAAGTTCGCTTGAAACTGTCTATAAACGGGATAAATATTCAACAATAGAATATTAATTACAATAGTAATTTGTAAAGTTAAGTTCATGAAATTAATTCCAATTAAATAATTTTTGATCATTAATTGAGTGTCGCAACTGTCAAAAAATAGATTGCGTAATAATAATGATATGACTGAGACTAATAACAACTTCTAATTACGGTTATTTAACCCATCTGTAAGACGAGAGACTATTATAATATTTTGCTAATATTATAATATACAATGTCAAATTACTGTTTATGTTTTGCCACAATATGGAAATTTCACTTGTCAAAAAACAAAAAAAAAACAATTTAAACAGATGTCATAATGTACATATGCATACAATTTTAATTTTTCACCATTTTCGATTAAATAAATTGTTACATTTACACTGTGATTTATTATGAAACAAAAAAGAAAGCAAGTAGAGAAGACAGTAAAAAAATGTAGTTGTTTTGCCGAAATTATCACCCATATTCTCTTAGAACCACTGTTTAGACCCACTTAGACGAGAAAAATTGATATAGTCTCGTCTCGCTGAAAATGCATTTCTGTTAGACACTGCAAGCGGCGCGGTAGAACATTTTATTTGTTGGTAGTACTGATCATTTTTTACTGCCAAAAAAAAAATATTGGTATATAAACAAAATATGGTTTATAAAATTTTTGAAAAGTATTAGTAGGATTTAGTTTTAAAATATTATTTAAATAAAAAATAAATATAAATATATTTGTTTTAAATATTTTTTAGTTTAGTACATAAACAGTAGTAAAACAGTAATAGTAAAGATGGCTTTTTTTTTCAAAACAAAAACCAATTTTAATAATAATGCAAAAAAAATAATGAAAAATTGTTTATTAATCTTTATTTAACTATTTTATCTATTCAATTTATTTATTTAATTCAATTTTTTGATAAAAATAAACACAAAATACTTTGGCGAGATACTGTTTCGTTTACAATTTTTGACGAGATAAAAAATGGCTATCGCGTCTCGTCAAAGGTCTAACAAAAACTACTCACTGTTTTGACATTTGTCATCGCGGCAATTTGCTGTCGCGTCTGTGGTGTCTAACACAATACAAAACTATCTCTTCAGAAATGTTTTCACGCGATCTCGCGAGATGGGTCTAACAGAATATGGATGTGTATGTTAGTACTCGCTTGTCTGGCCACCGGGTAAGATATTTGTATAATTTATTACACTTTACAATTAAAATAAAAATACATCAAGCTCTCTTAAACGTTTACTGTGCTTGCTTTAAGCACTTATCTAACAATCAAATATCACAGACACAAAAGAATTAAGGCAAATGTGACCTTACTCTTGAGAATACAACGCCTAACGAAAACATTAATGATAATTTCAAAATACAAGATATTGTATCTTCGATCAGCTCAAGACGTCATAACTGAAAGGTCCATAATTCCAGAATGAGGCTCAATTATGTAGCGTAGCGTAGCAAGATAACATGGTAGAATACCAATCAGAAAACCTTCAAGAAGATCATCAACAACAAGTCATTAGAAAAACAAACAAAAAATCATAATCAAAAGAACCAAAAAAATATAATTTCAACACTTTAAAATTGAAGTTTAAAAACTTCTCGAATAAAATCCAGAGCAATAAAAAAAAATTTATAAAATTAAATTCAACATAAAAAATGTTTTAAAAAATTTACACAAAATACCAAAAAACTATCTAACTACAATCAAGACATCCAGTGTTATATCCGATCTAGTACATATAATTCAAAAGTAGGTAAATCAATACCGAAAATTTCAGCTTCATACAAAAAAAAAAAACAAACAACAAAAAAACTGGAAAATCAATGTTGCAAACATTTCTGTTTTTGATTGTGCTTTAAGAAAATTCAGAAAATTTTTGTATACAAAAATTTTCCCACCAAATTGCAAAATAAAAAATATTAAATGAAAATATATAAGCTAAGTACAAATATAAAATCAGCCGGTTAAAGTATAGAAAAATCAAAACAAAAAATATTATTTTTTTTCACCTCACGTCCACCAAAAAAAAAAAAATAATAATAAAAGAAAACGAAATAGAAATAAAAAAATCCTAAAAAAACAAAAACCAAAACCAGAAAAAAAAAGGAAAACAAAAAAAGAAAATGAAAATCCCATAAAACCATCAACATTGCTATTACCATCATCATTGTCATCACCATCATCATCATCTGCGAAGACCTTGAACCTGTACTTGAGTTGATCGTTCCTTTTATTCTCTTGATTTCAGTCTGTTATTTGTTTTTTTTTCTTATTTGATTTCTAAAGTTAATATTTTGTTGCCGCAAATATACAGAAGAATAAAATTGCAACAAAAATTGTCGACAACTTTTTATTTTTTTTCTTTTCATTCTTTTCATACTAGAATTTTTTTTGTGAGCTAAATTTCAATCGCGATACACGTTGCACGTTGCACATTTTTATATAATACAAAGTATAAGTAGTAGTAGTAGTATAGTAGCAAACAAAACAGCCAGTACTACCAGCAGCAGCAGAAAAACAAATAGAAATATCAGAATTTAAAATAACAACAAAAACAACAACAAAAAGAATCAAGTGAACGATTTTTGTGTACATACCCAAAGGTAAATGTAGAGACAAAACTAAAACGAAAACGAAAAATGCAAAACAAAAAAGAAAAACCAGATGAAGAACAAATAACAGAGCAACAAAAGAAGAAAACGATAATATAAAAAAATATATATATAAACACAACACAACATATAAAAGAAACGTTGGTTGTTGTATAGAATCATATTCACTTCTTTCACCTCACTTTACCCATCACATCAGATTCAGTAAACTTTAGAAAAATACTATACTAAAAGAACAGAAAATCAAAATGAAAAACACATTGAAAATCCACCAAAAATTGCACTCAACAAAACTCTCATAATAACAGAATCTATTTTTGTTTTTGTTGTTTTTGTGTTGTTGTTGTTGTTGTCGTCGTCACACTCCAAAATCATCATCATAGTCATACTCTATGTAAAATTTGTTTCTTTTATCGTTGTTGTTTGTTGTTATTTTCCTTGTTTGTTAATTCTTTTTTTTTTCTGGATGCAGTTGTAACAAACCGGCCCCGACCGACTGACTTCATAATATTATTTACCTTTATATACGTATGTATATATTATATGCATGCATATATAAACATTTACTCGCATAGACTGCATTCTTAATTCACATCCACTCATATAATAACATCATCACATCATCATCACTATTTTATTTTACTTTTATGTTACTTGTGTTGTTGCTGTTACGATATAGAAGGTGGTAATGGTGTTTCAAAACTATGATAATGATTATTGACTGTTTAAAGTTGTATATTTGGTTATTATTGTTTTTATTATTTATAAGCTGTAAATTTGTTGATCCGTTTTATTAGTTCATTTTGAGTTAAGTTCAGTTCATAGAATATTATGTTGTTTGATTCAAATTAAATACGAAAACGAATATGATTCAATGACCCAGTAAATAAAATGAACGAATTTAAAAAATCAATAAAAATTATTAGTGAATCAGTGAGAAGTTGAAGTTTTGAAGTTGCGTTGCACTTTTAGACTTGAGTACTATGTTACAAATAAGCCTGAGTACTAGTTATTAGAGGCTGCTTTAATACTATTTCCGCTTGAATTTATTGTTTTTTCTTCCAAACTCCAGTTTATATTTGAATAAACGACGATATGTTTTTGGTTTTCTTAACCTATAAACTATTATCATTATCATTATTATTATTGTTATTATTAATATCATTTTTTAATTGAATATAATTTAAATTATACACAATATTGATTTACAATGCCTATTATGTATTTCGATCGATTTTAATCGATTCTTTCATCGTTATCGTTAGAGTTATTCGATTGTAATCGTTAGTGCCATTATGTATTTCAATGAAAATTTTATCGAAAGTGTTTCAAAATGCTTCCATTGTTAAATTCAAATCTACGATGAAAATGACATATGTTTGATTCTTAAACTGTCAAATTCAAGTTATTATACGAAAAAAAAACCAAACAATAGTGTTATATTTGAAATTTTGAAATTGAAAATAAGTTAGAAGTATTTTAATAAAATAGAAATCATAAAATTATAAGTTTTTATATAAGTAAAATGATTTCAGCAAGTTAATTTTTTTAATTTCAGATAGTGCTGAAAAACGCTATCAAATTGCAGAATAAAAAAACAAGCGAACATATATATTCTAATCCACTGGATTTGGAAGATTATACGTATGTTATGTACATGTCAATTTGATGAGTTATTATTTACATTATTGAAACTTTATTTTATTAACAGTTGTTAGTATAACAGTTTATTTTTATTCCAAAAGATATCATAAAATAATATAAAACAAAACACCAAGTTTCCAAGTGTCACTCTTTTATGTTATTCGTTCAATTCAAAATTAAAATAATTTGTACAAAATCTCTCTTCGTGGTAAAATTTTACATCGATAAACTTTCAACAATCTCTGAACAATATCGAAATACATAATGACAATTTTGCATTTTGACATTTCGTTCGATCTAATCATAATCGTTATATACATAATAAGCACCTGTACGTCAAGGCTATCAACTTAACCTACAAACTAATTAAACAGCAATGATTCAAAATATTAGAAATGTTTGAAATTAGAAATGATTTCGAAATTAATTTTGAGAATTATAAATAAAAAACAAATGTGTTGATCTAATTATGATTAATTCATAGAATCATTTTGTATTATCAGTTATTTCAAAATTCAATTCAGACATAACTATGATAAATTGGGATTTTAGTTTAGAACAATAATTTGAAACATTGAAGAGAGAGAGAGAGAGAACTGAAAAATATTACCCTAGAAAAGGTTATAGGTACCATGGTAATAGAAATAATTAAACCAACCATTCAGAAAATTATTCTGAATCACAAATCAAAGCTTTAAATTGAAAATTTATAATAAATTTTTATACTACAGAATTTAAAAATTTGAATTTGGAATGTAAACAGATTTTTTGAGTGTAAATAAATATTAGTTCATAAGTTTTAATTTTATTCATGTTGTTAGGTTTGTTTTTATGAGATTGTTGTACAGCTTCATTGGGCAGTATTACATATCAGTATTAACAATGTAGTTGCGCAACAGTCTGACAAAAAGATATCTAACATTTTAAACGAAAAATATTATATACTTTTTAAAAAGGGAAGGTACCGTTATTTTAAAATAAAAAAAAAATTGATTAACTTAATCGAGTGTGCTCTATCGATTGACAATATTATAAACTTCCGGGAAGAACCACAAATCGGTTTTTTATTATATACATACTAGAAAAAATGTCAGTTCCACTGGATGTGTATTGCAAATATTGAAATAAATTAATTCTAATATCAAATTTGCTTAACCTTTAGTCTCCTAATTATATTAAATATCTGAAATTCTGTTTTGTGACATACATATTTAAAAATGTCTAAATGATTTGTCTATTGTTCTAATTTTTCTAAGTTCAAGCATTTACATCTATATAATCTCCGATTTGTAATAATTAATTAGAGTTGTATAATATTGTATTAACTGCTGAAATTTAAAAAAAGCAAACTAAAATAAAAATAATTAAATTGAATGTATAAAAAATTATTATTAAATTTAATAAAAATCAAAGAAAATCAAATAATCTAAAATTTTATCAAAAATGGTAAACCGTATTAGTTTTTAACTCAACGCTCTATTTAAAATCTATAATTATAATAGACAAGCATTTAAGCACCTGCGCAGCAGACACCTTTTCATTTTATCTTGCTTCTCGTTAATGAACTATTAATATATAATTAAGTTGTATATACAACAGAAATGCGCATAGTGGTTGAAAAAATTCCTATTTTGTTTTATAATATTAAAACTTTTAAATAAAATATATACATTTTTTGTCATTCAACATCTTACTAATTTTATATGTACCTAATTAAAGAAAATTTATTCTATTATTTTTTTAAGTAACTGTCTCAAATTATTGTTTTCTATATTTTGGTCGTTTGTAGTAATAATATAGTTTGGTTAAAAATATGTATAGTGTATATACCTCTTTAATTACAAAAATATTTTATTTCAATTAAATGCCACTTACTTTAGAGGTTATAGCGAATCAGTATATGAGAGAAGTGTATTTATGTGTCCAAACTTACTTCAAAACGTTTTATTAGACAAGAGTGCTTTGTGTTTTATCGTTAAAAGTCTGTGTCAGTAAGTAAATTACTGCTCAAAACCTTAAATTTGGCTTCAACTTGAATTATAATTAATCAACAGGGGCCCCTAGTTCTATTTTATTGTCATGGTAATACAAACGCATTTAATGTTTAACTAACTTGGTTTCAAATATTTAAAAAAATGTGCTTTTAATCATTTGTATTTGAAATAAAATTAATAAATTGTGAAGTAAAGTTCATTCTTCTCACCAATATAACAACGCGAAAGCTAAAATACATATTTTAAGTTTTAAGACTTTAGAAAGAAATTAATTGTAATTTTCATTTAAATTTTAGGATTTTTTTGTATGAAATAAAATATATACGTATATTGTAACAAAAATTACCAATTACAACAACAATAATTACTTATATTCGCAAAGCCCCGCTAACAGAAAATCGTAAATAACTTGAATTTAAATGTTTATTTTTTTTTCAATCAGTCATCAATGATTTTCTTTCATACTGATTTCTCTAAGATTATTTTGTAAGATTGTATGCTATGCTATGTAAATGTATGCTAATTACATTAATATTATGAAATTAACTTCTTACGGGTTATTAACTTACTAGTTACTTATCACTCTTTCAATCTAAAATCAAATACGACATAAATCATTGGGATTATATTTATAACTACATACGACATACAGATTGCAATCACATACGCCAACCTCTTGTTATTATACAAAAATATTATGCAAACGTTTTTTTATTCACAATTCAATTTTTTTTTTTTTTACACACTTGACAGTAACATAGGTAGAATCACCTTCTCGTGCTTAATTAAGTACGGTACTGCAATTTTACACTACAATATCTACAATATTTCGAGCATCGTTTATCCAATTACTGGCTTATCAACTCATTAAATGTGGAAAACTATTGCTATTGTCAGGAACTAAACCAAAGGGTACAAATTGAATTCGGATTTGAAATAATAACAGGTAAATGCAACATGAATTAAAATTGGATTTTCATTAAGTTTTCTAGCTATGTATTATATTTGATCATATAGGCTCTTATAGCGTCAGTGATGTAAAATGTAACATTTATTTTTAAAATATAACATCTTTGAAAATTTTATTTTGAAATTTAAGAGCTAAATTCTTAAATTCTGTTTTAAATCAAAATCCAAATTCAAATCTGATTTGTGATAACTCTGTTTTTATTATAAATTACCAATCAGCATTTGAAACTTAAAATCCGAAACTGGATTTTGTAAACAAGTTAAAATTTAACTCCTTAACTTGGATTATATTCCATTTTTTTGTTTTATTATATTTTTTACCATTTTATTTACAAGCATTTTTAAATTTAATTAGTCTGAAAAGGTCCCTCAATACTATTTTGAATAATATTTGTATATAGAGTGTTCCTCTATTGTAACTGTTATTCTTGCTGTTAGGATACATTTTCTTTTTTAAATCAAATTTTTTACATTAACATTATTACTTTTTGAATTTGTTAATGCTTTATATATACATAGATAGTTTTATGTATATAAATAGGTACATAAGATATATTTAATAAGAAAATATGAAATAAATTTTATTGAATTGAATTGAATTTCTTTTTAAAGTTTAAAAAACTTTATTAGTTTAAGTTTAAGAGGTAGATATTTACATTTAACGGGACATTTTTTTTTTACAGAAGGGAAAATATTCAATAAAATTTTAAATAATTCGTTATTAATTCTAAATAGAATTTTAATATAATTTTTTAAGTTTTTAAGTATTTTAGTCTATTTCTTTTATTTATTTATTTCCAAGACCAAGGGACTATATCTGGTGTTACCAATTTTCTAAAAAACACATACCTTTAATGCCGCATCTTATCCTGTAAGGACGAAAAGAACATTTCCTCCTTGATGTTTTAATATTTTTGTATTATCATTTGATATAGATATATATACCGGGTGTTCCAGAGCATGAGTATCAGCTTTTAAAGAAAAGGAGGAACTGCTCCTATCGAAGGTGCTCTATGGATTGTTAATATTTTAAATTTCCATAAAGGACTGCAAATCGGTTTTTTAAGACCAAAAATCGCCGAAATCGGTCGAAATCAAAATTTTCAAATGGGAAGGGGTACGTTTTTATGCAAATTCGGATTCTACGTCAAAAAATAAGAAACTTTTGTAAAGAATTTTTTTTTTTAGTTTAAATCTTATGAATATGAAAATTTTTTTTTTTTATTAATTTTAAAGAAAATCTCGATTTTGGCAATTCCGGCGAATTTTGTGCTAAAAAAACGCTTTTCCAGTCCTTCCCGGAAGTTGAAAATATCACCAATCCATAGAACACCCTCGATTTAGATTTAGTTAACAAACTTTTTTTTTAATTTTAAAATAACGGCTCTCCTTCCCCTCATAAAAATCTAATACGCATGCTCTGGCAGACCCAGTATATTCGATTGAAAAATATCTTTCGTGCTTTTAAAAATTTTATATCTTAAAATTTACTAAAAAACTACCCCAATAATAATTATACATTGTTCGGAAGGTCTCTTTTTTACCTATTACACACACATACATATTTTATGTCCAAATTGTAGTATTAAGAAGATATAGGAATTTATTTAAAAAAGTACTACAATACCACATATACATAATTATAATACAACATTTGCTTCAGAATCCCAATATCCCCAGTATCGAATGTTCCTTCAAAGAATAATAATCAAAATTAAAGATTACCAATACATATAAAGCAAAATATAATTCCGATTTACGAAATAAAGTTTGGAAGTAACAACTTAAGTAAATATTTAAAAAAATGTATATAAACGATATATGTATAAAATAAATAACTGTATTTAAAAAAATATTGCAATAATAAGATAAAATATTCAAAGCGAAATAAAAACTTAGCAATATTTTCAGACTTCACGTACAAACTTCATTGGATTTTAAACTTTTCTTAATTGCTTAAGCAAACGATTATTACATTTTTGGTGCAACAATTTTATAAAAATGACAGTAGTGAAATTTTTTAAAAGAGGATATACATATTAACCATATTTTTATTTATTCTTATATTGTACGTGGTGGTTTGTCTGCCTTGAAGATACCCAACTCTAATAAAAAATCTTTTATGAATTTATATATGATGGCTTAATTCATGTCAAAATGAAACTGTAGAAACTGTAGAAACTGTTATAATTTGAAATAACTGTTATATTTTACATTATTCACTCTATGAATGCGTATATGATCAAATATAAAGTTCTGAAAAATATAAGCTTCTCATTTCTTAAATAATTGATCAGAGTGGACTAGTCTGTTTTCAATCATATATACTTATCAATCTAATAGAATATTTTTGTGCAATTAATAGTTGCCTAATCTTGTTTTCATATAATATAATGAAAAGACTAACTCGGATATGAATATTTGACCTCCAAATTCCAAATGTGTTTATTGGTATTGGTACTTCCACAGATGTTAATTATATCATCCAAAAATTTGTATTTTAAACAATTTCAAGAAAATTTCGAACCTGATGAAAACAATACGAAACGACGAAACATTGCTCATCGTTCAATTATTTATTGTATTCAATAATTAACTCCAAAGTTGAATCGCTTAAATTCATATCTAATAAAAAAAAAAAAATTGAATCGAAAAAAAAATTTTTTTAATTGCATAATTGAATCCATGTGCATTTAAATAAATTGAACAATTTTGTATGAATCAGAAAATATTAATAATTTTATTTTTACAAGTAAGTACAAAATTGAATAGCCCTCTTATAATATTTATAATCCTTGGCGCTTGAAATTAAAATAATTAATTTGCAAAAAAAAAAATTAAATTTACATACGTAAAGTACATCTGTACATATATCTTGATATTATGATCTGATTCATTATGTCCTCTTTCTCTCTCTCTCTTCCTCTCTTTCTATCTCTGTCACTGTTTTCAAAATACTTAAAATACTATTTTATGATGTATTTAGTTTAATTTTCCCAATTGCATCTTGTTGATGAAACCACATTTAAAGCACCTCATAATATCATAATCATTGCTATTGTTTAAAGTTTCTTTACGTCTGGGATATTTTTATATTATTGTTATTTTCTCGTATTACATTTTTTTTTTGCTTTTATGTTTTTTTTTTATTTGTTGTTTTTATTGTTTTTATTGCAATTCACCATCATCAGCCAGACTCTATATATATAAAAGAAACTAGCTTTACAATTTTAAAGCTAGTGACGAAGGTCGGACATATTTGTTATAACGACAAAATGCATTTATATACAATAGTATCTATGTAAATATATATATATATATATGCATTTGTACATATATTAACATCGTCATTTATGTTTTGACAATAAATAAAGGTATATAATTCAAGTGCTTTTTCATGTTCAACTTCCACTTTATTATTATGTATCTATATGGATATATACATGTATATAAACATTTGTAGATAAACATGTGAAGGAATTTTGTTTTTCATTTTTCGTTTTTGTTTTTTTGTGCCCAATGACTATATTGTAACCGTTGTTGTTGCTGTTAGTTGGCTGGAGTCTGGTTTTTATTTCTTTTTTTCGTTGTTTCCTGATTTTAAATCTTTACTAGATATTTATGATAATATGTATTTTATATATGGATGTAAAATAGTAGACTGTAGAGTATGACATTATAGTATGAAATAATATGGATGCACATGCATGTATAGGTAGGTTTGTGTATTAAAAATGTTTATAAACATGATTATACACATTTCTAGACTTGAATTTTCTTATGAAAAAAAGAAAAAAAAAAAAAAAAAAAAATTTCACTTCTAGGATATTGTGCTAAACTCTTGAATGGGCTTTTTTTCTCTGTTACTATTTTTTTTTTTTATTTATAAATGATGAAGAATTTTTTGGCATTAAAAATTGCAGCAGCCTAAGAGAATAAAAATAGAGAATAAATCTAGACGATTTTTTTTTGTTTTTTTTTTTTTTTATGTTTCAAAATACGATAGAGAAGGAAGCAAATAAAGTCAAAGTGCATCAGCGTGTCTAATTTTAAAGACAGAAAAAAAACATAAAAATGAAAATTATTCAAAGGTATATGAAATAGTAGATGAATGTAGAGTTGTCATCACGATATGAAATTTTTACTTCTAATCTATAAGAGTTTTCCATCATTTTTGTTAATGATGATGATAATGATTATAATGATGGGAATTTGGATGAAAGTTGGATATGAAGAAAGAAAAAAAAACAATAAAAAAAATTTCACAAAAATCACAAATTTACGAACGTCAAAGAAAGATATTTTATTTATGTTGTTGTTGCTATTCTGAGTTACAGGTTACATTATATTTATAGACAAGGATAGGTACATATAAATACTATAAATATATAACTAGTTTCGATAGCTTTATAATTATATATAAATATATATATATATCAGGCACGCTTGCGTCCATATATTGAGTTGAATGAGTGCTTCCCCAAACAAAATATCATTTTATTATTTTTTACAACTTAATATAAAAAAACCTTAAACAAAAATTCAATTCGAATGAAAAAAAAATTTCAAGCAAAAATCTTATGCATATGCATACATAATAATCAAGTTATGTGTAGTTAGAAAATAATGCCTTTATAAATATCATTATTTTCTATTATTCTTTTCAATCATTCAATAAGAGAATAAGAGATATTCAACAACCACAAATTTAAAATATTTGAAAATAATGCATATTAAAAATCATTCTTCTCTTGCCACTGTAGCTATAACAATTAATAATATTGTACGTACATTGCATATAATGACAATTTAAATATCATTCTCCTTCCTCTTATTAACAACACAATATATATACACTCAAACACACTATTTCTATTTAGATTCCTATTAGAAAAATTCTCTAATAAAATAGAGAAAAATTGAATGAGTTGCTGATATTCATTCCAATTTTACCTGATATAATTAGAAAATTGCTGATAGAAAATAGATTATCTAGGTAAACAACAACAAAATATCGCATGACACAAAATGAATTTACAAATAAAAAAAATATCAAGGAATGAATTATTTGTGTGCATTATTGTGGTTGACTTGAAAGAGTAATATTGAGAAATGAGAATATGTGAAGTGAATTTGAGAAAATGTATGGAAATATGGAATTGTATTGTATTGTAGTTTTATGGGTTTTTTGTTTTAGAGAGTAGTAGAAGGGAAGGATAAATGATTTGTTAAGTATGTTGTTCTGTGGTTTTTTTATTATTGAATGCTGATTGCTGCTTTGTTTAATTTCCTTGGCTACAATAATTTTATGTTATGCATGCAGTTTTCAAACAATTAATTTTTGTTAACAAGTGTACAAATTTAAAACAGAGTTTAAAATATTTCTTATAAATAAATAAAATGGAGAATTGTAATTGTGTTGTTGAAAGTTTAATAAAAAAATCATTTTCTGCAAGAAATTTTGAGGAAAAGCTGTTAATTATTAAAGAGGGTAGACCAATGCCTGCTTTACTAATAACAACGACAATAAAACGTTGTAATCGACATTTTTCAAATAAATTTTATGATTCGTATACGTGGTTAGCAGGTTGTAAGGCAACTACAAAATTGTATTGTTGGCCATGTCTTCTATTTTCCAACATTAATTCAGTGTGGACAGCATCAGGATTTGATGATATGAATAATTTATCTAAAGCAGTAAAAAAACATAAAGAAACAGGTATTATAAAATTGAAATATATTCAAAAATTGATTCTTATTGGAATTTTAAGGTTGTCATTTAGCGGGAATGATTTCATTGAAAACTTTTGGAAGGGTACGAATTGAAAACGTTTTAGATTCAACTCGATCGTTATCAATTCAAAAATATAACGAGAAAGTGACTCATAACAGAAAAATTTTAAAATGTTTAATTGATGTCACTTGCCATTTAGCGTGCCAAGAACTAGCTTTTAGAGGAGATAACGAATCATTTGATTCCTTAAATAGAGGAAACTATGTGGAAACTTTGAATTTATTAGCTTCGTATAATCCTTTATTAAAAGCTCATTTGGAAAATGCCACAGTATTTTCAGGAATATCTGGTGACATTCAAAATGACCTTATATCATCCGTTGCATATGCTTTAACAAATGAGATTCAAAAAGAAATTCAAAGCACTGAATACGTTGCTATGATGTTAGATGAAACCACAGATGTTTCAAATAAATCTCAACTCTCAATTGTATTTCGCTACGTAAACAACCATGGTAAATTAGTCGAGAGGTTTATGGAATTTGTTGATGTTTCGTTAAGCAGATCAAGCCAATCCCTATTTGATTTTATAATTCCATATTTAAAAAAACTTGAAATTGTAAATAAACTGGTTTGTCAGAGTTATGATGGTGCCGCTGTTATGTCTGGAAACACTAACGGTTTACAGATGAAAGTCAAAGAAATTATTCCTAATGCACATTATATACACTGTTTTGCACATAAATTAAATTTAGTGTTATCACATTCATGCTCAAAAATTAAGCATTGTGCTTCATTTTTCAAAAGTTTACATAGTTTTGTAAGCTTTTTCAATCACTCATCAAAACGACTAGCAACGTTTAACCTTATTGTTAAAAAAAAAATTCCAACTGCTGCTTCTACACGCTGGGAATATAATGGTAGAGTTGTTCAAACAATATTCCAAGTAAAGAATTATCTTGTAATATTTTTTGAGAATATCATTGATAGTGATGAAAATTGGGACAATGAAACTGTTTTGCAAGCTAAAGGCTTGCTACATATTTTAAGTGATAAAAAATTTATTATACTTTTATACTTCTTCAACGAATTTTTCCCACAGACCGATATATTATTTAAAATATTACAAAGTAAATCAAGCGATATGCAGTCATGCCTAAATAATATTGAGACATTCAAAAAAAATATAAATGAGATTGTAGAAAATTTTGAACATTTTTGGCAAAATGTGGAACTAAAAGAAAATTTGGAAATGCGAGAAATTGGCCAACTTCGCAGTAATAAGAACTTTAACACTAAAGAAGATTTCAAAATTTTAATAGTTGACATTGTTAACCATATGATTGAGGAACTAAATAACAGATTTGCTAGCTTACCTTCATTTAAATTTATACAACTATCAAATATATCAAAATATAAACATTTCAATATCGATTTCCCGGATGACTTAATAAAAAACATAGAAAATTCATATCCAAACTTTTTTGATATTGCTTTGTTAAAGTCAGAGCTTAAAGTTATATTTTCTGATGTAAATTTTACGAACAAAAGCAATATTTCCGAAATATTAGAATTTTTAATTGAAACAGAATTAAGCAACTCCTTCAATGAATATTTCAAGCTTTGTAAATTAATAATAACAGTTCCTATAACAACAGCTTCAGTTGAGCGTTCATTTTCTTGCCTAAAGAGAATTAAAACTACATTAAGAAATAGATGTGAGCAATTTCGATTGACGAATTTAGCCAAAATTGCAATAGAAAAAGAGTTACTAAAAAGTTTAAAAAGTAGAAATGATTTTTATGACAAGGTCATTGATAATTTTATTTTAAAAGACCGTCGAATAGATTTAGTTTATAAAACATAATTTTTTTGTGAAATAATTTTAGAAAGATGAGTATCAGTTTTTATTTATTGTTTATCTATATATTTGTTGAAATTAGTTTATTTATGTTGTATTCTCTTTGTTTTGTTTAAAGTTAATTTTATATGAAAAAAAAATATATAGAAAATAGTATTTAAAAAAAATTTAAAAAAAAAGCCAAAGTAAAATGATGTTTCGTTCTTATTTTTTAATCAAAAACTATAAGTGCTTCCCCAGTTGAAAATTCCACGCCCCGTCACTGATATATATATATATATATATATAATATATACTTTGTCATTAAGTCTTATTAAAATTAAAATTCTCTTTGTGAAAAAGAGACATAAAATCGTGATTTCTAATCACGTACACCTGAAGGGTGCATATCAATTGAATTACAAAAAAAAAAAAAAAAAAAAAAAAAAATCGAATATAAAATATAATTTTTTTTTTTGAAATACCACATAATCATGGTCACATTTAATTGGTTTAAAAAATTATTTTGGAAGGTTTTTATTTTCATTTGTGCTTTTTTTTTTGGTTCATTCCATTTTATAAAGAATGAACATTTTTTTTATCATTGATTGAAATTTTCTTTTTTGGAATTTAAATTAATGATAGAACTTTGAACTTTTCATGGAAAAACTTTTTTTTTTTTTTTTTATTTTATTATTTTGCAATTAACGCAAAAGAAAGGAATTTTTTTTAAATTTAAGTGAAATTTATTTTAACCAAGTATTAATTTAATACTCATTATAATCAAAATGTAAAGAATTAACACTGCACATTTTTAAATAATGAAATTTAAATGGGTGATGTAGAGAAGTTAGTTTATAGGTATAGATAGTAGGTAGGTTATTAATACATTTACTACCCAACAATAGGAATAAATTTACAGTCTAATTATGACATAAAAGTTTAATATAACAATGCGGCAAGTACGGGTTCAATTCAAATTCTCTCAAGAGATAAAATTTTTCTCTTCCACTAGATATTAGGTACATAGGTGGGCAAAGAATATGGGCAAATTATACTAAGAAGAATAGCAGCAGTAGATTAATTAACTACTTTGCAAATATAATGAAAAATACTGAAATTGAGGCACATTCTAAAAATTACAACATCTGAGCTATACTATAAAAAGGAGTGAAAATGATAAATGATGAATAGAAATTACATGAGAAACAATTAAATGACAGAAATAAACTGTTAATAAGACATGTTGAGAAATAAATTATAGGATTAGGAACATTAAAAGACGATCTGAAATCTATACCTTAATTTGGCACACTAAACTAAAATTATTCTGAAACACATTATAGAAAGCACAATAGATTTCAATATATCGCAATGCTGCCCAAAGTCTGCTATTTTGTAACCCATCAATTGGTCTTATAATAAAAATTATACTTCCAGTAGTATAGACATCAATTAATTTAAAATAACCGATTTATTTCCGAATCCAAGTGAATATCTTAACAAAATTTTGTATGTGATATTGTAAATAATTGTTTGCCTCGGCACTAACACAAAACAACAAATTAAAATATTTTAATAAGCAAACATTGTGTTCAATGTGTCAAAATTATCTTAACTTTCACGTTAGTTGGTTTGTGGTTTTCAATGTTTGATCTAGCAACAAATACATACATGTTATGAAATTTTATTAACGGGTTCATACCGATTTATTACGATTTTGATCTGAAGACTTAATATTTAAATAAGGTATCATATACAGGGTGGTCCGGTTTAGAGCAAAAAGTTTTTAAGGGGTGATTCCTTGGACTATTTTAGGAAAAAAATTGTTCTAGAAGAGGGGTCTATCTTTAAATTTACTTGGGCTACAGAGGGTTAAAGAAAATCGGATTAGAAAAATTATGTCTAAAGAATATCAACTACAGCTCAGAAGAAATTGAAACCAGAGCAACATCTTCTTCATAGATTTTTTTTAAAATTATTACACCTAATTAACGGTATATGTTGAATGAGTATTAGACTTACCGGTTTTGAATAATAACTGCATAAACTTAAAATTTTGTTTTTAAAAACAGAAAATTTTGTAAAAAAACGTTGATTATCAAGTAAATTTAAAGATAGACCCCTCTTCTAGAACAATTTTTTTCCTAAAATACTCCAAGGGATCATCCCTTAAAAACTTTTTGCTCTAAACCGGACCACCCTGTACATTTGGATTAGCGTTTTAACAATTTGTAGTTTTACGATATGCTAGTACAATCTATGTACACATACCAAATTATTATACATATATCATACAATCTACATTGGATTCTAAAAAAAAGCACTTTCAAATTTTATTTTCAAATTAGTGTTAAAGGCTCATTTTCATTTATTTGATGAATTTATTTTAGTTCATTTTTTGTCAATTCAAACTACTATTCACGAATCGTTTAGTTTCAATTGATAGAGGAATATTCTAGTTTTTAAGCTAAAAATAATAAAATTGTTTTTCCTTAAAAATCAAATAATTGAAAAGAAATTTTAAGAAGTTAATTTAAATTGAAGCAGGTTTACAGAGAACATATTAGTTAACTACAAGAGGTTTGATTCATTGTCATGTCAAAAAATCATTTTCTGTTTCAATTTACTGATTAGAATGAAATAAAAACGAACATAAAATTATTCAAATGTTAAACAGCTTGAAAACTTCTAATCTGTTTAAGTTGAAATATAAAGTTTATTTATTATTCACAAATTTCTGTATTTGTCAGCTCGCTAGCTCTAGCTCTTCGAAATTCGATTAAATTTGATAAAAAATCGTACTCAATATTTCGTTTATGAATTGTTTTCCATCATTTCAATTTATCGTGGACACTATGTTTTTCATTGATTTGTCTTAAACAACAGCCTCAAACCTACCATAAACAACAACCATTAAATTTAAATCAAAAATAAGGAGTGTTGTTGTGGCAATTTGATTAATTAAAATTTTGTATGCTACTTACACATGGGGTGGAGTGCATTTTTAAATTGAAATTTTTAATTGAAAATTAAAAAAATTTGAAAAAATATTTGAATTTGCCACGTCACCATTTTAATATTATATCATTTAAAGTTATAATAATGAAAATCGCTTTTGATATGTTTTAGATATTTGTAACATACTTTTTTTAATTTACAGATTAAATGTAATGATATAAAAATTTGATACATTCCCAAAATGCTAAAATATATCTATTGTAATTATGATAAAAACAGTTATACAAACATTTTTAAATTTCATAGAAATATTTTATTTGATGAGAACCAAAAATTAAAATGAATTATATGTTAGTAAATTTCAAAAAAATGTACCACCAATCACCGTCAATGCCATTAAAACAAAAAATGTTCCAAAACACTGCTTCAAAATAAATAATACACTAATTAAACATTAAAATCCCAACCTATCTTGAAATTTTACTTTTAAATCAGACAAATGAATTTTGCAACATGAATTCAGAACCATTCCAGTATTATATCAGTTTACACAAGAAATCATCGTGAATCCAGAATTACAGTTTACAAAATGTTACCGATTATGCATGCAAAATTAAATAAGTTAAGTACATATTTATATTTAGATATAAAAGAAAAATAAATAATAAAAAAAAAAAAACAGATTTTCATATGTTGATTATAGGATTTTCCTGTTCTATGGAAAATTTTCTCAAACGAAGAAAAGGAAAAAAACAAAAAAAAAGACTTTATAAAAGTTATCAACCGCTAACTTCCTAACATGTATTCTTTTAACTATTATTGCAATAAATTTTAACCACCACAATTAAAATATAGCAAAAACAAAAAAAGCACTTATCCTTGAACTGAACAGAGTTGAGTTGTATAATAGTAATCAACGACAATAAAATCAACAATAACAACAAATTTTTTAACGAAAATGATTTTTTTGTTTTTTTTTTTAAAAAAACAAAAAATTTCTTGTTTGTCTTCTTCCTGTAAGAAAATTTTTATATTTCACTAAATTTACTTCAAACTGCAATGTTACTTCATTATATCGTAAAATTCAATCATTTCACATAGTTTTTCTCATAACATTTTTTATAACTTCTATATTCCATCATATATAGCGATTCTGACAATCATTTTAGATACTACATACTTCCCTTTTAGACAATCTTTGAATGTGTGTAAAATTTACATCATATATACTTTTTAGTTAATAAAATATTGATTTTACAACTATAACTGACTCTTAACACATATATATAAATGCAAAATTCAATAGACGAAAATATTGATATCATAATTTGCAAGCACATGTTAAATGCTTTTAAATATCCACCTGAAAGGATGTAAAAAAAAGAGTACAAATGCCATAGATTTTATTGAAGCGTGACTTTCCATTACATATTCATGTACAAAGTACAAGTATGTATGTGTCTGTATAGTATGTTTGCTTCTCTTTACTTTGATGATTACAGCAACCAGCCTAAAAGATTTTGTTTTTTTTTCTGTTTTTTGACTTACTATAGAAAAAAGGATATATATATTTTTTTTAAATATCATATCGAGATAAGGAGAGGTTAAATTTTTTAAAAATTTTGAACATTGAATTAAACGAAATCAGTTATTACTACTTCAATAAACATGCTAAAAGAAATTAAAAAACAAAAAAAAACATTTTTTTTATCTAAGACGAAAATTGTCAAAGAATTTATATTTGCTTTATAGTTGATAATAAAGTTTAGAATACTAAACTAGAAATTGATATAAAGAAAATAAACGGATTAATGTAAGTAAACAACTCAAATATAATAATAATAATAATGGTAAATGGTAGCTACCACCAGCATACAACACATGAAAAGTGTAGTCAGCTTTCATTCCAAAAATATGTTTTATGGGTTTTAAGTTTGAAAACATGTCGACAGGGTAGAACTGCAGTTTATGTCGGCAGGGTTCAATTTTTGATTCGATCATTTTCATCGTGTTTTTGGAAATGAAAGATTATATTACCTATAAATAAAACTAAAATGAAATAAATAAATTAATTTTTTAAAAACATCAATATTAATATACATTATAGTTTAAAAAGCAAAATAACGAGAACAATGGAAATGTTGAATGGATGATATCAACAGAATCAAAAATACAAATTAATCGTTCGGATGAATACAATATTATATAAAACAACATCTCCAGCAAATTTATAAAAATTAAACTAGACTAACTATCATCAATGAATCAAGAAGATGGTCTACTACGTCACTTGGATAAATATATGTATATATATATATATATATATATATATATATATATTCAAAATGATGATAAATTGCCTATATTATACCATATGTTTAGTAAATCAAATAATAACAAAATAGAATACCAATCAAATTTTAAAATCGAACGAAGAAAATAATGGAAATGTACTGCGCAGAAATAACAGCTGTTAACAGTAAACAAAATAAGTTAAGAACTACTATTCAGTAGGTAATTAAATTTCTTAATATGATACAGAAAATGGTTTGTGTTAGTCGAATAGGAAAATAAAAAATGCCATTTTGCCAAATCTATTCTTAGTATTATACGACCTAATCTACTTTCCCTAATCTATTCTGACATTTCAAAACTTTCCAATTTCGAACGCTTGGAGACACTTCGCACAAATATGTTTCGCAAATATTTATTTTCGAAAAGGGAGAATACTTGGTTTCCAAAATGAATTTGATATTGTACTATATACATGAACTATATACATGAACTAAAAAGTCTAAGTCATGAAGTGTCCTATTTAATAAATATATTTCTCTCTCTAATAAATGCAAACGTACATTGTAGTAATAAGGTTAATTAGGAGAAATTAGGAAAATTATATTCTCGATTCCGACAGAATACATTTTTTTTTAATTTTTAATCTGACTATTTTGGATTCTGTCGTAATAATCTTAATGTAAATAAAATATCACAAATCTACAAAAAAAAAATTTGATTCATAATAGTGGGGTTTTTTTTTTGTTTTGTCTTGTAGTTCTGCTATTTATTAACAAAAAAAAAAAATTTAAATTTAAAAAATGTTATTAAATTTGTAAACAACACAGTAAATTTTAAAATGAAATTTCAATCAAACTTCAAACAAAACAATTTGATTTCGAAAAAAAATTTTGCCATCGCTAATTATTTTTTGCCTACGATATTCATCTACGAATTCAAAATAACTACAATTTTTCTGGTATCGGATAATTCGTTGGTGAAAATTTATGATGGAATTTTGAAATTTAGAATAAGGATAACTATTTGAGAAATTACGATTTTATTAAATTAGAATTTATGAAATAAAAAAAAAAATACATAGTATTCGGCCGCTCCTCAAATTTCGAGGTATAGTTTGATAAAACATCGTACTCAATATTTCATTATGCATTGTTTTCCATCATTTCAATTTTCGTACTACCTTTTTATTTTTATTGATTTAACTTAAACAACTACCGAATAGGTAATAATTTGTTAAAAAAAAAAAAAAAAAATTCTGTATGTTTAAATTACTTACACATGAGGTGAAATTTTAAATTGAAATTTCTAATTTCAAGATCTTTTAAACAGATTCTAAATTCAAACAAAATTAATAAAATATTTAGTACGTAAGGTATCATCACATTTTCTTTTATTTTATTTTTCTTTATATTTTCTTTTCAAATTAATTAATTATCAAAACAGTGTCGAATAACTAATACTGTAAGTAAATTATTGTTATGAGGAGATGTTTCAGTGGAATCGTCCCTCACAAGTTACTTATCTATTTTTACATAAATTGTTACTTGTTATCTTGAATCTGCTTCTTGCATATTTGTAATATATAAGAATCAGAGATAAAAAAAAATTCTAATTCAAAATTAAATAAAATTTGAAAAAAAAATGAATTTCGCCACGTCTCCTTTATCGTTTAAAATTTATCTTAATATCTACCATTTAAAAGAATAATAATGAAAATTGGTTGTGAAATGATTCAGATTTTTACCTTACTTTTTTAAATTTACAGCTATAGACATACAGTCAACCTACATTAGACGAGATTTTAGTTTGGCATACAGATTTTGGGAACTGGACTGCTCCTCCAGAAAATAATTTTCAATAGCTTTATTTGCAAAAAAAATTATTATCTTATTTCCGTTTAAATGCGGAATTAGATACCTGAATTCCGTTAGATTTAATTTTACAAATTCAATTTACTTCTTTCATGTGTTGTTTTTTTTCCTCTTTCCACCAATCATATTTCTAAAATATATATGTAACATAATGATTAATTAAAAATTAAAAAACAAAATACTTTCAAGCTTAAATTTTTTATAAAATTATCATCATGTATCAGCTGAACAACGCTGTAAAGCTTCCAGTTAGCCAAATATTAGATTTTAAATAATACCTTTATACACGAATGTACAGTTTGGGTTAGTTGAGGATTGGAGAAAGAAAAATGTCTCTATAACCAGTATAAACATTTTTAATTAATTTATTAAAAAAATTTGTTGAACTTTTGTAAATGTGGGTATATTTTTTCAATCGATCAAAATTGACTATATAACCTTACTTTTTACTACTACTATTTCCATATCCGGTTTTGAACACCCTAGAAATTTCCATCTTGTATGAATCACACATACTATTAAAAAAAATGGCCAGACTCTTTTTTAGTTTCGACAGGTATAAACAAATTGAAATAACTATATATTAAAAAATTATATATCACCAAACTCAGTATGTTTTTCTTAATTTTAGTACTTTAGTCTATTTTTCAGTACATTTTCTTATTTTTTTATATATCATTTTCTGATTAATTTTTTATTATATTTTTAGAAAAAATATATATATAAAAAAGGTAAAAATAAAAATTTTTCAACAGATATTAATTATTTAAATCTAAAATTTCATAATAAATGTACTATTAATAATCTTTTTAAGGTACATACATACATACTAAAGTATATATTTACGAAAACGGTAGGATTCATATTACGTCTTTTTTTTTTAATTATATCAACATATTATACATCTATAGATATAAATATATATATATATATATATTTATGTACGTATAAAATACAATGTTAATATTTTATTTAAATATTTTAAATAAAATATATAAAATATATATTTATATTTTGTAAGCAACTGAATGGTATTTAAAACAACCGTAGAATGTCTAAAGGCTTCACAACAAAAAACAAACGAAAAAAAAAATTAATAAGATCTGCACTTATATGTGCTCCGGCTACCTCAACCCCATTCTCTTAAGGTAAATATATATATATATTATATGTGTATGGCAGAAAATTACACTTTTATGTCTGGAGACTCAATTGTTTGATACCACCTTTGAACAAACAAACAAACAAACAAACAAATATATTTATTTATGCATGCATACTAAAATTTCTAAATGAGTGTACAATATATATGTATAAATGGATGTGCATCAAAGAAATTTAAACGTCAATGCACTTAACATTTTAAATCTAAAGCTCGGTACATTACATATATACGTTGTACACATACATTCATTCATATTATATTAATTTACATATGATTCGGTGTAGAATTGCACATATTATCATTATAATAATAATAACAATCATCATTATCATCATTATCATTATTATCATAATCATAATTATCATTTTCATCATCATTGTAATCAATATCATAATCATAATTATAATCATTAAAACATTCGTATATTAAATGTTTAACTTTTATTTTGTTAGAATTCCTCATTTTGTTTTTTTTTTTTTTTGTTTTTTACTTTCTACTGATAATGTATATAAGATGAGCCTTTTTAAATTCCAACAATGTAATTGAAGATGTCATCATATTATTATTAATATCGATTGTATTTATAGGTATTTTAAGAATTTTCTATTTAAGTTTTAAATAACATTCATTACTAGAATAGATTGTATGAAATCAATCGCATTCTGGATGATATATTAAAGAAAAATTTTATTTTTTCATCAGAGATTCTCAAACTGATTTTAATATTACAGAATATTCAGAGGCATATTTAAATACATATTATCATTTTAATATATCGTAATTTGTATAAATATGTGTACTTGTAAATAAATTTTATTATATGAGTCGCAGTCGCTGTAATGTCAATAGAAAAATTAATGTGGACATTATAAATATTGTATACATGATGTAAATGTCCCAAAGCGTGTTATTTTCTGTATTTTATTTAAATTATAATTATCAAATTGACATTTTGTGAAATTGTATGAGTACTGAAATATGTACAAGGTTTCAAAGAGATTTTTACATTGCAATAATTGTGACAATATCGATTATAGAAAAAACTATGAAGATTCTAATAGGTGATAACATGAAATGCTATATACCTACAATATTATGAATTCAATTTTTAAAATAACTGGAAAAACTACATTTTATTAAGCCGTTTAAAACATTAAACACAAATACAATACAAGGTAACAAAATTAGACAGCTACAAAAAAAACTCGCCACAAAAAAATATTGTAAATTATTATATAAAAAATTGCCTGTAACAACCAAAATTCACCATTTTCAGAATGTTTCACAAAATAAATAAATAATCTGATAACTATACATTTAACAATACAAATTATGTAACAATCTATATGACAATTATTTCATTCAAATTTACCAAAATATTTAATTTTGTTTTTAATTTTAAAATTTACTTTATTTCATTTTTTTTTGTTTTACAATTATTTATTTAATCTAATAAAATTTGGAAGTAAACTGAAGGATTTAGATAATAATACTACAGACCTTTCTCGGAGTTCAGTAATATAAAATAAAAATTTATCAGACAAATTTGCCACATATACACATGCAATATTTATATAACAAAATTTAAAACATGCTCTAATAATTTGTTATCTTACATACACAGGTACATTATGAAAATATATTTTAATAGCAACAAATTTGAGCTTCCGAATTGATGTTAAGTAACCACTATCACCATTGACTCGATATAGATCTATTTCGTTCTCAATCTTATCCCTCTTATCCTAATTCTGTCCTTTCTAATCTTTTTTATTATAATTCTCTCCTAATCATATCCCCCTATATTTAACCTAATATAATTTCGTATAGAGCAAACCTTTAGTTTTTTGGTAGTGTATTTTCTATTTCCACTAAAACAAATACACTGTCGTCTTCTATTACTTATATAGTTCATGCACTAGGAATAATTGATTTAATAAAAAATTGTTTACTAATAAACTCTACTTTATTTAATAAATTCAAATACCGTGTCTTATGTATAAAAATGTAATTTTACATGGTTACTAACAATTAGAGTAGTTTTGGGATAGGATAGGGGAGGAGAGATTTTTTGCCAATTTCAGTATTCGTATTCTTAATTGTCAAAATGTACATAAATTGTTACTCGAATACTTTTCAAAAAAATCTAAAAACGAAATAATTTTTTGCTAAAAAATCTGAAAACAAAATTTATAATATAGAAAAAATATTATTCAACCTACAGTTGAAACAAGAAAATCATTTTTTAATAAATTTCATTATTTTATTCAAATTTCACAAAATAAATTAGAAGCCAATTATTACAGTTTAAATGAATATACTTATTCAGAATATATATTAAATTTTGCATAGTTAATTTAAATACATACATACATACATACATACAATATATTATTAAGAAAAATCATTTTATAAACTATTTGTTTTTCTCTTTTTTAATGTGAGATTTTCATTGTCATAACTTCAATTATAAATTTGTGGGTTGATTATATATTTAAATTCCTTATATTTATTTTTGATTAATATTTCATGTTTTTCTATTTCTAGATTAAAAAATTAATTTTCAATCATAATCTGCTAAAGCTAAATATCGGTTTTTTCAACACAAATTCAGATATGCATATAAAAAATTTGTTTCGATTCTCGGCAATCAAATATTAATTTAACAATTCGCGGAGTTCGTTGATGCCTACTATTAGCTTAAACTAATGGAATTTATTATGTATGTCCCTACAAATTAATTAATTCATCTTATTTAAATGGCAAAAAGTCAATAAATGTGCAATGAAAACGGTGCAAGCTGGAAAATATTTACTTGTATTTTCCAACTGTTCGAGTAGTATTCACGAATCTAATTTTCCTGTATTCGACACATCCCTCCTGCCAATACAATATAAAACACTAAAAAACACTAAACTTGTCGATTGATTATTTTTAATTACTACTTTTTTTTACCATATTATCTTATCATTAACATTAATTATTATGCATATAGATATATATATACTAGTGGGCACCTGTGCAATTCCACAGTAGTAACTTTATTTAAAAAATTCTGGATAACAACATCAGCATTGATTCCTATCAATTTATATGAATCTTATTTTTTTCTGTAGGTAGGTAGGAATCCTCGAAGGACACCAAATGGTTTCAGTCACGCGCGGCGCAAACCAACAATGGTAATGAAGGTTTTAAACACACTAAAACCACCTCTTTTTTGTCTGTTATATAACAAATCCATGATAGAGCAACAAATGAATTCTTACTATTAGAAAAAAAAATTATGTATATGTTTTTTTACATAATTTAAATTGTGGTTATTTTTCTGTATTTTTAATTAAAAATTTGTTTTTGTAAAATATTAAAGTAAATTTAAATTAAAATTAATTAAAAGTGTAAAATAAATTAAACGTTTGTAGTCACAATTCAATAATAGTCAACATTTTTTTGAGAAAGTAATAAACTTCATAAGTTCGAATACCACCGATGTCGTTTATAGTCACATTAAAATATAACGTCATTTTTTTCAATAAAACAAAAAAATAAGTCTATAACTGTTTTTTACTGTATAACTATATTTTTTTAAAACTATAGCATTTTTGAAGAGTATGATTTGATTTTTGTTTGTGTTTTCGTTTTTGTACTTTTTATTATAGTTTTAAATAAGATTGAAATTTATTTTCAAGTACAGATGTCGCTCAACTCGTAAATAACCGTCACTATTTGGTGTAACTATTTTAAATATTTTAAGTATTCACCACCAAGAACTTAAAATTTTAATATTATTGTGATGTAATTTACTATTCTGCTATTCTTGTTTTTTTACTCACCATGTCGTTCATATTGTATTTTATATATAAGATGTAATTTCGATAACATCCTCAAACTATTTTAAAACGTCTAAATTCGGCCTAAGCAGAATGTTTTACAAGCAAGTACAATTTGAGAAGACATAAAAATTGAAATTGCCGTAAATTAATATTATTTCAAATTTTGTATTTATAAATTCCTTGTGTGTTTAATTTTCAGGGTTAAGGTAAAAAAAATAAAAAAACAAATCAAACCATATTTTACAATGTATAACATGGCATGTACTTGAAATAGCATTACGCACAAATTGTTTTAAATTAAATTTAAAAAAAAAAATAAACAATTATTTTTTATTTAAAGTTGTTCAAAGTTCATGAAATGCGTTAATTATACAAAATTAATTTTTTTTTTTTGTAATATCAAATATAAACCATTATCATTTATATATATATATATAATATATATTTTTTTTATTCCTAACAGTATGAAATAACAATAATAAAAAAAAAAAATAAATAATTACAATCAAAACAAATACAACACAGTCAGAATCAAAAGTCCTTATCGCTACTTTCATTTAAAAAAAAATATAATAAAAATAATAAAATAAAAAAAAAATTAAAATATATTTTATATTTTCATAAAAAATATAATATTTCTCTCTTTTATTTTTTTTTATTATTTTTATTTTCTTCTTAAATTAAATATCCGTTGATTTTTGTTACATTGACCTTTTTATTTAAAATGGAATTGCAATCATCAAACAATGAACACAACAACAACAAACATAAAATTACAAAAAATGATAAAAAAAAAAACAACAACTACATCAAAAGCAAAGAAACATGTTCAAGTTGTATGTGCAAATATGTTGCTTGTATTCATACACAAATAGCTAAAAACATTATTAAACAAGCTTTTTTTTTTATAAAATAATAAAACAAAAAATTAAAAAAAGACAATACAGTAGGCCTCTCATTATAATATCAGTGTAATGTCTCGGTGTTATCATTTTGGCCAAAGAATTAAAATACAATGACTTTGACTGGCTACTCTTATAATTATAATATATAATGTCCACTCTGTATTATATATATAATTATTATATACATAATATCAATACTAATAAATACAAATATTATATATGAATATGGATATTTGTATATATATATAATATGTAATAAGTTATACTATACTGATGGAAATGAGACTTGTAATGTGCAACCTACCGCATCATTTGTAAGTCTCTTAACAGCACTTGAAAGGTTTTAATTCATTTTTTTTTGTATTGTTTTGTTTTGTTATTGTTTTTCTTTTTTTATATTCAGTTTTTTTTACAGTTTTCACATTGGTATCACATGTTTTTACTTTATATCTATAAATATAGATATGTATGTATGTATATGTAAAATTCAGAGTTTTTCAAATGTTGGAAAATTATTTTTTTCGAAGGTGAATTTAAGAATTTCAATAGAATTTTGCTACGAATTGAATTTTTTTGAATCTTTTATATTTTTAGAAAATCCAATCCATAAAAAGTAAATATAGAAAATTACCAAAATACGTATTGATATGAGTGTTGTAATTGATTCTAGATTATAGATATAAAGAGAATAAAATTTGAATGGTCAGACCGGAAATTGAATGAATGATGATAATTGTAGCAAGATTTCGTGTCTAATAAACGTCTGATGTCTGAGTCTTAGTATTAAATATGACAATATAAAAATTGATTAATAAAATTGTAGAAAATTACATCAAAATATTTCGGTAACCTACAGAAACCGTTCTTAGGCTATTTTAATTTTGATTAAAATTATATCAGACAGAACTAATTATGCCTAATTTTTAACTGAATATTGATCTCTATATTATAGTGAAATACAATGGTTTGTATAACGATTCCAATGTAAAATAAAAATCGGGTTCGTTAGACAGAACTAGGTGAGTTTCAAAACAATTTGTATTACTAACAATTAATTTAATTTACTTTAATACTATTTAAAAAAAATATATGAATCAATTTCAGTATATAAATGTAGTTAAACTAAAGACATTTGTCAATTAGGCTAATGTCATTAAATTAAAGACACAGAATAAGATTTTAAGTCAACTAAAAATTGATATGCATAATTAGTTTTACTTAATGGTTAAGATTGCTAAACTGTACCAATCGGTATAAAAATTCCAGTTTAATAAGTAACATATATATAAAAATATACAACAAACCACTGAAACAAAATATATATTAAATAAGTATGATAATAGATTAGTTAATGAAATCATAATCTCTTTCAAATCTATAATACTTGTAAAATTTTCGAAATGTAACGGTAATGAAATATTAAAATAAAGAATAAAAAAAAAAAGTTAAAAAACGATTGCAATATAAAACAATTCTAAATTTTACTTTGGCTACTCCTAAAATAGTTATGTCATTAATTTTTGATAGCCAAACAAGATTAAAACTAAAAATGAGTTGTATAATCCAAAAACCAAGAATTACATTCAACAAACGTCAATCTTTATGACTAAATAATCAAATTTAGAGAGAAAATCAAATTAACAAAATATTGAATTGAAATTGTTGGTAGTAGCCAACAACAATGAAATTCAAAATACTCATTAACAAAAATAATATTATTATTTATTTATTAATAGCTCACACAAAATTATACAACATTACTAGAAATTGTAAGTCACATTAACAAATTAGATACAACATTACTAGATATGCTGAGACCAATTAATAAGTACAAAATTTAAATTTAATTAGATTTAAATAGACTCACTTACATTTGAAAAATTATACCAATTCAACAATAAAATATAAATAATCTCTAATGTGGAAATGGAAAACCCAAGTGAAACCCACCTCAATGAATAATTGAAAAGCTTTAGTTTGAAGACTCTGGTATAAAAAATTTTTTTTGTTTTTGCTTTTTTTTTTTGTATAACAAAAACTAAATATCGTTCAGCTAAAAATAAAAATTATTATTGATAATTGAATTTTCAAATGAGGGAAATCAAAACAACACCAACAATAACAAAAAAATAAAAAACCATGGCCCATCATACCTTTAGAAAAAAAAAAAAAAGAATAAAAATATTTTTAGACTTAAAAAAAAACCAATCAATTGATTTTTATGATTTCTAAATAATATTCATTCATTCATTTCACTCATTTTCTTTTCACTCGCTACAGCGGCATACAAAAAAAAATATTCTTTTAAAATTAAGACATTTAACAATAATTACCAACCATAATACTTAATATAGTACTCGTAAATGTAATTGAATGGTTTACCGTTGTCAGCATTTTTTTTCCTTTTTTCTTATTAAATAAATTTTTTAAAATCTATTTACATATTTATAGATTTAAAATAGAAAATACAAAACAAAAATATGCTGAATTTGCACAATATCAAAACTGTATCCTACTTTTCTATTGTGAAAATGTTTTAAGTCCATTTTTTACTAAATAAAAAACAAAATCAGTTTTCATTTTGATTTTACCCCTTCACAGACTAAAATCGTCATCCCACATATCAATTCAGTCTCAGGTCCATCAGTTCAGTGTCAGATATTTAGGCACGAATAAACTAGGCTATAAATGGTATGTGAATGGTGTTTTGCTTATCCTGATGACATAACAAAACATTTAATAACTTTGACTTCTCTTCCAAAAATTAACATTGTAAAATTTGTTATTTTACAGTTAATTTAAAACGTTTTAATTTCAGACTTGTTGTTGAATGAACTGCAAGCATTTGAAACGTTGTTTAATTTAAAAAAAAAAAATTAACTATTGTTAAATAATAATGATGAAACACACTTTTATAGTTAATCAGTTAAAATTAGATTAATTAGTAATAACAAAACTATAACTCATATATGATGAACCAAAATGCTACACGATATTTATAAAAGCACCAAATATCAATGGACTTAATAGACTGTGATTTAATTAATCAAATTAGGAAACTACTAAAATCTTATTTTACAATGTTTTACGGACTTCGAAATACATTTTCATAACAAGTTTTTAAAACTAGTCAAACTATATAAGCCACGATATAACAATTGACTTCTGCAAACCCTCATTTAAAATAAATTTCACAAGCATTAATTCAAAATTTTCTTTGAACAACTGCTACCTGCCCCCACCTACTTTCATATAGAAATAATACATACAATTTAATAACATGTTGAGAAACGTATTAATAGGGGAAGGCAGCACAATGAAAAAGTTATTTTTAAAATAATAAATGTACCGTTTTTCTGACGTAAATTTAAATAAACCAAAACAGAAAAGAAAAAAATACACACAAACACAACACAAAATTTATTAAAATATAGTTTAAAATATAACTGACAGAAATATTTTGAATTGTATTTTAATATAATAAGAGTACATCTAAATATAAAAAAATTCAAATTTACGTGATTATCTTCAATAACGTCATAAGGAATAAAAATTTTACATAATTTCATAATAACGTCAAAGTGAGAATTATTCGGAAAATTAGAGTGAGTCCTAGGAAAATCTGTTCTAAAAATATATGATTTTTTGTTTGTTTTTTTTTTTTTTTTTTTTTGAATGCAGAGTGAAAATTTTCAAATTCCAAAACAAATACAACCAAAATAAAAAATAGAAACAAATTTAAAGAAAAAAAAAATGTAAACTAAATTAAAACAGACTATATTTTCGAACCAGATATTTGGGGAGGTATTTTAGAAAAAACTATAGTCGTAATCAATGAAGAAAGAAAAATGCAGCTGAGAAATTGCTTGGAGGTGAGTTAGGGGTAAGTCTTGATATTGTTTTTAATGATAATGGATGGCATAATGACTACTACTATATGGGTGTAAATGAGACATTATCCAGTGATGCCTTTTCGAACGTATCAGCCACTTAGATTACGCCGATGTGCTTATTGTCACACAGGAATGGAGGATTTAAATTAAATTTGCCAGACACCGTATGACACAGTTAAAACCAAAACGATACACACAATTCACACATTATAACATCCAATCCTTCATAAAGGAGCGTAAGTCAAGGAGGTGAGTAACTTCAATTATCTGGCAAGCATCGTATCTGCGCAAATGTGTACGCCTGCGAAACATAAATTTTCATCCAACATGTCACCAGAAAACTCACCAGGAAACTTCAAACGTATAACAATAGATGTTTCCAACGCACTCTTAATATTTGTTGGATAGAACATTGCAGCAAAAAACTAATAAAAACCCAAGAAACGTGGAATCCACAACTAAAGACATTAGTCGCGGGACGATGGAAATACTTTATTCCCTTATAGGCAAACAAATAAATAAAAAATTTAATTACCTCTGTAGTACGAGAATTATGGGCTCATTTTTCACAGATGAAAATAAATGAATTATAAATCTAAATATGTGCTCCACTGAAGAGGTTGCAGGACAGTGATGATGATGATGAAACAAAAACAAACTTCAAAAGTAAGCAATAGTAATACGCAATAACATACAATTATAGCGTTGAGCTTTAGAATATTTTAATTCAGGATTTTTTTAATACATATATGAAAAAAAAACCATTTCTGTCAAAATTATCCGACGATACTACGATCCTAGTCCAATTTCCTCTTTTACGTGAAGATCGTTATCAGCAAATATCTTCTAGATACGACGAAAATAAAAATGATGGCGAATCATAAAAGTTAACAACTGTAACCACGATATATATATACATTAATATTCCTTTAATTAAATGTTCCCAAATTTAAATAGGATTTAAATAAATTTAAGACTTACATTTACGTAAATATTTCAATTATAACAATATCATCATCCTATTACATATTATTAAAAAAATTAAAATAATAATAATAAAATGGACATTTCTAAAAAGCACGCATACAATTCTAGTTTTAATTACATATATTAATATATATATATACACATATGTATAAAATTTAATTAATAATATGTATTTCTAAAATTAGAATTTAAAAGAAATAAATATTATATATATATATATATATATATTCATATATATCAGCAGAAAATGAAGGTCATTTGTCATAATAATGTGACATTTTATTGCCTGTGTGATACGAAAAGAATACAAAAAAAAAACAAAAAAAACGCAATAACAGAAAATAAATTATATTAAAAATATTGAATAAATTAACAAAAAGAAAAACAAAAAATAATAATAAGAATAATAATAATAATAAATATAATAAATATTCCTTTATCATTTATAGGGAGTGTCCAGAAAAATAAATTTCTGTTTTAATATTTTTAATCTAAAATAAAAATAATTTTAATTAATTTTTAATATTTGAATATTTTTTTTTTTTACATATGATTTAAAACTATTATTGGAGTGTAGGGGAATTATGTCATGAAAATTTTTATTAGTTTTCTTAACTAAAAAATAAATAAACCAAAAATTATTAACTTTCTTCTTTTTGTCAATGACGTCACATTTTGAATTATTAATAATTAGTCTTAAAATATATCTTTACTCATCCTTGGTGCAATTTTCATTTTTATTCAAATTAAATACAGAAAATAATTTATTTATTCTTTATTTATTTATTTATTATTATTAACACATAAAAATATATAATATAGTTAAAATTAACTAAATATGGGACCCTTTACCTCTTAGATATAGTTATGGACCATTTATAATAATTTGTAATAGTAATTGTAAACATTTATAATAGTTTGTTTTATATATATCAATGTCTTAAACAAATGTTTATATATACAATTGTAGAGAAATTAAAAATTGAAATTGAAAAAATTACATTTTTACAAATTTCTCACGTTTTCCATAACTAAAATGGTTATTGGTTAATACACTGCTGTTCGTGCAAAATCAGATAATTTAAAAAAAAGCGTAAAAATTTAAGACGGAACTACCGAAAGAAAGTACAATAGTGTAGTAAGTTAATCGAGCCCAATCGCCATAGCGAGTTACTCAATACGAATTGGGGCAAGCAATGTAAATGTTCTAAAGAAAAGTGTATAATGAGGATAAATTATAATTTATAATCCCATTTTTGAATGCATCAAAATAATATAATAATAATTAAGCTACAAGAAACAAACAAATTTATTTGTCGTATTAGTGGTATCCTGAATCACAACACAACCCTTAATTTATTAATATACAGTTGTAGTTTACAACTTAATTGTAAAATCTTTATTATGATTGACAACACATCCTAATTATCTGTCATAAACCATTTTTTAAGTTGTGTTGCTTGCCAATATTTGCCATTATTATTGACAACAATAATGGCAAAATATCCGCAAGCATTTAAGTAGTGTGAGTCAACGAAAAAATAACAACTACTAGAAACAAGTTATCTTTATCTATTAAAAAATTTTTGTACTAAATAAATCCATTAATCTGTTATTTTTTTTATTTATTTATTTATTTATTATATAGGTACGACCAGTATTGCATATTTAAAACTTTTACTTTGTGATAAAATTTGTGCAACTGTAATGACAGTTAACCAATCAACAACTACAATAAATTTCTACTCATAATAGCAAAATCTGATTAAGTTGTCATTGGAATGTGTTGTTTAGTACACAGTTTCAATTTATAAAATTGTTGTGAATCAAATTTAGGAAGTTTCTTACAAACAAATTTCAGTCCTAACAATGACAACTGACACCATCACACAAACCAATATAGAAAAATAAAATAAGATGTTCGGTCGAGGCCAAGTTTAATTATTGGAATTAGTAAATAATGGAATGTCAATTAATAGTTTGATTATACCGGGTGTTGAAGGTCTTAATATACCGGGTGTTCATGCGTATCAGCTTTTTAAGAAGAGAAAGAACCGTTATTTTAGAATTAAAACTAAAAAAAAATTATGAACTAACGGTTTTTTAAGATCAAAAATCGCCGAAAATGGCCGAAATCAAGATTTGCAAATGGAAACGGGTACTTTTTTATGCCAATTTGGATTCTACATCAAAAAATAAGAAACTAAGAACAATTGAAGAATTGGTTCAAACAGCCAGGTACGTTCAATTTATGGCGCGTAAAAGAAAAATGATATACAGTACAGGTACAACGCTATTTAAATGTTTCATTTACCACAGTATTGCAAATGTTCATTTCAAACAATTCTAATACTTGTTACGAGATACATGAACATCATATTAAATCTTTATAGTTACTCCTACAATTTTTACACAACTCCTTTATACAATTCCTACAAGCTAGTTTGGTAAAACGGTGTAATAAGTTTTTTAGTAGACTTTTAGAAAAACAATTAGTACTAAATTCCAAATTGTTAACTCAATTAATACTTAGTTTTTGTGTAGCTTGTCTCATATGAACTATAGTTTCAATCCACTTCCACAGTCAACCGTATGGTATGAGAAAAGTTAATCAAATTTATAATTTTCACTCCCCGACAAAGATAATGAATTGCTATAATTAATTAAGATGTTTTATTTAGACTCGGAAATTTTGACACTTACAAAAGAATAACACTTAATTTAATTTTGATATATTAGCATCATAACATTTGATTTAAACAAGTTGGTATTATATATTCGAATATTTGAAATGAATAACCTATTACGGTTCAATAATCCCCAATTAATTAAGATTAAAAAAAACACCAAAACACATCTATAATTACTAAAAAACAAATTTAAATTTACGGTAAAAATTCGGGAAATTTTCCAAATTTAAATATTAACAAAAAAAAATAATTCTTAATGTACATACAATAAATCTAATTTAGTATACATACATCATAAATTTATGTTTTTTTTTTTTAATGTTTTAATTGACTTTTTTTATTGTTTTATTAAAACTCCATTTTTTAATTAATTAATGTATGTATGTAGTTGTTCTATTATTTCTATTTAATTTCTGGATTGATTTTCAATTTACAATTTTAATTTTATTTATACTTAAATGTAATTATCAAGTTATTATATACGAGTCAGAGCAGATATTGACCTATGTAAAGTTTTACTGCAAATTAATAATCAACCTGTATGTTAGTATATATATATATATATATATATATATACTTATACATATAATGTATCTTTATGGTAGCATACAACTTTTAAGAGTACAACTTCTGCTATTATAAAATGATTAGTTTTCAAACCATTACAAAATAATTAAAGTGTTTTTTTTTTGTATTTCTACTTTTTCCAACATACATTTACCAATTACAAAACTAATCATTGGAAAGCAAAACTAAAGAATATTGAATTGTGTTATTTCTTTTTTTACTTTGAGTTCAAATCCTCAATCCTATAAGAATAAAACATCTGCTATTGAATTTAAGAAAAATAAAAAAATGAAATTAATAAAACAAAAAATCATTTGAAATTATGTTTTTCCAATAATTTTGAATTTATTTTTTAGTTTTTATTATTATTACTTACTTCCATTAATACTTTTGTATTTCACTGATTCTGAACCGCCAATAAAACAAAAAAAAAAAACAAGAAAAAAAATAATAACAAAAAAAAAAACTAACGAATGATCAAGCATCAACCAAATAAGAATGATCAGTTTTGAAAAAATGAAATGACACCGAAATAAATAATATCCGGTTAATTTTATATACATAGATCTCTAATTTATACATAAGCACTAGGAGCTATGTTGAGTTTAATTTAATAATGGTTATACTTAAATTAATGTAAATGTATACACTGTGGTATATAATATGATATTAAAACTTATCTGAACCATAATGTCGTTGATTTATGGGGTACATCGACCAATTCTAATGTATATTGAAATAGTTCAACAATGTGGCCCTAACAGAACATATCAACATATTGTGGTTCGTCAAAAACTATTTGAAAATTTACAATCAGTCATTTGTTAAGCTCAAAACTCAGAGCTGTATTATTTCCAGAAAAACTTTTATAACTTTTTAATCGTGATCTTTCGTTCCAGCAATTTATGAATTTTGTTCCAGCAGTAAACTTCAACTGTAAATAAGCTTAAACATATTAGCTATGCCTTTAATCGGTAAATGACCTGGAATGATCATATATTTGAGATTGCAAAAGACCCAAACAACTGTTTAGGTTTTTTAATTGCTGTAAGACCTAATTTTCCTTCTGTGACCTCCTGAAAATCTATAAAGGTTCATACTACCCAAAATACAGTACAATTCTCACATATGTGCTGGTGCATCTAGTAATACGTTAGAACATTTGAATAAAGTCCAAAACTGAGTTATCTCGTTTTATCAAAAACCCAAATACCACTACTAATCTTACTCCTCCTGATCATTGTTCTGTTTAAGAACTCTCTCCATTTTTTTTTTTAGATATCTCGTTGGAATGGGTATATGTTCAATGGAAATTAAATCGGTATTATCAGTCGAATTTCATACCATCAAAAATATTTAATATCTAAAATTCAAATCCCCAAACAGTTAACATAGATAACAGATTGTAGTGTATTTATATGACATTAATAACAGAAATCAATAATCAATAAATCATCAACCCAATTCCCTTGCTTAACTTCTCTTATGTGGAAATCAAAACGATACTGAATAGAGATTGTGCAATTTACATGAACGTATAATTAATAGTGATTAAACATAAGTGAATTTAAAAAATAATAATAAAAAAATGATATAATGAATAATATAATGTTAACGTATTTTGATAACTCCATGTTTACGTCAAAATGTCATTATGGCGCCAGAAGATTTTGTCTAGATGAAGCAATATATTTCCCTGGTACCTATACCAACATTCAACATTTGTGCTTGTTTTCGAAATATGAAGTAAAATGTAATAGAGAATTCCCGAATTGGTTTATACTGAAGGTATCCTTTACAAGAATGGGTGTAGTATGGTCAAATGTACTCAAACCTCTTGCAAAACTTTTCTTTAAAAAATTTTGTCACAACACTTATGTAAATTAGCAACACTTTAGTCTATTATGATTATATTATTGTAATTATTATTATCAATTGACCACAATTATAATTATAGCGAAATATAAGCAATAACATCAGAGACTTTCGGCTAGTTTATTATAGTCTATTATAGCTTATTATAGTTTATTATGAAGTCTAATCTATTATTAAGTCTAATATATTATTGAAAGTTATACTATTGTACCGTTGTATTGTTCTATTTGACAAATATGAAAATGGCGGAATAAAAAAACAAGATGTAAATTCATAATAATTCAACATAGCTAATTCATTATAAAAAATTTTACCTAAAGACTTGTAAATAAATAAAGATTAATAATTATACACTACAGCGCAACAGTATAATTTGATACAATACTGAAACATAAAATGTGCGTTCACGATATTAAAATTTACAACACGATGCGAACTTACAATAGTACAATGATACATCAACAACTCATAAATACCAAAAATATATAAAGGCCTTATAATTTATAAATACAACCGTTACTCTATTTCTACAATACTAACACGATACCCAGTACCTCAAATAGGGCAAATAAACAAACAAAAAATTAGGAAATAACACAGTAATTTAATGTTTGTTCTCAGTAAAACAAAATATTATGTTATATTATTATTATATACATACTAGTATAATGCCAATCTAGTAAAGTTTAGAGAAAAAGTATACACATTACAACTCGAAACACCAACAACAATGTACAGTTATGTATCATCTCTCATCATAATGTTTTAATATTATTTTCTCGCTACATTTTACTTCTACCTACACCTACTTCCATAATACATTAAAAAAAGTTGATTTATTTTCTCAATTCTCATTCTTTCATTCATAATGAATTGTTTTTTCATTATTACTGTTGTTATTATAAAAGGCTTCAGACAAAAACAAAATTAGTATATTTATATACATAAACGATTTTAGATTTCTTTCCTCATTCGAGTACAAAACACTGAAGAAGTCTGCAAGTATAGTAGATGAAATACATATCTGCGTATCTGTATAATAAGCATATTAGTAAAATTAAAAGGAAAATATTCGACTATTTTGGACAATTATACAAAAATTTTACTCAACGCTAGAAAACAAGTTCTTATAAAAACCAAAATATTATGATTTTATTGTTACTTGACGTTTTTGTTTGCCACTTTGTTGTTAACTGGCCGAAATAGTTCCATCCGACATTATAAAAAATCTCAAAATAATTAAATTGCATTTATTTCATTGGATCACATTTCATAACACCATGTACAGAAAATATACATTAACATGTGTGCACAAAATCACAATTGCATGAAAAACATGTACATACAAAGTCACATCACAACTACATAAAAACAAAATAAAAAAATAAAAAATGTAAAACCAAAACATATACTGAGTAGTTTTCAAAATAATCAAGTTCAAATAATCAGTATAGCCATTACATTATGATCGGCATAAATCGATCGTGCAGAAAAAAACAAAAGCAAAAACAACAACAATAACATTAATTTCTGTAAAGTTGAATGATCATTTAGATTCGAATTGAAATTTTTCTTTGTTTTGTGTTATTTATTTTTTGTTTTTTTTTTTTCTGTTTTCTACTCTGTTGCAAATATTTATTGAGATTTTTATTGAAATCGTTTTAATTTTATATTTATTTGTTGTTCTTTTTGTTGTTTTTTTTTTTTGTGTAATTCCTTTGTTAAATTGAAAATTTTCTTTCTACATACTTTTAGGTAGGTAAATGATTTGATTACTTCGGGCGAGGTTATTCTTAAGAATTATTATGTATATATATATATAAATATTTTTTGTTTAAGGGAATCCATTTCTTATACTCATATCATTAATATCAGCAGCCACATTGTAAATACCAAAAAAAAATAATAATAATAATAATAATAATAATGAATATCAAAACGAATCTTGGTATATACGCGCGAGTTTTGTTTTTGGGGAAGTATATTGATGCCATCATAATTCAGAATCGAATGTATAGTATCGATTATTGAATTATTCTTGTAAAAATAAAATTATCGATATTGCCTTGAAGCAATATTAAAGGCTGTTTTATTCTTTTTTTTTATATTTATTTTTTTTTTGTAGTCAGCAAGGAAATTATTCTGAATAAAATGGATTTTTATTACATGTATTTAGTAAATAAATCAATTTTTACTTTTTGTTTTTGTTTTTTCTTTTTTGATTTATTAGTTTGAAGTTTAAAGAACAAATGATAAATTTTTGCATGTACATATACCTATATACAAATGTATGCATGTTTGTGTATATTAGTTACTTATTGATTATTTGATTTTTAGAGTTAAGATAGAAAATTAAGAAAAAATAATTACAATCTTTTCTATTACAAATGATAATGAAAAATAAACGTAAATTAAATATTTTTTAGTTTTATAGGAAATTGTCAATATTTAAATAATTATATTAAATTAAATTAAGTTTAAAAAATTTCTGAAATTATACATGCAATGAAAATAAAAAATTTTTCAATAAACTAAACTAACTTAAAAGGATTCAATACAACTTTGTAACTGTTGTACAATTTCATAAAAAAATACCTTACATTCTTTTAATAAATTTTTACTGCATTATTTTTTTGTTTTTTTTTTTTTGTTTTTCTATTCTTAATAAAACAAAAGTATATTTTAAAACAATACTTTTGTAGAAATGGCTTCCAACTAATTTTATTTTTTATTTATACAATAAAAAATGTCTGGTTTTAGTAATTATAATGTCTGAAAATATATTGCATAAGTCATGAATATGTATACATGTACATTTTTTTTTATGTAAATTAGATATTCAAAATATATTTTATAAACTAGTTTTCACAGTTTAGATTTCAAATGTCTACTTCCGATTTAAAAATATTTTGTTAAATAGAAAACGAAACTAAATTCAATTAGAAATTTCGTTTTAACTTTGATTAAATAAACTTGCAGTTATAAACTAATAATAAATCGTATACTATTAAAGAAATTCAAATTAATTTTTAATCTGCAAGATATATCATCATAATGAAAAATATCAATCTAATTTTATTTTGAGCTGTGGCTTTCAGGTAATTGAACGGCTTGTCAATTTTTTTAGGCTTCTAAAAGCTCCTACAGTCCTACAATACAACAGGTGTTGTTTTGTATGATCTTTTATACCTCCTTTTTCTCTATGAATCTTCTTTCGATGTTATTTTCGAAAGATTTCTCTCTCTCTTTTATTTTCAGCTGTTAAGCTGTGATTTTCAAATAATTACACGGCTTGTAAATATTTTCATCCTGTCATTTTATAGTAATTGCAGTATAGTTTTCTATAGCTTTTCAAAATCATTTATAACAACACATAGCAATTCGTTGCTATCTGTAGCTTTTTTATTTTAACTTAATTTTGAATAAAATTAATAGAAAATTTAAATTGACATTAAATTGAATTTTTTTTTAACATGGTGTTTGTGAAATAGTAAATCAAACACGGGAAGATCAGTATCCGACTAAAACCAGCAATTTGTCTATGGTAATTTAAACATTTTAGGTAATAGATATGGAAATGGAACTTAAAGAGTTATCTTACTCTACTCTCATTAAAGTCGAAACGATATAAATAACAGCATTTACTTCAAAAATTGTTATTAATATAATTATCTAATTATAGCAATTTGAAGAAATCTAAAGGTTTTTTCAAAGCTGATTTATAGCAATGTAAACATTCTAAACGATAGCACAGTACAACAAATGTTGTTTGATCTTTGGTAGATTCCTTTTCTCACAGGATTCTCTTTGTATGTTGGTTGCGAAATATTTTTTTGTTTATTTCTCTGTCTTCGACGGTGCTGCCCCGTTCAAGTTCAAATCATAGACTTCATTAACAAGTTACAACAATTTTGCGCATTTAGAGTCTCTTTGACATCGAAAAATATTTGCAACGAAATAAATCTATTGGAAGGAAACTACAAGTGAAGGAAATTCAACTTTGATTAAAATTTAGAAAAATAAATGAATCTATAGTTGTAGAATAATATGATGCGAGGGACCATAAAATTTTCACATTTAATTTTAAAAATATATTTGATATTTCGAATTTATCATAGTACTTCATGTTGTTCATCATAGTTACTGTTTAATGTTCAAAAATTAGGAATAATAACTATTTTAATTAGATTATCGATTGCTAATAGACTTTATAAAAAAAAACAAAAATAGTCATAGACATTTATTTTTGTGACATGTAAACGTTGAACATCGGATTGATATGTTTGATCAGTACTTTTATATGATGTAGAAAGCTCTCTGTCATAAGTTCGAACGACATAAAAGTGATATAAAAATGACATAAGTTCGACATTGTTTTTAGTTTTAATAATTTAATTTATTAAAATTAAAAACGACATAAGTTCGAAAGTTAAATTTAATTGAACTTATGTCGTTTTTCATTTTAATAATTTTTTTCGAACTTATGTCATAAGTTCGACAAAATTATTAAAATTAAAAATGACATAAGTTCGACGGAAAATTTTATCGAACTTATGTCATTTTTAATTTTAATAATTTTGTCGAACTTATGGCAGATAGCCGATGTAGAAGTTTGCACTACAAATACAAAAATATTGAATAAATTAAAATCATTTGAAATGTGGTCAATAGAAATATTCAATTAACGAGCAGGCCAAATATGTCTTACAAAGAGAAGGTCAAAACTTGATTTGTGTAGTAGCGTCATCTAAAGAAAAAGATGGAAATAGAATGAATCAAAATATTGTAAAATGATGTAAAATAATAAAAAAAATTATTAACGTTCAATTCACCAAACTGAATTATAGAACATAGATATAATGAGAAATCAAAAATTCATAAATAAATAATTATATATTAAATAAATAAAGAATAAAATGAATCTATCCAGTTGGCTTGGATATTTAGATTGCTAATGCAATAAATTCATATATTATGACTTTGAGATGGTAAATAAGTGGTCAGCAGTGACCAACTCAACCAAACCTCTATTTTATAGCGCTAATATCTTGAGAAGGTGGACAAAAAATTCCACTAAATAACATTTATGCACCTCGGTTTATTATTTCATACGTACTTATTAACTTTTACTTAGTATTGTCGACATTAATATTATCCACGGGCAGTTCAAAAAATATCTGCCATATGATTATAATTTTATTTATTTTAAAATATTTGGGATTCATTTTTCGACTTGGTTTGCTGACATTCAATTTTAAATATAGAATTAAAATAATTTAGAAAAAATTATTGCAGCTTGTAGCCCCAAGAAAAACCATCATTATGTCTTGATTTGTATTAAAAATTTTTTTTTAATTTGAGTCAATTTTTATAATAACTGCTTAGGGACATGTCAAAAACTGTGACGCTGTGGACTCAAAACGTGACTTAAAAGACATCAAACATATAAAAAGTTTAATTCATAGATATATTTTTTTTTCTCTGCATCGACGTTGCCGTTCTGCAGCTGTAAGTGCTATTTTGATTTGTTGAAACGAACATGCAAAAAACTACTTTTACACAGGTATCTTTATAAATTTTTATATAGAAATTCAAAAATATTGTAGTTATTTGAAAATATTGCTATAATAAAGCAAAGTAATAATAACTAAAAAGCAGCAAATAAGTAATTTATAATTACTGAATTCCGCTACGACACAATTGGGTCCTCTGCGTCACGTTTTTAACTGTGGCGAATTAGATGTGTGACGAAGTGGAAAAATGTCTTAAAAATGTTATTATCTGCATATTTTAAAATTTATTTTAATTTCAAAAATTAGTACGTCCAGGTTAAATTATAAAAGTTAATATTATAATAAAAAATAGCAAAAATATAATTACTTATCGAAAAATCTTTGTGACACAGGAGAAGCACAATTAATACACGCGTTGACTTCGGTGGGTTAACAAGTCCTGATTTCACAAATACTCACAAAAACTTATAATTCCTATTTACTGCAATAACTATAGTTCTAATATTACGTCATCCTTTTCAAATTACGTTGGAAATTTAAATTGTATTTTTTTGAATATATATTATTGTAACGAATTTTTAGTGACTTAGCGGACAAATTACATGGACAACGTTTGATTGAAAAAAAATTATATTTTTTATTATTTGAAAAAAAGTACAGTAAATCAAAAAACTAAAATTTAAGAAGAAAGTAATTTGAATTTTTGTTTTACAATAACTTTGTATTTTGTTTAATAAGCATTTTTGCTAATCAACTTCAGTTGGGGACATGACATTTTCGTCATGTGAAAAATTTTGTGTCCAAATTTTTCATTGTTCTAATTTGATTAGTTTTTTTTACCTTGACTGCAAGTTCGTAGCAATGTTTTCTTAATTTACAATTAACACTAAAAGTAAAACTAAAAATTTTTGTAAAATTTTATAAGTGTTATTGTCTAGAGACATACAAAAAATTTAAATGGTTACGAAAAATGTTATTGGCCCAAATATAAACACAAAAAAAAATTAAAAATCAAAACTAAAAGAAATATTAAGGTTTTTGCTAAACCAATTCCGACATTTGCTAAATAAATTCAGGTATTTTTTTTTTAATTCAGAAATTTTTATTTCAAATTCATTTAAATAAAAATTAAGTAGTGTCGATAAATGCTAAAATTGTTTCTTTTCACCAATAGAAGAAAAAATTGGCAAAAATTAAACATGTTAAAAATTAACATGCATGTAAGACTTGAATACATCATAACATAATTTATTATTGTCTTCTTAAACTTTTGCACTATACTGCCGTTGCAGCCGGTTTCGTTCATGTCAAATTAAACCGAAATGATTATTTCCAAAGTGAAAGCATGTGTAGCCGTGAACATGATTTGCTGTAAGTCAAGCAGTTCTTTAAATAAATTTTTCTGATTGGTTTGAGATCAATTGGTTTTGTGATATGATAGTGGCTCAGCTGTTAAAGGAGAAAAACTTACATATTTAAAAAAAAAATTGTGATTTTGATTCATTTTTAATTTTTATTAATGAAAATATGTTCTAATTTTGTTAACTTTGACTAAAATAACGATTTTTGACTTTAAAAAAATAAAATAACTGTATTTATTTCGTAAAAATCTGTATTAAAATTCAAATTATCTGAATTTGTTTAGAAAAATTCTGTATTTAAAAAAAAAAAATCTGAATTTATTTAGCAAATATCGGAATTGGTTTCGCCAATACCTGAATAAGTTGCGTCAGGCCCTTCAAGGTCTGTAACGCCCAACAAGTAAGTAAGTAAGTATTTACAACATTATAAGAAATAAAAAATAAAAACAATTCAAAATTAACTAAAATTCATTATGAATGAGCATAACTTGCTAAATTATCAGTAGGAGGAACAACCAATTTTAATGAATTTCATTTGTTAAGTAGAAGTCCTATCGTGATTAATTTGCAATCATTAATTTAAAATCTAATGAAAAGTAAATCAAAAAATAAATAAAACAAAAGCAAAATTAAATTGATGGATTTTTAACATTATTAATATTTTTTCTATTAATTAATTTATTAATTATTAAATTTATTATTTAATCAATAATTTTTATTGGAGTATTTTTAATAACAAATTATTAAATTTATATAATAGTATGTTTGTTACCTTTACATAATACAGTATAACACCTAAGTATGAAGTTCAAAAGAGGTAAATCCATTTACACCGTTTTTTGAGGTATGATGAATAGTGGTGGAAAATTCACATAGTACAATAACTGAAGTATAATGAAGTTTAGAAGAACTCTAATACATGTCGACGATGGTGGTGTATGACGAAGTTAAAATGTTGAGGTATAACTATTTCAGGTATTTTAGAGCTATAAAATAAACTAAAAGCTAATAAAAACGTTTTTAAGATGTGAAAAATAGCCATAATTACGTAATGTTGAACTTAACACAACCATTTCAGTAGTTATTAAATTTTCATTTTTTTTATTTTATAATTTATTTTCTTTTTCAAATTGAATTTCCCGTCAAACTAAAACTTTGAAGTTATTGGAAATTGCACAAAAAAAAATTATTTTAATTTAAATTAGGTACCTATGTTTAGGTATATGTATATTAATACATAAAATACCGTTTTTTTTAAATTTGTTTTATATATATTTTATATATATATATATATATGTAGATATATACATTTAAATGTAAATAGAAAATTTATATTCTGAGTATTGTTATATCTATACTAACATAAACATATATATGTATATGCATATTATGTATTTAATTTAAGTTTTTTTTTTTCTAATTATATACATATTTATATACTATTTAATGATGTATATATTATATTTATATGTTAATATAATCAAGAATAAAAAATAAAAAAAAAAATATATATAATTTAAAAATTTCTAATGAACATTTTTTTATTTTTAAATTCTTTCATACATTGTAAATATATAAATATATTTAAATGTATTTGTTATGTAAAAAAAAAAAATTACATGTAAATGTAATTATATATATAATTATATATATATGCATTTATTTAGCAATTCAAAAATATATCTATTTTGCATTTTTGCTAGAAATAAAAATAACAGTAGAATATGAAAAGTTAAAAACAAAAAAAAAATTCATTACAATGAATTGTAGTGAAGAAGTTGGGCCAGAAGTGTATTGGTTGTTTGTAACTGGACTGTTGGTCTAAAGTTTTTTTTTTCTCTATTTTACTTTATCATTTATTCGTTTTTGTTTCTTACATTCAATGTACATACATATATATATATATATATACATTTTTTTTTCAAATAAAACAAAAAAAAAGGTCAATTAAAGCCACCCAATCCTTTAATGGCTGCCAGAAAGAGAAAAGAAAAATATAATAACAAGCAAATAAAAATAAAAAGAAAAATGTAATAAAATCCTTTTAAGTCTTTGTGAAGGTGGTGTATAGTGGTTGCTTGTCATTTTAATTTTCTATTTTTCATCCCATTTTTTTTTTTCTAATTTTCATTATTATTATTTTTTTTTTTTTTTACCATTAAATCTTTTAAATACTTTTTTTTTTCATTCAACCATTTTTTTTTAAACTCGTTTCGTTTTTTTTTTTTAATTTCTCAGATTCAGCAAAAAAAATTTAAACAAAAAAAATTTAGAGAAAAAAATGCAAAAAAAAACACAAGGATGCGAAAAACAAAAAAAAAAAATTTCCTCAGCCTTTTTTTTGTTCCTGTTGTTATGTTGTTATGTTTTTGTATTTTTTTTTTAGAGGAAATTCTCAACCGAAGTTCCCGGGCGAATCATTTTTTCGGTTTTACACATTAATAGGGAAATTGTACCGTTACAGGAATTTTTTCTTTATCTTTATTTTTTTATTATTCTTTATTATACTTTTCTTCATTTGTAAAGGTCCAACATATATATATATATATAAAAACTTATGTAATTATATAACCCCACCACTACCCTCTCGTAATTTTTTTTTCCATTTCTACTATTTTTTTTTTTAAAGATCTCCTTGGATAAAAAAATATTTTTTTTTTTTTACTTTCCTTCACAACTACCAGTACACTGTGTACTATAAAAACAAGGGAAAAAAAAAATTAAAAAGCAACGGAAACCGGGTGGCATCCATCCGTCTAATTCGTCCTTTACACCCGTCCGTACGTACCACTTTATACCACTTTATTCTATCTAAAGAATGTAAAAGATGTCGACATTTCTGTTGTTATTTTTTGCTGCTTTCCTATAAACATTATGCTTCTCTTCAGTCAGCCAACCAATACAATTACAAAGAAAAAAATTAAAAAAAAAAAAATATTTTTTTTAAATGAAAAAAAAAAAATGGGAAGGATTTTTTTTCCACAAAGTGGAATCTTTTATATGTACTTTTCTTTAATTTTTTCTATTTTTTTTTTGTTTTTTTTCATAACACTATAGAATTGCTACATTTTTTATTCCTTTTGTGTGTCTCTGCTTGCCCTAAACACCACTCTGGAGGAATACTACTCCTTTTAGTTTTCTTTATTTTGTTGTTATTTTAAAATGATTATTTTTATTTTTTATTCGTTAGCTCCTACTTGTGATGATAGTAGTAATGATATTGATGATGATAATGATGATGTGAATGATGACGAATATTACTGTGCTACTCTACTGCTACTACTTTACTATGAGTCTATTCTATAGTTGTTATATTATTATATAGTAAAAATTTATTCTCGATCTCATTCCAAAATGATAATTCAACTCATTTAGCCTACACCCTTGAGAGTATATGAGAGATTTTTCCTGTTTGTTTTTCATTTTTTCTGTTATTTTTTTTTTTTTATAAATGTTGTAGTTATTATTATTATTATAGTTGTTATTGTTGATGTTTTTATTGTTATTATTGTTATTATTGTTTTTATAACTGAAAAGGAAAAGTCTTTAAACGTGCAATATACTAAGTATCCTTATTCGTTTTCTCCTCTTCTCATCCTTAAATTTATGCCACTTTGATTCTACCATGTATGCATATTCATAGAAGTACAATCGATTTCAAAGATGAAGATGAGAAAAAGAAAAAACAAAACGAAATAATAATAAAAAAAAAAAAATAGAAATTATAAACGGAATCTAGTTACAGTGTAAGTGGAAGAAGGTTGGGGATGTTGTGGGAAAACATTTTTTTTCACTCATTTTTATTTTTTTTAACATACTTATAGGTGTTTATAATCTAATTTTGTGTATATTAAAAAAAAAAAAAAACGCGATAAAACATGGTAATTTTTAAGATTTTTATATAAATAGAAGAAATCGGAAAAAAGGGTGATTGGAGAAAGTCGGTTTTATCGTTGAAAAATGTTCTAATACTATTGAAAATTTTAATTATTTTCAAACGAAATAAAATGTATTTCAAATTAAAAAAATATTTAAACCTTTTTTTCCCTAGGTTATCAACAAATTGCCTTAACTCAATTTTGAACGAGTTATTTTGTATCGCTCTATACATTCAGTTTTGTCTCATCGCGATTGTCTCCGCTAAAATCATTCAATGATATAAATATTTTAAATTAACTAAGTATTGATTTTCCTTTTCCATCTTCTATTTAAAAATTTAAGCTATCCAAAATCTGATACAATAATCCACGACTTGTATATATTCACCTTTATGTTCTCCATCTATAGTAGGGATATTAAATATATAGACACATATTTTAATAGTCATCTCACTGGGCCTTATTAACCGATGTAAAATTAAAAATCGCAATATTTACTAATCCATATGAAACACAAATTTTTCAAATTCGATAGTCGTAAAAAATGATAATAATTACAAAAAATTAATGGAAACGAGCCAATTTCGATAATTACTTGTTATGAGTATACTCGGAAAATTATTGTCATTTTGAAATTGCTAAAAGACAAATTGTTTAGTTTTTTTCCGCTGGAAGTTCTATGCAACCTATTGCACTTCGCCGTTTGTTATCACAAAATTATAATTTTTAATAAAAATTCTTACAGTAAAAACTTAACTTATGAAGCCTATATGATATTAGAAAAATCAAGCATTTAGTGGAGGTCACCGGATGGCAAGTATTCGATTTTAGTTTAAAATGTATTATTCTACAGTGAATTTTAAAGTATCCAAAAAAAATGTACGGCACTGCACACATTTATATTTATATAGCCACAGCACTGCTATAAATGTGTAAATTATCGTGACATTGTACTTAAGTCTAACAACTAATGACAATTATCAATTAAATATTTAAATATCCCTCGTACTTCGAGTTAAGACGAGGTGAGTTTATTCACATAAACTTTAACATTAAAAAGTTTTTCTTTTTGAAGCCATTCAAAACTAATAAAATAAAACAAAAAGTAAAAATTTTCTAAAACAAAACCAAAAAAAAAAACAACGAAATAAATATGAACCGTTTCGTGATTTATAAACATAAAATACGACTAAGAAAATAGCAAAAAGAAAAAAAACAATAACAAAGTAAACGAGGACATAAAAAAGCGCGAAAATATGTTTATTTTAAAGGACGACTAGAACTGTACCCATTTTATAACAAAAAAAAAACAGAACGAAAGGAGATCAAAAACAAAACAAGTTTCAATGTACATTTTATAAATACAATGTTTGCAATCGTATTGCATTGCATGGAATGTCAAATGTTTGTTTCATGTTTGCAATAAAAATTTGTATTTTTTATTTTTTTTTCACTGTTATTCACCCATCGGTGAATATTATTCTTTTGTTCAATGTAAAGTACACCATATTCATGCAATTTGTTTTGTTTTTTTTTCTTTTCAAAACTATTATTGTGTTATTATTAAAATATTTCAACAACTGATTGCTTGTAAATATTTTTAAAGTTGAAAATTGTTTAAACTTTTTTTTCTCTCTCTCTCTCTCTCTCTTTCAATGAAAAAATAGTAAATGTTTTTGAATTTAAAAGTAAGATCAAAGTAACCTTTTAACTTTAATGTGAATCTGTTTATTAGGGTTGCCATTTCAATTGAAATGTGGAAGATTTTTAGAACAAATTTAAAATACGATGATTTGAATCTGAGAATTGTCTTTTAATTATTTTTTTGTTTCTTATTAATATTCATTATTAATATTATTAATTTTGTATCTAAATTACTTAAACTTTGGATATTAACCTGTAGTAAATTGTCATTAATTTTAATTATAATTATAAAGAAATACATAACCGATTTTTGATAATGTAATAAAGACCTAGCGCAACTTTAAATTTTTATACAGGGACTGCCATTACCTTCACCTAGTAACTTCCGGAAACTATCTCATATATAGTGACAGACTATCCAGTTATGAAATAGACGAAAACTATCGCTTGTGTGACAAACTAACATATTAAGGGTGTAAGGCAAGCTCTCACACGGAAGATTGGTGTTAGATCAGGTCATCCATAAAACAAAAACTGGTATTTTTTGATAATTTAAAAACACATCGGATATGAGAAAAAAATGTTTTATAGGTTGTCAAAATGTTTTATAATAGAAAAATTTCTCTCGAACAGAATTCAGGTTCAAATTAACAATAGAATGATAACTGTCCAGAGTTAAATAGATTGTACTTTTAATGGACAAAAGAAGTCATATCTTGGTCATAATTACAAATTATCATTATATTTGATAATTAAATTGAAAAAAGTATGGTACAAATATCTGAATCATTTAACAACCGATTTGCATTATTATTCTTTTAAATCATACATACTTAAAAGGAGAGATAGCAAAACTAAATCATTTTTCAAAATATTTTTAATCTTTAATTAGAAATTTTACTTTAAAATTTCACCCCAATACATAAGTATTCAAATATATTTATCAAATTCACCAAAGCCGGAGTACACACTAAATAAATTAACCAAAGGTACAGAGTTTTTTCTTTTTCTCACCAGAATTAAATTTAAATTAAATTTTTTTTTAAATAAATTATTACATATGTGGTTCTTGTCTAAGATAAATCAATAAAAAATATTATATAGTGCCAATAATAAATTGAAATGCTGGAAAACCATGGTTTGAGTACACGATTGAGTTTGATATTTTATTAAACTTCGAATTTGGAGATGCGGACAAATACTAGTATCGCATAAATGAAGTGAACAGTATATGAAATTCTACAGTATATTAAATAGAAGTGAAACGTTAACTGTCAGATTAAATGCTTCGAGCAAACACATCAGACATCTGCTTAAGACAAAAACTCACTACATTTTTGTGCAATATTTATATTCAGTGAGGTTAGTAGAACCCGACACTGTAAAACATAACTGTAAAACATAACGTTTCTCTCGATGTTAACTTTGGCGCAGAGTTAGACTTACACTAACATATTTCAATTAATGTAAATTTTTGCTAAAGAATGTAAAACGAATCATGTTGAGTAAAAATAAATAAAACATAAAAATTAAAAAAAAAAATCATATAATGTGATAAAACTAACTGAAGGACATAGGTAAGTAATCTTTTGAAGTTTTAACCTTAAATAAAATACTAAAAAAAATATAATTATCATTAAAAAAAAAAAAAAAACAGTTCTTAAATGTATTTACTTGATTTATTTTATTTACTTAAAAAATTTAATATTTGCTCGAATCACAAAATCAACAGTAAGATTTTAAATATGTAATTTAAAATCAAAAATTTATTTGATCACCTCAAGATAATAAATGGAATGATATACCGTTACCTTATACTTTTCATCCATTTGAATTGATTTTCTTTAATGAATTAATTTGAAATTCAAATACAAACATTTTTAAGTAACATTTTTCATAAAAAAAAAAAAAAAACAAATAGAAAAATAATTTTCCACTGTCAAATCCATACATGTACATTTGTAGTTTTCTTTTAAAATCCAATTATAAATTCAGAAATAAAAAATAAGCCAAAAATACATGATAACAACAACAACAAAGAAAACAGTAAAAAGTAACTATTATATATTAATAGTTAAATATGCACTAACTTAAAATATATACATAATATATATATATATAATACGTAAAATATATATATAATATAATAAACAGTAGTATACTTTTGGTTTTTTCAATTTCCAGAAAATTCCACCACACAAACAAATAGACAAAAAAAACCGTACAAGGATGAACGAAAAAATAGTGCAACCAAAGCAACAAAAAAAAGGAAAAAAAACAGCAAACAAAATTCATTATTAAGTTTTATATATTATGTATGAATGAATGCATATGTACAAATTACTATACATTTTTTAGAAACAACAATACATTCATAAGATAAGTAGCAAATACAATTTTATTATTAAAAAAAAAAAATAAACAAAAAAACCTCTTTTTTTTAATTCTAAGAGAAAAAATAGAGGAATAAAAATTTTCATGATTTCTTATCGAATTTTAATTGAATGAATTTACATTTTGTCGCAAACAATGTTCATCCTATTCCTACGTACAATACATAATTACGTGCATATATATATATATTAATATTTATCTCATAGGACATTATAATTTTTTTTATTTTGTTTTATCTTTAGAAGCTACAAATTCTACTCTGCTTTTGATGTGTCCAGCCATTTTGAGAAAGAAAATACAACAAAAGATTTTTTTTTTTTTTAAATTATAATTTTTATTTGTTGTTGTTCTAAAAATTAAAAGTTCATCCACTCATAAAGCTTTTTTCTGCAGACCGTCACTATCCTGACTTGCCTTGCACTCTTCTATTAGTCATACCATCAGAATTTTCTTCTATAAAAGGACCTCGTAAATTATGTTTTTGTATTACTTGTGTTTTTTTTTTGTATTTATTTTTGCTTTTACTACTTACTTAGTACAACTAAGAAGAAAAAATAAAAAAGTTACTTTTTAAGATTTTCTTAAATACATAACAGTCTACGACACAATTTTCTATACAGACACTAAAATATAACAGTTATTTGTTATCAATCAATGTTTTGCAATATTTATTGTCATCTTTATTTTCTTTTTGATTAAGGAATGATTGTGGTAGAAAATAAACTTGTTACTCTCTTTCACTTTCTCTCTCTCTCGCTGTCTCTCTATTTCTATATGAATGACATCCTTTTCCTCTATGGATTTTCCTAATGTATTTATTTTTTGGTATTTAAAATTTTTGAATATTTAGTTAGAATCTGTTTTTTGTTTTATTTTTACAGTGGTAGGTATGTTTCATGTAGGTACGACCTTTGCAGATTTATGGTACTTCCCCGTTTGATTGATCAAAATTGCAGGAGTATGTCTTTGGCGAACACTATTTTATTGCGATAATGTGAAGTACAGAATTAGTTGATTTATAAACGTAGTTTGAGTCTCGGCTAGAATATTTTTTATTCCTGATACCGAAGTTTGTTATGCAAACAAGGCTCATGGAAGACGTTTTTGAATATCGAGATAATCGTGAGATGATTGCACTATTTGACAATTAGATCAATTCAGATCAGCAATAATTTATTTTATATTTATTTATTTATACTATTTTATTATTATTTTATTATTATTTATAGCTCAGTTTATAATTTAACATTATTATGACAGTTAATATAAACATATAACAAGATTTATCAAGTAATAAATAAATGCATTCTAATTTATTTAAATAAGAACAAAGTTTAAATTACATTACAACATAATATTCAACTAATCTGATATCCTTTTTGTCTTATATTATCATTTGTAAATTAGAATTCAAGTACATAGCTCTTATATTTATTACTGACTATTGATTATAATTAGGCTCTCATTATCCATAACTTATTCTGTTTCTGTGTTGTGTAAAAACGTTGGAATGACGTAGCGAATATTTGTGTAGGTGAGTATTTGTAGGCCAATATTTGAAATAATTTCACCTTTTACAATTTGAAAAACAAATAAAATATCATCTACTTTTCGTCTGTTTTACAGAAAATTAATGCAGAGAAGATTTGGCCTATATGTCATACAGATACAGTTTTGTAAAGAAAGCCTGCATACTTGTACAAATCTAAAAAAAAATATATTTTGAAAAGCTTTTCTTCTCTGTATATGAAAAACAAAACAAAAAATGTATATGTTATGAAATGGAAATTAAACCTGACATGCCTATTCAAGCTGGAGTCTAAAAAAGCATGTTAACGATTATTTTAAAATGTGAGGGTCGTTTAACTCATTTAACAAACACTATAGGTATAAAATCGAATACTGACCAAGTATTATTAATGATGTTTTCGTAATGGAATCATAGTTTATTATCAAAATACACTTGAATAAACCTTTTCTTAAATTTTTCCATTGAAAGTGAATCTAAGATAAATAGATTAGTGCGAAGTATCGTTTGTGATGAAAATATTTTTACTATAAAGTTTATTAAAATATTATCATTTATGTACCCACGTGTACAATTTATTAAAATAATTTTCAAACAAGCAATAATTTTCAACAATATCGTAGTACCACGTTATTTCTGTAGCAAAATAATATCTCCATATAAAAGAATAAAATTTATGAGAAAATAATTTCCCATTTTTAAGTTGCTCTCAGTTGACCCAGCCTAGGAGTATAGAGACATTGCATATTGTATATAAAATTATAATGAAAACTATTGATCCTATAAAGCTTTAAACTTATAAAAAATAAACCTTAGTTGTTAATGATTATTTTTAAATGTCAATTAAAATTTTAATTAATATTGTAAGTAAATAAATAGATAAGAATGAAATTTAACTAAATTCAAATACAGTAAAATTGTTATCTTCAGTAACAATTTAAAAATATAAATATAAATTTAACAAGTCAAGTACCCTCATTATTTCATACAATACTGTGCAATGATCTTAATAGTAACTTATTTTTATGTATTTCTATTGCAGTTAGTCAACATTGATTATCATGTAAAGAAATATTAATATCAAAATGATTTAAGCCAACCATCAAACAACACACAAACTATTTTTAATTTATTTTGTTTTTTTTTTTTCGAAATTAGAAACCACAATATTTTTCCATTACTACACCAACCAAAAAAAAAAAAAAAACCTTCGATATTTAATTTTTTATGGTTTTTACAAAAAAAATACAAAATTTTACAACGAACAAACCAAAAAATAAACATTTCGTTTCATCAAAATTATGATTTCAGATTCGACATTCTTTTGAGAAAATGGAAAATAAAAGAAAAAACAAAAGTAAACGAAAAACATTTTTCCTTGAAAAGAAAATTCAAATTCTTCATTTCTTCATCAAAAAAATTTTGTAATGTCCATAAGGACAAATTAATCTTATTGTTTTAGAGAAAATTTTCCTAATAACCTACCACCTCCATTACTTTTTTGGGAAAAAAAATGTGAATGAAATTCTTAGAAGAACATGGTTGTTATGATAAACAGTATTGTATCCAAATTGCTAACAGTTCATGAATTATATTTGATTCAGTTTCTCGGGCTTGGTCATTCATATAAGAAAATAGTTGGAGCATTAAATGAAAAAAATATTTTAATTATGAATAAATTCATGGAATTTTAGTTCTAATCTATTTGCTTAGACCGAAGCAGAAGAAAACGCTTAGATTTAAAATATAACATAATTTAAATTAAATGAAAAATTAAATCATTTTATTAAATTTTAATCGTTACTCGAACACACACTTTTACACACACAATTAACATAACATAATTAAATTAACACATTTTAAGATATCAATGTTATTTTGATAGAAGAGAATATTGATGGCTAACTACTACATATATCACACGTAATACATCTCACAAAATTTTAATAAGATATATTCAAGACCGCAAATATATGAGTCAAGCTATAGAGCTGGAGCCCACCCTGTACAAAGGAAGCAAAAATATGTTATTACAAATTGTTTACAGTATTTTAAAAATACAACCAATTCTTTCATTTTCCTACAAAATATTGTAAATTCATAAATTCTTCATGAATAGCCTCTGCAATTACAGCAGTAATATTGGGAATATAATATTGCTATTAAAAATATTGAATTTTCTACTAGATAATACATGCAACAAATCACACTAGCACAGTTATATAATAGTAGTACAGTATACTAATTATTTACTTTGTGAAAAATTAATTATTGAAATTAAGATTAACGCATGACCTATCAATTTTTTATTCTATGCTATGTTGAAATCCTGTACTGCCAAAAAGAGTGAAAAATGAAATATGTAGTTATAATAAGGATTGACATCAATCATTAAAAATTATAACTCATTTTCACTTATCGTTTGATTTTATATGTACAATGTAAACCAATCGAAATTCATCTAAAAGCAAATTTTTTATATCAACAAAATTTGATATTCAATATGTAATTAAAAGTTTATAATAATATACTTGTAATTATTATGGAGTAGAAGTTCCAGTAGTATCACAATGAACCTCAATGACAACCACTACCGGCAACCACTAATACCTACCTAACCATAGACACACATATAAGCCCGAATGACACAAAAAAATCTCATAACAGCTGCGGCATTGTTAAATGTCACTGTTAAATGATCTATCAGACATTAATAAAGAAAATAAAATGTATTTACACAAATTTGTTTAATTGAAGAAATTGTCATTAAGCGAAAACTTTCATTCAATATACCGGATAAGCATTGTTATTGTTACTATCATTAATATAATACGATGTATGTTCAATAATATTCCATTAGAAACAGATATCATTACCTCACTGCAAAGGAAAAATTATAAAAATTCAAAAAATATAAAAATAAAATTTAAACAAGCCTTGTGTGATTACTGAATCAAACACGCCCCTGTTATAACTATTTTATTGTATGTATCCACAAATACTTATGAACAAAATTAATAACGTTACATAATTATGTTCCCAAAAAAAAAAACAAAAACGAAAAAAAAAATTTAAATATTGCAACCATGACCACCACCATAAGCTTCTAAAAATATTTGGCTATACTCGTACATCATCATCATACAGTAATCAAATCATATTTTCCTCAAAATGTTTCATCTTCTACTGTTATATTATTATTTATTGTTGTTGTTGCTATTTTTTTTTTTTCAATTTTTCTTTTTTTTTTTAGTTTTTTCCTCTTTAACTCTAAACTCCTATTGAATTTCTTTTCTATTTTAATTTCAATTCATTTGACTCCTTAAAAATATTCTCGTTTTTTGAAATGAGGAAAAAAAATCATTTTCGGTTTTGTTGTTGTTTTAAGCTAAAATAGAAAGTGGCGTCAGTAGCGAAAAAATTTACAAACTATATAAAAATGTTTAATACAAAAATAACAAAGTGGAAATCTATAACTAAAATTAAGGGATGTATGAGGGTCTACTAAATGGTAGTAAATATGCTGTGATGAGAAAAAATCACCATAGGATCGTTAAGGTGGATGAGTTAATATGGAGCAGTTTTGGAAGCAGAAGAATAGGAGTTTTTATGTCATTTCAAATATTCTACAATAACTGCTTAAATGAATAAGTTTAGAGGGGATGTAATGAAGAAAGAGAGAAAAAAAAATAGAATTAATTTCTTTTGTATTCCATTTTTTGTTGTTCTTTTTGTTTTCTCATTGTTTTTTCTTTTTGCATAAGTAAAACCAAAAAAAAAATATATCGTATTTATTAATATGTATGTACATGTATTAAAACGATTATATATGTACATATATATATATACACGAAAAAATATGTACATAGTACTTATATTTCTACTTTTATACTCAACATGATGAAAAAAAAATTTAACAGTGTCGGAGTAAGAGGGTCGTTTATATTTAGCAAAAAAATCTATGTATTATTATGATGTATAGAATGTGTTTAAGGAGTAGAGAATAGAGAAAGATGATGATGACGACTATGATGATGATATAAACATCGCAAAAGCTTTAAGCATTGTTGTAATACACAATTCGTTGTATATTTATATATATATATATACATATATTAGAAGTTATGGAGTGGGAGAAAAATTATTTAAGCAGTAGTTGTCGTCAGGATATTTTCTTTCAATAATTTTTTTTTCTCTGTTTGAGAATAAATCTTCTTTTTTTTTGTATTATTTGAAGGGTGACAGTGATATAGGGGAGAGAGTAGAAAATTGAAGGGAAAAAAATTATTGATATGAAAAACAAGAAGTTAACAAAACAAAAAAAAAGAAAAAAAAAAAGAGAAAAATTAAAATGAAAATAATTTAGCAATTGTTAGTAGCGTTAATCGAATTGTTTTAAATTTCGATTGATTGAAATTTTCACAAAAAATAATTTTTCATAGAAAATATTTTCAATGACGTGGCCACATTTTGATTTGATGATTCTTAAGCTTAATTTTTGGATAACTGTGTAAATTAAAATATAAATTTAATGTATAACGTGCTGTGTCACAAACTCAAATACAACCATTGTGTCAACAACTCAATTGTGTCAACAACTCAAAAGCAACCCACAACGTTGTTATAATAAAACTGAATTTTCTTTATTTTAGTCGTTGTATTAAAAATCGAATGCTTCTGTTCAAATTGATTTGACAAAAACTTAATCGGAAATTCCAAATTTTAAACTATCGTCTTCCAGACTGAAAATCTTACAAACGTTACAAATTATGAATATTTCAAAGAATATAAAAATAAAAAAATCAGTTAATTGATTAATAAAATCCTTAAATCGAAGATAACTTTCATCGCATTGATGGAAGAATTTAATATTCGATTAAACTATTTAAATATAGTTAAGTAAAACTTAAATATTTTTCAAATAACCTGAATATGACGATTCAGATCATAAAAACATGATATTAAAATTTTTTCTGTGTTTAAACTCATGATTTTGAAATGTTTTTTTTTTTTTTTAAATTTTGTATCACGACACTGAATGTCTTTTGAAACACATACAAAATTGTAGTACAAAATTGATCTAAATCGGCGATTTTTTGTCTTAAAAAAACCGATTTGCGGTCCTATAAATAAATATAAAAAAAATTAACTAAAAAAATTGACAAAGAACATTCGTTTGAGTATTAAATAATCATGATCATTCATCATAATCACCATCATCATTGTTATGTAACCCTATCAGTGAGGCATAAGCTGGTCATGATTATTATGCAACCATATTTAAACATTAATTTATAAAATAAGTTCTAATATTAGTTTTAAGGTTGATTCATTCAAAAACAGTTTCAGTGCAAAATTAATTTTTTTGTGTGCCATTGATTAACGAAATAAAAATGTAATAAAATAAAGTAAAAATAAAATCAAATAAAGTAAATCCCAAAGAATCAAAAACTATTTTTTGAAATTAACAAGAGTAGATTTCTTATGTAAAACAATTTCACTGTGAATGAATTATTATGATCAAATTGAGACTGTTCAACATCTGGTGTATCGAAGTGTAGAAGACCTAAAATATGAATTACTACTAAATTTAGTATATCTAACATCAGAATTCATTTTTTTTATTAAATGAAAATTAATAAAACTATCTTAATATGATTCATACCAGAATTAAATAAATAAATAAATAAATTTGTCGGTTCAGTGACGTACAATAAATTTTATAACAATTGAAATTTTTATTATACATAATTCAAATTTGTATCCTATTCCCATTTTATATATACCTTAAAATATATATGTATAAAAATGTATAGTTCGATTACAATATTTTACTTCATTATTTTTAATTCTTTGGAAATAACTAAACCTCTAGTTGATTAAACTAAACTGTCAAAATACTACACTGTACATTCCATATTAAATCATATATATAAATAATTTTATTTCAATCACTAATATGATTTACAATATCACTAAATCTAATGATTACATTTAGTTAATTTTCGTTATTTGATACTGATTTTACTTAATTTTTCCGAGAAATTAGTCTGAAATTTTGCTATATGAGCAACAAAAAAAAAAACAAGAAAAAAAAAACTTTTAAATTTGTATGATATTTTTGTAACATTTCTTTTTTAAAAATCATAACCTAACTTTTTATTTATGCAATTAAATATAGTAGATGATTACTATAATAGTAACATGACAAAATACAAAAATGATTTTCCTAATTAAAAATTATTGCATTATTGTTCAAGCAATCGTATTTTTGGAGATAATCAATTTTCTTTATACTATGTAAACTATTATTTCTAATTTCTTGTAAATTTTAGGACTTTTACAAACTATTTTTATTTGATAAAAGTCAACAATAAAATGTATTTAAAAAAAATATTTATAAAAACTTACTCTGAAAATTTTGTTTATTTTAGATTTACATACCTGAAAAAAAAGAAAATTAAATTTAGTAAAATTTTAAATAAATTTAAATATTTTATAATAAAATTAAATTTAAATATTTAAAAATTAAATACTAAATAAAAAATATATATTTTAGCAGAATTTAAAATATACAAATAAATATAATTATTTGTGTAATAATTTAATTTGTAAAATAACTTGATTTTGTATAAATGCTTTTATATAAATGCTTTGTATAAAATGAAATTTGTTAAGAGAAGGTTACTGACAGAGGATAAATTCTTTAAGCGAGGTAAATTTATAAAATTCGCAAATTAGAAGGAAAACTTTATTGAATGCGCTTGTACCATCACTAGAAGCTGCTACTTTCACCGGCATCAAGAAAAATTTTAAATTTTAACAAAATTAAACAAAAACATCAGCATTTCGGCAATCAGTTTTTGTGAAATTTTTTTAATAATAATTCTAATGATAGTGAACAACTTTCTATCAAAATGTTTGTTCCCAAGATAATTGATTTTCTTTTTTATACAAATTCGCCAAACATTTTATCATATTCTATAATTAAACCAGTCAGCTACTGAGATCAAATGGGTTATTTTAATTAAATATTTTTACTTTTAACTTTAACAAAATACCTAATTATTAAATTTCTATTATCCACTGTATTTTATTTATTTTATTTTATTTTATTTTATTTTATTTGCTTGTTTTGTTCTCAATAAGAAGGATAGTTCATACAGAAACAGATGGATTATTAATAACTATAAAATAAATTTATGTAGTTATAAATTTAATTAGAAATTATTAAAATTTCCATAGCATTTTACTTTTAATAAAAAGAACAAGTTCGATTTATTAATATTCAACATTTGAACATTGATACATATATATAAATTAAACATTAAATTTTATTATAAATAATGCCAAAAATTTTCCTAATCATTATTTAACTTTTTAGATCAAAAGGCTGCAAAATCAACTGCCAAATAAAAAAAAAACCAAGTGACCAAATAAAATTATTTTCTAAATGCAGAATAAAAATAGTGATTCAACACTACAGAGACGGAAATAAATTCCCTCAGAAACAAAATCAGTAAACAAAATTATATAAATAAACAAAATAGAAACTGAATTGGAAAGTGAAAAATTGCATTTAGTTTGTCATTTTGTTTTTCTCGAATGGATGACGGTCAAAAGGGAACTGAGTTTACATTTCATATTTTTCAATTACATTTTTAAAAAATATTGTTACCTTATTTTCTGAAAAATCTATATTTGTAAAGTAGAATTGTAAAAACCTATCTGGTGTTCTGACTTACTAAAGTGAATTATTTTGATTATAATGATATATTTATCTTATTCTATAAAGATATTTATCAAATTCTATAAATAAAGAAAACATATAGAAAAAATTTAACAAAAATAGTTTATTTTAAGTAATCAATTAATTAATGAATCAAACAATGTAACGAGCAGTCGCACTTCAAATTCGAATTTGGTTCGCTAATCGTATTACAAACTAACAGATTCGCAAATTGTTAAACAGGTTAACTTTGTCAGGATTCTGTAATAGAAACCTTTACTTCCAAGTTTGAATTTGGTTCGATATCTGTAACATTATCAGCATATTTTGTGATGTCATCAAAGATTTAAAATCATTTTAAGTACCTTATTTTTAGAAAATTATTTTATTGAAATTATCTTAATTTGACTAAAGTAAGGGGTTCCACACAAATATAGAACTTTAAAGGTTGATTTAAATGATAATATTTTATAAAATGAACCTTCTATTTATAACCTTGTATAAAATTATTATTTTTTTCTCATTTTGCCCTTTATTGAAGAATCTGAAGTTAAATTAAGGATCCAGAATCTACACAAGAATTTTTCTTTGCCAACTACAAGAGTGCATATGCCATTTGCCATACTTTGACAATTTCAACAAAACAATTATTACCATAAAACAAATTTTGGTCAATTTTTATAACTCACAGATGTATTAATAACATCTTTCAATAAGTTATAAAATCAATAAAAATAAAAATCAACCGCTAAAAATATTTTTATTTACTTTTATATTCTTTTAAAGAAAGTACTTTCCTTAATGTACTAAAAAATATTTACATATTTCAAGGATTCCATCGTAAAAACATTCATTGGATTTTGGTGAAGAAAAAAGAATCCGCTTTATAGAAACTGAAATTTTTCATTTTTAATCGTATTTGTTTGGGAAATTTTCTGTGATAATTGATAGATTTATGTCAATACTATGATATCGTATCTTTTAATTGACAAAAATAAAAAAAATTCGATCAAAATTTCTTCACAGTCCGCTCTCGACTTAAAATAATTTGTAAATTACAATTTTATTTTAATTATTTTTATTTATTTATTTGTTTTCTTTCTTCAAATTAATTTTAAAATTAAGTTTAAAATAAATTCACAATTTGAGCTTTATCCTTCCCTAAATATATATGTAACAAAAAATATTCACATAAATATATACACAACAAAAAAAATAAGAACAAAGTAAAAGAGCAAAAAAAAAGAAAAACAATAAAAAAAAATAAGAAAAATAAATAAATAAAACAATTTCTTTAGTTGTTGGAGCATATTTAATGAGAATGACCATCGTCATCGTTAAAATCGTGCTTTTCGTGCTGAATTTGAAAGTTTTCAATATGCATATCAGAGTACATTCATTATACATAATAATATAATATACAATTTATATATATACACATATCATATGTATAATTTAGTATATATTAAAATTAAAATTTATGTACATATAGAGATTTATAGATAAATCTAAATATATTATATACACATGTACATATATGAAATGAATATTTATATTATTATACTTAAAACATTGTTAGTTTTATTATGGTAGGTTCCTTTATAGATAGGAACATTCATAAAGATATATATATATATATATATATATATATATATATATATATGGATATACAAATTTTTATCCATACATATTAATGTATTAGTATATTGACAAGTGAACATGCTAAAGTAGTATCCTCTAGACTTCTGATTTAATTTGCTCTTGTGTTTTGTTTTTATTATTATTGTTGTTTTTTTTTTTTTTTTTTTTTTTTTGCAAAACTTGCATATAAATTCAGGCAAGTATGTACTTATTCTCAAATAGTATAGTGTATATGCAATTTTATTATTATTGTTATTTTTATTGTTTTTCTTTATTTTAAGTTTACATTTTACATGCACATTACTGGCACAAACACACACACACACACAGAAACTCAACATCATCCATTTAAACATGAATCCAAATACATTGTTGTATTATATTATTATGTGATTCATTTTGTTTTTTTTTTTTTAATTTCCAATTCGATTTTTTAATCACTTCTACATTCTTCCTTGAAAAAAATAAAAACAAAATAAAAATAAGAAAATAATCATAAAAAAAAAATTGAAAAAAAATATATTTTTTTTTTTTTTGCTTATTGGGTGTTGGTGATATTTTTTGTGTATTATTTTTTTTTACTCGCTCTTTTAATCATGCAGATCCCCAATAACAAAGAACTGTAAATTAAAAGACAAAAAGCGAAGGAGTCCTCCTATAATTTTTTTTTTATTTTTAATTTTTTATTTTTTTTTATTTTGGATCCGATTCGAACCAAAACCAAAAAAAAATAAAAAATAGAATTCGAAAAAATTTTTTATTCTATACAAAACATAAAAAAATTAAAAATGTTCAATTGTGGTGGTGGTAATTCGCTCCATCAAAAGAATAAGAAGAAGCACCAACTTTGAATGGTATAGTAACAATAACAAAAATAAAATCACAAAAAAAAAGGTTGGCTGGTAAAAAGGAACCATTTAAATTTTTTTTCTCAATATTTTTTTATTTTATTTTTGGGTATTTTTTTTTGTTCAATTTTTTTTTTTGGTGGGTTATTGATATGTAACTAGATTATATCTATAAATATATTAATAATATACTAATATATTATATGTAGCTATTATAAAAATGACTATGACGTATATATACATAGGTAAAATTGTATATATACATATACATATATATATATATATATATATAACATATTTATATGAGAATATTTTAATAGCTACTAGCTAAAAGCTTATAGCTTAAAGCATTTATGTTGATTCTGATTCTTTTTTAAATGCGCAAAAATTCAATGAAATTAAATATGTTAAAAAAACAAAATAAAAACCAAAAATTTAGAACAGAGTGTTTTAAAATTTTAATTAAATATTTCCTTTTTAATATTGATAACTATTCTATATCACTTTTTTAAATTCCATTAAGGTCAAATGAGATAACTAATTCGAATTGTGACAGATATATTCATATATAAATAAAAATTTGAATTAGAATTGACCAATTTGAAAATTTCCTGATTTGCGTCTTTGAATTAACTAACTCGAAATGTTTCATATTGATGACATTTAAATTCTAATTGAAAACATTTAAATCAAAGATAAAATTAATATACACATATATTATATATTATACTTTTTAACTTAATTTATTCATATTTGATAATATAAATTTTTGTTGTCTAAGGAATTAGAATTGGGGTTTGATTAGGCACACATTCCAAGTACATAAAGTATTGGCTTTGAACATTTCGATCAGTTAAACTCATTATCCTTATTTAACATTTTAATTGAACAAAATTTAAACAAATTGTGCTAATTATTCAATCTTTTATTAAAATAGGAGCAAAATTATACTCTGATTCAAATTTGATTTAAATTCTCTTCCAAATGAGTTCATAATATGAATGAGTTTAAAGTATGAGCTCGTTTCAAATCAAATCATTTTCACATTATCATATTAAATACCGGTTAGGTGCTCAGTTTAGTTTAATTATTGATGTTTTTGATAATTCAGTCTGCGTTGACATTTCTGATTTAGAAAGGGAAAATATGATAGGCTTCTCTGTAGTATATATATACGAATATTTGCCCATACATATTAATGTATTTTTAGGAAAACCCAAAGTTTGGATCATGCGGTTAATGCTTTATTGCGTTAAGCGATTTCAGAAAACAATGCAAAGTATCAAAATATGAAACAACTTCTCGAATTTTAGGATGGAAAAAACTGTTTTTTATAAGATAAAGATTTTCTTTCTTAAATATAATGTATAAAATATATATATTATAATATAATTATAATAATTGCTGCATATCAGGCATTTTACTGAATCTATCCGATCTTGCAGGAATAAAATTGAAAAGGCAAAATTTCAAACATTTCAACAAATTCGGTTGCCACCGTTGTTGATACATCAAAATAGAGGTTGATTTTTATACACTTTAAATTAAAAAAAAAAAGAAATGTTAAATTACATACTCAGAAAAATAGCATTCATAAAAATAAAAAAAAATAAAAAAAAAAAAAATTCGTCATAAAGAAGACCTACAATTCGTGGACGTAAAAAGATTGAAACTTGCTTATAACCCTTATTCTTAACTATTCTTTCAAATTGTAATTTAATTACTTTTTTTAATTACAAAAGTAGATATGTAAAGTAGTTCTGATGTAATTTATAAAAGTAATAATAAAACCAAAAAAAATGCCTTAACATTTTGGACACCGTTCGAATTCGAACCTATATGTTGCGTATACAATTTTTATCTACTAATGATCTAGAAAAGGTTAGAAACAACTTATATAACAACTTACGTAAGTAAGAAACAACTTATATAACAAAAAAAGCATAAACCTTTCTCTCAAGTCCTCACATACAATGAAGGAAATATTCTTCTCTTCCCATTTAACCTATCCAGGACGTAGTGACAGAAAATTAAATTATCAATCGTAGCAAGTACATAATACAACATAACATTTATCATACATTATATTATTTAAAAAAAAAATTACAATAACTATATACACGATGGCGTGTAGACATACTCTGTACACATTCTAACACACTTGGTGGCGCAGTAGTTAAAGCGCCAGTCTTTCAATCGAAAGATCCCAGGTTCGATTCCAGACGAAGGTAAAAAATGCTTTCTGGATTTTTCGACCTGGTCTAGTATATACCCTTTATCATTGGGATAAAATAAATGTTAAATAGTTGAGAATTTTGGTTATGACTAAAAATAAAATGGAACTATGCTATTATGAAAGCGAAGTACTCTACAGAACGCATTCGGAAAAAACTACTAAACAATGTAAACCACCTTCAAAAATGAGGAAAACTATTATATGTGATTGTGTATTCCAAATCTCCAGTTAGGGTGTTCATCCCATAGATTTGGAATTATATAGAAAAAAAATAAATTCATATAGAGTCAGAACGACCTAATCTCGTAGAATATCTCATTACAACAAATTGCTTGCGAGACATAGATTTTCAAATTCTATAGTATTTATTTATTTAGTTATTTACTGAGTATAAAATTTAATTCGATGAGTGATGAATATAAAACAGAATATTATTATGCACAATTCAAATTGTATTCGTTATCGCATCCAATCTTAATTTGACGTATCAATTGTATTTTAGTTGTAATCTTACAAATCCCGAATATAATTTTTTGAATATTTTTGTTTTTTTTATGTTCTTGATAGTAACTTAGGTAGAACTATCCTTCGGTGCATTTTTGAACGGTACCGCAATTTTTATTACATAACGTTGTTAATGTTTTTCGAACATTTATTTATCAAATATCTGGCAATTCATTAAATCCGAAAAACTACAATTATTTTCATGGATTAAGATTCTTAAATAGTGTAGTTCCATTTAATTTAAAATTTTTACCAAATTACTCTCAATTATTTTTTGTCATTTATTATACCCGAATTAAAAGGGTCCAAAATATCATAATGAAATCTCGAGTAAGGAATATTACCATCATTCAGTTATGCTCCATATATAGAATCCGGATATAAAAAAATCCGCCCTATGCCCCACGGATGGGATTACAGGACAATGATGAACTAAAACGATCTATTATACTAGAGATCGAAAACCCCATAAAGCATTTTTTGCCTTGGTAGGAAATTGAGCCTGGAACTTTTCAATCTACTTCTTCTGAAACTTTCTTCTCTGCGATCTACTAGTTGCGCTACACAGTTAGTCCTAACCTGATGCTATTTTATAACTCAGTCTATTGCCGTATATATTACTTTTATATTTCATTTTATATTTCCTCAAAATATAACTTAATGGTGTTTACACGCTTTTATTCAACAATAAACATTCAACCTCATCAAAAAATATACAAATTTAATTGCGTAATAATGATACGGTATTAAAAAATATTAAAAAGTTTTATTCACATATTTTATTCGTTAATTTTCATCCCACCCTTTAACTATTATTTTGTTGTATTCAAATTTTTTACTTTATTTTTTATTATTTTGGTTTGTTTTTTGTTTTTTTTTGTTCTGTTTTTTGTTAGAGATTATTCAAGAAAAGAAAAAAATTCGCTTCCCATAAGTAGGTTGCAAGAGGTAAAAATGAAAATTTTTTTACATCAGACATTAAAATTGGATTTGTAATGACTACAATCGTGGTGATACTGATGGTAGAGTGTTTGTGGTGGCAAGAAATGAAGGGTGGTAATATTGAAAAAAAAATGAATTCTTCCTCCCCCAATTTTTAAAAAAAATAAAAAAATAAGTATTTAAATTCCATTTTCTTCTACATTGGTATGTAGATAAATATACCTTAAAATTTTTGTATAATATATAAATGAATATATATAGATATGTATATTAATGAATGTATATATACATATATAGAAAATAGAATAGGAAGAAAAAAAATTTATTCAATACATTTCGTTTGACGTTTATGCCAACCTTGCAATAAGTTTACCAATTGGTCTTCCTTCTTTATTTTTTTTTATTCTAATTTTTTTTTTTAGAATTATTTTTTTTGCTTGCTTTTTTGTTTTTGGTTGGTTTTTTTATTTTTTTATTATTGTAGTATTGCATACAGAAATTATAAGTTCGTATTTAGACCCTTGTTTAGTATAAGAAAAAAAAATTAAAAAAAAGTTATTGGTTTTTGAATAGGGCAAGCGCATAAATTTTTTATTATTATGATGATTTTGATAATTTTTCTTTGTTGTGATTGCATTGGAAATTTTTAAAAACTAAAATAAAAAATTACTTAATTTGTTGTAGCTTTGTTTTTTTTTGTTCTTGTTTGTTGTTGTTTTTTTTTTTTTTTTTTTTTAAATTTAATAGACGAAAAAATTTTTTGGTATTAGAATAATGGTTTCGTAATAATTATCATAATTCCTTGGTTACCTTTTTTTTTTGTATATTACAAAATAAATTTTATAATTTGGTGAAATTGTAATGGCATTATTTCCAATAAAAGGCTAATTTTTTACAAAAAGAATTTGAAATTATTTCAACTGAATTTTGAAAAAAATTGGTTATTATTAAAAAAATCTGGAAAAGAAATTTATTCCATCACTGCATTCCTCACACGAGAATTTCAAATCTATTGATGATCTTCAAAATTTGTTTGAAAAATTTATCTTACAAGTGAGACTATAATGCTAAGCCCACTTTGGCCAACCACAATAAATTTTAAAAAACTAAAATACAAAAATAGCCCAAGTCCAATAATATAAATAGAAAATTCTTGAACAGTGTCTGTCAGAGTTTAATGTAGTGACCAATGCTGGCCACCCCGAATTAGTTTTAGAAACAATTGAAATTAGTAAGTAAAAAACATTTTCTAAATTGAGATATAAGAGAATAAAATTGTGATATCTGTTGTGTGAAGCAGACGTGTATTTTTTTTACCACAAAAAGAACTCCTATACAAAAACAACGTAGGATAAAATATCCACACTTAACAGTGACAGACACTGTTCAAGAGTTTGATGGTCACAATAGTTTAAGTGAAAAATGAAAAAATTCAATTGGTAAGAACCTAAGCTTACTTGATATATTGTGCTAGTAGGCCACTTTTGGTAAATAGAATTGGGGCTATGGGATGAACCAAACATGACGCTACGATGCCTAAATTAACTAATTTTTTATGTTATTATTTTTAATTGTATATAGATGACTGAAAATCAGAGCTAACTCCAAAAATAAAAAAAAAGCAAAACGACGCATTCGGAAAAACTACTAAACAGAACCTAAGTTCTACTGATACAATTTGTATATATATGAATATTATATGTATACACAAAATGTGGAATATAATTTATTTAGCAGGGCTTAAACAACTCAATATTGATTAAAATACCAATCACCCAACTTAAATTTTGAGTACACTTTAGTCACTTTGAGATGAACGATGAGTTGAGAGCGACTTAAATCCATTCTAATTCAAAACTACTATTCTAAATTTGAATTCATTTTAATAATAAAATTTAACACCTAAATTATAGATTTTTTTTATTTTCACTTAGCTCTTTGTTCAATTCACATTTTGAATCTGCTCTAGAAGAATAACAAAGCAAACACTAGAAGAAATTCAGTTGCTCTTCAGTATTTTTAGATGTCGCACAAACTTTCTATGTGACATGATATTATAAACTACATCGTATGCTACCCAAAAGCTATGTTGAATGAATTGGATAATATCTATCAGAAAGAGTACTCAGGTATAGCATACATACATCAAACATTGAAATCAGTCTGGGCTTACGGTATTCAATAATGAAATTGTTGATGAACAAACTCTATACTCAGAATATTCAAACTAAAGCATACACCCCCATGATATGTTCGCAATACTGATATCAAAATCCCTTATATAATAGACGAAATCAAATGATATCAGGCATAAGATTCATCCATCTCAACATGTCGTTATAAAGCTTACGTTTAATTGACATTAAAAACTTTGTTAGACGCCTCAAACGGACAAAACCAGTTCGAACTGCATTATGCTAAAATATACTTAATCCTTCCAAAAACCTTTATATTTAGGTCTTTGCTAAATAAAATATTATCTTATAAAAATCAGTTTTTTTTTTTATATATAGCCAAAACTCTAGGTGGGGACTTTTTATACCGATTGGTACGTTTGACTAGTGTGGGAAAGGAAAATTAGGAAAGGAGGATGGTAAAAGGAAAGGAGGCCAATTACGAACGAAGGTGTTAATATTTCGTCTGGAATTTATTTAGGTCATAAATATAGAATTTATCATGTTTTAGGAACACATAAGATGGAATTTGATTCGGGATGTTGAGGTTATAAACGAATTTTCATAACTTGTCTTTTGTTATCAAGGGATTTCAATTGTGTAGGGATGAGCACATGCTGCCCTTCAGAAAAGAAATTAATGGTTAGTCATATTTGACTAGATAGTTCGGAGTCCTTAGTGAGTTACAGTCCCACAGTATTCTATAGAGACTACCAAATCCGTCAATCGCAGCCTATGTTTTGCATTTGAAGATTTCCTCCAAACTAGAACAAAAAACCTATTTTCGGTAAATTTGAGTTGTACAAATAAATACATTACAAATGAGTTCGTTCAAATGAGTTTATCAATTTTTGTTAATTTTTCTATTAGCTCATTTTCAATACAGTTATTTTGTAATTTACTGTTCTTATAATATCGTATTACATATTTTAAAATACAATCAGTGAGTCATTTTTAGATTTTTGAGGTAAATTAAAATCAAATTAAGCTAAAGCCTAAAGGTATATCAGTTTCATAACAAATAAAAAAAATCCCCCTTTAAAAAAAGACCCTTCAAGGCTTTAATTTGAAACCTTACATTTCTATTGACAAAAAATTAAAACACAAATTTTAAATATTTTTCGATTTACATATTTTACAAAATAACAAAGTCTACAACTACATATAAAACCAATTCACCACTTCAAAAACCAGTTCAAAATTAAAACCAAAAAATTTAGAATGGAGTCTGTAATATTACTAATTTTTCACATTTGCTACTTTTCAGCAAAACTACCAAAAACAACATAGAATTTCTATAAAATATCAAATTAGCAAATTAAATAAAATTAGGTACTCATCATAGTATGAACATAACATTAAAACACCTAACCACAGTCGTCACAGAAACCTTACATGATAAAATATTATTAAATATTATTTCTAAAATATACAATAACACCTTAATGAATTAAACAAAACAAAACAAAAAAACAAAAATTTAATTCAAAAACAAACAAAACAAAATTTTTAAATTTAAACATAAAAATAATTGACCGCAAAATATGAAAAATTAAATAAAAAAAAAAAATAATAATAATAAAAATATTTGATATATTTGATTTGACTTATTTATTACTGTACTAATACAAATGAACATTTTATCACACTATAAACAATTTTTTTTTTGTTTTTTGGTTTTTTTTATCCTATCTTTTTACAATGCAAAAGGGATTGGTTTCTATTTTATATACATACTTTTATATTTCTGTCATTTATTTATCTAAACACAAAAAAAAAATTCTTTGATTACATAAATTTCAATAAAAGGACATTCATAACCAAAACAAAAATAAATAAAAAAAATAAAAACAAAAAAGCAAAGTTACCAATAGGTCGATGGGTCGATGGGTTATTAGATAGGTATTTCCCTTTTATAAATGTTGCGTTCATATACATTCGTATATTCTTAAAATGTTTATCAACAAATATTATTATATAAAAATGGCATAAACAAAAATCAAAAAACAATAACAAAACAACAGTTAAGAAAAAGATTTTTTTTTTTTTTCAAAAATAGAAAAAATGTCCTTTTTTTCTTTTATTTTATTTTGTTTTTTTTTTCATGAAGATAAGAATATTGTCGTCTTTTTTTTTATTTCTGTGATAAATTCATATAACTAGTATTATGTATTTGTGTATGTGGGTATGAACATTTAAATTTATAAAGAAGAGTTATGCGTAAATAATTTTATTTTTGGATTTGTGGGTCTATGGGGCGAAAGATGGATTATAAATCAAGGAAAATAAGAACAGAAAGTTTTTTTTTCATCCTTAAATAATGTTTATTGTTAGTTATGTTTTAGAAAGTTAGGTTTATAAATTACAAAAAAAAACTCATAATTAACTGTAAGTACCTACTATGAGCAATGTTAATTATTATGTTCTTATTTTTTTTTTTTTCTTTACAATTTCTAAATCTGAGAACTCAAGTAATGTCTTTTTTCACTTTTTTTGCACCTGTAACAACTTTGTAAATAAATTTAATGTTAACAGCCGTTTTTGACTTTCACAAGCTTCTCTAGCAGCCTACTAAACTGATTAAATAAAATTTATCATAAATAACAAAGTACAATAATTAAAGTAAATTGAATTAATGTATACCATTTTGAACAACAAAATTATGATACAACTATTTTACAAATAGTAATTTTCGTGAGAAGTAGTAAAAAATTTTCCTCTATTAAAGACCCACTCAACAGAAAAATGTGAATTATGTTAAATGAATTGGCTCTTACTTTTTATTTTGTTACTAAGGCTCCTTTATATGCAATGTTCAGTTTTCAGTTGATTGACACTGAGCAATTTTGTCAAAAAATTTATAATTTACTGAAAAAATTTATGTTTTTTTGACAGTTAAAATTTTCAATTTGTAATTGGTTTTAAAGTTTTTTAGAAAAAAAAATAATTGTTCAAATTAAACTATTTTATTAATAAAAATACAAATATGTTGTCAACCGATTTTTTTTTTTTGTATAATATGTTTTATATTTTCCATTAATTCAACTAATCGCTTTCATTGAATTTTAAAAGTACACCTTCAAAGTAAAAAACTTAAGTAAAAAATGTTTTTCTTTAACACAATATACTTTGTCCCGCTAAAATGTACAACTGAAAAAAAAGGTTTAAAATGTCACAAAAGTTGGCTCTTGCTGGCATTCACCACGCCAATTTTTGTCAGTATTCACAATTTATCAGTAATTTGATGACAGCTGTCCGAATCACAATATCAATTTTGAATAACTGCTGACTAAATTGTTTAAAACCTGAACATGATAATTTTCATACAAATGGAATTTTTGTTTAAATAATTGCTATAATTGAAAGTAGTAAATTACACGAGTAGTCAGCATTGCATCAGATCCATTTTGCATTTAGGAAAGAGAAGTGAATAGACAAATTTCCACAGACTCCCAAGTATTATCAGCAGTCAAATTTTCATCCAAAACCCATCTTATAGGATCTTTCGGCAATACAAATTCAACTAGAAGTATATAATAATAATGATAGTTAAGTTATAGGGTCCTTTACCTACAGATATGTAATGTATACCAAATATAACATGACAATATATAAATAAATATTCAAATGCTAAATAGAATATATAGCAAACTGGTGTAATCACGGCTTTTCACAGCCCGGAATGTGAATAAAAACCAATTATAAAAACTGTAAAATATCAAAACAGAGCAATGAAAATAACTATAGTATATAATAAAAAAAACTTAATAATCTTAGGAATTGTATATTTAGAATTTTATGCATTCAATAACAGATAAAATGTGAAAATAACCTAAGCCTATCGAATTTCTTCAACCACGAATATTATGAACTATTTCAACAGTTCAAATCCATTCACAAACCAATAACATGTAAAAATTTATAAATCCTCAATAAATTAGCCAAATATAATTTCGAACCGGGACAAATCTTAAAAACAAAAATGTACAATCCTGGCTTGACATTTTAATTGAATTTATTTTAAATTAACAATACGAATTATAAATTGAATGTTGGTAGGTAGGTGGTACCCTTTAACCAATTCATTAAATAATACAAAAAATAACATTTAAAAAAAAAATTAATTTAACGACAGGAAATGATATAAATATGTATATATATATATATATATTGTTTTTTAATCGTTTTGACATCACCGCCAAAATAATTTAATTTCCTTTAGATTAATTTTTTGTTTTGGTTTTTAAATGAAGTTTCATTTAAAATTTTGTATAACTAAATCAAATTTAATCTTATATCCAAAAAACAAAAGAAATAAAATTAAAAAAAAAAAATCAAATTAATAAATAAAAATTAACACACAATAAATCTATCAGTAAATACATTCAGAGTGTCTTCAAGATTAAAAAAAAAAAAATATATTATTTTCAGAAACCAAAAAAAAGTCCCTAAAGGCATAAAATCAACAATAAAACTCCTATAAACCAACCAACCACATTTTAAAAATTCATAATTTATATAAAATATAAAAACAAAAACCACAAAAAAACACAAAATAAGGACACGAATAAAAATAGCATATTAAACGCTTCAACAATTTCTTGATGTTTTGGTTTTTTTTTTTTTTAATTAAAAAAATATTATCGGAAATAATTTAAATATTAAATACATAGGATATAAATCAATACATATATATATACATACATTATATTAATATAAACATAATATACATATTGAGAATATCTGTAATATGTATTAAGAATATTTTAAAATTTATTAAATATTTTACAACAACATGATAAATCAGGCGGGATTCAGAAAAAAAAAGAAAAAGAAAATAAAAATTAAAATAAAAAAGAAACTAAATACAAATTTTCAGACCTTAAAAAATCATCAGACCCCATTACCATAATATTAAAGAACGTGAAACCAAACATTGGATACTGTGATTTTTTTTTTTTATTTTTTTTGGTACAGGAGTAACTCAATTTATTTTGTTTCGATATACGTCATTTTACAAATTATTATATTAAATTTGTTGTTTGAAGAGAAAATTATTACATGTCATACTAATCCCAAATTTATAGGATTAACAAAATTGTAATAATTGATAATTTATAAAAATAAATAATATTGATTAGGTCTACATTCCGAATGTGAAAAGAACCTGAAGATGATCTGCAGATTTATCTGTAAGCCTACCAAATATATAAATAAATAAATAATATATATAAAATATATATTATTTATTTATTTATTATATGACGCCGCGTTATTTGATATACTGTATGCGTCAACTATCTCGGGTAACAAAAGAAAAATACGTTAAGTACTTGATATTTTGTATTTCTCAAAATTCATAAACAAAATAATGTAAATAAATTACGTCATTATATCATAGGGTTTTTTCGCCAGAAATTGATAAGTTTAAAAGTTTTGCGTTTCTGGATAATTTTTTGGAAATTTTCAGGAAATTTGCAAAATCTTTCTTTATAAAAAATTTCATTACAATTTTGATACATATAAAATTTATTTAGAAATTCGATTTTGCAAAAATAAATTTTTTAGTGTTACAGTTACAGTTAATTCAGTAAATTGATATTGTTGATTGATTCTTGTAGCCAGACGAAAGAATAATAAAAATCTTAAATGAAATAAATCTATCGTCTACCGTACTCAAAGTAATAAATAACAACACAAAAAAGTAATTAAAGAAAAAATAAATGTTAATAAAATTATAGTTAAAATTTTGATTTAAAAATTAATAAATTTATTGTTGACTTGATTTTATAACTCACATATTGATTTTTATGAAATCTATGAAATTTCAAATTCAAACTAGGAGCTGTGCAGATAGTCTAACAATACTATACCTACTGCTGAGCTCCAGCAGTGTTGGTGAACGAAACAATTTTAATTTTAAAATAATAATAATGTGCTGAAATTATTGTCATAGGATGTTCGTAATGTGTTTAAATTACATTTCTTAACTATTGTTGAAAATAAAGTGATCGCATTATACTTAATCATAGTTAAGTTTGACGTTTTGTTTTTACTTCGCTTTCGCTGTCACAACAAAAAAATATAATGAGAATATTTTTGAAAAGAAAAAAACCATAATGAATCCAAAAATTAATAAATTTGAGTCATTTTTGAATCATTTTTTAATTAAAAAAAATTTAGAAGCATTCTTGATGTAAATGTCAGCATTTTTTTAGGTATGTTATCAAGTAGGTATTTACATTTTTACTTGTTTGAAAACTTCAAAAATATCATTGTCAGGATTGCGCATAAATAAAAAAATACGATAAAAAATACGATATAACATAAAAGTAGGCTTGTGAACGTGAAATTAACTTAAGTTAATTTTTGTTTGATTTAAGTCTGCCTTTTTTTTATTTAAGTGTGATATGAAAAAATAATAAAAAAAATTACACCTAAATTATGTTTGTATGAATATGTCGTTGTCACTGTTGTCTCTCGCTATAAAAAGTCAAACGAAAATTCAAAACAAGTACTATTACGAAATACGAAATATATTACGATTATAGTATGTCGTGCGGCGCTGGCGTTTTGTTTCAATTTAAATTTAAAAATTTGGCTCGTTGCGATTCAATGACGTTTAAAATGATTCATAATTAATGCTCTCATTCTGTTCTAAGTTATAGCAGCCTATTATTTTAGTAAAAAAAAAATTTACTGCCAACATTTTTATTATTTCAATCTCCAGTGCTTGGCGTTAGTGTTAAATTCTATGTCAAAAAAAAAACAAAAACGGAAAACCCAACCCAAAAGAAAAATTTCAAATCAATGCATTCAAATAGTTTAGCGTTCAGCTTTAAAAACAATTCAGGTTTACCAACAACGTTCACATTATAGAGAATGTTACATTAGTTTCCCTATGTATTTAGTTTGGCGGTAAAATTCAAGGAGCCAGCGCCAGCATTAGCACATTGATCTTTAAGTTAGTATTAAGTTAACAACTTTTGAAGCTTCTAATTTTATTTTTCTTTAAATCTTAAAAATTGTTTAAATATTTTCTTATTTAAATTTTAAGGACTATAATTGAATTTATTTATATATCAGTTTACTTGCCATCCCAGTCAAAATTTTCAGACCCTTTTCCGTTTCGAGATGCCGACCTTTTTATTGGTTTTATTGTCATTTATTTTATTCCAATGACACAGAGTACCTACTGGATCAGGTCACTTAAATTTATGATAACTTAAACATATACCAACATAAAAAAATTCCGTACCTTCTATGATCATCTATGAAATTAAAAAAATTATTTAACGCGAACAATTAACTATGTTGAATACATAGGTTTAATGTAAAAAATTGTCGCAGACGTATATAGAAGACCAAAAAAACACAGCAAATATGTAAATAAAATTAAAACAAAAATATATAATTTATCTAAAACAATTATTGTATGGGGCTTGTCGGTTACAATTTATTGTTAATTTTTATAGGAAGATTTGCCTAAAACATGTACAGAACACAATAGGTAGCGCGTAAGTCTCATAACATACAGAAAATCAACACATAATTATTTTAATATTAAAATAATTGAAATAATATTACTCCGGTTACGAGTACAATGTAATTTTATATAAAACATTGAATCTAAAATAAATACCCCAGACATTGTAAAGTTCGAAACATTGTTGCTTTTGTTTGCCGCGCATTAAAAAAATAATGTGCTAAATAATTATATTGAAGTCTTCCTGTACATTTGTATCTTATACCTAACATTCCATCAGGTAAAAAACAAAAACAAGTTCTTATCCGCCATTTAAAATGTTTTTTTTTTTAAATATTTTATGATATACACAAACACATATATATATTAACATATATTTTTTTTTCATCACATTATCACAAAAGTCAATTTGCATATAATTCAATTCGAGACAAGACAAGAATATAAGAAATAAGATTTTTTTCTTCTTATTTTATTCTGAAAACATATCATGAAAATAGTATCCTCTCTAGACCTTCATATTTTCATTTTAAATCTTATAGGTATTTTAATCATGAGTGTACCTACATTTTAATTTTTAACCTAAAGAAATTTCATTTTTATTCTCAGCAGCAAACATCGCTAACAACATGTAACTATGTACTTTGGTATATTGTATGTGCACCACATACAAACCTAAGAAAATCTGTTTTAATTAACAAAAAAAAAAAAAAAATAAATAAAATCAAAAATCTCACAGTTTCTAAATCAAAGACAAAAAAAATTTGAAATCGAAATCCAAAATTCTAAAGTTACTCTGATACACCAATACATTTAAACAATTTTCAAAAATTTCAAAGCTTTAGAAAAACCTAAACCTGAAATATAACATTTTTGTTAGTTTTTTTTTTTTTTTTTGGAACAGATAACCCTTTTCACCAAAATGAGAAAAAAAATAAAAACAGGACAACAACAAAAATTAAAAACAAAAAATCCCTAAAAACTCGATTTTTGTTTTTTTATTTGTTAAGATGAAGACGCGATTTAAACTTCTAACCTTGAATTTAATTTTTATTTACCTCCAAAATTCATCACGAATCCACAAAAAAAAAAAAAAAAAAATAATAAAAATATTTTATTTTATATTTTTTTTTATTTTTTTTTTCTTATATGTGAAGAACACGAATCTAAAAATCTCACAAAATTATAATCACGATTTTTAAAGGTTTTTATAGAGAACCTTCAAAAAACAAAAAAAAAAACATTCAAATAATAAAATATAACAACAAGGAAACTGGTATACTGAAATTCTGGAATTAAATTCATGTTAATGCCAAGAAGTCTAAAAAAAAAATAACTATTTCCAAAATAAAAAACCAAACTTCATCTCTACTCTATAGTTTGCATTCATTTAACTCGCGATATTAACCAAAAATATACATAAATATTTAAAAACGATCATGCCTTTGCATTTGTACAAAATACAAAACTATAAACAGCGATATTCACCTCACCACACTAATCATAATAATATAAAAATAAATACAAGATCCTCTCACACAAAAGGTTTAAAATAAATTCGTTATTAAAACCCAAAACAAAAAAAAATTGGTCAACGAAAAATAAAAAATACAAAAAAACAGGACAACACTAGGTCTGTAGTAAAAACCAAATAACACATATCAATATACAGACTTTTATATATGGATGCACATTTATACAAAATTGTGGTAAAACCTGTTTTAAAATTTTACATTTAAACATACATACACATTTAAACTGATAATGATCATTAAAGGAGTTTAGGTTTTATTGTTTTGTTTGTGTTATTATTATTATAATTTAAAAATGTTCAGTCATTCAAAGGAATTCAGGTGAATTAAATTAAATTTTTTCCTTTAAAAATTAAATATTATATATACTTACTACCTATGATTTCGGCTCAATGATATTAAATTACATGGCGTAAAATTCTTAAAAAAAACAAAAAAATGTTATATAATACTTTACAGTGGACCGACGTTGTTTAATATAACACAAGGTTATTTGGGAAGGAAACAAACTAAATATATGTCTATGAATTCAAACCGTTTTGTATAACAGTATTCAAATTATATTCTCTTAAGTCTCTTGAAACTATTATCCTTATTTTTTTTTTTTTGTAATACAATGATTCAATTTTATTTGAATTTTAAAATCCTGCTATAGCTAAACTGTAACTAACCAAAAATTAAATGTCTTCGGTAATAAGTATACTAAACTGAATTTATATATTATAGTATAACATTTTCATTGTATTCACTTTGTTTTACTGCAATAGTATTGAATCGAAATTATGTTAGCTTAAAAAATTAAATAGCTTTTAAAATTGAAGTACATAACTCTTGTAGTATAATATTCGATATAAAATGTCACTTTGCTCCAAATGGAGCATCACATTTTCTCCATTTTAAATCTACTACGTAATAATCACAAAATTAAAAAATTTATTTATTAATAAATTTGTTAAAATAAATCTTTTTCATTATTTTACCAATTTCTGATATTAGAAAATATTTAGTAAATAATTGGGACAATATTAAAAAAATTCACCATGATTATTTTATTAATTTAATTTGATAACAAACTACATTTCTTGTATAGTTCACGAAATCATAAATAAGCAACCTAAACCTACTACATTTAGAGGCTTAATATACATTTTTTTTTTATATTTTACTACCCTTTCTCAGCAACGAAGTGACAGCGCTGTAGTACTATAATTGTAGTATAAATTTGCAAATATCGTACATAATTAAGCACGGAAACGTTATTGTACCTAAGCTGTTGTTATTAAGAGCCTAAAATAAAACTATAATATTTCAACTTGTTGTACAACACTGTATTGTAGTATATACATATAATATGTACTCGATAACATTCTAAATAATATTTCTTCAATTAAAATTCAAGTACATATTAATAAAGGTTGTTATGTACTTTAAGCATTTCTTAAAGTAACCCGAACACCTCTAATGTTAATAATTGGGGATAATTTAAATTGTGGTCCATTAATAATATTAATAATTTCTTTACAGTTAGAAAAAAAAAATAAAGTATGTACAGAAAAGTATAAAAAAATGTTAGTCCCACAATTATTTACACATCCAAAATAATTTACTCCTTGTACAATAAACTACCGTATTCACAAACATAATGTTTTTCATAATTCAATTTACTGAGGACTGTTTCTAATAAAATTTACGAATAGAAAATCTTCAAAAATATTTACAGTTATTAAATGTGTCAAAATTGTTACAGTTACAGCAAGTGTTAAACTTGATTACATCTTTTCTACTTAACAAAAGTAATTATTTAAAAAAAAAATAGACAAAATTTCAAATATAATTGATTCCACAATAAATTGGAACACTCTGTTATTGTTCTTTGATCTGGTGTAGTGTTCTATGAACGATATTATGGCAGTAATGTCGATTATCGAATAAAACGATATGTATACCTGTAAATATTTATATTTTTTTAAACTATGCAGAATTTACACCTGTGTGTATTGGATTTACAAATCTTGAGTAGTTTTTTGTTGAATGGATCGTGTTCTGTTATAAGCCACGACATTGAATTTACTCTCTCTAGTTACCTGATTTAATCAGTTAGGATATTAAATTTAAAAAACTGGAATAGTCCTTGGCAACTATCCTATATAGTATAAGTCTTTCTTTAATTTCCTAATTCCAAACAAGGTATAGACGTTTGAACCGGTAATACTAGACTATGGTGCAAACCAATTTTCTTCCTTATCACTTTGTACTGCATATATCCATGTTCAGAGAGCCACATAAACTGATTCTGTTTTCTTATAGTTATAAGCAAGCATTGATTTAAAAATTGTAAAAACTAGAGCTTTTAAAACTGTCTCAAATTATATATATGTATATACTTACACACTTGTATTCTCTTTTAATACATTTCAATGTCGATACTTCGATAAACGAAGCACCTTAACTGTAAATATAATTTTTTTATTAATCGAATTGTACGGAGTATATTTTCTGAAAGCAGCTCAGACAGAGAAATTCATTTTATACAAATCAAAAATATTTTAGTTTAAAATATGATGAAAATCACGGTTATCCGTCAATATTCGCTATCCCAGTCAAGCGGTACGTAAGTATTAAAGGTCCTATCCTAGCGCGCGGTTATTTATAAAAAAAAATATCTACTTATAGTCAATCTCCCTTATAATACGAGCTAGAGAATTATCTAATTCACAATTAACAAATAAAACAAACACATATTCTTTAAATTTCTTCTTGGTTATCAAACAATAAATATTTTACTCTACCCACCACCTAAACAAACGTACAATGATCGCAGGATTTTGGCAATTGCAGAAAGTACCCCAGGATAGGAAAATCCAACAATACCTGACGCCGAACCATAACAACTGAATTAGCTAGTTATGAACGAACTACGGAAGAAATGAAAATCACTGCACAATACAGAGAACAGTCGAGGAGGCAAGTGATGACTCCCACGATGACTATTCGGGAAAAAAATAAAATAAAAAAAACCCTCCCAGATCTGACACAAGTTTCATATGCTTTGAATCAAACATGTTTTGCTTCAATATTTTTTTTTTAATTTGTATTATACTTTTCTTCGCAAAGCGGGGACGCAAGCTGTACATAACTATTAAAGATTTAATCTCAGCGGCTGATTATAAAAAAAAAATTTTTAATCAAACTCTTGAGATAATATTTTATTGGTTATAATAATGCATATATTGAATCCAAATTCTATTTTAGTACGACAGGTGGTGCAAGTCACTTAAAACAGTAACAGTACACAAATAAACTATTTTGTAAAAATTAATATTACTAAGACACAGTTTGAAGGATATCTGAGCTATACCGAAGCATTATATTCCCTACAGGATAGTGTACATTTATAAGACTACATTTAGTTCTTTGTTACAATTCAAACAAATCACTACAATCAATATTTCAGTATAAAAATTGCAACTTTAACTTAAATCTTAAACAAATTGTAGCCCCAATCCCCAACATTATTTTTTTTGTTAATAAAATTATCTTTTTAGTGTCCTCCTACAACTTTATTTTTCCCCATTTCTGTCAATTAAAAATTTCTAATGACAAAAATACGAAAATACCTAATTTATTTAAATCATTATTAGTCGTTTCGTGTCTGAACTGAAGTATAGTCATCAATTCTCTACAAATCAGTTTCGTCTAACTAGATTTTGCGATTATTTTTGATTATTTTAATATTTTTTTAATGAGAGAAGCAATTACGTTCGAACTTTTCAAATTTTGATAAAACTTTGCTTCAGTCAGTAAATTTCATATAATTTCAAATGGTTTGTGTATTTTGCATTGAAAATTTTTTCAATTAGAAAATATGGTGAACAATCATGGTGATTGTTGGTTGAATGAATAATGGTGGTTGATAAATCTTTATACGCCAAGCCCTTTAAAAATAAATTATAAAAAACCGAAAGTTAGAAAAAATGATTTTTATCAAAAATAATTAAATTTTTCGGTAATATTTACTATTAAAAAATTTGCAACATTTTAATAAATACTAAATTTCACTAACACATTCAAAATAAGATAAGAAAAAAAACAACAACAACAAAAAACAATCACAAAATAATTAGATACGATTTCAATCTCATAAATTTTTCCGTGCAAACATAATTAAAAAAATTTTTAATATTTTTTTTGTTTTTGTTTTTTTTTTTTATTTTTTTTAAATATATTACATATCATTGTAAATCTCTGTCCAAATTCAGAATTCCATAAAGTTACTGCATTTAATTTGGATCATTTTCAAAAAAAAAAAATTATAACAATAACAAAAAAAAAGGAAAACTTTCCTTGTCACTATAATTATACAACAACATACAGAAATATTACTGGGAAAAATAATAACAAAAATAGAAAAAGAAAAGAAAGACTTATATTCTATACTGAAGAAATTAAATCTTCTACAATGACGGCATTCATCTTCTCAAAACTCATACTCAGTCATCTCATATTCATTTCAATTCCTTCTTTGGTTTTTTATTTTTTTTTTATGAATTTGAATCTATATATAGAGAGATACAAACAATGCGATGGCATAAAACAACTCTCTCATCAAATTAAAAGATGCCTGAAAATGAATGTTTTCTTAAGAAATCATCATTTAGCGTCATTCTTAAATTTTCTATAACCAAAAAAAAAAATAAAAACAAAAATAAAAACAAAAAAAACAAACAATAAATAACTGGGAAAGCAGCCTGAAGGGAGGCTACAGATGAAAAATAAAAATCCTTAAATTTATATGTATAAGTATGCATATTATATATATACATATATATATACATATATATCATGGAATCATAGAAGGATAAATATAGGATAACAATAGGATAGGGTGGGTGGTGGAGATTATGTTGGTTATACACTACTGGCCGTAATTTACACTATGTATACGCCATTAAAAAAATTTATATATATTTTTTTTTTGCTTTTAACTTATATGAAAAATAGCAAAAGAATAAAAGAGATAGAAATAAGAAAAATCTTATAATTTTTTTTTTCGCCTTCCTCCTCAATACTTTTTTTCCATTTCGATAAGTTTTCGGAAACAATATTTCCGGAGGGTGAAGCATGAGTAAAAAACTTTTCTACTTCTTCCAGGTTTATATTTTATCTCTTTTTTTTTCCTTTTCCTATAGTAAGGGTACCTCAACCTCATCCACCCACCACTCACTGTTTAAATCTTTATCTCTCTTTTTCTCTCTCTCACTCTCTCTGTTACAGTATTGTTTTATGTGGCTCTCATTTTCATCTTGGCGGTCATTACTGAAGATGAAAAAATAAAAAAAAATAAAAATCTTAAAAATTTATCTTAAGATTCATTATTTTCAAAAAAAAAAAAACAAAAAAAAAAACAAACGAAAAAAAAATTGATTACGAACCCTTAGGATTTTTTTTTTTCACTTTGTCTTAAATAAAAAAAAAATTGATATAAAATAAAAAATTTCAAAAGGAAGGGGGTAAATAAAGACGACGGACGAAATAATCCTTGAAATCACATTTCATTTAAAAGAAATGAAAATTTTACTTAACAGTTTTGGAACTGGTAAAAAAAAAAAACAATATAATAAAAAACTAACGCGGGTGTGTCCTTTTTAAAAAAGTAAAAAAAAAAAAATAAATAAGTAAATAAATAAAATATAAATTACTAAATACAGAGAAAACAATGATATAAGAGTACAGTTAACCTGGCTAACATTAAGGAATACAAATACTGAAATCTGTTCCGCTAATTTCGGAAATTCAACAAGGTTCTCTAACGCTTCTGATTTTCCAATAAGAGAACTCCTAATTTTCAAATTCGTTGGATTCAGTCATATGTTAAACGACTACGTAGCGGGATCATGAAAACAACAGGATATTTATGTTCTGGGAATATAAACTGCTATAATAATAGTATTGGACGTCTAGAAAACTCCTACTGTCGGTAATGCTGAGTTGACGCTCAATCAATTAACTTTTGATTCAACCGATCAACAATACATTATTTTGATGTCGGGTCTTCGATATTACCAAACATTACCGTGTGTAATGTTAATAAAGCTATGTAATGAAAATTACAAGTAGTGGTTTATAATTACTTATGCTTTCTGCCATTTTCCTCAAGACTTTAACACAGAACAATAACAAACAAATGTTTTGCTTCATTGTATGCTCAAACTTTGAGTGCAGAACCGAAAGCATCATGATTGTCAATTGTCGTCAAAAGCACAACCGAAAGCATGATGATGATTTCCTTACAGTTGTTGCAGCGCACACGACATAACCGAAAACAAGGAACGTTACTGTTCTGAGAATTTGAACTTCATGAAAGTGATTTTAAGTGATCACATAATATATAGAGTAAATAGAAAGGTTCTAAGTTCGATTACCGATGAAGCGAAAAAAATGCTTTATAGGTTTTCCGACCTGGTCCAGTATACTTTGCAATTGGGATAAAATAAATGACATAAAATCATTGAGAGTACAATCTGGTAACAAATTAAATAAAAATGAAACTATTATATTTAAGAAGGCTTTGTTCCTGACAATGTTTCAACCAAAGGAATTTTCGAATCCAAACAAAATAAATAAAAGAGGCTGGGAGGTGTAGACAGGTACCTTAGAAAAGTTGAAATATCGGAAGACATGACACAATTTCGTAAATTCAACTGGCGAGAAGCTGTTCATGACCGGCAAAAATCGTTGATAAAGTATTTGAAGAAGAAGAGAATGAATTTAATTCTTGCGCATTACTGAATCGATTTAGCCAAACTCAAAAACATCTCTTATTGTATATGACTACAAAAAATACAGCGATTTATTAAAAAATACAGCAATTTATAATAATTAAGGTAAATATTCTGTAAAAGGGATATATCTCCCTTTTTGTATCCAACTCTAAAATCGTTCTATTTCTGCTAATTAAGTATAATATATTTGTTCATGCCCTTAATTATATTTTTTTTTGTACAAACTTATACTCCATATTATTGAAACCTTGATTTTCCCGACGGCAGGAAGATGTAGAGGGCAAAACAAAAAAAAACTTTGAATATAATACAATTCTTCACATTCCCTAGCTTTACTTTATAAATTTATAATTTTGCCGATATAAATTAAAACATTTTTTTTGGGGAATTTTTTGAAATTTTTTTTTTTGAATTTTGTGTATGGGGATTTTTCTTTGGTATTTTGTTTTTTGGGCTTTTCAAAAATCTGGGGGTTTTGTGTATTGAAGATTTGGATTTTGGCGACTTAGAGTGACTCCCCAATTTATACATGAACTCAAATAATCCTAAATCTTCGTCTCCCTCGATTTATTCTATTCAAGATTATATCCTTTACATTCCTATTAAGACTTTACAACAGGAAATTGTTAGGCTAGTTACTGATATCGTCAGCATCCCACAACCAATCAAAAGAACAATATAATAAAAAAAATTTTTGTAATTCGAAAATATATCATGCCAAAATCTACAGTGACATTTTGTAAGGTGATAGTGACAAAAACATAATTACAAATTCTTTTTTGACATTTTACAAGGTTTTTGTCACTGTGATAATGAAAATTTTTGTTAAATTGAGAGTGACAACAAATTTGTTGTCACCGCCATACAAAATATCATTTTTTCTCTTTTTACACAACTATAATTTTATGTATTTGTCATAAAATTATTTGTGTTTTTTTTTTTTTTATAATAAATTGTTATAATATTATTACCTACATGTTTTGTTTGGATTTTGTTATACATTTTTAAATGTTGCTACAAAAATGATTACCTTACAAGTTTTCAGCAACATTTCTGATCGCTTTTACTTTTTATCACAGTCACTACCAATATTACCTTACAAAAATTACCTTACAACCTAATTCCACTCCTGAATCATTATCATATTTTGATTGCTACTCAAAATTTCACTACGTTCTGAATAGGGTAAAAAATGGAAGAAGAAATTGTCAGCAACAATGTATTAAAAATTACAAAGAGTGTAACAAATTGACATAGATAGTTAATATACACACTATACTAATACAGATATCAAGCGCTATAAAATTTAGATTTATGGAATAAAAGTCGAGTTTCCTTTCACTAATCATTGTAAAGCACTGATGAAGGAAGTAAGTTGCTTCCGAAATATCGATATTTGCAAAATAAATACAAATGATTAGTGAAAGGAAACTCGACTTTTATTCCATAAATCTAAACATATCACTAAAAACAAATCTGATTATCAAAAACAACAGCTATAAAATTTATTTTATCTACATTATTAATACATTATATATAGACATTGATATACAGAGTCCTAAATTGAATTACAAAATATATACACGCATAGTACTAAATCGATTCATGATGACAAGTACATATACATTTACTGTACAAACTAATTATAATTAAATATTACTATAATAACTAACAAACTAATAATATACACTATATCAGATACTTACATAATATGCAATATACAAAAACTACGAATCATTTAATTATATCATATAAATATAAGCTTTTAAAAAAAATTATTTGAGATCAGAACAATTTATTTGATTTCCTGTCGGCTTTAAATTATAAAATTGTAAGATAGTAACACTAAAGGGTAGAAATACCCAAAAGACCCTAAAATCAAGTTGTACAAAAAATATTTACAAAAAACTAATATTTTAAACATTACAAACGAATAATCAAATTTTTAACACCACTATCGAATTAATTTTGTCCAATTTAGTGGAAGCAAAAAAAAATATATATATATATACATTAAAATATAAATTACTAAATACAAGAAACAAAACAAAAAAAAAAAAATGAATAAAGTTAAAAGGTATGAATATATTAAATAGAAAATATTGAAGATGTATTTGTAAATTGTAATGATGATAGCAGTACCACCAAGTAAGATAATCGATCCAAAACAAAGACTTGGGGTGACAAAAATACAATAGCTTGTAATTTAAAATTTTAATTCATTTTTGTTTTATATAAATAAATAAAACAAAAATATATAAAATTATTTTCAAAATAAAAAACTATATAATTCTACTCCTTGGCTAACTTCTTTAAACAAACTTTGCTGATAGTAGTTAAATATTTTATATATATAATTTATATAATCATACATAAAGATTATTAACTATGATATATATTCGATTTTTAAATATAACTTAAAATTATCAATTTCAAATCCATTCAAACATTTTCATTTCTAATTTGATCTAATTTGGATATCAAATATTCAAAATTAAAAAATAAATTTCGTTTAAATCGTTTTAAATTAATTAAAAAAAAAAACTAAAACGCAAAAAAAAATGTTTTTTGTTTGAAAATTAATTAAATTTTTCAATTTATACAAAACGAAAAAAAAAAAATATTTCACTTAACCTAAAAACTTATGACCAAAATACATAATTTTTAAAACCAAAAATACAATCTCCAAAAGGATCATAAATCGTAGAATTGACAAAAAAGAAAATATTATAATGTTAATGTAACATGAAAATTTACCATTAAAAAATTTAGCTATACAACAACAACAACACCCATACATAAAACGATGTTTCCAATTATTTTTTTTTTTTTATTTTTTTTATTTTTGTTCGTAAATTTACAATATTATAACTTAGATTAAATAACACATAACAGTTCAGTCATAACACATATTATTATCCTTTTTGAACAGTTTACAGTTTTTAGTTCTTACCACCTTTTATAATATCTATACATGTATGTATGCATATGTACGTTTGTACATTTAATAAAATAAAATTTTAGAAAGTCTATTAACCTACATTAATTAGAGAAATTGAAATTTTATTATAATATATTTAATACATGTTTATATTAAATATATATGTATATATTTAAAATTTATTATATAAATAGGGTAGGGTGTTCAGAAAAAGTTTATTTTTAATTGAATATTCTAATAAATATGTGGGTGTTAAATTCTAATAAATATGGTGGTGTTCTCAGTTAGAATAATTACAATATAAAACATTCAAATTTAATATTTGATCAAATTATTTGACCTTTGCAAACTATAAATTTGATATGATTTTAATAATAGTTTTGTAACAATTCAAATTTCGTCTCACAAATTCATGTTGTTCCAGAAATCATTAAAATATTTCGAAGAAAGGAGTTTTGAATTGAAAAATTGTGCCGAAATTGGAATAACTTGGATGAAAATTAAACGATTCTATTGAGTGGAAGAATTTAATTGAGGCTATGTACTCCAGAAGTTATTATATATAGAAGCTATATACTCAAATTTTAAAGTACAATTTAACATCTAAAGACCTCTAATCTGGATTGGATTGAATTAATTCACTATCCATTATGATTTAGCTAATTCAATTCATAATCGATGTACAAATACATAGTCTAATTGCATTTGCCGAATTTATAACTACCATAACAATTTCATTTTTTTATTATTGTAATATGCTTTGTAATGCAATTGGGCTACACTGTCATTTCATAATTAAATCATTAGCATAGCAATTATCATAGTAATTTCGTTAATAATTGATTAAGTTGGAAATATGGGATCACACAATGATAAGGTCAAAATTGTTATTTTTATTTAAAATTTATAATTATTATAGTAAATAAAATTTTCTGCCAGTTTCAACACAAGTTAATAAACTGATTTAAAAACTTGCTGTTTATTAGAAGCATTTTATAGTAATCAAATTCGGCATAAAAATTAAAAAACAAAATTTTATTCATATAGCATAATGAAATCTAATTTTCAGTTCAAAATAACTACTACCATTTTAAATTCGTACACCACTGTATTTATCGTACATGAAAGAAGTTTAAGAATATTAAATGCTGTTATTATAAAATGATTAGAATTGATTGTTTTTTTATTAGAATTGATCCGAATTAATAATGGTTAGTTAGGCTTGTAGATTTGATCTAGGTATATTTTTGCTTTGAGGAAAAACGTTTGTTGGAATATGGTTCCACATTCGAAACAGATGTACCTGAAACGAATTTCTATATTCAGCTTTGAGCCATCACGAGGGAATTTTCATTGAACTTGCAACTTATTGAATAAGATACCAACAAAAGAATCGTCTAGGTATAAAGGGCCATATAATTACTAAGTGAGAGATGTCACTATAAGTAAAGATCTATTGATCCCTCAATATTTCATTTATCTTTTCCAACACAATACAATCTGTTGCAACACAATACTTTCAAGCTTTAAATTAAAAACACAATTTTCATAGTCTCGTTGTTAATAATTTCCACAATTTCATGATATTAAAATCTACATGGCAATTTGAAACCACCTTACAAAATCAATACAAAATCTGATTTATCAGTTCTTAATTATTCAACACCCTGTATTCATTTATTATTAAATGCATAATTAAACTTTTTTTTTAGCATGGCAATTCAATCTAAATCACTTTTAATTATGAAAGTTTTTTCTTTAATATTTTTTGACATTAGCAAAAATTAATATAATTTTTGTGTTTGAAAGAAAAAAAAAATAAAATATAAAAATTTGAAAAAAAAGCACAGATCGATAAACCATCCCAAAAACTCGTAAAAAAAATAAAATTCTTAGTTTTTTTTCTGTTCATAATATTTTTGTAAAATTTATATTTTTTATATAAATACTATTTATTTAAATGTATATATTATACATATATAAATATATATGTCATTTTTTTTTGTTTCTTTTATTCTTCTCAACAGAATAAAAAAAAATTATAATAATAATATATAAATCTAATCAAATATGATCATAACACACCCAAGCTCATTATTCAAACCTTTTGCGCCCCAACCATCCATTGAAGAAACATCAAATATATCTCCATAAATATATATACTGTATTATATATTTATATATATATATATATATATATATATATATATATATATTTAATAATAAAAAAGGCAGAAAAATAATAATAATAATATGAAAATGAGAAATTTATGCCAAAAGCCAACAAATAAATGATTGTGTTGTGCCAAACCCTTCATCGTCGTCGTCGTCCTACTACAAATACATCGATAGCAATTATAATACAAAAATTATAATAAAGCACAGAAAAAAAAATTCCAAATACCAGAAAAAAAAAACTTTCAGGGTGCTGCTGCTACCCAATATGCATACATACACAATCAACATATAATATATAAAATTTATAAAAAATATTATTGTATATATATATATATATATATATATATATATATATAAGTAAGTATATATCCAAAGAAAAATAAAAACAAAAAAAATTCACAATGAATTGGTGAAAAAAAAAACTTTTATATTTTTTTTGAAAAACTGAATTAGAGCCTTTTTTCCACAATATTATAAGAAAATTGTCTCCTAAAATAAAAAAAAAAAATCCCAGGAAAAAAAAGGGTTTACATATCAAAATTTTCCTTTTTTTTTGTTTCTTTATTTTAGGGTTCCTTTTCTTTTTTTCGTTTTTTTTTTTTTTGCGAAATACCAAAGGACTTCCTTTTAAAAAAAAAAAAACCAAAAGTAAAAAAAAAAAAAAAAAAAATGAAAATAAAAAATAAGAGAAGAAAGTTAGTAAGAAAATCAATCTAAAAAATTGATATTCAAATCTTTAGTACCAATCAAAGTATAATTTGATCGAAAGGATATTATATAGCTATATATCAAATAGATTTGTACATACATATATGTATATATATATATATATATTTAGAATATTTATATATATACAATATATATTTGTAAAGATTGCCAACTGTTTAATAATTATCTTTAATAGAATGTAATTTCAAAATTATTTCTAGAACTTAAAAATCAAATTTCAAATTATTTAAAAGCTTGAAACAAAACTCAATCAAAATGCAGTTCAATTCAAGAGTTTTGGGTGTTACTTGAACATGAATCATAAGCCCATTTGATTTCAATTCAAAGTAAAATTATTTGACAGAAATTAGTACGGAATTGAAAAGAAGTAAATCTCGAATATCAAAAGTTGAATATGGAAGCTAAAATCAATATACTTTATAAACTGAAGTGCAAATCCATTTAAAAATCATTTGAATTAAATTAAGCCATTTCGAAGCCAATTTTTTCTGGGATTTATAGATCGTTATTATAAATATATAAGCAATCCAGTTGAATTTCATGATATTGTTTTAATGATTTTTTTATCAAATATAAATATAATAAAGCCCTGGAAGCTAGTATATGTAAATTACTATTCTGTATAATTTAAATTATATTCAATAGATATAATAATAATAATAAGATATATAATACAGGGTATTATTTTAACATTTATGCATATTTATATATATATGCATTTCCATAATTTTGTCTCTATACGCACAGGTTATCTCTTATAACAGTAAATTAGTCCATCACACTCCTCCATAAGAATCCTCCATGTGTTGTAGCGTTCCGATGTATTGCTATTTAAAGGTTGTGCAGATCCCGTAATTGTGAATCAATCTTCTCATTCATTACTAAATTTTAAAAACAAGTGAAAAATTAAATTCAATAACTTTTGTGAGCTTAAATACGAATTTAACCCTTAATCATCTTTCGACTTAAAGATTTTTGTATAGTAGAACACAAAAATTTACAGTGATTACAAATATTGCTAAAAAAAATAAATTGCTTCTACAATTTCCATATTTGTTAGTGAAAGTAACTTCAGTTTACAATTACATATTAAAAATTAAATATATCAAAACATATCCGATTATCAAAAAATTATAATAATATAATACGGTAGAAAGATGAACTGATTTTTGAAAAAAAAAAATCATTTGTCACCCAAGTTTTCGAATTCATGAACATCACATTAGAAATTTGGTGATTTTTGTCATTTTTATTTTTGTTACTATCACCGTCATCATCATTGGGTCTAATATTATTTTTTATTTTTATTTAAAATAATATTTTAAAATATTTCTAGAGATATTGAAGGAACAATAATTACATAATACTGGAATGAAGACATGACAATTACTATCCTTACAAGGGTTGAACTAAAATTTGTATTTGTAATGGTAATAATTAAACTGTATTGTTAATAATTATATTATTTAACATTTTTCAGTTATATTAGATTCAAAAATATTACAATTATATAATATTACAGTTATTTAAGATATTTTTAATTACCCAAAATTTCCAATCAGTCAAATAAAATTTCCCGGAAAAATGGAAATTTTTCTTGAATCACAACAATGTAAATAAAAATTAAATCAGATAATAAAAAAAAAACAATACTGGCAACCTCTGGTCCATTTAAAAATGTAAGTTAAATATAACATATCGGTACATATGTACATATATATATATATATATGTATAACAAATATATATCATATACAATAAAACTCAGAAAGGATAACAGAAAATAATAATAATAATAATAAATCCATTTTAACAGAAGAACGTAGAAAACATCTAATTTATACAAACATTTCACATTATATTTAAATAGTTAATACACATGTATATACACTTATAGATGTTATTATTTATGTAATTTATTTACATAAATTTTACAAAAGAACAAAAATAAATAAAATAAAACTTACATAATTTACTTTTTATATTTATGATTAGTAAAAAATAGAAAAAAAAATATTTTTTTTTTCAAAAACTTAGTCCTTTCTATGTCTATTAAGAATGATTTAAGATTAAAAGTTTATTGTCAAAAGTGTATATATGTACTAAAATAAATATACTTAGTTCTAAAATATTTATTTACTTGAATAATAAATTGGTTGGTCTATGATCACTATTCTTTCGTAAACAAATATTAGAGAAAAACAAATATTTAAAATCTCGCAGGATTACACAATCACAGTCAAAATGTTACTAGAGTTGTAAGATCATAAAATATGTACCATTTTGCTTACAGTTAATTCTATTACACAATAGCGAATTAGCTATTACACAATATAATAGGTGCGTCCACTAGAATTTTTAAATAGTAGCAATATAGCATTTAGTGCTGCATTGTTGTACTGAACATTTTGCAGCAAATTTTAAAATGACATTTTCTTTCCACTGAAACTCTACTTTAATTAAATTATTTTATTAAGTTTATTCGTCTACAATTATTATTATAAACATTTTTAATAAAAAATATTATTTATTTTATTATAATAATTTTTTTTTAAATCCAATCAACACTCACAACAGATTTAAGGAACACATAAACTTCATTGAAAATTCGCTGCTCAATTTAATCTACATAAAATCACCGTTCAGTAGAAAATTTGCTCGAGCGCTACAGTAATTTTGTATGATTCTACTTAACGCACCAAATGACTAGAGAATACAATCAGGTATATTAACTTTAAGCCAAATATTTAAAAAATTGTTTCAACCTCGAAATCAGTTTAACTTCCAACTTCCAAAAATAATCTATTTTATGTTGAACAACTCAGAGGAGCATAATAAGGATAGCTTTAAAATTAGAAAATAATTTTTATATTCATTTTAAGAAAATTTTTTAGAAAATTTATTATTTTAAATTACAAAATGATAATGAAAATAAACTGCAACAGCTTAAATTATTTGTTACTTGATTGATACTATCAAAAATGAACAATCTAGTGCGACTGTTTTTTTGATCAGAAGCCTCTTTGATAAACTACAAATCAAAATTAAAATTTGAAATCTTTTGGGACTTATATTACTGTTGTGTGTGTCTCTATTCTAAAAAAAAAACAAATATTAAATATTACTATAGTTAAAATGTGTTCTGAAATCATTGCACACTGAACTGATATATTGATTATGTTATCTAATCTGTAATTAATAAATAATAGGTTCCGCATTCGAATCCTCTTTCGAATATGGATACGAAAGTACATACATCAATATTCATTCATTACAAATAAAATCATAACCTGTGTTATACAGAAAACAGTTGATTTTCACAATTAGTTAATGTACGAAAATTAATTTAACATAAATATTTCTAGTATCATCACTACTACCCAAATCGAATTTTAGTTTCTTAAAGTTTTTGTCTCTATTCATTTTTATTTAATTAATGTCAAAATTTTAAAATATTTCTTTAAATACTAACCATTAATTAGTTAATTTAATATTTCTGTTTAGTTAATAGAAATGGCATAAAAATATAACCTAGAATTCAAAATATTTTCAATTTAATTTATATAATCTATATTATATATTATATATAGATAGTGAGTCTTAAAATAGGATTAAAAAATTAAATAAAAAATGGTGGACAAAATTACATGTGTACATTATTAAAGAAAATTTTATTAAGATTAAACAAATTAGTATTATACTTATACACTAGTTAATGTATTAAATTAACTACGTATATACATATTAACCCAAAATCGCTCCAATGAGCAGATTAGTGTAAAAATTATTCAATTAGCCAAAAAAAAAAAAAAAACAGCATGTCATGAGAAATTGTCTCTTTTATTTCTTGAATTAATTGTATTGAAATTAGCTAATTAATTCAAATTTATTTATTTTATTGAAAATTAGTTATACATATACGTACATATATGTATGTATGTATTATGTTGAGGTTATATCAGGACTAATTTCAATATTGATTTTATTTATTTTACTTTTTTTTTGTTTTGTAATAAATAACTTATAACTAGATATATTTAAAATAGGAAAAATAAACTAAAAGTTAATAAAAGAAAACAAAAATAGTGCGCACTACTAGGAAAACTTTGAAAAAAATCAAGGTTTACGTTTACATGTCTTTGACATAAATTTTTTATTTGTTTTGTTTTGTAAAATGTGTTAACTGTCAAGAAAAATCTAATTTATATATTTTAAGCACCATTTTTTATAATCTAAATTAAAACATTTTTTTTTAAATTAATATTTATTAAATTAATATAAATGTATATTGCGGTAGTGGTGCATTGTCTGTCCTATCATTACAGATAAACAATTGTCCCATCACTATTGACATATTAAAAATATATTATTCCACAATAATTGTAAAGATTATTATTTTCAACATGCACCCTTCTGTTCAAGCACATTTAATAAAGTTAGTAAAATAAAAAAATATTCAAATCAACCATAGGACACAGCACAGTTCCATTTTAGAAAAAATCAAATTAACACGTGTCAACTGTCAAAGCTGTACCAATTTTGCAATAAAAATTTAACAGAATTCAATGTCATTTGTTAAACAACTGAAGTAGGACAACTTCTGAAACCAGAAAAGAAATTTAATTAGGATTATACGTACCAACATTGTTTATTTTAAAAAAATTAAGGATTATATAAATTATAAAAATGCAATTAAAAAATTTAGATGAAATTTGTAAAAATGAATAAGAATAGTTATTAAAAAAATATTTGTTATAATAAATTCAGTCAAAAATAATATCGGCACAATTGTAAATACAAACTGATTAAGGAATAAATAAATATTAATAATTTTAAGATACTGTCAAAGATTAGAATAGAATCGGAAACCTTGGCGCAAAAATGAGTTCGTTTTATTTATTTATATTATTGAAAAGCCTGAACACCAACTATATTTATATAAATTTATGTATAATATAATAGTAAATTATATATTCAATTCATATTTACTATTATATTTTGAATTTCAATAAAGTCCGCAGCATTAAACCTTCCGATAAAATTCTTGAGCAAGTAAAATATTCCTGTAAAACGACAGATTGTAGTTACTATGAGTTTTATTTTCACGGCTTGTAATTGCATTACCCCATAAGTTCAGGGTTCACCAGGAGAAGGTACAACATTTATGTCAAACAACCGGTCATTTATAGTGCATTTGCGTTTCACGGCATATAATTCTATTACCCTATACGTTCAGAGTTCACCAAGAGAAGTCACACATATAAATAGAGCATTAGGAAGAATAACTTACAATTACACGACGCTTCAAATCATCAAATTTAAGCTTCAAAAAATTACCTCGTTGTCATGACATAAACCAGGATCTGAATCCCAATTGAACGCAAATCTTTCAATACTTGATGTTATCAACTTGAATAGCGACAATAACATCAAAATCTGTTCAATAATACAACTCGTAATAGTAAATATATATTTTTTTATAAATTTAATAGTCTTGACATGATTTACAAATTTATTAAGTGTATCAAACTGAACAAGGTATTAGATTAAAATAAAAAGTTAAAAATAAAATTAAAATAAAATTTTGGCAACAAATAATGAACTTAACTGAGACTGAAAGAATTATATCCTAGATATAACTCAGCTCATATCCAATCAATTATGTTAGAACAAAGTTTTTGATATTAACAGTTTTGACTACCTTTGATCACCAGTGCTACTAATTCTACTAAAGCATTTTTTTTCATAAGCATAAATTACAAATTGAATTTTGAAAAAAAATATTGATAACTTTAAATCGAAAACACAAAAAATATAGTTACGATAAGCTGTACTACTCTAACAAATTTTTGAGTAGTTAAATTTAAATAAATCTAATTCAATTAAAATGACAGTGCTAAAATGTATATTTTCATGCATTATGTTCAATTACAATTCATGCATAATGTTTTTCATGAGAGAACGAAAATTTGGATATCATGGTGACTGAGAACAAAAATGAGAATTTTCACTGGGGATACATTGCTAGTCAACGAGTTAAATGTAACCTTACTTGTATAGGATCAATGAAGGTTTAGTATTGTGTCAATAACAATTTGTGAATACAATTTAATAAGCAACCTTTATTAAATATTAAACAAATGAAAATTAAAAAAAAATTAAATTATGAATTTTCAACATGTCGTTAATGTCATAGAAATTAAAATATATAAGGAAAATATTTAAAAACAACCCCCTGTATATATTATATATACTTAATATATTTTTAAAATTATATATAATTTAATATATCTATTTAATTGTAAAAAAAAAAAATTCAATTAATATTTTATTTTAAATAAATTAATATTAAAAAAAAAAATAATATATTTAAATTAATATTTAAAAAGTAAATAATTAACAAAATAAAATAATATATATATATGTATATACATTACCTGAAATAGAGATTCTCCTTTATAAACAATATATAACAGCAATTAATAATTTACAAATATTAATAATTTTCAATATTTTTCTGTTGATATCAACAACTAGCAATATGGATTTTTTGTTAGATATTCAATCTTGATCCAATATATTGAATGCAGTATGTTAATAATATGTATTTTAAAAATATAATTTTAAAATACAACGAATCAAAAACAAAAACTGAATCGACGAAATAGATATATGTATGTATGTATGAATGTGTGGTGTTTGAAACCAACAAACAACGTGTAGAAAAACAAAAAAAAAAATTTTTTTGAAATTTTTTTTCTATTATTTTTTCTTATAAATCACACACAAACCACCAACAAAATAGTAACAATAAAGTGTCTTCGATAAGAAAAACCCAAAACTAAAAAAAAAATTTTAATTTATGAAAATTTTAACAAATTCAGCGAAATAAAAAGGACAAGCACAACAAAAATTATTTTCTTTTTTGTTGTTGTTGTTTTTCTATCCTATTCTATTTTTCGTTTTTCTATTTGCTTTTTATGATCCTTCTTCGTTTCTCTTCTTCTTTTCGTCTTTTCTTCTCCGTTATTTCTTAATCGCTACCGTTATCGCGCAAAAAAATTTCACCGAATAATATTTTCATTCAAAAAATATATTTTGCCTAAAATAAATTCGTTAAAGAGAAAGAAAAATTTTTTGCTTTGGAAAAAAATTATTTTTAAATTAAAAACAATTAAAATAATAATAATAATAAAATGAATGAATTAAAAAAATAGAATAATATCAATAAAATTATATTGCAAAAAATTTTATTGTATAAATTTAATTAGTTAATTATATATTAAATATTTTATTCCTATAATTAAATCAATAAATAAAAATATTTGAAATATTATTTATGAAAACCGAAATAATCACAATTTTTAAAATTTTTTTCGCTTATTATAAAAATAGGTTCGACTCGATTATTTCGGCAAAATTGGCAATTCAATACAAAAATATTGTTGGTGATGATCGAAAAAATATTCTGTAAACAAAATTTAAATGTGTTTTCTAAATTTAATTATATTAATATATATACTATAAAATGCATTAGAACTCCTCTGGGCTCGTTCGGGTACTAAATTCAAGAAATATATGCTTAGTATAATTAATTGATTTTACTTAAATTCTAGATTGATTGAGTAAAATAAATTATAGTCTACTTGAACACAATATTTAATATTTAAAAGAACATTTTGATAAAGCTACGAAGAAGGAAGTAGTGTTAACTAGAAAGCTTGAAATTATTAAAATGATAAAACCCAGAGCGAGGTTTATCCAATTTTTTTCCCAAATTTACTGTATTAAAAAGCAGATACAAACTTCTGAATTAAGAAATAATTAAATGAGAGTGCAATTGTGTAAATGATCTAATTAAAAATAGTATCTCTGCAAAATTAAATGATAGAATTATTTGTATGTACTTACATAATATTGATATTTAAGTAAATTTGAATTGAATAAAAAAATAATATTTTTATTTTATGCTTTCATTTTCTTTTGATTTTTTTTTTTTTATTTTAAGATAATTTGATTAGACATTGTAACAATCTTGAAAAAAAGGTTAAATATTTTATTAATCAAATTTTTATTTTTAGTAATATTTTAAATAAAATAATTTAGTTGTTGTTAGGGTTCCGTTCACTAATATTTATATTAATAGTTTTGATTGCAAATACGGATATTTCTTAAGCAACATACTTCCTTCAGCAGTGCTTTTGACTAGCTAATTATATACTTTTATTTTATGAATTTTTTTCCTCTTTATTAGATAGCATATAAAAAGGATTAGGATATAATTATTTAAGGTTAAAACCGAATTATTTTTTTTTCAATCACTTCAAAATGCAGATGCAAGTTATTGTAGTTAGTACTCATTTGAGAATACATACCAGATACAACCAGATCTGAAAATTTAATTTAAAGAAAAACTATTTATACGCAGAGTTTATTACCCTCAGATATATTACTGAATAGCTGCTAGTAAATTAAAACAAAATTATTTTCACATATAAAACTAAGAAACTTGACTGTCGATCGAATGCGATTTTTATAAAATTTAGTGCATGACGTTCAAATCAAATTTGATCATGTAAATAAAATAGTGGTTGTACAAATTTTATAATAACAAAAATATATCAATTTGAGAAAATAATGACTTGATCTGCAGAAAATTTTAAGTTTATAATTCCATAAAAGTAATAACAAAAGCTTATTAGCTAAATATATTAAACGAAATATTCACAATACCTAAAAATAGCAGATCTAAAATTAATTTTCTAATACAGATAAGAAAAAAAATTGCAATTAAAGGATTATATTCAAATATCACCAACAATATTTTTTTTTTTATTTTAACAATGGTAGGATTCGAACCTTAAAAATCAAAACTTTATATTTATGTTACGTAAATATAACTGTTTACTGTACCACCAAGTTAAAATAACAGTAAAAAAAAAAATCTTATTTTTTTAAATTAATAATAAAAAATGTAAAAAAAAAACAATATATATAAAAATTAATTGAGAAATAAACAAAAAAAAAATTTAATTATAATATTATTCAAAAAAAAAAAAAAAACTTAAAAAAAAAATGAATTCATACTCTCTGAAATGTTACAAAAAAGAGAAAAAATATTAAAATTAATTAACAAAAAAAAAAAAATCAAGAAAAAATTTATTATTATACATGTAAAGTAAATATATATATATAATATATAGTGAATAATTTTTTTTTTATAATAATAATTATATTTCACAAGAGAGAGAAAAAAAAATTTATATTTTTTATTTTTTAAATGAAAGAAAAACAAAGAAAAGAATCTTACGAAAACGTTGAATTTCTTTGAAGAAAAAAAATCTCAGGATAATTTTATATATTTATATATATATATATATATATATTTGTATATAATATATAAATATATTATATTAATATATATTGAAGAGTATGAAAAAAAAATGAATTTTTATTAAGGATAAAATTTATTCAAGATTTTTTATTTTATTTTTTCTTGTAAATGTATTGGTAAGAAATTCTTCTTATTTTCCTTCTTATATTCTGAATTGTTTGTTTTTATTTTCTGTTTTTATTTTGTTTTTACAATTAATAATATTTTTATTTCTGCTGACGATTGCAAATAGTAATAATAATTAAAATCGTTTTTTTTTTATTTAATTTTTTTTTTTTTTTTTTTTGAAATAGTGATTTTTATTTGATGGTTTTTTTTTATATTTCTCTTTTCTAGATCCGTTTTCTAGAGTCCTTTTTTTATATAGTAAAAATTTTGTATTATCAGAAGAAGCAAAACAACAACAAAAAAAATATTGAAATTACATATTTGTTTGTTATTGTTTTGTGTTCTTTAACTGTTCAGTTCAATATGATTTTAAAAATTCAAAATATAAAAAAAAAGAAAAAAAAAACAGAAAACCAAAATACAAAAAATAAAAAAAATTTACTAAAAATAAAGTTTTAGTTGAATTTATCTTACAGTTCTTTTTTCTGTTATTTTATGTTTTTATTTTTTTTATTTATTTCTTGTGGATTCAATTTACTTTTGTTTTAATAAACGTTTTCCTTTTTTTTTGTATTATATTTTATTGTTTTAATGTTTAAATTTATTTCTTGACTTTTTTAACAATTTTTAATTAATTACTTAGCACTTTTTGTTTTTGTTTTTTTCTTTTTATTGGTTTTTTTTTTTTTTACTTTATTATATTTATGTTTAATATCTGAGTATTTTACTTATATAAGAAAATTAATAATCCTGAAAATATGTATACATATTATATATGAAAATGAAAGGATTTCCTCAGTCAAATTTTATTATGAATTGAAAGAGTGAGGAAGAGAGAGAGACAGAGAAATCTTTAAATTTTTATATTTACTACTTCACACTTAATTACACTTTATATGAAAATTGATCTAAGATTATTATTTTTTTTTTTTTTTAATAATTATTTTTATGAAATTTATTCAAAATCATTAAAATTAATTGGATTGTTAAGTTTTAAACAAAAGTGGTCTATAATTATTGATCTTATTAATATTACAAAAATCAGGAACAAAAAAAATAGATTTAAAATAATAGATTTGAAGAAAAAAACCAAACGGTAAGGAATTGGTTTTATTCATAATTCAAAAATTGAGTTATAGTTAGGTATTTAAAATAAATTTGTTGGAGACTAATTTTGTGCTCGGGAGTAAAATTGAAGATTAAATTTTCTTTTGTTTCTATAATTTATGTAATTGAGGAATAAAAAAAGTAATTAAATGACAATTGAAATATTCTATGGACAACTTGTTTTCAATAACAGAAAATTCAACACACCTAATAAACTTAAAATATATACAAAGAGTAAAACGATACTTAATATAAAACTATTAAATGCTAACCGTTATTCAACATTCACCGAAACAATTAAAAAAACAAACAGAATTCACAAGAAACAATCAATTCACAATTAAACTGTTGTAATGTCTAAACCTGTTTCGTTAAGTAGTGTTTTTTTTTTTAAATTGTGATAGCCCTTAAACACTTTTTAATAATTGGATTGCGTGCAATAATCCAAAATTAAAAATTGGCAGATCTGACATAATTAAATGTTGAAATAATATTAAGTTTTAGTTTTAGGAATTTTGATTTCAATTTTGTTTTTTTTTGTTTTAAATAACGACACCATCCCTTAATAATATAACTAATATCATTTAAATTAAAGTGAATCCTAAAATAGCATTAACATTTTTCAAACAACTTGCTTTGGAATATAGAACAATAATGAGAAAAGATAAACTAAATCTTTTCAAATCATTCAATCAAATAACGATAGAAATAAGTCAAGAGCTAGGTGTTGAAATGACGTATATAAGTTTTAGAAGAACATTAAATGAAAAACAACTCTTGGAACGCACAGAAGCTTTCCATTAGAAGTATTGACAAACGATTATATTTTGCTAAAGAACGTATTAATAAATTCATGTCTCTTTGGAAAAAATATTATATAGCCTAATGTCAATAGGTGTGGTTCAGATGGGGTGTATTTTGTTGATCTTCCACAAAGGTAAAAATTCAACCCAAAATACACCTACAAATCTATAAAACATTTTGGTTGAAACATAAAATTTTAGGGTTCATTTTCATAGCGTGGTGTTGGTCCAATTATGAGCATAAATGGTAATATGGATCAGTATCAATATTTGAAGATTTTATGCATGATAACGATCCGAATACATCCAAACACAGTCCACACAATACAAAATCGGATTGCAGAAGAGTAAATTAATGTTTTATCTTCGCCAGCTCACACTCCAGAATTCAATCCCTATAGAGAATCTATATGGTAGTTATAATGTGAATGTAAAGATTCAAAACAACAATAATTATCAAAATATTTATCACTTATGACGTGAAATCAGAAATTAATGTTGGAGATTAAAGGAAAATATGCAACGTTAATATTTAAGGCTGTGTTAAATAATAGAGGTTATAGTGGAATATCTTGAAAACATTTGTTACAAATTATAATTTGAAAAAAAGGCCCACATTTCGAAAGGGAAAAGGACCTATAAAGTTGGTTTTATGTGTAGGATCAACTGTTAAAATAAATAAATAAATAAATTTGTTACATACAAAAAATTATTCATGAATACATTGTATACACTTATAATTAAATTTATATTTTTTTTGCAGATAATAAATTTGTACTACTATTTAGTTGGTCAATCAATTTTATATATAATTTTAAAATACTCTTAATACTTATTGTTCTACATCTATTAATAATACAAATGTTGTTGTTTTTAGTTATTAAATAGTTAATATTATATAGGTAATATTTGAAGAAATCAAAAATGCATTCATTTATAATTTTGAATTACTTTCGGTAGAAAATGCAATTTAATTTTGGACTATTTAGCTGTATATTTGTATACATGTTAGAGTTATTTGAACAAATTAAGTAATTTTTAAATAACTTAAATTAAGTTTTTAAATATCTCAATAATTTTTTTAAGGACTTTTAACACTCCATCTATAGTTGCATGTTTAAAATGTCAAAGTTAACTTAAATATTATAATTTAAAAATAACTTTTTTTTTAATCTAACTGTTACGTTAATGATTTATGAACTTAATTTAAAAAAAAAAAAAAAAACTTTATTGGTAAATAATGATGAATTTATTGTATGATTTATTATGAAAAATAAACCAAAATAAAAATATATATATATATTTTAATGAGAATTTATTACAAAAAAGTAAAATATAACTTTTTTTTTTAAACAAAAAAAGTTTTTTTTAAAGAAACATTTTTGGAACTTGAATTTCTTTTAATTTCTATATATTATAATATATAAATATGTTGTACATAATACTTATATTTTTATTATATTCGTACATCATTTTTTTTATTATTTCTTTGAATTTACATTCAGCGAAATATTTTAATTTTTATATTTTCCTTTTTTTTTTTTTCTTCTTTAAGGATTTTTTTCGGTTTCTCTAATCTCTAGGGTTTAAACCCTAATTTATAAAATAAAAAAAAAATAAAAAAACTTTTTTTTTTTTTTTAAATAAAAAACAATTTATTAAGAATGCAAATTTTTATCGTCATGACTGAAAAAAAAAAAAAAATTTTTTTTGATTTTAAATCTTACGGAAATTTTTTTTTTTTTTGTTTTAACTATAATATTTAAGACTTTAAAAAATTGAGTAGTTCAATTTTTCTTATTTTATATCTTTAGTAAATATTTAGTTGAAATTTTATTTTTAATTTGATTAAATACCATCATCATTTACTTAAATATTTCTATATAATAATTTTTTCATTAATCTTGTCCAATAAAGTTTTCATTTCTTTATTTCAATTTTTCAATTCTGGGAACAAAAATTTAGTATAGAAATTCTAAAAATGAAAATATACAATTTTTTGCAATTGTTTTATATCAATTTTTATAGAAATAATTTTTTTGTGATCTTATTTACACATACAATATTCACAACACATAAAAGAAAATTAATTAAAAGATTAAAAAAAAAAAAAAAAAACTGTTAAGACATAAATAATTTTTAAATTATAATTTTCATTCCTTTAAATAATTTCAAAAATTTTCGATTTGATAATTTTTATCAGTCTAGAAATAATTATTAGAATCCAATCTAGATATTACTTTTTTAATTTAAATATTACAACAAATAAATTAATTTTAAAGTAACGGATAATTTGTACGATAATTTTAGAAATAGGTAGTGAATATGTATGCCGTAAATAAATTAAACCAACAAAAACTAATTTTTTTAACTAATTAATTTGCCAATTTAAATTAAAAAAAAAAAACTTTCAGATTTTCAGACGAATTTTAATTGAACATCAAAGGGAAAACCGAACATATTAATTTCCCAATTGTTTGAATGATAAAAATTTAATTGGATCTGTTGTAATGCAAAACATCGAATCGATTACAATTCAAAATTACTAAAAAAAAATTTTAATACTTTAATCCAAAAAGTTTTTTAATTAGCTTTTAATTTTTTCAGTTTCAAAAGAATTTATTTAAAATCAGAAATTACTTAATTTTGTAATGTTTTAGAGATGAACATTTTGATTAGTTTTTAGCAGTCTCATCAAAAAATTGTTTATAAATAATCAAAGAATAATTTCTAAAAAATCAATGTTCACACTGTCAGAATGAAAGTGTCATGTTTTAAAAATTCGTAATTTCGAGAAACTCAAGTTTAAACTATATTTTCACAACGTGTTTATTAAAGTATTACGTATACAAAAACAATTTTAGTTTAGTTCTTAATATAATTACAATAGATAGTGACATCAAATGTGTGCTAGAAAAGTTTGATATCAACTGTATAGTTAGATGTATATATATGATTAAATTATAAAAAACAGAAGCACCAATATTTATAATTGGGGATTGGGGCGTTTTATTCTAACGATGATGTTCTAAAAACTTTTAAAACACATCAAAAAATGTTAAAAACACTAAAATTTTGATACGTATATATATATCTATGAAATAAGAAGTATGAAATTAAAAAGCATAGGATGTATAATTTATTAATATTAAAAAAAGTTTTTTTTCGAAACTAATAAAAAATAAATAAAATAAATAAAAAATTTAACCAGAAAGTTTTGAATTCGAATACCATTTAGTATGTACATGGATGTTACTCCTCTTTTTGATTGTGATAGATAAATGTAAGTATGTAAATATGAATTAATAAAATCCAATACATTTGTATATATTCAGTTTTTATTATCGACTTGTCATATTAAATATATAAACATTCATTTTTAGTTTTACTAGCAAGTTCTATATACAAATGTTTTATTAATTTATTATTTTATTTTTTTTTTTTAATTAATTTAATTTTTTTTTTAAATTCAAATTGATTAACTTTTGATGCACCAACGAAATTGATAAATAACAAAATATTTGCAACATAATAAATTGCTATACCGTACTTAACGTAAAAAAATGTACCTGATTTATCAACAATATGATAAAATATTATTTGTAACTGCTTGATTTAAGCTTGAATTAAATAAATAACAAAAAAAATCATTAGTAGGTATTGGGATGAAACCGTTAGAGTATTAGTAAATTTAATTTTACGAATTATATTAGATCAATGTAATATGAACAATTAATGGATAAGATTGATTGATTGACTATTTGAACATTAACTTTCTTGTTTTTTTTTGTTTTATTACGCTCATCATCTTATAGCCTTAATTTTCTTGCATCAAAGACTTAGAATACTAATAATCATGTACTAATATATGCAGGTAAATTAATTAATTTAGACATTGGAACTAACATTTTATTTTTTGTTTTTTATTTTGCTTGTTAACAATCAATATCTTAAATTATTCTTACTCCAGGACCTGGAGAAATGTAGCCAAACCCGGAGTTTTCGGGTGAAAAAAACATTGTTGGCAACTATAGAATAATATAACCTTCATAATAATATATTTCAATTTTATTTTTGTAATAATTTATTATTATTTAGTACTCCTGGTATGGAACTGAGTATTTATTTAAATATTTTATTTATTCATATTGAACTCAAGATAGCTAAAAAAGCTGATATGGAGTATTTATATTTATTTTGTATACTTATATACTTATATTATTATATACATTTTAATATTCCTAATTAATTTCGGAAATGTTCCTAATATATTTAAATTTAATTTGTTTCCCTCAGTTGCGTCATTTGGAATTATGTCATAATTTTCAAGTAACTTTATCTTTAATTAAAATTACGATGCCCAAATTAAAATTAAACTCACTGACATCATTTCAAGGGAATCGATTAACTCAACTAAAAAAAAAATTAAATTTTAATTTAAGATATATATATATTATGTATTACCTGAACAGTGTTGAACATGTGTATACCATATATATATAACCACAACTTAACACTTCAAAAACATTGTAATAAATAAATTTCAACAAATTTACGACTTCAAATATGGCCTATTTATATTATTTATCTACCTTAACAGAATTCTAAAATTTACCAAATCTTTTATTGTAAAGAAAATATATATATATGTATTATTATAAGATATTCAAAAAAACCTATCAATAAAGAGAATATAAACATATTAAATAATTTACTCCTTCATATTTTGAAATTAAAAAAATATTTCGAATATTAAAATTTTCAATAACAAAAATAAAAAAAAAAAATATTTATCAATTCCTCAAAATTCAGAAAAAAAAAATCTATATTAAATAAATGACTAGCATATTTGTTGATATTAAACATTCCAAAAGGATTTCAATACGAATAAACCAAAAAAAAAAAATAATAAATAAATAAAAACAAATCAACTATTACGTGTTTTAATATTCTTATTTTCACATACGGCAGAGATGATATTCAATCCATAGAAACTGGTACATGTTGTTTCATATCGTTTGTTTATTTCTGACATAAAACAAATTTCGGAAGAGTTCTATAGTTTCAAATTCACCCTATTATTTGTTTAAATTTACCAAATTTTTTCCATACCAAAATTCATAAATACAAAAAATAGGAAAATCAAAAAATTTTTTTTTTTGAAAAAATTAAGAAAGATACACAACGTATTATGCCGACCCATTCAGTTGCAAGTTTTAATGAAACTTAAAATTTCATGTTTTATATACACACAGAAACTTATTTCTTTTTGAAGCTTGTTTTATTCATTCATAGGCGGTGTCTAGACGATCAGTGAACACTGTCAGTTTTCACTGAAATCCACGTATCTTGAAAGGAATACGTTGTTTGAAAAGAATACTAATTTGAAAAAGCTTTTAACTTGTCGTCAGTTTTTCGATTTCACTCGTTCCGAGTTTCATAGCCAACGTTTCTAATCTGAATGTCAAAATATACAGCATAACCATAACCACATTTAATAATATATAATATACGTATTCTTTCTTAAAATGAACCAAACAAATAAAAAATGCTGCATTTTCTAAAAACAATTTTTTATTATTGTTTAAGTTTCACTTCCACTTGTGACATAAATGACGATTCTCACTTTTCGTCATCTGTAAATTTTTTCATTCAAAACTGAACTGAACTTTTACTGACATTGAAAACTGACTGAATAACTGATCGTCTAGACACCGTCATAATTCGTATTTTTTTACGGTTCGCACTAAGATTTTTATCTTAATTGGAAACGTAATTTTTATCTGATTGCTGAACTAAATCTTAAAAATTCTCTGGGAATAACCTCAGAACCATTGAGATGTTCCACATTCCATATTCCATTTCACCCTACAGAAATTTGGCAAGTTTAAACAAATTACTGGAACAAGCTTCGTGAATTAAATTCTATTTCAAGCTATTTAACCGCCACGGGGACTATTAAAATTAGACTGCCAAATAATGATAACTAATTAAATTAACGTTTATTTTTTCTTGTCAATTGAATATTTTTTTTTTGTTTTTATTTTTTTAAGAATTATAATTAGTATTGACTTAATCGTTTAAGTATAGTTACTATAAAAATATAGTTTAAAATTTTGTAATCTACTAAGTAACATGTTTTTTATTTTTTCTTGTCAATTGAATATTTTTTTTTGCTTTTATTTTTTAAGAATTATAATTAGTATTGACTTAATCGTTTAAGTATAGTTACTATAAAAATATAGTTTAAATTTTTGTAATCTACTAAGTAACATGTTTTTTATTTTTTTATAGCGGTGTTGGGTTTACTAACCTCACTGAATGATGATTAAATATTGCACAACAATATAGTCTCTAATAGACGTCTGATGTGCTTCCTCTAAACATTAAATCTGACACTAAAAAAATTATATTTTCAATAATCAAAATCACATGGAGCTAAATAAGTAATTAGTTATAATTTATAATAATACAGTATCTTTAAGTAGGTACATATGTATATTGAAATAATGTTTAAAAAAAAAAATTATAGTTTGGCACAGGTGTTGGGGAAGTTGTTCTGGTGAACCACTCTTTTTTTCACTCTTGACTGTAACTTGGGTGGAATCACCTTTTCGTGCTTAATTAAGTATGGTACTGTAATTTTACACTAAGTACTTATACAATATCTGCAATATTTCCAGTATTTATTTAAAAAATTACTGGTTTATAATTTAATGTGGAAAACTACTGGTATTTTCAAGAACTAAGCCTTTCTTAAATAGAATAGTTTAATTTTTATTTAATTTGTTACCAGATTATAATATATACTCAAATTATTTGTTGTAATTTATTATATCCCAATGACAAAGGGTACTAGATCAGGACGAAAAACTTCTTCTTTCATCAGGAATTCGAACCTCAGGCAAGCGCTCTATATTAAAAATTGAATATTAAAAATATTTAACGGCAAATGATAACTCCTAATGAAAATTTAGTGATTGATTATGAAAATTTTGGATAATTGAATTTTTGAAACTCAAATTTGTTAATGAAAATTTCTTATAATTTATAGAAATTTAAATGCAGTATTTAATTTATTTACAACACTCTGTATTAATTTGACTCAAACCGTTGTAAACCCTTCACAAATACATATGAGCAATGTTTTAATTAAAATATTTAAGTTTTTAACCAATATTGGTTTTTTTTTAAATTTATATATATGTTAATTTTGAAGCAATTAAGAACTCTCTAGGTAGTACAACACTACAATATGTACCTACTGATATGAGTTGAAATAGAGTTGGAAGTTTTAAATTAGAAAATTTTAATGTAAAAGTTTTGATTCATATAGAAAAAAATATTTTGGTAGTGCAAACTGAATGAATAACAAATATTAATATTTAGAAAAATTCCATATATACTAATAACGACATCAAATTATTCAATAATTTATTGAAAATAGAAAATTGTTTTTCACTAATTTAATATAATTAAGTTTAAACTGTTTTACTCGTAATTGTCTTAAATTTTTTACTCTAAATTAAATAAAACCATACTCAATTTATCGAACAACAATTAATATCAATCTTAGGGCGTTACTCAAAAACATTTTTTTTAAAATTATTATATTAACTTAAAATTGGTATTAAAATTTGTTCCACTAAATTGGGCTACAATTAGTATTAATTTTACGTTACATGTTCACTTTATTTAATTTTTATTAATAAATAAAACATGGTTGAAACATAATACGAATACGAAAAATAACTTTCTGTTTCATTTTGCGAGGCATGTCGAAATTATTATTAAAGAAGGCTTCTGAAAAACCCCATTAGCGCGAGGTTGAGATATTTGTTTCTGTATTATCATAATTAATCATTATTCTGCAATAGGACCCTATACGCGGCTAAAGTATTATTAATGAACTGAGTTTGTTCTACACTCAAAATGGGTACTCTTCTCTTTTGTTTTCATTACAGACTAAGATCATAAATTCTAATTTAGTATATATAGTTATATGAAATAACAGCACAAAATACTTTCCAGGACGAAATGGAAAATTTAATTCAGTATTATTAACAGAGGAAAATAGGATAATAAACGTTTAATATAATTAATTTTTAATTCTGAAAATTACTACCGATATTTAATGTAGGTATCACCACTGCAAACAACATTTGAATTAAAATATACCTTATAGTTATATATAGATACATAAAAAAAAATTGTACACGTATAAAACGAATACTGTACATCATTTTTTATAAAATTATTTAAAAAAAAAAAAACATTTTTGAACTCCAAGGATTCCTGTCAACATTTTTTTTTATTATTAAAAAATAAAAAAACAAAACAATTTATTAAAATTTTTAGTCCTAATTTAATTTTCTAAATTCAATTACGAATCAATATTTGTAGTTAACATTTATGTAGGTGATAGATATCTATAAAAATAATATTTAAAATTATTTCAAACTTTTTTTGCTATTAAAAATAAATACATTTTAAATAATCAAAATTAATTTTTTTTATTAAATATTTGTATCCTATTTTTTCTTTTAAATTTAATATTAAAAAAAATTATTTTTCAAATAATGAAAATAATATTTTAATATATAATAAAAATATACTAATAAAATTTATTCAATCGAAATTAAACTGCTATTCAATACCCTACAATTAAAAATATTTCCAGAATCATTAAAAGATACAACATAGACCAAAAATATTAAGGGTAGTTTTACAATAGGGCAGGTTCGTATTAAGACTAAAAAATTAAATCTACTTAAATATGATGAAAAAAGGAGTTTCAGTTAAGCTACTCAGTAAATTAGTTACAACTGTATAATAGTTTCACTTAGTTAAAAATCTAATATCTTTTAATTTAATCCTAAAATAAGTTTTAAGTAAACCTAATAATTACGTTATCAATTTTGAAGGCGTCATATTTATCAAAACGATTATTTCAAATTAAACAAGAAGATTACTCAAAAGCTCTACAAAATTTAACCCAGAAGTATACCTCAACGTAGTATACTGGGCCACATCATACTATATTTACTATACACTAGTGATATTCCAGAGATAAAAAATGCGACGGTAGCTACTTTTACAAATGACACGGCTATATTAGCAGTCAGTAAAAATATAAATGAAACTACAAATAAATTGCAACAAGCCAATAACAAAAACTCCATTTGGTGCAAAAGGTGGAGAATTAAACTGAATGAAACAAAATGCATGCACTTCAACTTTAAACTTAACTTCAAATAAAAAAAAATGAGTGGCACATTCTAGTAAGATTAAACAATGTCATCATACCATATTGAAATTTTGCAAAATATCTTGGTATGACGCAAAAACCTAGAACTGGATCTAAAATACAAACATTTGTATTGGTTAATTAGACCAACATCAACGCTTTCAAAGTTTTGATCTACAATCAGATATTAAAGCCAGTTTGGACATACGGTATTCAAATATGGGGTTGTGCTAAACAACTACATGTTCAAACTATCCAAACGTTCCAAAACAAAGTATTGCGAAACATTGTTAATGCTCCATGGTTTGTTCGCAATGCTGATATTCATAGAGATCTGAGGGTTCCTCTCATAAAAAACGAAATAAAAAAATTAGCTGTACGCTATAAAAGTTGTCTCTCTCAACATGTCAATGTCGAAATTTCACTTTTAGCTGACTGTCAAAACTTTGTTAGACAACTTAAATGGACGAAACCGTTCGAACTGTGTTAGGATAAAATCTTTTATCTTACACTCATTTCTAATGGAATTTTGTTTGATCAAAGATATGTAATAGAGCCAAAATTATATTAAAGGTTAGTCTTAAATATTAGTTTTAATTTTAACAAAAGGATGAGCGTTTTTCGTGCGTTAAAGTCGGCTTCGTTCTTCACCGGTACAAGAACAGCAGTAGAAGCCTCTTTTGATGAGTTTCTTCTATTTAAAGAAAAAATTTTGAAGACGAGAAAAATTTATTATTAGGACAATAATGGACTTCTTATAATAGTGTTGGTCTCTACTAGACAACTTCTATTACCTGTTCACTTGCCTACCTCTAAAAATTTCTAAAAAAAATTATTTATTTTTTTTCAATAAATTTTTTTTATCAAAACAATATTTAAATTTCTATTTTTATAACTAATTACCTAATTTTAATCACAATAATTTATTTTAAATAACTTTAAAAATTAACTACGAATTCTGTGTAGTAAATTAACGAAGTTTTTGAAATTATATTCAAACTATGAAATTAATTCAAATTAAATTCAAATTAATTATATTTAAATTAAATCAAATTTCGTTTCACTAATAATTTTATTCAAATGCAATATGATGAAAATTTCGGAAGTAATCCACCTTCTTTCAGTCATATTTCGTTTCCGTCGTCAATGGGTAAGTATGTATGTACCCACTAATTTTAGATTAACTAAGTAGTAAGTGACAGCTATCCATTGCTGCCACAACACTAAGTGACCTGCACACCTATAGTGATTCTAATTAGTAATATCTTGCATTACAAAAATTAAGCCTTACCTTAAATTTAAGATTATCTGACTTTAAGTTAAATAAAATGTTGTTTAAAATACACTAAAACAAAGTTCCATTAACAATATTAAAATAACTAATATAAAAAAAAAACGTATTTTTAAATATAAAAATTTAAAGATTAATTTTAATAACAACATGTTTTGCGTTATGATTAATTTTTAATAAAATAAAAAAAAAATAAAACCAATATTTTATTTTTTCAATGATTTTCTAAAGTTCTTATTAGATTTTTTTTTGTATACAGGAGCAGATATGAAGAATTTTATTTATCCTAACGAAGTAAAAAATAACATTCCATCCACAATAAAAATAAAACATATGATTTTTATAGATATGGATCCATATGTACATATGAAATGATGGAATTTAATATACTATGTATATAAATATAAATATAAATATTTGATATATATAATGTATGTATATACGCATACACTGCCATACCGCCACACAGTAAACAAAAATAAAAATAATAAAAAATTCTTCGCATACACCGGAAGGAAGTAATACCACAGAAAAGGAACAGGAAATAATGTAACGTTCTTCACCACTTTGAATTTAAATAAATAACAAAAAAAAAAAATAATAATAATAATAGTAGATAGAAATGATATCATATGAAAAATAATAACTTTGAATAATAAATACATAAATAAGATTATTGAGAAATTTTATTATTTTAATTTTAAAAAATACCTATAATATCTTATGCATATACAATGTACATAATATTATTATGTAAATGTAATAATAGTTTTTCTAATGATTGCTTGTTTTTTTGTTTAAATATTATTTTATTTTTATTTATTATTAAATAATAATTTATTTCTAAACACTTTCTTTTTATAAATTTATTAATTTTAATTTATATAATTTTTTTGTTATTTTGTTTAACAATTTATATATAAATTTACGTTAATTATATTTTTTTTTTGTGTTATATTATAATTTTAATTTTCCCAAAAATACAGTAAGTAACCTACATATATGCATATAATTTACATACAATATACAAAATATATATAGAAATACAATTTTAAGAAAAGGTCAATGATTGTTTAAAAATTATTTTCTCTTTCTTAAAATAAGTATATTATACGTATGGTAAAATATACCAAAATTATATATATATACATATATATACTTTGCGTTTGCATATATATATACATATATAATTATTTGAATTTTGGCAATGTTTTTAGATTTTTATACAAAACGTTATAGCAAAAAAAAAAGTGTACAAAATGAATAATAATAAATAAATTTAATTAATTATATAAATGTGTGTGACTGTGTGATAAAATACGAGATATTTGCTTTATTTTTTGTTTCTTGTTTTTCTCATTTTTTTTTTTTTACTTTAACATGATTTATTATTATTTACTGTTATTGCTCTCATATTAGAATTTTTTGTATTACATTCTATATTAAATTATTATATTAAAAGGATTTTTATACACATGTATGTATGTATATATATATATATATACAATGTATGTAGTATTTATATTTTTATATTGAAAATAAACTTTATCTCTCTTGTTTATAATTAATTTTATTTCAGAAAAAAAAATCACTTTATTCTAAAAATCTCTTGTAGATTTTTTTAATTTTGTTTTTTGTTAGATTCCTTTTATTTTATTTTGATTATTTTTATTTTAAAATTTCAAATATACATAATAATTCTTTAAATTATATTTGGTTGATGATTAATTACTGACAATTTGGAAAAAAAATATACATTTATATTTAATATACATATATAAATACAAATATTTATTATTTATTAAATTAATTTTTTAATAAATTAAAAAAACAAAAAGTAAATTAAAAGAAAAATATTGAAACAATTATTACAAAAACTAAAAAAATTATCCTATGCAAAAAATAAAATTAATTGTTTGAATTAATTTCTAAATTTTTGAATTATAGAGAGAGAGAGTGTGTGCACTGTAAATGTAATAATCTTTATTTTATTATAGTTAATTATAATAATTATTATAATTATTCTTATTGTTTTTATTATTTTTTTTTTTATTATTATCGTTCATGTCACTTATGAAATGAAAATATTGATGCCGCCGACGCTGTCACATTAATATTTGACTTTTAATTTATTTATTTTTTTAATTATTCCTTGTTATAAATTCAATATTTGCATTAAATTCTTATTTTCAGTTTTGTTTCCTTTTACGATTTTCAAATATAATAAGACAAAAAAAAATAATAACAAATAGTAAAAATAACAAAAACTGACTGACACACAATACAATGAAAATATTAACTGCTGTGTTAACGACTTCAGCTTAAACACTGACAAGAGTTCAATTCACCATCCAAGACGAATATGTACGAAATAAAAAAAAAAAATAATAAAAATAATAAATATATTTTTTCTTCTTTTCGAAATAGAAAAAATTTTTTTTTTTTTTGTAAGAAATGACAAAGAAATCAAAAAAAAATATATATATATATATATATTTTTATACACTTAATATATATACAATATATATATGTATATTTCGAAAAAAAAAAATATATCAAAATATAAAAAAAAATTCTATATATTTGTTACCGGTACGGGACGAGGTCGAACTTGAAATGAAAGGGAATTTCGTTCTATTCAAGGGTTCCACCAAAGTAAATTTCTTTTTTTCTGCTATTTTTATTTTTTTTTATTTTTTTCTTACTTCAACATTCGAGATTCGTTTCTTTCCAATCCAAATACCCAACATTACATTACAGAAGAGAAAAAATATAAAAACAAAAAAAAAATATAACACAAGAAAAAAGAAAAAAAAAAAATATTAAAAAAAAATTCCATGTAAAAAAAAAATAAAAGAAAAAAATATAAAAAAAAATATTTTTTTTCCATTGCCGCCCCAACCCAATCCCCAATACAAAAGAAAAAAATGAGAGAGACACGAAAAAAAAATCTACCACAAATTCATTCAAAAGAATACAAAAAAAAGTACATATAAAAATGCAAAAAAATTCAGTAGGCAGATTACAACTCCCCTCGCGTATGAATAATTGTATGCAATTTTTCCCATTTTGATATTTGTTCGAATTCGAAAATTCAGTTATTTCTATGTTCATCATTTCTCATTTGCTATTTGTTATATTCATGTTTATTTGATAAACAATTTTAGATTTAAGCTATATTATTACAATAAATCTAATTGCAGCGATTAAATTTAGACACTTCGATAAGTCCTTAATCAAAATCTACATTCAATAATTATTTATTTATAAAAAGGTAAATTAGAATTCTATCGTGTTTTTTTACTATTTATTTGACATATTAAATAAATAATAATAATAATATATAAAAAAAACAACATTATACAATTTTTTCTTTTAATTTACATATTTACTATATGCTTATACTAATGTATTTACACCCATCATTTTATAGTTTACTTAGACTAACCTGGACTTTCCTATTTATAATATCATTTTTTAAAGCGAAAATGACAAGCAAAACGGTTTTAATAATTTATTTCAACTTACTTCAACTTACTGCATTTATCAGTGCTTGCGACTTTAATCAAGTTATTTAAAAATTAAAAACTAACTTAAACATAAAATATTATATACCATCGCATATAATCGCTGCTATCAGTGGATTTTGTGAATTTAAGCAGCTCTAGATTTATTCGAAAACAGTATTAATATTTAGAGGACTATTCAGATGGTATGATTGCATATTTAGGGCGCTGTTTGCAATCTATAGGTGCAATAATAAAAGGATTTAACAAAAATCATCTTTAGAGTCACATTTTGTTTTCTTTGTAGCAGATTTATTATATTTTGACAGCGCTCTTCCATATTCAAAATGCCAATTACAAAAAAAGATGCTACAAAATATGGCTTTAAATATTAATAATTTGTTTGCTACATTTAGACTAGATTTCTTATTTGTAATTGAATATAACATTTTTATATATATATCTATTTTATTTATGGGTCTTAGTTTTATGTATTTTGAAGACTAATTTTTTGTCCAAATGTACACCAAGATATTTAATATCATAATTTTGCAATATTATTTCAGTATTATTTAATAATAAGTTTCTGTTAACCAAGTATTATGATTTACTTCTATTTAAGTAAACATTAAAATTTATTATACTTTATTAAATTGAATCACAACTTACATCACTTTTTATAAAATTTCTTTTTCAGCCAACACAAATGCAACATAGCAACAATAGTTATTAAATTACTAAGTACCTATACTGAATAGAAATAGTTGCTTCTGTAATAAATAACAAATAGATTCAATTATGTCTCTTTCACAAAATGATTATGTCTCTTGCAACAAGAACAAATGACTAATACAATATTTTGATTGGTTTAAAACATCAACAAAATCAATTTTTAAAATAAATCAAATATTTCAAATATGTAATAATCCACCAAATATTATGACTTTTAAAAATCGATTTAAAAATTTTCAAAAAAAAAAAAATTATAAAATTTTAACATGTTTCTTTTGAATGAGCACATTAAGTAAACTAATGGAATCGAAGAGAAAAAAAATCTCCATGTGTTTACGTTATTTAATAACATAGGTACATATATACGAAAAAAAATCCATTTTTTTTCACCAAACCAGACCACTTATACACACTCAAAAAAAAACCCATTTTTTTTTTTCCTCATTTCATCATCATCATCAACATCATTATCAATATCATTATCAATATCATCGCTATCATCATCAATATCAATATTGCTGTAGTAGTATATAAAATAGAAACAGCAGAATAATAACAAAAATAAAAAGAAAAGATAACACATTCACTCACTCATTATATAATGTATTTATTTATATTATATATGGTATGCACTGATGATGACTACAACGGTTACGGTCGGGAATCGGTATTTTTGGTGATGGAGCATTAACAAATTGTTATTTCTTTCATATTTATGCCATTTGCTTTTGCCTTGATGGTTTAAAGAACGAATACAAGACGACCACTCAGTCAATCATATTAAAAACAAAAAAACAACAACAACAACAACATCACATCATTCTAAGGCTATTTTAATTTCTTATTTTTAACATTTCAAACAAAAATTGTTAAATTATGTTACAGAAATGAAAGCAAAACAAAAAATGATATGAGCAATGTGTATATTATTACTGTTATCAGGATGCAACTTCAGACTGATTATTTTACTTAAAATTGTCACAAATTTTTCAAATTAAAGGAAAGAATTGAGTTTATTAAATTGAAATTTCACAATGAAATTCAGTTTTGATGAATCTGTTCCCTTTAAAGTAATACTGCTGTGCTTCAAATCATCAACCACCAATACCCTACCACCATCGCCATCACCCCACCACCCCCTCAATCTTTTGAATTATGTATTGTATATGAAATCAGGATAAGTATAAAACTATACCAGAAACACTGTGTATACAAAAATAAGGCACACAAGCACAACAAAGTAATAATTATACTGTAAAAAAAAAAAAATTTAATTCAAATCCATACATACAATTTACTACCACCACCCGGGAAGTTGGTTAAATTTTTTTTTTATTTTTTTTTCGAAATTAAAGGAGTACAACAACAGTAGGGTGGATTTACGACAAGTGTAATTAAACCATTTAAAAAAATATATAATACACAAATATCAAAAACAAAAAAAAAATACACATTATTGTTTATGTAAGGAGAGAAAAAAAAATCTCAAGATTTTTTTTTTAAATTTATACAAATAAAAAAATTTTACAAACACAAACACACATATCAGAAAAACAAAAACAAAACAAGAAACATTTATATTGAATAATTATGATGTAAAAGAAAACCAAAAAAAAAGAAGAGATTTATCTTTAAAGAAAAATAAATTTTAGTGAGAACGCAAAAAAAAAAAAAGAAATTTTTATATGGATATTTTTGGAAAAAAAAAAAATTGTTACGGTATGCGTGAGAAAAAATGCTAATTGGAAATAATATTGAAAAGTAAACATACTCAGAAAAGAAAAAAATTCTGAATCTGACTGAATTCTACTGCTCTATACTCGTTGTGTATATAAAATGCATTTATTTTTTTATTATTTTTCTTATTTTTTATTCTATAAATAGAGTTTATTTTTATAAGAATAGTGTTACCATATAAATATAGATGTAAGTTATTATACTTAATATATAAAAAATTAATTTGTATTTTTATAAAATGTTTGCTTGTGTGGAGTAAAAAAAAACAAACAATCCTTTAAAAATTAAAAAAAAAAAATTAATTTTTATATTTAAAAGTAAAATACATATCTAAAATAAAAACAAAAACAACATAAAATTCAAATCCTTTTAAATTATAGAAGGAATAAAAAAATAAAATCTTTATTATGGTAAACATATAATATCGTAAATATTAATATAGTATCGTAGGTAATTACTTATTAACTTTTTGATAACTAATATTTGTAGTTTTAAGTAACGTGAGATTAAAATTATTATTTGTTATTTTGTAAGAGACATATTATGTAATATGTATATATAATTAATATTACCTACATACATGTATAAAAAAGAAATCGAATCATAGCGCAATAATTAAATGAACATAATGTAATTAATTTTCAATAATATAAAAATGTTATATTTGTAAATCAACTGAAATGTCCTATGTTCAATGCAACATAAAAAAAAATGTTTTATGGATTTTTCTAGCTGGTCCTGTATCCTTTTTCAATGGGATAAAATAAATGGCAAAAAATCATTCAGAGTATAATTTAGTGCCTACTTAAATAATATGGAACTACGCTATTTAAGAAGGCTTAGTTACTGACAATACTAGGAGTTTTAAGCATTTAATGCAATATTAAATTACAAATACTCAAATAATATTGTAGTAAAATATGTAATAAAAAACTTCCAGTACCATACTTAATTAAGCACGAAAAGGTCATTCTACCTACGTTACTGTCAAGAACATACAAAAAAATGTTAAAATCGATAATTCTGATAAATTAGTACTTTTAGGTAATCGAAGTAATTTAATTAACAATTTAAGTTTATTATTTATACAGATTTTTAAAAAAAAATCAATCATGTCGGCTTAAATATAAAAGTGCTCTACTATAAAATTTATACGAAAATATTAAAAACAGAAGAAAGCATAATAAATGCTCGTAAAGGAATTCGCAACTGCCGATAGTAGTGATTTTATAATCACATTATACCATATTGGTTGGCGAAATTGGAATTAAATGAAAGTAATTCTATTGAAATATAAATTTATCTCTAAGGACGTTATAGTATTTAAAAATAATTAAAGTATTTGTCAATATATAAAAATCCTACACAGACTTTAATTTCGAGCTGTAATTTGAAAGTAAATAATTTACGTTACATTTACTATATAGAATATACAAATGTGAAGTAAATTGACTTATAGAGCGTAGAGATACAAGTATTAATACATACAGAATGCTCATTTAATTATTTTTTAATAAATTTCAAAATTTTAATCTTAAAATAAAAGACGAAATTGGAATCTTAAAACAGACTTATATATGTGTACTTAATGAAAAAAGCCTTGATGAAAAAATATTTTTTGATTACATTTTTTTACAAAGTAATAATAATAACACCTACCATACAAATAATTATTGTACCTTGTTTATTTTAAAGAAACTAAATATATAAATTAATTAATTTGTACACTTATATGCATACAAAATCCAAAATATAAAATTCAAAAATTCAAAATATTCTGAAACGAAAATCGCACTTGTTCTTCTCTTTCAACTTATCCTATTCAGAGCGTAATGAGTAATGACTATAAAAAATAGAAGTAGATAGTGACAAAAATAGTGACAACGAAAGTAGATACATTCAAATTGAATAATGATCAATCGAATTGATCAAAATTGAAATAAGTTCTAGACAATCGAAATTCCAAATATTTTTTAATAATTCGTGAAATTCAAATAACATAAAAACTTTGTAAAACATTAAATTAATTTAAAAAAATTCTATAAACTTTATTCTAAATTTAATTCAAATACATATTTTAATAATTTATCAATTTTAAATTAATTTAAACAACGAAAACTAAAATACTTTCTCTTGGAATTGAGATCGGTTCATTATAATTTAATACAAACATTCTAAATATTGGCACACTCTGTATATAAAAGTAAATAATAAAATATGATTAACTTAATTCTTTGCAATTTAGGTAGGTCATTATAAATAAATATTTCTATATTTTTAATAAATAACTTGAGTCACAGTAAAAATGGTTCACCTTAATAGCAATACAAATTGAGTGTAGAGTTGAATCCATATAAACTTCGAGTCAGAGTTCCCAAATATATACATAACTTATTTGTTAAACTGACAATGTCCTCTAGTATGGTACATAATATAGTAATTTTAAAATTTTGTATATATATATATTGTAATTTCGTTCCATGAGGTCTATAGCCAATCAGTAGTAATAGTATATTGTAACCTTACACTTTTAAATAATAAATGGCAAACACAAAGGCATAAAGTGTTGCAAATATTAATAAACAATTTAATAATGTAAATAGGTTATATAAAATTTTCATCCATCCACCCGAAAATATTTCCTAGGTATATTTAAGACTTATTTAATAATTTAGAGCTTTTTAATCGTGAGGTTCAATTTTGAAGAAAGTCGTTAAACACATATATATATATTATATATATACATATAAATAAAAGCCGATAGCCCTGGCAGGTAGTACTTTTAAATTACTACTATGTATAATTTAAATTATATTTATTCAATTATAGGAAACAATAATAGAAGACGTTAAGACTGATCAAAAATCTGAGTCGAATGTAGTGTTGAACGATTGAGTATGTAAGTACGTTTTTGTGTTTCCTCTTCAGAATAAATTACTTTTTTCAATTACTTCACTATCTGAGAAAAAGTAGATAAAAACAATACCTACGCAAACATTTTTTTAATGTACATGAAATACGTTAATGCAATTTTTATTACCTAAAGTGGAGCAGATAATCTTTTGAAGAGAATATTTACGACTATTTATCAGTCTCATGTTAACAACTAATTATTATATATATTTAATCAACTAATTAAATGTGGAAGACAACAACTGGAACTTGGTCCTCTTATACAACACAATTCTATTTTACTTAGGTTATTACCGAATTAAGTTCTCAAAAATTTTTTTTAGTGAAATTTCAATAATGTAAAAATATAATTAAAAAACAAAAAGTTCAATTTTAATATTAGTGTTCTGAGCGGGATTCAAACACAAGTTGAAACACAAGCATCAAAAAGTATATTAGTAATCAAATGACATAATCACTACACAATACAGATCCGTCTCCGTTAGAAATAGTGAAACTACGTTTTATTACAAACAAATTGTAATAGTACTTAACTAGCACACTACGTTTCGAGAAAAAGGAACGCAAACAATATATAATTACCAGCCAATTAAGTCTCTTTCAACTATACAATATACTATTAATACTAATTGGCTACAGACATTGTGATAAAAAGACTGCATTTATAGAGCAATTGCAGTCAAATCGTACTTATTTTGTTATCTATTCCTCATTTCTATTTTTAAAAACTATATACATAATAAAAAAATTAATAATAATAACAGAAATAATTAAAATAATAATAACAACAATAATAACAATAATCCATCATCATGTGTCTTAATATTATTTATCTTCTTTCATTTTTGTTGAAATAAATCTTAAATAAATTTCAACTCCAATCCAATCTGGTAATACTATCCGACATCTATTCAAAAAGCCGGTATCATTAAAATCGGGAATTTGTTTTTTTCAATCTAATTTTCTTTTTGTTTCATTTAATTTTTTTTCCTTTTTTTTTAATGTGGTATTTGTTAAATAAAAAAAATACTCTCTCATTGAGCATAATAATATGTAAATATGTAAGTATCCAAAAGCAAAATATGTACAATAATGTGTACAAAAAAAATAAAAAGAAAAAATTAATCAGAAAAAAAATATTCATCATTCGTCAGATGGTTTATGTTTATGCTCTCTCACCATATTATAAAGTAATAAGTATATCAGCAAGCAACTAAAATATGTTTATATATTATTATTGTATTATGTACGACGGTACGATTACGAAGAATGAAAAACACGACACCGAAAACGACCACGACGAATTATACAAACAAAACAAAACGACGAGAATTTTTTTCTGTTTATATAAAAAAAAATATAAATTAAACAACAACAACAAATAAATGCCTATGGGGGGTTAAATAGATACTGTAGTAGGTAGAGAGAGAGATATATCTTTTATTTTATACTAAAATTTTTACTTCTGTTGTATTTAATTTCAAAATTATATTTCTCGCTCTTTATTATACAAAATGTTGTTTTGTTACAGCCGTGCAGGCACAGTACAATGTACACGTAACGTACAGCTAATACCTAATATGCTGTTGTCTCGTGCTTTTCCTTTCACGAAATGAAATAAAGATTGAATTGAAATTGAAGAATAATGTTGTAATGCTCTTGGCCTTATAAAAATATCATTGTTGTTTTTCTTTCACTCTTTATAATTTTCGTAATATACAAATTTTTTTATTTCATCCTTTTTTATTTTCTGTTACCTTTTCTCTCTTTCTAATAATGTTCTTTTGAGTGAAAATTAAATTTTTCTTCCTCGTCAGAATTATTATATACACATATGAGTTGGAAAAAAATTTGAGTGATAATAATGAGTATAATTTTCTATTCACATAAATCATTTTTGTATTTGAGAAAATTCTATATCGTAAATTTATGTTTTCTTAGTATTTCTTATTTATTACTACAGGTGGATTATTTCATTATTAAATTTAATTTACGATATATGCATAAAAAAGGAAACACATTATGTGTTGAAATGATGAGAAATATAATTTAAGTAGAAATAGTAACAAACTGGAGTAAAAGAGAAATAATATGAAAAAAAAAAAATTTGCAGATACAAATTAGTCAAGACATTATTTTTTTTATCTTGTACTTGAACCAATGAAAATTTTTATTTTATATTTACGATTAAACAAAAATTTATTAAAGGTTGAAAAAAAAAAATGTTGTTTTTAAAATTTTGTTTTTTTTTCTTTTCTTGTTTATATTTGTAAAAGGATTATTTTTTAAAGACTGGTGACGGAAAAAAGTTAAAGAAAAAACTAGAACAAAAAAATTCAAAGAAAATTATGGAAATCAAAATTAAAATGTGAAGGTGAGTAGTAAATGTATGACAGTACCTAATCAGTTCCATAGGTTACTGATTTTGAATTCATTTGGAACTCAGTAGAAAAATTACACATTTTAATTTATTTTTTTATTTTTTTTAATATGTAAATATTTTAAAAATATATAAATTATTTATTTTTTATTTGACTTTAGTCGGAAAATGTTCAAAATTGCAGTTCCTTCTCCTATACAAGGATATTGGAGGATTAAATTAACAAAACTAAACAACAAAAAAAAAATATGATTGCTGGAAATTTGAAAGGACGTATTTTTAATACGTAAAAAAATTTAGAGGGCTTATATTACCTACATTATACATCATATTTTAATTAAACCCGTTATGTCATCCATTTTATGAAATCTATAAATGTATAAATGTAATTGTTGAACATAGTAACTGTCGAATATTTTCCTTTTAATTTTACTAAATATGCTTATCAAGTTATCATACGTGTAATTTCATCTACTACTTGCAGATTTTTTCACTGTTTTGTACTCAACTGCAAATGGTATAAATGTGTTTTTTTGTACAAGAAATAATTAAATTTTACAAATAAGTAACAATTCGCAAGAGGAAATTTTAACTATGATTTGCAAATAAATTGAAAAAATCAATCTAGTAAATTTTCAGACTGCCACTACCTATTTATTTTTATTTTGACGTATTAACTTATTTCATCTGTATTTAAATTAAAGTTTATATAAAAAAAAAACATTTTTTTATAATTTTACGGCTTTTTACGAGTTATTAGAATTTTCGTAAATGTTTTAAAATTTTTACATTATGCCTGTTATATTAATTTTTAGATTTTTTATTTTTATTATATGTTCATAACTTTAATTTTTCATTATTATATTTGTATAATTTTAATTATCAAATTGTTTTTTTTTTTTTTTTTTTTTTTATATTATAGCCAAAACTTAGGTTTTGAACCTTTAAGTACTTGCGTACCGTTGACTATTTGAAAAAGGAAGGGATAGTTAGAGGAAAGGAAAGAAAATGGAAGAAGAAAAGTTTTGTGGGAAAGAGCGAACAATGTTGTTAATATTCGTCTTAAACCTCTGTAAGTCATAAATAAAAAATCCTTCTCTCATTGGGAATGCTTCGATTGGGACGCGGTTCCACAATCGGGATGTTCTTACTATAAAAGAATTTCCATAGCCGGACTTAAACAATCTCGGAATTTCCACTGTGAAAGGGTGGGCACTTGATGCCTCTCGTGTTGTGCGATTGAATTGCTTAAGAGGAGGAAGAAGTGATTTTAATTCCTCGGAACAAGTGCCAACACCAAGCAGATATCTATAAAATAGAGTAAGTGCTCCAACAATACGACGATGACCAAGTGGTATAAGGGATGAGGTCACATTTATGTCGCCTATAAGACGAATGGCGCGGTTTTGAACTTTGTCCAAAAAATTTAAAGCAGTTTTTGGTGCACCTGCCCATAAATGTGAGTTATACTCGAGCTTGGGTCGTATATATGCTTTATAGATTTTTAAAAGTTCTCGAGATGAAAAATAAGTTTTGCAACGGCTCAAAAATCCTAAACATTTTGCGGCGCTTTTCGCAATATCGAAAATATGCTCATTCCAGTGCATATTTTGATTCACTCGCATTCCGAGAATGTTCAGATCTTTGAGTCGCTGGATACCTTCATTTTGAAGCCGGAGAATCGGTTCGAATGTTGTTAGCTTGTTACTAACAAAACAGCTTTGAGTTTTTGAAGTGTTAAACTCGACTCTGTTAGCTTTACCCCAGTCGACAATTTTGGCAAGGTCGTGATTGAGCGCGCCGGCCATCATTGTTCTTTTGGAGGTGACTGCGGAAGCTGTAGCATTAGTTTGTTTTAGAAAATCATATGGTGCTACTAGAGTGCTGTCATCAGCAAAACTATGGATTGGATTGAAAGTTATTTTGAGAAGGTCATTAATGAAAATGAGAAATAGGGTGGGGGAAAGGACAGAGCCTTGTGGAACACCAGCATTGATTTGAAGTTGGTCGGAAAAAGAACCGTCAACTGAAACTATGATAGATCGATTTAAAAGAAAACTTTCAATCCATTTAGAAAAGGTTGAACCAAGGCCTATAGCGTTGCATTTTGCTATAAGAGCAGAATGCCAAACTCGATCAAAAGCCTTAGATATATCCAGAGCTATAACAGTAGCTTCACCAGATTGATGCAGGCTGGTGTTGAGCTTCTCGCAGAGGCATGTCATGAGATCACCGGTGGAACGTTGGGCTCGAAAGCCGTATTGGCTATCATGAATTATACCTCTACTGTCAAGATATTTCTTCAGCTTATGATTAATTAAGATTTCCATCGTTTTTGAAATAATGGAAGTAATAGCTATGGGCCTATAGTTTGAAGGATTGCTTTTGTCACCTTTTTTTAGGAATAGGATAAACTTGGGCAACTTTCCAATAGGACGGGTAAGTTCCTGAAGAAAAGGACAAATGGAATAAGTTGCGCAGAGGTTTAGAAATAGCGAAGGCAATGTGTCGCAGCACAATTGCAGGTATACCATCAGGACCGGTAGATTTTTTTATATCGAGATTCTTCAAGACTTTTACTACAGCTCTTGTTCTAAAGTAGATCCTTCCGAAGGAATAATTTAGAACAGGGATTGATGAAGGATTTTGGGCTGTAGGAGGGAGTGTGGAATTAGCTGCAAATAATTTTGCGAAGAGATTAGCCTTTCCAACAGAATCTGATATAATTGTACTATTATCAATCATAGGTGGAAACGAAGACTTGCAAAAATTTTGCCCAACATTTTTAGCAAATGTCCAGAAAGACCTGCTGTTGTTGGGGAGATCAAAGATTTCTCGTCTCAATCTCTGGTTATGCAGGAATTTTTGCTGATTGATAATTTTTTTACATTTATTCCTAACCACTTTATAACTCTCATACGTATTGACTGTTTTATTGTTCTTGTATTTTTTGTAAGCTTCTTCTTTGGATTTCAGAGCTTTGCTGCAGAGGTCGTTGAACCAACCTGAGGGATTTCGTTTTATACTTCTAAGGCTATTTGGAATGAAAGTTTTCATTCCTAATAGAATCCTCTTGGTAATCACCTCTGCAGCAAAGTCGACATTTTTATATTGGAAACACAACGACCAGTTCGATGCATTTAAAAAGTTGTTGAAGCCTTCCCAGTCAGCTTGGTGGTAATGCCAAACTAGTCTTTTGGGAGAATTAGAAGAACTGGTTGTTGTGCCTACTTCGAAGCTTGTGCTTACAAGACAGTGGTCGGAACCACCTAGCGGAGAGTTAACAGAGATTGAATATTTCTCTGGATGGGTAGTTAGGAATAAATCCAGGAGGTGTCCGTTCTGGTCGCGTCGGTCTGGTATCCTCGTAGGGCTTTTGACAAGTTGAGAAAGGTTGAAAAAATTGGAAAAAAGTTCAACTTGTTTGCCTTCGGGACTGTTGTGACTAGAAAAATTAAGCCAGTCTCTGTTATGAATATTGAAGTCTCCCGCCAGAATAATCTCAGACTCGGGATTGGTTTCCAGAATTGAGTTTATCTGGTTGGATAGTCTTTCTATAAGCATATCAGTTTCTAGCTGATTCGCTTGAGGCGATCTGTAAATAAAACAGAAGTGAATGATGTGCTTATCGGCGTGTATTTTCATCCAATTATATTGATAAATTGGATTGGAGCACTCAAAATTTTGAAGAGTCTTATAAGCTACATCATTTCGTATATACAAAGCAATCCCTCTATGGGGTATAAAAAGTGGCACAAGCGAATAATTATTGATATTAAAGTTAATATCATTATTCACAACTTGTGTTTCACTTAGTGCTAAAATTGCTGGATTTTGGAGCCGTAGATAGCTTTCGACGGAATGGAAATTTGTTGATAGACCGCGAATGTTACAAAAATCTATCTTAAACATAATAACGAACAATTTACAAAGAGAAAAGGAAAATAAATTAAACTTAACAAAAAGTACCGAAAAAAAATTATATATATACAAAAAAAAAATATATAAATTAAATTTTTTGGCCCACGTACCACTTACTTATACTGTTATATTTAAAAGCCAAAGTATTGTCGTACCTATATAGAGTTTGTAATGATATAACTCTCTTTAGACATTTTTTTGAAATAAATAAATAAATAATATTTTTATAGTTAATGCTGCATTTCAGTTTGTAGACTATAATAAAAAAATAACTTGATAGTCCATTTTTTACACGCTTGAATAATGAGAAATTTAATTAGTACCTAATTAGAAACAAATACATTTTCGTACCTATATAGGTATTAGAATTTATTGGTTAAATTGAAGTGTACATACATACATATTTATATATGAAATGATTCAATTTTCGGTGTATTAACTAATTTCCATATGTACCATACATGAATATTAACTATTTCAGTAATTAAGAGTTTTTCAATAGCGTTAACTACCACTTTTATTTTATGAATTATTAAATCATACTAGAAAAAGGACCAAAATTTTTTACGAAATTATAACGAAGAGATTTCGAGCATTTACGACCTTTAACGGGATGCAATTAGGCTTTCATTTAAAGTTCTATTGACATACAAATTTATCTTTAGTGACGTTTCATATTAATAATAATATATTATAATAATTAAATGTTGATGCAACTTGATAATAATTGAATCAAACTTAATATGCATCCCCTTCAATTTCGAAAAAAAAAAGATCAAGGAATTCTAATATTCAATAATTATTAGTCAAGGACAGAAATGAAATCTTCAAATTTCAAAGAATTTAATTTTAAACCATGAAAACAAAAATATGTCATTTTCAAAAATGAAATATGTAGGTATGTACATATACATAATATGTATATATAAACAAATTCAAAAAAATTGTTATTAATAACATTTCAATAGAAATAAAATATTAAAATATATTATTAAATATCAAAATTAAATTCTCTATAGACTAAATACCATTTAATTTAAACAACTGAGAAAGGTAAGTAACCTTTGCTGAAAATAAAAGAAATACACATAAAATATATACATTAATATAAATGTATATATTGGCAAATATGTATGTAGAAATCTAATCAAAAAATATTTGAAATTTCTGAAATTTTCAATTTAATTTTATTATTTTACTAATATTAAATTTTTAATTATTATACATTATATATACGACTCAGAGTCAATAAACCTTAACAAAAAGTAATGAAAATCAAATAAGAGTCATTTAAAAGGAAAATTTATGTGTTAAAAACAGAATTGTAAAAAAAAAAAATTAGACTGGAAAAGTTTATTTCAGCTAAAAAAATTCTTCCAAACGAACAGTTTGGATTTAGGGTAAAGCATAGTACCATTCACCCTCTTCTACGTGTCAAAAATTACATTAAATCCAACTTAGAAGAACGCAAATCTATTGGTCTAGTAGCGCTTGACATAAATTCCGCCTTCGACACTGTGTGGCACTCTGGCTTGCTTCATAAATTAGAAGTGTATAAATTTCCTATATATTTAATTAAAATCATACAAAACTTTCTTCATCAAAGAGTATTTCGTGTGATATTGAATAATACATGCTCCAATTTGTATGAAATTAAAGCAGGAGTTCCACAAGGCTCGGTACTTGGCCCAATTTTGTACAACACTTACACTGCAGATATCCCTAGGCTAGAGTTTACAAAAATATCAGTATTTGCTGATGACACTGCAATTTACTCTGCTGGCACTAATCCCAATCACATATTAACAAACCTACAAAATTCACTCAATAAGCTCTCTAGTTATTATGCAAAATGGAGAGTAAAAATTAATGCTTCCAAAACAGTATCAATTTATTTTACGAAAAAAAGGAAAGCCTCTCTTTTACCTTCTATACCATTAAAACTGCAAAATAACGAAATTAACTGGGCCGATACTATTAAATACCTAGGCATTACCTTAGATAAAAGGCTAACCTTTCAAAAGCAAACTTCTAACACTATTGATAAAATTAACAAGTGTAATCGCATGTTGTATCCCCTTATTAACCGAAAATCAATCTTATCCACAGAAAACAAATTGATACTTATTAAGGTAATTTTTCAACCAATAATGTTATATGCGGCACCAGTCTGGGGAGATTGTGCAGCTAGTCATACCAAAAAATTGCAAATTGCGCAAAATAAACTTTTGAAACTTGTATTCAATCTTCCCAGATGGTATTCAACCAAAAAGCTGCATGATAAAGCCAGCATGAATACAATTTTAGAAAAAATAAGTTATTTAACTGTAAAGTTCCACTCGGAACTGTTCATGTCAGAAAATCCTCTGATCAGAAATTTAAATTAAGTTAAAAAAAAATTAGGCTAGTTTAGTTCGTACGTATAGATTTTACTATAGATAGGTTTTACTGTTTAAGTTAGCGTTAAGTTTTACAAAACAAAAATTCAAAAAGGTTTTTCATCTCCAATTTTCCTTTAAATTTATAGTATTAAACTCGAAAACTTCTAAATAAAAATAAAAAAATACAAATCAACTGTAGTAAAGATAATTATATATCTGTATCTAAGTAAATAGTTTTAAAAGAATTAATTGTACAATATATGGAGCATAATAAATAAATAAAAAAAAAAAAAAAAAAAAAAAAAAAAAAAAAAAAAAAAAAAATTGTAGGTAGGTGATAGTATGCATGCACTTATAGATGAGTACCACAATGTCAATTTGGTGAAAATAAAAAAAAAAAAATTTTATAATGAGCCAAAACATAGGTTTATGAAATCTTTATGTTTTCATACCGATGGCATGGATAGTGGGAAGGGCTGGTTTAGGATAGAAGAAAAGGAATACGGATAGATACATATACTACAGTCGAAAATTTTTGTTGATGTTCGTTTAAAATTTTTGTAAATCAAATACGATAGAAACTATCACATCTAGGAAATGCATGTAATGGATGACGTTAAATTGGTTTGAAGAATAGTTCGATAAAAATCCGAAATTGTATTACATTAAAATTCGTTCGAATACAAAATTACACGAAGAAAATAGCCTTTAGACATTTAATGATATCACAAATTTTATTTTGTATCAAGAAAAATTTCATGATTGATTTCAATATGGAATCTTTGGAAGATTTGAAATTCAATTTTGTATTTTATAATTTTGTATTTGTAATTTATGTATTTTGTAATTTTTAAGTATTTTATTGATTTTTTCATTAGAAATTGACAATAACTTGGCATTTTGACTTATTCAAACTAGGAACAAGTTTATTCAAAGCCTACAAATTGAATTAATAACAAATAATTTAGTAATTTAACATCAATTTATTCAGCTCACTCACACTAACTGTGAACATAAAAATTTTATATAGATTAAATACAATGAAAATTTTAAAATTTTAAAAAAACATTCCGGATGCAGTATCTTGTAATAAACGAAGAAAAAACTTGTAGAATGAACCGATTCAATTATTATAAAATTGTAAGAATTTTATGTTTCTACATTTGTAACTTCTTCGATAGGGTATATAATTACTACGAGTAGAGGAGGAGCAGAAGAAAAAATCGAAAACAAATTTAAATTAGCAAACTTTGGTCGATATTTTCTTAACTAAAAATAGAGTACGATGGGGGTAACTTTGAGAAGCACTATTCTTTCAAAGGAATAATACAATTAAATAATTAAAAAATAAAATACATTTGCAATTCCTAAACATTAAGTGATGTAACAACAACAGTGTAGTTGCAAACATGAAAAAAATGAGTTCAGAGTAATCCTCTACAGCTGTAATTATATACTGTATATGTATATATATATATAAATTCTAAATCTTTCAGTTCTTATGCATTTGTATTATATTACTATTGATTATCATATTTCAAAATACAAATTGAATACTATTAGATCAATTTGAACTAAGATCTGAATAAAGTGAGTGAAAAGTGAAATAACTAATCATTTGTGCTTTCAGCTTCAATCAAGGTAAAAAAAAACTATATTTACATATAAATGAGCTAGAAAGTAGGTTTAATGATTTTCAGAAATTTCAAGTTTAAAAATAAAAAAATGGAAGTTGTACAACAAAAATAATAATTAATCAAATTGTATTAGAAAAAAAAAATCAAATTTATCTAGAGTTGTGTAGCACTATTTGGATGATGATAATAACTATATTGTGGGGCATTCGGTTACCATCGACTACACAGTAAAATATATATATATATATATATAACTATATACATATATATATATATAAATTTTCAAAAATATGTAAAGCACTACTTAAAGGCATACAAATATTTTCTTAGTTTTTCGGAACAAATCTTATATGGCTAGAGAAATATACAACAAAAAAAAAATAAAATAAAACGAAAAGTAATATAAATTTATTTATACATAATATAAATAAATTTGATGTCACATGTACACACACATGTATATGTTATGTATGCGTTAAATTGCACAATTTTATAAGCATATTTCTTTGGTTAACCAAAATCTTTATATGTAAGTCCATACCTACCTACCTATTAAATATTTTAACATATTCTGTTATATACTAATAAATATAATATTTAATTATATAAAAGGATACGATATAGATAGATCTATATATATATATGTATATATAGGTGTAAAAATGTTTAGCTTACCTGTAATTCAGATTCAGTAACATCTATTTCGCCCCTATAGACAAAATCAATAATTGTTTTCAAATCATTATAAATTATATCAGCAGGCAATATAATAGTCGGATGTTTACATGGATTCTCAAGTAAAAGTTTTTGAAAATATGATGAACAAGCAGATAGGACAACCTGTAATATTAAATATAATATATATATATATGTGGATATAATGCTAAATAATATGTATACGTATATGAATATTATAAAAATTATTTTTGGTAAATAATATAAATCATAACAAAATAAATGACTACATTATTACTAATATATAAATAAGAATTTAAATATACATACATATTATATATATAAACAATATATATATATAATTCTATTTATGTACATTATGATGAAAATGTGTAATTACTACAAGAAAATCTATAGCAACAAGAACAACAACAACAACAACAATATAATAAATGTCCTTTAATCATACATCGTTTTTCTTATGTTGGAGCTCATATTTAAATGCAAAGCTGTACATACATGGATATATACAGATATATTATATTTAATAAATATGTATATAGAATTGGATATATTGAATTTATATGAAAAATACACATATTCATCCATATACATATATATATATATATACATTTACTATTATTATTATTATAAATATTCTAAAATGCAATCGATATAAATTATAATCTTTGTATACGCATATGCAAACATATATATATATATATATACGCACAAGGATATTAAATAGTATTTTATAAGGATAATATTATAAAATAATACAATATTATTGTATAGTATGGTAAAATGCATATTTTATTTACATACATATTTTGTTATTTTAAGATATTTATTTAAAATGTATACAGAGTGTTTCTCTGCATTTAAATTTTAGAAGTTCTTTCGTTCTACAGATAATTAGGCAACATGAAATAACGCCGTAAAAAATAAATTAAATAACGTCACAAATTTCAATTTGTTTCTTTTTTTAGTATTATATATTTCATTTTATTGCGGTGTTATTTATTTATTTATTTCAGTTGTCAAATAATTGAAAATTAAATGTCTAAAATCGGACTTTGCACAAAAGGTAATATCCAGAAGCTTTAACGCAATAAATGTAGTGAATATAACGAAAAAATATAAGAACTGAAAAGATATGATAAACCCAAGAATTCGTTGCATTACGCTTGCTTTTGACCACAATTAAGATACGAAGAAAATCTATAATATTTAACGCATAAGTCTTAAGAATTTCGAAGAAGAAGTCAAGGAATTCTTCATTTTATAAAAATTTCAACGCTATTTAGACCACATCGATAAATTCTGAAACCAACTACAAGAAATAAAGTATAGCTAAAGAGTTTGAAAACTAAGAAATATCCTGAATAGACGGAAGGTAACTCTATCAAAAAGTACGGAATAAATATCTGAGAACAAAAATGGAGATATTCACCGGGTTGCTTACTAAATCCACAAAAAACAAAATCCATAATGACTTTTGACACATCAAAACACGATCTTTGTTATTGCTTTTACGCATTTCACTTTATTGTGTACGGCATTTTAAACAAAGTTCTGAGGTAGGAGAAATTTTAGAGTTGAATTCAAAATCAAAATTCTACACCTTTTACAGAATATTTATATAAATTATTTTTATGCATAGCCGCTGTTGGATACAGCAAGGATATCATCACCTTTTTCCACAATTTTATGGATTTTGAATTTATGAATTTTTTTGTGGATTTAGTCACCAACCCTATTCAACACTGTTCTTATATTGACATTCAATGTGTTCAATAATATACCACGAGAATCTTAAAAAAACGACTTGGAATGCTAATTGTATTTTCAATTTTAAAAAGAATAGAACTATAGAAGCTTTTCAATGCTAACCCCTAAGCCCTTAACAAATTAATCAAATTTTAGGATTCGTGTTATGAAAAACACAAACAAGTTCACTTTTTCAATCAATCTAAAGATGTTATTAAAATTATTATGAAATATAATGTCATAATTTTTATTGTAAAACAAGAATTAATCAAATAGATGCATTCATTGTATTGTCCATCGTGATCATGATTAAAGTTACTTAAAAACTTAAGTCTTTTCTGACATACAAAAATTTAACTCGATTTTAATGTTTTTTTTTATTTTTTAGTTATATTGTTTATTTTACAAAGAACTTCGAGAAACATTAGAAATTCAGGCTGTCCTTATTATTTTTCAGAGAAGCCGACTTATGGCCCACTGATCTATAAACATACGATAGCTAAGAGTTCATAAACAAAGATAGCTACGATTTGAGACAATTTCGAAGTTATTTCGCAAGCTTTAGAAAATCAGTAATACGAAGAAGCTATAAAATCAAGGAAGCTAATGGAAGGACAAACTGGCTAAATTTCAAATTAACTTTTCAATAAAAAAAATTTGTCTGGCAATGAATTAGGATGAGATGACAACTAACAGCTGAAAGCAATGAAGGTCCAGCTGAAAGTAATATGAAATTGAACTTTTTAGGTACATCGTTAGTGCAATACCAACCAAAATAAATCAACTACAACTGTGGAAATCTACCAAAAAATCTAAGCAACTGGCTCTGTGCACTAATTCAATGTAAAAAAAACTTGAATGAAAAATTTGATATCTTTGCTGATAACCTTGCTGGATTCTCTAAGCCGATTAATACACAGTGACAGTTATTTTTGCACAAACAGAATACATTAATGAAAATAGAATAATAGCCTTTCTTCGTCGCATAAAACTAACTTACGAAATAAAACAGATGTGGACGGACATATTAAAATATCTTCCTATGGTTAGGAAAGTTTTAACGTTATTAACAAATATTATGAAAACAGTATTAAGACTTAAATAATGTACCTTACCTATGAAATTGGCTGAAATTATTATGATACCGAAATTAGTTAAGCCTCCTAAAGAACCAAAATCGTATAAGTTAATTTCCTTAGATACTGTCGATGATAACTAAATTATTTCAACTGAAAAGAATTTAATCCTACTATAGAAAGCAGCAACATATTACCAAATAACCAATATTAATTTGCTCGTCACTTTTTCCAGATATAATTTTGCAACAAAGTGGGATACGAAGGCCTGGTATATAAGTTACATCATTTGCTATCACAAAACTGAACATATTGAATTAACTCATATTTATCACAAATATTATGTAGGATAAAACAGAAGAAGGATACTCTCTCTTAAGAGGTTATAAAGTTTGTGTAGCACAATATAGCAGAAAGCACACTACATCAAAGATTGTTTCTATATTCCCAAATATAAATTATTACAATAGCAACTATACTACAAAGACGAACATCATTAAATCGTTTGAGTAGCTTTGATGTTAACATTTGCCAATGAAAACAATAACAACAAACTTTAATTCATTTTTTTTATACCATCTAATATTTTTTAGATTTCGAAATCTTTATGTGAGTCGCAATTGCGAACATACCATATGAAACATTTGCTATGTTTTGTAGAATCTTATTTTGGAGAATTAATTGAATATGTACATATATGTTTGGCACAACCCGACAGCTGTATCTCATATAACACATCAACAATTTATTTTGTATTGATAGTTTTAATTTGAGACCCATAAATTGATAATTTTTTTTAAATGTAAAGAAGACCTTAGTGTTCAAAAAATATTTTAATCATTTTTGAAATGTTAAAATTATAAAGGCCTGCATTGTAGAAAAGGAATAGGAATGTTGATCTATAGTTGACTTGTAAATTTATGTAGAACTTTTACATATATAGACTTGCTGATAAAATAAATAAATTAATAAATAAATCAAAACCATTTCTATTTGTTAAGATCTGACTTTGGATCCGACTACAACTAAAGCTTTTTTTTAATAACAAAAAGTTAACGTAGATGAGCTAATAATTGTTGTAAGGAAGAGGTCCATCACTAAATATTTAATGAAAGCTATTTTACAAAGTTTTTATGCATACAAATTTTGGGTCCACTACAAAACCTTAATGATGCATAACAATTATTATGAACATCTGCTTTTCATATTCAACAGCTTTATGAATAAAAATTCTGCAACTATAAAATAGTGTTAAGTCTACTCAAACCAATCAAGTTTTTTAAATCACCCTTTCTAAATTTTTTTGTTTTTTCAGATGGAATAAAATTGATAATATATAAAAAAAACTTAAAGCATAGGTACTTTATTTATAATTTTAATTTTTTTTTAAATTTTTTTAAATTTTGGAAACATCTTGTAAATTGTAAGTATGAAAATTATTCAAACAAACAAATATACATAGTTAGTATGTATATTTAAGTAAGTACGGATGTTCAGAAAAGAAAATAAAATTTATTTTATTAAAATTAAATTTGATGAATTGTTGCTACTGATTTAGTAAAACTAAAAATTTAAAATAAAATAGTAAAGTATATTGAAGTCAAATGAAATCGATTGGAATCAAATTAAAACAAAAAACATATAAAAACAGAAAAAGAATATGAAATAATTTACACATTCTTGTTATAACTGTAAATTTTAAATTAAAAACAAATATCTATAATATTATTTTCAAAGGATTTCCTATTAATAGAGAAATTGCATGAATAGATTTCTAGTAATTTTAAAACCCTCTTTTGTATTTCTGTTAATTAGCACTTACAAATAAAATCATTGTACATACTTAAGTACATAATATATAGATCCTATATAAGCATGCATTATATATATATAAATGTATCATATTGATTCAAGAGCCCAATATTAATATAAAACATATGTATATATGTACAATATAATAATATATGACCTCGTATACACTGATATTAAAAATTTTTCTTAATCATTTTAAAATCACATTTTCATCATTTATGTACCTAATAAGCATAAATTATTACATAGAAATATATATGTACATTGTATTATTATAAAAGTATATTTGTATAACTATATATAATGATACATATAAATATAACAAAATATATAGAAATAATAATATTACCTTATGTGCCTTTAAGGAACCAGTTTCACAGGATAATGTTACGTCCACAAAGGACTGATCCTCCCGTAATTGTTGGAATACAGATGTCATTGTATTTTGATAATTATTCCAGCGTAAACTGAAATATTGATGACTTCTAACAGCCATATTTGACAAAAAAAAATTTAAACAGGATATGTTGTTGTTAGAATGAATTTTGTATAATTATTATCTATACACTGCATATAGATTAATTTTAAAATATATTTATATATTATATACATATGAATCATTAAATATTTATATGTGAAGAGAATCTGAAATTAAAATAGAAAATAAATTATTGTTAGAATTATTGAATAATATAATATTTGTATATATATGAATGTATATATGGATATAAATGAATTTAAATTTGAAATATAATAAATTTTTTATATTGTTTCGATATTGTATATACGTATATATAGTATATAAGTTATTTATTTCAGTACTTAATTTTGGGAAAATTATTATTGTTGAGGCATATATTCGCATATAACTTTGGTCTTCTAAGTGTTATCGAACGCTGAGTTATGAAATGAGTTAAACGTAGAAATTCAACAAAAGTCAATAATAATTTACTATTTAAAAATCGAAAATACAAATACAAATTTTATTTAGAAATTTATGTATATAGAGCGAAAATGAGTTTAAATAATAGATATTAAAATGAAACAAATATTTTCCGAGATGCAATTAATTTAATAGACAAATGAAATGGAATCTACATCACCAATACATATTCGATACGTGGAAGACACAACCATAATAGTTGACAACTTGGATGATTTGTATATCTAGTTGACAAAGTCAATAAACTTAGCAATTATTTCGCCCTTTACATGAACATCCAAAAAACAAAGTTTATGATATAGTCAGTAAACGAAACAATGCAAACAATACTGAAAGTCATCACAATCAACAATGAACCCAAACAATCAAACGCATTTAAATTTGAAATATAATAAATTTTTTATATTGTTTCGAAATTGTTATATAATAAATTTTTATATTGTTTCGTATATACAGCTTTAAGTATCTGTTCTGTTTTGTTATTTCGATGACGATCAGATAAGGATATAAAATGTAGAATCAAAATGGCAAGAATTTTTTTTGTAAAATATAAAAATGTACTATGTAGAACATCAAACTTAGGTTATGGTATTTAAAATGTTCCGTGACTTCCAAAATGCAATGAAACCGTATAATCTACAATATAACATCTTCCAAAATGTATTTTAAAAGCTCTTGACTTTGTAGAATTATTCCAAAATGTTGAAAATACGTAGGAGAAACGTAAAATAAGAGCAGAGTGTGTAGCGAAAAAATGTAGACTATACATTTTGTATACATTTAATCAATTAAACTATAGATTAGCTTCATTTTTTGACGAAAAAATAAGTTTTATGCCAAATTGTAGCAAAATATGTTAATAAAATGTATTTTTCCGCCGAGAATATGTGCTGACCAATGGAGGTCTGACAATATTAATTTTGATGTAAAGAAAGGTTAAATATTGTAGATTCAAGTTTAGCAATAGTTATTACACTTGTTATTTAAATTATTTATTAAATTGTTGGCTAATATATTAATAATAATATTCATTTTCAAAATTACTATTATTATTATTATTGCCTTTTGATATTGCAAAAACACAGAACTATAATTTAAACATTAAAGTGAATGTATATTTATGTATATGTATTTTTTTTAAAAATAGTATTCCAAAATGTAGTAAAAGCTTTAGTTTTTATTTTATATTGATAACCACTTCAAAAGCTTTAAAAGTGGTTGAACTGTATTTAAACTGTATTAAAAATTTTTTTACTGCAATTTGGAAGTCCCCCATTATATCTGACATCTGATAAACAAATTAGAAGCTTTCTAAATGTGGTGTTATCGTAGAATGTTGAAAAATTATTACATCAACAGAGTCACGAAACGAGAAATTCTTAGAAGATTGAAAATAAACAGTTAAAAGGCTAACTTGGTCACATGATACGAGGCCCGAAGTACGAACTACTTCAATTGATTATACAAGCAAGATTGAAGGCAATATGGGAAGAAAACGAATACGGCATAGAAACATTCGAAATTGGACAGGTATCAGAACCGCCAATGCCATAGGAAGCTTACAGTGATTAGATGAGTGATCGCTTAACGTCCAGTAGTGGATTAGCAACATAAGAAGAAGAAGAAGAATAAAATCTTTAGTAAAAGGAGTTGAACCAAAAAATAAAAATAAACTTAAATTAAAATCTTAAGCGGGTCAAATACACAATAAAGAAAGAGAAAGTGGTTGCAACTAAACGTATATACTTAATGTTATAATGAAAAATTTTTCCCGCTCATATGTTCTAATTGGTTAGAATTTTTATTGATGAAATACGAATCAAACTGCAACAATAAATCAGTCCAACACTTTAAATAATAATGGTATAGTTAAATTATTTATTTTACTTGTAGTTAATATGTTACATTTTCAGTTCATATATTAAGTAGGAAGAAATGGCTTAACACAGGCTTAATTATACCTAAATGTTTAGGTTTTGAAATATATTTTAGTTATAATTAAATTTTAGATTCAGTTAATTTTGAATTTGGAAATAAATTCTTTTGATTAAAGTTGAATTTGAAATCCGAATTATAATTGTTAACACCACATATACATGCAGAACTCATAATTCTGCAATATACAAGCATAACAAATAAAAGAAAATTTTGAATGCAAAATTTCAAAGAACAAAAAATTGGATAAGATGTATCAGTACAAAAAAAAATAGGGTTTGGCGTTTCTCAGGGCTCCGTTTTCGGAGTTATATTGTTTTTCTTAAACATTAATGATATGTAACGAATAGTGATACTCATCATTGTTTACAAATGATATATTAATTTATTTAGTCTGATAAAATTTAATTGACATACAAAATACATTTAACAGTGATCTAAGAACATTGTATGAGTAAGTGATCATTGCTAGTAAAACCAAATGTATGTTGATAAATTCCAGACGTGAAATTTTAAATTTAATTTTTAATAATGATTAATAATTATTAAAAAACTCTACATACCGAGTGTGTTAGCAATCTTTAATATCTGAGAGTAGTTAGTTGTAGATACAAAACTTAAATTCAATAAGCTGCATTCTGGAAAAATTTAATAAATTGCTTTTTGGCGAGAATTAGAAATGTTATCATTGAATTGTGCATTATTTATCATACTACATTTTAAATTTTACTTAACTATAATATTTAATTCTGAAATTTCGGAATATATAAATAGAATCATTCAGAATGACATTAAAATACGACCAAGCAAGTGTAGAACATGTACCTGTATAGATATATTTTAAATAAATTGGAAAGGATAAACCAGGACTGAAGCTTAGTGCAATAACGTTCATACACAAATCAATGTATAACAGGATGCCGCAATATTTGCAAAGAAATATTGAATATGTTGGTGATTACTATACTTGCTGAGGAATAGAGGGGCTTAGTGAGGAATAGAGTTTATTCTATTACCTTATATACAGGGTGTCCCAGACCATACGTGTCAGTTTTTTAAGAGGGGGATAATTACAAAAAAAATTATAAACTAAATCGAGGGTCATCTATCGATTGGTGATATTTTCAACTTCCAGGGAACTTTTAGCAAATTCGGATTCTACAACATAAAATAAGAAACTAAAGAAGCTCTGGTACACCCGGTTATAAAGAACAATGTTTGTATTTGTTAGAGAAAGACATTCTGTCACCTAGAATCGAGCACAGACCATGTTGAATTCGAAAATTCTGATTGGTTCTGGTAACTGACATGCAATTTCTGGCACCTATCAACTATATTTCAAAAACTAAAGGTATGACAGACTTGAAAATTTGTATTCTGTTATACTATCAAAAACAAATAAATAACTCCTAACATACCGAAAGAATATTTCGAAAGTCAAAGTCGTTTCAAACCTCAAAATTAGCAATCTGGTACTACTTACATCTAAAATAACCAAATATGCCTTTTTTTTAATTAACGTTTTCCGAAATTAGGACTGACTTGGTCAACTGCCATACTACTTCTAATATCCGCCAAGAATATTTCAATGGCCAAAGGCATAGCAGACCTCAAAATTTGTATTCTGTTATTCTATCAAAATACTGTTTTTAAAAATTGTCAAGAATATTTTAAAATCCAAAGGGGTAACAGACCAAATAATTTGTACTTTGGTATTGTATCAAAATTAAAATTATACGTATATAAAGTATCGTAATCTAAACGTGGGACTGGTTGAGGTAGCTGTCGTACAACTTTTAGCACCCGCCAAATATATCAAAAGTTAAATCAGCAAGGTGTTAAACTCAAGTGTTCTATTAATAACGAAAGAAAAAATAAGTTTTAAGAGTCTACCGTCTCCAGACACTGACCACCAATTACTTATTTTAATAAGCTTCTATTAACCAACAATCAAAAAATTAAAAATTATGGGAATACAACAAATGTCAAATATGAACTATGTTAACAGAGTTTCTACACTAACTTCCTCCAACTATATTACAATGTCTTTTACTTAAAGTCGGATCACCAATAACTATTTTACTACAGATTCATTCATACAGATTTATTTACCTTTTAACTTTAACCTTTTTTTCTGTTATGGATCATGATCAACAAGGTACATAGTCTAATAAGTACTGTGCAGTGGATATGAGCCCGCAATGTTTCTCCTATTGACAATCTTTCTTATATTAGTTTTATACTGAATCAGAAATAAGAATTTTATATTTGAATGTTATATGGAACAAGAGTAGATTAATTGAACAATTAAGAGTAACAAAAATTGAAATGTTAACTACTTACATCTAGCATAAATTTTATGCTAAGAGACAACTAAGAATTTACTATTTGAATGTAAGAGATTTAATGCAATCAATTGGCCTGGGAGGTCAATTTCTCTACCGCGGGGAAAGGTTATCAAATAATATTTCCCTTTCAAAACAAATAAAACTTCAAGCTTTCTAGAGCAACGCCGGGTAATTCTACTATAGTATATATTATAATGTATATTTTGAGCCAAATTTAATTTAATTTTCTTATGAATTTTTATATAGAATATAAGTTAATGTTAATGATTCTTTTTTATTATCTTTTTCTTTTCAATTTTTCTTTGTATTAGTTTTTTTTCCTTTCTCTTCTTTCATATATTATTAAGTTAATTTAGACTGACTTTAACTTTAAGCTTAAAATTTAAATTTTTCCAATTTTGGTACAAATGGAAAGTTATTTCTTTTTATTTTATGTATATATTTTTTTATTTTTTTAATTGCTAATTTTAGTTTTAATTATTTATTATTCAAAAATATTTTGAAGGTCATACGGCCTATGGCTAAGATCGAAATTTAAATTGTTATTTGTAATCTCAAATACTTTTCCTTTTGAATTAATAAAGAAAAAAAGAATGCAGAATAGCTTACTAGAGTACACAAGGTTACAAGTTGTTATCAAATACAACTACAAATTATGTTTATTTTTTAAGATTTAAAATAAATTTAATAAAACTAGTGGTTAAGCATTTGATTTGATATTATTGTAACTTTCTAAAAAAAAAATATTTGATTCAAGAATTCACTAACTTATAACGAAATCAATACTATTTCTTAATATTATTTTAAATTTAACAAAAAAAATTGTAATTGTTAATTTTTAAATTTCAATTTTATCTTCTAAAACCACGTGTGCGACCTCGGTAGCCGAGTGGTAAAGGACTAGAGTGTAGTAATGTAACGACAGAACAGCACGGGCTCAAACCCCGTGAGAACGGAAAAATTAACTGCAAATTTATCTGCATATCCCACTGTAATATAAATAAATAGATAAAACTATTTGTATGTTATTTTGTATTAAATATTGATGTTGTTAAAAGTTTTGTTTTTAACCAATAATGTTAATTAAAAAAAAACTTGTTCAAAATATATTTACTAGTACTGTAGTTACATAGAAAAAATTTCAATCGATAAAAACTTCAACCTATATTTAGTTCTGAGTTTGTAAAGAAAAATATCCTATAAATTAATCAAAAACGATTATAAGGTTTTAAATTGTTTATCAAACTAAAAAAAAGACACAAAACTTATTCCACAAATCAAATTAAAAAATTACTTTGGCTAAAAATTATGTACAGAATTAAAGAAACAAGTTCATATTTTTAATGTATATATACTTATATATATATATATATATATATGCATATACATATATACTTCGTTTTGTCATGAAAGTTTTTATCTTTTAAATTGATTTCCAAAATTCTTTATGTGAATCCTTATGGTAAGTAAAATGTCCATTTCAAAACTAAATTTATTTATTTAGTACCAGTTTTAGTTTGAGTTTTAATTTAGTGTAAATTCTTTATTCTTGAAAATATTACAATCTATTTTTCTATAGTATGTATAAAAAATCAATACTACAAAAATTATGAATTATTTGTTAATGTCGATATTTAGATAGTGTTATCAGAAGGCACACAATGGAACATATTAACACAATAGACAGGTAGGACACAATAGCGATATTCAAATGGCACAAGATACTAAAAGAATACTTAAAAAAACCAATGAAGAAAGACTTTATAAGACATATTATATAATAGTGAAAATAGTCGAAAATTTTCCTTTTAATTTTACTGATATGCTTATCATACAGATACGCGTATTTCGTCTACTACTTGCAGACTTATTCAGTGTTTTGCACTCGACTGAGGGAAGAAATCTAAAATAGTCTTATTTATTCTATTCGCACAGGTAACAATTTGATGTTTTTTGCAGCTGGATGGTTGTTTATTATCCAATGAAATAGCACATATAGGGGGTTGAGTAATAATAATATTATTTATTTTATTGTTGGTATTTGAAATAAAATTTCCGACGTTAGAGTAACAGGTAGTGGTGGGTTTATTAATTCTATTATATTTTACTAAAAATTTAAATAAAGAAGAATATCCGTTGCCTTGGTCTTTATTTAGGAGTGACTCATTTTTAGTTTTGTAGATTTGGATGCTTTCCATTACTATGTCTTCTTTCGAAATACTATGATTCACCTGGATGATGTGTTCTGCTACTTTGGATCGGAACTCTGCTGAGTTCTTTTTCTTAGCCACTTCTGCTTCTTTCAGGTGTTCATTGAGTCGTGTTTGCATGTTTCTCCTAGTTTACCCAATATCAAATTTGTTGCAATGACTGCAATTTTTCGAAAAAAATTTGTTCGATTGGGTCTTTAGTTGAACCTAGAACAGACTTGAGTTGGTTGGTTCTGCTACTATATACGATATCTAACCCGTTTTTTCTTAATTTCGCTCTAAGTGGGAGAGAAATCTTGTTAAACTCCAATGCTACTCATCTTTTGGGTTGTTGATCAGTGAGTAGGTTAGTAAGGGAATTCCGTTGTAAACTTCTTCTCCGTTTACTAAGTAAGTCCGTTATGGTTTTTTCTGGATATCCGTTTATTCTCGCTATTTCAAATATGTGTTCAGTCTCTTTTACTAAACCTTTTTGGGATATGGGAAGTGTTAACATTCGATGGATCATGTGGTTGAACGATGTCATCTTATGTTGATAGGAGTAGTTGGAGGTACTCGGGATGACCTGTCAGTACACGTAGGTTTCCTGTAAATCTCTAGTTCTAGGGACGTTCTTATTTTGGTTAACATTAAATTTAAGAACGGTAGTTGACCTTCTTTTTCTACTTCCACAGTAAACTGTATATTCCTGTGAAGTCCGTTAAGAGTAGTTAAGGTTGATTCTAAGTCCCTTTTCCTTATTTCAGCAAAAATATCATCTACGTATCTCTTCCAAAATCTTGGTAACCGTTCTTTTGCTGCAACATCTGACTTCATGAAAATTTCACTGATGAATGGAGAGAGGGGGTTTCCCATTGGAGCCCCCTTCAATTTCTTGTAGAAATCTCCTCTAAAGGTGAAATAATTTTCTTCCGTGCAAAGCCGGATCAGCTTTACGTACTGTTTTACTTTTGACCTCCACTGTGGTGCAGTTTCCTGTTGAAGTAGCCATTCTTCTACCAGAATAATAGACTCTTTGACTGGGATACTGGCAAAAAGGGATTATTTACGTCAAAATTTACGGCCCTTTTACGTCTTTGTGAAGTCCTCCCATTGATTGTAATTCTTGAGCAAGTTCCTTAGAAATTTTCTCTCATCGTTTGTTGACTCCTATTACTTGTCGGCATTCCTTGATGATTCCTTGCGTTGCCTTTATCAGCCTTGACAAAGTATACTGGTTTCGTTTGATGTCTCTGATGACTTTTTTCTCATTTCTGATAACCTTTTTATTCTCATAGCCAATCGACATTTTGTCTTCAATGACTTTTGCTGTGGTGGCTCTTGCAAGTTTCTTTTGTTCTGTTGTAATGGGCAACGTCGGGTTGTAAGTGCTGATTCCTGCTTCTAAGTCTACAATAAGTTTTTCGACACCAGTTTCATTATAGTTTTCTCAGCTCTTTGACAACCAAAATAATATAAGATTCAAAATAGTTATGTATTTTGAGTATCAATGAATATATTCAAGGATGAATGAAGTCTTGATGACAAAAATAGCCAAAAATTATATTAAAAATAGCTTACGGTTTTCAAAAGTATGACTTTTCGCAGAAGACACCTTAATATACATTGTTGGTGACGATGTAAAGCTTCTTATGTGAACAAAAAATTAATAACGACATAGAAACAAGTGGCTCTGCGATAACGAATTGAAATAAAACATAAGTAAAACCAAATGCATAAACCACCAAAATGCAGCAGATATATAGTAATAGGAAATAGCTTAATTGAATGTGTTAGGGAATTTATATTTTACCTGATTATACATGCTGATTATATATTTCTTCAAAATGTCCAAAAAGGTTGGGTTTAGAAATAAACAGAAGATAAGAAAACTAGGATATTGTACAACAATTTCATTTCCTGAATCATAGAAAATAACCGCGATGACCGAATTGAAAAAAAGTAAAAGAAAAGGTTGGGTATTCTTATTCAATAATATAATAAAATATTATAATATAATATATATTTTTCTGTGGTTTTCTCGGTTATAAACGTGCTAGCTACCATAAGTCCCTGTTACTGATCGTATTGGGCCAAAATATTCTAAAAATTCTTCTAAGGATATTTTGATTCATTTTATTTATCGTCATCCAAGTTTCACTGTCACACATACTTTAGAATAAGTCTAATTAACGAATATTGTGCCGAATATTATAACTTCAATTAGAAAAAATTGTAAACATACTCTCAATTAATACCCACTCTAATTAATAATTTTAAATTTATATCCCGTCTAACTTATACTCACTCTAATTAAAAATTGTGTTACACTAAATCACAATACCTGATATATCTGAATACCTGAATACCTGATTGATAAATATCAGAGAGTATTAATAAAACACAACTGAAGCAGGGATACCCAAAGAAGGAATCGATATTGGCGTAATCCTAATTGATACAAATATATTCGTATATTTTTTAAAAGCTGTTTAACATCAATTAATTAATACTGACTCTCAAGATAATTCTCGATAGGTTCTCGAATAGATTCTCGAAGTTTTTAATGTTTGGTAAGATTTATGATCGGAAAACGATAGAAAACAGACTAAGAAACAAATTCTGTTTAAACGAAATTTTGTTTGTTTGTTTAAAATGAATTCAAAGGGTATGAATACTTGTCAGATCTGTAATGTTCTTGGATCAAAGGATGTTTAATTAGAGAATGGATAATTTTGAAAAATTAATGTAGCAAGCTTACATCTACTAATAGACGTCTCGGCTCGCTCTAAGCATTAATCTGACATTAAAAATTAAAAAAACGACACCATTATTATCGTCGATTATACTTAAATATAAATACTAATTAAATTTATATTAAATTAAGTAGATACTGATGAAATCTTTAAAGCTTAAAAGGACAAAAAATAAATAAATCAATGAATCAATTTAACTATTTTATAAATTTCATTTATTTAACTACAAAGTATTGTTTTATTTCAAGGTCCTTGTTTGTTTTTCATTTAATTCACGTGTATCAAAAAACCAAAACAAAAAAAACCAAATAAAAATATAAATATTTACCATAATAACGTTTCACCTAAATTTATTCTAAAATAAATTTGTTTTTTTTTTTATTTTCTTTTTATTTTGTGAAAAAGAAAATACGAAAAAGAATTTAAACAAAAAAACACAAAACTACATCAAGGATATTATTTACAAAACTACTTATTATTATTATTTTATATTCTATAAATAGATATAAATAATATGTAAATGCATATTTCTATGCGAATATAACATAGCCTATAATATAATATAGAATAACTTTCGCTTCTAAATATATATTACCTACCTACCTACCATAGAGTACCTATATAGATATTAGAAAATTGCGCGGGAAAATTATATACAAATTTTCTTTATTTTTAAAATTACAAAATATAGCTACATACAAAATATAAACAAAACAGAACAAATGTATATATACTTATGTATATGTATTTACATAAAAAATTAAGAAGTCAAAAACCATCACAACAAATAATATACAATTTCTAAATTGTAATTTCATTTTAATTCAGAAAAAAAAAACAACAAACAAAACGAAAATAACTAACGTAACGTACACGTTACATACTTTCATTCAATGTAAATATAGAAAAAAGCACGCGAATGAAAAATAAAAATAACAAAACTAAAATATTCTTTTACTAAAGTCGAATCAAATCAAAACAAACGAAATTGATAGTAAAAGAAGTAAAATTAGAAAAACAAAATAAAACATAAAAATATGAATCCTTACAACATACCGATTTTGTTTTTATTCCTTTTTTTGTTGTTGTTATTCTTTATATTTATACTGTTCTCTCCTCTATTTTTTTTTTTTATTTTTTTTTTCATTTTCAACTTAACATCTCAATATAATATTTTTTATATTCTATTAAGTATTAATTTTTTTTTCGGTTTTTTATTATTTTGCCGTCTTTATTTTCTTATATATAACTACTATTCATAACTACTATTTTTGTTTTCCTATACATAACTAATATTTACTTTCTTTCTTCCTTTAACTATACTCAAAATATATAATATTCTAATTTTACAAGTCTTCTTATTTTTACACTACTTACATTCTAATGTCTTATGTTTTAGTTTTCCACGCGTTCTAAAATTTCGTTTTCCTACATTATTTATAATAACATATTTTTAACTATACATATTTCACTTCAATAGTGTATATTTTGTGTGTACCTACATACATCTAAATAATCTGTCCTTAACATCAAACATATGTGTTTGAATGAATGTATACAAATGTCTTCTTAAATTTTTAACAATTGCTTCATGATGTTTTCTTTTTTAATTCTTTGATTTTTCTCTATTTTTATTATTCCTATACATATTTTATGTATACTTATACATTTTATATTTATAATATTTTCTTTGCGGCATGCATATTATTTATTTCTTTGTACTCTTGGCTATTTTTTTTTTTTTGTTAATGCTAAACTAAGAAATAGGTAGAATAATGCCGCTGATAACAGTAACAGCAACAACTTTAATATATACAACATAAAAAAAAAACAAATGAAATAACTTCAATTCTCTTGACTTGACCTTTCTCAATATTAACTTTGATGTATATCATTTTCACGTATATATGTACATACATAGATTATGTACATGTACAGAGTAGAATGTTTAAAGCTTAACAAAAATTAAAAGAAAAATAACAAAAATAACTTAAAAAACAAAAAATAGCGATTTAAAGTAAGTATGAATAAAACGAACAAGAGTAGTAAAAACAGAAAAAATAATACAATAAAAGAAAATAGGAAAAAAAGAAGCAAATAATAATGTAAGAAAAACACACAAAATGAAAAGAACAAAAATATTTTTTTTTTGTGTTAAGACCGTCAAAACTGCTGTGATAAACAACACATCGAAGAAGTAAAGTCACAAACAAATGAGAAAACCTGTTTTTTTTTTTGTATTTCCTAATTTAACTTTTCCTTTTCGTTGTCCATCGCTCTTTTGTATATGTACATACTTTATTCGCTTTTATCAAACATAAAATAAATTCCTCATCGGCGTTTTCAATTTTTTTCATCTTTTGTTTCTTTTCTATAATTTTGCGACGTTTTTTTTTATTTTTTTTTTTATTTTTGTAGTTATTCTCTTTCTCTTCTGTTTTGTTCTTTCTTTAACTGTGAATTTTCTTTTTAAACAAATATTATAAATTTGTATTCAGTATGTGTTGAATGCACATTTCCTAACGTGAATTTTCTTTTACCCGTTCTTTCGTATTTCAATTTATATATTCCCATATTATATATACAACATACATAAACCCATCATATTACATATATACCCCATACAACTTACTATATAGCTGTTTTCCGATTTTTTCACTTTTTTTTATCCTAATAGACATATTTCGTATAATATTATCCTTATTCGTTGTATGTATGTATATATTTTTTTGTCATCACATCACCCTTCCGCTGCACAACAGTATACTACAGGATACATCACCTTATTGCCTTCTTCATTGTAAAGCACATTGTATACAATAAAAATGAGGAAGAAATTATGGATAATGAAAAGAAACAAAAGAAAGTTTACAAGATAAGATGATGATGATAGTGATAAGAATATTGATGATGATGATGATGATGATGATAAAGCTAATGATAACGACAACAAATTCAAAATGTAAGTAAAATCAGGAAGACAAAAGGAATTTAATAGAAAAGTACAAATGTATACTATGAATAAAAAGTGTATTGTATACCTAAATAGAGTATGTATGCATGAATATTTTTAATAAAAACAATATAAAAAGAGAAATGAACTCAAAGAATATAACAAAAAGAATAGCTTAAAAAATAACATTTTTTTAGTGGTACACATACACGTACATATACACACTCTGATCATCATCATTATTATTTTTTTAAATAGTGAAAGAAGTGAATTTTTCCCTAAACGAAGAAAATACAATAGAAGATGACAGAAACAAAACATAATAGTATAAAATAAAAAAATATATAAAAATAAAAAAAACTAAATAATAACAAAAATAAAAAAATAAGAATAAAACAAAGAACAACAATTTTATTATTACATTATAGTCAAGCAAGTGTAAAACGATTTAGCTACTAACAAAATATTATAAAATGATGGTAAAATTGACAAATTTGCATATTTCATATTCCTAGATCCGGCTGACATCTCGAAAGGAAAAAAATCTAAACAACTAACTTCTACTAACATTTATCCGATCCGAAACGTTGTATATTATAAATAAATAAATATTCCTGGAAATAAATAAATATTACGTATTTAATTTTATTTAAGTTAACAATTAAAAAAAAAACACATAAATTTTAAAATAGGGCACACATTTAGTAAACTAAAATAATGAAAGAATGAATAACAGCAACAACAAAACTACTATTCAAAATAGACAAACTTAATATGTATGTATTCTAAAAAAACAAAAAAAAATAAAAATAGGTATGTATGTAAAAAACTAAAATAAATATTTTTTGAATACAATTGAGTACATCAAGGTAGGTAAGTAGGTATAGGTAGGTACACAACAAGTAAAGCATTAAAATCTTAGTGATATATGATATGATGAATAATAATATGTTCTTAACAGGAAAAATTTATATTGTTAGCCCATACCTACATATAAAATTAAAAATAAAATTTTATATTCAAATAGCTAGTTTAAAAAAAAAAAAAAAAAAAAAAATAAAATTTACAATATGAGAGAAAGACGAAAAATATTTTTTTGAATTATTTGAAAGAGTTATAAAGGAAATTAGTTAAACCAAGCTGATTCCATATCAACAATATAATTTTCTTTTAAATAACTTAAAAAAATGTATAAGTGTAAATTTATAAATTTGCACCACATACTTTTGTTTGTTTGTGTTTTTGTCTCATTTAAGTTACTAAAATTGAAGGACTCAAAATATAAATTAATAAAATAAGGGTATTCTTCAGGGTTTTTTTCAATTACAATTGTTATGGTAGCAACTGCTCTCTTGCGTAAGATATTAAACGTCCTAATTTTTTATACATTAATCTTTTATTTTATCTTATTTATTTATTTATACTTTCGAAGTTAACGCAAACAATTTACAATTCAGTAGTATAATTCTAGCAAATCGATTCGGCATTGTTTATTGTCCGGGTTGTAATCGAACTTAAAAAAATTGTTTCTGAAAAATATTATGGAACTGGAATAACAGATATTTGAAAACATGCTGGAGTGGATCCAATTGAAAATTTGAAAAAAAAATGTTGAATAATTATTGTTAAAATTAAATTAAATTTCAGTGTTGTATAGCTGTGATTGATTGCAATTTCGTAGAAACAGAATTGGAGCAAGAGTTTAGGTAGAACTTTTTAGTTCTGGTTGGTGTAGAAGAAATGTGAAAATTCTTGCCAAATCGAACAAATTTAGAAACTCTGTTGGGTAGCTAACAACTTCATTTTCTTTTGACTGTATCGTCGCTATTTCAATTTTATCATTTAAGTTTTCAGAAATTATTCTTTCCCTAAACTATGTAAGTTCCGAGCTAATATAGTTATAGATATATGAACTACTTTCGCTAAAAAGCTACTTCCGAGCCAGTCATCTTTGATTTTAAGAAATATTCCTGATGGGTACTAAGAGTTGTATGACAGCTTCCCAAACCAATTCGAATTTAGAAAATTTGTAAAAAAAAAACGGTTTGTTTACTTTTTAGGAAAAACCTAATTACAAATGTCCAGATCTGTAACACCTTTGATTTCTAAAATATTTCCAATTTTGATTGTAAGCCTGAACTAAGACCTAAATGCGACCTACAATAAGAAATTTTAGAAGTTTGGTCACATACTTACGTAGTTTTTTTAAAAACGGGCACTCATGTCTTAACCAACGATTTTGTGTATTAAAAGGGCTTACCTTTAGTATACAGTTACTAAATTTCATAAACAATTTTACTCTTCAGTACAATTTTAAATAAATTTGGATACACTTATGAATTTGTTTTAATTTGTTTTTATATGTATGTGTACATATTTTTGCTTTGTCAAATTTCAATTTTAATTGTTTGGTTACTTTGAGTCAAATTAGAAAAAAATTTTTGTTTGCTGAAATACCAAATGATTAGGTGTGACAAGTAGCTTTGACGACTGTGAAACCAAAATACATATTAATTAATAAAAAAATGTTTGGTCAAATAAAATCCGAAAAAGTTTGCCGAAAGCTAATTAAATAAATAAAATATATTCATAGCATTATTCGTCATAACTTGGAAGTTAGAACAATTATAAATAGCAATCATTGAGGTCATAATAGAGAGTTGTCGCCGGAAGTTCATAAAGGAAAAACTAGAGATCTGTCTTAGCTTAATAGAAGAAAGATAAGGATGATAATGGGTATATTGACAGGTCATTGGTTCTTATAAGCGCACAATGCGATTGGGAGTTGTCAATAATGATAATTATCGAATCTGTGCGAGTCTTGATACTCCAGGAAGATATCCTCTGAAAATTACTAGATTTAGCAAAAACTATAGGCTTATGTGGTTAGGAGGACATATGTTTGATAACGCCACAGATTTTAAAAGTTTATTTTGCGGATACTTACAGATTTGTCACAGTAACACGAAGTAGAGATCTTCTCGGCGAATAAGTAAAGATCCATTTCGTCTTGTGATAAATACGCTAATTGGATGAATGCTGAGTATGGTTGGTTAGATATGAAATAAAAAAAATCTACTTTCCAAATGTCATTTACGCATAATTTAAGAATACAAAATTCCTGATAAAAACATATATATCTCATAGTCAGAACTAATAAGTGGTTGAGCATAGAAACGAAAACATTTCTTTCGCTTTAAGACAAATTTGTGATTGCTATGAAAAAAAATTTAAAATTTGGAAGAATGTTGGGTTGGGAGCTGCTGTTCATAACCCATGTATAGCTTAAAAGAAATTAATTTTTGTCAAAGACAACACTCCCTACTCTCAACCCCACTCGCATTTATTAAAACTCTGATGATTTTTATGATGACCGGAAAGTATAGACAATAATATATATATTTTTTTTTACTTCTTCATTTTATTTACAATCTGTATACTAAAATACATTAAGTAAATATTTTTGTCTGAGGATTTTGTCTTGAAGTAGTGCATCCAATGGTGCAGCCACATACTTAATTAATTTCACCTTAAAATATCTCCAGGTTACATTCTTTTGAATCTCCTAATTCCAGACGTGTTCACCAACGTGTGGGTTAGAATATTTGGATGTTGTTCCAATCTGCTGTTGTAGTTGGTGGTATATTTAATTAATTCATTGCGGACTGAAGGAATGCGTTAATCATTGTCGATTATTTGATTTAGCACGACAATAAGATAATAAGATATAAAAAAAAAAAAACGGTTTGTCGGATTTTGATTCTTTTAAGACGGCAAAGTTTAAAAAAAAGAAAATCCTACTGCTTCTTTCCAATATTGCGGAATTCATTCCAATATTTTGAAATTTTTCATTTTAGAATCATGTAAAATTTTTCATCGTCATTTTCTAATTTTGATTTTTTTTTTTAACTAGACACTCTCCCATTTAAAAATAAAAGAGAAAATTTAATTTTTGAACTAAAACGAAAAATTTAATTAATAAATATCTATTTTGACTAAGTACAGAAAAAACTGAATTTTAAATGAAATTTGTTCAAAAAGTTAACACTAACTAATTTTGTAATAGTATTTTTAATAAATAATTACATAATTATAATGATGAAGCAACAACCAAATTATAATTTCAAATATGTAATGAAAATTAAATTATGTATACACAACAAAAATATCAATTTAAATTAATTCTGAGTACCTACAGACTACTTACATATAGCCCCCATGTACTAATACAATAACAAAAATAAAAACCTCTTTAGACCTAATTTTTTATTATCATATTAAAAAGAAAATTGACATTTTAATTTTACTATGCGAATATGTTGGTGTAGTATGTGCTTAAACACATTCAAATACAAATACAAACATTTTAAATAAATTCCAAATAGTTAATAACTAACTAAAGATAATTATTGTGAATAATTTTAAGTGTTGAACTTTTGTACCGAAAAAATTTACACAAATTGGATTAAAAGTGTAAAATGGTGTGGTAAGTACAGTTATATTGCGAATACATGCAGACAATATATTATATGAAAATATATATATACTATATGTATGTACTTATGTACTAGAATAGAATTTGAACTCAAAGTCGCATACAGAGTACTTACATATATAATAATATGTATGATTTAAATCAATACGGTGGAGATATTTGTTATTTTTGTCTTCTGTCACTTTTGAATTACAAATTTAAAAGTAGAAAAATATTTAACTAGTTGTGAGTTCGATTCTGTTTTTTTTTTAATGAAATGAAAATAAGAAAACTAATAATATTTTATATTTATTTTATTTTTTTAAGTAAGGGTATGAATATTAAGCTAAATATAAAGAAAATATTTATCTAATTTATGTCATATTTTTATTTAAGTATACAGAAAAAATTATCATTTGCAAACATCAAATTTAGTCGTTTAGCACCGTTTTCTTAAGGAAAAATTTAACTTATAATTTAGTACTTAAATAAAGTAAGTAAATAATATTGAATTAAGTAGTATAGTATAATTGTTGGAAATAGTTGAATATTTTACTAATATTGCTAATATGCTTATCATACAGATACACTTTCATACAGATATTTGGTTAACTACTTCTACACTTTTTCAGTGTTTTGTACTCAACTGAGTAAAGAAATCTAAAATCGTTTTTATTTTTATTGCTCAGGTAGCCTAAATGACTCACTCCCAAATAAAGACCAAGGCAATGGATATTTTTCTTTATTTAAATTTTTAGTAAAATGTAAGAGAGCGAATAAATCCACCCCTACCTCGTCGGAAATTATATTTCAAATTACAACAATAAAATAAGTAATAGTTAATATTATGAATATAAAACAACCATCCAGCTGCGAAAAACGTAAAATTGCTACCTGAGTAGTAAAAATAAATAAGACGATTTTAGATTGCAATTTATTTATTGTGATAGCAAAGGCCAGACTTAATTGAAATTGAAGCCTTTTGAATTGAAATGGCATGTGCATTGGAAATATTGGGATACATGAAATAGAAAGAATAGGAGAGGGTACCTCAATTCCAATTTTTAATTTTATAACATCACTTGTTTTTGAATTAATCCTGATGGGTGCTGGGAGCTATGTGCAACTACCCAGAGATTATTGAAAAACGGTAAAAGACAACAAGGTTTCTTAAATTTTGATAGAAAATCTGAATACCAATTTTCAGGTTGCTAACGCTATCTCGGTCGAACAACTCATATTATTGAAAACGCTATGTCTGCTATGTCTGTTGCTTTTCGAAAGAGTTTATGAGTACCAATTTTCAGTTATATTATTGAGTATCAATTTTCAGTAACACCTTTACTTTTTGAAAAAAATTTAGCGAGTGCTATGACTTGTATATGAATATGGCAGAACACAAACCAATAAACATTTTGAAAAACGGGAATAGACATAACTATTTGTTTATTTGATATTACCTGAATACAAATTTTCAGTTCTTATAGAGTTTACTTTTGCACTTACTTTTGGTTCTTGAAATATTTGTGATAAGTGCTGATAGTTGTTTGGCAGCTATCCGAACCAGTCAGACTTTTAAAAAACAGTAAACATTGAATTTATCCAAATAGAATTGACTACTTCTCAAGTCAATAAATAACAGACAGACATAAAAAAATTAATTTTTATATATATATATATATAGTTATAGCTACATAGATAAAATAATTATAATGAACTAAATTTTTATTTTATGTGTAAATGGTTTAACTAGGTTTTTATAATCAATTTTGAATTGTTATTAAATTAACTGTAAATTTATACTCAACTACACATTATTTTATAAATTTTATTATTTATTATTTAATAAAAAATTATGAAAAGTAATTTTTTTCATTAGTTAATTATAACGAAAAATACCCTTTATCTTCACTAAACCAGCATTTTGTATCTCCACTACTTATATAGCAAATATAAGTAGTATAATTAAAAAACTAAAATGTATACTTAAATGGGCTAATAACATTTTTCGTAGCCATTCATATTTGCTGTACGTCTCTAGACAATAATACCTACTTATAAAATTTTACAAAAATTTTTAGTTTTTCTTTTATTGTTAATTGTAAATTAAGAAAAAATTGCTACTGAAAAAAACTAATCAAATTAGAACCATGAAAAATTTGGACATAAAATTTTTCACATGACGAAAATCTTCTGTCCCCAACTGAAGTTGATTAGCAAAAATGCTTATTAAAAAAAATACAAAGCTATTGTAAAACAAGAAATCACATTACTTTCTTCTTCAACTTTAGTTTTTTGATTTACTGTAAGTACATAAACTTTTTTTATAATAATAAAAAATATCATATTTTTTCAATCAAACGTTGTCCATGTAATTTGTCCCCTAAGTCAATAAAAAATCGTTACAATAATATTCCAACGAAATTTAAGAAGGATGACCTAATATTAGAACTATAGTTATTGCAGTAAATATGAATTATAAGTTTTTGTGAGTATTTGGGAAATTAGGACTTGTTTACCCACCGAAGTCAACGCGTGTATTAATTGTGCTTCTCCTGTGTCACAAAGATTTTTCGATAAGTAATTATATTTTTGCTATTTTTTATTATAATATTAACTTTTATAATTTAACCTGGACGTACTAATTTTTGAAATTAAAATAAATTTTAAAATATGCAGATAATAACATTTTTAAGACATTTTTCCACTTCGTCACACATCTAATTCGCCACAGTTAAAAACGTGACGCAGGGGACCCAATTGTGACGTAGCGGAATTCAGTAATTATAAATTACTTATTTGCTGCTTTTTAGTTATTATTACTTTGCTTTATTATAGCAATATTTTCAAATAACTACATATTTTTGAATTTCTATATAAAAATTTATAAAGATACCTGTGTAAAAGTAGTTTTTTGCATGTTTGTTTCAACAAATCAAAATAGCACTTACAGCTGCAGAATGGCAACGTCGATGCAGAGACAAAAAAAATATATCTATGAATTAAACTTTTTATATGTTTGATGTCTTTTAGGTCACGTTTTGAGTCCACAGCGTCACAGTTTTTGACATGTCCCTAAGCAGTTATTATAAAAATTGACTCAAATTAAAAAAATTTTTTTAATACAAATCAAGACATAATGATGGTTTTTCTTTGGGCTACAAGTTGCAATAATTTTTAGTTTCTAAATTATTGTAATTCTATATTTAAAATTGAATGTCACCAAACGAAATCGAAAAATGAATCCGAAATATTTTAAAATAAATAAAATTATAATCATATGGCAGATATTTTTTGAACTGCCCGTGGATTATATTGATGTCGACAATACTAAGTAAAAGTTAATAAAAGTACGTATGAAGTAATAAACCGAGGTGAATAAATGTTACTTAGTGGACTCTTTTGTCCATCTTCTCAAGATATTAGCCCAATAAAATAGAGATTTGGTTGAGTTGGTCACTGCTAACCACTTATTTACCATCTCAGATGCATAATCTATGAATTTATTGCATTAAATATCCAAGCCAATTAAAATTTTTTCCTTTAGTCACAGAAAATGTTATTTTCACAAATACTCCGTATTTGATAGATTATCAAAGACTTATTAAAAAATAAATCTTTCAAGAGGTTTTCAGATTTTAAGCATATTTGCATTTTTGGTTAACCAATCATAACCTTAACACTATAATTGTCATACACTCATACCTAATCATATCTTCTCGTATACTTATGATTTAAGGAATGATTTTGAAAAGACAACGAATGATGGCTTATGACTATTATAGTTCGGGGTATTGTCCTTTTAAAAGAAAACAAACAAAATGATAAAAAATGTTCTTAACATAATGTTTTATGTTAGTTACTTCAACTTGGTGGTATGTGTTCTAAATTTTACAATTCCAGTCAGGGGTTAACTCAACCGCAGTTAATCACATAAAATATTTGAAATTTTTAACTTGTATCAAAATCAATAATAAAAAATGAAAAATACTTTAAAAAAAAATATATTTTTATTATAAGTAATCAGAGTTAAAACGTTCTGAATTTTACCATTAAAAAATTAAATTTCTTAATTTGTTTAGGAAAATGTTAAGACATGTATAGCAAACGTTCAACGAATTGTTCATTGTGCTGATCAATTAATTGAATAATGTGTAAAAATCCATTTACTCATATAAAATATAATTATTTTAAAATTAATGTTTATTTGTTATTTAACTATATATATATACGATATATACATAACTGTATGTACATGTTTATAGATTTATTTACACTATGTAAGAAAAATCCATATAATATTTATATATTTATGTATTTATATTATTTCTATTTTTTGAATTAACATATGAAAATGAAATGCAAATTTTGTATCCTTTTTATTTAAAAATATTTTTCATATTATTTTCTCTCTCTTCAATAAGAATCTAAATAATTTAGGTAAGCAATTTTAAATTTTTTTATGTTAAGTATTTTGTATTTTGAAAATATATTTTTATTTCATATATCATAGATATATAATTATATACAATAACTTATATACAAATATTATTGTGTATGGTAAACAAGTATGTTTCATTTTAAAATAAATCTTTTGAATTTTTTTTATTTTATTTTTGTAAATTTTATAAAGTTTTGTTTTAAAAGTTCCAAAAATAATATTTTGAAAAATCAATTCAAAATTTCTACATCTAATTCAGAGACTTCTATTTATACAACATCTACATAATTTTAATTAAAAAAAAATGAATTCAGAATTAGAATTAGAACCCCATTTGGTCAAGCTATAAGGCGTGTTTGTACTTCGTAGTTGTCGCACCTGCGTAACAAAAACAATTATTTGTTCGTAGTTTCATATCGTCAATAATTCTGGGCAGATAAAAAGCAGGCGCTAGTGTTCTTAGTAATCGGTGTCGCGTCAGCGTCGGGCAGAATGTTCAGATATTTTAGTGCTTTTTTAGATTTATTTTAGATATATTAATTGAATGATGCCGTCAGAAATTACAAATTTTAAAAAATAAAAATTAATTATTAAAATAAAATAAATGTATATATATGTATATATAAGTATATAAAAAAGAAATATATTTAAAAAAAAATTATAATTTTAATATATTGTAATAATATAATTTATTCACATGTACCTTGTACAGTTAGTTACATTTTAACTGTCTGTAATAAACTACTATAACGTAAATGTACCTATCACTACCCTAGCAAGTTACGCCGCCCAGACCCTTTTTTTGTAAATACAATACTCCCATGCTTTTTATTTCTAATTTATTTTTGAAATAAAAAAGATCATTACCTCCTCGTTGTAATGCAAATTAATGCACATTTGTATGGATATTAATAAATAAGTTATTGATAGAAAACTAAATTAGGCAGACGTTTCAGTGAAAATATTTGTTTAAATGTTGACATTTTTTTTTAGTTTGTTAAGACCATAATAATTAAACTATGATGTTCACTTATTTATTTTATTCAAATAATTGTGAAATATATATATATATATATATATATATATATATATATATATTATTAAATTGATTCTGATACATATAGTAAAAGTGAGTATCGGTGACCTATGTCAACTAAATTTTGACTTTTGCGATGCGCTAAAAATCCAATTTTCAAGATAACTTTCTTAAACTATCATTTTATTTTACTTTATTTAATTCTTTGCGAATAAAATGTAATTTATTTTCTCGCACCAATTTATAACCTAGAGTGCTCCAAATTGTGACTATTTGGTATTTGTGACTACGAAAAATAATACTAAGCTAAAAAACTTTAATAGCTATATTTATCAATTAATAAAACATAATGTATCACATATTATTTCATAAATTCAGTTAGTGAAAATTACAAAAAAATAATTAGAATTATTAATAGTTAATAATACTTAATTATAAAAAGAATTAAACAAAAAATAAAGGCAACTTCATCACAGAAAGAAATATTATTATAGCGTTTGATATAATTAGTTGTTTCATTGATCTGCGAAGATCTGATATATTCTTAATGAAATAGATTCCCTTTGCATTTCTTTATTCTTTTAAAAACTTTTTTAATATTTTTATTAACAATGTCACCGATATTATGCCACAATATATTATCTTGTGCTGGCCACTTCCAATTATGACCGCTCATGACCATGGCCTTGACTTGATATTCATGGTTTTTTCTTTCTAAAACTACACCAAGGAAATATTCACCTTCGTATTACACAATGACGTATGAATTAATAAATAATCTTTAATCTCGGATTCTGATTCTATTGGAGGACTTTCGTTATGTTTATTTTCTATCTTCTTTTCAATTTCATTTAGTTGTTCTTTCGTTTTTTTTATCTTAATGACTTGTGGGCCAAAATAGAGACTTTTTAATTGATAAAATTAATATACTATAGTTAAGTACTGCTTATTTTTTTCGTGCTCTTAAATTTTTGTATTTTGAATAAAATATAGGTATAGCATATTTGTGATCTTTTTGAATATAGTTATGACCGCTGTAATGTTTAATGTTTCCAGCTTATTTTATTAAATGTTGTCTAAGTCACAAAATCAGCGATGATTCCTTATTTAATTTACAGTAAAAAAAAATAGATGTGATCAATATAAAATTAAATATATTAATTAAATTAATTCTAAAAAGCAACTACAATTTGAAGCATGTAATTCGAATATATTTTGTGGGTAATTCGGCTCCAATAATGTTTGAATTTGTTGTATTAATGTGATGAATTGAGGCTTTAATTGAAAGATATTGTAGGTCACAAATTAAATTTTATTTAGCAAGTACTTAATACTTTCCAAATAAAGTAATTTAATGTTATAAAAAGTAATAAAAAGTTAACTATATTTGGTTATATACGAAAACTCACTTCAAAACTCTAATTGTGATCTATAGGTCAAAAATATCTCAACAGAAAAAAATTATGGCTTATAATTCGGACCGCTTTTAATTATTTAATTACTCAGCTTATTTACAAAATAATCACATTTTTCGATCATTTTATGTTAAAAAATCTCTAGAACTTTATTATTAGTCATGTATTTAATTTTATAATAATACCAACCTTTTGCTATCAATTTCATATAAAACATTTTTATCAATTTCTCACTTCAAAACCTTGACGAAAACTGAAATTACGAAAAAAGTAAGGTGCTTAATGACAAATTGGTTTTTTGGCACGAAATTTTCTATTATCATATTAGAGTAAGTACTAGTACAAGTATAGTAGAATAAAATAATTAAATTTTTGAAATAAATTCCCAAAAAGTATTTTTTTAGGAAACACATTGTTACAAAATGTACAAAATTGATTTAATTTTAGATTGACTAGATCACAAATACTCACTATGTCACGATTACCCACTTTTACTATACTTGCTTCAATTTGTAAATAAAAAATATTTAAAATTGCTAATGAGCGGAAATTAGGGGCACGTAAATTTAGGTTGTACGTATTTACGATCGACCGGGCGGAATTAGGTAAATGATATATCGAAATAATTACTTAAATTATTTAACTATTTTTGATTATATAAAATTTCAAATTGGAATTGAACAAGCTATGCTGGACCTAATAATTACGTCCTGTATATTTAAGTCCGCACATATGTTTTTTATTACAACTAAATTTTGAGTTTAGAGAAAAATTTGTATGAAAAAGCGTGTCAGTAATATGTACAATGTGACCTAATTGCGAACTAAATATTTGTAAACTATTTTCAGTAATTTAATTTCATTTCTTGTCTTATATTTAAAAAAAACGTACAATTTAATGTTGTTATACCAATTACTCGTTTTTTATAAATAAAGGGTTTTCCAATAAGAGTGATATGATTTCTTTTTTAAAAAAAAAAAAAACACACTAATTGTTAAGGAAATTCAAATGTTTTTTATTTAATGTGAAGTAAAATCGATACAATTAAGTTCTGAATGAAACGTCATTCAAATGGCCTCCACGACTTCTTCTGCAGGAACGAATTCGATGAACCCAATTTTCCGAGCACTTTTTCCACTAAATCCAGTCGTATGTCATGAATAGCAAGTTCAATATTGACTTGTAAAGCTTCAAAATAGTCTAGTTTATTGCCAAATACCAATGACTTCAAATAACCCCACAAGAAATAGTCTAATGGTGTTAAATCACAGCTTCTTGGAGGCCATTCAATATCACAATTTCTTGAAATAATCGAATCTCCCAACTTTTCTTGCAATAATTCAATTGTTGCACTTGCTGTGTGGCACGTAGCCCCGTCTTGTTGGAATCAAATGTTGTCAAGATCAACTTCTTCCAATTTCGGCCATAAAAAGTTGGTTATCATCGATCGATATCGCTCTCCAATGACAGTAACGGTGTTACCAGCTTTATTTCAAAAGAAGTACGGACCGATGATTCCACCAGACCAAAAACCACACCCAACTGTCAATTTAGGTGAATGTAATGGTTTTTCATGAATAATTTGTGGATTTTGTTCGCACCAGAATCGACAGTTTTTTTTATTTACAGCACCACTCAGATGAAAGTGAGCCTCATCGGAGGAGATGATTTTCTTAAAAAAATCGTTATCGTTTTCAAGTTGTTCCAAGGCAAAATCAGCAAATTCACGACGTTTATGGTGGTCCAATGGCTTCAGTTCTTGAGTGAGAACAATTTTATACGGAAGAAAATCCAAATCCTTTTTCAAAATTCGCCAGGTTGTGGTTTGGGACAGTCCCAATTCTTGAGAACGTCTTGGAATCGACAAACTAGGGTCTTCAGCAACACTTGCCTCAACGGCAACAATATTTGCATTACTTCGAGCGGATCTTTTTCTTATTGGCACTTGAACATTATGCAAAGAAAATGTACGCTCAAAATTTTCATCAATTCGACGAATAGCGAGTACACTTACACTACGATTATTACGACTATAAAATGGCAAAAGCGTACGAGAAGTTGCAATTGGAGAACGATTATATTGATAATAAAACTGAATAATTTGTAAACGTTATTCTTGCGTATATCTCTCCATGATGAAATTGTAAACATTACTGAATTCAATGAAAAAAAATGACAGATCATGACATATTGCAAATGGCCGAAACGTCACTTCAAAATCATATCATCCCTATTGGAAAACCCCTTAGAAGCATTCTCTGAATTTTGCTTGTCATCAAAATTTTGTAAAGGTGATGAATTACCAAAATAATTTGTTTATATTTGAAATATTTTTTTTGAATCTACGGATTATGTAGACATTTAAAGTAATTTTAATATTAAGTACAGAGCATCAAATTAAGCTTGAAAATAATTTAAGAAGCATGAACATATTGTTAAATAGCATAACATTGATGCCAATCTTCGATAGAAAATAATAATCATTCTAAAAAAATTAAGAAAAGCTTATATTTTTCATATTTTGTCAATTTATAAACTAATTTTTCCTTAAAGGAGCGGAAATTGGTACATTTACGTTGTATACTATAGTATTCGTTCGCTCCTCGAAATTCAAGTTTCATAAAAGTTATGATGTGGTGTTCTGAATATCAACTTTTAGTTGACTTTCAAATTTAGTTAACTTAAGTCAGACGTTTGTGTTCTGAGTAGCAATTTGTGTTGACTTTCTTATAAAGTGGTTGATTTGAAAAAAAAAAAAAGTTAAAAAAATGGATAATTCAGAAATAAAGTAAAAATATATGTACTCAAATATGGAATATTCTAATTTGATTCGTTAATATTATTTTCAGAAAAAAGAATTTCAGTAACAAAAAACAAATGGAAAAATTAATATTCTTAATGGAATCCAATCCACAGATAGAAGATATAGTTACAGTCGTTTTAAAAATTATTTGTGCATAGAACAAATTTGTACGTAACACAAACAAAATTGGCTGTGACTCTCTAAATAAAATAATTAAGCAATTTTTATAATTTGTTATATTTGAACAAAACTTAAAATATTTAAAAAAAAAGAAAACAAGTATCAATTTTGGAGCAAAAACAAAATCACGTCAATTATTTGTGCTGTAAATTGTTACTCCAAAATTATTTGAAGCAAAATAGATCAAATTTGAATAGTTAGCATTTCAGTTGTTGCTACTACATCTAAAACTACATCTCTTGTAACGTGAAACTAGACTAACTGACAAAATAACTATAAAGCGTGAATTATTATTATAGTTGAAATTATAAATGCAGTTGTAACAGAGATTTCTGTTCAAGACCTGTTACGAAAACATTATATTCATAGAAATACTGAGATATCAAGTAATGCAACAAAAATATAGTGAACCGGTTGGAAAGATTAAAGGTAGAGGCCGAAAACGTAAGACAACAAAGAAAGAGGATGCACAAATAATAAGAGCTGTTGAACTGAGTCCTAACATAACTACGAAACAATTCCTAAACAACTTTAATAAAAGTAAACACCGGAAAATAGAAGCAACAAATATGCTAAATATATACTGAGAGAAATAAATGAACAAAAAAGCCATATAATTATTTCTGAAAAAAATAAGCGTCTTAGATTAAATTTATATAGTTATTATAGAAAAGAACATATTATAGAGAGCTTCCTCAAAATTTGACCAAATATTCTTTGGGCAGCTGAATATTTATTTTCACTAAATGTTACGTACGGAAGAAAATTTAATCATTCCAACCGCATTTTAAAGAAAATACCAACGGTATATCTATGTACAAGACACACGAATGGTGGGTATATTTGGGAAAATTTCCCTTGTTTAAACTACAAAAAAAGTCATATCAAGTCATATCATTACTTTGATTTTTTGCCATATATAGACTAGAGTGTTATAACTTGGTGACTATTTGATAACTTCAAATTTTGTACTACAACACGATAATGCAACGATACACAAGGCTGCTGTTGTTATATTATCGTATTTAAAGTTTATTGGGCAAAGTGTTTTAGATTGGCTACCTCAGAGTCCTGATATTAATGTTATAGTAAAAAAAGATATCTTTCCAACAGTATATAAATATTGGGGAGGTTTAATGGTAAAATCTTGAAGTATTTGGTTTTTCGAGAAAGAAAATAAAGTTTTTTTTTCTACTTTCTACTTTGAACTTCAATATCTCCATAACGGCAGCACCAATCATCATCACATACATTTTAAAATATGCTCCATACCATTATCTTTCTTAGAATATATAACTGAATATATATATATATATATATATATCAAATGGATCATCAGATATAACGGCTTTTATACAAAATCTTAAAAACAACAAGAATAATTTCAAATATCCTTTTCGTCCTGAAAGGATAAGATGCGCCACTAAATTAAAGAAGATATATATTATACTAAGTTATATATTTTTGGAAAGCTAGCAATTCCAGCTATCCGTCGGATATGGTTATTAGGTCTAAACCGATACAACATCTCCCTCAGAAGTGCCAATACTTCTTATTAGTTATCATTAAACCGATCCAATATAATTTAAAATCTTTGAATTTTTTTTAAAAAATATATATTGACATGACACTACATAAGTAGTTATATCCTACAACTGGTAAGTTACAAAAACAAAACAAATAAGTAGTTACTAAGAATTTGTGGCTCATCAAATTTTTTTTTTATAAAATCATCCCTTAAAAGCTGTATATATACTGTATATATATGGTATAATATAATAAGGACATAAGAAGTTTTAGATTTTGTGTCTGTTTGTTTTGTAAACTAATCACTTTGTTTCAATCTTGTGATGTTGATGTTCAACTTTGATACTATCTTTATGGTCTACCTGTAGGGCTTGTTTGTTAAATTAATAACACTATATAATGGACCAGACACTTAATTTTAAAAATTTCTATTATTCTTATTTCTTTATTTAATATTCTTAAAATTAAAATAAAAGTCAACAAAATTTGTAAAAGTAGTGCAGCCTGTTATACTGCGATTTCATTTATGTATCTATATTTTCACAGTTTTTATGTAAAGTTAATATAGTTTATCAACAAACCTAATTTGCAAAATTTTGTTTATCTAAAAAACGCTTTAGCAATATTATCAGTGCATAACTACTGCTTGTTCATGAAAATGTCTACGATAAAGATGATCAACTACTTAAATACCTACTTAATTATAATTAGTAAGTCGACATTTTATTACTAAAAATTTTAATTTTCTTTATTAAATGTAGGTACCTAGGTAATATAGGTAGGTATAAGTACTCATATCACCTTGCTTATACTCTCTTAATGTTTTTTATAATCTTTTTTTGTTTTTCTTTTTTATTAATAGAATATTGAATTTCTTATTTTATAAAATTTAAAAATAAAATAAATTTTAATTTTTATACATAATATAATATGTAGGTAGGTACATACCTACATATGTGTTTTCAAAATTCTATTTATTTGTTTTGTTTTTTAAACTTAATTGCTGTTCTACATTATATTTATTTGTTGTATGTTTGTAAATACTTCCTTTTTTAATTAAAGTTACATACATTTTTATATAAGAATGTAACTATATATATATATATATACATATTATTATATATATACATATATTTAAATGCATAGTCTTTATATGAATTTAAAGCAGTAATTTAATACTGTATATTAATTCATAAAAAAAAATAAATTCATTTTATTAAAGAATCTCTAAATATACATAATAAATACAAATATACATAAGTAGTATCTAGACATTTGTATGTAGATAGATATGTATTTTGAAAATAAAATTTTTCTAAACTATTGAAAATAAACCACAACAATATTCCAATGCATAGAATTTTTTACAATTTTTTTTATATTTAAATGCTTTTACTTATATATATGAATATATTATGTACCTATGCATGTTTACATATATAAATATAATATAAGAAAAATGAGATAAAAACAAAATAACAACACATTTTCTACTTTTTTTTTTTTTGCTTTTTATCACAAATAATATGATAACAAAAACAATAATAATATCCAATAAGAAGAAAAAACATGAATCATGAATGATGACAAAAAAATAAAAAAAATAAATAAAGCCGGAAGTTTAATACTCTCTTTGCTCTTTGAGGATCAAAACAAAACAACAGAACAGAATCGCCAAATAAAAGAATAAAAAAATAAAAATAAAAACAAAAAAAATTTAAAAAACAAGAAAAAAAAGAAGAAAAATACACGCATACATAGTCACATAAATCCATATAGAGGGAGGCAGATAGGAAATAAAAGCAAAACCAGAAAAAAAAAAGTAAAAGGAATTTTCAATATATTCGAACAATACTACAAACTGAATTGAACTGAACTCAACTCAACTCTTTATATTCACAACATTACAATTACACTGTGAAGTGAATTGAACTGAACTGAATTTAGCGAGAAAAAAAAACAATAATGAGGAAAAAATCAAAAAAAAAACATTATTTTAAAGAAAAATAAAATGAGAGAAAAATAAAAAAGAAATATGCAACAGTCCGAAAAAAAAAAAAAAATAAACAAAGCAAAAAAAAAAGGAAAAATAAAAACATTAAAAAGAAAACCATGAAAAACAGTCGATATGAAAATAACAATGAAAGAAAATTGGCAAAAAAACAAAATACAAGTTCAAAAGAATATCTTTTCATTCGTTTCGTCGTGTTCGTCGTTTTTATATTGTGGCCCGCGATTTATTCTATTTATTTTTTTTTTATTTTTTATATGTAGTTATTTTTTTTTCTTTTTTTTTTTAATTTATATTTTGATATAGCAGTGTTCTTAAGATAGTTTCTTTCGTTTACATATTTACAAAAATATCAATATTAATTTTACTACTTATTTTAATTTTAATAATTTTTATTTATTTTTATATTTTATCAATACACTAGTGATTTCATATTATTAGTAAGTCGATAGCCCTGACATCTAGTAAATCACTATTGTATATAATTTAAAAAATAATAATAATAATATAATTAGTAAATTCAGTTTTTTTTATTGCAAAGTCAAAGTCAAATTTTCAGAAAACTACTAACAAGCTGAACCTTTAGAAATATTTATTTTATTTTTCAAGATATAGTTAGTATAAAAAATAATGATTGGTACCATAAGACCAGTAATTAATAAATATTTTCCTTTTAAATATTAATAGTATTAATTATTATAAAAAAAATATAAATTAATTAACTAGTGTAAGATTGTAGTTTTAAACACTTTCTATTTAAGTCTGAACTCTTTTCATAGAATAAAAAATTGTATTAGATAAATATTATTAAAATAAGCCAATAAATAACACTTAATAGAAATAAGCCTATATAAATATTAATTATAACTAATTTTAATAATATTAATTAATTATTATTAAGTTTACATTATTAGTTTTATGTGTAGTTGTAATTATTTAAAAATTAAAATTGAATTTCATAAAAATAATAAATTTGTTGGTTTTTTTTGGAATTTGGAATAAAAGCTATGTTAGCTACAAATTTTTTTTTGGATCGAATAGGATGTTTTTTTAATTATAATTTAATTAATTTAATTGCAGCCCCGGCTTACTTTAAATAACAGTTTATTATTACAAAAATTCGCAATAGTTATAACAATATTCAAATTACTTTCATCATTGGTTTCAAATTTACGACTAATAAACTTCTATAAGCATTACTCATGTTTGAAATCACTTACGGTTATTATTTCGTATAAGTACCGCATAGTTATTACAAATTTAAGAATACTAAATTCAAATGGTATTTTTTTTATGTAAAATTTAAATACTTGTTGAAATGCAATTACAAGGAGTATATAGTTAGTTAACAGAAGAAATGACTTGTAATCAAAAAATAAATTAACTTCAAATAAAAATAAAAAAATTTGGACTCGAGAAAACCATTTTGTATTAAATAATAATTAATACCTACTTTGTAACAATAACTAGTTATATTAAAATGAAAATTGTTAATTGGTATATAAATTTGTATATATATAAAATCATGTTACTTTTTTAAATTGAAAATAAGTATTAAGTAGATTTTTATTATTTAAAAAACATTTAATAATATAAGACGGTCTCTTAAATTCTGGAATATTTTTTTTCCAAATTTGCCATCAAAATATGTAAGAACTTACAACATAGTACTACTTATATAATTACTATTTATAACTGTTTAATTATATATATTTTACTGTAATATAATTAATTGGAAATAAAACTATGTAATAATGAAAGAAATTTTTAAAACATTGTAATTAATAACTAGTTACATTTAGTTATAGAAAAAGAAAAATTTCTCTAACTAATAAATTAAAATTTTATAAGCATAAATATTAAATTCAAAATAATTATTATTATCCACATCCCAATGAAAAGTCATATGTTCAAATATAGGTTATTGAACATAAAATTTACTAAGTAAGTCCTAATAATTGTAATTAAATAGCTAAAAAAAATAATTATTTTTATTAAAATCATACTCTTTAGTGTCAGTGTAAGTATTTATTTGAATTAAATAAAAACAATGTCATAAACAATAACTACTTGTAAGTTAGTTACTGTTATAGATGCAAAATAATATTGCACAACATAACATAAAATCACTACTCAAATAACTTAATTTGCTTAATTGTTCAATAATAAATATTGCAACTTATAATCCACTTACAAAATAAGTAGTTATAAAAACGAACATTTCATGTGAATTTACCAATGGTTTGTATTACTACTCTATTGCAAAAAAGTTGGCCTTACTTGTATTTTAAATCCCGTTTCGGGACTAGCATAATGATTTCTCATTTTTTTTCTTCATTTTTTCCATAAAATTTCAGTAGCTATGTGATCATAAATCTGTTATAAATAGTAAATTATCTACGCAACATTTTTTATTGTGATGATAAGTTTAAAGATTGGCCAACTTTTTGCAATAGAGTAGTACGAATAGTGAGTTGAAATAAAAATTATTTTCTGTTCTATTCTTCAATATTTTATTAAAGGCATATACAAAAATTAAGGAGATTGCTTATGTAATATACATTTATAAATGTTTTACGTCTATTGATACTTTAAGTAAACTGTTCGAAGCAAAAATTATTTTTCAATTATATAATAGGAATTTTGGCCAAATTACGTAAATGTAGACGATACATTTAAATGTTATTCCATGTTATGTATGTTTGAGAAAACTATTTACATAAATTGTTCCAATTTGCTAATATAATTTAAATAAGCATATTAGAGAGATTGAAATTTACATAAGTACAACGTAAACGTATGGAGTTGCTAATCGTAAAATACTGTAATTCATTACTTTTAGGCATTAATTTTTTTTTAAGTCTATGTATAACTTTAGGTATACATTTGCGTAAGTTATCTTATTTTCTTACTATTCACAGCGAGTGCATGCGTACTTGAAAACATTGCACAATAATTAAACAGATACATATATATATATATATATATATATATATATATATATATATATATATATGAAAATATCGGTACTCATTTGTAAAAATAAATAAATTATTATTTTAATGGTATTTTAATTAAAGTCGAATTATATTACTTTATTTTACTTTAAATAAAGTAAAGAGATAAAATCGAGCGTAAAAAGCAACTTGCGTTTTTATTCTTATCATTCTGAGGCGAGGAGCACAGTTGATCAATTGTGCATCTTTGTACGATTCAAGGCTTTGAGTTTAATAACAAGATTTTTGACCGAATTGTATTCTTACAGGATAGTTATTTTCCAAGTTTATAGCTCTATTACTTTGTATATTTCAGTCAAAAGCGATTCTCATGATGTTTTGAGATTGTTTCCGCACAGTGAGGTGATTTATTCAATTTAATTTTTTTATTCTTTATGCATACACTTATATTGATTTATTTGTTCAAAGTTTGGTACTTTTATACACAGTTCAGCATTTTGTTATAAAAGAGTGCCAAAATATTTTAGTAACTACTCAGTATTTGTTTTAAAAATATCAATTTACAAATGTTTGTAAGACTATTTATTATATAAATTTAACCTTCCTTTAAGCCTTATAATAGGACAGTTATGATGATGCCACACTGGATTTGAATTTTCTTATTTTGAGTTTAATTTATAGAAATAGATATTAAGTGATAAAAACTGTATTTTTTAAATTGTATATATTGAGTTAAATAGATAAAGAATAAAATGAAAACTCAAAAATTAACTAAAATTTATAATTTAAACTATGAAGTGAAGATGGCAAAAAAAATTGTTAATTTTCGTCATAGTAGTTACCTAATCATAAGAACATTTTATTAACTATTTTATTGTTTCTAAGAATTCATTAGTTAGTTAGTAGATCATACATAGTTCAGAGAACAAAATCTGATCAGATTGAAAGAAGTTTTTAATGTTTATCTTGGCCACAAGATCATTCATAAGAAATTATTCAAATCATGTTATATAATAGAGTTTCGGATAAATACTTAATAATTCTTTGTGATATTCTAAAACCATTTTAATTTTATACAAGAGTTATCTAAAATAAAAATATACGTAATTATATTTGAAATATAATGATATATTAAAAATAAATACAAAAAAAAATATAATTAATTAAAAATTAATTTTTATGAAAAATTATACATTAAATTTTTCTTTACTTAAGCAATTTTTATTTTATTTAATTTACATATGACGTGAACCTACATAACCTTACCATTAGATTAATTGATTAAAAATATTTTTAATCAAAACAAAAAATGTCAAAATGTACTGATGTGTGCATACATTTATAATATACTTAGGTATGTACTTTAATTAATTAATTTTTTTTTAATTATACTTAATATTTAAGCTTTCAAATATAAAACATAAAAATATTATTTTTTTCTCATAAGTAATTATTATATTATTTATTTTTCACAAAGTCATTTAACAACAAATACATACATAAATTTTTATTTTATAATTCATTTAATTTTAGTTGAGTTTCAAATGTTTTAAATATTCATTTTGAACAAATAATTATGTATAAATGTATGTAGATATATTTAATTGTATGCTAAATGCATATTAAAATTATTTTTATCAATTAGGTATGCAAAATTATAATATACTTTTAGGTGCGTATTTTCATCAAGTTTCATAAATTTCTTTCAACTAGAATTCGACATACCGGAAATGCACAAAACTCATTAATTAGTATTATAAAAGTGTTATCATGATAATTTTATAAAAAAAATTTTAAACATTTAAAATACCTAAAATTTTATAATAGAAAAATATTTTTCGATTATTGTGAAAATCTCGTCGAAAACTAAAATTTTACTAGTAGTAGATAGATAAGAATACAAAAAATAGAAACAACAATATAGAAAAGTTCTATTTTATTTTATTTTTATTTTTATTTTTTGTCACTATACCTGGACTGCCTATTTGTTATAGGCTTATTTTAGAAAAACAACAAATTAAATTTGCTTTCTTTCTTTCTTTCTTTATCCTTTTTGCTCTCCTTTATTGAGTTTTTATCAAATAGAAATTACTTAGTTGAATAATATCTATCTATTATATAGTATGTATAGATATTTATACAAATAAATTTACAAACAGATTTACATGCATGTGTGTTTGTTATTTGTGTTTTATTTGGTTTTATTACTATCTCAATTTATTTTATTTTTTTTTATATTTCTTTTTGTTTTTATTATTTGTTGGGAATATTTTATATTATACTTTTTTTTTCTTTTAAATTAAATTAAAAATTTCCCCTCTTATCACTTTTCTTCTTATTTATTCTATCATATTCTTTTTCTAAATAAAATATTTTTATTTTACTTTTTCACTTCTGTTTCAAATTTAGGTTTTCTCACACAATTTTAAAAATTTACTGGGGAAATAAGTTAGAAAAAATTATTCTATTAAAATTTTTGTTTGACAAAGAATGAGAAAGAAGTATAATATGTATATGTTTGCACCCATGTATATATATAATTTCTTTTTTTTTTCTTATTTTGTTCTGTATTCTTCTCTTTTTTTCATATGAAAAATTTTCTAATTTTTTCTTTTATACAAAAACAAAAGATTTTATTTTACTTTTTTTGTTTTTTAATATTTTAACTAACACATTTATAATGTAGTTTTGTCATTGTTTAACTAATTCTCTATAAAATAATTGCAAATATTGTTAAATGCCACTATATTAATTCTGATAATTTTTGTTTTATTTTTATTGTTGCTGCTATCACCATTTTCTTTATTTCATTTCATGAAGAATACTACACTAGCGCATGAAATTTTTTTTTTTTTTTATTATTTACACATCATATATATTTATCTCTTTCTATTTTTATTGATTTTATTTCATTTTATGATTTTCGTTGCAATATTTTTTGAAACAAAAAATTTTGTATTCTGTTTTCTTATTCACTTTTCACTTTATGCAAAAATTAAAAATACTTTACATACAATTCTAGATTAGGTATAATTTACACTTTTTATCTATCCAATACGATGATGGTATGTAAATTTTATTTTAACTAATATTTATTTTATTTATTTTTTATTTCTCTTCTCTATAAAATTTCTATTGTCCATCTACACTTCAAAACACACACATTAATATATATTTTTATCTATAAAGTCACAAAATGTTAACAAATAGTTGAATGTATATATATGCATGGATATTTGTCATGTGTATATTGAATTAAAAACTTGTAGGGTATGTAGTGTATGTGTATCATATGTTATACATATGGATATGTATAATATATAGAATTTGTATGATTTGTATATTAAAATATATAAATTGTATTTAAATAGCAAAATTTATATTTTATTTTTATTGTTTTATTTATTTTATATCCATCCATACAAACTTTGTAATTTTTTCATTTCTTAAGTAAAAAAATTTTTTTTTAGTTTTTTAATTGAATTATTTTATATTTGGCCGCTAATTTAAACAATATTGTTAAAACGGCGCAAATTTAGAACACACTGAATTTTTTGTTGCATTCATTCCCTTGAATTGAATTTAATTAAATTTGTGTACATATATGTACGTATGTATGTGCAATAGTTTTTAAAACATTTACTAATTATTTTGCAAAATAAATTTTTATGTGCACATTTGTTTTTTTTTAATAATTATTAATTTAGAAAACTTTATTATATTTTGGAAAAGGTTGTCGTACTCAATTTAAAAAAATATTATGTAGGTATTTGTAGGCATACAACAGAATATATTATATTTCATGTATAAACTTAAAAATTTTCAATTTATATTATTTAAAATAATTTTTTAGCACGTTTGATCACATTTTAAACACAATTTTGTTTTTCTTTTTTATTGTTATTAATATGAAAATTGGAAAATTAACTAAAAATTGTATTTTAAAAACAAACTGTATAACTATTTTATATTTTTTAGGATATTTGTGTACTATAATTCGTTATTATTTTTGTTTCCGTACTTTAAGATATATTTTTTATTTTACTTTCTTTTGTATTTTTCTTCTTTATTATTTATTTTATTATTTTTTTTTTTATTTTGAGGTAAAAGTGGTATCTCAGATCTCAAAAACAAAAAAATTGTACGAGGAACAACGACGACGTCTCAATTTCTTTGCACATCAATTTTTATTAAATTCTCTTTTCGTAATAAAATTCAAGAGTTTTTCAGCCATACAAAACATATATTTTTTGGTTTTTTTTTTGGCGTGTAGTTGCCGTCTATATTTTGTTTTTATTTTCTTTTTTATAAAAAATTTGACTGAAAAAAATAAAAGAGAAAAAATTTATATTCATTTTTACATACCAACACAAAAATATATATGCTTGTGCCTTCCTAAATAGCGAATTGAATGAGAAAGAAGAAATCATTGAAAAAAGCAAATAAATTTTTGCATACCAACGAAACGAAAACGACACCTAGTAGAGAAGCTATAGTACAAGTAGATATGATATATTTGATTGAAAATGCAAAAAACAAGAAGAATATAACATAAGCTAGTGTGTGTGTGTCCATATTTGAAATTACAAAAAATACCTATTTTTGAGTTTTTAAACAATAAACATACAATACAAATAATAATCCATTGCCATATAAATCTATACAAATGGAAATGGGTAAGTTAATTTTACTGTTGCTGTGCTCAATGATTCGCCTTAATACGATATTATTTTAAATGCAAGCGCACACATACGAAATTTGTATACGGATTATTTGGATTTGAATAGAAAAGCAAAACAAAATAAATTTAAAAATTACAGAAACATATTTTTGATTCTCTTTTTTTTATTTGTTTGAAAGAGGGGAATAGTTTTAGACGAATTTTCATAATTCTTTATTTAAAAGAAATGTACATGAATTAAGATCGTTTCACATCCACGATTTTAATTTTGTTATTTTGATTAGACGATTTATATTTGTTTAGATTTATTTATGAAATATATTCATATTTAAATTAGAATTATAACTGACTAATTTGAAATTTTTCTGGTTTGTGGCTTTTGATTAGCCAACTCGAAATTTTTCTAATTTATGACAGCTCAAGTCTAATTAAAAAACACAAAAATTACCAATTTAAGTTTTTGTAAAAATTGTTGATGGCTGGGGAATTAGAATCAGAATTAAGGCTAATTTTTAAAAATTTATTCCGAGATCCGATATTTAGAAAGAGTAAAGTATACTTAATGTTACCAATAGGAAAGAGTGAGAGAGAAAGATACACATTTTTACATATGTGGTAAAAAAATTGGAGATAATTGTAGCAAGTTTAGCTTCAGCAAGCAAAATTTTAGCCAATATTATGGCATATATATAATCGGATATTTTCTGAACGCTTTCACAATTATAGTTAATTCGTCCGATATTTTTATGTTTTTTCTCTGTCACACAATAAGTGTTTTTTGTATCTTCTGTCTATGCTTAAAAAAATTGCCGATATTTATAAAAATGAAATAATGCCTTTAGTCTTTTATTAGTCACACACACTAAATACGATATAATTCTGAGGTCAGAACTAAAAAAATATTTATGAATTTTGATTACTTCGAGTAGAGAAATAAATAAAGAAAAAAAATAAAAAAATTGACTTTTTTAAATTCAAAAAAAAAAAATGCGACCAAACGAAACAGTTACTGGCTTGGTATTTACTGACGTAACGGAAACTATTGTCATCGTAACATATGTGGAATTTTTAATGTTAAGTCTGTTCCATAAGAATCAAAACGACAATAAAAATATTATTTGTTTGGTCAAAAATTATATATATTCATACGCATATGAACCAAACTTTATGGTTTGGTTCATATAAAATTTTAACATCATGTGGCCAAAGAATGAGAATTCAAAAACGACACAATTTTATGTTAGAATAATCGCTTCCATCCATTGTATTTCTGAATTGTTGGCGGAGTAAGATATAAAGAAAACATAATTTGTTTTTTTTCTGATTTCTCGATCAGTTTAAAAAAATTTTCACCAAATTTTTAGTTATTATTAGCTTTTATATTATTATATATATATTTTTTTGTAAACTGTTCCTGCCAAATTTTTGATGTTCGGCATATAAGAAAGAAGCGATTTTATACTTACAGTTTATAGATATTAACAGTTTATTTTATACTTAAATAACCTACACAGAAGATCAACATTTTTTTTATATCGTATCGCGATCCTCATCCTCCTATGCAAACTCGCGTACGCTTATGAATATGAAAAAATATATTCTTTTCTACTTTATCTGCGTCCAATTCCAATATAATCGCAGATGAAATGCTCAAATATTTAATCTCAGAGGCGCTGACGATGTGAAAAAGTTTTAGTGTAAATTGTTTGTTGTCTTATGCATAGTTTTTTTTTATTTTTTCATATTAAAAACAAAAAAAAACACAAGCTAAAGGATGTGATCTTAGATATAAACATTATCTATATATTGATAGATGGCAGCCGCTGCAAATAAAGTTTTTTTCTATAAAAGAAAATGATTGTGAATTGGAAGGAAATAAAAAGGGAATTTGTTAATAGATGTCGCACAGGAAGTTCATATATACAAACAAAAATTTATTTTTCATTCTTCATTTTCTCAAATTCCAGAAGATGTCTCGAAAGTAGAACAATAATTTCTTATAACATTTATTAACTACAGAACCACTGCCATCTATATATTTACAGAAAAATGAATTAAGCAAATATAAATTATTTAAGATATGTTCATGTTTTTGATGGAATAACTTATTGGAAATTATTCAGTTAAGTTAATGTTTATTTATTTCTTACATAAAAGTGTGATTCTCAATTTAATTTTCTACTAAATTTCAAAATTTTCGCTACTTTCAAAATTTCATCTAATTAAAGTAAATTGTCGCTCGTTGAATTTTTTAATAGATGCGAATTTAATTAATTTTGAAAAGATAACATATTTACAGGATAACAAAATTGATTTGCAAAAAAGTCTTTTTGAAAAAACAGATTATAAAATTTTTTTTATATATATATACTAAAAATTGAAATATTAGTCAAACGTCTATTTTCAGTTTTAAATTTAACTATTTCTTTTATTCACATTTGCTAATGTATTGTAATAAACCAGACATTGTTAAATTTGCAATTGTTTATAAAACTTTTTTTATTAATTTTTTCTTCCTATTCAAAGTTCAAGTTTATACCACTAGATATAAAATTGTGTCCCTCTATTATAAATTATTTCAAGCATCATTTGACAACAACTTTTTTGACAATTAAAAAGCGTCATATCTGTAATAAACATTCAAACAATAAAAATAAGAAAAACAAAAATTGTATTTACAAATCTTGTACAATAGTTTAACTTAATTTAATAAATGTTATTAATAAAAAGAGAAGTGATTTAAAATGTAAGTGTTAAATAAATTAGTTTTGATATATATTAATTTATGTAATTAAAAAATAAAATTTTTAATTTCAATTTGTTTAATATTACAATTCTTAAACAAACTTGACAAGTTAAAATTATCTTACAATTGTTTATTATTGATTTATTAATGAGGCTATATATATAACGGATATCTATTTTGTTTGTACAAATTTAAAATATCTTCGTTAAATTATTAAATAATTAATATTATTTAAATACACGTTAGTAACTGAATATTTGTGAAATAAACATTTCAAATGTAGAAAAAATTGTGATATTTTACCAAATTTAATTTATCCTAAAATTCATTTCATATTTTTTAGAATTTACATTAGAGTTGGTTTAATAAGGGTGGAATCATATTTTTCAACAGCCTGTTTACAAAAAAATGTATTGAAATTAACTGAATTGTTGGTTGATCAGAGATATACATTTCTAATTCTTTTTGAGTTTTTTTTTTTAAATTTTTTATGAAATAAAATTTTTTTTTTAAAATGTATGAATTTAGTTTCATATGTACTTAATTTTAGCTTCATCCATTTTATGACATTGAAATGTTCTTAAAAAGCTAATCTTAACGTCTTTGGTCTGGCTTAATCTTTTACACTCCTTCAAAAAAATCAATGACGTGTTTTGCCTCGTTCTTTATTTTTTTTAGGTGTCCGCTCAACTAGTCTTTTTAAAAGTGATAAAGTTACGACTTCTAGAGTTTAGTAGACTTCTCGGAAGTTTTATATTTTTTTGTACAAATATGCTTCAGAGCAAAACAAGTTTAAACTTTGTTTTGTTCTGAAGAACATTTTTGACATTCCGAATTTGTTTTTTTTTATCACAATTTCAAATTGGTTGTCAAAATATTAAATTTTTTTTTTTTTGTGTATTTTGTTTATACAAAAATATAATATAAACAAAGATTAGTGTTGTTACGATTGTACATTTGACAAAAACTTAATTTTTAATAAAAAATTGAGATTCTCAACACACAATAAATATAAAAGAAAACTTTACGGAATATTTTTTCCAAAAAAAGTTATTGTTAACAACGTATAAAGTGATTGTAAACAATATCATCAGAAAAAGTTGTTCCATTTCACTAATTTCGGATACGAATCATCTTTTCAATACAAATCACAATAAACGTTGGTGTGGTATCTTCCATTACATTTAAAAAAAAATTATCACTTTCAAAAAATACAACCATTTCAAATTTCTTCAGAATTAATATGAGTATACCTATGTATACTTATTAAGTTTTTAAATAAAATTAAGTTTAAGGAAAAGTTTCTATGTGTAATTAAATAAAAATGGATGGTGAAAATAATAAATTTATATGGCGAGAAGAATACATCTATTTCTTCATCAAATGCATGAAAACAAAACCAATTTTGTGGGATTCATCTCATAAAAACTATCGGAACAGAGAATACAGGACTTTATGTTACATGGATATAGCGAAAGCTTTCAAAGATCGCTTCCGAGAAAATATAATTCATAGTAAATTTGTAAATTATTTTTAATTATGTAAAAACTGAATGCCTTATTATCTTACAGGTGAATTGAAGAAAAAGTGGAATAATTTAAAAACTTATTATACTGCTCACAGACAAAAAATTGAAGCAATTAAAAAATGTAATTCTGAAGCAGAAACAGCAGAAATATTAGAAGATAGTATATGGAAATATTATAAACCTTTAGAATTTCTAGAGTCACAAACGAAGTCATTATCATCTGTTAATAATTTTAAAGTTAATATATGTAGTCTATTTACATTTTATATAGTTAATCACATCAAATATTTTATCGTTTTTTTTTTAATTTAATAGTTTCAATTTCTTAATAGATCATAGAATCAAATTTCCTAAATGAAAGAACATCATCATCAGAACAAGTATCAGATAATATAGATACTTTGGAGAATATAAAAATTCTGACGCCTGAAGAATTGAATATTAAAAATGAAGATTCATACAGTTTCTTATCGATGCCTTCAAGTCCCCAAGCTACTGTAGCATCAAATAATGAAGCATCAGCAAAACATCATCCAAAACAGAAACGAAAATTTTTTTTTGATAAATCTGAAATATTATTGGAGAAATGTTTGAAATTTTCAAATCAAATTCAAAATCTTATTCTTGATCAACAGACGACGTCCCAACAAAGTACATTTAGTCATTATATTCAAGAGGAAATAATGAAACTAGATGAAGATCTGCAAATTCAAGCGAAACGTCGCATAGCAAATGTTATTTATGAACTTCAAGAAGAGCAATTAGAAAGAAAATCTTTATAAACTAGTCAAATGTTTAAATAATTTTACGCAATAACAATGTTATTTTATTAAATAATAGAAATTTATAACAGATTTAATTAATCCAAAAAAAAAAAAATCCAAAATGTTTTTTTGTTAGCATAATTTTGTAGCAAAACTTATCTATTTACATTCCGTGTGGAAACTTGAATATGAACTAATTGTTTATATTATTTTTATATTATTAAAAATTAAATTATGTAATTTCTAGTTTGATTAAAAATATTTTATTAAATTTAATTAAGAACTTTAATGTTTCATAAGTATTTAAGTATTTTAATTGTGAAGTAGGGTAGAAGGTACCTGTACATATACTATTTTTTGTAATACGAATTCGTCGTCCATACTCGAACTAATATTTTTTTTTTCTTTTTTTGATTAAATTCAAATGAATCAAAAAGTAAAAAAATAAATCAAATAAAATATAATTATGTATGTATACGTTTCGAATTTGATTTCATTTTTAAATATTGTAATGATGTCTACATTCTTGTGAGTAATAATTTATTTGAGTTGGGTTTTTTTTAAACTTGATTTTTCATGATTTTATAGAATTTGACGACATGAAATTCAAATTAAATTTTCTAACTTTTGATACATTTAACTTTTTTATACTTAAGTTAAATATTAAAGAACTTTTTTTTGTTTCTCTTTTACGTGCTACGAAAAATTTAAAACTTAAAAGGAAACACGAAATCTTCTTTGAAAAAAGCTTAAGAATTTACTAATCAAATGTAAATATGATGACACAACTAAAACCAGTATTAAAATGAATTATTTTTTTCTCTGAACTGATACACTAAAAATTTAAAAAAAAATGTGTTAAGTCCTCTGATATATCGTGAAAGTTCTATATATCCGAGCATAACAAAGAAAATCTCCAATTACAATCAGTTCGAAAAGTTTCTAATTTTTTAACTAATTTATTTATTCAAAAAAGAAAAAATTAAATTTAGTCTTCGTATTATAATTTTATTTTATTTAATGCTTACCAAATTATATTCCCAACTCTAATTATATTCCCAACTAATTTAAATAGTATAATTAAATTTTAAAAATATTCATATAACAAACAGAGTTCGAACTAATCAATTTCGTACCAATAGTCAGATGCAGATCCATTATTAATATATTATGATGATCATACTTATATCATGATGAAATGGTCATATTATATGATGAATGGGTTTAAAACGGGGTACACGGACAGCTATCAGACGCTTTAACAACACCGCCCCACATACGAGCTCAAAGAGATCTTCTGTAACACAAATCGGACTCCCATGTATTTGTCTTGACTCAATAATCTCTTATATATAATAAAAAAAAAAAAACGTAGTTTGTTCATAGTAAATATTAATTTTATGTTTAAATGTTTCGATGCATCAGTCTTTTTACGTTTGCATGTTACAAAAATAAATGTAAGATATTCTAAAAAAGACTATATATTTTACATTATTTGGAAAAATTATAATATTGATGCATTAGTTGATTTTTAGTTTTGAATTCACAAATGCTGCATAAAGAAACTTATCTGAATAATATAACAAACAGATTGAAGTCTAGCTTTTTAAATTGTACTTCTTTTCTCTTAGCTCATAATTTTTCTGCTCTGTCGGCGCAGTGCTTTTAATTCTTCAAAAATATTTTTATTTATGCCAATATTTTCTATATCATTTTATTTATTCTAATACTACTCTTGGGTCGACTCTGTAGAGCATAAGCTCCATTTTTTGATTCTTACTTTGCACTTTTTTTTTGGAGTTCTTTGTGTAGTAGCGAAATCATTTTCTTCGTTACTAATATTTGCCACATTTTCGTACTTCAAGCACCTCATCACAATTTACAAAAAAATTCAGATGATGTGTGTCGGTTGTTGTGCAAGTGGTGTGGAACCTGTTGTGATACATGTTGTGGTGGCGTATGATGAATGATTAGGATCCCTATGGTTCGATCAGCTCATATCTATATATATATAATATTTTTATAATAATGTGAAAATAGAACTAAATAAAAAAATAAAATCTTTTGTTGTTGGGTGAACAAAATTGTAATACAACTATTTCTAAAAACATACCTTTTTCCAGTTTAGTCTTAACTTTGTTGGTGGGCCTAACTCGTTGAGTGTTTTCGTTTACTCATTTTGTAACGAATCGGTTTTTCTTTTTCTCAAATTATCGTTTAGTGTTCCTCCTCTAATAGCTAGCTCAGGGTTCTGGTCCATGATAACCACCATAGCTTCTGCTGTCCACCATCTGTTGGGAGCCTTTCGTGCTCATTGATTTTTGTGATTGACTAGGAATCAAAAACAAATTAATTAAAACAACATTTTATTGTATATGTATTACAAATATAAAATTTAATGTTCTCAAGACTTAAAATTTTATTATAAATATTTACATTTTATTAAAAAAAACTAAACTTTTTCGTATAAATCTTAGCCTACAATAAGAAAATTACTGATTTTTAAAAACCAACGTTCACGTTATCAAAAGTGTTTTTAGCGAACGTAAAAAGTTACGTGCTGTCACTCCCACCTTTTTTGTTTATGTAAAATGTTCTTTGTTTAGAACTTTACGTTAGTATATCAAAACTATTCCTAAACGGTGTTAGTTGGAAAACTATTCAAATATAACTAAAATATAACTTCTGTTATAAAATATTTGATAACAGAATCTTTCTATTCCCTTTAATAATTCTGCTAAATGATATCAGATTATTATATATTAGACCCCTATGACGTTCAATAGATTCCTCACATATTGTAAAACATTGTAAAAAAATCTACTCTTATAATTTCAAAATACATTTCAGTAAAAAAAATTCTTAACTGTTTATATTCTATTATAGTTATTTATTCTATTCAGTTATTGTTATTTAATAAAAAATAGTATATTAAATAAAAGTTAGTATATGTTGTTGTTATTGGAATTTCATTTTTTTTTTTTTTTGGAGAAAATCATTTAATCAAAAAAGACCTATATAAACCTTTTATGTAGGCTAATACAAATTAAATGGTTTGATTGTCAACTAAACGTAAATCTTTAATATTGACATATATTAAAGATAATCGAATCTTATCGAATTTCGTCTTTATATAGATATCTGGTAATGCATTAACTATGTTATGCAACATTAGTTTTCGTATGATATGACACCACTTATTTTACTAAGATTGCGTGAAGTATCTGTATTTTTCTGTTGGTGACATTTACATATGAAGATTTCGCCTCATTTAACTTTATTTTTTATTTCTTACACCAACCACCAAATTTTGTTATTAGCTCTTTGCAGCTTAGTTGTATCATCTTCTATATTATTGTACATACTGTCATAATAGCAGTGTTATCTATAAATGTAGTTACATATTGTGATGGTGTCTATTTGTGGAACATTATTTGTTTATACTAAATATTTAACACACTTCTCTCATTGTTTTATTCTTAATACTCTTTCTGATAGATATGAGCTGAATAATTCAACATAGCTTTTAGGTAGTATGTGATATAGTTTATATATCAGGCCTTCATGCCATCCATACTTTATCGAAAGTTGCACGACATCTAGAAACTCTGACGAGGATATTTGTTAATACTTGCTCAATAATATTGGTTATGCTCTATTATTGTTGAATAATTTTTTCTAAGTTCAAATTGATCATTTGGTATTATGTTACTGCTTTCTATGATAATAATTTGGATATCATCGGCAGTAAGCAATTTATTCTATATTTTGACCCTGTATGGCCCCTATATTTTTTCTGTATTATTCCCTAAAATAATGAAACGTGGAAATAAGTTTAATGGTAATATGTTTTTGCTTTTAATCGTCACAAATAAAGTATTTTACTATGCTACATTTTTATACTTAAATAAAATAGAATTTCCTTTGGTAGGTATTTCATAAAGAGATCTCATAACTGAAATTTCTCTTAACTTACTAAAATTACCTTAGCAAATCTAAATAACCGTAACCATTATTACAACTTTTAATTCTAAAATTTTAAATTCTAAAAGTCTTAAAAATCTTATTTCTGAATCTATACAGTAAAAAAAATATTATATCACTAATATTTAAAAATAGTTACAACTAAATGTTTTTTCATTCATCATAAATTTAAACATTCATATATATTAATTAATTCACACCTATGAAATTAATATTATTTATATGAATACATATAAAAATTTCCACAACAAAAAAAAAAAAAAACACAGAAAAACACTTATATCATCATCAATCATCACTAATCAATCATTGCATTAATAAACATAACAGAATTCATTCTAATTTTATTGAATAATCAAAAACTTCAAAATTAATTATGTAATTTTTGACATGCTATAATAGTTAAAATTAATAAAAATAAATATTAAATACTAATATTAAAAAAAAAAAAAAAAACATAAAAACCCTCTCTAATTTAAATATATATACATATATTAGGTATGTACTATTTGTATTTGCTTATACAAATTTATACAAATAATTTGCATGTTCATGATTTCATATTTAGTTTATGATCACAAATATTCAAATGACAAAAAAAAACCTAAAAATAAATTTCATTTTAAATCTATTGACGTGAGATTTTTTTAATTATTTCACTCATAATTATTGTTCAATTGTACCTATTTTCAGATTTTTGTTTTTTTTTTCATAGAATTGTGCATTTTGTACATATTTGTTAAAATTAATAAACAGTCATTGTCAACGATATAATTTCGTAATAAAAAGGTAATATTAATACATGTTTATTACATATGTACATATATGTATACTTTATTTGCACATTAAATAATATACTTAAAATAATATTAATAATAGTATATGTAATAATAATAATAAAAAAAAAAACATTTATAAATTTTAATATGTATGTATATACATCGCACATAAAAGCTTTAAAATAATATTATTCATCATTAATTGAAATATAAAATTTATCTTAATTATGTAAGTTAATATTGTATTGTATTCATATTAAAATCATTAGTATAAGTTCTTAAAATTGTGTATGGATAAAAATAAAAAATAAAAAAAAAAAATTTTTATTATTTTTTATTTACATTTTTATGGTTTTGTTGAAGAAAGGATTTATTTCATATAACAATTTCACGTTCATAATGTAATAGCATTTTTATACATATTCTTCTATATATATAAGAATTTGAAATTGTATTACTTTTAAGCTAAGCAAAAAAAAAGTATTTATGTCATATAATATTACAGTAAATATTTGAGAAAAGCCTAGTAGTTTTCGGGAGTGAAAATAGTCCAAGTGAATTTTATATTTTTATTTCTATTATCGCAAAATTTCATATTATAAAGAATAACTAATTATATGAGTTGTTTGATTAGATTGTTGACATCGGAAATGTCGTAAAAATTTTTTTCAAGCCGATACAATGTAAAAAGTACTCAATATTTAATAAATCAACTCAACACATACCTTTTGGTTGTCTTCATGCAATTTGTCTGTTTTACATTTTTACAATTCAGTCCAATCGATACAAATGGGCCTTATTCAGAGAAGTGAATCACTTTTTCGTTACATATTGATAGAGCATGATAATGAATATCAGAAAAAATGTTTTACTTTTGAGAAGCGATTGACATGATAATTTATACAAGTCCTAATTATTATTAATTCGGATACTGCAAATTTTAAAAATTTGTCCTTTTGATAGAATTTTTTAACATATGCATGTACTTACCGAGTGTTTCAATACAAATTTTTACACTTATTTGAAAGCTTGGTTTCCTTGACATCGTAAATGTCTCAACACAAAGTTGAATACAACGTCCACATGATCTTATGTCTGCGAAAGCTCACAAAAGCTTGACACATTGTCTACATGATCACAATTGTTGTTGATGATGTCTCCGCGACCGGTTTGACAGGCATTTCGGTTTACAAAAAAAACCCAATGTTGTACAGTGTTAATAAAAACTGTCTATTCATTTTGCTTGGTCACGAATGAATTAAAACACAAAATGTCTCAGAAAGCTCTCTTTACACAATGTTGCCAACTTATTTTACGGATCCAATTGACAACTTAGTTTTTTTTAAAGGCATTTATGATGTCACCGTTTTTAGCAACATTTTATAGAAAAAAAATTTGACATAGAATTAATAACAAAGTTTTATTCATATAACATATTGATTGCAAATTTTTCATTTCAAAATAATTACGGACATATTAAATTTGAATGAAATATTTAATATTAGGTTATGTCTCTTTTCGCTTTAATCAAAACGCTTCTTCTCGTTTTGGTATTGAGTCAATAAGTATCTGACATATTTCAGCAGTAATGAAATTCCACTTTTGCTGAATATTTTCAAGTAAACCATCAATTGTGGATTATGGATTATTACGTAAAGTTCTTTTCATTGATCTCCACACAGGTTCAATTGGATTTAAGTACAGGGTGCTTGATGACCACTCTAAAACGGGAATATTTTAATCCTGAATCCAATCTTTTGTTTACATTGGTTTTATTCCTGCATTTTTTATTTACATTAGCTGACATGTAAATTCTTTTATGCTTGTTAATCGATTAATGGACGGTTGTAAGCGTCGATTTAAAATAATAATATATTTTTGGTTATTTGCTCTACTATGAATAAGATGGGGGTTTCCAATAGCTTTTGCGAACATACACACAAAATCCATTAAGCTTGGTGGAAACTTAACTGTCTTTTTTAGGACACTCTTCATGATATACTTCTGTCTGTTCTTGTGCCCTTTTTCCGATTATCATCAACAGTTATATCAAATTTAGATTCATCACTAAATATAATTGATTTTCATTGTCTGGATGTCCAGTAAGATGCAGTAATGGCCTACTTTAACAATTTTTTATTTTGTAAAGCGATTAAAAAGGGTTTTTCTTAATCTTGCAGATAATTTTTTTTGGTTATTTGTCGGATTGTGAGCTTCTTCGGTTTTCGCGATATTTATTTATTTATTTATACTATTTAGGCCAACCAGTTTACAATTTAGTATTACATTTCATATATTAATTAAAATACAATTACATTTACTTAGTATACATTCAAAGAAGTTCACATATAGTTTTAGATATATAAAGTTTCAAGCATCTCAATCAGTTTATTAATTTTTCATCCAGTTTTTTCTCCAGCTTCAAACAATAATCACCCATATTCTCTCCATGATAATATTCTTCTATTCTGTTAAACGCAGATCTAACAGTTTTAAATTGACGTGATGTAAAAAAAAGTTGTAGTATTACTAACATAGTAAAATTTTATATCACCGATCTTACAGGGTCTTACGGAAATACATATTCAGTTAAACTGACTTTTTATCGCGTCAGTAATACGTTTAAGAATATGGGTGAATATCTCCAATTGTAGATTTTGCAACTTTAAAAGCTTCCAAAATTATTCTAAGTGGCTTTATTACTGGCAGAAGTTATTAAATCTTAACTTTTTATTCAGATCTCTATACAAACCATTCGAAATATCCCGTTTTTGATTAAATATCCCTCAAAAAATTCCTTTAGACGTATTTTATTGATCCGGATGGATTCTATAATCAAAAATATCGAAGCTTTAATTAAAATCTATTAATTTATTTTTTTATATAAGCAGTATAAGACTATAGACGCAGACATACAATTATTAGTTTTACAACTGTTACATATAAAATCAGTTGTTGGTGTGCGCACTTTCATATAAACTAAGGGAACACCATTTGTGTTCAATCAAACAGTTGCAAAATTAAAAATTGAATGTCTACGTCTAGCCTAAGTAAGAAGTTCAAATCATTGTTGAATTTAATCTGAATTCGATTTTGAATCTAATTTGTAATTAAAATTTATTTTAAGAGCAGACAGCTTGCGTACGGTCGCTATAAAATGAATACATTTTAGTAGTTTTCACTTTCTTTTTCCACGCCACAAATAAAAATTTTTTTTTATATTTTAATTAGGAAATATTTTTCCTTATTTATTTTCAGTCTGTGTGGACGTTTTTTTTTTTTTTAATTTAAAAAATTACAACTAAAATTAAAAATTAGACATGTTTCGACAATGTTGAAGTTCTGTTTGCTGTTTACTGCAGATGACAACATAGCCGTTCAATTTAAATTGAAATAAAGTTCTGGGCGTATTGCTCAGTTTTCTCTACAATAATGATTCTATCAGTTTTCAAAGCTTTTTAGTTTCTAATTATTTTTATCTCTTTTGTCACATCAAATTTATTTTCTGTTATTTTTCATTTATTAAGAAGTCTGACAGTTACAATCGACTAACAGATTATCAAAATAAATAATGTTAACTGTTGTATTTGTATTATATTAAGGTTTGCAGTATGCAATGTTAAACTAAAATCAAATGAATTTGTAGTTTAATCGATTAATCAGCTTGATTTAATGTAATTTTTAATATCAATCTTAGATGACTGACTACTACTTTAAATATTTGCATAGTAATCATAATCAAAATATTTGCATAAAAATTAGCGGATCAAAAATGTTATCTGCACATTAATTAACATGTTTGGAAATTGCTATTTAGTCAAAATATTAGATAAATAAAAAATATGAAATAAAGCTTGTAAAATTTAATACAAAATAACTGGTAAAAATATTACGACAAATGTCAATTGCAGTAATAATTAAAATAATTACAACAATCACTTCAATTGAATTTTTAACATTTTTATCAATTTTATCAAATTTATTTTTTCTTTGTTTTTTATAATTTCAAGAAGTCTATAACTGCTTTTGCACATATATTATACATAGATTTGGCATAAACAATTTTACATACAATAGTTTTTTCTTTTAGAATTTTTATGATATATTTATGATATTTTTAAATGTGGAAAACTATATCTGTTGTAGAGTTAATAGAGTAGTTTCGTTTTATTTAAGTTGGTACCAGATTACACTCTCAACTATTTTTTATCATTTATTGTATGCCAATGACGAAAGGTACTAGACCAGGTCAAAAAACCCATAAAAAAGTCTTTTTTACCTTCGTTTGGAAATCGAACCTGCTATCTTTCAATTAAAATACAGGCGTTCTACCTACTGCGCTACCACCCAAACTACATGTTGTAGGGATCTGTTTTTGGCATTTCCAATTACAGCTGTATTCAGTTTAAGTTTAATCATTGTCTAGCAAGCCAAATTAATGTGCACATAAATGCTTTCATCATTTTAGTTGTCAATTAGACAATTTCAATTGATTAGCTATTACACGTCTATTTTAAACTATCAATTTCGTATTCATTTATTTTTTTAATTCTTTTATACACATACATATGTAAAAAAAAAATTATTTATTTATTTTATATTTATTATTTAATGCCAACTGAATTTTTTTTTATCACATGCTTCAAAAAAATTGTCTGAAAAAATTAAAAAAAAAAACCAAAAATTAAACAAAAAAAGGTACTTTTTTAACTCAGCTGATTTTGCCATCAGATTGATGAAAAAATTGATAAGAATAGAACCATAGAACTATCGTCAGTTGATTGTCCATTAATTGACCAGTATTGGTGGAAATAGGATCAGTTATTATTATCTAATTTGCTTAAAAACATATTTCGTTTATAACGTATCTACATATATAATTATAAGATACATCTTAATTTGCTTTAAACAAGCATTCAAGAAAAAAGTTTTGTTTTTGTTAATATTAAAAAAAACTTCTTTTATTGCATGATTATTTGTATAATTATAGCAAAAATAAATAACTTGTAAAAATAATTTAAATCAATAATTAAAAAAAAAATACTTAATTTTTTATTACAATTTTCATCACAACCAACTTTATGCAAAAAAAATAAAAAAAACACATAAAATATAAAAAAAGTAACTACTAATGTTCAAGTTTCGACCAGTTTAACTGTGATTTCATTGTATGTGTGAGGGATGTTAATTTATTTTTAAATATTATATTTATTAATTTTTTTTTTGTTTCTATTAATTTTCTCTTGAATATTTTAAATCATATTACACGTGTAGCTAAAATATGTAAATACGACTGTAATAAAAAGTGTTAGAAAAAATATACTGGGTGTCGAAACTGTGTGAAGTGGGTGATATAGTTGGGTAAAAAAATGTAAATAAAGAGAAAACGGAATAATCAAAATTAAATAAAAAAAATTGTATTCAGATAATATACAGAATGTATGTACTGGCTTAATTGTCAACTTACCATAAGCTGGGTCATTGTTGGGATCAACAGTCGATAGTAAAAAAATGTTTATGTTACCGTGGGAAATTAAAATCCAAAAATCCTACATTACCTGATCATCGATTGTTTGTAAAATATAAATTGCAAAGAAAAAAATAATTAAATAAAACATAAAACAAAAAAAACTTCAAAAATATATGGAATAGGTTTGAGTTCTAGGATGTATTAGTCTCCAATAAAATATCGCTGCATATTTTTTATACATGATTCCATAACAGTTTCCCTTTTACGTGAATGCATTTATTCTTTTTATAAAAAATAAATTAATTATAATTAACTAAGAATTTTCGATTGAAGAAACCTAAAATAATGCTCGAAAATGATTTAAACCAGATTTAAAAAATCTTACCTAATTTAGTCCAATATATTAAATTAAATAAAATTAAATAAAATCATTTCAAATTTGAAAAATCGTTAAGCCCGGACCACTCTTAAACGACCTTTTACAACATTTTTTATTTACTCTAATGTCAGCTATCATCATCAATGGCACGGTTGACGATTATGAGGAGGTCACCCTGTATATGTACGTAGGCTTACATAAAAATATACATTAGGGTGACCAAATACCCTCGATTAATAGTTCTAGATTTTATTTTTGTGGCTCGTTATCAAGGAACATTTCAAATAAAAACAAATAATTATTTTTAAATTTCCATATGCTTCAATTTTGATTTACTCTAGAATATCAGTCAATGATCATCAATATTTTTCTATTCATAAACATGTAATTGATTTTTCTATGTATATAATGTGTATGCAATGTATATATATATATATAAATTGAATATTACAAAATGTTGATTCGATAATTTTGGATATTTCGATTTGTTATTTCCGATTCTATCTCTCTTTCTTTTTCTCCGGCTGTCATCGAAAATGTTAAACTACTATCGAATACATTTGTATTTTGTACCTATTATTTATTTATTTATTGCATTTCTCAAAAAGAGCTGTGTGGATCGTATAAAATATATGTGATTTAACATATCAAAAACAAAAGTATTCAAAAGTATTCAGTGTAAAATAATTATAATCTAACAATTTTATATAATGAAAATAAAAATTGTTTGTATAGTTTTAACAATTCAAATAATATCTTCTGGTGTAGTGTTCATGTATTTGACCTCAGTCTGGTGTTTGTTTTAGTATTAAGTTATTCCTCATATTATTATGTATTTGATTCATTTGCATTATTCATTTGAAATTATTCAATATTTCATATTTTTAATGAATATAATAAGGTGAGGTTCTGTGGTGTAGTTGAAATAGGTGTTTTATTGCCTTGTTTTGCATTTTTGACTCCAAATTTCTATTCCATATTTAATAGTGCTATAGACAATAGTAGATAGGAATTTTTATTCTATCTGGAAGTCGTTTCCCAATTTTTCTAAATAATCCAGCTATTCGTCTACTCTTCAGAATTAATTCATTAATCTGTTTGTTCGAGTTTAAATCTGCATCAACCCAAATACCTAACTATTTATATTCATACACTCTATCTATGCTAATATTGTTATATAGTATGTGGATATGTCTTCGTTATTAGATTTAACTATCAGATAATTTGTTTTATTAACATTTACTATGAGATTGTAAGGACATCCATTTGTGTATGATTCGCATGTCTTGATTTATATCTTTTATTGAAACCGGTCTAAAGTTGTTAAAGTCTTTATAAATTGTTATTACTTTTTTAATTTTAAATTTGGTACATTACTTTGTTGTAGAGATGCATTTATTAATGATGTTATTGCTTGTGCTATTCCTGTTCCTGAACTATTAGTGCTGGCAAGTCGATTATAGATTAAATACGAAAATATGATTAAATATTAAATGAAAATTTTGGGGCAGTGATATAATCCCACAGGTCATTCTCCTATAATTGAATTATGGGTTGATATTTAACCAATTTTGGGACTTATTATCAGAAACAATTTTATGGTTTTGTAACTCAGTAATTTATGTGCATTTTTTGTGTGGATTTTATGATGTAATATCTCAGTTAAATAAACAATTATGTAGTTGTGGAAGTTAAAACCACAAAAGAGAAATAAAGTCATTGTTGTATTATGATCTGTGAACGTATGTAACTGTCAATTAATAAAGAAGACTAATTTTTAAAAGTTGGGACAAAAATCATTTGATCGAAAAAATAATTTCCATTTGCACGTTCTTAAATTTTATCTATGTACATCTAATATAGTTTTGAGTTAGAATTGGAAAGTGAGTGATTCGGATCATGTTAGTTAAATACAAATATTTTTGATGTTTTAATGTATTTCCATAAGGTAAATACCAGATAATACGATGCCAAATAAAACAACAAATTTTGGCTTTATTTTGCAATTTTTTGTAATACTAACTTTAAGGAAAAACATTAGAGTCAAAGTTGTATGAAATTTTTAATAACTAATGATTATGAAATTATTTTTTTATTAATTCATCTTTAAATATACTTAATTATATAAGTCAGTCATTTTGGTATTTTCATTATTGAAAATAATTCCGACAAATGTAATTGTAAGAATAACTTGTAATTGAGACAAAAATATTTTTGTCAACATTATTAAACCTTTATTTTTAAATTTTTTTAATCGGATTTTTTTTATTTTTAGTGATAATTTAAGGATGCTATTGCGATTCATGACATCATTCACAGTTGTGTTGTCTACCACACAACACAGCCCAATAGACAACACAACCAAATATTGCTATTGCAAATTCCAACCTGAAGCAGTTGTAAACATGTTGTCTATCATAGCAGTGTTGCCATTGACGGTGGCACCCCTTCTTTTGTGCGTCAATAAATTTTGTAGAAAAGAAAAAAAAAATGTTATTACGTAAATTTTACCCTACAAATAAATCCAAAACAAGTACCTAATACATACATAGATATATATAAACATAACTCAGACACAACTGATCTTCACCGGTTGTAAAAATTTGGTGGTCTCATACAACATCCTGTAACAACAAAACAACAGTTGTTAGGATATCGCAATAGCTAGCTTTTATTTGCAGACAACACAACTTAAAAATTATGTCTTGACATATAATTAGGTTGTGTTAATGTGAACCGCAATAGCAATTAAATAATTTAATTGTTGTCAGGTTTTTTTTTCACTAAGAATTTTTAATATTTGATTGCAAATATCGATATTTCGAAAGCAAAATACTTCCTTCATCAATGTTTGTGACTAACTATATAATTTTAATTCTATTCTTTCCATTTTATATCCTATTCCCTACCAGATACATTTTACCTGTATACTTTATCAAATTATTTTATTAATTTAAATAGCGGTGAGTATCTATTCCCTAAATTATTATTCAATCTGTTATCTACCTGTATCTTCGAAACTGCTAAAGTCTCGTATATGTACTAGTTTGCTTATTTTGTGTACTTCCTTTATTGATGATAGATTGGTTTATCAGTTTTATGGTATTCCGACCTAAAATTGGTAGTACTCTTGTTCTATTTCTTCATATTGCTAATTCAGCTTTCATTAAATGTTCTTGAAATCTCACCGTAATAAGCCGTTTTGAACAGCCATATTATGCCTCAACTGTCCAAAGTTTATGTAGGGCAATAAAAACGGGTAATTACGGTGAATTCGAAAACGTTTTTTTTATTGCAGATTATTGACATTAATCTAATATCAATCTACTCGATCTACGGGTTTAAGTAAAAATCATAACTTTAGTAAAACAAAGTACACATTTTTCAAAATTTTAAATTTAAGTTAAATTTTAAAATTAAAATTTTGTATTGAATTTGAAATTGGTACTGGTATTTAAATATTAATATGGTAAGGCCAATTTAGATATTTTATACCCTAATTTTATACCTTTAAGTTCTGAATGAATGATGAATGGTAGAAATTGATTCTGAAATTGATATATATTTTTAATATTGAATAGCTTTACTTCTAGTTAGTAATATAATTTTAACACTACATTCTAAAGTTGTATTAAATTCCAGTTTTTACTGAAACTCAGTCCTGTAGATTAGTAAACCTAGAATAGAAAATAAATTAAATAAATCAAATTTTAATGTTAAAATTAAATACAGTGAATACTATCTCTCAAAATTTAAAATTATTATGTATATATTTTTTATTAAAGACTACTTACTTATCTTTTCAAAACTTTTCGGGTGATATTTGATTATTTTACTATAAATACAAAATAAACAAAATAAAAATTGAGATTAAAGTACCAAAAATCAGGAAAATGAAAATAAAAAATCAAAACATAATTTTTCTTTTATTATTATTTTTTTATAAACAACCGGCGCTAGGATAGGACCTTTAGTAATTACGTACCCCTTGTTTGATATGCATGATGCAAATTAAAAAAGAGTTGATGTTTGCAATCAGTTAATTTGTATTGAATTTCTGAAGATTATTAATAATATTCTGAAAATATTGTACTGTTCTTGTTTCACTGTAGAAACAGATCAAGAGAGGTTTGATTCCAAAGAAAGAAATAATTTTATAGAGTAGAAGTTTAATGATTAGGCACAAAAATATAGTGACAGTTAAAAAAAAAAAAATATATAAATAATTAAATTTGACGAACTCATATTATTTTTTCTATCGAATTCATGTTATTTGAACTTATGCCAGGGAGCCAAACTAATAATCTCATCATTCAAAGGTTCCAAAATAAGATGTTCAGATCACTCGTAAATGCCCCTTTGTTTGTGGTAAATAAAGTCACCGAACACGACTTAAACATTGAATCTGTCACCAGTGTAAAAGCTAAATATAGCTTCAGACTCAAACTGCAAGGTCATTTAAACAATTTAGTCCACAACCAAATGACAATTGGAGGTCAGAGGAGAAGACTGAAACGGAGAACTCCTTGCTGCTACAAGTCAATAAATAAATAAACTGCGTTGTAAATATTTGCTTATTATATTTTATACTTAATATAAATTGTAAATAAATTTTGTAAAAAAAAGGAGCCAAAAAAGTTAAGTAATATTATATAAAAATAAATAAAGAAATAGCTGAACAACATACCCAATCGCTGGACAGCTGCTTTGTGCTTAGTGTTTAATTATCACATAAATATGTTATTAAATTTTGGACTAGTCTATCAAATATCACAAATGTCATATTCTGACAGTAATCAAGTGATTACACAATCATTTTGACTGTTATATAGAATTAAATTTTCGGACCAAATTGCATTAAAAAGTAGAAAGCTTATGGACCCTAGACCCTAGTCTTAAACATCCTTGTAGCTGAAAATAACCCAATAACAAAAATTTACAAATAAAAAATGTAAATAATAATAATTATAATACTAATAATCATAATAATAATAACTTGTTTAAGTAGTCGTAAGTACTGATAAGTAGTGTAAGACATTTAGCTTTAAGTTTTAGTTCAAAATTTCAACATTAAAAACGGAAAATGTTAGAATTAACAAACAAATAAACTGTATTTTAATTGTGTTTAATTAATTTAAGATTTGTAAAATTAAATGTATACTTGTATAGATAAATTTAAATAGTTATGTTATTTGAGTAAATAAATGAAATCAATTTAAAAATAAGTATTAAAACTTCAGTAGATTTTGATTTGAGCCTGTCAGTCATTTGTTTAGTACTATTTTATTTGGTTTCTTTTTAACTAATTCTCTATATAGCCATCTACTACCATTAATAGTTATGAATTATGATTCATGTCGATTTCATTTTTGACATGTTCGTTAATATAACTTTCTTATTTCAAAATGTGTTGTTGGTGTGGCTGATGTTAAGTTGATAAGCTAATTGAATCTTCATCATAGTTGGATGATTTCAAATAAATAATGAAATATTTTGATTTTGAAAGAACTATTCAGGAAGTCAAGTACAGGTGATGTAATTTCTCTCAGTTTGGAATACGGGTAAAAGTCAATATGTATTGTATCGATTTATATACGTCATCATGGCGATATTGCGTTCCCAATCGAAATAAATTTATGGACTTACATTTTTTGACATACTATTTGTTTTATTTTAGTGTTGATATTTTACCTCTTCTACATTTATATTGCATTCTTACTACCTATACATTTCAAGCTTTGTTTTTTCATATTTTAAAAATATATGGTCACCCTAATTTCACACATCATATTATATTGATATACCTTTACATAATTATTGTTTATATATGCATATATAAAGAAGTGAAAAAAATTACGCGAAAAAAATACAGACTAGAACTTATTGACAAGTTTTTTTTGATTTATTTTTTTTTTTAAGAAGATGTTAGCAAGAAAACAAGCTTTTTAAATCTCAACAGGTTAACATTGTATATGTATGTTTGTATACAGGTATGTATGCATGTATATGAAAAAAAAGGAAAATTTTTTTAAAAGATAATAAATTGAGAACGAATATTTACAATATAATATACACAATCACTTATATATATGCATAATATATATATGGGTGTAAAAACAAGTATAGTAAAAGTTAGTTAAGTTTATCAACTTTCAGTTCAGGTTTAAAGTAACTTGGTTTTTTTTTTATTTTGCAAAATTATTTTTATTTTTTTTTTACCTAGATCATTTGAGATCATTGTTATATAATGAAAAATTTTAATATTCAAATTAAATGTAGTTAAATAATTGAAAAAAAAAATACAAAAAAAACAAAAAGAAAACAAAAATATTTTTCTCTGATTTTTATGATCACTAACTTGTTTTTTTTTTATTATTGTTACTTTTATTATTATTATTATTTACATTTTAAAATGTTCTTAAAATATTTAATCTAGAATTTCCATGAAATTTTATATTTTACTTAAATGGAAAGAGGAGTAGATATAGTACAAATATTGGAAATTTTATATAAGTATATTAATTAACTATTTTCTGTAATCATATTTTATTAGATTTATTTTTATATATAAAAAAAAATGTTATAAACATGTGTACATGTATTTATGCATGTATCTATGTGGGTAGAATAATTACATAATGTATATATACATATAAATATATATATATTTGAAATTGATTTTTAATAACCAATTAGGGAAATACATAATAGTATTTTCTTACATAATTAATAATTAAAATTAATTCTTAGAAATCTAATAATATTACAAAAAAAAGACACAATGTCAAGTTGTTTTGTTGTTAAGTACACATTGTTATTATTAAGTATATACTAACAATATATTAATATGTAATATAATAATGTTTAGTTTTTCTAGATTATTACAATTAATTATTTATGTTGTTTTTTACATTCTAATTTCAAAATACAAAGTTATAGACATAATTATAATGCTCTAGTCATGATTTTTACAAACAACTATGTAATTTTATACCTATGATTAAATTTGAGTAATTATGTTTAACCTTTCGTTGCCTAGTATTTACATATGTAAAGGTTTTTTTTCTTCATATGTGGATAAGTCTGGAATTTTTCATCCGGTTTCGATCTAGTTCAGGAAAATGTAAATTTTTTGCAAAAAAGTGTCTGAGCTCAACATTTTTCGGATAGGGGTTGTTTTTTTCTTCTCAATTGTTAGTTTTTATGGGGATTTTTCAAAATATATTCAAGATATATTCAAAAAAAAAAGAATAATAATTATAAAACCAGAATTTTTTTGGGAAAATAATGTATTTTTTTTTTGCCATTTTAAAGATTAGAATTTTTTTTAATATTTTTTTTTATTTGCTTTATCTGAGAATTCAAACAACTTTCACATTTTGTTTGAATGAAGCTGTGCTCCAAACAAACGGGCTTTTGACATGTGATGCATAATTTTCTTGTAGACCTTTTCCGCTTACTCTGAAAATGGTAGCACATATAACATTGTCCCTTTATTTTTGAACAGCTTTCATCTGGAACAAAGTTATCTTCTGGTTGACGGCCTAAAGATTTTATGGAGCATCCCAAAATACATTCCATTGCTATTCTAGTTTGAAAATGTCTCGAAATTTGTTCCGTGAGTGCTCGTTTTTTAATTATTGGAAGACACAAACTCTCCCCTAGTGTGCTCAAAAAATTACGTCGTCCTGAAAAAATAGAAAAAAGAAATACATTATTTGTATTATAATGTTGTTAATTATTTATATAAAATATTATTTACAAAATAAAAAAGTATAAGTACTTGAATTTAAAGATCCATATGAAGAATTATTTTCACAATATATAATACAAGCGGCAAGAGCTGCTACATCCAGCATATTGAAAAACATTGCCAATGGCCAGCGATTAGTTGCCCTGAGTGTTGTGTATTTTCTCAGCATTTTGTCCATTGTATCGATCCCTCCTTTTGTTTTATTATAAAATAAAATAATTTCGGGCTTTTGTTTATTGTTTGCTGAAATTTTTTTTTCAAAATGCATGGTCGACAATAAACATATCGATTTTTTTTTCTTTGGCACATATGAACATAACGTTTTGTTTTTGGCAAAACCAAAATTTGTTGAGAATACTGGACGTTTTGCTGATGCCTTGAAATTGTTTGGTAGACAACTTTTATTTTGTTTCAATGCACCAACCATTGTTAGATTCCAATCTAGTAAATCATCAGCCAATTTAGTTGATGAAAAACAATTGTCCATTGTTATATTTCTACCGGTATTTTTATAGTATTCTACTAAGTCTTTTACAACCCATTGCCTTTGATATTTTTCTTGATTTTCAGCACTGGGAATTTTTCCAGTATAAATTTGACCAGTCAATGGATAAGCGTTTTTTGCATCACATAACCACCATACTTTTATGCCATATTTGGCTAATTTTGATGGGATGTATTGTGTGAATCCAGTCCTTCCTCTAAACGGAAAGAGTTGCTCATCTACTGTTAAATTAACTGATGGTGTGTAACAGTTACGTAAATTTGCATTCAACATCATAAACATTTCTGTAATGGGTGCAGCTTTGTCCGATTCCATTCGAATACGTCTAGTGCTGTCCAAATCGAAACGCAAAAATCTGAAATTATAAAAATGTTTTCATAAATGTATTTTTATATAAATTTAATAATATTTATAATTACCTTAAAATTGTTTTAAATCTGTCTCGTGACATGGTCGCCCTGTAAATTGGATAAGTATTTTGTTTCCACAAATAAGATATGCGCTGTTGGTTTGAATTTTGAGATCCCATTATTAGCAAAATTCCTATAAAAGCCATCAGCTCATCTTCATACATTTTTTTCCATTCACGAGGAGTTTTATCGGGATGGTTTTGATTATATTTTTCATATACCGTTTTCGCTTTTCTATTTGTATTTCGGCAAATTATATCAATCATTGCCATATTAAAAATGGTACTAAAAGTTTGACTTATGGTAAAATTTTTGGTGAATGTTTTTGGACCGACTGCATCACTTTCACGAAAAATATTTTGAGCTTTGCTACGTGCTAAAAATGGTTCAGTTTTATTCCATCTTGTACCGGTTTTACCAATGAAACATTCTGTGTCATTACCAATATTACCATCATTACCATCTTCTTGTTCTTCTTCTTTTTCTTCTTCTTCATTATCGGAATCACTTTCATACTCTGTATCACCACCAGAACCAATTTCAAATTCATATTCATTTTCTGCATCAGATTCTTCATTTTCTTCCGGTATAATATAATCTTCAATATCGTCGAAAGCCCGACCTGAGCTTCCTGGAAGATCTCTAACACTTTGAGGTACTTTTGTATCTTTAATAATATCATCCTCGTCTTCCTCTGCCAATACCATAGACACCATTTTCATCAAGTAGGCATTTTGTCGCTCTGAACTTAATCTGAAATAAAAATTAAATTTTTTTGCAAATATAACACAATTTTAGAAATTACTGTTTAATATTATTTAATACATTTATATAAAGTAGGAATGTACCAATTTTACATCACATTTATTTTTAAATATAGTTATAAATAAAACATTTTTATATTGCTTACACTGACAGTTTAAAATTTTAAAATCGGATACCATTTAAATAGTAAGCGTTTTAATTTAAAAAAAAAAAAACTATTTTTTTTGTGCCTGTTTTTTTTAAATCAAAATTTTACTTATTTATTTAAACTGGCGGTTGATAAATATTTAAAACCACTCATGATATTGTTTTTTTTTTGTTATAACAGTATTTATGTACATATATAAATTCAAAAATAAATAAAATACTAAAACACCGGAAATTACTTTTTCAAAAGATTTGTTTCTACGAAGTCAAAATTTCAATTGACGCCAAGCCAAATTCCAAAGAGAAATCCATATTTCTTTTTCTCCTCTTTCCATACAACAGCTTGAGCCTTGAGCTAACAGGTAGAAATTTAAAAGAGAGTAGATACATGAAGGTAATACAATGATTTGAAGAGAATACTCTGACACATCAATACATAAAAATAAATATAAAGTGCAAATAGTGTGTTTGGGCGGGTGTAAAATTTTTCTCTATTAAAAATGCATTTAAAAATCAAAATCTTTACAAATGTAAAGATTAGGCAACCTTGAAGTTATTTTTTTTTATTGAAGGAAGGTTTAGTATTTTTTTGTTTTGACATCAAAAAATAATGGTTTACTTATAATGGTATATTCCTGATATAACCTATATCATAGAAATTTTTTTAAAGATCTAAGGTAAAGTAAAAATAGAAAAATAATGAAGTGTTTCTTTCACCAACACTATTGTTTTTTTATGAATTACATTTTTATTTTCCTACGACTTCGATAAATATAATAAGAAGTACATAAAGTACTTCAAAAAAAAAAATCAGCTATTGTGGTTTTGTGTAGTTTATATTTAATAAGATAAATTAAAATAGTTAACCCTTAATTGCATGAAGTTTTCAATTTTAACTAGATTTTAGAATATGATATATTTTTATCTAATAATTAAAGTTTGCTCCGGGTCTAGATATGTCCAACCTGTAAAATAGCTATAAAATTGAATTTAAATTATGTGTCAAATATGACACACTATGCAGTATACGAACAAAAAAATAACGATTATTGCTATAAATAATTATTATTGCTTATTTTTAATTAATTTCATTTATTACATACATTACATCCGATTGAATTAATACCTCCTTTTTTTAAATGTTAATTAATGGTATTGAAGAGAAATAATTATCGAAATACAAGGAGGGATTAAAATATTTTGGAAGAAGGCTGGCTAACATTTTTGATGAAGCGCCCAAATTAGACTCTGTTGCGTGTTTAATTTTAAGTTTTCTTGTCCCGTATTAATTTCAAAATTGTAGATGTATAGCCTTGGCATAAATTATGTTATTTAATACATCTCTTAGATATTCCACGATCATGTGCCACATCATTACGACTTTTCATTATATCGCGAAGTGTATATTTTGTTTAATTTTTTCAAATTTGCTCACAGTCATAGTATCCTGAACTATTGTACTGCCAATATACAGAGCTCAGTACGACCGTGTATTAGGTAATTTGTGAATAGTTGTACATATAATATACCGATAAATTGTTTTATATCCTATTGTATTTATAATGAAAGGATATGAAATATTCTTAGTAGTAGCATATAAATCTGTTTAGTTCACAATAGTATCAATTGTTTCTTTTTCAAATAGGTAGTTGGATATTGAGGTTGAAGTTTTAAGTCTCAAGATTTCTTCAGATAATCCTTCTACACCGCGCAAATTTATTTCAATATCTTCCAAAGAACCTTTCATCCAAAAGAACTTTTTGTACTTTTCCTTCAAATCATAAAGTTCAATCAAAATAGAGTACATACTATAAATTGCCACATTTCCAAAATGATCCAAAATTGCGTCAAAAATGCTGCAATTACAGCAAAACGACGACACTGGGTATAGGAATGTTGAACTACCTTCACAGCTCCTATAGTTTGAATTTGAAAAGTTTACGAAATGTTTTTTATTTGAAAGTGAAAAATCAGAATTAAACTAGGGGATGTCAAGATAGTCCAACACTACTATACCTACTACTGATGTCCCTACAACAATCCCTTAATTTTTTTTTTAAATTTACACAAAGTTTGTTTTGTACTTAGGTATGTACATGTTTCGTTAGAATATACCAATTGTATCAATGTTTCCCTAATAAATTTGAATTAATAAAATTTCACAAATAAAATTCATGAAATCAAAATTGGAACTTTTTTGGCATAATTTATTTATAATATTATTTATTTTGTAATTCAATTTTATTTGTGTCAATTCTTTCAAATATTTGGATGTTTAATTAGATTTTAAATTAGAAAGATATTTACATGGATTTCAAAGTACAACTTTCGCATCCGTATAAGAGAATTTTATCACTTTTTAGCAAATTTGTTATGCTTACCGTATATTATGGTTTATTCAATTCCCAATAGCCGACCTACATGGTGGATGTAATGATTGCAGACAAGGGTGCATTTTTTTATACAGATATGGGCGCAACCATTATTTTTCTAATGCATGATTTTTTATGCATTGAATTTTTTATTTCAATGATAATGATACAGCTGAGATCAATGTAATATGTATATTTCATTACCACATAATAATGGATTGGACATTTGTATCCATTTTTTGCATTAAAAATTAAAAAAGTAAAACCTTTATTAAGTGGGAAATTAATTTATCTTTTATACTTATAAAAAGGAAAGTTTGTTTGTTTGTTTGCTATACACGCCCACAGTTTTAAAGACCAGAGTCCTGAAATTTTGCACAGTTATTCATGATGAAATTGACTTTATAAAGCTATCAAATGATAAGATTGGATAGCTGCCGTACAACTTCTAGCACCTATCAGGAATATTTCAAAAACCAATGTTTCTCTCATGGACAACTATATGTAGGATGATCACTGGTAGCAATAGCAAGGAACGTGTTAGTTTATACTTCATCAGAAAAAATTCGAAATATTGTTTACGTTAAAGAAATAATATTAATATAAGTATAGTTTAAGTTGTAGCAGAAAAAAAATATTAGAATATTTTTGATAAAACAATTTTTTTCAATTCAATTCATAAATCAAACTTAATTGAAGTAAATTCAATACATTTTGGGTTCGACCCGGACAATGTCGGTTTTAACTTTACTACTTTATAATAAAAATGATTTAAATTGTTAAGATATAAATTGTTTGTATATAATTTAATTCTGCCGCTATATCTCACTGATGAGGTTGCAAAACAATGATGATGATTATGATAAAATTGAAAAGCTATGTCGCAGAAAAATAAAGCAATAATGATAATCTAATCTATTAGAAAAATAAATTATTTTAATTAAAATTAAAATCGTGTGATTGACGATGATTTTCGATTGTTACCTAAATATCGTTTTGTTAAATGACTGTTTGCAAATTATCTCTTTTGCCAAAAGCTTTTTATTTAACATCTTACTATAATTATTTTTTATCAATTGATTTTAGGTCAAGTAATCCTTTGGCTTTGCGAAATTGATTTTGGCCAATTGTTATAGATCCGTAAATAATAATCATTACAGAAAATCGTCTGCTTATATAAACCCGTTTTAAAATATAAATTGTATATTTGATCGAAAATTTAAAGTGTTAATCAAACACGAAAGTAACAAAAATTTCATTTAGTAATTTATTTGGTGCGCCGCAGACCATGTTATGATAATGACTGTCACGAGGGGTTTCTTTTCGGTTGAATATATACGAAATTACTCCAAGGAAGATTTGGTCTGCTATAACATCTTGTATCTTCGGGTTTATATTCGAAGATTCTAGTAACTGCAACAATTTTCTTCATCCGCTCTAGGTGTTTGAGCTACTCTAGTCTTTTGAATTTAATTTTTATAAGAATGTCTACCACATTATACAGCACATATAGAGTTCTTTTACATACAACTAAAATAAATTTCAATTAGGTATGTATGTAGATTGCAGATAACGCCTAAAAATTACATATTTTTGTTTTGATTCGTCTGTTTTAAGTTCAGTTGACTTTTTTCACCTCAGTTTTAAATTACACGACTTTACCTTGATATAATTTTTGATTGCACCATTGTTCTTTCAATTGATATTTCCGATTACCAGCTGTATTAAAATTACATAATCTTGTTGTTGTAATTTTTGTCCTCTGAAGATAAATTAAAATATTTTACACAAAATGTAAATTTTAGGTGTATATAAATAATATGCAAGATTTAAATAAAATCAATGTTAATGAAATATTTTAAATAACTTATCCATTACTAACCTAGTGCATTACCTTATGACAAAGTATCATTAACATGCCATTTTGTTGTTGTTTTTACATATTTTATTAAGTTTTTTTAACTTACTTAAAATACTAAAGTAGTGCTGTCACTTCAGACTATTAAAATTGTAGTACATAGAGCTTGAAAAATGTACTTATTTTGCAAAAACAATGCAATCGATTTTCAATTTAATAAGAGAACATATTGAAAATTCTTACTTTTTTTATTTAGACATATAAAAACGTAGAGTAATTTTAGATAGTGCGGACCAGTCGAATAATGTGTACCACCCCGTTATCTATTGACACATTAGAGAAAGTCTTTCATGTCAAAACATGTAATTTACTGTTATTTTTCATATACCGAGATTTTTCCATTGCAAGCTCCTCAATGCTTTGTTGATGTTTGATCGAGTAAAATCGTATTTTTAGCAAATGTAGAATCAAATGCTTAGAGGAATAAATGTTTTCTCATTTAATTTAAAAGGTGAATAATTTTTATTTTAGTATTAAGTATTTACAAGATTTTTTGTGAAGGTAAAAATTTACTACGTTAAGAAAACTGGGACAAAGTAGTTTTAATTAATAAATTTTATTTAGATTTGGTTTTAAATTTTAAATAAGAAATCTAGAAAGATAAATAAACAGAAAAAAAAATTAAATTTAATCCGCCCGTTTTAATTCATGAATATTCAACAAAAATTGTAGTACTATGGTTGTGAGTAGAGTAATTTATTATTACGGTATTTAAATAGAAATAATTACCTTTATTCTGATAGATGATTCGTCATTTTGAAACTACAAGAAAACGATGTAGCGATTGTACCCTAAATTGCAATCGACTAAGAAAAAAGTGTTGCCATTTGAAAAGCATTTTTTTGTGATTTTATGTTTCTTTTGACATTTAGAAAGTTGAATATTTTTAAATGTATACACCTTTATTATATCATTATTATTATTATTATAGGTATATATAATATATATATACTGTTATAAATTAATTGCAATTATAAAGTACCTAAAGTGAAAAACATTTAAAATGAATTAAAACATTTACAATTAAAGTTTGATGCCCCAACAGAATAGAAATTTTTATAAATATTTGATTTTATTAAAAAAACCCTTTTCAAAAGAGTTTTTTTTTTAAATATATGTACTTACATTATTATTTAAAAAAAATTGCAAACAAAAATACCTTAATGGCTTCCTTTGAACTTATATGCTGTAGCTGCTCACACTACGCTCTATAACATGTATTCAGCGATTAACTAGTTATACAATGTGTTATAACTAAAAATTTTGTATGTGAATGAAACTATTAATTATAACATTTTTTTCGGGAAAACACGAAAAATTAAAGGGTTGCCTTTGTAAATTAGTTCGATTTTTTCGATTATAGTGTTCTTTTTAACACGAAAAATATTGTCAATGTCATTTTAATGTGAAATAATTTGTTTATTTATCTTCTATATAGTGGCCTCGGTAGCCGAGTTGTAAAGCACTCGAGTATAGTAATGTAACGATCGAGGAGCACGGACTCAAAACCCGTGGGAAACGAAAATATTTGCAAATCGTGAAAATTGCTGAAAATGTAATAGAATATAAGTAGAATATAATAATTAAAAACTAATAAAAATAATATAAAATATATACATAATATATAAAAACATATACAATTATTTTATAATTTAAATTATTACCATAATTACCATAATTTAAAAACAACAAAATATAAAAATTAATTGTTATTTACTTATTTTTAATTGTTGTTATATAAAGCACTGATGAAGGAAGTAAGTTGCTTCCGAAATATCGATATTTGCAAAATAAATACAAATGATTAGTGAAAGGAAACTCGACTTTTATTCCATAAATCTAAAAATTAATTGTAAGAGCATTTTAAAAATGCAGAAAATACCAGGTGCCTATTAATTATGTATTTCGATAACGATTACGATTTGATCGAACGAAATGTGAAAATGCAAAATTGCCATTATGTATTTCGATATCGTTCAAAAATTGTCGACGAAATCGATAAACATAAAAGAGTGACACTTGGACACTTGGTGTTTTGTTTTATATTTATGATATTTTTTGGAATAAAATAAATTTAAAAGTTGAAATGGAAGTAGGTATTTTAATTTATTCTTCATAATTATTTTTTATTGAAATAAATTTTAATAGGAATGAAAGGCCAGTTAAAAATAAACTGCAATATGAAAAGTTAGTGTAAATAATGAGAATCCATCACATATTTTCCAAAGGGGTACCACGATATTTTGCGCTCACAAAACGAATTACTTAATTATGACCCCATATCTAAAACAAAAGCTGTAATAATAATGTAAACTATAAGTATAAACTTATCAGCATTGCATTAATGCTAAAAAAATCCCTTTCTATTATAACATAAATGTTGTACGTTTGCTGCTCTAATACTGCTCCGATTATTTAAGTAATTCTACTTTAATCATAAAAATAATGTTTACCTGACTTTTTTCTCCTAGTGCGTAATGGAATTTGATCCATTTTGGACATAAGTATAAACTGGAAATACATATAAAACTTCCTCAAACACAACTGAAAAGGTTAGTTGTGCCAGTCCGACATGAAAATCATTACCTAAGCTGAAAATCATTTCCTTTGTCGAAACCACACATAATCTTAATACGCTGGTCAATTTAATTATATTTAGAATCGACGTGTTACTTATTGGCTATTTTAATTTTTACCCTAATTTTTCTAATAAATTCATAAAAGCAATGTTATTTAACAGGAAATTTTGATCAAAACTGTAAAATTAGGTTTTGTAGATAATAACTCATCAAATTCATGTATGATTATATACGTATAATCTTCCAAATACAGTGGCTTGAAATAATCCCGACGACTATATGTTGGCTTGTTTTTTAACTCTGCAATTTGATAGCGTTTTTCAACACTATCAGAAACTGAAAAATTTAACTCTGCTAAAATAAAACTTTTAATTTAATAATTTCTATTTTATTTAAACACTTTTAACTTCAACTTAAAAATTTCAAATAGTTATAATACTATTGTTTTGTTTTATTTTTTCGTATAAAAATTTGAATTTGACAGTCAAAGAATCAAACATATGTCATTTTCATCGTAGATTTGAATTTTACAATGGCAGTATTTTAAAACACTTTCGATCAAATTTTCATCGAAATACATAATGGCACTAACGATTACAATCGAATAACACTCTAACGATAACGATGAACGATTCGATGAAAATCATAATAGAAATACCTAATTATAATTGATTTGTACATAGTAGATTGAAAAATAATCAAAGGTTGAAGCCAGAGTAGATTTTATACAATTGTACTAAAGTGACAACACTGGTATGAAACCAATTAAATTTCATTATCAGTAGTGAAGTTACATTGAAAAAAAAACTGTAATTTTTTTTTTTAAATATCTTTCATATCAAATGTAAACATATTTAAATATTTTAATACAATTCCAAACAATAATAACAATAATAGTACAATCAGGTATAATAATAATGATATGTAATGTAATAGTAAAATTACGTAAATTGTATGTTAAATTTTTTCTGTCAAGAGTTTTTTTTTAATTACTCTTTAATTAAAAATAAAACAAAAAAAAAATGGTCGATGTATATGTGATTGTATGTATATATGTTCTTATGTAAAATAAGAGTACATATTTTAATTAAACTTTTTATTTTAAATTATGTCACCGTATCTAGTAAAATTTTTAGTGCAACAATCAAATAATAATAATCTCATAAAACAGTTTTTTTTATTTTAGTTTTCATTTGCAGTTAAATAAAAAAATCCGTTTCAGTTGAAACATTTTTTTTATTTTTAATGCAATTTTATTTACTTTCTTATTGATATCATACATATATGTATATATATATATATATATATATATAATTAATTGAATTTCTTTCTAATTACTATTCGACTTTAATTTTGTTTTAAATTCAATCTCGTTAAATTCTATTTTACCGATTCACAAGCTGGTAGCTAAGTGAGTTTTTACGATGTAAATTTTATAGCGTTAAAAAATATTTTAAAATATTTCTAGTCAGCGCATTAAAAAATATTCAAAATTAAAAAGGCTATCAACGGTATAGTTAATGAAATTACAACAAAAAAAAACGAATTTCATTCAAAAACTTTATTGATTTGGTGCTTTTTAAGATATAAAAGTTAACATAAATTTGAAAAAATAATATATTTTAGTTTTAAGCTAATTAATGAGTCCGATATCTACTTACAATGTAAATAAAATAAATGTTGCTAAATAAATAATTATTAAGAATAAAAATAAAAATCCTCGCTTGGTTTTACTTTCGCTTCATTAACAATTGACAATAATATCAATTATTATTGAATTCTTTTGTCTTTTAAAATTGTATTGGTTAGGTTTGTGGCCTACGAAAATAACGAGAGAGGTTATCCCAACCTTCAAATGGCACAGCTGTAATGTAACAATTACTATTAGTCCAGTGTAAGCATTTTATTGATAACCTACGTACAGGGTGTTGGAACTTCTAATAAGGGCTTAGAAGTTCGGTTAGGTTTGGTGTCAGAAAATATGTATAAAGGTATGAGGCCTACTAATATGAGTATGGGAGCTCTATATATGAAGTTATAAGGTTATAAGTACTACGGGCATCGAAACTCTTTCGAAGATATAATATAACTACTGTAATAAATCTGTATGTCTGTTCCATTGTATTTTATTTTATTACACAAGATCATGCGAATTTAATCTTTTCAGCCTTTTTATATCTATTAATCTATTCTAATCGATTTTCGTATTTAATGGCATAGTCACTAATTTATTAAACATGAATAACGTCTATTACTGAAAATTAAAGTAGATTTTACATTGCTCTTTATAATCGCTGTAATGAAAATAACATCAGAAACCTCAAGCCTTAAGTTCAATGTACATAGATCCATTAACTTTAGTCTTTGGTCTAATGGTGGTAATATAATAGGATTAGACCATGACAAATAATGGTGTAAAGCGAATATAAGAAAATTTTTCTGTATTGCCTCAACACTATCAATGGTCAATTCAATAATAATAATAATATTTTGTTGCTTAATTCCATTTAATCGGCTACGGAATGTTTTTGTTGTCAATCAAAAGTAATATGTATATGTAGGTTAAAATAAAAGATGATTGTGTCTGTGAGCACTGGCTTATCTATAATTATAATTGACAAGCATTTAGGGTCCTGCGCAGTAGACACCTTTTCATTTTATTTCGATTCTCCTACTCCTTAATGAACTTCTAATATATGTAATATATAAGTTGTACATAAAACAATTATGCGCCCACAGTTGAAAATTTTTTACTCATATGATTTTATTATTCTGCAAATACATTATGCATATGTGAGATCTTATTAAAATAATAAACAAAAGCAAACAAATCAGTTGTTATAATTTTCATTATGTACTTGCAAATTAATCTATGTACATATGCCAAATAAAAACGAAGAAACAAATTCATCTCAAATAAAAAGTATAAAAACAACAAAAAAAAAAATCACTTGAATTCTTCATTTTTATCTTTTTAAGTAATTGTTTCTAAATTTTGGTTATTTGTAGTAATAACATAGTTTTTATTAAAATTATGTATTATGTAGGTATATATATACATACCTCTTTAATGAATAATTTTTTTATTTTTAGTAATTTTATCACTAAATGCCACTTACTATAGGGAATATATCGGAAACGAAGCAGTATATGAGGGACGTGCATTTATGTGTCCTAAATAAAACTTACTAACCACAAAACTTTTTATTAAACACTAGTGGTTTCTGCTATATCGTGCGAAGTCTATGTCAGTACGTAAATTACTGTTTTTTTAAAAACTTTAAATTTGAATTCAACTGGAAACAGAAATGTTACAGTTCAGAATATAACCGATTTATTTTAGTTGTTAGAACAAATTGAATATAACCGAATACTATATATTTTTCTTATTACTTTTTATAAACAACCAACGGTATTGTTGAAATAGCTAAACATAGTTTAATGCAACTACAAACTTATCATCACAGATTTGTAAGAAAAATTTTGTAATTTAAATCCTATTGTTTTAAATTTAATTTTGTAATTACAAATGTCATTCTGTAATGACCACTATAATATAATTTTTTTTTGTTATTTACAATTGTCGATTAGAGAGTACAGTAATACTCAGTATATATTTTGAAGATTGCTTTCAATTACCTTTTTTGAAACGAATGAAATAAATAGACCACCTGATTTTCCTCAGAGTCTTGACATAATAACAATCACACAACATTAAGTGTGATATTTATTGTAGCTTTTTTATGGCTTTTCATTAGCGAGTCGGTTTCGTTCAATTGATTTATTCAACTTAAATATAGAAAAAGTTTGTTCACAGATGTACATATGTATTTATTTACGAATGAACTAAGCATTTTCCAGTGGAAAAGACATGAAAATTTTTCAATAGGAAGACATCTGTAAAAATTCATCAAGTCTCGTTCTGTAAATTTGAACTTAAATTCGTTGTTGCACTGAATATAAATTAGTTAAAATTATAACTTTGGTTGTAAAGATTCATACTTCGAAAGTTACTTGTTGTTTAAATTAATAATTTTGAATGTAAAATTAATTAAAATATGGGTCACCAGAAACAAAAGATATGAACACTTCATAATGTCTACATAATAATTTCCCTTTCATAATGTAGCATCATACTTTCATTTTTTATTTTTATTTATAATTAAACTGTATATTCCAAGTTAGTTTAAAAGAATAAAAAACTTTTTTTAAATTCCAAATATTCGAGTTCTAGACTTTCTGGTCTGTCAGCGACCTTGATATATATAGATATATATTATATGTAGAAGATTTCTTTTAACTAAAATATATTAATAGGAGCTATATAAAAAATCCCCCAAAAACTGAAAATGAAAAATGACCCAATATTTTTGTCATTATGGAATATTGCCCAAAAAAACACCCAATTTTAGAAATCTTTATTTATTTAATTAGTTATAATTTGCATGGTTTCATGCACTACCTGACGACAAACTGGCATGAAACCATATAATGTATTTATAAAAGTTGAAATTTTATAGTCGATTACAAAGTCTAAGTTATATGTGTAACTCTAATATTCTGGAAAAAGTGTATAACCCTGATTTTGTAACTAACTATAAAATCCTTCCGAATCAAAAATGTATTCTAAAATTAAATTTTATAACATAGGTTTGCAGCAGTTTACTTTCATAGTAAAACTGCTTTTTCCAAAACATTTTTTTATCTATTATTTCTGATAATCAGATTTTTTTTTATTGATATATTTAATTTATGGAATAAAAGTCGCGTTTCCTTACAGTAATAATTTTTATTTATTTTGCAATAATCGATACTTTGCAATAATCGATAATAATTATATTTTCGAGAATATAATTGCAATAATCGCAAACTTACTTTCTTCATCAGTGCTTGCGACTAACCCGAAATATCGATCTTTGCAATGTAAATAAAAAAAATTAGTGAAAGGAAATTCGACTTTTATTCCATTAATTTTTTTAACGTTTCGAAACTTAACGGCAGTTCTGCTCATCATTGCTTATCAAATATAATGTAACTAATATACTGTATCTATTAATAAAATATAATAATAATAATTTACAATATTTATATATTATATATATAAATAATATTTTTGGGTCATTTTTAATTTCTGATATTTTGGGATAATAAAAATAAAATGAAAATTTTCAAACAAAAAATGAAAAATCAAGCAAAAAATTGGGACTGTTTTTTACGTGATTTTTCATTTTCAGTTTTTGGGGGTTTTCCATACCAGGTGCAATGGAATCGATAAAGATCTCTTTTATTACTATCTATCAATAGTCACTTAATCAGCAAAAAAAGCGGATTTAGTCAATGGTATTTTAGAGCTCAGTCAATGACATGCATATAAACTTTAATAACCTTCATATTCATTAATTCCATTAATTCAAAAATTTATGTTCGCACATATATCAAAAATTTTAAATAAAAGCTGATTGCAATATAAATTGTGAAAACTGTACCACTTCATTTTTAACAAATAGTTGACCCAATATTACACATTCAATTTTTTTTTTAAATCTCCTAACGAACTCCATTTTAAAAATAACAAAAAAAATTATTTGCATTTTATCCTCTTAAAAAAATTATTTTTTCAAGGATTTAATTTTCAAAACAATAATTTAAAATTTTATTTCTATATAAAAAAAACAAAAACAAAAAAAAAATTTCCCCCTAAAATGATTTGTTAATATTTTAACTTACGAATGTCAGTTTCTCACAGTTCCTTAAATTTTCACAAATTTTAACCAAGTGTCCTATTTTCTATATTATACATACATGTATATACAAAAAAAGTGTATATGTGCAATTGTATGCATAAAATAATAATATAGGTATATATAAAACTAAAATATCTGTAGAAAATTATAAATATCCAATTGTGAAAAACGCTTTTTGGAAATCAACCCTAAAATAAAATCGAAAATTTTCAAATCGATAACAGAAAAAAAAAATTGTTATTTTTTTTTTCATAAAATTTTGTATCCTCCTTTATTAAAATTGTGCACATGTCTCTTTTAATGTACATAAATATTTTAATGCAAAAAAAAAAAAAAATATATAGTAATAAGAAAATAAAAACACGCTCCTGAAAACTCCGAAATAATATTTGATTTTCTTTTTTTAATTTTTATTATTTTTCATTATAACATCTTATTAAAATCCAACCCCTCGTCACGATCCAATTTCCCTAGGCAGTTTTTGATATTTAAAAACAACTGCTGCCTTTAATGAAAAATGAAAAACTACACCCAACAAAAAAAAAAAAAAAAAAAACTTATTATAAATTATAGTGTAGTGTAGTGTAAATGATTATCATCATCATCATCAATTTTCTATTGTATACCTAATTCTAATTTCTCTCTCTATACATATATATATATTATTGTGTGTGTGTGTGAAGATATGAATGAACCGAATTCATATGATGCATTCATGTATCCCAGAAATTTTAATTTTAATTTCATTGTATTTTATTCAATTGTTATTTTTTTGTTGTTATTATTGTTGCTTAGAACTTGAATTTTTTTTTAGTTATCCATTATCCTACTTACGTATATATATATATATGTATGTCCTTTATTTTAATTTTGTTTTTTTGGTTCAACATTTTTTTTTTCTACATATATAAATATATACATTAAAAGATTTTTTGGGGTTACACATTGCATTCAAGTTTTTCTTTTTCATTTGTAATAACAACTCAACCTTAAAATAATCACCCGATTTAATCACCTCCGCTATATTATCAGCCCCTTACAACAACTGCTATATTTTCACTTTTTTTTGTTATTATTATTGTTATTATTGTGCTTATTATATTACTATTTTCCGTATTAACCTACCCTACCAGATCCAAAGTGAAAAAAAACAAAAAATATGTAGTCTATATGTGTAAATAATAATAAGAAGGGAAATAATTTGAAAGAATAGAAAGAGACAGAGTTTAACAATATAAAGGGCCAATTTAAAGGAAATATATCAGTCATCAGAAAACAAAAAAAAAAACAACAAAAAATAGTAGTAAATTCAATAAATAAAAAAAAAAAATTGTATGCATGGAATTAAGTTGAAAACAGGATGTTTCAGTTAAAATATTTTTTTTTTTTTTAGATATTGGAGGGTTAGTTTATAAGTTTGCTGAACTTTGAAAAATTATTTTTTGTTGTTATTGCAAATACTTTGTTCAAACATTGATACCTACTGTCTATGTCATGATTTAAAACTTAGATTAACTATTTTTTTTTGAAAATATTTATTTCTGAATTTGTGGTTTTTCACTATTAATTTATTTTAATATTTATTTTATTTTTAGTTTTTATTTACATTCGAACAATTTTTTTTTTAATTTGATTTTCAAATTATCTACTAAGAAACTGTCATTTTTTCTTTTCGCTTTTCATTTATAATAATGAAAATAAATTGGTATAATCGTCGAGACGGTAGTGGCTCGTATTAGGATTAAGTATACATTAATAAATTGAATCTTCTTCTTCTTCTTCTTTGTGGCTTTATCCGTTGCGGACGTTAGCTGTCATGATTACTATTTTTAACTTTATCAGCTACTTTGCGGTATTATTTTACAATATGTTTCTTCTATATCCAGGGGTTTGATTTTCTTCAATTTTTTCTTTGAAAATAATTTTAGTTAGTTGGCAATTCTCTAAAGAAATATTCAAGTTTTTTGGATTTGATCACGTTTACGATTACCTTGTTTTTCATTATCCGAAACAATAATTTTCCATTAGTTATAATCTACATTAGTTATAATTCAACTGATTTTAAGAATTCTTTCGATGACACCACATTTCGAAGGTTTCTGGTTTTTTTTCAAGAAAACTTCCGAAGGTTTCCCGGCTTAAACGCAATATACTCTAATTCGGTTCTTCTATTCTGATTTATATAATTTCAAATTAAAATCGTGGATGCTGAGCACTTTTTGGGTTTTTATGAACATCGCTCTAGCCTCTCTAGAAACTTTAATCGCTTTTGAAAGCTCTAATTACTCATTTAATTGACATCCAAAGTATGTTTATATATATCTTAACTCTTTCTAGATTTATTACATCTGCAAACAGAATTGTATTGGATTGTATTGTCTTGCTACAATCATATATTTTGGATTTTCCCATATTAGTCCAGCTTTTAACCGTAATCGTCGCTTGAGAATTTGCTACAGTTCATCTTGTGAGTTTGCTATGAGAACCGTGTCTTCGGCCGTAGTGTAGTGTATTAATTGGAATGCCGTTTACTCTCACTTGTTCGGTTGTGTTTTCTACTAAACCACGAAAAATGAATTTAGTGTAATAAATAAAAACAGTTTGTGAAAATAGTTAATTATCTCGGAAAAGTTCGCAAACATTTTTTTTTATTAATTATTTGATGCATTGAATCATTCTCAATATTGTCATCATACATAATTTTCATACCCTTGATTTACATTTTAATACAATTTTTGCAATTAGTTTTTTAGTTTTAATTTTTTGTAATTTATATTGTCAATTTTAAAATTTGTTTGAACTCACATAAATTTAATACATTCACTTGAATTAAGCCTGTAAATAAATAAATAATTAAATAAATAAGTATCAGAATAGCTTTTTCTCAGATAAAGCCATGTAAATGTCAATAATTTCAGTAATTTTGACTAAACTTGACTATAATAAAATAAAATTGTTACAACATTCAATCCTGTTTTTATTTTTCATTGAGAAACGGTCTGACATGGAAGTTGTGTAATGCAAAAATGTAGAGGATATAGTTCAGTGGATCAAAATAACTATCAAAATAAAAATGTTGGTTAACTTTTGCGAGACAATCAATGTTTTTTACACAAATTTCTGTTTTTTATACAATTTAAGTTTGGGCTACTATTACGCGAAAACAGTAAGTCTGACCCATTAAATAAAATTAGTCCATTCTGATGAATGTTTATTAGACATTATTTTTCCAATCTGATTTTCTTTAACCCCCTATAATACAGTTCAAATTTAAAAATAAATTGTTCTAAAACGAGCAACCCTGTATTATTGCTTTACCAATTTGGAATTTACATACAATTTCATTATTAACTGAATTAACTGTCAATTTAATTTAAATGTTTTTCTATAATGAAATCTTAAATTTAATTATATAAAAGTAATTAAAATAATTTTTCTAACAGTTATATCGACTTATAAATAATTTAGTGATCAATTTTTAAAATATTTATACTTTAAAATATAATTTCTAAATTTTCCAACTATTTACAACATTTCTCTTTAATATGTGTCGTATTGTTATCATGTATTCGCATAAACCATGAACAACTCTACTCAGTCTATTCAATTTAGTTCAAAGTTCTGTTAAGAAAATTAAGCTTGCGACAACGTAATGTGGATCAAATACGATTGGATCGTTAATCCAATCCAATGATCTAATCAATGAAGATTTTGTTATGTCTTAGTCTTCCCTCTGCAATCCTACAATTTCCTAGCTGACACCCATTGTATTTTTCGGAATTTTCATTGATTTTGTTATTCTTTTGGAGTGTTAGTGTGTAATATAGGTAAATATAAAATTTATGTTTTAATTTCATGTTTTCTAAGTGTTTATATATATATATATATAAAAATATATTTCATTAAATAGCATAAGGTTGGGTTGGGATGTCTACTTCGATAATTATGTATTATTTTGATGGATTTTTTGTGAATAATATACAATTTATTTAAAGTATATTGATTGGTTTTGCTCCAAATAAAATTTGGGTATATAATATTTGATAGGATATAAAATGAATATTTTGTCTATCAAAATAAAAATGTATGAAGAATATTTTTTTTATTAAAATCCACATGTTCACACCATTTTAATTTATTGTCTAGATTCTAAAATCAATCCTAAATAACTGAATTGCTTTACTGTCTCAATCGGTACACTATTGAAACGGAAATTTGTGCTCGTATATTATTTTTTTATTTTAAAATAACAATACTTTAATTTTTGAGATTTAACAATTATAGGTAATGTTTTTTCAGCCCTTGCTCAATAATATTAAAATAATTTTTTCAAGTGGAATACTTATTCCATGCTCTCTTATTTCACATCGAGTTAAAAAACTTTTATAAGGTATTTAAATTATTTTGTCATATAGTTTTGTTTTCAATTTTTGAAAATTCAAAAAATATAAAATATAATACATACTTTCATACTTACATATACTTATGTAAAGATACGTATCTTTACGTAATTTTCTTTTTGTAAATTAAACTTACAACCTGGAATAATGCAAGTCTTCTTTTAGAACCCATTTTTGGATTCTAATATACATTAGGTAAATCAAAATATAACCCAAAAAGCTAATGAATGCAGTTCGAAGATCTCAAAAGCTTATAGCATTTCACAAAAAGTCGAGACATTTTGTAAAAAATCTAATCGCATTTTGTAAAAAATCTAATCGCATCACACACCCTTTAAATCGAAGAAAACAATAATTAAGAACTGTTAAAAAATTCAGAGAAATAGGCCAAATTTTAACAACACTATTGATATCCGATTTAAGTTTTTTTTTTTTTTTTTGTTTATATGCAGGCTGGTGAATTTTTTAAAAGACACAATGAGCTCCGTAGCTTGACATTGCGTGTTGCATTCTCACCCACTAAACCGCATCTTTCCTATATTGCGATCTAGTCCTACAGGACTAATGAGCAAGTTTTTCTTGGCTTTATTTTAATTTTCAATGTAGACTACATTCAGCGATGTCTATCTAATTTTCCTTTGACGTATTTACTCATGCCCTTGAAGACTCATCGCATCAGCGACGAAAATCCGACCAGCCCTTCAAACAAATTTGTAACTCTGGAAGACTTGTGAAAAACCTAGTTTCGTTTGTGGTCAACATAACGAAATTCTTCACAAATCCCGGAAAAACAAATCTATCTAAACGTTGGAGTGGGTCAACGCCCAATTACCCACACGACGAATCCTTAAGATTGTGGGTAATTATTGCTGCACTAACTCAAAAGGTTTTAATCTCGCTATATTTCTATTGTCCAGGAGCTGGACTACCTCGACATTTACATGGTGCTGAAGCCTTTTTTTGTAACTTCTTGCAAATTGCTGTATTTCTTTATCGACAGATTCTATTTGCAAATCTTTATGTCGGTCATAGTTTCTGATGGACCCAGGACTCTTATTTAAGTAATAATTTTTTAATTTATTTTTAAATACTGGTGCATTTTGACTATCTTTTAATTCTTCTGGTAGTTGATTATAATTTTTATATGCTATGTTGTATACAGTATCACCTTTGTTTAATTTAACGGTTGTTCATGAAAAACTTCTTAGCCCTCCAGCTAATATTTGTATTTTTCATTTTTTTTTTATTTCAAATTCAAATTTAAACTAATTCACCCTTTTTTAAAATTAAAAATGTTATTTTATTTCTTAAATTAATTTCTCAAATGTTATTTTCAAAGCTTTTATATTGTAATTTTTTTATTTTTGAGTTGTTTATGACCTTTTCATAACAGTAAAAGAAGACCTTGAAAATATTGAAAACAACTAAACAACCAGTACCAGACTAACGCATCATTAAAATCCATTTGTAAGAAACCTATTGACCATTACAACTAGGACCAGACTAAAAAAAACGACATTAGCTGTCTAGCAGAGAAAATAACTGTCTTAAAGTAAATCTATAAATAGTTTTAATTTTAATACATCCTCAAAAAAAAAATTATTTTTAATTTGTAAAACGTTTTTTGTAAAACGTTTTTGTAAATGGAAATCCAAATTCAAAAGAATCCAAAATCCAATTAATTCAAAGACTAAAAAAAAACCAAAATAAAACAAGTTTGTTTAAATTAGTTGATCAAATGAAAACTCAATTGTAAAAAAGCCTAAACCGTCTGTAAAGGCTTTTAATAAAACTCAGCTTCGAGTTACATATTATAAATACATAGTGAACAAATTAGAATCCTATCTTTAGGTTTCATTAAACGACGATTTAAAGAATTTTCTCAATTTCATGAAAACTATCTTTATATTACATATGTAAAACCTATACCCTTGAATATGTTAGACAAGGGTAGCTCCATCATTAGTTGACTGACATGTCAGCTGATTATGCCAGTCAAATATGGCCTCCTCCCCCCGTTACTTGATTGATATAAGGATGATGGTATATTGCACAATCAACTACAGTAAAGTTTTCGTCTCGTAATAAAAGTCTGGTGTGTTTGCTCTAAACATTTTTGAATATTATACGCATTTCATATTTCATTCTGAGTCCATACGTATACGAATTTAAAATTGTTTTTTCTTTTGGTTTTCCTAAATAAACTGTGGATAGATTACAAAAATAAAAATGTCCTGCCAATTTAGTCAACATGGCATTGTAAATAAATTGTATTATAAAAAATCACTTAAAAAAGAAGATTTACTAAAAAATTGTATTTAAACAAAGAAAAAAAAATAAAGTAATAAATAAACTTCTAAATTTATCTAATTCAAAATAAAAATTTCCAAATCAACAGCAATAATAGTAAAAAAAAAATAAGTAAGCTAAATAATAAGAAAAAACTTCCCTATTTTTCATTTAATCCAAATTCAATTTTTTTTTCTTTAATTTGTTTTTTACATTTTTCTGGTTACATATGTACTTTCGAAATGAACCCTGCTCTCTTGTCAATTCTGTTAATAATTTTTATTTTTGTTTTGTAACTGCTAACCATTTTTACTGTCACTTAATACTGTCTAGTACCGTTTAAGTACTTAAAAACAAAAACAAAAAAAAAAAAAACAAAAAACTCTTTTTAAATAATACAAAAAATATCCCCTTTTTTCCCTATAATAAATAATATATTTTTGATATAAATATGTATGAATGTATGTATATGTATATTAGAATGATTTCTGGAACACGCATTTTAACCTTAAAATTATCCTGAATATTATTTGTTAATTTTTTTCTTCAAAACTTTTAAAATGTTGATTGTACGTTGTTGGTTGTCTGTCAATTTTTTTTTTCCTTTTTTTTTTTATTACGTATACAATTTCCTTTGATATGTACAGTTTTAAAATATTCGGGATCTGAAATGAAAACAACAATAGAAATGTGTTAAAAAGTAGAATGTGTTATATGCATATTACAATTGTATTAGTGTTCGTGTATATATACATACATATATATGGAATATATAAATTTTATAAAATTGAAAAACCTAAAAACCAATACACAATAAGGGTGCAGCAGTTTAATAAACGATCCAAAACAACAACAAAATTACGATCTGATCCCTTATTATTGTTTCGTAGTACATTTTCCTTTCGGCTTTGTAGTGAATTTTTCTGTACGAGGATTGTTGAAATCGCCACGTTTGGTTTTGGTTTGATGACTTGAACATCTGCTCAATTTTTTTTTTTATTTGTTTGTTGGTGGATCACATTTTCTTTTTGTAATTGGGTTTGTATTTAATTTGGGCTTTAGGGATTTTATTTTTAATTCTCTTTTGTGAGGTCTTTTTATGGATGCATGTAGTTATAGTTTTCTTTGTTTAGCGTTGAATCAAAAATATAAGTGTGTGTCTACGGATGTGTGTTTCGGTTTTAATATTTGGAATTTTTATATGTATGTAGGTATATAGAATATGAATCGATGTTTTCCTGCGCTATTGTTGTTCATGCGGATCAAAATAAAAATCGAAAGAAAACCTGAAAGTTGATGGATTCATTACTGATGTTGATGATGATGATAATGATAATGATGACGATGTCAATTATTTTTATTATGTTTGTAGAGATCTACTGCGCAGTAGAATATTTTCTTTTGTAAAATTAATCATACGCATACATATACATGTAAAGATATATAGTATGTAAATATAGGAAAATAAGTACATACCTGAATCAAAAAAAAAAAAAAATAGATATTTACAGTTTTTTTTTTTTTGGAGGTTTCCTTTCTTTCATTTGTTTTTGCTGAGACATTTTTTTTTTGTTGTGTATTTTTGATAATATAAAAAGGGGGAAATTTTTTTTAAATTTTGTTTTTTTCCTGCATTTTGTATTGTTTAGGGATATATGTATATACAGTGGATATCCCCTTGAAAAGGTTTTAAGTTTCTCCCTGTTTCTTTACTTATTTTTTTGTGATGTGTTGTGTGTCTTTTTTTTTGTTTGTAAAAATTGTCTATTGTAAATTTTATGATCGGGGTTCATTTGAATTTAGTATTTCCGTACTTGTAAATTTCTTCTTTCTCTCCAATTTCAATATTATGTTCTCCATTTTTTGTTTATTTTTAGTAAAAATTAAAACGATATTTAGGTAATACATACATATATATAAAAAAAAATTAAGTTGTCAAGTTTTCAAAAAAAGGATAATGTTTAATATTAACTAAAAATTTAAAAATAAAAAAAAAAAAACGGCACTACTTCCGATACAGATAAAACCACAAATTTCCGGTACTCTTGAATAACTGCTGATGTATAAAATTACAGGTCCTCTTTTATTTTATTTTAAATTAATTTTTGTTTTATTCAATTAATAAATTTTTAATTTAATATACATATATATATGTATTATGTACATATATATATTTATAACTGTTTTAATAGAATTTGATTTAATGACAAATCGCATTATGTATGCATATGTATTCAAATTACTGCTATTTAAAAACGTCAATGGTTCATGACACATAATTTTTTTCCGTTTACCTTATTTCAAAAAAGTAAACGTTTTGATGGTGACGTAACGAATTTGGATTATTTGATGATCTTTAAAGTAATTTTTTTTCGGTCAGAGCTTTAATTGTTGACGTAACTACCCGGGAAAACACCACATTAGGCAGTTATGATCTATAAAGTGAGTAATAAATTATGTAATAAATATTATATAATAAATCTGCAACGGACTTTTGACTCATAGTAATGTATCATAGCTAAAATAAAGGGTCTTATGACCCTGAGAGTTATGAATCAAAATAATGGGTTACTCCTTTAGATATATTAAATGTTAAAATATGCTCCAAACCGTTATTTTTCTATAATAATATAAAACTGAATATATATATATATCTAATAGATCAACAGATATAACAGTTTTTATACAAAAACATCAAATCAACAAGGATACTTTCAAATGTTCGTTTCGTCCTTAAAGGATAAGGTTCGCCACTAAAGATATATATTTTTGGAAAGCTAGCAATTCCAGCTATCCTTGGGATTAGGTCCTACGCCATTAGGTCCTACGCCGATATAACATCTCCTCAGAAGAGCTGAATAATTACATATGTCATCATTGTCCTTTAATAGGAAAAAAAGTTACATTTTTACCTACATTCATTTTTTGTGATGGTATGTAATTGTTGAAAAACATTAAATGATCTTGCCTTTTTTTGTGATGTACAATGACATTTTTAAATTTTAGATTAACAAAAAATATATATTTTATGGTTCAGTTTTGATCAGGCATTGAGTTTTTGAGTTCTTGACATTTGGCTCAAATAGTTTTGGTTACAACTATTCTATTGCATTCGGTCCAGTACTGACATAATGATTTTTAATTTTTTTCTCACAATTTTATATATAATATTAATTTTTTAAAAAAGGGGGTATGCAATTCGTGTGTAGATAACTGTAAGACTCTTGTGAGCTCATAGCAAACTCCAACAGCACAACATAATACAAACTGGGTTCTTACCTGTTTTTAGAGCAGAACCGTAGCTGTGATAATTCTCTGGATTTTGTTTCTACATTTTGTTGAATGTTCTGCAATTTCTTTGTTCGAATATTTAATTTGATCTGAGTTCTTAAGGATATATCCTATTTAGTGAATCACTCAGGACATTTTGCAGAAGTATGCTGGGCAGCTCCTATTTTATTGTTCGGAGAATGCTATTATTCCTAAATGGTTGGATCAAAATTGTTTGGGGCGATTGAAATAAGCAAAGAATTGAAATATGTTGTACAGTCGAATTACTTTTTAAATACTCAATAGTAACAGTCGAGATTTTTATTCTTGATCAATACCAATACTCGATATTTTTACAGAAAAATAACCGATAGTTTTATTCTTGGTCAATACTCGATACTAAGTATCGAGTAGATACTTTTCGCACATTACTACTTTTTACTGTTATTTTTTTTTATAAAATAGTAACCATCTGGTTTACCTAAAAGAAAATTCGTTATAAAATGCATTAAATTTTTCTAACGCATTATCAAACACTTCTGTAGAGTTCTTTGAATGGAAGTTTTAGGGCTCGAGTATTATTACTTGCTACTTATTTTTTATTATCAAACTAAATTTTAAATGATAACATTTTTTTGATCAAACAAATGATGATATTAACATAGTTTCGATTGTTTTGACATTTTCTACTATACGTAGACTACTAAACCATATATGGGTTTTTATAATTGAAAAGTTTATTCAACTTTTTTTTCCTAAATATGTAAATTAATTTTTCTTTTTTTTATATTCCTAATTGCATGTGTGTTAATTATAATGTAAATAAGAAAACTTAATATTTATATTTATAGGTATGTAGGCGAATTTTTAGTACACGATTTTTCGCAGAATATTTACGAGTCATTAAATTTTGGTTTATTTTTATTATTTGTTACTAACTATCTTATTTCTCTTGAACATCGTTCGGTATAGATGAAATTCTTATTTATAGTATGTATGGTACTTGATGATTTTTGTTTTACATCCTTTATTATTTCGATTATTGTTTTGAAAACATTACAAATTATAGAATTGCTTACATGATTTTATATTTACTTTTTTAAAATCTAGCAATGAACTTTGTTAAAATACTTGTATGACATACATTTTCAAATTCCAGTACAAAAACCAGTATATCAATTTTTTGGAAATTTTTTCAAGTTCCGATACGGGTATACGATTCAGAGATAGGTGCTTAATATATCCAATTATTAATAAAAATTCTGGTACTGGTCGCTACAAGTATTTTTTCATGACATATAACAGATATAATATAATTTAATTTACAGGTACTGGATACTTAAACAAAATGCTGGTACGACTACAGAAAAAATGTTTAGTAAAAAAAATGGTATTATATGGTGAAATATTTGAATATACTGGTATAAAACTTACCATATTATGTATTACCATTTCCAAAGAATTTTTGTTTATTCAGAAAATATAAAACTTCACGTCACACGTGGTATAATTTATTATATTTCAAGAGTTAGGTTATAAAAATGCTAAATATTAAATAGGTCTTTCAGCTTTCAAAATTCTAATATTTTTGTCAAAAATGTATATCATCTTAATCATATGGCAAATACTATACTTGGGCTGAGTTACACTTTCAACTCACCACTATTTTAAAATAACATTAGTTATCACTTCAAAGTCAAAATTTGATTAATCTAAATAAAATTATTTTATTTTTGTTAATTTTGTGTTTTCAATTTTGTGTCCGCAATTCGGATCTGTCGTTGTTTAACAGTGCTCTAATTTCGAACATTGATCATATAGTAGTATCCTTTTTCTTGCTTGACGTACGTATAGGTAACTACAACATAATATTTCTTTAGACTCTATCTTCATTCATTCTATCGATATCCCTACGCATCTTACTTTTTGCGACTTTATTAACCGAACTATATCTTCACCATTGATTAGTTGGTTCATATATATACGATTATTACATATCGGTTTTGTTACAGTTGATATGTACTAAGTATATAGAATTTAACGATCTAATCAATGGTGAGTTTTAGTATATATAGTATATTTCTATAGAAAGAATATAGTTCGATATACTTAGTACATATCGACTTTAAAAAAATTAGTTTGTTTAGTTCTATATATAGCAACGTTACGTAAAACTTGAAGTCCTATTTACCGATTCAAGTTAAAAAAAGTTATCATAATTAATTAAACATAACGCAATAGTTTTTCTGAATATAGTATTAAATAGATGGAGATATATTTATCTAATAGAGAATATCAAGTCTGTTTCCGTCCTTCTCTTCCTTATACATTTGTTGTTTCATCTGGATTACCCATTGAATTTACTTGGGCCCACTTTTCTTTGATGTTGCAACTAATAATGCCTCACAACTTATGCCTAATAATTCATCTAAGTTAAGTCGTTTTGCTGACGACTCCAAAATTAGCAAAACCATTATGACTGTTGATGATTGAGCCCTACCTAAAATGATCTTAACAATTTTGCTGAATAGTATGCTCCACCAAAAATCTCGTATTAAATGCTTCTAAATGTTACGTTGTTACCTTTAGTAGGAATCTTCAAAGCTCTATTGTTGAATTTGATTACCATCTTTGGAATCCAACTTTAAACTGTCTTGAGTTGACTCGTGATATAAATGTTATTGTGGATCACAGACTCAATTTCAAATCACATTTCAATTCCATTATTAATAAAGCTAATTCTATGCTAGGATTTATAATGCGCTGGGCCAAAGAGTTTAGAGAACACTACATTAAAAAAACATTTATAAATCACATATATGTTTGATCGACACTTGAATATGCTTACAAAGTTTGGTCTCCATATCGTAATGTTCACGTATTGAAGCAGTTCAACGTAAATTTTTACGCTTTACCCTACGTGCTTTTTCATGATCTGTGGCATTTGAAACTTCCTTTTTACAAAAATAGGTTGCTTTTGATGGACCTGAAATCTCTTGAACAATATCAATTAGTGACTCACATCACATTTATTCACCAAATTATTGCTGGGAATATCTTAGTACCTGAAATTAGGGATTTAATAACTTGTAGAGAGACTCAGCGTAATATACGTTTCGCTGACCAGCTTAATATTTCTAACCCTAGTACTGATATTATGGTAAATTTGAGTCTGTGTTTAGAATGTTACGTGAATCTACCGCGAGATCAGCTTGTTTTGATATTAACCTTAGTGAAAGAAGTTTAAAATTAAAACTGTATAATCGATAAATAGTTATTGTAAATGATATTTGGTCTTTTTCTACTTTCTTTTTGTATTTGAATTTATCTTTTTAACATTCTACTATTTACAGCATGTTATCTATTATATTTTTATCTGTTACTTCACATTAGTTACAAACGGTGATGGTTACTAAACCCACTGGATGATGATCTCACCGCTTAGTAACATGATGCAAGCTTTCGTCTACAATATACGTTTAATGTGTTTGCTCTAAGCAATATCTGACAGTATATAAACTTTTTCTTAAATCAAATACATAAAAGCTATCCTTTCGTGAGAATAACAATTTGGAATTGCTAGACGTTCGAACTTTAAACGAATATTAATAAAATAACTAATCATGAGCATTCTTGGTATTTTCACAATTCAGGTATTATTTTATTTACAGTTAATATTTACAGATTTTGAAATGGTATTTGCTGCTTTAGAAGTGAAGGTACTGGTTTTAGTTCATCTGACGATGTCTACCAAATAGAATTAGTGCTTTATTTTTTAAAAACATGATTCGAAATTGTATATAATATATTTTTGTATCGTGGTCTTTTCTATTCTTAATGTTTGTTTATAAAAAAAATTTTAAAATCAACTTTGATAGTGTGATGAATGATCTATTTTTTAATTTTCGCTACCATATCAAATACCTACGTATCTTATTGTAAATGTTACAAATAAAATTTCAATTTAAATACTAAAATGTGTGTAATTTTATTTTAAAATTTCAATTGATTTTAAAATTATTCGATTTATTTTGGAAAAAAATGTCAGAATATTTTGTTATCAGAAAATTATTACTTCATTTTGTAACAATCAACTGTAATTTCGAATAGCTTCATATTGTCATATTTTCAAAATGTTTTTTTTTTATTTTTGTTTTTCTGCTATTGTTGATGAAAAATCAATTCGATTCAATTTGAATTGACTCATCAGTTTCATATGATGTGTGCATATAATGCGGTTATGATTAACCACATTAACCTGGTATTTATTTATATTTACTTTCATACAAATATACTACCTATATGTATAGCTTCCTATCACAACATAAAACAATCGTATACAAAATCAAGAAAGAAGAAAAAAAAATAAAAAAATTTGAACTTTTTAAGTTCCACACTGTGTTTGCAGTGACAATTCAAGTTGAATATTGTATTTTCTTATAGGACATAATTTTAATGCGTAGGCTTTAAAACAAATGAACTTTAATGGATAAAACAAGAATATTAATTTAGTAAATTAAAAATGATAGTTTCTGTTCTTGAACCTCAACTAGTTTCATAATTTCAATATGCGATGTGATGACTATGCCATAAATGTCGTATTGTTTTTCAAACCTTTAAATTTAATATACTAAAATCTCAAATTGATTTCAATCCCATATATGACTTTATATCCATATTGTATATGTATGTGTATATGTATACAAGTCCTATATGTAAGTTATCTTGAAACATTCAAAAGCAATCATAAATTTAAAGTATTCGCAAAATTCATCTTTATTACCTTTTCAAAGAAAAAAAAAAAACTACAACAACAACAATAGCAACAATGAAAGCAATAACAAATTTAAATTGAAGGATAAAACAAAGCTTTATTTCATTTGTGAATAGCATATGGTATAGACAGCTGCAAAGTTCCATAAAAAGAAAACAAAGGATGAAGAAGATGAGACCATGTTTTCATCACAAGCTGATATGCATAAATTCTCTTCTGATTTTTCTTTTTTTTGTTTTTTTTTTGTTTTTCATTATTTTTCTGTGGGATCATGGTTTATGTATCCAAACAAATACATACATGCACACAAATGCTTGTATAAACTTTAAAAAGGTGATTCAATATTTTAAGTTATGATCCTACATGAACCAGAATTAATGGGGCTTAATAAAAACAAAAACAAAAAATAATAAAAGAATTTAAAAAAAAATTGTTCAAAACAACATAAGGTACTAATAAGGTAGAAGAGTATTTTTCATATATAAATGTAGGTGGGGATGAGGATAAATATTTCACAGAAAATAAAACCAAAATAAAAAAAAAAAGAAAAAAAATTATTTCCATCTTTTGTTGACTGGTGAAAACAAAAACAAAAGAAAAGCTGAATTCTTAGTATGAATCTTAAAAATTAAATTTTCTTTAAAAAATTTGATGATCTTAAGCTTGTCTTGATCTTCAAGTATTATTGTATATTTTAAACGGAAATGACTTTGTTATTATTTTGTATTTGTAGTTTTATTATTGTTTTTTTTTTTTTTTATTGAAATATAATATGTATTGGGTTATGTCCGGAGACAGGATGTCGAATGAAGAAAACTTTTTAATTAATTAAGTAAAATAAAATTTTATAAAATTGGTTGGAATTGGAGATGATACAGATTAAATTTGAATGGAAAAATAAAAATTATTAATTTCGAAGGTTATGTTTTTTTGTTGATTTCTAAATGAAATTTCAGTTTATTTTATTTTTTGAAGTGTAATTTTTTTATTTATTTTTATACTGATTTTATTTTGTACATTTTTGGTTTTTTTTTTAAATAATTTTAAATTAATTAATTCTTTAGAATAAAATATTCTTTATTGTATTCAATTGGTAGGAATTTTGTTTAGGAAATTAGATTATTTAAAATAGATTTAAGATTAATGAATGCGATCTGATCAAGAATGAAAGTATGTAAAAATATTTTATCATTATTTTGTATATAGAGTGGGTCGTTCTTGACAACTAGAACTTTGGTAGACGGTAGGAACACCTTGGAAAACAAACAACTGTATGACATGTGGTGTGTCTATTTTCAAGACCTACCTAGTTGTATGTATACTTAAATTTTATTGTCTGTTCTCGTACTTAGAGCAATATCGCTACCATATCTCTAAAAAGGCTTAGGTTGGTAGGTAGAAGTGGCTGTCTAAATCAGTATACTTAGACCAAGGCGGTCAATTGTGATACTACAAAGGTTTACTAAAAAACAAAAATATCCCCTGTCATACAAGTTTTGTTCTATAATATGTCCCTTTATGATATGGTAATGTACTAGTCAAAAACGTAATACTTACCCTGTATTATTTTCCTCCACTTCTGTCCTCATTAAAAAATAAGTTTAAAAAAATATATTTCATAAATTTAAAAGCTTCTAACTTAGACATTTATCTAGTTATGTGTACAAGCTTTTAAATTTTAAAAATATATTTTTTATATTAATTTATATTTTTTAAATTATTAAATAATTATTTTTACGATAAACATTTAATTTTACTTTACAAAAGTTTCTAATTTTATGACATAGAATACGAACTTGCAAAAAAAAATACCCTTTCCCATTTGAAAATATCGATTTCGATCAATTTTGACTATTTTTGGGCTTAAAAATCCTTTTTTCGGTCCTTTCCGGAAGTTGAAAATATCACCAATCGATAGAGCGCCCTCGATTTAGTTAATAACATTTTTATTTAAATTTGAACATAACGGCTCTTTCCCCTCTGAAAAAGCTGATACGGATGCTATGGAGCACCCGGTATAAACTAATAATTACATTTACAATTTAACTAGTTAAAAATCAAAAATGACTCCATTTTGTGGCGTAAAATAAGCTTTAGATAATGAAAATTTACAAAGATATTGACTGCGTTACATAAATTATTAGTCTTGGATAATTTTTTATTTCCTATATGAATTTCTACAATCTGTCTCCAATAGCGATATTCAGTAGTTAGTATATGTCTGTTTTTCTATGTAAGTAACATGTTGACGATATCTGTTGGGTAGTTGCAGATTGTTGTGACGTTTAAGTCGACAAACTCTATTTGAAACTAACAATTCGTGTGCTTGTAATGTATTCTTTATTATTTTTGGAAGGTTTAATTTTAGCTTTTAATGTAATTAAGAATAAATTAATGTAACTTGCTTGAATTAAGCTCGTAAATTAATAAATAAATTCTTAGCTATTTGGATAAAAACCTAGTCTTGTTAGTATTTTCAGCGTGTACTTCTGATTTCCTTATTTACTGCTTTCACCATGGTTGTCCTGTTAGTATGGTCTAACTAATTTTCTTACTTACTAACTAACTTACTAATTTGAAATACTAATGCTTTCCACTGAAATCGTTGTAGTATTTCAATATTCAAAATGATGGGTCACTTTATATAGCTGGATTTTGTAAGTCTATATCGATTTTAGGATAGTTTTATAAATAGATTTTAACTCAAAGAACAAATTTTTTTTCAATTCGAGTACTATATAGTGATGAATATATGTATATATATATACATTTAGAGAAGCTCAATGTTTCATTTATTTATTTATCTTTTTAGTTATAAATAAATATTGTGAAATATTAGTGGATTATCATTAATTGCTAAATCCTACGTATAAGTTTACGACCCAACGATATAGTATTTTTACTTGTGTAAAACCCACATGCTATGCATGTTTATTGATCAGAAAATTAATTTTTTTCTGTCTTGACGATATCTTTTTCTTACGTAAATAAAGTAGTTTTCATACATTAAGTACGAAAGAAGGCTTATTAAGAAAGCTATTTAAGAAAGCTGAGTTCCTGATTTTCCTTATTCTACGGAAGACTAAGACTTAGACTAAGGAAGATCAGGAACTAACATTTCTTAAATAGTGCAGTTCTATTTTATTTAGGTTGTTATGAAATTATATTTTTAATTATTTTTTGTCATATATCACAATGACAAAATGTACTGGACCAGCTCGAGAAGCTCACAAAGCATTTTTTGTCTTTATCGGGAATCAAATCTGTGGCGTTTTGGTTGAAAGAGAAACACTCTCACCTACTGCGCCACCCAGCAGTTAATTATATACCTTTAATATACCCTTGAAGTAGCTTTTTTTTAGTCTTACTCCTATCGATTTCCTAACATAAAAATCTTACATTTTCTTCCAGTTTTCTATTCACCTTGTTCACCTTGACGTCTGTATATCTATTTATCATGTACGTTCTGTTCACCTTGTGTTATTATTCACCTTATACGTTTGTTCTCCTACCTGTTTATTTTCCTAATTTAGCGCAAACTATTCATAACAATTATTATAGCAATGCAATGTTGTACAATGCAATGCAATGTTGAATATGTTGAATAAAAAAATAAAATCCCCCATAGACTGACTAATCTCTTCTTTGAATTTTTATTATTTATTTTCAGATCTGGAAAATTTTAATTTAAAAAATTTTCTTCTTTTGAACTTTATTCAAATGAAATTATCTAATTTAAAAATTATATAATTATAAATATATAATACACCACATAATATGATTATACATGTAAATAATAACGTATACTCGTAGAATTTAATTAAGTTATTAAAACTAATTAATTTTTTTCTAAGATAGTTTAATTAAACCAATAATCTTGAATGTTTTTACATTCAATTTTATATTATAATAAACTAGTGAATGAATCATATACATAATATCAATGTTAATTTCGTATAATATTCATAATCATAATGTCAGCTACATACTTACATCCGTACATCGATAAAAAATCATTTATATAGATATACACAAGATATATTCATAGCAGATTGGATATAGATAAAGAAGCAGCGGAATTAATTGTTAATTCATTTTTTTTAATCGATTTAGTATTCAAATTAAATATTTTCAATAAATCAAACTTAATTATTAAGTCATTAACATAATAATACAAATCGATTCTATTTAATATTTTTTTTTGTTTTTAAATATTATTTTTAGAAAATATTTAAAGAATTTTTAATATATTCTATTTCATATTCAGTTGTAAATATAATTATCCAAATTGAATTCATTAAGTTTTATATTATTATCATTTTTAATTTTGAATCTTTCAATCGATCGAGCATATACGAATTAGAAAATATTGTACTAGTTTGTTTTTGAATGTTATTAATATAAAGTGGGAAATTTTTTAATTATAGTTAATTATAGTATTTTATTATTGTATTGTAATAATGATCCAACGATCATGTAACGATTAGATTACTCAATTTTTTAATGTGTTATGCGCTCAGACTTTATTATCAAAGTTGATTCATTATCGAACTTGTAAATGTGTTATTTTAATGCTATATTTTTCAATTCTCTTCATCCACTTTTGCTTATAAAGTTTTTTTTTTATATTACTGGTAAAATTTTAATTATTTAATAGGGTTGTGAAAATTTTGTTTGATTTTCGTTTTATAGAATAAATTAATTTTCTTAATTTTAATTTTAAATTAATTAACTTGAAAAATAAATTCGATTAGACACAATTTTCGATCTCTCTACTTCGGGTTCCTGGTCACAGTAACATAAAGAGAAATGAAAGTGTCGATATACTGGTCAAGCAAGGTTCTAGTACTGACAGGTCCTTGAGGAGTACGTTCAGTCTCCAATGGGAAGGTCGTCAAGGATGATATTAATTAATACTATCTGGTGTGCGACCTATAGGAAAACATGTTTCTCATATAACATCAGCAAAACCAAAAAACTTTTAGCCAGATTCTGTACTCATATATCAAGGTTAGTAGTTATCAGAACAAGTCATTGGCTGATAGAAAGATATATTCCTTTCAACCCCTATTGTCGCAGCTGTAAAAAAGAAAATGAGTCGGAAATTCGTGAACAAGTCCTTCAGAGCAGTGTAACATTAGCTAAAGTCAAACTCCGGACTTTAGCTGAGGCTTTGCCTAGCAATGTCGATATTATTATGCGGAAATCAAAATTGGTAATCTAATCAACCTTTTCAATCGCACAGGATGACTTTTATAGTACTGAGTTGCTTGGGGAAGTGATGATCTTTTAAAACAACCAACAACAACAAATAAATATTATAGAGAAGAAAAGGAGAAATATTTATGCAATATCAGATGATAGATCAAAATAAAATTCCAATTTAATATAAAGTTTTTGTATAACTGGAATTCTGTATTAAAAAATTAGCTTCTTTTGGAAATTGAAAGAGAACAATTCGATTTAATACTTTGTTTATCTATAACTAAGTGGATTCATTTTAATTTTGGTGATAGTGAATTAAAACAAGAATTTAAGGGATTAAGTGTGTTCCTTTAACTTCGTCAAGGTGAATATTTAATCTCGGAAACTCAATCATGGAATATACTTATAAACGAAGACAAAAATTTACTCTTCAAGTAAATGAAAATTACTAAAATATTAAATTTACCTGTACATTTACAGAATATTTAATAGGGCCTGAAACTGCATTTTGTGAGACGAAAATTTTAAATATTCCACAATATTCAATTGAGGAATTTATGAGAGCAATCAAAAGTGAAAGCTGGTTACTCAATTTAAAGTATGAATGATAGTTTTCTAATGCAGGTTAAAAGGAGATAACCATGTGTAGTATGAATGGGGTATTGGTTCAAACAAATCGAACCGGTTTCGATTTTGCTGAAGGAGATTAGTTTCAGGTTTTAATGTTATATTTATAAGAATACTATTTACAGCTAATTTTTTCAAATTATAATAATTTTATTTAAAGTTTTATTTTCTTTGTGTTTATTTGAGTCTGTGGGCCTTTTCCTCGATTCTGATGATATGATAAGTTAATGCGAGTATATTTAGCTTGAAAATGTCTTCCACATTTTTTTCAATTTATTAATATTTTTGTTTTTCGTGCATTAAATATTTATTTCTTAGTTAGTTTTAAGTAATTAATTTTAGTATTAATAAAAGCTAATAAAAGTTATTATACTTTCAAAACATATGCTTAAAATCAAGCTCATTAGCTATAGTTTAATAACTTATCTCATCAAATTGTAATTAGTGTATTATATAGTGGTATTATACTGTGACTTCCGAAATACAGTGAAATCCTAAAATTTACAATGTAGCATCTTCCCAAATGTATATCAAAAAGCTTTTGACTATGATACTATTCTAAAATGTCTGAAATACGTAGTGGAAACGTAAAATAAGAGCAGAGTGTGTAGTGTAGCGGAAAAATTTAAACCTTAATTAATTTGTATACATGTCATAAATAAAGTTACCAGAATTAATGAAATTATATGTAAGCATATATTTTCGACGGAAAAACAAGCGTATTGCCAATTTGTTGTAGCAAAATACGTCAGTAAAATATATTTTTCTGCCGAAAATATGTGCTGACTTATGAAGATCTGATAATATTGTAAATTTGTTGAAAGATAAACAAAAACTCAGAGTATTACCGATTTATATTATAAAAACACAAAATTATAATTTAAGCGTCAAAATGTATGTATGCGTTTATATTGTCAAAATGGTATTCCAAAATTTAGCAAAAGTTTTATTATATAATTTTATAATGAAGTAGTTATAAAAGCTTTAAATGGTAGTGGAACTATATGGGTGTATTCATAAATGCTGCAAACTGACAACAAGTTTGCCACCAGTTGGCTTACTTTGCAATAACAAACACAAACTTTACCTATATTCTTCATTTACTTGACAATTCTGCAAAGTTTCTGTTCATTAATACTGACATTTTAAACATTAAAATAACAATTTTTTTTTAAAAATAACCAAACAAAAACAAAAATACTGAAAACAACAAAGAAAACTACATCAAAAATTTTTATGCATATACTAAAAATTTATTCTGCCAAGTTGACAACTAGTAAACTTTGAGTCTGCATTTATGAACAGCATTCAGAAAACCTGACAAGTGTGTTCATAAATTCAGAATATGCAGATTGACTGCAGCTTTGCATTTATGAAAACAAGGTATATTTAAACTGTATTAAAATTTTTTATACTGTATTTTGGAAGTCACTCATACTATCTAAAATTGTTAGTAATTGCCCTACAATTACATAGGAGGCTTCTACTTCCAACTCGCATTAAAAGTATTACGATAATTAATATAATTTAGAATGTGATTGTATTTATGAAATAGAATTGAATACCTTGGTGAATTTTCTTAAATGAGAGAAGGTAGCAAAAATGATTAACCCTTTCTACCCGCAAGGGTACAATGTATGTAGCACTAAAATCTTAAACATTCCTAAAACTAAAGAACTGCATATAAATTGGTTTGAATCTATGCTAAATCGTTTTACTTTGGTGTTTTTTGTCAACAATATACCATTAATTATAATATGACAGAATGATTTACAAAGTGTATGGCGACACAAGTTTTGTTTAGTTTATGAGTATTTAATATTGAGAAAGTACATAAAATGAGAAAATATTGTTAAAATAAATTAAAATAAAACAAATATTAGTGTTATAATTACAGAAGGTACATATTTCTACCTACTGTATAATTCTAATCTACTAACGGTCTTAAGAAGTGGTGTACCTATATGTACTAACAGTAGGTTGCACATTATATTATATTTTATTGTATTACAGATATTTAACAAAGTAGCACATTTTACCCATGTATTTTAGAGTATCTAGGTACATAAGATATTCTCCAAACACGCTTTGATCCTAACTTTGTAATTCGAAAGCCGGGTTAAAAGAGTTAAGATAGCAAAAATATACAAAATCATTGCAATTACTCCTCCTAATTTATTTGGAATTAAGCGAAGAATAGCATAACTAAATAGAAAATATTATTATGGTTGAATATGTACGGGGCTAATCCAGCTAACTAATGGATTTACCTATTAACTATTGAATCTATAGTCCTTAAAAATAGAATTCAAACATTTTTCAGTTATTTTTTTAACTATTTTAATTATATTTTTAAATATTTAAAATAAAATTTCAAAAAATATAAATTATTGTTTTACATTATTTCTCAATTTTATATTTGCAACTTTACAACTCTTAAAAAATCCATATTTATTTATTTTTATTTGTTGAATTTCATTCCATAAATAAATTTTTCATCAAATTATATATTCTAAACACTAAGTCCCACATTCATATAAATACATACATAAATTGTAGAGTAAAAGAGAATAAAGAATCATCCATATTATAATCATACTCGTACATATTATGTTTTGCGCTTAGAAGAAAGAATATATGTATAGGATGATCGAATCATTAAAAATAATACATATTACCAACTACCTTTATTTTTCTTTATTTATTTTTGCAATAATCAACTCTATAAAAGTTTTTTTTTCTTTATTTTTCATTTTTATTTTTCAACAACATTTTATTGTTTTTCTTTTTTATTTTTGTTTTCTTTTTTTTTTGTAAAGTTCAAAAGCATTTTCATTTCAAAAGAAATACAAAAATAATTTTTATTTGTTATTTAGTTATATTCATTACTGTTGCTGCTGCTGCTTCATTATTCTGATCTGCTATTACTGCTGGTGCTATTTATTGTACATACATTTGTACACATAAGTAATGATGATGAATGCATACAAACGATCACGTTAAACTACCATGAAAATTGTATAGAATAATTTTATAATTTTTTTTATATATATAAAAAAATTAAAAAAAAAAAACATTTTTTATTTTTCAAGTTTTTTATGATCTATAAAAAAATAAAAATAAAAAAAAAATCCAGCTTCTTTCAAATTTGAACTATTATTATATAGCTTTGCATCTATGTACATATAAAATTTAAAAATGCAAAAAATTAATTTCATTCTGTTGCATAAATATATAAAAAACTTGTTTCAAATTAAGACCAAAAATTCAAAAAAGTTTCTTTCGACTCCACTAGAATTCATGAAATTAGAAAACAAACAAAAAAACGAAATGTAATCCCTAGACTTAAATTGTTCAAACTACAAACTATATTATATAAAAACTTACTTCCAATGAAATGCTTTTTTTTAAGAACAAAAAAGTATTTATTGCTTTAAGGTAGGTATTTTGTAGCTTATCTGTACGGTGACCATTTTTGAAAAAGGAAAATACAGGACAAGCTACACATACTGATTTTTACAATTTTAATACAAAAGTTTTGATGAAGCTCAAATTATCGAATAAATTTTCATTATTTATGCATACTAAGATAACAGCTTTTGCTGATGATGCTGCTCTTTTATTTATTTATTTATATATATTTATTATAACAGTGATTATACAGATACAGATACAGATTAATCTGTAGTACAATTACAGGTCCTTTTCTCTTTCGGAATGTGGGTTTGCTGCTTTTTAGCAATAAAAAGCAATAAAAATTATGACTTCGATATTCTAAGGCGCAGTTTTGAAGAACATAGATTTATGATTGGTAATAAATTTAAGTTCTTAAACTTACAGACCAATCAATCATGATTTAATATGGTTCTTAGGTTGTTCTCCTAAACTTGAAAACAATTAAATTGCGTGATAATCCAACATTTTTTTGTAAATATTAATTTTTCTGATAGTTGTTTTAATATTAAATGTAGATACTTATATTTTTAAATATTTAGGTATAATTTTAGACTCTAAGCTAAAATGGCACCATTATTTATTAAACCTAAAATGTTATTTAAATAATGTCGATCGACAATAATTATATCATTTACGTTTGTATTGTCCACGTTTAATTTTAGTTTTGGTCTATAATGAACTTTTTAAGTCTAAGTTGCAGTATATGGATTGATTTGTTAGGGTGATAACTACCTAAATAATTTACAATCGTTACAGATTAAACAAAAACATGCTGTTCTAAGTTAATTTGTTTCTAAGGTATGTGTAGTTCTAGCTTTAATTTGTTTAAAGAATTTGAAATCCCTCCTTTGTGTCATTTTTATTTTTATAAGATTTCTAGAAAATTTTTCATGGGAATCTGAGACTTATTCTCCTAAAGTTTATGACAATTAAAATCTACTTGTTAACTTTGAATATTTTGTAAGTATTTGTACTTAGAAACTACAAATCGCATTTCAATCATTTTTGATTAGTTACAGTTCCACTTATATTTACCAGTTTACCATTAAATTGTAGATGTGAAAGGAGACTAAGTGTTTTAGGGATGTTTAAATTGGTTTTTCGTTATGATCATAATTTCATTGAGACAGTTTTAATTCCGATGACCTTTATATAAATTTAGATAAATATATTTGATAGAATATGCGTTAATTTTGGCATTATACTATTAAAAATAATAAAGATTAAAAAATCTAGGTAACAGTTTACCCATTCAGTTTTCTGAAATCGGTTACAATAACCGAAATTGATTAAAATATTTTATAAAATTAATGAAACATACTCTAGATTTTTAATTTTCATTATTCTTATTATTTTTATTTCATTTTACATTTATTTTTTTTAAAAATATTAATTCTTTTCGGTTTTGTTTTTTTCAATTTAATATTTTAATTTAAAAAATAGCTTCTTTTCTGCCACCACAATTTACAAGCTACTCTTTTATATAATAATATGATATGATTTGATTTTATTTTATTTGATTTTATTTTATTTTATTTTATTATAGATTTTTCTTTTTCGTTTGATGTTGCATTCATCTCTTGTTCTTTGGACATTGGAATGCTTCTAACTATTTTTATTAAAATTTTGAATCTAGGTTTAAGTATTGTATTAAATTTCGCTATTTTGTTATATTAGGAAATTATATTTCATATTTCGTATATCACTTATTCTATTATATAAATATAATTTTTAAGTATATTAGTTTCTAATAATTTTCTATTTTTTTGTTAATTATTTTAAATTGTGTTTATCATGAAATAATTTTAAAATTTTGAATAAAATTGTACCTTATTTAACTATAGTTTTAAGATTGGATGAAATTAAGAATTATTATTATTATTATTTCAATCTTAAATTCATTTAGATAAGAAAAATTGTTTTCAATATTATTGCAATGGATATTATTTCAATGGATATATCTACATCTGTGGTGATAACATCAACAACAATAATAAAAATATAAATCATGGGTCAATCATAAAAGTGTACTGGGTTTTGAATTTTTTCAATTTTAGAAAAAAGTCAATTTTTGCTATTATGAAAGTCAACTGGGTTGTTATAAGTCAACTAATGGGTTGACGATTTCAAGTCAACCACAATTTTGCTGTTGATTTTGAAGAATTAAGAATATTTTTTGATTTTTTGTTTTAATTCTATAAAATTTATCACTCAGAAAAATTTCAGGAAAATTTTTAGCAACAAAAGGCAGCTGCAGAAACTATTCAAAACTTACTATTTAAATACACAAAATTTAACAAAAAATTTGAAAAAAGTATATATATTTAAAACACAATTTATAATATTAAAATTTAAAGAAAAATTATGTCTATTATAAGTAGATTATCAAATCACCATTTATAATATTAAAATATACCTAACTGAATCTAATCATATGTTTTTGACATCAAAAATTCTGCCTGCAATGGCAACATTTTTATAGTCAAGTCTTTTGATTGTTTTATTTTGTAATAGAATTACTTACTGTATATCATCATATTCTGATTGTTCACAATTTTCCAAAAATACGTTCAAAGCGATATTAAATAATATTTTTTTGATTTTAATTAAATTTTCAAAGCATCACTGTCAAATTCTGATAGTTTTAAAATGTATTAATTGCATCAGCAACACAAATCATATCATTGCCGAATTGCATCTTGAATTTTGTACTGATACAATAGTGATACCTCATCATGATTGCCAATATTTCATTTCCGAATTTACCTGATTTTATATGAGTAGTGTTACCATAGTATTCCATTAACTATTTACCATTTCTAAATTCCATAAAGATTCTCAAAAAGTGAACATTTGTACAAAAAATTATAAAATAAGGGATATTTTCCTGTCCTATATTTGGAAAATAATCTGAAAGGAAAACTTGTTTAAAAAAAGGACAGTCCTGTAAAATACAGAACGAATGGTCAACGTAAGCTTATAGCAATTATTTCGTTTTCTTTTTTTTTCTCCAATTTCCTTCTTCTCTTTCTTCGCATTCATCTTTTATTTTATTCTTTCCTATATCTTCTAGAAATATTCTATCTAGAAATTACATACGTATTGTATTACAATCGTTATGTTATTATCAACATTCAATAGAAATAAACATCTTGAAATTCTTTGAGTTTTATGGCAGAAAACAAACATCACAGAACAAATGATGATAATTTTTTATTTTTTTGCAGTAAATTTTTCATATAATTAACTCTAAATTCACCTCCACCACCACCATCATCACTATATTGAACATTAAATAATTTGCTTTATACAATAAAAATTTCTTGTTTTTATACATTTTAATTCTTTGGTGAGTGCGCACTCTTGCATGCAACCTTTAAAAATAAACTTGAAAGAATTTTTCTTTTTGTTTTCCTTTTTTTATTTTATTTTTCTGTTTCTTTTGTTGTTATTTTTATGATATGCTATTACTGATCTTCATTCACCACTTAACTCTTCTCTGTCCACTGTATTATATTTTTCTCTTTCTGAAATGCAATCCTTCTTAAGCAAAAAAAAAGTTTTCAATATATCTATACTTACTTATAATTTTCCAAACCCATATAGAGACGCTTTCAAATATCAAACGAAGCACAAAAAAAAAAAATAACAAAAGAACAAAAAAAACTCTGATATTAATTATTAACAAATAAACAACAAAAAAAAAGCTAACTAACAAGTCAGCTTGAAAACAGCTTAAAACTATTTCTAGCCATAAAAAACTTTTCACAAATGAAAAAAACACCAACAACAAATATACTAATACAAATGCATAACAAAAAAAAAAAAACTGTGAATATTGAGTAGGGAATTGTTAAGTCCAAAGCCAAAGTCAAAAAACAAGAGTTTAAAAAGTATCAGGTTCAAAAAAAAAATAATAACAAAAAAAACAATATTATGCAGAAAAACTTGTTAAAGTTACATGGCTGCCATCTGTTTCCTTCTTGTATTGTATTGTGCTTTAAATAAAAACAAAAATAAAAAATAAAAACAACAACAATCAAATCTAAAAATTCAAAAATTGTTTTTTTTTCAATTTAATTTTATAAAACTCTGATCTTGTCGTGTATATTTATTTTTCATACATTCACATCAACATTCTATATTTATGAATGTATATAATTAAATTATTCTTTTCTTTATTTTTCTCTTTCTTTCTTTCTCTTTCTATCATTCTTTAATTTTTTTTCTTTATCTATATTTTGGTGGAAAAAACAACATACAATTTTACTGGAAGTTTTCATCGTTTTCATTTGAACGTACCTACATAATATAACTATGTACATGTGTACATAAAGTTCGACGCGAAGACGCTATGAAATGACACACTGAAATAGAAAATCTTAGAGCACAAAAAAAACAGCAAAAAAAAGCACCTAAGCTGAGCTCAGAAAAATATCTCCTCATCTCGCGCCTCTCTTCTAAGAGTGAAAATTAAAAGAGAAGGAAAATAATATAAAAACTTTGTTTTTAGGAAGTTTTTAAATGAAATCTGGGTTGGTTTCGGTTGGAAGAAAATCGACAACATAATCTGCTGGTGTTGCAACTTTAGAAAAATAATTGATTTCTGCTGAAGTATCTCGTGTGTGGTGGGTATAGGTGTGGAGAAAAATAAAAAAAAATATGTATTGAGAAAAGAAATGATCTGAGAGAATTTCGATATCGGTGTCTTTACTTTACTGTTATTGTATGGTACTGTATATTTTCCTAAATTGAATAGTAGTAGTGTTGATCGAGGTGGCGATTTTTTGTTATTATATATGTATGTCTGTACTTATAGACTTATGATTTTCTTATTTTTGGTGATAATTTTTATTTTTTTGTTTTTTATTTTTAATCAAACTGGTTATTAACTTTGACTTTGAGTTTACTTTTATATATTTTATATTTTCTTTAATACTAATATGAATTTTTCCTCACTAAATTTATATGATTCCATTTTGTTGTTATTTTTTTCGATTTATTAAAAAATTAATTTAACATGTGTTTTACAATAATAAATAATGATCATGATGATGATGATAATTATTATTTTAAATATTAATGTATTATTAAGGTTCAATCTAGAATTTTTAAGATCCTATTCTAATATATTAAAACAAAGTTTATGTATTTTTTTTAATAATACTTTAATTAGTAATAATCGAATTGACTGATCAAAATATCCTATATAACCTGAGTGAAGTTAGGAAATCAGCTGTTCAATGGATGGTTTTGGCAAAAGCTAAAAACAGCTGCAATATCTTGATTTCTACTTAATGTATACATCGAATTGATTAACATATCTTATATCGACTAGCTTTAGTCATTAACATTTGTTATTAAGCCGACTGTAATGACATAATATTTGTGTAATCAAATCACCCTACTATAACATAATCCAAATCCGGTTCAAATCTGATTCGAATTTCTTTTGTGCCATGGATTTTGAAAAAAAAAGTTTTAATTTTTTTCTCAAATTTGATAGGAAATAAAATTTGGTAATCACTAAAAATACACTGGAATTATACTATTTTTTTTTTTTTTTAAGTTAAGCCAAACACTAGGTTTCAAACGATACCTTTATACACGAATATGTAGCTTCGACTAATTGAGGATTGTAGAAAGAAAAATATCCCTTTGATCAGTAGGGACATTTTGAATAAATTTATTAATATTACTCTTGAATTTTTGTAGATTGTACGTAGGTATATTTTTGCATTGGGGAAACACGTTTGTTGGAATATGGTTCCACATTCGAGAAAATTTGACTACAAACGAATTCCCATAGCCAGTTTTTAGCCACCTTGGAATTTGCACTGAGTAGGGGTGGGCACTTGATGCCTCTCTTGTTACTCGGCGGAAATGTTTGAGAGGTGGCATTAGGGTTTTTATTTTATCTGAACAAGTGCCTAAACCTACGAGATATCTATAAAATAGAGAAAGTGCTTCAACAACACGACGATTTTCAAGTGGTACAAGGGAGGATGTCACATTAGGGTTGTCAATAAGACGAATGGCACGCTTTTGAACTTTGTCAAGAAAATTTAGTGCGTGATGCACCGGCCCATATATGTGAATTGTATTCCAACTTGGGTCGTATGTATGATATATAGATATTTAGCATGTCCTGGGGAGAAAAATACGTTTTGCAGCGACTCAAAAAACCCAAACATCTCGCGGCATTTTTAGCAATGTCAAAGATATGTTCATTCCATATCATTTTATTGTTGACCTTCATGCCCAGGATATTCAAGTGTTCGGTTCTCTGAATACGCACACCCCCGAATAATAGGGTGGGGTTAAATGGGGTAGTTTTGCGCGAGACTAGACAGCCTTGAGTTTTGGAGGTGTTGAACTCAACTCTATTACTTTTCCCCCAGTTGAAAATAATGGCTAAGTCATGGTTGAGCGTGCTGACCATGATGTTACGTTTAGTATCAGTAATTGGTATTGTATCATGTGATTTTCGAAGAAAATCGAAGGATGCTACTAGAGTGCTGTCGTCTGAAATATGAAGGCGAAGTCATTTTAAATTAAATAAAAAATTTCAAATGAAAAAACTCTGCGCCAATCAGCTTGTGTTCATTCTATTTTCTTGACAATAGAAAGCAAAAATAAAAAAAATGTTTGGTAGTTATTTGTAGTCTATTTAAAACTATCTAAATCGACCTTCCATATTTTATTTTGTTGTTTGACTCTTCTAATTTCACTTATTATAGGAATCAAATCTGTGATTTTATTAATCTTTATCTCTCGTCATTTAATCTCATGATATGGTCGGACCAGTTTAATTTTAGTTAACAAGATTTGTCTAATGCGTCTGTAAAATCGGCTTCCCTACTTATAGTCAGTGACGGTTTTACATTGTCTGTTCTTTTTTTTTTTGGGTACTGCTCGTGTTTTAAAACTATTGAAATTTTTAATGTTGTGCTTTTTTACTAGTGTTGTACCATATGGAACCCGTAGTTATTTACTGGTAGTACTATGACATTAAATATATATTTTGCTTTGATTTGAATATGGTTCCTAAACCATTTTCGAACATTAAATATTTTTTGCTCAAGTTGTTTTTCTTTTCTATTTTCGAAAAATATGCCGAACGCACATATATTCATCTCCATATTTTAGTTTTGTTTTAACTGCTTGTTCAAAAAAGAGAGGAATAATTTCGCGTCTCACACAACAACTTGAAGACGTCGACTATACAGATGATATCTGTCTTCTCTCACATAAATTCAGGGATATTTAGAGGAAATTAGAACACCTGAAACAACTTGCTGTCAGGTTAGCAATCAACCTACAGAAAAGCAAAGCTATGAGAATAAGTAAAAAAGTACAGGAGAAATTTAAGAGTGACAGAAGAATAAATAGAGTTTGCAAGCAACTTTTGCTCCTGCTCAAGAAGACGTAGAAAATCGGTTGAAGAAAGTAAGGGTAGCATTTGGAAGATCGCCAGAACAATTAAACTCAAACTATTTCGCTCTTGTGTAAAATCTATTCTGACATCCTGCATTGAAGTTTGGTTAACATCAAACAAATTTAACCAAGAGTGACCAAATCTTCATTAATGTCTAAGAGTAATATGCCAAACATTTTGACCAAAGACAATAAGCAATAAAGCACCTGTGTATACTGATTGATGAACAACACATATCCCAGCAAATCAGGAGAAGGAAATGCAGATGGATAATAAACCTTGACTGGAACCCACGAGGTAGAAGAAGATCTGATCTTCAAAAGAACCTCGACAGGATGTGTTCTTTGGACGACAACGGACGACAATAGAATAAAAACTAGAAAAAGTTAACAAAAATTGGAAAAAAGCAAAAACAACTGTTACCAATCGAGTTTGGGGAAATGTCCTATGCCCAAAGTCTTATGCATCCAAGGATAGTAAAGAAGAAAAGAAAAAAAAAAAGTCGTACATTGAATTTATTTAATTAGTTTAGTATAGCTTAAAACCAGAAAAATTTGTAGCAATTAGCTCTACTGGTATATTATCGGCAAATCTCAAATTGTTTCCAAATTCCTGTTAATTGATATTAATTAATTTTTCTAAAAAATTTCTTCCAATACCGTTGCAAATAGATTTAGAGATAGTGAGTGATGTCTCCCTGTTTCACTCTTCTGTTAATTTTGAAAGAATTCCCTCTTAGCAGTTGACATTATGTACTGTTGAATTTTTATACCTACATTTTTTTTGTATTATAACGAATCGTATTTCTCTTCAATGTTTTGACATTTTATTGTAGAGCTTTCTAAGTGAGAGTATGTACGGTGGTAGAGAATTTTGTATTGTTTTATCGACTGATTTATGTTTGATGTTGGTTATATTTTATTTAGTAAACATTTAACGAATAATTTCCATATGCTATATATTAAATTTATTATTATTGAATATAATTTAAATTATACTCAACAGTAATTTAGAAGAGCACTACCTGTCAGTTCTATCAGATTATTTACAAAAGTTTTTGTAAGTGAAACTTACTATTAACACGTTGATCGATTTTGGTAGAGGAAAATGTGAATAACTCGCCTCACGCTAAATTATGAGTCACGAATGTTATTAATATATACATTCTAAATATTGGTACAAAAAAAATTTTTTTTTGCTGTTTTTCTTTTGTTTTTTAGATACATACAGACAATATTCACGTCGAGAGTAATTGAAAGCATACATGTTACGCCTAAAAGGTTTGTTCAATATGCAAATGAATATTGAATAAAGTAGAGTCAATGTGTGTGTACTCAACGGGACCGTGTCATATGAACTACATCTTCTAGGTGGTGACTGGTGGAAATGCCAAGTTCAAAAAATTGAACAGGCTACAGCAAAAATAGGTCCGAGTCCCATCTCACAAAGCCCTCTAAAAAATTTTCTTTTTTTTTAACTTGTCTTTAGTACAATCAATGGCTCTTTAGTACGATCGCTCATAACCACAATGCAAACAAGAGGTCCCAAGTGTCCCAAGTGTCGGGACCGAAGACCTTGAATTTTTTTTGAAAAAAAATGTCAAGTGTGAGAAAAATTTCTAATTGTGTTAATAAAAATACAATTTTAGTAAGTTATTGTATTCGGCTGCTGCTCGTTTTGTATTAACTTCTGTTCGAACTCTGTTCTCAATCCTATCTTTGAAAGCAAATCATAGAGGTACATAATCTCTGTAAAATAAATAAATAATTTTATTTTATTCTTACATATTAAAACTCACCACAAAGCTTAAACCATTTTTTTTCTAAAATATCAATTTTCAAAATTTACTTCAAAATGAATCCTGTACAGAGATACATACATACCTACATGTGCTAAAATAAAAAGAACGGGAATAAAAATATAATATTTCAAAATTGAATAATTTTTATGGTACCACGAACCAAATCAAGTTTATGGAAATCGATGTACGAGTATCTATCCATAATATGTAATGTATGTATGTATGTATAAATGTATTTGTAGAAAATTAAAGCTGGAATATTAAAAAGCAAAAAAAAAATGAAGATCAAAAACCATTCTTAAGTAAAGAATTTCAAAAAGTTATTCTTCATCAGAAGAAAATAACAATTTCAAAAAAAAATATTGAAATTATTGCGTTGCAGCTTAAAAAAAAAAGAATTGTGAAATTTTTTCAAGGCTATTCAAAGAACCAACTTAGAAAGCGTAAACAGAATCAACAACTTAAGCTATTTATTTTCTGTTTTTCTTCTTTTTTTTTACTTAATAAATAAAAGGTGCTGTTTATTTAATATGTATGTACGTATGTACATAAAAATTTAAAACTTTAAAACTCTCTATGTTAATCTTTCATTCCCACCCTTGATCAGTTTCTTGATCATGCTTAGCACTTTAAAGTATAGATTTATTTTAATTTTCTTTTTTCTTTCTTGTCTTTTTCTTTTTTATAACTTCAAAAAAATAAACTTCTAGAGAAATCAGCACTATAAAAAATAATAAAATGATAAAAATACGATGCTTTGTTGAGAGGAGAGGCTTTTCTTTTTTTGTTTTGTTTTTTCTTTTTTTTTAAATTCTATAATTTTGATTCTTAGTCAGTTTTTTCTAAACTATATAGTATATATATAAGTACATCAATATACATTTTATGTACATTAGGTTCCATAGTCTGGATTTTATATACATAATTGCATAATAGAATGTGTATATGATGATGTTATTTTCTTTATCGGAGAGAGGGGGAGTATAAATTGATGTGGTGCTGGTGAATGCTAAAATGAAATTTTATGGAAAGAGAGAAGTCAATGAATTGACTTTTGTCTGTTTTTTTTTTATTTATTTTTCAGTTCAATTCAGTTATTTTTTTAATTTTTCATTTTTAGTTTCAACATTTTAATATTTGCACAATCCAAGTATATAAGAAAGAATTCTTTTTGCTAATATATTTACATATGTATGTTTTTATGTGTGATTGTGTATGTATTAGAATAAAGAAAAGCGCATCGTATATTCAAGTGCAACCAAATATAGAAAATTCAAAATAAGAAAAAAAAATAAAAAAAAAACTATGTATGGATCTTTAATTCTATATCAGTGATTTTCAAATTTGTATAACTTGTGGAACTTGAATTATAATTTACTTATATTAATCTGAACTTTTCTGATTATAATATAATTTTTTAAAAGGAAAATGGCAAGCATGCAAAACCTTTATGAAAGTGTTTATGTTCGTCTTGAATTTATATGGGTTATAAGTATAGAATTTATCATGTTTGGGGGACAAGATGAATATTGATTCCACATTCGCGATGTTCTGTTTATAAACGAATTCCCATAATCCAATAGTTAGTTTTTCAACTTTATTCGAATATTTTAACCCATTACAAAAACAACAGCCCATACCTTACTATTGTACTTAGGTGTCTATTATGTATTTCGATTACGATTACGATTTGATCGAATGAAATGTCAAAATTGCCATTATGTATTATATGCATAAATACATAAATTATGTATAAATAAATTTTGATGCTTTAAACGAATTCATTATTTCCTATGACTTTTCTTCCATATTTAATTATATGGATACTAGCCAAATGACGAATAGCTTTTATGAAATTATGTTTGATGGTTTTAGGCAATTTGTTCCAATATCTAAAGACCGGAACCCTTTTTCGAGTCCACCATGGTTCACTTCGGATTTGAGGAAGCTTAGAAATAAAAAAAATAAAGCCTGGCGTTGTTATGTTAAATTAAAGAATCCTTACGATTATAATATATTTAAAAGCCTTTTTGATGAATTCAAAGCATTTTCGGAATTACATTATAACGATTTTGTTCGTGGAATGTCTTCTAAATTAATATCAAATCCAAAACATTTCTGGAGATTCGTCAATTCCAAACGAAAATGTGATGAGTTTCCTACTCATATGAAATACAATGGAATTTCTAGTAATGATTCAGAAATAATATCTAATTTCTTTCGCGAATATTTTAGTTCAGCGTACACTAACTCAATTTTCGCACCAAATAATGATGATTATTCTCATTTAAGTGATTTTCCTAAAACTACTTGGTCTAATATTGATATTAATGAAACTTTAATAAAAAAATATATGGACAATCTTGAGACTAATAACTTTCCTGGACCAGATGGTATTCCCGAAGTTATACTTAATAAATGCTCAAGTGCCTTAGCAATTCCACTGTCATTCATCTTCAATTCTTCTTTAAAATCAGGCGTTTTTCCCTCTATTTGGAAGCATTCATTTATTAGACCAGTTCATAAGAAGAACACCAAAAATGAAATCACTAATTATAGACCAATCGCGAAACTTTCCTCCATTCCTAAACTTTTTGAGTTAATATTGTATGATTCCATTTATTATCACTGTAAATCTTTTTTAGTTCACAACCAACATGGATTTGTGGATCAAAAATCCACAGTTACTAATCTTGTTGAGTCAGTTTCAACGTTTACGAGAAATATGGAAGCAGGTTTTCAAACGGATGTTATCTATACCGATTATAGTAAAGCCTTTGATGTTTTACCACATGCAATAAAACTTTTAAAATTAAGGATACTTGGTTTCCCAGAATTCTTTCTGAAATGGGTTAAATCATATCTAACTGATAGATCTTATAGTATTTTATTTAGAAAAAATACTTCTAAGTCTTTTTATGCTAATTCAGGAGTCCCACAAGGCAGTCATTTAGGACCGCTTTTTTTTATAATCTCGGTTAATGATGTTTGTTCAGTAATTCTTAATAGTGAGCTGAAAATTTACGCGGATGACATGAACATTTTTAAAAAAATTACTTCTTTAGAAGACGCTTTACTCCTACAAGGCGATTTAAATAACTTCTTTAAATGGTGTACAGCTAATAATCTTCTTTTGAATGTGAATAAATGTGCACTTATGTGTTACACACGTCGACGTAATCCGCTTTGTTTTAATTATTCGTTAAATGGTATGAGCCTTTCCAAAACGAGCTCAATTAAAGACTTAGGGGCTTACTTTGACGAAAAGCTTAACTTTAAATCACATTTTTGTAATATTATCAATAAAGCTAATTCTATGCTAAGTTTTGTTAAACGTTGGTCAAAGGAATTTAACGATCCCTATATTCTCAAATCTTTGTATTCTAGTCTCGTTAGACCAAATTTGGAGTATGCTAGTCAAGTTTGGTCACCTTTCTATGATGTTCATATTAACAGGATTGAAGCAGTGCAAAAAATTTTTTTATGATTTGCTTTGCGTAATTTCCAATGGTCAAATCCATTAATTTTACCGCCATATGAGCATAGATTGAACTTAATTCATTTGAAAACTTTGAAATTAAGACGAGAAGTGGCGGATGTTATTTTTCTTACTGAAATTATTAAAGGAAACATTGCTTCTCCTTAGATTTTGAATAACATCAACATTAATTCAAATAATCGCCTACGAAACACAAACTTCTTTACATTAAGTTTTCATAGAACCAATTATGGCAATTATGAGCCAATTCATAGAATGTTACTAATTGGTAATAAACACATAAACTATATTGACTTCACACTTTCGAAACAGACTCAAAAACTTAAATTATATAAGTAATCTGTAGTAATTAAAATATGTGTGCAATTTATTTCAATGTATTTAACTAGTTCTAAGCTAGATATAATTTTAATTTGTAAATTGAATGTGTTATGTTGTATTGTAAAAAAAAAAAAAAAAAATAATAATAATAATTGTAATGAAGTTTGAGCTAAACTAAATAAATAAATAAACAAATACATATAAAACTTCTTTAAGAACAAAAAAAAATTAGCTGTGCTAGTCCGACATGAAAATCATTTCCTACGTTGAAAATCATTTGCTTGGTACAAACCGCACGGAATCTTAATACACTAACCAATTTAATTATATGTATTTGGAATCGACGTGTTACTTATTGGCTATTTCAATTTTTGCCCTAATTTAATAGTTTTAATAATGTAGATAATAACTCATCAAATTCATGTTTAAATAACATACGTATAATCTTCCAAATCTAGTGAATTACAATAATCCCGAATGTATTTTCGCTTGTTTTTTAATTCTGCAATTTGATAGCGTTTTTCAGCACTATTTGAAAAATTTAACTCTACTGCAATCATTTTAATAATAAAAATTTATAATTTTATAATTTCTATTTTATTTAAACACTACTAACTTATTTTCAACTTAAAAATTTCAAATATAACACTTTTGTTTGGTTTTTTTTCGTATAATAACTTGAATTTGACAGTTTAAGAATCAAGCATATGTGATTTTCATCGTAGATTGGAATTTAACAATGGCAGCATTTTACAACACTTTCGATCAAATTTTTATAAAAATACATAATGGCACTAACGATTACAATTGAATAACTCTAACGATAACGATGAATGATTCGATTAAAATCGATCGAAATACATTATAGGCACCTTAATCTTGAATCGTATGAAAGCTTAATGAAATCGCGACTAAGAAACCCAATCATTTCGTTTTACATTTTCCATCATCGAATATATGATCATTCCAGCCAGATGATTTAAGTGCATGACTGATGTATTGTTCTATATTTTTGGAAAATATTTAAGTGAAATAAAAATACATTTTCTTTTGTTTCTAATCTTCGCATGATTCAAGTCTTGATAAATGCAAATTATTTATTTATGAAAATTAAAAGTTCAGCTTCCTTACAGTTGTGGATGAAGTAAAACGGGCTGTGAGGTCCAAGTGTAACTATAACGTCTTAAAAACACTCACCTAACCAACTAATATCTAATAAATCCAATGGAAGAACTGATTTTTAGTTTTTTTTTTATTAACTCATTTTTATCATCTTGATGAAATTATTATTTTTCTATTGAATTTAAACTATAACAGTTAGATCTGATTGTAAACATGATTAATTTCTTGATTCGGTTCTAGAGAGCAGCTTGAAATAATTTACCAGGAAACTACATATTTCTTTCATATTTTCATCACCATAATTTGCATTTTGAACAGAATTGCATGTTTTGATTCTTATTAGTTTGTTTTTAGATTCTTATTAGTTTGATTGAAAATACTGATATACCGGGTGTTCCAGAGCATGCGTATCAGCTTTTTAAGAGGAGAAGAAGCCGTTATTTTAAAATTTAAAAAAATATTATTATATATGTTAATAAATGGAGGGTGCGCTATCGGTTGGTGATATTTTCAACTTCCGGGAAAGACCGGAAACAGTTTTTTTGAGACAAAAATTTGCCGAAATTGACTGAAATCGAGATTTTCAAATGGGAAGAGGTACTTTTTTATGCAAATTCGGATTCTACAAAAAAAAATAAGTAACTTATGTTAAATGATTTTTTTTTTGTTTTCTCATTATTTTTCTTTGAAATTAATAAAAAAAAAATAAAACAAAAATACACCATATTTTCCTTTGGTCAACTAAAATTAATAATAATAATAATTTTTATTAATAAATTTTTTTCTCATATTAGCATATTTTTTATCTCAGTTTTTGGTACCTACAAAGATTAAATTAAAAAAATAAACAAAAAAAAATTTACTTTACAAAAGTTTCTTATTTTTTGACGTAGAATCCGAATATGCATAAAAAAATACCACTTCCTATTTGAAAATCGCGATTTCGACCATTTTCGGCGATTTTTGGTCTTAAAAAACCCTTTTCCAGTTCTTACGGTTGAAAATATCAATAAAGAAATTTTTATTTAATATTAAAATAACGGCTCCTTCCCGGGAAATTTAATCAATGGTTTTGCTGTCATTTGCTGAACAGTTCTACTTCCGCGGCGTATTTAATTAGGTACTTCAGTTTGTTTTCTGTATCAGTCTGTATTTAGTGTGAGTAAGTGCAGATATATTCCGGAAGATCGCGTTCATTAAGGTTTAGTTTGTGACAATTAAATTAATATATTTTTTCCACGATTTGTGTTCTTCTTCTGCCAATTCAGAATTCTAAATAAAAAGTATGTAGAATTAAATACGGAATCAAATTTACTCTAATGTGAACATTAAAAGCGTCAACAGTTGTTTTCTATGTAACACACCGTGACATCGTAAATGTATCGATCGACAACGTCGTCAACACATTGACTTATGATCTTAAATGTCAAAAAAAAATTGTTTACATTGTCTCATGATCGGTAATTAATTTGACAGTGTATCTCCGACTCATTTTCAGGACTCGAGTTGTTAAATTATGTATCCGAAAAATTGTTGGTATAGTTTGGTATAGTTGTGTTGAGTTTTTTTTATTGAGCAAGAAATAAATAAAAAAGATGGAGGAAGAAAAACTTTTAAAATTAAAGAAAAATAAGTACGAATTTAATTCGTGTCTTAAAGATAAATTTAAAAATGTTATTTTTTTATTTTAATTTACTTAAATTTGAATAGGAAATGGACTAATGGCAGAAAGATCCTTTTATTAACAAGCTAAGTACAAAAAGATTTTTCTTCAAAAAAATAAAAAAAAAATTTGTACGAAGTTGTTTATATCAAATTTATCTTTCACAACGATATTCAATTCAAATATTTTAAAAATTTATCCACAAATGAGTATAATAATTTGACAATTGTTTTGACGTTTATTTCAGAGACAATGTGTTTATAGTGATCGGAATTGTAAACAAAGTACATTGTGTTGTCAAAACAATGTTCTCAGTTCAGAAAATTTGACAAATTGTGCTTGTATGCACATTGTTTCGGTTGAAATTTTTTGGATACATTTCCGATGTCACCGACACGACATATAGCATGTTTGTAAAACCTTCTAATGATATTAATTATTTAAAAAAGACACATTTTAGCTAGCATTAGTGCACATATTAAATCACGCTCTAAGCTATCGAAGATCTGTTTGAAATCCACCATATAATTATGTGTGCCATTTTACGGTCTGTTCAAAAATGATTCTTAAAGTGTTGATATGGTTTATCGTTGATTGTACGGTCCTGAAACTTGCTCCTAATTTGTGGTTCTATGACTTATAACAATCGCTTGTTAATTATAATGGACATTATTTATTTGATAATACGTTGCACTGCCATATCACACATCAATTTTGACCCACAATAAGATTTAATTTTTTTTTTCGATATTTATATAATTAAACTTTCCTACCAATTTTCCAAAAATTTTCTGATCTGGGATCTTATCAGAAGGGGAGTCTGGGGGGAAGTCTGGAATCTTATTTAATTATTTGCAACAGACTTTTAGCAAATTAAATTTTGCTTTCTGAATTTCGCCTAATATATAGAATCGATAAAAGGAAGAAGATTGTGTTATCATTTGTTGTAAATGAAATGCTTAACATTAAGATTAATAGTATAAAGGTAATTTCAAATGGTTTTATATGATAGTTAGTTAGTTTTAAAAAGGTGATAACAACAACTATAAAATAATATACATTAAAGATTGAACTCGCATTAAAAATAAATCTTTAGATATTTGAAGTAAGTATATCTTAGATATGTCCCCTGAGTTATCAAATTATATTTCTTCAACCACATGCACTTTGCTAAAGATAGTTACAAAATTCGATAGTTACCTATACTGCAATTTTTACACGCTTTACATCTCATCTGGTCTTATCATTCCGCGGGGGAACTTAGACGATATGCTATGACCACCTAATGCGGTTCACCATGATTGCTTTGGACTTTGGTCTGAAATTTTTCGATCATTTCACATATTCTTAGGCTAGTCCGTTTCTATGTACTGTACGCTTTGCGTCCTATTGGTCTGTTTACACTTTTTGGTTTGAAAATAATAGACAAAACAGTCTGAAGCACTGATAAAGATAATAAGTTGCTGCCATAATTGATAAATTGTTAAAAATATACAAATAAGTTTTATAAAATTAAATTCGACTTTTATATAAAACATCACTGTCGCCCAGGATATTTCAAGATAAATCTGTGCAACGTTCAAAGGTAAATATCTGAATATGTATGTATTGCTATCAATATAATTTTGTTTTGTTTATGTTGATAATGTAATAAAATAAATCTTGGAGATCTATTCGATATGAAGATAAATTTACAAAACTCCAAAATTTTATTATTTGAATTTGTATCAAAAAGTATTCGTAGACATTTTTAACAAAAAATTTAAAAATTGAAAATCACTGGTCTAGATCTAGAAAAAGGAGAAAATAGAATAGCCTGAATAGTTGTTGTTGTTTTTGTATTTGTAACTTTGTTGTTATTTTTATTTTTTTTTTAATGCGATCATCGCTTTTCTTTAGTTTAAAATGAAAGGTGCTTTTTTAGATGATCATACCATGAGACAGTGTATTATGGTTTGATGTGAAGTATACGTATTGACTGGCCTGCCTGCCTGTTTGCCATGCTAATGTACATAAATTTGTGTGCTATACACACATTCAATTAAAATGTAGTTGGCATAATAATTTTTTTATTTTTTCTGTTTTTCTTATTATTATGTTTTTTGTTTTGTTTTTTGTATTTAATTTTTGTGTTCATATTTTAGATTTTGAAATTCTTTTGTATATGCTTTGTGTTTTATTTGAAATTTTTCATCATATTTTATTTAGCTACATACATTTCACAAAAAGAAAAACAAAAATTAAAACGAAAAATAAAATATAATAAACAAAACAAAAAAAGGTGGCAATGGGTTCAATGGAATCTGAATTATTGAAAAACTTGGAAAGTTTAAAAAAAAATGATTTTTTTTTTTGTTTATTGTTTTTGTTGCCTTTAAAGAATCTCGTATTCATTTTGAATTGAAATTTAAAAATTCAATTTGTTTTCCATATTTATACGTGTGTGTTTTATTGTTTTCATTTCTTTTTTTATTTTGATTTTTTTTTTATTAATATACAAATAAATGCATTACACGACATGGCACCACATATAAATATGTATAATATCCGTGGTAGATTTTTATCAGGTTGATTTTTATTGAAAATTTGGATTAGATCGCGAAAAATTTTCTAAAATAAATCAAGTAATGTTTGTTTTTTGGAAAGGAAATTCATGCATTTTAAAAGTTTGATCTTTTTAAGGCTTGTTGAGGTCATTATATTGTATGGGTATAAAATCTACATAGAATATAAAATTTATGTAATATGCGCGTAAATAATTATGATATATATACGATAGTGTATATAAGTTGTAATTATATTAATAAATAAAAATAATCTGGAAATATGATCAAATGTACCGTTATATTTATATTTATACACAAATATGTGTATAATATTATGTATTTTGTATTAATTTTATTATTATTTGTTTGTTCTACATGTACTGATGCAATTTTCCGAGTTCAATAATTTCTTTATTTAATTGAAGTTCATTTAGAATTTTTGATTTTTGACTTTTGTTTTTTTATTTTTTGCTATTTAACATTTTTTTTTTTTAATAATTCTTTTGAGTGTAGGAGAGGAAATCATCTTAAATTTTTTTCAATATTATTATTTATTTATAACATTATATATACACATATTTACACTAGCGAAATATATTTCCGAAAAGATATTGAAATATTATATTAATACGATAAGTACATACGCTATAGCTTCCATACTCTAAGTAAATAATATTTCCCAATTTCTTTTGGTAACATAATCCAGTAGATGTTATTTGTATAATTTGATTTGCTGCAATGCGTCTGGAATAAAATATATGAAAATGAATTGCGATTTCACTCGAATTAAAATCTGCGTTCTAAATTCCGTGGACAAATTTGCAAAATGTCAAGAATTATTTCAGTTGTTCCTTTGTTTTTATGCGGCAAACGAATTTTAGAGAATTAAAATTAAGATTAAGATAAATTTATAAGGGTCCAAAATTTTGGGGATACAGTATTAGAATGAGACTTACTTTAGAGATATAAAGAAAACTTAGGTCAGGCTGACTTTATACTTTTGTACCGTTGGCTTTTGGGAAAGAGAAGGGAAAGTTAGGCGGAAAAAAGAAAAAGCAGTAGTAGAAAGGTTTGAAAGGCGGGAAAGGCGGGAAAGGCGGGAAGTTTCGAAATATATTATTGAAACTTGAATTTTTGTAAATCAAACACATAAAAGCTACCTCATCTTGAGAATCCAATGTGATTCCACATTCTAGAAGTTTTGACTATATGAACGAATTTACATAACCAGTCTTGGTATTTCCACGGTGTAGAGGTGGTCATTTGCAGCTTCTCGTATTTCCTAGGCAGATGACTTAAGAGGCGGAAGTAATGATTTTATTTTTTCCGAACATGTGCCTACTCCCACAAGATATCTATAAAATAGAAATAGTTCTCCAACAATAAGACAATGGCGAAATTAGACATTTACATCATTTATGAGGCGAATTACGTATTTTTGTACTCTGTCAAGAAAGCTTAGAACAGTTTTTGAGGCGCCCACCCATAGATGTGAATTATGTTTCATCTTGTGTGGGTCGTATGTAGGCTTTATAGATGTTTAGCAGATCTCAAGGGAAAAAATATGCCTTATACGTTTTACGATATATAGCCTATTTTTCTAAGAGTTCTATCTATCTATAAAGCATATTATATCCGACTTAAGATGGAATATAATTCTTATATATGGGCTGGTGCACTATATCCTCAACTAAATTACTTCGATAAGATCTAAAATTCCGATCGACGCCTAATTTATAACGTCACCGTTTAAGTAATCTTTATTCCTCGTCACATACCTCGAAACATTCAGATATCTTGATGAAAATGATACTTCTTCTATTGAATTGAAATTAATAATGCAACCCTTTAAACAATTGCAGCGCAACACTAGTGACGCTTCAAGTGCTAATTTCTATACCGTGGAAATCTCCAAGTGGTTTAAAATTTGTTTTTCGTTACTTATTTATTGTGAATACTGCTAAAATGTGTAACATGCTTCCATCGGGTTGACGAAATATATTACGTCAAATATAAATCTCTAGAGCAGTAATTAACGTGACATTAAACTATATTAACCCAATTACCCTCCAATTATCTTTTAATATTCTATGTTAATGTATATAAGTTACTTTAAATGAAATATATGGTATTTACTTTTTGTCAAAGTATACGAGAAATAATGAAAAGTTAACGGTAAAATTTCGGTAGAACATATTCTAAAAATTGGAACGATACAGAGAAGATTGGCATGGCCCCTGCGCAAGGATGACACGCAACATCGTGAAGCGGTCCACATTTTTAACTAAAAGACCACTACTATAATGATAACACTACAAACATATGAATAGATAATACAATACATAGGAAACTTCTACCAAACAAAAAGACTAGAAGCATGGGATTAATCAAACTCATTTAAACGATTACATACAACATACGCAACATAAAAACAATACTAGAAGAAGATAACTAGGTATGAAGCTCACCAGGGTCCAGTTTGGCTGCACAAAACCTGCCCACTGATACCTGCTGGGCGGAGCACCTAGACCAACATGTAGATATTGCAACGAAAACTTAACAACATACACTACTGAACTGCAACACCAAATGACATACCGATAATATAAAACCTACTTACAACCCACGGCATATGGAACGATATCTAGATCTACCAATAAAAATTCAAAAACTTGCAGAATAAAAATGAAAAATAATTTACGAAAATTTACAAAGAGAGGTTTAGAAGTAAAAATAAAAAAACTAAATAAATAAAGCAAATTAAGTAAAGGGAAAAATCCTAAATAAAAACTAATAATGAAATGGATAAATGTACCAAATTATATAATTAGACTTAGATTAGATTTAAATTAGATTGGATTTAGATTGAAATCTTTTATATTTAATTTCTAGTAGTATTAAATAATTGGATATAATATTTGTAATAGAGAGATGGCCCTACCCGAAAAAGGGTCCTTAATTTTGGCTGTACAGTTTTTACGTACAGTTGAAATAATAAAATTAAATTAATTAAATTCTAACAAAGAGTAATTTATTTTCGTTGTTCAAATAATAATTGGTAATCAAATTATAGATCAGTGATAATTAGGTAGGTCGAAAAAACAAAAAATGATATCGTACTAATATCGGAATGAGCAAATCTTAACGACGCATATAAGGATCTGCTCGTTTAATCATTTCGAGTTTTTTACAAAGCGGTGGATGTTTTTGATTTTAGTGCCTTCAAGGTCACCCAGTAAGTTCATAAAGAAGGCTCCTAGATGGGTGTTTCTTTTTCGATAACGACCGGGGAATGTACAGAGTAGATGTTGAACAGTTTCATTCTCTTCCTCCTTTCTACACGTTCTGCAAAAGTTGTTTGCGGGGATTCCAAACCTTCTGGCATGTTATACCTGTAATAACCTCTACTATAGTGTGGATGTCACACTTTATCAACTGTAGTCGGTTAAAGAAGCGCTTCAGGTTCAATATAGGCCAGATTTGCTTGGTGATATTGCAGTCTGGTCTACTTGACCATTTGAAATTTGAAGCTTTTATTGCATCTTTGCAAAGCAGTGAATTACAGGTAGCTAGGAATGCACCCAGATTGCTCCTTTTGACATAATACTTTTCTGAATTCGTCAAAGCAGTTACCCTTTAAGCGATAAGCCGCGTGTTCCAGAGTATACGTATCAGTTTTTTAAGAGGGGAAGGAGCCGTTTTTAGTTTCTTATTTTTTGACGTAGACTCCCAATTTGCATAAAAAAAAAGTATTTCTTCCCATTTGAAAGTTTCGATTTCGGCTAATTTCGACGAATTTTGAGCTTAAAAAACCCTTTTTCGGTCCTTCCCAGAGGTGGAAAATATCAGCAATCGATAGAGCCCCCTCGATTTAGATTATATAAAATTTCTATAATTTTGAAATGCTGTGGAACACCCGGTATAAAAGAAAATTGTTGCAGTTAAATTTCGACAGTGACATAACCGCGTTGAGTATTGTGTAAGATCTCTATCATTAACAATTCTGATGACTCGTTTTTGTACTTTATTTAAGTACAGGAGGATATTGTTGGATGCACCGGATGTCCCATATATAAGAGTTATATTCAAATCATGTTCGAATGTATTTAATTGGAATAAAATGTTATTAGATCCAAATTTATGAAAATTCCATTTAAAGAAGTGGAATATTACAACTCGAAACTGATTTACTATTAATTACTGCAAGTATATTAGTAATTGTTTTTTTTCAACTTTTTTCAAATCTCCAAATGATAAAAAAAATATTTTGGTAATTTAATCATTTCTTAAATTAATTACTGTATTAAACCCTGTATTTTCTTTACTGTAATAATAAATAATTAAATAAATTAATATCAAATGTAAAAAAAAAATCCTCCCCGGCGGGGAATCGAACCCCGGTCTCCCGCGTGACAGGCGGGGATACTGACCACTATACTACCGAGGACTTATTAATTATTGGTAAAATTACATAGTTTCGAATTCTAGTACATATTTCAAAGTATGAACAGCTTCAGATAAAAAATACTCTTATTTTACCTTTATTTTTTAATATCAATAAAAAACAAAAAAAAATTTCGAATATTTTAATAATAAAGCTTTTATGTGAATTAAATTTTCCATTGATGATATTTTGGTAAACAGAATAACAAAATTTATTAATTTTACATGTTTTTATTTAATTTTTTTTTATTAATCAATAATGAAAAATAATGTTTATTAAATTAGGGTTAAGAGAGATTTTCATATTTTACTAATTCCATATTTTGTGTTTGGCTATTTTTAATGATGTTGTCTTTAAATAACAAATTAATTAGCCTTATTAATTAAAAATATTTTGTAGAACCAAAATATTGTCTACTGCCTTCATAAATTCATTTTAAATAAACAATTCCCATGACTATTCAATTTCTCGCAATTACATTTCAAATTTTGGTTTTGGAAATTTCCTCTTATTTCCAAATTTATGTTCGTAGTCTTGTACTTCAACTGTATAATTGAATTTAACATTGTTATAGTTACTACTACTAATTTCTTATTACTTCTTAATAATCTAGGCTAACTACTGTTTATAGTTATCCGAAATTTTTGTTTCACAAACTTTAACATTTAAAATTGTGATTGATTACTGGGTTGCCTAAAACTAATAACATAATGAGCCTGGGTGGTCTAAGTGGGTCGGTGTATGTCGACAATCACTACTAAACCTGAAACCAATGGCTTGATGTCATACCATCATATGACTGGATGGTACTGAATTCATATCATTGACGAAATAAACTCAACCAGTATTGATTAAGTATCGCTATTCTTCATTAATAGTCTGATAAATGAAATTTATGTAGCCGTAAATAAAACTTTGGCCTAACATAAAATGATATAATTTTTCTAATCTAGAATAATAATAAAATAATAATTTTTATGGTTGACAATCATTTGAAAATTTAATTTTCACCCATTCGAAACATTCATCTTTGAAATCTTTTTAAATCAATATCTGCTTTCACTGGGTAGAACATGAACTACATCTTTATATTTACATTATATGATGTGGGTCTCTACATGTTCAGAAGAAGTATAATCTTACATCTATAATTATATGATTTTATGATTAGCTCTAAAAAAAAATTAATTTAGCCTAGTCATAAAATCATAATTATAGATCTAAGAGTATATGCATTATTTCTTAAAAGATTTTCCAGCTTTTGTTTTTTTTTACACTTTCTGAATGTACACCAGTATTTTCAACACGATCCACTGTTTCATAATACAAATTTGACCACACATGAATAAAGATTAATAACGTGGAAACTGAATATACTATCCAGGAATTGGTCTCTAATTTCTAACACGATTCACTGTTTCACAATTCAATTATACAATTTCATTATACAAGAATAAAAAGTTATCTGGCAGAAATGAAATAAACAAGCCAGAAAAGTATGAAAAGTCTCTCAGAACTGACATTAAAAACAACATATTCAATCAACATTGATTGAAAAAAATAGGAGTTGTTCTGACAAACCAGAAATGATAACAATTTTTGAAATAATAGATCTTCAAACAGCATCTTAATAGATCTCCAGCAGTCCCCCCGGCTTATTATAATTAACAACCTGGTCTAATATAAGTATGTACTTACATGATCTATTCGAATTAAAACAGAAATTGAATTCAAATAATTGATTTTAGTTTTGTATTACGTAATCTTTTGATGGCTTTGATTTAAAAAAAAATAAACAATATTATTTTTTATACATTTTTAACTTTATTAGCTATAATTTATTTATTGTTATATTTACAGATAATTAATGTTTTTTCGAGACTTATCAGTTATCAACACTATTACATTATGTTGTGAGGTGTTCTACCGAATGATATTTTTTTCTATTATCAGTTCTTGGAAAATTATTTAAACTTTTTTTTTTTGTTAAATTATTCTTATCAAATTATAGTTATAATTAACAAAATTAGGTTTAAGATTAGAAATTGAAATTAATTAAATATAATTATAAGTCCTCGGTAGTATAGTGGTCAGTATCCCCGCCTGTCACGCGGGAGACCGGGGTTCGATTCCCCGCCGGGGAGGATAATTTTTTTATCCATATGTATTTTCAAATATTGTTTTTTATTTTAAAAGTCTGCAAAACTCATGTGGTGGTGGATCATTATTTTTTCTATTGTAAATGGCTATTTAAAAAAATATTGCTTACAATTTTTAAAATATAAAAAAAAAAATTTAAATAACTTTATTACTAAAATATTTATTTTCCCATACCGGGAATCGAACCCGGGCCTGCTGGGTGAAAGCCAGCTATCCTAGCCACTAGACCATATGGGATATAAAATAATATTAACTTTAATTTGTATTTGTGTTATAAATTTATATTGCAAATTATTTTCATGTAAAAAAGAAAATACACATGAATCGTATTCGTATCTAAAAATACATTTTTTTTTTTATTGTTGTTGTTATTTTCCATTTCTTTTGTATTATTTTCATTCTCTTTTCTTTCCGTTCTCTTGAAGTTTAAACACATTTGTAACTCAAGAGCACACAACAATGAAAAAACTAATTTTGCATTGTACTGAATTCAGTATTGCCATTCGTACAGCAATTATAGTTTTTCTATATAATTTATCTCTAAAACTCTTCAAAAATCTCCAATTTGTACTGGAAAAATAGATTGTGTGAAGACAATTTCCTGACCTTATTATATTGTTGTAAATGTGTGTTTGATATATATGATATTTACAGATTTTTGGCAAAAATTCAAATAATCTAAATTTAGTGGGTTAACATACATTATTAAAAGAACTAAAATTAAAAGTTATCCTGGTTTTATTGATATACTTATATAATATACGAAACGAAATATTGATAGTAAGTTATACATATATATATATATATATATATATATATATATGTAAAGTACGGAACGAACTATATAGTATACTAGCATGAATTTTGATCGGTAATACGAAAACTGCTGTATTTTTTGTTTAAATGTTTATTATGTTAAATTTATACTAATAAACTTATGTGGTTTATAAAAAAAAAACAATTAAACAAAAAAATGTGTATGTACATAAATTTTTCCCAATTATTCCAATAAAATTAACTAAACAAGTCAAAATTAAATAAACTAGTTTACTTAAGGTAAAACTTTGTTAAACAATTTTATTACGTATAACTTGTATTTAGGTTAATTATAATGTCCATTTCAAAAACTTTAAATTAAGTAATACTATGTTCGCATGTACCGAATTAACTATAGTATAAACATAATTTAAGTGCGATTTATTTTTTTTTTCATATAAAACTAATCATACTTGTAACTATAGTTAAAAATAAATCACACTTAAATTATGTTAAATTCACGTTCATAACCTTGCTTTTATGTTATATCGTAGTTTTTATCCTATTTTTTTATTTTTGTGCAACCTGACAATGATATTTTTGAAGTTCAAACAAGTCAAAATGTAAACAAAATTAAAATATACCTAGACTTATTCAACAAGATATTCCAGAGTATTTATAGTAAAAATAATTAATTGTAAAAATAATAAAAGAAAATAAATTTATATTTATTATTTGTTAGTAAATTTGTGTAATTAAAAACAAAAACAATCAGCCGTACCGATAGAATAAAAATCGAGTACTCGTTCGTAAATTTTAAACCGGCGAATTCGATTTAAAAAAAATTCGAATATTTTTGATCGAAAATTTTCTCGTTCAAAATTTTATAATATTATTTTTATTTTTTATACGTATGTGTATTTTAATAATTTATTTCTAAAACAGCAATCTAAATTTATTTTTATTTGAAATAAAAGTCATTACATTTCGTTATATTTCTTATTTGATTACATTTTTTGAAATGAGTACAAAATTAGTCTTTCGATCGAATTCACCGTTAAGAAATTCTCATTGAATCGAATCGAGAAATTCGAAGAAATCGTTATATCGAATTGAATTCACCGGTACGGCTGAATAATCACTAAAAACTAAAATTACGAAAGAAATATATATACATTATATATTTGCCTAACTAAAAACAATTCATAAACCAAAAATTATTAAACAAAAAACTTTTTTCCAGATATTTCTTGTAAATTGTACAAATGAATATTATGTTAATTTAATTTATTTTTAAAAATTTTAATTTTTAATATTTTTTTTTTATTTTTAATAGCATTTTGTCCTTTTGCATTACTTACAAAATCAACTAAAATTTTTTTTAAAATTTTTTTAAAAAGTATTGTTTGCTCCATTTTTTTGTTTTATTTGGATAACCAATCAAAACGTCGTATCTAACTATAGTTGGTATAACGCGAACATTTTTTTTCAACCATAGTTAACAAACGTAATTTAAACACAGTCCGAACATGCTATAAAACACTGTTATTCATTCTTCAAAGCAAGTTAATTGTTGATATTATTTATTCTGGCAACACTGATGGTGATATCGATTGCTTATTTTTTTCAACACAAATAATATAAATGTAGAGATAGGTAACTATATAGGTATATAGGTACTATATAGGTATATTTCTGTATAATTTTGTATCTGTATCTTTTAGTTTGTTGAAAGTAAAAATCAAAGTGTATTATTTTTGTGATTCATTCATAAAAATTTTTCAATATCAGATTGAATTAAATTGACATTATCTACATTATAAACTCGATGAATGTACGTTATCATTTTTTATTTGAATTTTATATGAAACGTAATTTATAGTTTTAATGAATATCGTTCTGATGTACGATAGTTACACTACCCCTGTCAAATTATATACATAAATCCATAGAAAATGTTTAATTTTGTGAAATATTTTAAATTGAAATAGAATCAACAACAAATATTGAAGCATTTAAAAATATTGAATAATAGATCTTTTTTTAGTGATTGTTATATGGAGATCGGTCCCAAAATATAAAAACGAAAATTTAAATAGAAAAAGTGTATGAAATAATTTTTTATGCATTATTTACTGTAATAATAGACCTAAAAAATAAAATAAAAATGTTCATACAAAATTTTGTATACAATCTCTACAAATGTGTGCAGGTATGAAATATAAAAAATTGTTGTGTTACACAATCTTTTAAATTATTAAACACCATTCAAATTATTGACTACCACCATCTCATGTTTTTTTTTTTTGCAAAAAAGTATTAAAATAATAATCTAATCTGTTTTCTTCAAGATATAATTTAGAAATTTTTATAAAATTAGTTTTACCCTATTTTATTATTAAATTTCTGCGCAAGCGTGCTTTTTGTCTTTTTTTTTGAGAACCAACAAAGGTGGCTTGTATTGTGATTCATTGTTAATTATTTTATTAAAAAATAAAAAAAATACTTAAATGTTCTGTTTTTGCTGCTGCAGGGTATATGAATATCTGGGATCACACTTTTAAAGCTCTCTCTATTCTGTACAGGATGCATTATGATACCGTTTGGAAGCCCATCATTATGCTTAGTTTCTCCATATAATTTATCTCACCATAGCGCTTGCTTGATTACTAATAATAATAACTCATGGTTTCTATACCCCTTATATATATTTTTAGTATTATGCCATGTAACCACATTTCAAAAGCTTAAATTTTCTTGAAATTTGTTATTTTTCATACTATTTTACTTTGTACATTAACTAATTAAATGCGGAAAACTAGTAATTGTCTAGTAACTATAGGCCATCTTAAATAGCTAAGTTTAATTTTAATTGAAGTGAAGATCAAATTATGCTCCAAATTTTATACGATTGAAATATGGAATAATGAAAGAAAAATTAAATTAAAAATGCCTTGAACGGTATTTGAACTCAGAGTCTTCTAATTAATATGACATAACTACTAAAGCATATAAGTCATCAGCAAGTCGGCAAATCGACAACTACGAGGAAAAGTTTTGGAAAATAATTTGGGTGACATAAATCGAAAACAAAAATTCTGGTGATCCCATTATCTTTTCCTCAAGAGATAAAATTTTCTTTTTTTACTACTGCTAATTCACCTTCTGGAAGCTTACAGTGGATAAGCTAAGCGATCAGTTAGATTGTTTTTCATATTGCTCTGGAAAATTTCTTCCGACATCTGGCTTTGTCAATTCAGTCTAACTGTTCTGAGTTCGGTTTAGTTTCTTATGTCTCTCAGCCAGGACATCTACTTTCTACCGATTTTTCGCTTACTTTAAGTTCTTCCTTCTTTCGATAATTAATTGGACCAATTCGAATTTATCATGGGCTTGTATAAAATAGATTGTTTTTTACCTTTTGATAACTTGGGTAAGTTATAGATATAGATATCAAAAATCAGCCAATGAAACTAACTACAATTTGCCACAAAATTATCTTTATGGTCATTTCTGAATTTTTTTGAGGTGATATTCTTCAAATGAAATATTTTGTCTTTAAGAGTTTAACTTCTAAAAAAATACGTCGTTTTAAAGATCATATACAAAGAATGTCTTGTCAATTGAATTCTCTGCTGAGAGTAGTCAAATTGTATCTCATATGACAAAAAAAATCAAATTATGAAATTAAATAATAGTTTGGTGCGGTTGATTTCATACTGTTATTACACACTCTCTCATACAGCCCAGCATCTTTTCCAAACCTCTACCCAACCTATTTTCTTTGTTTTATTATTCCGGAGTACACTTCTTCCAAGTTTGGCATAGTGTTCTAGTAGCAAAATATTATGAATGACTGTACTCTGGAAGCATGGTGAAAGATTTTTGAAGGCAGAAATAATACTTTAGTTGCCACAATTAAGCAAAAAAGTATTGTCATATTAAACAATGGCTTAATCAAAATTATTGACTTGGGTAAGTAAAAACTGAGTTTGTTTTAGTACTTATAAAGCTCAAAACTGTATAGTTACTTAAAATTTACGCCATTCGAGTCTTACAAATTAAAGTTTCAAGATGGAACCTTGCAACGATTAATAGACCGAAACGTTTTTGGAATACCAGTAAATTAAAATATGTTTTGTAATTTTCATTATTTCGAATAAATATTTTAGTTTTCTAAAATTGGAAAGTGGTTTGAAAGAAAGTAATAAACTTCATAAGCTCATACAATCGATGTCGTTTATAGCCACATTAAAATATAACCCCAATTTTTTCAATAAAACAAAAAAATAAGTCAAAAGTGAATTATTTTATTAAAAAACTGATTTATATAATGCCTTTTTCTGTTCTTTATTACAATTTTGTATATTTTGTGATTACATTGTGATTAATTGCTATTTATGAATAAACGAAAGCGGAAAATTGTTATACGAAAATTCGATTTTTTTTTCTTCTTTTTCTTTTTTGTCAAAATATTCCTAATCTAAATTTTCGTTACAAAAAAGTTAAAAATGTAAATAAAAATAACATTATTTTAAATAATTTGTTTTTTTTTAAAGATTTATTTATTGTATCTACTTTTTGCTGAAGAAAGAAACTGACCGTAGGTATAATCAAATTTTAAAATTTGCGGTTTCAAGATTTCTTCTCAATATACTAATTAGCAAGAGTTCTTGAAATTTTCTAATGTCGCCAACAATCATAATAGTTATCATCATTCTCATTATCAAAGTTGTCCTGAAACCCCATCAGTGAGACATAGGACAATAACAAACTCCTTCCATGTTGTTCTATCAACGACTAGCCTTCTTTAATCTATCTACGTCTTCAGTTGCGGCCATAATCTTTGTTAATCTTTGTTTATTTAAAAATTATTTTAAATTTTATTTAAAAAATTATAACTAAAATTAATTTAATATTTCAATTATTACCGATATATAATTTAAAAACCATTTTATTTTTATTTTCAGATAAGTTCTAATGGAAAAATAGGATCATCCAAAGATCGAATGCAAGTTTTATTTTTGTTTTTATTTTTTGCCGTCAAAGAAATATTTTATTTTTAATTTTAATTTTTTGTTTTTATTATCCTTTATTAAGGATATACATATGTATATACATACACTATACACATATAGATATGTATACATATTGATGAAATTTCATTTTCATTCATTCATCATCAGAAAGTCAAAAGGACGAACATGATTTTTTATTTTCATTACTATCCTTTTATATATATATATTTTTTAATATTTTTTTTTTCTTGTTTTTCTTTTTATAAATGCTTATGTCGTTCAAGGTTACTCCTGTTTTTCATTCCATTTTTCTTTTTTATACAGTTTTTATTTTTTTTTTTTGTAATTTTTATTTTTCATTTTTCCTAACTGTAATCACAATATCAATTTTTGTATTTATTTAAAATAGATTACATAACTGTGAATGTATGTGTGCAGACATTTATTATTTGTTTTTGGTATTGTAAGGATGGCTTGTCTAGGTTATTAAAATGTTTTATTTGAAATTTAAAAAAAAAAAAAATTTAAATTTAAATAAAAAAAGAAATTTTAAATTAAAAATTTTAAAGAACGAATTTTAGGGTTATATTGATAAAAAAAAATTAATGGACTGCAAAATTGTGATATTGTAAGATGTTTGTTTTAGGTAATTTATGTAGTAGGAAATTTTAACGTGAAATCTTAGATATTCCTTTAGACCATAGCCGACTTAGGCCTGTTTTCATTTAGATAGATGGCTTTTATTTTTATTATATATCGGCGAATTGGCTAGACTGAGCATAAGCAGAAGATAAGAAAAAGATATAAGAGTGATGGAGAAATAATAATTATAAAATATTGGAATATGTAATGTAAAGTACACCGATACCAATTTTGCAACAATAATATAACGTAAATAAGCCGATAGCCCAAGTAACTAGAGCTTACTAATGAATTTATTTAATTTTAATTGTAATAAATGTAAATACATACATACATATGTATAAACAAAATATTTATTATATATATTGGGAAAATGTATATATACATATGTATGTATAAACATAAATATCGGAAAGAGTACGTATCCAGAGAGTAGTCATAATATCGACTAATATCTATATAATAATAAAATATATGTATAATATATACATATATATAATACAATGAAAAATATTTTCTCAAAGATATGCTTCCTCTAATAAATATTGCTGAAACTGGACATATTGGACATAAATGGATACATGAATATGACATTTGATAATTTATAAAATATGTATGTAACTAGCATACTATATTAATTTTATATTCAAATTTTTTTTTAAAGAGATATTTTATAATATTACAATAAATTTAGATTTTTCTCAAATTACCATAAGAATTAGTGTAATATTACTTCCTCGTTTACAGTAATAGTATACTATATACTCCTCTTTTTTTAAAACTCAATTAACCCGGTAAAAATTTCTGATAAAATTTAAAATTTAGTTGTAAATGCTTTTCAATTAAATTGTCAAGTAAAAAGAAGCATTTCACTTGAAACCAAATTTACACAGTAAATTTTCATATATTTTGACAACATTTAATTATGTTTGAAATATTTTAAAAGAAAAAATCATGACTGATTTCAAAACAATGTAATCAATGTTTTACGAAGCATCTTAATTAATATCTGTGTGAAAAACTCTAAATAGTGAAATAAAGTAGTTGAAGTTGTTTAGAGTTGTTGAGAGACTTCCATTAGTTCGAGGTTGACATAACAGATTCTTTCATTCGCTACAGCGTTGTAATTAATAAATTTGGCATTTTTGTTTTATTAAATTCAACTCAAAAATTTTTTTATACAAAAAACGAATAAATAAAATTCTAATTAAAAATATTGTCAGTCAGTTTTCATTGAACGTGTGTAATTGTGAAATTTTTATTCTTATTTCTCTATAATAAATGGTATTCCTGATACTTGTTAAGTAAAAAGTATTGCAATTAAACTACCCAATAAAACTGTGAAATACTTAAAAACTTTGATTTAAATTATGGAATATACCGGGTGTTCCATAGCATGTGTATCAGCTTTTTAAAAGGAAAAGAAGTCGTTATTTAAAATTTAAAAAAAAAATGATTACCTAAATCGAGGGGGGTTTGTCGATTGGGTTGAATCAAATTCCGATAAGGACCGGAAAATGCTTTTTTGATCGGAAATTTGCGGAAATTTGCGGAAATTCGTCGGAATCGAACGTTTTAAATGGGAAAAGGTAGTATTTTATACAAATTCGGATTCTACGTCAAAAAATAAGAAACGATAGAGCATTTTCGATTTAATTAATAAAAACTATTTTTCATTTTAAAATTCCCCTCTTAAAAAGCTGATACGCATGCTCTGGAACATCCATCAGTATACATTTTTTTTATAATTAGGTAAAATTATCTAGACGTTTAATACGTTGACTGAATTAACATCGAACTTTTGTGCATGATATTCACAAAACTTTAAAAAAATATATGTGTGTGTTCATAAATTTTTAATAATCAATTTAGAACAAAATGACTCATTTTCATATCACAATAATTGTATAGTAACCGTGTAATCATATTGCGTCAAGAGATTCCCATATCACAATTTCAACCAAGAGATTCCCGATTCGCAAGACAAGATTCAATCAAAAATTTCATAGTTTACATATAATTTAACTTCTACAATATCTTTACTAAAAATGAGCTGATCAAAATACATGCAATTGAAGTAAAAGATAAACAAATCTGTACAAATAAAATTTTGCTTATCAAAAATTGATAGCATTCGATGTTAAACCTTCATAACTGTTAAAATACCCTATAGAGATTAAAAAGAAATTAATTATAGTGATTTTAATATTTTGTCAGTTTACGTGATTAAAGAGACTTAGAATATAAGTTGAGATACATTATATGTTTTAAATAAGCTTTGTAAAACTGTACTTATTATTACTTTAACTCTTATGATATGATGTCTATGATATACATACATTTGTATGTTATATAAATACGAATCTATTTGATTTCAGTTATAAATTCGAATCTTTATCAGATTAATCTATTCAATGGCACTTAAAAATTTATCCGTTAAATTTTATATTTAATCCGTAATGAAATTATTCAAACCCCTCGTTATTGTTCTCAAAAATATAAAATTCATTTTTTCACTTTTTTAAGTAATTATGGTATATTATTGATACCCTATGCATTTCAGCTCAAGTCAATATATAATTTATAAATATTGTTGTAAACACTTTTGACTAGCATTTACAGATCTCTTGCAACTAAGAAATATTGCATTCTTTACACTAATCAACTCACTAACCTAATTACCGCTGGTTCTTTATACTAATCTGCTAACTTACCTATAATTACATATTCAAATATGTAGACCATATGATGCCATGAACCTTTCATTGTGGTTGGATGGCGCAGAAGCCTATCTTTCAACCGAAAGGTCCCAGGTTCGATTTCCGATGAAGCAAAAAAAAATGCTTTATTGCTTTTTCGACCTGGTCTAGTACTCTTTGTCATTGGGATATAAAAAATAATTGAGGGTATAATCTGGTAACAAATTAAATCAAATGAAACTATTATATTTAAGAAGGCTTAGTTCCTGTCAATAGCAGTAGTTTTTCACATTTAATGATTTGATAAGCCAGTAATTTGTTAAATAACTACTCGAAATATTGTAGATCATAGTGTAAAATTGCAGTACCGTACTTAATTAAGCACGAAAAGATGATTCTACCTAAGTTACTGTCAAGAACGTAAAAAAAAAAAATTATGGCTGATTTTACTGTTGATTTCACTGAACTGTTGATGATCACTGAACTGTTGATTTCACTTAACTGTTGATGATCCAAAATGATTTTACGTCTACTGTGACATTTTGTATTTCTCTCAATGTTTTAGTCTAATCCGACCTCTTGTACCTTTATGTGTAAATTCAATGATTTTCTTCACTTGACTACTAATATTTTCTAATATTTGCTCATTGTGTTCAAGCCAAGCCTGATTTGTGACTAATTTTTACAGTAAAGAAAACCAATAAAAATATTGGGATAGTGTGAGTTACTCAAATTTGGACTTAAGGTTGACAGAAATTTTAAATTTCTTCGTTTATGTACAAGTTTGTAGAGATACATATATTTCACCACTTCACTTTTATGTCAGTTGGCACAGTTTCCTAATATTGGGAAAACTTTGAAATATTGTATAATATAATATAAACTTCAATTATGAATAAATATAAGAATAAATATAGTTGCGAGTAAAATATTTGACTACAAGCACACAATAAATGAAAAAAACCAATATTAACTGAGTATATTAGGATATTAATAAGGGTATAATATACAATTCTATATATATATATATATATGTATATCTGTTATTATCATAAATTTATGAAAGATTAAAAATAGCCTAAAACAGAGAAAAAAAATGTGAGCTCAACCACGATAGCATTTAAAAGAATTTGAATTAAGTTAAAAATAAATCCTACAATAGACTTAACAGACGTTATGGTATTATAATTTTTGAACCGCAATCTCTGCCTTGAAATCTAATCTAACAAAGAAATAAAATGAAAGGGATTCTATTTCAGAGATAAATACTTGGAAGTTATGTAAGTATTTGAAGACTTCTAATCTTAAGTAAAAATATTTTAATCAATTTACTTTTAAGTATGTATATGAACATTTAATAGAGTGATTCTGTAAAAAAAAACAAAATAATTATTTTCTCATTTTTTATTCAAAACAGGATCAATATTTTTTATTTTCAATCAAAATTTGTACAAAAAATCTGCAAAATAAAAATTTTTCAAAAATTTAATAATTTCAAAATCAATAATTTTATTTTTAGTTATTATAAAAAATGAATTTAGTATTAATTGAAAATTTTGGTTGAAACCCATTCAAGAAGAAAACATAAAAACAAAATGTATTAAACATGCATCACAATATTTTGTATGTTTTTATGTTGAATATTAATCTAAAAAAAAAAACAAACAACAAAATCAAAAACAGAGTTATTAAACGAACAGATTCAGATTCTTTTTATTTTTTATTATGGGCTAATTTTATACTCAATATCAAAAATAGGGGGATTGAAAATTTTCAAATGGCTTCCTCTAATTTCATTGTCTTTAAAATTTATATGGATTTTAGTTATCATTTACTAAATAAAATTTAAGTATATAGAATGGTATTATCAATATTACCATTTTGTTTTTGAGTTTTGTTTTTCTTGTTTTTCTTATTCTCCTGATTTTCTTTTTTTGAACAGAACTGCGTATTTTTTTTCTGCTTTTGTTGTTATGGATATTTGTTTTGGAAAATAGTTCCGAAAAGCTCCCACACCAAATTTTACTTGAATGTAACACAAAGAACTTGTATGATATGTAATGAATTTTAAGAGAGCTTAAGTAGGCATATTTGGTATTAAGGTGTCGGCTAAGTTATATCGATTTTCAAAATGTTGACGTATGCATAATATGTCGACTTGAACAATTTAACGATTTTTGAAATGTAGATGGGAAAAATGTCGATTTTCAAAAAGCAAAGAGTTTTTGACAATGGTCGAAGCTTTGATTTTATAGCCTAATATAAGCTCCATGCTAATTTAATTCCCTTTTTACTTAATTAAAAAATAGTAAAGTTAGGGTCAGTATCACATGTCTGTATTTTGTATACATATAATATGGGTTGACCACTAAATCCGAAATACAAAACACAAAATACAAGATCTCAAAATTCTAAAATCCGACTTTAATTCATTCAGTGCTTTCGCATTCAATAATTTTGTTTGTATCCAACAGCCTCTACGCATAAAAATGATGTAAGAAAATATTCTGGAAAAAGGCGTGGAACTTTAATTTTGAATTCAACTGGAAACTTTCTTCGAATTCAGAATATCGCATATATAGATATATATAAATATTCTGGAAAGTATATATACAAGCATTTTATAATGTCCTAATTTCGAAACCAACTCTACAATCAATACTTGTACAAATATTTCAAAAACAAAGTATTTAGAAGACTATTAAGAAAAGTATGTTGTTGGCCCTATAGTAATTAAAGTGAAAAATATAATATATGAATGTTATTTAACATTAGTATGAATAAAAACATGAATTTACATGTTATTAACTTTCCAAACTCTCATCAATATTTAGTGTAACTGCTATAAATCATAAGTGGTGAAGGTTGAAAATTACGATTTTTTTTTAATTTGCTCATAATTACCAAACTTTCTAAAACAAAATATCATTAATGGAACAAGCGATTTTATACATATAAATATGTATACTTTACACGAGTATGTAAAATATTTCGAAAAAATTACATTGTAGAAAGATGTAAAAATTTCAGAAAATAAACTTGATCAAAAATATATCATAAACAACTTACTTTTCTTCTTTTAAGACTTCTAGAGTTTTATGAGTCCTTATAGCTTAAGAAATATTTTCAATTAAGTGAACCTATTTCCTATATTTTTCTTTATAATCGCACTAATTAAATATCTAAATTTGCCAAATCAGAATCTGCATCTCAATTCATTTAGCAGCTACAATAGTAGAGGAAAAATTGATATTTTCTATAATAAAAAATGTTATTATTAAATATTCAGCTTTCATTTGAAAAATAATGGAAATAAACTTTTTTAAATCAACTTGTGCCTAAATTTGTATGTACTTTTACTTGTTTAAAAAAGTTAATTTAATAAGATTTATTAAGACTTCTAAGGCATTATTAGTCCTAGTAGTTTTGGAAATATATATTTATTTCTACGCAAATACACCAATTCAATTGTTTATTCATCAAATCTTCAACAATGTCTTAAGACTTACAGTCTTTCCTAGTTGAATATGAATAAGGGTATTACAATTGTTAATAAACTTAAAACTAGTCAAAACATCTGAAGACATTAAATCATATCAACCAAACTTCAATTGTTAATTGAGCAAAATATATATTTCCGATCCAACACACCAATTCGTCTTTAGACATAAGCCTTTCCCAGTAAATCAACTGCAAAAAATAGTAATAAAATAAATAAAGTTTTTGAAAAAAACAAAATTCTGTTCTATAGTTTTTCTCGACAGCATTCGACAAAGTATGGAACAAATGACTTCTATGTAAATTAAAAGAAAATTTGCGATATGACTACCTTGAACTGTTCAAAAACTATATACTTTGTCAAAGAAAATAAATATTTTTTCAGCCTCAAAGAAATTCATTTGAGAGCTCCAACGTGCTAGACCTAGTTCTTTACTTAATACACGGTGCAAAGTTACCTGAAATATCTAGCACAATGCCGATTCTATGTAGCAAACTTTTGCCGATGATATGGTCATACTAGCATCTAGCAAGTATAAAAATGTGGCCTCTAGTCTTGTGCAATAAAGTTTAAAATATATTAGCTTGTTAGTAGAAGTTTTCAAATGACACTGGAAAATTAACTGCTGTTATACAGGCTGATACTCTTAGATTATATGGATTTTAGGTATCTATACAATTATGGATAACAGCTAAATACCAAATATTGAAATACTACGAAGTTTTCAAAATACAATATTGCGAGTTTTAGCTGTTGCACCTTTGTTTGTATTTAACGGATGGAGGACAGTTGCACAAGAGATGGAAAGACTGGAGGAAAATTGTAGACGAGATTAAAACTCAATCCGGGCTGTAGAGCCGATATATTATCATTTAAATTTGGTTAATTAAAGAAACTTGGACTTTACTAACTAACTAATAATTGAATCATAAAATAAAAACTACTCCTTCTTCCAATTCACTCACTGGAACCCTCTCATAAGTAAGTTTACTAAATATCATCAAATTTCTTTATCTTTATCTAAATTTTAAAACACGCTCGATAGTTCGGAACTATTTCCTTTCACTTATTTATGTATGGAGAGATAACCAGTGGAAATTTTCATTATCAACCCAATAAATGACGATATGAAACAAAAAAAAAAAAAATTAAAACAAGGGGAGTTTAATTCTTACCCTAACAGCCTAAAAGATATTATGTATAGAATATCCTTAAAACTATATAACAACTGTATATATGTATATTTTTATTTGATAGTTATACCTACATATATATAATAAAATGATATCACCATCATCAGAGATCCTTTTCATTTTTGAAGGATTTAACACATGCGTACAAAACTCGATTATTAAAACATACCTATTAATACATATACATTTATATATGCATATGTATGAAATAATTTCTTTTACCTTCCCTATATTTCTAAAACAAAAAACGGATGTATAAAATTGTATATATATATATATATACGGTATATACCCTCGTTTAATATCCTTTTATTCTTTTCTTATTGTTTTGTTATTATGGATTTGTTTCTAGAATAAATTTACTGGCAAAAACGATATAACATAGAATAAAATGGAAAATATCCTGTGATGCGATTAAATCACGTTGCTATGCATTACAAAAACACACACACATTCATATTCCAATAATATATTGAAGAATGTATAATTGGAGTTGGAATTTTGTGCGTGCATTTTTTGTTTTGTTATATTTTTTTCTTTGTTTTTTTTTGTCATTTTGCTATTTCATCATATCTGAATTTTGTTTATTAAATTTGAAATATTTAAAAATGGCAACGGAGCCTTATTTTCTGAAATTTTATTCATTTTCTTTTAATCTCCTGTAAAAAAAAAAAAAAAAAATAGTAAAAGCAATCTAATCAGATGACTGCAATGATGTTGATGATATTGATAATGATAATGATTATGATAATAAAATTTTTATTTAATTTTTGCACCATATTTTTGACAACGTATTTTGGTATTTTAAGTACCAGTCTGTACATTTAATTGCTCTTATTATTTTATACAGAGTGATTAGTATTTAGATAATATCATATTTATTTGGAAATGCCAATTCGAGAATAATCAGAAATATTCTTTAGAGCGAATCATTCATGTTTGAGAACATTAAAAACACAACTTTATTACTAAGTTAATAATTAATTTTTAAATATTACATATTATATATTTACTTTTGAAATAATTAAGCTTATAAACATATTCGGCTTGCAATATTCTAAACTAAATATTGAGGCTTAATTCTTTTAAGTTTTTCATGGTTTTATTTTGCATATTCATCAACTGTCACCACACTTCAATATTTATATGCTATTCTAGTTAACCTGTATATATTTTAAATTTATTTTATCTGCATAATTTTTATTTTAAGGAAAAATATTGTTGGTCATATCCGTCCATCCCGATCTTATAATGATATATATAAGAATTAAGATATTAGAAATAATAATTTTAATAAAGTACAGTCAGTCTTAACTGGACTAAAAGACAAACCAATACAAATAGTTTATTAGCATATTTTTTATCCTGTATTTATAACGTATTAAGTATGGGACTGCAATTTATTACATAAAGTGGAGCGAACAATGCTTTACAAATAGAAAAAAAAAAAAAAATTCAAACTCTGAGCGGGATTTGAACCGGGACATTCTTATTAGTAATCAGATGATATTACTACTACACCATAATCACAACATGGTACAACAATTAAACTTCTGTAAGTCGAAGTTGTACTGACTGAATATCTGAAGCCGAAATTTTGGTTTTTTGAAGCTATATAGGCTTTGCAGGTCTTGGATCTGATTTATGACTTGCAATTGATGCATCGAAATTGTTTGACATCTGTTAAATATTGATAATTGTATGCTGTAACACCTGCCTCAGGTCTGAATTTGAATATTCTCTTTGTTGAAACATTAAGCTTAATTAGATCAACGTACGCTTAAGAAGCTCTAAATAATTTTTTCGACTTTGATTTTCATGACTTCGTCTGATTATATTGTACAGCTGATATAGAGTTCAGGATTATGTCTTGAAACATTGTCGTTTTCAGAATTATTTATAATGTTTTATTACCTGAATTATCTGTATCATATGTAATAAAATATTTGGATGTTATGAGTCATATGCTTTATACTTGTACCATGATATTTAGCGTTTTATTGTTTTGTAAATTAAGCCAGTTTTTTTCCACAAAAATATCGTTTACATACCATCAAGTAGTTATTAGGGTTGAGATTACTTCATTTAATAAAATAAAGTAAAGTAGTTCGAGAATAAGGTACCAATGGTAATTTGGCTTAGTTGAAAATTTAAATTCTAATTTATTTGACTGTGGATTTACAATGGAGATTACAGTTGAGATTTTCAGAAAGTAGGACATTGTATAGCTGGCGAGATTGTGTGTGGGATTTTTATACTTAAATTTTTTTTCCAACTACATATTTGATTAAAATATTTTCGACTTTATGAATTTATATAAATTGACATTGTATAGGAGATATTTCATATCCAATCCGAATATCATATCCAATCTTTATTTTGCTGCTTTATCAAGTCTTTTACCAGTTGATCTTTTAAATTGTCTCTATAATTGATGCACTGATTTATTTCTTCCTCTTGCATAGTGTTCACCTGGAGATATTCGTCCATTTCAATGTTTCTTGTCAACTATCAGACATTGATGCTTACTTTTTAAACTTTATTTTGAAATCTTATTATGCAAAATTTATAGACTTGTGGTACTAACTGCTTCGTACAGCTCAATACCATACGCCATTGCCATATACGCCATATAAAATTTCAATGTCTGATTGCACATTAATAATTCATTGTTTATAAATTATATTATTAAAGACGTGAGTCTCCTATCAAGAAGACCTATCATTTAAAATTTAAATAACAACACTGTTTTTGTTTGTTTTATTATTTAATTTTTTTAAACACCCTGTATTAAAAAAATGATATGCTTTAAAGAATATACACACATATTATACATATATTTGAAAAGAAGGAAAAATAATGAGAGTGAAAATGCACTGACTATGTTAGTACTACGCATTTAATAAGGAGATTATGCTATAGAATAAAGTTATAAGCAAAGCAAGTAGACGATAGCAAAATGAGCAGAAGAAGTTTGCAATTCTGTCTGTATTTTTATTTTTTTTTCTTTTATGTGTATAGGGAGAGAAATAATCAAACATATTTATATTTATTGATTTACGTTAGTTAATCCTTATAATGTTTTCTTAAAAATACATATATGTAAGTGTAGTAGTGTGGGATAAAGGAAAATATTGTAATTTGTGTTAGTTTTTTTCTTTTTGCTTTTATTTAATTTTCTGAGAAATGAGGATCTTGCTTTTATTTTCGATAGGGTTTGGATATTCATTGATAAATAAAAAAAAAGCATCATATGCATGTGTTGATATTTATATTTATCGTTGTATTGGAAAATGGTTGATTGTCGTTATTATTATTATTTATGTAGTTAAATACGCACTTATGAAAAAGGATGATGTAAGTAAAGATGATTTTTGGAATTTGTTTTGTTTTTGTTTCTTGTATCCCTTGGTAATTTTAAAATGATGGCTTGGCTTTTTGATATTTTATTTTGCGTTGTTTCTTAGTGTTTAAAACTTTTACTCCCTCAAAGTATTTTTTTGTTTTGCTGATTTTTTTGAAGTTTGAGTTGGAACAAGGAAATTTTAAGTCGTAAATTGAATATAGTGAGGGTAATTGTTAATAATATTTTATTTATAATTTGTTTTTTATAACAACGCAGTAAGATATACCCTAACAAATAAATTAAAAAAGTTTTTCAAAATCGAATACAATATTTTCAAACTGAATTTAAAAATTTTAAAATTTTAATAACTAGAGATATGCTTATGGTTATAAATCTGTGGTAGATTCGATGTATAACTCTGTGGTAAAGCTCTAAGTAACTCAAGAATTACAATCAATTGGAGGACTTGACAAAGAAGAAGTCATGGTCTCTTTCGAATTAAAAGTTCTTTTTTCTCAGTATCCCAGTCAAAAGGCCAATATTCTAATAGAGAATGGTTACTACAGCAAGAAACAGGACAGTGAAGGACAAACGTAAAGTAGTACATAAAACTGATACGTCTTTGCATGGAAGAAAATTAATTCACCTTTAGGGGGGATTTCTACAAGCAATTGAAAGGAGTTCCAATGGAAAACCCTATTCATCAGTGAAATTTTTCTTGCCAAATTATAGTCAGATTTGGCAGCAGAATAAAAGTTATCGAGATTTTAGAAGAGATACTTGGATATGATATTTTTGCAATTTTTCTTTTTTCGCCATGGAGATGGCACTAATATGTCAGGACCGGCATGTAGGCTTTTAGCCTTTTATGCCCTTCTCCACCCCTCAACTTAGTTTACCCTTTTGATAAAGACCGATATGTTTGAGGGTTCTATCCTGTAGAAGCTTTCTGAGGTTATGCAATGCGTTTCTAACAACCTGAGTCTCAGCCTTGAAAGAGCTAGGCATTCTCCTACAACATGTGTGGAGGTTTCTTCCTCTTCCAGACAGTGTCTACACTCTACAGGTTGGGTCGTCACTTAGTGCTAGTCTACACATGTGCTTATTCATGTTGTTATGACCAGTAAGCATGCCCACCATCTTCCTACAGTCTGATCTATTCAGAGTTATCAGGAAGTTAGTTATTTTGTTTTTATTATAGGTGCATATATTTTGGAGACACATATATTTTGTGGCCCTATTGTATATATTTTGTGGCCTTCAATACGCTCTCAAAGAATGTTTTATTTCCTCTTTATGGTGTTTTCTAGATATGATGAGGTTACTTTCAAGAGATTTTAAGGCAGCCTGACTGTCACCAAAGATTCTAATGTCTTTCTTAGACCATCTTTGCTTTTTTATTATATTCACTGCTGCGTTTATGGCAAAGACTTCCGTCAAGTTGTTCTATTTCAAAGAACACTTCGGCTAGAGCCGTAAGGGATCCGTCAGTGAAAATGTCCGAGATGTTCGAAGGCCTAGTCGACTCTTCTGAACAGCGCCAGTGCTCTCTTGTCGGGATTTCTACTCTGTATCTCTTCTTATATTTTTGCTATAAAGATAAAGAGACTTAGGATCAAAACTAACTACTCTTAACGGACTTCACAGGAACATATAGCTTACCGTACCAAGGCAAAAAGAGAAGTTTAATTATCGTTTGACTTAGATCTATTTATTATTAACCAAAACAAAAACTTCCCTGGAACTAGAGATCTATGGGAAACCTACGGATACTGATAGAGACATCCCGAATACCTCGAACCACTCCTATCAATATAAGATGGTCTCTTTCAACCTCATGATCCATCGAATATCAATCCTTTCTATCTCCCAGAAAGTTTGAGTAAAAGAGACTAAACACGTATTTGAGATTGCGAGAGTAAACGGATGTCCAGAAAACACCTTCACTAACTTATTCCGCAAACCCTAAAAAACTTTACAACAAAATTCCCTCATTAACCTATTCTCTTATCAACAACCCAAAAGAAGAGTAACATTGGGATTTAGTGAAATTTTTCTCCCACTCAGAGCAAAATTAAAAAAACACGGGTTAGACATAGTATATATAGTAACAGTATCAATCAACTCAAGATTATTTTACGATAAACTAAGAAACCAATTGATCAAATGGAAAAATCAGAAATATATAAAATCGCTTGCAGTCATTGCAATAAAGTTTATATTGGACAAACAAGGAGAAACCTAAAAACACGACTCAAGGAAAAATTAAAAGAAGCACAGAACAGAATTCAGATCCAAAGTAGCAGACACATCATCCAAAAGAGTTATAGTATTCCCAAAGAAGAAATAGTAATGGTAAATTACATAAGAAATTCAAGAACACTCGACTCAGCTGAAAACATCGAAATTTATAAAACTAAGAATGCCTCAGTCCTCCATTGCTTAAATTATTCGTATAATGTAATAGGAGTCTATAAAACCACCCATATCTGTCACTCTAATGTTGGAAATTATATTTTCAATAATAACACCATAATTACTCTCCCCTCCACCTGTGCTATTTCATTGGGAAATAAACAGCCAACCAGCTGCAAAGAAGATCAAATTGCTATACCTGTGCAATAAAAATAAATAAGACGATTTTAGATTTCTTTCCTCAATCGAGTACAAAACATTTAAGAAGCCTGCAAGTAGTAGACGCGCTATCTAGAGCAGATATGCATATTTAGTAAATTTCAAAGGAAAATATATTAGACTATTTTAAAAAATTATTTAAAGTTTGCTCTAGCGCTAAAAAATAAGTTTTTCCGAAAATTTAATTGTGCCTTTTGAATACCTCGACCCAAGTGACCTACTTGTTGTTTTTAGTTGTTTTAGGGGATCACTTTTCCCATTATCAATCTCCCAAGGAACTCAGTACTAAAGCCACTCTGTGCGATTGTGAAATTTGATCAGATTACCAATTTTGAAAATTTAACAAAATTAAATAGTAATAAAAAGACCTGAATTTCTGTAAGTTACACATTTATGTGACCCCATTTTATGGAAGAAATATTTATTCCCATAGAGCTCATAACCAGTTTTAGTCTCCCGTGTGTACTTAACTTTAAAATAAAAGTTTTATTATTAATTTCCCAATCAATAATCTATTTTTTTCCTGCAATTTTGAATTTATATGCTGAATTATATTTTAGTCCTGCTTATAGTCAAAAACAATTATAAAAAAATCCGAGAAAATCAAAATCTTATTAATGACTCACATTTTTGCCCCCTTGGAAACTATATTGCATAACTTTTTACAAAAATGGCAAAAATGGATTTACTTTATCAAAACTACGAAAAAGGAAATAATTGAAATTGTTAGGAGCTATCGTATATCTAAACCTAACTGTTTCTATAATTATTTTATATTGCATCTCATTCTTTTTTTTAATATCATAAATTTTTTTTTGACAATAACGTTTTTTATTTTATTTTTTGTTTAATCTAGTTTATGGTGGTCGGTCACCACATCATTTCAAGATATTCCTTTTTTTTTTTGTATACCTATCTGAAGTCTTCGTATCAGATTTGTTTAATTTGAAACCTTCATATTTTCACGTTCTTTGTAGCTCTTTTTTTTAATTTAATCTACATTTTTACTTTTTTTTATATCTATTTTTATTTTATAAAAAATAATGATCTCTTCCCCTCTTTTATATGAAAAATTTTTCTAATTTTTCATATCATTCAAATTTCATACAAATTGGGTTATACAAAATAGTGGATCGTAAAAGTAAAATAAAATTTGTCCATTTTAAGAGATAATAAATTGTACATATAAATATATTAATAAATTGTACACATATTACATATTACATATATTTTCCTGTTTAAAAACACTTGTAATAAAAAATTTTCATTATTTTGTAATAAAAAAGATAAATAAAAAAAAACTCCGTTGTAATGGAAATTATCTTCACGACCACGTACACATATGCAAATAAATGTCATTATGATTATTAAAAACACAGTTATTTTTTTGTAAATTTAACAGTTTTTAGTATATTAAGAGTAACTGTCAAATTTTTGAAATTTTTTAAGAAATTTATTTCCACATTAGACTTCGTATTTTAATTTGTAATAACTTAAATCACAAACAAAAAATAAAAATAACAAAATAAATGACTTTCAATATGAATTTTTGTTTTTCTTTTTATCTTTGATGAATTCTTGTGAAATTGAAATGGAATTAAATAGAAATTTCTGGAATAAATCTGACAAAAGGGTATGTGTTTTTTTTTTAATTTCTATTGTTTTCAGAACTTTGCCTGTTTAATAAATATAATAAAATAGTAAATTAAATATTTTATTTTATTTATTGAACTAGCAAAGTCACCCGTCTGGGTCCAACACAATATGTATAAAAATTTATTTCAATAAAGAGTTATTTATGAACCGAATTTAACAACATTTGTTTCTGAAAAATATTCTAGTGATTGCATAACAGATATTTGAATACATCGGGTCCAATTCAAAATCTGTTGTAGGTTTGCATTTGCATTGAATTCATATTTATTCTTTATTATCAATCTGGTGTTGTATATCGTATATGTTGTTTATGAAACATCGTAGAAAGATTGATTACAGCCCTAACTTTTAGTTCTGGCTGGTTAGAGCCACATGTAAAAAACATCAACAAATCCAACAAATTTAACAAATTTAGAAATTCCGTTGGTTAACTTCTTCATTTTCTTTATACTGTATCGTCGCTGTATCGTCATCATCATCATCACAACTCTGCAACCCCAGCCGTGGGGCGTAGAATGAAAATAAAATCATTCCATCATCTTCTACCTGGGGCTAGTTTTTTAGTAGTAGGACTGTTCTTTGTTGAATGTTTATTTCGGCAAAGACTGTTGTTCTACATGTTTTTCTGTAACTACCGACAAAACATATACCTGACAATTTCATTCGAAATAAACAGTTTTAAGTTGCCATTATCGGATTTGTACGTCTACTTATTTTTTATTTAGTTTTTTTTGCCACAGCGTTCTGTTGAAAATGGTTTGTTGCCAACGATTTTTTAGGATGCACCATAGGTATCTGTTGATATATGTTTGAATTGTCCTGGTGATGTTGGCTGAAACTATACATATTTCGCATTGAATTTAAGAATCCTATTTTAGTGCACAGTGCCATATTTCAGAGAGTATTCCGAAAGCAATGTGGGTTTTGCTGATGCGGGCTTCAATATCCAATTTAGCATCTCCATCTGAAGATACGATACTGTTCAGGAAATTAAGCTATTTACGTCTTCGATTTGCGTTTCGTTATGGAAGATCAGATGTTGGGATGTGCGAATAGTCTCTTGACTTTAATTTTCGTAATTACGTCCACCTCATTATACAGCTTATACAGTTCGGCATTATATCTTCTCTTCCAGATCCCATCGTCGTTTTCAGGCCCTTCTATCCGGCGCAGAATAATTCTAATCCGTAGAGTAGAACCTGGAGTATAAACGTTTTGTAGATTTGATGACTTTGATGACTTTGATGTTTCGGGATTGCTTTGATAAACCGAAGCAGTGGTTTGCCAAGGGTAATAGCCGTACCTCCAAATTGATTTTGTTTGTGGGATTAACGCTGGGTTCCAAGGTAGATAAACTCCTGAACTACCTTGAAATTATATATGCCGACTGAGATGGCTTGGCCAATATGATGTTGGGAGGTCTTTTTATTTGTCGACAACATATATTTTGTCCTTACATACCATTTGTTACGCTTTCCCTTCAATCTGGGTAAAAGCCTCAACGATCGTCCCTATTGACTTTTTTGTTTGCACTTTTTGCAGTATCGTACAGTTTGGATACATATCATTTACATCTTCGTTCATATGTGACGCATAAGCACACATTGTCGGCGTAATCTAAAAGGTTGATGCATTCGAAACGATACTATCAGTGGATACCATAGTTGATGTTTTTTACATTCGCAACAGTAGTCATTATGTCATCAAATCATTTAGAAGAAATCTTGAAATAAATGAATTATTGATTCATACAGAATAGATATGTTATACCTAGTAATGACTCTAAACACCTAAATATTGGAAGGTGGATATTGGTACTACATTGGTAATAAATTAGTATTTTGACCAAAACGCACGCTTTGTTAGATTGAATCAACATTTTTGGTTTTACCATTTTCATAATACATATAGAATTATTTTTTTTTTATGTGGGTGGAAAGAACTTTGCAATTTTAAAAATTTATTTTGTACTTCTTTCTTCTCAAATGTCATACAATAAAAATTCTATTTACAAAAAAAAAACAAGAAAATCGCAGTTCAAAGAAAACATAAAAATTTTTCTCACAAACACAATTTTTATCTTTTTAAATTAGACAATTATTATTTCTAATGATTATCCATTTTTTTTTGTTGTTTTTTTTTAGTTTTATTTTTTTTTTTGTTTACCAATTTAAGTAAATTTACTTTGATGAGTCTCTGAAGAAGAGACGGTTATTATGACTATATTATTTGAATTAAATATGCCTGTGTATATAATCTAAATAGTGTATGTGTATCAGTACAAGTAAACTATACTCTAAAAAGTGTATGTTGATCAGTATAAGTATAAAATAATAAGCATATCGCATAAAAAACAAATAAAACGGGAAAGCATAAAAAAAAACTTTAAACTATATGCGATATGAACTTAAGAAAGAAAACAAAAAACAACAACAACAATAATAACTAAAATGAAAATAAACATGAAAAAGAAAATGTTAAAAAAGAGGAAAACAATATTCCACGCAGCATAATAATTTTGAAAACTTTTGTTCGCATAATCATTTATACATAATGTATGTATGGTAGTATGTTATGTGCATAAAATATTTTGTATGTATGTATGTGCATATTATTTCGAGGTATGTTTTTAATTTATAAATAAAGAGGGCACTGACAATTACTATTTTGCCATTGAAATTTTTATTTCATAGTTGTTTTTTATTTTTTTTTTTTATAATTTGTTGTTGTTATTTTTATTATTTTTGTAAATATTTTTAAAGCATAGAAACCAACATAAGGAAATAATGAAAAATACATGTACATGCATAAATGTTATTTTGTGGTGGTTTTGTTTTTCTCTTCAATTACGAGAACCAAAGCTAAAATATAGTTATTGTGAGGGAAATTTATTTAATTTTTTTTTCGTTTTTTTTTTTTTTTTTAAGTTTGATTATTGATAATGATCATTAATGGAGACATGATATATGAAGTTGTGTAAAATTTTTAAAAATTGTACTACATAATATTATTATATTGGTTGGATGTAGTGAAAATGGAGTTTAAGAATAATATTTTGTTTGGTTAATTTTTGGAAAATTTTTTAAAGTTAAATTACATAGTGCTTATTAATCAATTATTGTTTTTGTATTATAGATCATAAATAAATTTAGAAAATAATTTTGATTCATTGGTAATAAAATCAACCACAATATTTTTCATTATGAAATGATTTTGAAATTTTTTTAGCAATTGCCATTATGTTTATAAAATCTAATTGATTTTGTCCTACTTATTGTTTCAACATACTGTACGGTATTTGACTTAGAATTATATCTGATAAATTTTTTGGTTTATCATTTCCTATTTACATGTACTGCGTATTTAAATTATAATTAATATTGAAAATTTTTAAATTTGATAAAATTACGAAATATTAAAAAGATTTTATGTAGTAAAATATTGAAAAAAACAAATTTTACAGTATAGATTCAAAGATTACAAAAGTCCTTTTAGAATTATTTTGTTTTTAAATTTTTGTTTTTGAATATAATCATGGATGGTTTGAAGTATTGAAAACAAACATAAATTTTGATAGTTTGTCACGATTTTCTATATATAAAAATATCGCAAGTAGGATACAAGTCAATTGACAATCAAATTCACGATGAAATCCATGAATGTTTTTTAAAGTAAATTTCAAAACTTTATGAAAAAAGTACAGGGTGCGTTAAGTTTTTAAAAAATCAAAGAAATGTTTCGTATAAAATAAAAATTCAAGCCCACATACAATTGTAATTTCACAAAAAAAAAAATTTTCTTCACTATTATTAAATTTAACCGCAATGTCTTCGTAGGCTTTGGTTCTTAAAATCACATTCGACATTTCACAAAATTTCTTTTTATTTAAACAGAAGTTGATAAATTTTAAACTGAAAAATATCACTCATTTCAACTAAACAAAATTCCAATTCAAATTCAATAAAAAAAAATATCAGTATAAATAACCGTTTTGAAATAAAAAAAAAACACTTTGTTATCAAAATCAACCTGTATACAAACAACAACAAGAAATTATTGCCAAAATTCAATCGAAATAAAAATTATCGAATTCACCATAATTTAATTCATGAACTGTCAAATTTTATTGGATGAAAATTGGATGGTCATCCAATTTGATTCGTGAAATTCATACGATCAGTTCAAAACTTCATTTTCCAATTTGAATAAAAATACTTGATTTGTAGATCTTAAGTTCAGTAGATTACTAGACTTAAGCTTTACCAATATGAATTATAGTGACTTAAGTATTTTTCTTTTAAAGCCACATAAATTTCAAAATAAACTTTTTTAATTTTTAATTCTATACTGCTCAAATGTAAAATATCACAAATATAACTTATAGGTATTTTTATTTATATTGTACGAGCTGAATCGGGTCTGTGTTACTGAATTATTTTAGAATTTTGTTTGAGCAAGACACTTTTGAGCTTTTGCCAAATTAAATTCAACTCTGTTTTTTTTCGCCCAGTCAAAAATTTGAATCTACTACTTTTATTCTAGTTCTAACCAAAAGTTCTTATATTAACAATATCAATATTAAAGGGGAAAAAACTTAAGTTTCATAAATTTTTAGAGAAAGCGGATAACCCGTTTATTGTATCCAAACTCTACATGCACACAGTACAGTTTCTGCGAACAGCACCAATTTTAGTTCAATATTAGGGTAACTGGGAATATTAGGGTAAGAATATTCAAATTTTTAATTACTATCCGTGATATTTCCTGTAGTGTTTAGGAAAGCTTTAACTAGAGTTGGGAATCGGGAGACTGCAAAGAAAGTTTTCAAAAATTCCTTCTCCTTTAAGTTATTACAACTGTTGATTTTTCTCCAAATGGCATTATAGGAATATAAAAAAGCAATAGGTTATAAAATGTATAATAAAATACAAAATAAAATAAAATAAAATCAAGTTAATAATAAATTGCCGAAAGCTTATGCAAGTGTCTATCCGGTCGAGTAGGGAGTTTGTTTTTTTTTAATTGGAATATTTATTTATATATCAGTTTAACTGCATATTAATATACACTCAAAGTTTCAGATCCTTTCGAAATGTGTGTCTATTATTTTTCATGAGTATTTATTTTATCTCAATGAGACAAGGAACTGGACCACGTTGAAAAATTGATAAAGCATTTAGTTTTCATCGGGAATCGCACCTGGGAGCTTTCGGTTGTAAAGCAAACACTCTAGCTACTATGCCACTCAGCGTGTTGAAGAGAAATATGTGATATTAGTAACATTTTCTTCATAAGTTTTTAAAAGTGAAATTGCGACTTGTAAAAACTTATGGTAGGTTAGCTTTTAAATATTTTAACTTAAGTTTGAAAATATTTTGTTGGCTTTAAAAGGGCAGATAGTTTATTTAGATAGCCCGATAAACTTCTTAAAGTTATATTTGAAAAATTAATTTTACACAAAAAAAATGTTAAACGTCAAAATGAGGGGAATTTTGTTCTAGCTGGGTGGCGCAGTAGGTACAGGGCCTACTGCAACCGCAAAGGTACCAGGTTCGATTCCCGATGAAGCAAAAAAAATTGCTTTGTGGCTTTTTCGACCTGGTCCAGCACCCTTTGTCATTGGGATAAGAAATGACAAAAAATAATTTAAAGTATAATCTGGTATAACAAGTTAAATAAAATAGAGCTATTCTATTTAAGAAGGCTTAGTTTCTGATAATAGCAGTAGTTTTCCACATTTAGTGAGTTGATACCGAGTAATTTTGATAAATAAATGCTCGAAACTGTACTTTATTACTCAAAGACTGTGCTGCATTTGAAAACATTTTTTTTCTTTTTTTCTTTGTCATCGTTTTTTATTTGATAAAATAAAAACGAACTTTAAATTATAGTGTTGAAAATTAAAAAAAAAAAACAATTTTTAACAAAATGTAAATTAAAAATTGAAAAAATAATAGACTCAAGAATGTTAGTACGTCAAACAAAATATTAATTGCTATATTTTGTTATTTCCTTACTTATTAAAGGAATCATAAAAATAGTGAATAATACATATGAAATAAATAAATAAAAAACATCATATTTCGAAATCAAAATTCTAAAATTTTCAAAGAAATATTATATTCAATAAAATAATTAAATTATTATCACTAAATTAAATTATTATCATTTACTTTTTTCCGCTATAAATTTCATCACTTCCAAACCTTCAGCGGTAACTATTTTAATTTCGCTAAAGATAACTTACCGTGCTGCCATTTTTTACTCCTGATATTTTAATAATCCACCCCTGATATTTTAAAAATATTCTTCATTAAAGTATAATATCCTAAATAGTCCTATAATAGTGTGAAAAATATCCCCAATATTTGTAAAAATTTCTCCGGTAAATGATATTTGTTGTTCTTGTCGTACCCATTGAGTTCTCATATAAAATAATGTAATTCTATCTCATATAAAATAATGTAATTATCTTCCTCTTTAGATCCAACAAAATTTTTTCATATTTGAAATGTTTAGGAGCTAAAACCCACCTTAACGCATTAACTTTTGTTATCGTTTTTGTCTTTTTACATTTTTTAAGGTTATGTTTTCGATTACTTTTCATATTACTGAAAGTTTTTATCAGATTTTTTATAACTTATTTTTCCAAATTAATTCAAAACTACCTTTTTTAATTTTATACTGCTAAAATATAAAATGTCGCAAATATGACTTACAGGTATTTTTATTTATATTATACGAGCTGAATCGGGTCTGTGTTATTTCCATTTTTTTCATTTGCAAGTTTTTGAAAAGAATGTTCACGAACAGAGCCGATGAACGAACGAACGAACAGAGATATATGTAGCCACATTTTTAATTTCTCAACGTATCAACGTATCAATTTCTTAATTCCTGCAGTAAACCTGTTTCTGGAACCCCACTGAAATAAAGTTATTTTTGTTCTTGCTTAAATTAAATTTTATATTTTTTTGTTGAAAATCTTTTTTTTAATTCTTTGAATTTCTTCTTTACCAAATTCTTCTTTTTATAAAAACTGACCTCCTTTGCAGATTTTCTTGTTAAATCCTGTTAGATCACAACTTTTGTTGGATAGATGTGTAGAAAAACAAATGTCCAATGTTCTTGTTTATCCAAAAATTCTAACTTAAAATTAGAAAAATAATTTGTTTGCACTTAAATGGCAAAGTCACAACAATTTATTTTTTTTAAGTGTAAATTTAAAATAATAAAAAAATTATTTCATTTCAAAATTGTTGTAATTAATATTTTTTGTGGTTATTGAAACAATTGACTGATTTTAATTATTGGGCAATAAAGTAATTGATTTTTACAATTCAAGGCTAAGTACTTTGAAATATTTAATGTTTCTTTCTTAAACAGAAAATTTATTATTTTTTTATTTTAGTAAGATTTTAATGCTTGGAAAATATTTTTATGATTTCTATGAAGTAATTAAGTTTTGACACTGAGTCAGTACATAAGCTTTATGCATCATAAACAGAAAAGTTTAATTGCAAAATATTGGATGAAGTTAGTACATATATACATACTATGTATATCTTCCAAATTTGTGATTTCTGAAACTAATTTTATGATATCGGACACCATTAACTATTCTATGATTCATAAGTATATTAGATTATTTTTGGGATATACGAGATTTTACTAAAAAAAATAATCTCGAATTTAAATTTTGTGGGCAAAATTGCAAATGCTACAAAATCCGGAATTTATACTAAAAAACGGGTAATGTATGAAATACTGTACAACAAAAATCACTGTAAAAACGAAATACTGTACTTTTTACAAAACACTGTTTTACAAATTACTGTATTAAATAACACTGTATAAAAAAATACTTTATTATAAATAATATGATGTAGGATATGAAAAATATGTGAGGTTATGATACAATTTTGTGATAACATTTTTTTTATCATCATCTCACATGTTTTTTATGTACAGTATTTTTTATCAGACGAGTTCTGGCTAATCTAATAGTAGAAAAATGTAATACATGTGGAAGGAAAGTTATTTGTGTTGTGTCAAACTAGCTTTGGAAACGACAAGATAATAAAAAAGATAATTAAAATTCTTTGAACAAAATCAAGCTTAAAAGTATTGTCGGAACTGAATTGATGACCTTTGATGTTGCTTCAACTATAATGAGATAAATTTTTTTCCAGCGTTTATTTGCTAACGGATTTAAGTCCGATCAGTTGCAAATAAACGCTGGTGTTCCAACAAGGATCAGTTCTCTCACCTATTCCTTATTTTTATTAATAATTTGCTTCAAACCACTTTCAATCCAATCCACAGCTTTGCATACGACAGCACTCTAGTAGTTTCCTACGATTTTCGTAAAAAATTTGAAGTTACATCTATCGCTGTATCCACCAAAAGAGACAACATGGCCTCAGTCATGATTTGATCATAATAACGAATTTGAACTTAAAAAACAGAGTCGAGTTTAACACTTCTAAAAATTAGAACTGTACAATCTACAGGAAAATTTTCAATTGATCCTATTCTCTTGTTTCAGGAAAATAAACTTCAGCGGCTTGAAAGTTTAACTGTATTAGGTATGCACTTAAATCGAAAAATAATCTAGAATGATCGTGTATTTGATATTGCAAAAAACGAAGCCAAATATATATGTTTTCTTAGCTGCTGTAAGGCTTACTTCTGCTCCTGTTAACTCTTGTAAATCTATAAAAGTTACATACGATCCAAAATGGGGTACAATTTTCACATATGGGCTGGCGTTTTTAGTAATGCTACATTTGGATAAAGTCCACAAACGAGCAATTCGTCTATTCACTGAACAAAATATGACTGCTCATCTTGCTTCTCTTGGACATCGTCGCATAGCTCTTCTCTCCTTTTTTATAGATATCTTGTAGGAACGGGCACATGCTCAGTGGAAATCAAATCGATATTACCTCCACTTAAGCGCTTACCCTGTGAAACACGAAGAGCAACATGTTCTCATGGCAGAAGACAAGTTATGGAAATTCGTTTATAACCTCAACCAAATTCCATCTTATGTGTTCCCAAAACATGATAAATTCTATATTTATGAACTAAATAAATACCTTCGTTCGTAATTGTCCTCCTTCCCTTCCTAATTTTCCTTTCACACCATAACAAAACGTACCAATCGGTATAAAAGGTCCCCACCTAATATTTTAGCTATGTATAAAAAAAATTATCAAATTGCTGAAATAGCCTAATCTATCGGTGTTTTGCAACGTTTCGATTTTGATGTTTTCTGAAAAGCAATCTTATGTTTTAGCTGTCATAAAAATTGATAAATTTACCACTAAAAAAACCGGCTACGTTAGTAACCAAAATTGTATAGCAGGATAATAATGAAATGTCAAAATCAGAGCTTTTGACTACTTCAATATAAATTTAAAGAGTTTGACGTACTGTACAACGTATCTCTCTCATTTACTATAAATACAGTGATGTCCGAATTTAAAATTGGTCGTAATTATTTTGAACTGAAAAATAAGTAGGCTTCATTATGCTATATGAATAAATTTTGTTTTTGATCATAATGTCAAATTTCTTTTCTATAAAATATTATTAATAAATCTAACTGTCAAATAAGTTGTATTGAAACCGTCAGTCGGTATAAATATCTAAAAAAAACTATCAAAATGAATTACATATTTTTAAGATTTGCAATGTCCGAATTAATTATGGTTAGCGTTTGTTTAAAATATTGTATTTAATCGCTTTACATAATACCAAGTTCTTTGTGATGTGATGCATTGTGATACTTCATCGATACGGATTCGATTAAGGTCCACTCAATATACATATACTGTAGTTTAAAACTGAATTTTTGTTTTAAATTTCTATTCACATACTATTATCACATATTTTAAAATTCTAAAAATATTTCTTTATTTTTTAATTATTATTACTATGCATTATTACAATTAACTATACAAAAATTATGCTATATAAGTATATCATATATTTTGTATACCAATTAACCCCAACCAAAAACATCATAATTTTCATATTAAACGATACACATTTTGACAGTTTTTCGTTGACTATGGATTTCATCAATAATAACTACTTCAAAAATTAAAAAATATATATATGTATGTACATATATATTTTTTAACTTTAAATCATTATATTTCAATATCATAAAAAAAAAACAATTTACGCCCGTTATAAAATTTTTAAAAAAAAAACATTACGTTTAAAGAAAAATCGCACGTAACGACCTCATAGTTTTTATTACGCACACTCACAGTACATAATTATTTACCTGTACCGGAATTTATCTGAAATGAATTCAACTTACTTAATAATAATGTGTTTCATCATTTACCTGACTATTAATACTTTTGGTTTTTGTTTTTTTTTACAAAACATACATACGTATACATAAATCTATCTCTTTCTTTTTCTAATCCATGTCGAAAATTATAATGTAAAATTTATTTCGATAGAATTATCATTTATTTTTGCTTACGCTGATGGTTGGACTAAGCCATCAGTAAATATCTTAAAAAAATATTAGAAAAAAATAATAACAACTATTTTCGAATTTCGGTTTTCTTTAAGAGTTAAGCAAAAAAAAACCAAAACAAAAAAAAATCTATTGTAGAAATTCAACTTAAAAAAAAAAAAAAGAAGCACAGTTCAGCAGGTAAAAACGAAAATGTTTTCTTGTTTTTCTTTTCTAATTTTTGTTTTCGAAATTGTGTTTGTTAATTTTATTTTGGAAATTTTTAAAAACCTTTATTTATGCTACAATTTTTATTTTATTGTTTTTTTTTTTATTAGCAAAGAAATTTTAATATTTTTATTGAGCTGAGATTACATACATACATACATACATCCATTTCATAAACATAGTCATTATTCTAGGAATATTTTCAATATACTTTTTTTTAATAAACACGTTTGGTATCTAGAATACTCTAAACAAGTTGTTGCTGGTACAGAAATCATAATAGAAAAATAAATTCAAGTGTACCTATTTTCGTCCCTTTTTAGTATCAACAAAAACTTTAACTTTTTCTGTTACACTGGAAATTATTCATTTATTTTGATGGTGGTTAACAAAATTTAAAATTTTCATTCGGGAAACATTAATTTAATATTATAAAATACAAAATTTATATTAATTATGACTTATGAGTTATGATATAAAATATCATTAAATATTTTATTCATATTCTCATCTAGTCATCTCTTCCCATTTCTTAAAACGCTTAATCCCTGATCTCATATTCAATTGAACTCTCTAAACATTGCAGTTTACTTTGTTGGTTGGGGTATCACAAAATCCTGTACACAAAAGAATGTATAAAAAAATACTATATGTATTACAAAATATGTATGTATAGGAAAAACATGTGAGGCGATGATAAAATATTCGATACAACCTTTTTACCGAGTTTAGCGTTGAAATCCCCTAACACAATTTTCAAATCATGTTGCGCGCAAGCTTCATATTCTTGATCTAACGCCTCATAGAAGTTTTCTTTTTTCGATTCTACTTTTTTATCAGTAGGAGCATGTACACATATTAGTCTGATGTTGTAACAGGCGCTTTTAATACGGATTATGGCTAGACGTTCGTTGATGGGTTTAAAATGAGAGCATTCTCCAATAATTTAGATGCATCTGGGATCTACAGTGTTAATATTGGATGCAAAAGAAATAGTTTAAAAGATATTCGGGTACAGAGAAAGGCGTGACGGTACACTTAGCTCTTCGTAATTCACCTAATTATTAATTATCCTATTAATTTGGTATAGAAATATAATTTTGAAAAATTCAGAGATTTCATGGTAACATATTGGTAGAACAATTATCGTCACTTTTGAGAAGCAATTTCTTCCAAGTGTCTGAATAAGAGTAGAAGACAAAAAGCGTGATAAATTAAAAACTTTAGAATTAACTAAAACTTATTGTTACTTGTCAGTAAACAAAAGCTAGCCTTATCTTGAACACTATTTAAATCTAACAATAGTATGCAACTATAAGATGATATACTAAGTAATTTGTGTTGGCTTTATTTTTTTACAAGTGGTGAGTCCATTGACTCATCTCCGAATTTCGCATAATTCTGATTAAGCTAGTGACGATTTGTCGTTAGACTATTTATAAATTTTCTGCTTAGGTCTGTTGGATGAAACCTCTATTAACCAGTATAGACTGTTGCTTATTTTTGTTGACAACATGCTCTCTCCAATTTAAACGCCTATCCAAAGATATACCAAGGTACTTTGCAGAGTTTGCATGTGTTAATACACATTATTTAGGGTTACAGTTGGGAAACCGATTATAGATCTGATCTGAATTGAACCGTGTATTTTGTGTTAATAATGTAAGAGTCTACCAATAGTCAACAAATAATTTACGGAATGTACTAATTTACATAAAATTACACTATGTGGCAAGAGATCAAATACCTTACTGAAATCTATATATATAGGTCACGTTTCAAAGCCTTTATTTCATATCGTTAATAAATCCATATGTAGTTCAGATATGAAAATAAAATGCCGGAAAGAATACTCGTAACAGTTTTGTACAATATAAAGAAGTTCTATGTAAACGTGATATCAAAAATCGGGTTCGTTAAATGCTACATGTGATTGCTCGACACTCCTCTTGTTAGGGAAGCGTGAATACTAACAATAACGACCATGAATTAACTTGAAGCATTTGACATGTGGGAATACCGTAGAATACTGAAGATATCATGGGTAGATCGAGTGAGCAATAGTGAGATTCTAAGTAGAATAGGTAGAGACAGATGAATCATTTTTACTATACCTACATAACTATAAATAAAAATAAATCACGTGTTTTATTTATGTTCAAATAAATTTCTAAATTATGCACATTTGAAAGTTGCTTTTTATTAACACGGTTTTCTGAGACGCCGGTCTCCGGGAAATAGGTATATAATCGATAGTTCAAATACAGTGTTGTCTTTGGAATTTAATGAAATTGTATTAACGATATTATGATTGATCGTAACGATATGTTTTGTAACAGGTTACGACTTATTCAGAATTCTATTCAGAAAAAATATTTTTTAATGGCAGAAAATAAAATTTCGAAAATTCATTTATCATCAATATTAGAAAAAAATATCCAATTCGTTTACCCAAACGTGTTATTATTAATCTTCTAAATCTCGAATGAATATCGAAGAATTATTTTGGAATTTTAATCATAAATTTCTTTTAATATATAATTCCTACAAAATAAAATAACTTTCAAAAATCATTCTGGACTGGACTCAATTAAGTTATTTAAAAAAGAGAAAAATTAAATTGAAAATATCAAAATTGAATTAGGAAATAGTAAAAAAAAAAAATGTAAGTCTTTAATTAATATAAATAAGTCTTTATATATATATTTTTTTACTTACAGGTGCATAGAAAATTATTCGTTTCTATTAAAATTAAATTAATTAAACTTTCGAAATTTTACCAAAATCATAAATCAATAATATAGTATCATCATTTTGATGGCAGCAAAACAAAACAAAATTACCTTAAAGGCATAAAATTATACTCATATAATAAAAATTATTTTGTGAAATATAATCATCACCATCTCAGGGTGTCTATAATTTAACAATAAAGTCCATAATTACAAAATAAAAAAAAAATTAATGAATTCTTTTCGCAATTATTTTCCTTTAAGGTAGAAAATCAAAAATACATGCACCTGATTTAATTTCCAAAAAAAAAAAAAAAAAACAACAAAAAATCAAAATCTCAAAATTCTGTACATATAACCCGGATATTCGTTATCAAAACTTTTAATTTAATTTATGTACATACTACATAGTATATATACAGTTGCTGACAAAATAATTGATACATTAGAAAAACAATTTTAAAATATCAATTTTCAAATTTAATGTTTTAAATTTTCAAATTCAAAGGCCAAATACGCTTGGATTATAAGAAATAAAAGAGTTTTATATGTGATATAATGGAATGTATACCGGGTGTACCAGGCCATGCATATCAGTTTTTTAAGGGGGAAAGGAGCCATTTTATTAATTTTGAAATTTAAAATAACGTCTCTTTCCCAGCTTTCAAAACAGATACGTATGCCCTGGAACAGCCGGTATATACGATATATTATTTAGAGTTATTATATGATTGTTATATGAGTCGATATATGATGTAAGCTTTTAACATTTTTAGGCTATTTTATGTGACGGTTAATATCAGAGCTCCAATATCATTGCATTTGCTAGGTCTTTTGTTCCATAACCTATGTTATTCTTAATTTGTGAATAAATCTGAAGAGCCATTTTATTAAATTGTCTTGTAAATTAATTTTAATGAATTGTCAAAATATATTAGTCTTTTTTTTAACTTATTTATTTAGTTTTAACTCAGTAATATAGTATATTTTTAGAGTATATCATTGTTAGTTGTAATTTCAGTGTTTCTATGTTTCAATTCAGTGTTTTCAGTGTTTCAGTGTGTTATTTACTATCATCAATTTATACAATTTGTTGCACTACTTTTTTCTATTTGTATTGATTCTATTTCGGTTATTTGTTCAGTCTGTTCAGATATAAAACTCTAAATTATTATTGTACATATAAAAATACAACACAACAATATATTGAAACGTGTTGTGACGTGCAACAGCCTGCGGAAATATTCTGAAAGTAATTTCCTATAGTGTTACAACTTATTTTGCTTCGAATTGGGCATGAAACATAACAAACTAAAATCGTTTTTAATTCCGCTTTATTACTTACTATTCCGCTAACTAATGATCATGTTTAGTTAATAATGATGTCTATATGGAAATTTTTTTTCAGTAATTTTTTATTCTTCAAAAAGTAAATCACATTTTGTTAAATATAACTTTTCACTGCTGTGGATAGTAAATTTTATACAATGAAGTATGTATGAGCTATAAAACTGGACTGCCATAGTATCGAACGGTATAGAACATTCAGTCGAGCAAATATTCGGTCAGAAATTTCGATCAAATGTCTTAAAATATTGGCCATTTGGACGTATAAATTGGACCGTCAGACATTCAGTTGAAAATTCAAAAAATTTTCGATTAAATGTCCATTTTAATAAAAGAAAAATGTTGACTTTCAGCCAAAAAACACAAATCGGACTAAATGTCAATAAAACGAAGGTTTTCAATGTTTTCTTAACCTTGCACTATTCATTTACATGAAGCTTATAAAAACAGGATTTCAATAAATAAATAGCAGCCTTCTACTAAAAACGAAATTTGCTTACAACTTATTTATTTCTCTCAAAAACTTTCCGTTTGCGTTTACAAAAAACTCTGCTTACTTAATCCACTTTACATTTTTATTGACTTTTAATCTCTTTCCGTAATTTAACAATTTTATAAAGAAATAAAATATGTCACTATGTCTTTCGTGGCCTAATCGGTTGGAGCACAGAAATGTGTTTCAATTATAATGTGGTGATCACGGGTTCGATAAACGTATCCAGTAAACATAGTAACGTCAGGCAGCTTAACGTCAAAGGTGGATAAAATCGCACCAACAACTTGCAGAAAATATAACGTCACCTTACCACGTAGGTGCAGACAGAGTTATCAAAGTGGTCTTCTACAGTAGGCCAATCCTCTCCTTAGACAGTACAAACAGATTAAAAATGAAATCAGACATTGCCTCGGAAACAGAAAGGATAATAAGTGAAATCAGCAGCTAGAAATCGAGTACGATGGAAATGTCAAGTGCAAGTGCAAGTGCAAGTGCCCTATGCTCCCAAGAGGAGTAAGTAAAAAAAAAATATATGTCATTATTCAAATTACAATAACCCAAAATCTGGAAATCGGATTTCTTTTAGCTTATAAATGATTCTATTTATAATTAATCAAAAAATTAAAAATAAATTTTAGGAGAGTGACAACCAAATTTAGGAGAGAGACCCACTCACTGAACCCGACCACTTTTTTCATTTGATTGAATGTTAAAAAAATTTCCAACTCAATATCTAAAAAAATTAACTCTCTTCGACTGAATATCAAAAAGTTTTCCGACTCAATAACCTCCGATTGAATTTCTAATTGCGACATCAATCACTACCATTTTCAATGTTTTTTAATTATGCCCCAAATACCTTTTCAATCTACCTTTAAAATATTTCAACGATTCTTAATTGTTCTAAAACAGTTTCATACTGTATACCATATGCTCATTGATAAATTTGTACATTAGTTTTGATATACAATACATATATATATGTATACACAAAATCAGAGCTTTCCATATATTTACATAATATTCCGAATTTTCTGATGGTTCATAAACGATTGACATCCAACTTTCTTTCTTTATATTATTGAAATATGCATGTACAATGTATTAATATTTTTATACGTAACTGTATACACATATATATTGTGAACTATGTATATTTTATATATGAATTATGTTGAAATTATATTCGATTTGCGCTTGACCATATGACAACCAATCATTCAATTGTCAATTTTCATCACTTTTCCTTGGATTTTATTTGGTTTTTATTTTTTTTTTTGTTTTCATGTTTTTATATACATATGTATATATATGCTTATTTTGAAAACAAAAATTCCAATTACGACAGTAGATATGTATATAAATTGTATACAATACTAAAGTTAAATAAAACAAAAAAAAGGAAAATTTTTTTGTTAATTTTTGTAAATTTTTTTAAATTAAAAACGCTTCGTATACCGTTTATTAATAATCCGTTGCTTCAATAAGCGTTCCAATGCAAACCTCTAATCATAGTGTATTTGGAAAAGAAAACTTTAAATGTTCACATTTTTTTTTGTTTATATATGTATATTTTTTTATAGGTTAAATACCAAAAATTTCAGACACGTAATCATTTAAGCTTTTTTTTATTTTGTTTTCATCTCTCTCTTAAACTTTATTGCTCTGTTGCGGCTGTTGTGATTTAGCTTAGCTTTTTTTTTACTATTAATATTCGTTTTTTGTTTTTGTTGTTTTTTATTTATATATTTTTTTTTCTTTTGGACAAGTTGGAGTATAAAAAATTAAGTTGAGTAATTCGTAAACAGAAAGAAAATACACAAATAAGTAAATGAAAAAAAGTTTGAAAAAAAAGTACCCGGTAAAAGTGTAATTGATTGTCTTCTCAACTAAAGGGTATATAATTCTAATTAATTTTTCATATTTAATGATGGAAATTAGCATAAAATTATTTTATGAGGTTAGGACTGGAAATTTTTTATTTTATTTTGTAGAAATTTCAACATTTTTATAATGTTATAATTTGTAAGAGAGTGAAACTATTATGTGGCAATATCTGTTATTTATAACTTCATATCTGCATGACCTAAACAGAAAACGCTGGCTCACGGCGTTAGTCAAAACCAACTTCATGCAAATATATTTTAAATGAAACCGTCTAGAGTTGGTGATTTACGTTGAAATTAGAATTTCCAATTTTAACTAGCGTTTGCAACAACAACATTTTCACTTTACACTAATTGATATAGATACTTTGACTTATTATTGGCCAGCGCTCTTGTTTTAGATTAGGCAGTTATGAAGTTACCAAACATTTATTCATTCGTTCTTTTACAAATATGACATCATAAAGATGTTGGACAATAACTCTGAAATCGTAAAAATTTAATTTTTATTCTCTATTGAATAGAATATTCTTTAAATATCAGGATATCGAAAACTCAAACTGATGTATTCAACTGATGTATTCAAGTGACAAGATACCTAGACTAAATTACTAGGTATAGTCATGTTATGTTAATCGACAACTGAATTATTGATTATTTTTCATGCATGAAATATTTTAGTATTGTATTCGATTGATAAAAATTTAGGGGTTGATACACATACATAATTTAGTACATTATATATAAAGTACCTATTCCAGTAGTGTTAGATGAACCAAACATTTCTTTAATAATTATTCACATAAAACTAAGGTTCAGTAAGCAATAGTTATTAGATCTATCTATATCTATGTATCATTTTCAATAAATAAATTGGGTTAGTCCTAGAACCAGAAGAAATGTTTATAATTTCATTATTTTATTTAATTATAAAATTTGTATATGATGTCCAAAAGGTGTTATACACTTTCAACCGTCCAACTGAACGATGTGTATTTATTTATTTCATCTACTGGGAAATTAACCCTTACAGATATTGCTTAAAAACTAAGCTCATGATATTTTGTGTACATTTAAGTATAAATATTTAGAAATAAGTACATATTCAATGTACTGGGGATATCCCTTAAAGATTTTTGCTTAACCCAAGACAATAACTAAAAGTACAAAATACAATTAATTAAAAAAAAATTTGATAACTTTTCTTTTAAAGAATTGTCTACTATAAAGAAAATCTAGCTATTAAATAGACGTTGAGAATTAACTATAGCCCCAGAAAGGCCATAATTAGTTCTATGAGATTCGAGATACAAAAATCTACGAGATCGTATATTGCGCAATGGAGCATTTAAATTATACAAATTAAAAATAGATTGGCAATTTATTCTAGCTGATGAAACATCATAAGAAAACATTACTGAAGCAGTAATACGTGTAGATTCAAAAGTTCAAATATTTTGCAATGTAGCTGTAGTTACATTAACTTGCCAAATAAATTTACAAAGGCAAAATGTAACTGCATTTTTCTGAATTGATTTAATTCTTATTATATGTTTAGCATAAGATGGCATCAAAATAGGGAAAGCATATTCTAGATGAGGACGTAATAATGAAATATATAAGTTCTTAAACGTGTATGAATCAAGAATTTCTTTTAATAAAACCAAACACACGAAATGATTGTAATTAGTATCAGAGAAATAAAAACCATTGTAATGACTAAAATCCCGATCAGATATGAATTGGTAATTGACCAGTTGAAAACTTACTCTTCGAATAAGTAATAAGTTTCAGATATCCCAGAGTCGAAAAAATTGCATTTAGATATATGAAGTTTGAAACAAAAATTTAAACATGTAACCAAACAGATCAAATTTGATTAGTATATGACTGCCTACGAGATACAATATGGAACAGTAAGTATACAAACATAGTAAATAAAATTAAAATCTAAAAAATATGTGAAAGCTCCATTTACACATACGTCACAGGCACATTATATACCAAGATTAGACATGTTAGGACACAAAGATTTGAAAGTATTCCCATTTCATAATTGGCATCAGCTACACTCATTGCAACTATTGACATATTTAATGCTGACGCACCTAAACATCTTATGCCATGTACAATTTTTGATAATTTTGAAAAATTCTCATTAACAATATTCAATTTTTGTTGATCTTTGAGTCATATTAGATACCAAGTCGACTTTTATATGTTATAGTGGTTATGTTAGGACATGTTAGGACACAAAAACACAGAGCAGTCCTATTAGATACCAAGTCGACTTCTACGGTATAGTAGTTATGTTATATGTCTTTTAATTAGAAGCTACAATGCTCGAAATCCATTCAAGACATGGATGCTTAATTGATTTTTTTTTCTTTCTTTCATTTTTTTCTAAAATAATGAAATTGTATAATATTGTGTTCTTAGAGTACGATTTGGTGATAAACTTAAAAAAAGTTTAATTATGATATTTAAGAAGGCCAAATCTCTGATAATAGAGTTCTTTTTCATATTTAATTGGTCGATATACCAGAAAATTGACAAATAAATACTTGACAAACTTTATACGGAAATTATAGTGCCGGGTTTTATGTATGTATAATGGCAGTTCTATACCGAAGTAACACTGACAATAACATAAAAGCAAAAAAAAAGAAGAAAAAGAAAACGAAATTAACTGAAATGACATGCGTAAGACATAGTAAGCAAGGAACTAAGGGAACATTTTTTTTATTACTGTCAGATATTGCTTAGAGCAAGCAAATCAGACGTCTATTATAGACGAAAACTTGCATCATGTTGCTAAGCGGTGAGATCATCATCCAGTGGGTTAGTATCCATCACCGTTAGTAACTAATGTTAGGTTAGCAACCTATCTTCATAAGGAGGAAATTGAAAAGGGTCAGACCATGAAAAAGCACATAGTGCAAAGCGTAAAAATTTACGCTGAACTACTTCAATACGTGAAATATCAACATTACGATATGGAGACCAAACTTGCGAAGCATATTCAAGTGTCGGTCTAACATAAGTGATATATAAATGTTTTGTAATGTACGGATCTGTAAACTCTTTGGCCCATCGCATTATAAATCCTAAAATAGAGTTAGCTTTATTAATAATGAAATTAAAATTTGCTTTGAAATTGAACCTGTGATCCAGAATAACACCTGAATCACGAGTTAACTCATAACGGTTTAAGGTTTGGTTCCCAAGATGGTAATCAAATTCAATAATAGAGCTTTGAGGCTTTCTCCTAAAACTAACAACTTGACATTTCGATGCATTTAATTCAAGGTTGTTGGTAGAGCACCATTCGGCAAAATTGTTAAGATCATTTTGAAGTAGAGTACAATCATCAACAGACATAATGGTTTTGCTAATTTTGGAGTCATCAGCAAAACAACTTAACTTAGCTGATACCATAAATTGTGAGGCATCATTGGTTGCAATAATAAAGAAAAGTGGACCCAAGTGGCTACCCTGGGGCACCCCAGATGGGCAACAAAGGGCTGATATTCCCTGTTAAATAAGTAGGACCCCATCCATTTACGACTGTGATCAGAAAAACCTATTGCTTTATGTTTGATTAGTATTAAATCATGAGAAATTTTGTCAAATGCCTTGCTGATATCCGTAAATAGGACGTCAACTTGTTGCCCAGATTCCATAGCATTAAGAGTTTCAGAAACGAATTCTATTAAATTGGTAACAGTTGACCTTTCTTTCTGAAAACCGTGTTGGTCTATAGAAATGAATGATTTAGAATAAGAATAAAAATGATTAATTAGGTTGCATTCAAGAAGCTTCGGAATGCAAGAAATTTTAGCAATGGGCCTGTAATTGGAAACCTCAGAACGCGACCCCTTTTTATAAACTGGAATAATATAAGATTTTTTCAAAAACTCAGGGAAGACACCAGTTTGCAAAGACAGATTGAACATTTTTTGAAGCGGATATGCTAGGCTATAGGCGCAATTGCGCAAAACTATGGGAGGAATGCCGTCTGGCCGACAGGAATAATCCTCTTTGAGAGATAATAATTATGATAAAATTCTATCAAAGTCAATTAGTATTTCATTAGTTTTGAAATTAGGGGAATAGGAGTATAACGAATTAATGTAAGAGTTGTTGATAGTAAAATTACCATTGTTAACAAATGAGCGAGAGAAGTAGGAAGCAAATAAGTTGGATATTGTAGATGGGTCATTAGAAACATCACTATCAAGCTTAAAAACAGATGGATAGCCATCGGTTTTACGGTTGCTGTTGATGAAATCAAAGAACCTAATTAATATATATGTTCGTAATATAATAAGAAAATAATATATAATATTCAAGACTTAGTTCGATAGAATAAATCAAACAAAAATAGAAAACATGTACCACATAAAGAGAATGGAAGAAAGAATCGTTAAAATTACATTCGAAGCTAATCACAGTGATAATCGGCTTATCAAGATAACCACCGAAAATATTGATGCGGTACTTGAGCACTTAAATCCGAGATTGTTCAAAAAATATTGTTAAAGAATAGGAACTATAGTTTTCTGTAATACGAAGAAGAAAAGAATTAATAACAGTAAAATTTGATCCTGAATTTGACACATTTTGAGTTGTGGTTTTATTTTCTTGTGAATAAACGAAATAAAAATAAAAACTTGAACGTTTTCGAATACTTAGTATTAATAAAAATATAATTTAAAATTTATTTTTAACACAATGATAACAAGAATATACATATTTGGAAAACTTTATTTAAGATTGTCTTATTTTTTATATAATTTCTTAAGGCAACATGATTTTTACTAATTTCAAAAATTTAATTTTAAACAATTACCAGTACAAAAATTCAGTTATTTTGTGAAATCTACAAGATACATACCAACATTTCCATCCTACGTTGAACTGATGGGGTTAAAGGCAATGAGGTCGTTTTGCTGTATTTTTGAAGCAATTTGTGGCCCTTTTGTCATTGTAGCAATTTATAGCCACATCAACTTTATGAAGCACCAAATGTCAAAATTTTCAAATTGTTTTTTATATTATTTTATTGAGTATAATTCCAATTCAAAATTCCAAATTCATTCTAATTTCCAATGTCATGAGCTGGTTTCACCAAAAAAACATTTCATCAACTCACATCATCAGCTGATTTCATGCAAGCACATTCAAAAAAAATTTGTTTTGTATTCGAAAATACAAAATATATAGTCATTACAATGAGCCTGCTTCTACGACTAGTTATTCAATTAACTATTTTGATAAGATAATCTCATAAAATATATGAAAAAAACTATCGTTAGTGGCTTACGTAGGTAGTGCTTTTTTTTGTAGTACCCTTATGTATAGTTTTTGTTATAGTTATCGAAATAGTATGAAAATAAAAATGTAATTTATAAAAAAAAAATTCTTATTAAAATTTGTTGCAATTTATAGATTTGACAAAATTTGGAAACAGTTTTCGTGGTAGTTTCAAAACGTAAAAGGACAGCACTGGTTGCAGGACAGTAAGGACAATTATTTATACCATACAAAATTAATCATTAAATTTTTTTAAAAAAAAGTGAAGTGACCAAAGTAAGTCCTCCTATATGATGGGCATAAAAGCTTGGACTTTTAGAATTGGACCACTCAACCCAAATCTGTTTATAACTTTTAATAAAGCTAGTTTTTTTATGTATTCATATGAGAACTCTAGTCTAATTCCGTACTCTATTTTCAATGGTATTATATTTTTATTCTTTACTCCAATTTGTAAGAGAAAATAATTTATTTTTAATTTATTCGTTAGAGATTCAAAAAAAATTTAAAAATAAAAAAATTAACTTATATTTAAAGAAGTTAAATAACTGTTATAACACCTTTTCAAAATTATTTCCAATACGAAATTGAATACCAATAATACATTTTTTTTTTTTTAATAAAGTGTTTAAAAAGTAACCAAAATTAATAGCATCAGGTCGTTATTTATTTATTTATTTATTTTCTTTGTTATGGATGTGTTCGTTTTTTTTTTTTTTTTTAAATATGTTCAGTTGTTTGTTTTATTCAATTCCATCTAAAATGATCAGATCACCTTAGCATTTAGATATCACCACTGTAGTTTTATTCATTAGTTGTTAAAAACTAACAATAATTATCACAAAAAAAAAAAAAAAAATAGAGAAAACTTTTATCAAACTGTTGTAGCTTGTTTATAAATTTTAATAGAAATTATAAAAAAAAATTTTGTATTTAAATAATTGAACAAATAAATGTTGCCATATTGTTCTTATTGCAACCTGATATGTTATTATCCCATTAAAATCGATTAAAAAATTCTGTTAATAAATATTTTGTGTAATGGTTATGTCATCTGACAACTAATTAATTCAAATTCAACTATGGGCATAAATGTTGAAATAAAAGTCAGCCCATAATATGTCTTATGTCACTACATCTAGATCAGATATAAGCTTTATAAATATTAGTCAGATCTCTCGAAAAAATAGGTTTTACATCGTCAAAGAAAACCCAAATATCAGTGTTCTTTATCAAAAATATGCTCATTTCACTACTATTTTTGGTTTAGAAGCATGATTTAAATAATTAGGCCTTCGTACCGTTGTATATAGATTTTCTCCTTGAAATCGCAAATTTTCGACGGGTTTGTCTCTTTTACAAGCTTTACGGGTGTGTTGAGCTAAACCTTGTTTGCGTTACCCCAATCAGCTATTTTTGATAGATCATTGTTAAGTGAGCTAGTCATCATGTTTCTCTTCAAGCTGATTGCGGTAGAATTGGTATCAGATTTCCTTAAGAAATCTGAAGGTCAATTTCCTCCTAATGGACGAACGTCCGAACAAATGTTTTAACAAATCAAAAAATTTTATTTTATCAACCCATACACAAAAAATCCTCTCCGGGCCATTTACTTCATCCAATTTCTTAGTTAAAATATAATAACTTTTGGTTGAAGGCTGAAGTAAAAGAAAAGGATAGATATATAATTATTTGATAAGTATTTATTGTTATCTCGATTTATGTATGAACGCATTCACATATAGAACTTCAAATGTTTTTTAAGAAAAACACATGAAGTGTATTTTTTTTTTTGTTTTTTAGTATAACTTTATTTTGTTTCTAGCAAATTATTTACACTTTAATTGATAAAAGCAAAGTGCTATATTTTATTTTTCAAATATTACAATGTTGTTATCCATTATTACTCTTAACAAAATTTTAAATTTTTTTAATAAAAATAAAATCCACGATTTTAACTACATAACAAATGTCAGTCCTTCGCGCATTGAGAGGAAATCATAAAATTTTCTTTAATGGTATTTGTGTTTCAATTATAGTGTAAAATTAAATTTTTCGGACGTTCGTCCATGAAGACGAAATCCACCATGAGAGTTGAAGAGAGTGAGATAAGTTGATAAAAAAGTGTGTAATAAAAAAACACCTATGTAATAAAGTGCAGTTTTGTGGAACACCAGCATTTATTACATAGGTGTCGGACATACATGTGTTCACAACTACACCTATGCTACGATTCGTGAGAAAATCCTGCCCAAGTCTGGTAGTCGGACATTTATTCAGAACAGGAAAATCACAGACTCGAACAAATGAAATGGAACCAAGAGGGTTTAATTCCTGATAATTATTTGTTTTTTTTCATTTAATCAAGTTGATAAACTTTGGGTTGCTAATTAACATATACCTGTAAAAACTTTTCAACAAATATTTTGGGTTCAACATCACCATGACCATAGCATATAAATTCGTAAGATAATTTATTTGCTATGTGCGACAACACTACTTTAAATTTAATTTTTTGTTTTTATTATGATGTTTTTGTTATTCAAAAAGCATACCCTGTTCGGGTGGAGAATTTGAAATATTTCGAATACAAATTATGTATTGTGTGAAGAATTAAATTGAAAGAAAACTTTATTTGGTTAGTTTTTTTTTGTTTTTATTATTGTTTTTATCATTTTAAATTTTATGCTTTTGTTAAACTTTTTTTTTTGTTTTGCTTTTTTTTATGAATTGTCAATTTAACATGTCACAATAAAGAAATCTCTTTTTCAATTTAATTAATGAAAATGACTAATGATTTCTGATAATCATGTAATGCAATTAACAAAAAAAAAAAATATATATATATTTTTCTTTCTTTAAAATCGATTCGAATGACCATGGCACATGATACGCGCCATTTAATGAATATACTTTGAAAAGAAAATATATTTAGGAAGAAAAAGGTGGGAGAGATGAATAAAGGAAGAAAATTTAAAATAAATATGATATATAATTAGAGTGTCTAATCTAGATGTCGAAATATGAAAATGTTATGTTTTTTTTTAAAGTTATTTGAAAGTTTATTTCTAATTTTTTTTTTTTTTTATATTTAATTGATAATCACTTTAAATTTAATTCTGTTTTTATGCTTATTTTTGGTAACTGAAAGCTGTAAAAAAAATTTTTTTTTTATTTATTTCGTTTTGTCAATATGAATATTATAATTTGGTTAATTGTTTTGATTAATTTTCATTAGTTTTGAGTGAGTCTTAGGTGATTTTTTTTCAAATTTACTTCTTATTATCTTTAAACTAAATAATTAATTTAAATTTTGAACTTGGAATTTTAAAATTCGAATCTAAAATGAATCGTATGAATATTTTCGTTTATTTTGAAAAAAAGTTCTGAACTAATTCAGTTGAGAAATTATGAGACATAAATATAGTTATATTCCTGTTTATTGAATCCTTTCTAAATACATAATATACATTTCTATTTATTGAAAACTTTTTATTCAGAAATAAAAAAAATATCTGCTGGGACTCCACACGAAGTGTTCTTGGTGCAATATTTTACCTGGTATAAGAAAGAGGTATCCCCCAAATTGACAACACTTTAATGCAATTACGGACAACAATCTTGCTGTTATCATATCTATAGTAAATTTAAAGTTTTGCTATGTAATTAATAAAATAAGATTATGGACCCAACGATGGTGTATAAAACTTAATAAAAATTAATCAACACATAAGAATTTTACATAAAACAAGAATACAACTATACCCATCTCATCAAGATTTTTCTTTTCAATTTTCAAATTTTAAATTTTTTTTTTGGCTTATTGTAATTTTTGGACCTTAACAAACCTGTAATAAATAAGTAATCGTTAAAAAAATAGTGTAATATGATATGACAATACAGGAAACTATTTGGGAATATAAGAAAGCAAAATAAGAGTTTAAACATCTGACTCAAAAATTTTTCTGGTTAATTGGGTGTAATTGGGTCAGTACAAAATCAAATTCTAATATATTAGAGAATATTAAAACATGTGTGGATGTAGGGTATCCAATTATAGGGCTGTGCAAATAAAAACCAACATCGAAGCTCTGTAAAAATTTCAAATTAAATTGCGACATGGTGTAGGTAGGTAGAAGTTGCCATTCCAGTTACTTCTCCAAAACCAATGAGCACTTATTTGTGTCTTTTTCATATCACAACTCGAGTGACCTATTTCTTGTTGTTGGTTGTTATAGGGAATCATTTTCACTCTCATCATTCTCATCCTTGCAACTGCGACAGTGGGGATTGAATTAAATACCTACCTTGGCACCGTGGTTTCCTATTGGCCAATGCCTCGTACTTATGGCTACTACATTTGATATATCAGTACGGGACCTGGTTAAGAGTTGTTTGGTTTTGTTGATATTGTACGAGGGCCATATTTTCCTCGAGGTCGCACAGATATTTAGTCTATACCACCTTTCATTCGCTCTGTCCAGAAAGTATGAATGGATGCGCTCCTTGACGACTCTCATTGGAGAGTGAATGTCTTCCTCAAAAGGGGCCTGTCGAGATTGGAACTTTGCCTTGCCAGTTCATCGGCTCTCTCATTTTCATCTATGTTACTGTGACCAGGAACCCATAGTAGAGAGATCGAGAACCGGCTATCTAAGCTTTCAATTTCGTTACGGAATTGTTCCACCAGCTTAGATCAGATAGTGTCTGCCAACAAAGCTTTGATAGCGGCTTGACTATTGAAAAACACTAGCGTATTTAGGGAGACCATAAGACTTTGGTATTTTTAAATCTTCTGAGCAAATTCCTGCCCCTTACTGCATTACATTATATTGATAATTTTCATGTAAAATGAATATATCTATACAATCTTCCTTCGAGGTAACTATTTCTATGATTATTTTTCTTCAAGAAAATTATCACAGTGATAAGATTCTGACACGGAAATTATTATGTTGATATCGATCCTCTACGGAAACTATTATTTCTTTTCTAAGCACGCGATCAAAAAATTTACGAAAAAAAAAGTCATTAGTCGATCTAACTAAGATTGGTTTTATACCAGAAGAAAGATTGGTTAGCTTTAGTGGATTTGACAGATTGGGTACGAATCAAAAAAAAAAAAAAAATTTACAAAAAAATAATTTCAAAATTAAAAATTTTATGGCAAGCTATTTTTGTATCAAACAATAGCTGCGCATAAGAATGCAACTTGAAACCCTGAAATTTTGAAACCAAGTCTAAAGGCATTGTGTATGTGTGCAATTTTTTTTGACACCATTTATGAGACGATTCCGGATTCGACTGAAGCGCTATCAAGAGTCTAACGCGGCTGCGGTCCTGAGATTGCCTCCTACCTTTCACACAAAAAATGTGAATCCTTTCTTATGAATAGAAAACAATTAATTAGAATCAATGGTAGTTGTACTTCTTCTAATAAATATTGAAAGAGGTAAAAAAAAAACAAAGAAAATCGAATTTATTTTAAATTGGAAGTCCATGACATACAAAGTGCCCGCCTGACCAACAATTGTTAAACGTTATTTTGATTTTTTGGTTCTGTAATTCAATAATTTGTTTTAGAAATAGTTGTATTTTTAAATTCTTAAATTAATTACTATGAATTATGAAAGGAATCCATCTTAATAAAATGTTTGATGAACTCAAAAATTATATCAATCAAATTGAGAATAATATTCTCGTGGTCAAGCTAGGTTTATCTTTTATATAAAAATCTATTTAAAAAAAATTCCAAATAAAGCAACAACAATGTTAGGGTATAAAGCAATAAAGGTTTAAGTTCAAATTACACGCTGGGTAGAGCGCCTGCCTTTCAACCAAAAGGTCGATTCCCGATGAAAGGAAAAAAATGCTTAATGGGTTTTTCGATCTGTCCCAGTACCTTTTGCTACTCTATGACAAAAAAGAATTGAGAGACTAAATGACAAAAAAGAATTGAGAGTATAATCTGGTAACAAATTAAATACAGTGAAACTATTTTATTTAAGAAGGCCTAGTTGCTGGCAATAGCAGTAGTTTTCCGCATTTAATGAGTTGATAATCTAGTAATTTGATAAATAAATGGTCAGAACACATTGTATTAAAAATATTGTAGTAAAAATATTGTAGTATAAACTTGCAGTACCGCACTTAATTAAGCACGAAAATGTAATTCTACCTAAGTTACTGTCAAAATACATAACATACATAACAAAAAACAAAAAAACAGTTTAATTCACCTCATTGCGACACAACTGAAAGTGATACTCTCAATTAAATTACGTATATGTGTGTGTTGAGCTCCAATGTAGAAAATATAATAAAATTCTTTTACATCAAAATTTTCCATTGTTGCGGTAAAAAAAAATTTTTCAAAAGAGAAAGAGGAATTATTTTGTCCTTGTCACCACAAAATGCACATCTCAAAATTTCAAAATTTTATTTTCCAGGGTTTTCTTTTGAATTTGAAACTTTTCCTTTCCAATATTATTATTTTTCTGTAATTTTTTGTGAATTATTTGATGATAATTTTGTTTTACTTTGTGTTTTTTTCTGGGAATTTATCCAATTCACAAAAATTTGTTTTCTTAAACTTCATTTTGAAAAAATATCAATGGATTTATCCATCAAGAGTTCTGTTCGAGTACTTTTCTTGTAAAAACTTGAAAATGAGAAGAAAATTAAATTAAAAATACCTATTATATAAAATTTGCACTGCTCATTAATTTGATATAAGTAAAAAGAAAAGAAAATATAACAACATAACCTGAAAATATACTAAAAACAAAAAAAAACAATAACAAAAATTAATACGTAAGTTTTTACAAGTCGAAATATCCCTTGCAACAACTTATGCGAGAGAATGTTACTGACGTCAAATATTTCTTCTTATTTTTACAAAAAAAAAATGACCGGTACGCGAACATATCTATAGGCTGATATTTTCAATGTGTGACAGCGTAGCTTTAAATAACTCGATTTTGATAAAATGGGATAAAATAAGTTGAGTTTTTGTATCCAACCTCTTTAATAAGTTTCAGTAAACAAGATAAAAATAAGTTAGAATAATTAAAAATAAATGAAAAAGAAATTCATTAATACGACACTGTTGTAGTGCTAAGGACTTAAAAATCCAAGGTGTGATTAATTTATGCTTTAAATTTTTTAATCTGCTGTAATTTCACTTCTTATGATTCAGTCTACTTTAACATCTTGTTGTTATGTCCTTTCGAATTTTAATTTAAAATATTTCATCGATTTTCCATTATTTGTCCAACGATTTTCCACCAATCGAAGAATTTTTTAGCTTTAATTTTTGAAAAATATGTTCATTGTTATTATCTAGGTCGTATATATTTAACAAAGAATTCATATTTTGATCACCCAAAAAAACAAATACATACTCGAATAATTGGAAATGAACCATTCTAGATTAAAATAGACATTGCAACAATCTGTTATCTAATAATATGAAAATTTTAATTATATACAAATAAATTTCTATAATTTTTAATTTTAATATCTTCTGATAATTATAAAGGGTATACATTGGTTATAAAATAAAATAAAATAAAAAACATAATACATCAAGAAATATATAAAAAAAATTCTTTGAGACACAGGAAAAAATATCACTATAATTAGCTTTGCACAACTAAAATTTTTGTTGAGACCCAATAAAACAATATTTCACTTTGATTAGTTTTAAACAACTAAAATTTAATCCTTTGAGACCCAAGAAAACAAAATTTCACTTCGATTGGTTTTACACAACTAAAATTTAACCCTTTGAGACCCAAGAAAACTAAATTTCATTTCGATTAGGTTTACATAACTAAAATAAAATTTAACCCTTTGAGACCCAATAGAACAAAATTTCACTTCAGTTGGTTTTACTCAACTAAAATTTAACCCTTTGAGACCCAAGAAAACAAAATTTCACTTTGATTTGTTTTACACAACCAAAATTTAAATACATAAACAATACACTTAAAAATTGTTTTACCCAACTAACCAAGAGCTATATGGATCAATGTTTTTGGGCTTTAAATTGAAATATTAATTAATTGTTATGCAATATATAAGCATTTCATTACATCTAACAATAAGGTGGGTCTTAAAAGCTTTAATTTTCTTTTTTTTCTTAACACATCAGAATAGAACTTTCAATAACAATTTGACGTGGAGATTAACACATGATATTAACACTTACCCAAAATATACATCAATTTCTAATTTACCATATTACAATGTAATATATTTAATTTACATTTTAATAAAATATTTTCCATTTCAACTAAATCCCATTTACATACATATGAATATAACATTAAATCAAAATAGTCACGATAACATTTCAAAATTAACCATTTATATTTACTTAATACTTCTATTATTATTTATCATAAAGCTTCCTAACCCATTCAATTTTCTAAACAATTTTATTCTTTCCATTTTCATAAATACTAAAAATTTTATATCTATATGATACATATATTTTTTTTTTTACTTTTTATATAACTCCCCCCACAAAAATATAATAACAACTTGACTATAATTTTTCATAATTCATATTGAATAATGTAATAATAATAAAAAATAGGTCATTCATTACAATCAATGTTACACTACCTATCATTTTCCTATATAATATTCACATTACATATTTTATGAAATTTTCAAGGATGCATTTTCAACCATTTACTATTTAATGTGCATAAAATTATAATAAACATAAAAACTGTATGTAGGTATAATTAAAAAAAAAAAAAAAAAATAATTGACTATATATTAACAATGTTAAAAACAAAATGATGATTTTATTAAAAGCAAAAAAAAAAAAGACAATAAAAAAAATTAAATCATTGACATTGCATTAAATAATCGGTATAATTTTTCTAATGTTTGATACAAAACTAAGTCAGTCAAAATGTAATTTATATTATGTAACATAGTAAATTACATACATAGTAAAAAGTCTCCAATAGATGTTTTGCATTCACCGTCACATCACATGTGCATGTCGTTATAATTTAATTTGTGAGAGAAAAAATACTGCTCTGGCCTCTTAATTTCTTCATTAAAAACAAAAAGTAAATTATGTACGGTGTCCGTTATTGACTAGTAGAACTGTGGAATATGATAAGGGGACATCTTGGTGAACGTACATTTGTATGGCAGGGTGCTGGGTTCATTTTCAACCCCTACCCAGTCATAAGCTTGTACGTTTTTGTATTTCGAGGCATATTTCACGCAATTCTCCTAAACAACTTCCTCCAGATTGTTGCTGTAACATAATAGTTTTTTTTTTTTACGTTCTTGACAGTAACTTAGGTAGGAATCACCTTTTCGTGCTTAATTAAGTACGGTACTGCAATTTCCCACTACAACATCTACAATATTTCGAGTATTTATTTAACAAATTACTGGCTCTACTCATTAAATTCATAATATTGATGGAAGCTTATAAAATTTATCTTTAAATGGTGTAATAAATAAACTTTTTATAACTTTTTGTCGCTGTTCGGTCCAAATTTTATTAAAAAATTATTTATTTATATAATTTTGCGCAAAAATTAGATTTATTTGCAGGTCCGTTGAACAATAAATAAATAAACAAATAAATTAGAATATCTTTGACAATAACTTCAAAACTTAAGTAATTACCATAACCAAAAAATTTATACACGTTGAGAAATGATATTATTATGCATAACTTTTGTAGAAGTAAATAAAGGTCTAACTGTTAAAATGAAGAATATAATGTTAAAAATAAAAATACCCTATTTAAATTTAACGAATAAAAATTAATGATAACAATAATAAAATAATTTTTTTTTTTTTTTAAATAGTAAATGTAATATGATTGCATCAAGTACAGTAACCATGGATTGTTGAATCTTTCTAAAAATGTATTTAATAAAGGCAATTATAATATTCAAAAATGTTGACCCTTGTAATTAAGCTATTAACAATTTTGTACTTTTAACTGTTGTGATACACTTATAGATTTTGGAAATAAAACTATATAGGGGGCGTAACATTTGGCAAAACTCAGATGACAAACATCTATTTCGCCTAAATCCAATTATAAAAAAAACTCACAATGCAAAAAATCAAATAACAAATTTCTTACTTAAGAGATTCGCAATTTGGAAATATCCATTTATCAAAAAATTAGAAAAAATTTTTCTTTAGCCATGACTTTCTAAATTAATGTGTTAATACTCTTGAAAATTTATTGTTGGTGCTATCATATTTGTGTTTGCATAACAATAATAAAGTACCGTATCATAGTTTTAAAAGTCTAGCTAAAGCCTTTTTCAAACTAGATATCCAAAGAACTGATTTAGATAATCAGGGAGACTAGATCCAATGTCAGAATGCTGAGGTAATGGCACATTTAACAAGCATCTGTTCAAGATTGGTATATTGAGCACAGACAGATACAGATTCTGCTTAGAAGAGGAGGAATCCTCCTCTATTATTCTATTTGTTTACGGAGCCATAGCTCACAAAAGATGTAAATTTTTCCAGAAATACACATTGCCTGATTCTGAAATTGACATCAGAACAAAAATAGCGTTTATCAAGAACATACACCTCTAATTGTAAGGTAGGCGGTGGTAATCAAAAATCTTAAGAGGTCGCGCTTGCATAGAACTCCCCATAATAAAAAAAATAATCATAGTTTTTACTTAAATGCAAAACAGTGTTTTCACCTGTTGGGCGGGTTTCAATAAATGACTATCGGGGACTTGGGGCGGTATTTTTATGCGTAACTTCTGCTGTATACAAAAACAATATCTCATTTATCAAGAGTTGGGGCCCCCATACTTATGTGTATATATTTTGTTTCCAAACGGATATTTTGCAAAGTAAAAATTTGACATCTACCATGTTAAAATCATTTTCAAATAGAGGCTTTGCTTTGGAAATTGATGGGTGACGTGATTTTAATCTTGGAATGTTTTGCTGCAATATATTGATATTTGGTTTAGGTTCTTGAGTTAATTGAATTTTATATGCCTTAAAATGCAAATTATTATGAAAAATATCCCATGTGGTGCCAGAAAAAAACCCAAACTCTCAAGATTTCAGAATCAAAGTTCAATTGATCATTCTCTATTTTGATTCACACTTTGGCTTATACCATCGATATATTTTCAGTAGTACATTCACGTTTTTGAATGGTTTAATTCTTCATAACAAACACTACCATTTTTATCACTACCCGAATTTTTCAATTACATTAGGAATGCTAAACTCTGTAGATCGATTATGTTGACCATAAATTTTCCTTAATGCCGCTATAATTTTTAAAAAATAAATAGTATTAATTTAATCACCCTATGCCCAATGGCCTATATTATAATAAATACATAGCATAAATAAATTTTAAATTTTAGCATAATAGTCAATCTTATAATAAATTGGGGACGTTCACACCATTTCTGCGTACGTTTATTTAAATAATGTATATATATATATATATATATTATACACATAGTAGGGGCCCCTGTTGACTAATTATAATTCAAGCAAGTTGAAGTCAAATTTAAAGTTTTAAAAAAAAAGTAATTTACGTATTAATAATACAAGTGGTAAAAACTTGTACGCAATTGCTGTTCATGGAATTGGAGACAGATTTAATCGCGTGTCTTCAGCAAGTGTTGGGGATATTTTTGTTGCCACTATCAAAAAGGGTAAACCAGAATTAAGGAAATAGGTAATACTATCGTCATTCGACAAAGGAAACCAGTTAGAAGGCGGGACGGTGTGTCGATATACTTTGACGACAATACACACATAATAGTAGATAATAAAGGTGAAATGTGAAAGGTCAGCTATAACAGGCTCTATTGCTAAGAAATATGCAGATTTGTAGCGTAGTATTTTATCAAATGCTAGATCTATAGCTTAAAATGAGAAAATAAACTATACATTTGTAAGCAATACGGCCATTCAGCTTCGGCTAAGCATTATAAGCTAAAATTTGAACTGTAAAAAAAAATTTAATAAAGTAAAAAAAAAAAATAGAACTGTTTAAAACAATTTTTTTTAAAACTTTAACACTTTAAAAAATTGTATACTTAAAACATACCCCCCTGTATACATAGATATAATATACTTTTTCCGTTTTTTGTTTTTGCAAAAAATTATATAAAATATTTGCCCAAAAACAGAGTGTTGAAGAGCCGTTTAAAAGTTAAAACCTACTTTTATTTAAAAGGTTGTTTTCTTCATAATACATATTATAATGGTCTATTGAACCAGACCAGACCAGACAAGACCAGCCTGATGTAACAAATTGTTACTAACAATTTGTTAATTTTAATTTATTTTATTGTAATTGAGTGTGATAAATTTTATGTATTACATCAGATATTAGGTATACCAATTTTTTTTTAATATGAAACATTAACAGTATACAAATATTAAGCATATAGATCTTATCTAGAGTGACTATGTTTAAATTATGTATTTAATTACATAGGCATATACTCTTACTAAATAATTTACTATTTATTTTATTATATAGATATTCAATTTTAATTTTTTATGATTACATTTTTATTTTATGAGCGCATAAAAAATATATACCTACATTCACAAACATATAACTTACATGCATACATGCACTTGCATACAAATGTGCGTGTTTAAAAATGAACAATTTAAATTTCCTTTTTTATTTTATTTATTTCATAAAATTGAAAATTCATTCAATTTGAATTGTTTTTACTATTCTATAGGGAAATTAATTATATGTGTTATATATAAGTAATGTATATACATACAATTACAATTAATTTAAATGCAATTTGTTGACCAAATATACATTTTATATGCTTACATAATATTGCGTACATTGTACTAACGTAATGAAGTTTCATATAGACTTATGAATGCGTTAGTAAATTAAATATACAACTGGAACTATTGATACAGATATGCCAACATCCATTTTAAAATTGTTACAGAAAAACAAATTTGAAGGGGAGAGAAAACTTTTTCATTATTGTAATTTATTTTTATATTTTTTTGTGACAAAATCTTATTCTAACCACCAACCGCGATAATAAAATTAGTACTTTCATATTTTTGTAGGTATATACATATTATATAATTTACAATTTAGTCATATGCATGCATATATTCAATCGTATTCATTTGTAAATAATATACCTACATAAATAATATAAATATATTTGGTAATTTTACATTTCCCTTTCATTGTTTGCATTTGCACTTAATTTGACTAAAATTGCATATGTGTATGTATATATATTATAATTGTGCGTACGAGTGTGCATCAATTGTAGCCTATTTTTAAACAAATAATTTTCCAAAACTTCTTGTTTTTATTTTTTTCTTTGTTTGTGTAGTTTATGTAGTTTTTATTACTTTCATAAAAACTTCTTGTGGGATTATACTATGTATGGAATAAAGAAACAGACCCTATTCTATGATCATCATCATGATTATGATAATAATAATTGATAATCAGCAATCATAGGAAAATAAATGCAATTTTTATAATCATTAAAATTATTTATAGAAACAAAAAATTATTATGTATAGATTATGTAAATAAATATGTGAGCTTGTGTTGATGATTTATTCATGTGTGTAGTATGTTTAATTTATTCGTTTTCGTTTTGTGGTTTCAAAAATATGTTGTCACCTTAGGTAAATCATTATTTTTGCTTAAATTTGTAATTTTATCACTCGTCTCATGATGATAAGTACAATTTTTCATTCAATTTTGTGACATTTATATTGCCATCTCATTTTCTCATTTTAGAAAAAAAAGAGATAAGAAAAGGTTAAAAAAATGGAATGAAAAATTTAACGTCGAAAATATCACCTGGAAAATTCGTGCAATTTTTTTGACATTTTAATTTCACATTAAATTTTTTGACGTTTCACATTTTATATTTACAATATGTTTTTGTTATTTTTTGTGTTATTTAGGATGTACATAAGTATTTACTGATTAAATTAAAATATATAGATAAATACTTAGAATTACTTAAATTATGAAGATGAAATGGACAAATGAAGCTCTGCAAATATTATTAAATATTAAATTTCGATATCTGCCAAAATTACCAATGACATAAAATCTTATCTGAAAGGTTTTAAAATTTTCGTTCTGGGTATTTATTTAATATAATTATAAGTTCTGTACCAGCTCGTTTTGGGATATACTTAATATGAATAATAAATATGCATAGGCCATGATAAAACAAATTTTCTGTTCAAACTTTGAAGAAAATCGAGTGCAGGAGTTAAGCCTATAATCAAATTTCACAAATAGAATTTCTTTAAGACTCAGCCACAAATATATTGTTTTTCAATCTACTTTTAACATTTTAATACATATATCAGAAAAAAAGATTTTGTTTTTGTTTTTAAGTTCTTGACAGTAACTTAGGGAGAATGACCTTTTCCTGCTTAATTAGTACCGTACTGCAATTTTACACTACGATATCTACAATATTTCGAGTATTTATATTTGTTAATTAAACTGACTCTACTCATTAAATATCCCAATGACAAAGGGGACTAGACCAGGTCGAAAAACCAATAAATAATTTTTTTTTTTTTGCTTCATTGGGAATAGAACCTGGGAACTTTCGGTTGAAAGGTAGGCGATCTACCTACTGTGCCACCCAGCGTGTGACTGGGATCAGCTTGTGATTTGAATCAACTTCACGAAACATTCTAACAGTTGGTTTGAATGTGATAATCATCACGGTAAAATAAAACGCGGAACATCTTATTGGTCTTGAGATTGTTGTGATTGATTTGTTCAATCAAATAACAAAGGAGTTAAGGTGTTATACGAAAATATCTGATTGATAAAGGAGATGTCAACTGTAATCCGATGTGTCAATTACGATCCGACAATGACTCTATAGTAATAAGTTTGAGAGGATGAGAAGGAGGCGAAAATTGTTTAATACGAAATGTAAAAAAATTCACTGAATAAATTGCAACTGTTTAATATTAAAATACTATAGAATACCATATTTGGCTGGCTTATGCAGGGGTTAGTTTCACATAAGTAATAAAAAGGTGTTTCGCTTGATAGTGTTCTGAGAAATTTTCATAACATCATTTTTGTTGAATTGGCTTTGCTACTATTCTATCATAGTTTAGTTTAAAATTAGGTATTGGATCAAAAGAGATTCCGCAAGATCTGTGTCGAAGTGGACTCTTTCCAGCGAACTTACATTTAATTGGTGGCTGTCGTCATGTCATGTCTCCTAGAAAAGAAGAAACTTGACATTTGAAAGCATTAAAAATTCAATTCCGTTTTTTGAACACCAAAAAGGGAAATGGTAAATTTATACCTACCCCATACCGTTAGTTTGGTACATAAATTCTAAAATAAGGTTCTGAAGAACGCTTTGCTCCAGTTTGGATATCTTCGAAGCTGTAGTTGCGGATATTTGTTAGGGATTATTTTTCGAATCTAATTTTCTTCAACTCCTTGTAGCCCAAGCTAAATTTTAAAATAGACTTCTTATTTAAAACAATTTTTTTCTTAAACTACTCCAAAGAATCTTTTCTAGGGATCTTTAAAGAATTCTTAGTACTCACATTGAAGATAATAGTATTTTAGTGACGTAAGTTCACATAGGTGTGTTTTATGATCGACATTAATATACATGTTCGATTGTTCGCATGGGAATATTAAATAAAAATTTGATACCGGTTTTTAGACCACCAGTATTACCACTGCAATAAGTGACATTTGACATTCGAAAATTGATATTTTGTTTTAACACGCAAAAAAAAAAAATAATTTCTTTTTACTGAGTTTTTTTTTATTAACTTGCCGGTCTCTTCTTTCTTAAAATGTGATATTTTTTAATTAAATTCTTTTTATGTTAAGTTTTCTTCTTTTATATTTTAATAATTCAATTTCTAACTTAAAATCCCTTTCTTTATTAGTTTTCGCTGATTTTAATAATTGAAATATAACATACCTATAAAATATTTGACAGACTTCAGAAATTAGGGTTCGTTCAGAAATTTTAAAATTAAGGTTCAGCAAAATAAATTTAACCTTAATGTAAACAGAAATTTTTTAGTAGATTTTGAACAGAATCTGACAGAACAGTTTCGGACAATGACAATTAACTGTCAAACACTTTAGAACCACTTAAAATAAAAAATAAAAATTTAATGAATACTTTTGATAATTTTTTAACTTTTTTGTTCTAATTTTTCTTTACTCTCATTACTCTCATATTTCTTTTTTCCCTGTCAAAATTTGAATAAAAAGCAACCCTTGTCCAAAACTGTTTAGAACAAAAAAGATCAATTTAGAACTGTTTTGCACAATCTAATGAACACTGGACAATCAGAACATTTTTGGACAAAAAAGGTCAATTAACGGAAATTGCTGCACACGAAAAAGTGTTTTTTTTTTTACTCTAGAACGTTCTAGAACAGTTTACTGAACAGTACTACTATCATTTAAAATTTAAACGAAACGCAGTCTGAACTTCTAAAAATACCTATGTAACTCTACCGCCCCTAAACAAATAAATCTGAAATGACAGTGAATCTACTGTCAATGAAATTAAATTTTGTCAATCTTTTCAAAAAAAAACTTTGAAACATGATAGGACCAATTATGAAAGATTTGTTTTGTTAAAATTGATGAGATAATACAACCCTGAAAAATTATCAAAAAAAAAATTAAAACTCAAAATTTTGTATGAATAGGAAAATGCGATAACTTAATTATGAATCAATCATTTTATATCTGGTTTCAAAAAAATGTTTACTGATTCTCTTTAATTGTTTTCAGTTTGGTATTTTTTTGTTGTAACAATGTTTACAATGCGATTACAAGTGTTGTTGTTATATATTTTAATGCTTTCAAACAAATCTGACAGAACTAAACGAATGTTATTGCTATGTAGGTTAGGTACATTTAACTAAAAAATTAAACCTATGCAGTTTTTGTTTGTTTTTGTATAAATACAGAGGTCATCTTTAATTGTAGAATAAATAAATTTGAACGAATTATTTATATTCTAATAAATCATTTCTATAAATCACGTACCCATACATACATACGTCATTAAACATTTTATGCATTTTATACTAGAAGAAAAAAAACAGTTTAAAAAAATAATTAAATTTAATTTTTATTTTTAATTATCTATTAACTACCATAATGAATTAACTGGTAGTCTAGTAATACTGGCTATAGTTAAGATAATTTTAAAAATATTAAATCTAAATTAATGTTATTTTCTGAATAATTTTACTTAATTAAATGAATTTTCTTTTAAGAAGTTCGAAAATGCAAAAAAAAAAAAAAAATCATAAAGAACCTTGATAAGGGTTTAATCTAGAAAATATATACATACATGTATAGCATATAAAACATACATCTATAATTCGTTTGAAATGAAGAAAATTACACAAATTGATTAGTAAATAATCTGCACACGTATTAAACATTTGATTAGTATGATTTGAATGTAAAATGAAAATTTTACAAACCTATGCGAATGTGTATGAAATGAACGTGCTTAGAAATATGCTCGCGATGATAGTAATTTTTTTTTTTTTTTTTATATAATATTCTATTCAAAAGCTATGTTGCCAATTTTTAAGAGCAATTTTTTTATTTTATTTTTTTTTTTTTTCATTTTCCGTTTTTGTATTTGTTTGTTTGTTGAAAATTTAAAATCTCTTTATTTTGCTATTTATGTGGCCCAAGAAGGGTTGATGTTATTTTTTTAGTTTTGTAATTTTTATTATTTTGTTTTTCTGTGATTAATTTCTTCTATGTATGGATTGAATAAGAGAATCCAGATTAAGAGAGAATTTATTTTGGTTTGATTTTTATTTTTGTTTTTTTGTTTGTTATTTTTGTTCTTTTGAATTTAAGTTTGTTTTGTTGTTTTAAAACCGATTATGTTGAGCTACCTACCACCATTTCTATAATTTTTTTTGTGTGTTTTGTTATTTATTTTTTTTACAAACATTTACGTACATATAACCACAAATTTATTCACAATATGCATAGGTGTATATGTAGTTAAAAACTAACAGTTTTTTTTTTTAATTATATGTCATTAAATTCTTATCTGGTTTAAATTTTTATTTTTTTTATTTTTAGATTTAGAAACGAAACAGGAATTTATTAATAGCAGATATTTAAAAGTAATTAGGAGTTGTTTTTCATGTGATTGTTTCATGTGTAAGTATATATATAACTATATCTATACTAATGTATAATGTACATAAGTGTAAATTAATTGTTAAATAAATGCATACAAATATGCAATAAATATTATATGCAAACATATTTAAATATCAATTAATTTATAACCACAAATTAAATTAATTCATTTTTTTTTTTATTTTTTTTATTTAACAGACTATTTAATCGGATCTAAAACTAGTAAAAAGAAATTGATTTAAATTCACCCCCATCCTAATCCACATCCTTCAACTTTTTTTCAATTTTTACTCATCACAAATTTTTCAATTGGAAACAAAAAAAAAAAAAACAAACATCATTTAAATGGAACCTAATATCAATTTTGGATTTCCTCTACCATCAAATTTAGTTCAAATGACATCTGTTGCATTAGGTGGACCATTTCCTTCACCATCACAACCACAACCACAATTATCACAATCACAAACAATTATAGGTCCATCTAGTCCAACACAAAGTGTACCAGGTCGTCGTACACCATTAGGTGTTGTTGGACTTAGTGGCTTATATCCACAATCAACATCATCTAATAATAATATGCAACAATCATCACATCAAAGTGAAAATACGAATCCAGAACGTAGTGTTTCATCACGATCTGGACCATATTCAAGTGGTGATTTACCAGGTGGTATTGGTAGTAGAATGGGTGTTGGAAATAATGGTGGTAGCAGTGGTGGTATCAATAGTTCTGGTCCATCCGGACATTCAGGAAAACAAAAAAATCGTCAAGGTAAATCAGTTCGATTAAATATAAATGCACGTGAACGTCGTCGAATGCATGATTTAAATGATGCCTTAGATGAATTAAGATCTGTTATACCATATGCACATTCACCATCTGTAAGAAAGCTATCAAAAATTGCAACACTTTTATTAGCTAAAAATTATATTCTTATGCAACAGAATGCACTCGATGAATTACGACGATTATTAGCCTATATACAAAATGCAACTGGTGCAGCTCCAATTGATATGGCAGCATTACCAGCTGCTGCTAAATTACAAGCATTATTACAAGAGCCACATGATGATAATAATTCAGGAATGTAAACATTTTTTGAATAAATAAAAAAAAAAACATTTTTAAAACTAAAACAAAAAAAAAATAAAGTTAACTAAACTCATTAAAACAAAACAGTATGTACTTATTGTATATCTACATATTATATAGTTTTACATTTTAATAATAAAAAGTTTTCAGTATTACCTACATACATTATATTATAAAAAGATATAACAAATATAATATTATAGAGATAAATAATATTTTAATATTATTTTTTTTTTTAATTTAATTAATTAGAATTACTTATATACAGTGTTGCCAAATATACATAAATAAATCAAATAGAAATTGTATTCTAAGTCAAATTTTATTATTATTATTATTTTAAGTAATTGTAAAACATTTTAATAAAAATCTAGTCATATTTAAAAAAAAAAAAACAAGCAAAAAGTAATAATTAAATTAATATAATATATTCAAAATAATATTTATAGACTTTAAATAATTGATATTAAAAAAAAAAAAAATTAAATTTGATATATAAACTTTGTGCCAAAAAAATAAAAACAAAACGATTTTTTTTATTTCTTTCATTTTTGAAGAAAATAATATGTACTTATAAGTTTTAATTATGTCATAATTTTGGTTTAATAAATTTCTTATTTAAAAAAAAAACATTTAATTTTTTTTATTATTTACTTTTATTAAAAGGTTCCATGACATATTGCTGAATGTTTATTTGCGTTCATATTTTTATTAATTTATTACTACTTCATCACTTGAGCGGAAGAGAAGATGACAGAAGTTTGAATTTTGAATAGTTTCATACTTATACATATATATGTATTTCAAAGCAACAAATATGTGAGTTATAAAAACCAAACCAAATTTCCACTAGGTAAAACCTAAATGTTAAATTTTAAACAATTTTTAGTGTAAAAGGATAACTATAAATATATCGTAATTCTTACTACTTACAATAATACTATTTTAAAAACACCGTTGTTAAATTGAAGAGTAAAATAAAAGCTTTCCTTTTATTTTATAAATAAGCTGATATTTTTCGACAATAACCTATTGTCTTGTCTTCTTCAGTGTATACACACATTTCTGTTATCCTATTTTGCAAATACTTACAATTCTTATATGATGATGGCTATTACAATTAAATTTAATTAAGTGGTGTTTTATATTTGTCACAAGTAATTATTAACCTACCTTTCAAACATAAATCCAGTTGTCAGCCCTTAGAAAAAAATAATTAACAAAAAATATAGGTACCTCAACATATGTACGTAATGAGAAAAGTAAATTTGTAACGCACGATATATCTATAAAATAGGGTAAGTACTCCAATAATACGATCATTTTCCGTTGGAACAAGGGAGGACTTCACATTTGGGTTGTCAACAAAACGAATGGCATGCATATTAACTTTTTCAAGTAAATTTCAACACTAGTCGTTACTCACCGAACAAATTATATGATTTGTACACCATATATTTTATATAAAATGTACAGATACGTTAAAGTATGTGTTGCAAATGCTCAAAACTCCCAAATATCCAGCTGCATTTTTGGCAATACCAAAGATTGATCGTTCTAATATCATTTTATGATTTACCTGAATGCCGAATATATTTAGGTGTTCTATATTCATTAAACATATATACACCCGCAGATCAGAACGGGTATTTTTACGAAATATGAAATAACTTTAAGATTAAGAGACATTAAACTCAACTCTTACCCCATCAGCCGAAGATTATATTATCACCATATTATACGTTAAGTATCAATGGTTGGGAGTGTAACATGTAATATACTAATATCTGAAGAAAATCGAAGAACACTACTCAATGACATAGTCTGCAAAACGATAAAGTTGAATAGCCCAGGCTGTAAAACTATAGGATTGGTTGTATCAAAAATATAGGATTTAAGGCTACTTTGGAGAAAGATCGTTAAAAAATATCAAAAACAAAATAAAAGAATCCAAGTGTAGAAAGAATCCAACTAAACTAAACGAACCGGATGATTCGCTAGCCATTTAGTGAAAGTGAAAACAGAACCAATAAATTTTTCATCTTATGCAACAAAACAGTTTATCTAAAATATTTTTCATGTAAACATCTTTTAGGCTCAAAGTTTGTTAACCATAATATATGATAAACAATTGATCCGACTAAGCGTTAAAATTAAATTAAATTTTATATACAATTTTTAAATAATATACACGCCGTGAAACACGAATTGAAATAAATACTTTCATTGTTTGTTGGAAGTAAGTTTTCTATAGAAGTATGGTAAAACAGTTTCGCCTTGTACATATTATAGTTTTAAAAAAATTATGTAGAACTAAGATTCATCCCCACAGATAAAAATTAAATTTCTCTGTTTCGGATTTATGTCTATAGTCAAATAAACAAATTAAAGTAAATTAATTTGATACCATATTATTCTAGAAGTTTCGAAATTTCCAACTTCAAATGAAAAACTTTTAGAATCATTTTTAAATATTTCGTATGTGTGTGTAATTTAAAATCATTAAAATATATGTATGTGGTGTAGATACACTTCTAGTAAGTTTCTGAATTTTATGTTCTAAACATATCTACATACACAATTAAAATAATATAAATGTACATAATATATTCCAAGAATACAAACGGATGAAGTTTGTTGCAAAAACACTAATTCAATAAAAAAATTATATGTATAAGCGACTTATTTCTACGACTTTAGTTTTAAAAAAATCCAAAGAATATTTACGATTTTTTCGAACTAGTACAATAAAAATATTTATTTATAGTTTTTCAAAAAAAATTAAAAAAAAAAAAAATTAAGTAATAAAAAAAACACAACTCTAAAGCTAACTTAAAAAATTGTGTATAGAAATTCATAATAATCAGAGAATAGAACAGAAAAAAAAACATCAACAAACACAATAAAATAATGATGGACAACGAAACGGGATGGGTACATTGATTCGCTATAATGATGGCTAAAATAAAAACTTTAAAAATATAAAATATTCTATTTATAAACATATATGTATATGTATAGCTACACAATATAATACACAATTCTATATGCACAAAATATATCAATGAATTTTGCTTATTTAATTTCTGGTCTGGGAAACAAAAGCCACTAAACTTAAATGAATACTGTAATTGTAACAAAAACAAAACAAAAATAAAATTACCAATATAAAATCGTACCCGCGTTCTTTAATTTATTTATAAATATACATAATATGTATGTATCTACATGTATGAGTATGTTGGTACTCCTGCATTGGTGGAAATTCATTTGAAGAAAAATTACACTGGAATTTTATTTTTCCTTTGAAAAATATTTTTGTAGGTACCTAATTAATTTTTTAAATTAAAATTATTTTCATATATTTGGCATGGAAAATTCAAATCTATTAAAATAATATTTTACTTACTTACTTACTTCCTTAGGTGGGCAATATGACTATGCAGGTCTTGGTCCTTGTTAGATGTTGCAGGAGCAACACTGCCGTCTTCATCGGGTACAGATGAATCGATGGGAGTTTCAGAATTTTTTCTAGGACTATAGTTAAGGTATGTTTTATATGTTTCAGCTGCTCCCCAAGGCATGTCATTCTATGTATTTTAGTAAGCTTGGCGTATACTGTGATGTTTTCTGTTTTTGACCACCGTACAAATGTCGCGTAAGATATTATAGGACTTATTTTAGATTTGTAAGGCCATAAAGTCATCTGTGGAGATAATCCCCATACTTTGCCAAATATATTTTGGTATGGAAAAAATACCCTGTTAGCTTATTTGTTTATTTAATCTATATAAGGATACTATGACAGTTTATTGTCAAGTAAGTATTTCCCAGGTGTTTTGATTCCTCTACCACTTCGATAGCAACTCCTTCCGATCAAGGTGATTGGTAGTTTACTTTTCTTTGATTGTTAAAAAGGATGTTGTTGAATTTGTGTTGATTAATGCTCAGACCATGTTTTTGCACCATTCATGCAATTTGCATTTGTTCCGCAATCATATTTTCGAATTTGCCTCTTACTAGTAGAACTATAGATCGTCAGCGTATTTTGAAAACTTTTAAGTTGTATTTGGGAACACATAATATATGATAGGGTATTCCATAGTTTAAAGGTTCGGTTAATAAAAAAAAAAGTATATATATCACAATTTTGGTTTGAAGAGGTTCTATTACAAATTTGTGGGAAAGTGGTATCTCTGCGAGTATTACGCTGGAATGGTTGTATCTTAGGCAAAATACTTTTTATTTCGTCAGAGCAATTATCCAACAGACATGTGTATCTCCTTAATATTTCTTGTACATACAGAAATATTATAGATATTTAGTAGGTTTTAAAACATTCTCAGCAGAAATCGCTAACTACTTCTTTCATTTAAACAATTCTAATGTGAAAGGGGCCCCTTTTGGCAAATACACACCAGCGCTATGACAAATGTGGCAGGTACGTAAATTCATTCATATGGTTCGTGAAATCATATTCTCTCTGATGAGTTCCCACAATCAACATATTATTTGAAAAAATTTAAAATAAAAATAATAGATCTAATGAACGGAATAAATGAAGAGAGAAATTGATCAAAATAATTTTTCAAATGGTTGAAAATTCTAAAATTAATTTTGTTTCTTCTCCAATCAGTCCAATTTTTAATTTGTTTAAAATAAATAACTAATACAAAAGAAATTAAAACTGACATATTCAACGATAGGTGGTAGGCTGGTAGGGTAGGAGCTATCGTTAAGAAATTTATTTTCAACAATTCAGTGTCAATTATTATTCATAAAATCAATTTTAATCTTTTTATTAAATAGTTATGAATGGTTTAAGAACTAAACTATGTACACATATATTATGCAACTTTTAAGTGTCATTTTAATGATATAATTATTTAGATATTACTACATGATTACATAAGTAAATGCTATACATTCATAGTAGGTTTTTTGTAAAAAATTAAAACATAAAAAAAAATGTATTATCGAAATTGAAATGAGATTAGAAAGTACATAATATAATATATTAATATATTATGTATGTATGTAAGTCTAAATATACAATGTAGATAATTGTATTCTAAAATTTAATATTAATAACTTTATCTAAAAAATATAAATATATACATAATATTATATATGTATGCATTATAATATATTTCCGGTTAATTTTCTTTTGGAGTGAATATATTTTATCTTTTAATATTTTCAATTGAATTTTCATTATCAAGAATAAATAAGATACTGTTGAAGCAGACAAAAATTCAATTTTATGATTTCCTACTATATTTAAAATTCAATTCTGTTGTCTGGATTTTTACTTGTCTGGATTATTACCAGATAGTATCTACTGGCTAACGGTATTATACTTTATCAAAATTTGTTTCATTTTGAATATTAGCAAGCTTAAAGTTTAAATTTTGAGCTTTGCTAAAGATTTTTATTTATATCTCATACCGCCCCTTATATGTAATAATTCAGGTCATTCATACATAATATTCTTTAAAATTTATTTTTTTATTATCAAACATTGAAAGTTAAGTACAAGAAACTGTATTTAATTTTTAAAATGTAAATATCCTTGCCTTTTCATTTACCGGTGTAAGTAGGCTCTATTATTTAATTGACGTCGTTTGCAAGTCACTTTATATTATTTTCTTCGCTAAAAATTTATGTATACCCAAGTACATCGTTTTTTTCATTCAAGCACTCCATTATAAAAATTTAATGTTCAAATTGTTTTGATTAAAACTACTGTTGACTGGGGAAACCAAATTACTGTTCGATGAATAAAATATCGACAGAAATGAAGCAATATCGTACTTTCAACTGGAGAGAAGTCGCTGATGTCCGACAAAAATTGAGAACGCTGATTATCAAGGTGTAGGACCAACATAGTTTGTTGGCCACCTAGATTAGATCAGATCAGACTGTGAATTTGGAGAGGGAATCTGTCCTAAATAGCCCCAAATATGTTTATTGTTATAACTCGTATTTGTTAGTAAGTCTCTGAGTCCTTAAGGATAACTGATTTGGTGATCACACTGTTCTCAAGTGGCGAAGTCTGCTACGAGTGAGCCCTTCGCATTTACAGAGTAGATGCTCAATAGATTTTTCTATACTTCACATAGGCTGCATAAGATGTTTTCGGTTAAACCCATTTTTTGCTTGACGATTTCCAGGAACGTTGATCCCGAAATCCTCACCTTTTGGCTCTACTCAAGCTTTTAATTACATCATTATTCTTTCTTTGTTTGTGTTTGTAAGGGATTTAAGTATTTCTAAACAATCCCATACTACTTTGATGTGATGGTTTTTGAATTATTAGCTGTTATGGCTACTTTACTATCCGACATAAAGTAGATTTTACGTTTTTTATATAATTTCTTCTTAAATTCTCTCGAACACAGAGCTCTATGTACTTCAGCTTGGAAAACTGTGTTTTTAGAGTGTAGTCTTGAATAAATACATGCCTTTTTATTTACAGTTTCTGTTTTATACAATAAATATATAAGATTAAAATTGTTTTAAATCTATACCTATGCAAATATATGGATGAGCCCAATCAACTCAACATATTTGAATAAAGATTTTTCAAATAAATACCTACTAAGGTAGGTATGATACAAAATAAGACATAAAGTCATGTTATTTAAAGAACATAAGCAAAAGCTTTAAATTTTTCTTTTTCTTTTCCATTTTCCTTAGTTCATTTTCATTTGTGCATTTCAATTCTTCCTTTTCTTTATTTATTTATTTCTACACATGCATACATATATTTTTTAATTATTTTTATTTCACAAAATTGTTATGCATACATATTTTTATAATTTAATTCAATGTGTAAAATTGTTTTTTGTTTTTTTTATGCATTCATGAGCAAATAAAAAATTTTTATTAAATTTGAGTAGCTAGTCTATGAAGACTTTATGCGGTAAGAAAATTTGCGTATACACAAGTACCATACCTATAAAAAAAAATATATAACGAACTTGAACTTCTTTTATACGAATGTATTTGTAGCGAATTATCAGAATATTTTGAAAATGATATTATGCAAATTTTGAATATTATACCTATGATATGCACAATAATTTGAACACAATGCAATGCTTAGAATATATGCATAGATACAAATTCACATATAATAACAAGATAACTACAATTTTATTTCCATAAGTAGTATTACAATTTTCCAATTGACGTGTTATTTTCTTCAAATATTTTTTTTTTATTTTAAATTTTATTCTCTAATAAATAATTTGTTATAATATGTACCTATAACAAAACATAATTAAAGAGGTAAAAATATTTATGTAAATTAGGTTAGGGTACAGTACATAATTAAGGAGGTACTACATATATTATTTCTAGGAAATTAATATGTAGATTTGTTAAAAAAATTAGATTTTAAATATGTAGGTATATAGATTTATTATGAACTAATCTAATGCATAATTTTGTGACTAAAATAACTTTATCCATAAGTCTTGTGACGGTGTTAACTGCAAATTGTTTTTAAGTTTTCTTTTACTTTATATTTTATTTTTTAAGAATCCCCATATTTATGTAGTTCTTAAACGAAAATGTAAATAGCATCAATAAAAATAAATATTGTTAAACATAAATAAAATTATATTGTTGTGAGAACCTACCAATTTTCAAATTTATGTGTTCCAATTTTTTAATTTTTCTAACCAATTTTCAAATTTTCAATTCAAATTTTACAGATCATTTATAAATTTTATGATACATACACATACACATGTGCATAATATTATGAATAAAAAATATTTAAATAAACACATATATAGATTAATTTAAATATGTATGGTATGGACTTTCCTTGAAATGAAGTAGCATAAATTTCCACTCAATTCAAATCACAATCAAACCAAACATACTTTATTTTGTGAATAATTAATAATGTATAAATATGTAAGCACGAATGTGCTATGTCAAGTCAATTGGTTTGTCATTAATATTATGATAATTTCTCATTCAATCAGATTTAGAATTCAGAATTGAACATATGCAAAACAAACTCATACATAATTTTCTCCTATCAGTCAGTCATCATTTTCAGTTCTCTTCCATTCTATAAAAAAATTTCTCCTTTTTTTTAAATTTAATTTTTCTCATTTTATTATTTTGTTTGAATTTATCAAATTGAGTAACAATGCATACATCTTTTATCATACATACATTTTGTATTGGCATACATATATTTTTCACGTTTTCACCAAACACAAAAAACAAAAAAAAAATACCTTTTCCATTTCTAACAGATTTAATAAAAAAAACCTTTTCTTTATTTTGCTCTGTCATCTCATCTGTGATGAGAGAGAGCTGACTTGACTGCTGCTTTTTAATATTTTTTTGGTGTTTAGAAAAACTAAAAACATGAACAATTGTAAATTGTACACATTCACACACATGCATAAATAATAAAAAAATTATATAAGGAATTTTATGCCTCTTTGGGTTTTCTCTCCTTCGCTTATTTGATATGTACATATATGCATACATAGGTTTTATGCTGTTCTTGTTTATTTTATTTGGATTGTTTCTGTTTGTGTTTGTTAAAAATATAAAGAACGAAACGCAAACGAGTCGATTACAGAGCATAAGAGATACTAAACAACTAAACTAACTAGATAGATTCAACGGCAACGAAACGAAAGCCCATTTGAAAATTTAGTTGAAGTTTAAGTTTTGTGCTGTGTTGTTGAGTGAAGCCAGAAGCTCCTCGGCATTTGCTCTAGTCTTTTTTTTATTTGTAAAAACAAAAAAAAAACTTTTAAGTTTAAAAAATTTATACAAAAACAAAAAAAAAATTTCAAAAAAACATAACTTAAAGCTAAATAAATAAAAAAATATGTATAAATAAATAAATAAAATTAAAACATATGGAAATTGCATACCAAGAATATAAAACGAAATTGCTGTGAATACTCTTATATTTTATTTTTTTCTAATTGCTACAAAATTTAAAAAAAAAACCCGATTATTAAATGTAACTTAAAAAAAATTATTGGAGCATACAATTTCCACCATCTTTAAAAAATAAATTCATGCAAAAGAAATTTTCTGCAAACATTTTGGGATTACAATCAAGAAACAAAGAAAAAAAACTATGAAAAACTTAGAAACTTGCAATGATATATTAAAAAGAAATAATTAAGGTAAGTTTTAAATTTAAATTAAAAAATTTTTAAAATGTAAAGAGAAAAAGGGAAATTCGCCATTATGTTATAATTATCATGGAGGGTTATGTCTCCATTTTGAAAGAATTTAGGGCATTCTTAATTTATATTTATTAAATTGAAAAACATAAGTTTTATTAATTCGTGATTAAAATATCTTTGCATGATTTTATATTTTATAATACTTTATGTATTTTTAATAAAATTTAAACAAAGGAAAATAATTTGAAATTTCATAAATTTTCATAATGTCCGCCATCTTTGATTTTCGTGAAAAATTTTCGAGTCACATTTTTTTAATTGAAATTTTCAAAGGAAATTAGCTGTAATTTTTTTTTTTTTTTGCTGAATATGTAGTTTTTAGGAATCTTAACAAATCATTCTTCAAAATTAGCTTTGCATATTGAACTTTTTAATTTTAAGTTTTTTTTTTTTTTAATATACATATACCTATACTTTTGGACTTTTGTTCAACTTAATAGAAAATAATTTGTTTTATGCTTTCGAAAAGCAAAAAAAAAAAAAAGCTGGCGTCATATTTTATGATGTGGCCGCCATTTTGAAAACTTCAATTCGACAAAAATAAGTTTTCACTCATTTTTACACATTAGTAATTTAATATACATATCAACATACATATTATTTATGTTATTTCTATACATGCATAAATTATTTTATGTACATTATGATATGAATGTGTGCATAATTGTTGTTTCTTTTAATATAGTTAAGTTTAAATTTTTTTACTTATAATTTTCGTGTTTTGAATGATTTTTTTTTAATTAAATTTTTTTTTTATTGGTGGTTGGGATAGGTAAACTTACACGACGAATAGGTTATAATTTTGTACGTGAAAACGTATTGCTTAAGGTTTTTCTACGGAATGTTATTTGCTATATGTATGTATATTAATGCTTTGTTCGTTATGTTAAAAACATTTAGATTGGAACATCACGATAAGTTTACTTTTCTTTTATTTATTTTATTTTTTCTCATTTTTTATAGCATATAGTAGAAGAAAATTTCAAACAGGAAGTTTATTATTTTTTTTTTTGGGAAACTTTCCGATTTTTATTTCATGAAATAAAGATTTATCTGTAGGATCGATCAACTTTTAAAATAAATAAATTATTAAATAAATATTCCTATTTTGGTACATATACATATATTTTTATGATGGATTAATAACATTATTTAAATATATTGCCGTATTTTTATGTTTTTGACAGTAACGTGTGTAGAATTATTTTTTCGTGAGATTAATTAAGAAAGGAACTCCCAAGTTTTTATTACTTAATTTAACTATTATGGCTACAATGTTTTCTAGTAATTATTTATTAAATTTTTAACATATAACTTAACAGCCTCTCAATAGAACTCAGCCTCTTAATAATAGCGTAGTCTTACTTTATTTTTAAGGTGTTGCCAAATTTTTATACTCACTTCATACATTATTATGTATGTATACATTTGTCTTTTGTTTTGCTGTTTGTTGTAAAAAAAAAAAAAACAAAACATTCAAGTAAATTTTAAAGTTAGGTTTAAATTGTAACTAAATTTTATATTATCATTATTATGTATGTACAACTTAGCTATTAGAAATATTTGGCTCCGTTAATTAAGAAATGGTATGCATATACTTACAAACATTATTACGTATTACATTACATTCATTAGTATATTTTAAGAAATTATTATTATATAACCTATAAACATCATCAATCATATTAAAAATTAAAAATGATTTAATATTTAGCAAAAAAAAAATTCCCGTAATTTCCAAAATGTCGATAATTTAGTTATACATACAATATTTATCGACATCGGTATTAAAACTATTTTTATAACATTTGATATAAAATTATCATTAAATTATATTAGTTACTTCTGTCGGAAAAAATTATGGAAATAAATTTTGTTATCCTAAAAATGTCAAAATAGTTTTTTAACATTATTCGTACAGGGAAAATATGTACCTATTATTAATTTAATAAACTCATATATGCAATTATTAATTCGAAATTCCATAAATATATGCAATACAACCAAACTAACTATAAGAAAAGATTTATTACAAATCAATTTCAATTTATTTAGTTTTTGGAACATATGAATTTCACCAATCCATAAAAAAAAATATTCTTACGTTTGTAGGTACGAACATTTTCTAATACTTACCTAGGTTTTTTTTTTTTTTTTTATGCCACAACTTTCCAAACTTTCAAAAACTTTCTCAAGACTTATGGTAAAATAAATAAAAAACAAATAACAAAATGTAAAGGAAAACAAAATTTCGGTTGTTTGTCCACGTGATTACTGCAGCAACCTGTTCGAAAAAAATTGTAAGCTTTTAAAAAAAAAATTAATAGGTATGAATATATGAATATAGATGCCTATGTATTAATTAAATAAGTTATAAATTAAAATAATCCACACCTTCACCTGCTTATGAATTTAATATACATTCGCGTGTACAAATTTAAAAGAGTTCGTAACCTATAATAAATACATAGTTTATGGATATATAATAGGAATTTTAAATTTATTAAAATTATGAGCTTAGTAATTACTCGTAGGTACCTACATAAATATAAATGTTTTTTGGTTTCCAATTTAAAAAATTATAAAATACCTGAAATATATATACATATGTAATTGTACACAAAATGGATAATGATTAAATATGAATAAATGACCATCACAAAATAAAGTACATATATAAATTTTTGAAAAAAAAAAAACATATAAACTTGCAACTGTTATTATATATACATACCTATATAGGATATTGTAACTCTTATTAAAATTTTTATACATGTTTATATATATATTTATTTTAATTGACACAATTATAATTAACTAGATTGTCATAACTTCATAAGTAATAAATTTTTATATTTAAGTATAACCCTTATTTACCATTCTTAATTAATTTGTGTTTAATTAGTAATTAATAATTATTATAAAAGGTATACAGGTATATGTATAAACATACCCTATACTTACAATTCTTTTTATTAATATATTTTCCCTGTTACTAAAAGCTAAAAATATAATAAAATATGAAAATTTATGAGAATAATTTATGTCAACATTGCATTTTAAGTTTTTATTTATTTTTTTTTTTTGCAATGTAATTACATATACATATTATATTATTATTTTTATATAATAGTTCTTACACGCGCTTCTAATTACAGTTGCAAATGCATTATTGTACTTAAAAATATAGATATACATATAGAATTGTAATATATTATAAAGTTTAGTATTTCTATTCTCAATTTACTTTAGTTTTATATTTTTATCTTGTGCTTTCTTTATGTTTTATTTTTATTTTTTTACTTACATAGTCATGTATATAAAGTCGCGCATGTACAATAAATTCTTAATTTAAATATTATGTAGCTGCAAAATATATTTGTACATATTGCAACATCATCATTTTAGTTATACATAGGTATATAGGTATGTATAATGAAACAAAAAAAAATTATTAAGTTTTATGTAAATTTATAAATATATGGTTATATGTACATATATCTAGGCATGATTATATAAAATAATGCATAGTATGTATTGTGTAAGTTTATTTGTTGTGTACATATAAAAAAAAAAGTATTGCATATTTACTGTTTCGTTTCGGAATAACCAGGTAAACTGATATTCAGGTAGATATTTTCTTATTTAATTTGTGTGTTTATAAATATGAGGTAAAGTTTAGGTGTTGTACAAGTACAAGTACTTACTTATTATACAGAATTTGTTAAATTAAATAGGTATTGTACCTATATTTTTTTATTTAGAGTTTTAACTGCTGCAAAATTTTTCTATTTTGTACGGTTTATTTAAAATATTTAATTTAAAAAAAAAATCATTAATGATGTAGGTACCTACAATATTATATCAATTTATTTCTTTAATAAAGTTTATCTATAAAACAAAATCTTGAAATAAATATGTAGTCTAATTCGAAAATTAAATAATTAACAATAGCGATCGATAATCGAAGCTAATGTTCACTCATTAAATTTTAATTATATTTACTAAACATATGTACCTAAATAGTTTTATTATTCTTATTTGTAATTAAAAAAAACTATTGCCGATAGATTTATATACAGAATATCCATATCTAGTATACTTCAGTAGTTTTAATATTTTTAGCTGAATGATTTCGCTTGCCTAAAATTTTTATTTTTTTTTTAAATTTAAATAAATTTGTGTTTTTAAAATTTTCGATATTATTTTCTTTTCTTTTTTAAAGTCGAATTTTCTTTGCAAAAATTTAACATTCAAATGTAAATTTATAATATGTAAAACATATTGAAATTATATGATGCATATTATCACAAACTACATTATGTAGGTATATGACAAAAAAAAAAAATGTGGTGTTTGTATATCCAAACCTTTACGAAACAAATTTTTGAATTTCGACAAAATTTGAAAGTTTTTCACACATACTATTTGAATCTTTATTGGTTTTTTGATGCTGTTTAACAAAAATTTTTTATGGTATACTAATTTTAATTTGGAAAACTATATCTACTGTAGAGTACTTCGTCTTCATAATAGAATAGTTCCATCTTATTTTTAATGATAACCAAAACTCTCAGATATTTATCATTTATTTTATGCCAATGTTAAAAGGTACTGGATCGGGTCGAAAAATCCAGAAAGCATGTTTTTGCCTTCGTCGGGAATCGAACCTGGAATCTTTCGGTTGAAAGACAGGCGCTCTACCTACTGCGCCACCCAGCTTGCACTTACTCGCAAACCATAAATCGAAAATTGCATAGAACTATATAGGTATGTTATGCCATCACACATTATGATATTCCGTTGGGTTTTGATGAAAAATGAAACATTAATAATTAATTCATCTGTTATGCTTATATTTATTTTAGCATTATTAAATATAATGTTAAAAAAAATTCATAAATAATAATTTAATATTGATAATTTCTTTAAAATTAGTTTGAGATAAAAATTTGGAAATGTATTTTTTTAGATTTGTTCTTGAGAGATATTAACTCTTGTGACTTTTATTTTCTTTTTCATAGTATCTACATATATGAATAATATTCAAATACAATATGTATTATATAAATATACATACATATTTGGATGTCATATATTTCACTAAATTTTTTTTACCTTAAATTTGATTAAACAACAACAAAAACAATTTTTTTTTTATTGAGTACAGCTATAGATAAATATGTATAATACATAATTATATGTTGGTTAATATTCATATATAGGTAGGTAACTATCATAAAATATTTTTCGCTAAAACTGGTTTGGTTTCTTTTTATTACGTTTTTTTTTTATTGTTTCAGAAAAATTAAATTTTGTATTAGTGTGAAGAGTACTAAGAATAAAATTCTGAATAATTAATAAAAATTAACGTTTTCTCCTGTCATTAGTGTGTTTTTTTTTTTGTAAGTTTAAGAATATTTTAGAAGTAATTTGTCAAAATTCCCTGATTTTTTTTTGTAGAATTAGAATCAAAATATTTTCTTTAAATTTTTATGATCAGACTTTTTTTTATTGCGATCTTTAAAAATATAAAAAAGTTTTTTTTTGTAACTTACTGTTTTATAAATTTTCACCTTTGTATTTAACGAATATTTTTACGTGTTTTATATAAGTATGTATGTATATATATGTGTAAATGGAATTCCAAATAAGAAGAAAAAAAACAACCATCAAATCAATTGTGTTTATTTTGAAAGTCAAATTCTTTTAATTTTCAGTTTTGCTCAGTTTCGTTTTTTTTTCTTCGTCTGGAGTCGTTCAATAATATTTAAATAACAAGAAATTAAAATTATTCAAAAAGCAAAGAAAACAAAAAATGTTATAAATCACTAAAGAAAGTTTCTTGTTGTAGTTCTTGTGTTTTCAAGTTTTGCCTAGATTAGTTTTTATACCTACCTACTACTTGCCTTTAAAAAAAAATTCAAATTTATTTTCTATAAACTTTTTAGAATATTTATAAAATAATATAATAGGTACATATTTATTAATTTAGAGATTAATTAATTTAAAAATAGAACAATTTAATAATGCACATGAACAGTTCAATCTGTTCTAATTACATCATTTCAACAGCAACTCCAATTAGAACAGAACAATCAATCTAGAAATCTAATTAAGTATATGTGATATATAAATAAGCCCATAATATCTAATAAAAACATGATATTTCAATACCAAAGTTGATGACATGTCAAAGTCATTGCAGTTCATACAGGTATGTAGTTCGGTTTAAAAACTTAATCGAATCTACTGAGGAGAAGGAATAAGGAACAAAAAAATTATTAATTTATTCTATTATGTAACTGACAATAATTATATTAAATATTATTAACACAAATATTAAGACCTTTAAAAAACAATGTTTGTGGTTGGAACGACTTATTATTAAAGGATAACAACCTGAATTATCACAATATGTATAAAAAATATTTAATGTAAGTAGGTAGGTACATAACATAAATTTATTTTCCTTTGCATACAATATGAATTTTTGTCAAAACAAATTACGTTAAATTAAAAATAATTTTTTGAAACATTTACAATAGTGGTATAAAAAAAATTCATATATGTATGTATTGCGGATTTTGATGAAAAGGTGAATTTTGATGACTCATAAGTCAGTCATATTATTTTATATGAATCATTTATGTTTGGACATTGTAGTTTTTGTATTATGTTGTTTGTCATAAACTCTTTAAATTAGTTTCATACCTACCTACCTACACATTAATTTTTATTTACTTTTTTAAATATCTAAATAGGTATATCGTATATATATTTATCTCTTCATCATCATTTTATTATTAATTTTAGAAAAAAATATTTTATTATACCTACTTTCATACTTACTATATTTTAATATTCTTTATATTACATTAGTTTAATATTTATTATCGAAAGTATTGTGTATACGTTTGAAAGAAGAAAAAATAATGTATACCTATCTACGTTCCTTTCGAAATATCGATATTTACAATTTGATCAAATTATAAGTAATATTAAAGTGAATTTATATTTTAAAAATTTTTTTTAAATATAAGACAAGACGCAAACCAAAATCATTTTAGGTAGGTATCTAGGTACGTACCTACATATTTTATTGAATTGAACATAAAAATATACACACGTATCCTCCATCTGTTATTCGTTTCATTGATTTCACATTTCATAAAAATCAATAAAGATCTACTCGGAAAAAATGTACAGCTCTATAGGTGTAATTTCAAAATATGTACATATATTATAACAATATGAATGTATAAAAATAAATGCAATTCTATAAAAAAAAATCTATAAAAATTCATAACCATGGGGATCTTTTCAAAAAAGAACAAAGAATTCAACTGAGCATGCGCGAAAATCTGCGTCACTTTACTAAAATACATATATGAATATTTCTTCCGTATATTTAAAATTTATAACATTATATAAAAATCATTAAAATATCTTTTCTCTCTAAAAACATGTTCTCCCCCTAAAAACATAAAAAAAAAATAAAAGCTAAAAAAAGAACATCAAATAGTCGAGAAATTTCCATTTTTGGTTTATTACAGTAAACTTTATAAAGTACAGTTACACAAAAAAAAAAAGTGGAAAATAAATCACAACATAATAGAATTCATTATCATTACATAATTTTTTTTTTTTACTTTGTATAATTTTTCTATTCTAAGTTTTTTTTTTTTTAAACAAAAATGTCCTTGTCATCCTTAATATAAAGTTATTCTTTTAAAATCAAAATAGATTTTAGATACAGATTTAAAATCATAAAACAATAACAAAAAAAGATCTTTTATCCTTTTCAAAAAAAATTATGCCTATCCATACCTACATATGTTTGGGTATGAATAGAATTATATCTATGTGGTAGATACCACCAGAAATTATATATGTATATTATATATAATTTTTGATATTTAAACATGTACCTACCATTTTTAAAAAAATATACAATATACATTATCATTAATTTCTATTCCATTGACGTCCTTTCAAAATTAAAAAAAAAAGAAAAAAAAAAAACGGGATCTTTTTTATATTGTCTGTTTAATGATAAAAATTTTATTTTAATTCTTTAAAATTATGTTAGTATTAAATTTTCCATACCTGCAAAAAAAAACTTATTTAAAATTAAATTCAGAAGGGATATTATTAATAAATTACAACACCATCTATGAAATATGAATGCGTAAAGTTAAATATAAAAAGTTTTGTCCTAATTTTTCTATGTATGATTTTTGTTTTTTTTTTTAAATTAATAAAAGAAAGAAAAGTATTTGAGTAAAAGAAAAAATTGAAAAAGGAGAAATATTTTGAGGATCATTTAGGAATTATGAAAAATTTCTTATTTTCTCTTTTCTTTGTAAATTTACTGTGGTGTGTGTAGCTCTATTTTTCATCATCAACTTATTAATACAATTTTTAAATTTACCTTGGGTTATTATGTTTGTACCTATGTATATGCATTCATATAGTGTTAGTGAGTGTACTTGATTTAATATGTAAAAGGGAAATTTTCCGATTTAAAATGAATACATATTTGCTTTTATCGTTCATTCATATCATATACAATAAATATATGGATTTGTATATAAATTTAGAGGTAGAAAATTTCGGCTTAGGACTTTAAGGATCATTAAGAACTTTTATTATTATAAGTTTATTTTTAATTTAATTTATTTTTTTCTGTGTAAAAATAATAAGGGATGATAGAATATAATATTTTATATGGTTATATAAATATTAAATACAATGAATACATTGCATTAAATCCGTGTCCTTATGATATACCTACTTAATTATGTTTGGATAATATATATACCTACTACATATTTGTTAAATTAAGAGGAAATGTATTTTTAATTTTTATTCTACCCTATGCCTAGAAATTTTTTATTAGATACTGTGAAATATAAAGACCTAGGAGTTTTGGATAAAAAAATAGGTACATTCTAATATTTATTTGAATATTTTTCTAATTTTTTTTTATTTAAAATATCTTAATTTTCGTTTAGAATTGTTCCTTTAATATTTTTATATAAACTACTACTGTTTAACTAAATATTAAAAAAAAAAAATATCGCAATAAGCTAAATAAGAAGAGTCATAGGTGTAAATACATAGTATAAGCTCTAACTAAAATTAAACTTTGTAAAACAAAACAGCATATTAAGGCAAAATAAATAGTTTATGTTTAAATTAATGTTACATTTACAAATTATTTTGTGATTTTTTTTATTTAAGTAAGATTGATAATTTAAGTTTCTACTACCACCTGCCACCACTATACTCTTCATCAAAGCAAATATTTAAAGTTTTAATTTTCTTTTTTATTTTACCAAGTATTATGCAAATTCATTTTAATTTATTGTAATATGGCTAGGTAGTTATGTTGATTGTCAAAATTTAGTTCTGTTCCACTGTGCTTTTGTGTTTTATTGAAAAAAAAGATAGGAAATTGTAAAATTATATATATATATATATATAATATAAATTTGTAAAAGCTACTCTTTAACAAAAAAAAAAATACTAGCATAATTTGTAAGGTTGGAAAATTTCTCATAAAAAAATATATCATATAAATTGCTTCACAAATAATTATATTCAAAACAAATTCATTATCCACCTTCCCAATAGAGCGCTATGAATTGTAAATATTTTTGTATTTAAGCTTTCACAAACGTAAATGTTTTTTGCATTAAGAAGAGAAATTTTCGATTCGGCCTTTGCTACGTGTTGAAAACAGAAGTTCGAATAGAACACTTAAATAGTAAACAAATTATTAAAATAAATAAAAGACAAGTAAAATATATAATATTATATAATAGAACCTACGTATATAATGCATATATGTGATTAATAAAATTATTTTTACTCATTAAAATTATTTATAAATTTATGGAAAAATTACACCACTTCAAAATTGTTAATAAAAGCGTCTTTACGAGCTTTGAATTTTTTCTTATTTCAACTCTTAAAAAAAATGTACACTTACTTTTCAGTTTTGTTCAAAATTTTTACGTTCAACAGTTTTTTTTGTTTACGTTATTGTTACATTTCCGTTACAATTTTGTTGTTAACACAAATATGCTTAAAAATGTCAAAAAACAACGAAAATATAACATTTTCTAATCGAATTATTAATAGTAGGTATAAATTATCTTATTGTTTAAATGGTACCTTGGGTAAGTAAATTAGAGTTTGTTTTCTATGCGAGGCCATTAGAAATGACTCAAAATATCATTATTGATAGTTTTTCTCATTCATTCAAAGGAAAACTTCATTGTCATAAAAACTAACAACCCCAAATAAAAAAAATAATAACATGCAAAAAAGAACAAAAAAAAGTATATGGCAAAGAACATAAAATACATCGAGTGCAACATGGCAACATTGCAATAATATAAAATAGTTCATATTTTAAACAAATACCACATTTATTATTCGATTGTATGCATTTGTACATAGTATAGTGCTGTGAAAAAAACATAATTTGAGTTGAAAAGCCATATTTATTTTTCTACATTTTTAAATGTTTTCTCATTCTTTTATATTATTTGAAGATTAAATGAATATGTGTACATTTATTTTGATATACATCTATGCAAATAAATGTAGGTAATATTATAGGTACTACAATGTATCCATATATTATTTATTTTAATGCGTAATTTTTCAAAATGATTTTTGATTTGCATAAATATTAATTTTTCTTGTGTAAAAATTAATAAATTGGCGAAAACAAATTATTGCAACAATTTTTACATAATTCAAATGTAAGACAAACAAAAGTGATAGATCTGCTTATTTTTTTATCAATAGATTAATTAAAGTTTAGTTTTTTATCCTCCCAAAAATTTAAAAAAAATTTTGTGACCTTGCTTTAGTAGTTAGTAAAATATATGTTTAAATTCTCCTTTAAAAGAAAATTATTTATTTTTCTGCCTTACAATCTTTATTTATATCCACATTCCACATGTGTTATGTATGTATGCATACAAAGCAAGTACTCATACATCCATATCATAAAATTTACAAAAATAAGAGAACATAAAAAGAAAATCGAAAAAAATCTCTTAAAAATATTTTGTGTTTGTGTGTGAAGTAGAAGTAAATTTTGCTTTGTAAAAAAAAATTATTTTTATTCTCTAACAGGCTCGCTCACTTTTTCTTTTATTTTCTCTTAACTTTGTTATTTTTGTTGAGAAAAACTTTGAAATGAAAAACAACACCAATGTTAAATCGAAAAAAGAAAAATAAAAATATGTAACAAAAAAATTTTTTGGGGGGGGATCCTATTAAAAAAAAAAATTTATATTGACAATACATATACCTTACCTACACAATATTTCTGCATACATACTCGAATCATAAAAACATTTACTATGTATATGAAACATATTATATATGGATAGAAGTTTTTAATATTGTTGATTGTATTGTTAATATTTTATTCCGTCGGATTCTTATAATGTAGAAATGTAGTTATTTTTGAGAAATTTTGGTTATTTCCGTTTTTAATTTTGTATCATCAGTAGTCTAGTCACTAGTCAGTCAGTACGTATCAGGTTGTTTTTGTTGAATGATGATGTTTTTCATTAGTGTTACGGGTTATTTTGCTATATATATAATTTTTTATTTAACTATTTGATTTTTCTCAATTTAACATAAAAAACAAAATCTAAAATTATTCGTGTGTATAGTTTAGAGAATTTTACTCGAAACAGAAAAATAAATATGCGAAAAGCCCATAAATAAAAGTTTCAAAGTAGTGAAGAAATAATTTTTTATAAGAAACGAAAGCTGTGAAAATTTATAAAAAAAAAAAATTTTAGTTTGCAGAAAATTAAAAAAAAAAAGCTTTTATAATTAAAAAAAAAAAATTTATGAAAAAATGATATTCAAATTAAATAATATATAAAATAACTATTTATGAAAATAAAAGTGTAAGTTTAAAAAAAAATATTAAATTATTTTGGAGTAAGCTCGTTTTCTATCTATATACTGTACATATCTATGCATACAGAAATATTACATTTAATAAAATGTAACACTAAAAAGAAAAATTTAATTTTATTTACTTATGATCTTGACCTTGAGGAACGACAAAAATTATGATTATTAGAAAAATATACATGATTATATTATATTTATTTACATACATATATCCATTTATTACCTACATACCTCTAATAATACTAAATGTTTATACTGCAGGCATTTGTTTTAAACAACGGATTTTTATTACTATTTTTCTTGTTCTTTCTTTTTTGATAGCGTTTTTTTTTTATATACATTTTAAATCAAGTAGTTACACTGCATGGCAAAAAAATTTAAGTGTTAATTTAGTTTCTGGTATGTAGAGATTTTGTCATATATTTCAGTGGGCCTACGGATAGATAAATCTGCGGGAGGACTTCAGGTCCTTTGAAAGTTTTCAAATTAATTATTTTTATTTAAAAAAAGAATTTAACGAAATTTTTTATTATAAAGAAATTTTCGATTTTGATTAATTATTTATTCAAAAATTTATAATTTTTTTATAACAAACAATTGTAAGTAAGACTAATGCCCTTCGCAGTTAGAGGTGTACTTAATGTAGAAATTAAATTATTAAACGAGAATAATATAGGCACATATTTACTATTTATTACAAATTATCTTACTTTTATAAATACAAAATGATTATGATAATTATCGCAATGAAATAATTTTTTAGATTTTGTTCGATTGTCCTACGATGTATTTATCTTTAAATTTGTCTTTAGCAATTTTACAAATTGGTTCACTTTATGTTAGAAAAAATAATATGTACTTATGTAATTTAAAATTTCATTACCAACAATTATTTACCAGCTACCAAATTCATTTTGGAAGAATGTTAAATTAATTTCCAAATATGTACCTATTTGAATATAAAATTTTTCTCACGTTGTTTTGTTAAACGAACTTTTCTTTGAAATATTTTCTATGTTTACCTATTATTATTTTTTTACAGTGAATTGTGTTGCTATCATAAATATTTTCAAAGTTGGTAATCATTACAAATAAATTCGAATATATATTTTTTTTAATTATATAGAATAATAAATTATCACTCAGAAATTTTCATTATTTGAAGCTACATATACATATGTATAATATGTAAATATATTTTATAAATTAAAAAAAAAAAAAAAAAAAAAAAAAAAACTGTTTCTAACTGACATTTTATATAAAAACAGAAGTATTTTTGTATAATAAAAATATTATATTTTCTTTTAATAATATATTAAATTAGGTATGTGTATTGATTGTATTTAATACCGAATTGTATGGATATAAGTATACAAGAAATTTCAAGGAATTAGTGTTAAAAAAAATTTAAAGAAAAAAGTAAATGACATTTTATTTGATTAAAATTCTTTCTCATAAGGTCTTTGAAAACTTTTATTTTTTATTTTTATACCAAATTAACCAATTTAATTAATATAATAATATTCTATAATACTTCTAGAAATTTTTTTTCACATTGTCTTAGACTTTTGATGTTAGATTACCATTAATTTTTCAAATATCGATCGAGTTTGATTTTAAAAACATAACTACCAGTAGGTAGGTATATAAGTTATACAACATTTTAAAAAATTAAATTGCGTCTTTACTTTCAACTACTTTAAATTTCAAATTAATAGTTAGTTAGACTATAGTTAGTTAGTTGTAATAGATTGTGATTCTTGTTTATATAATCGTATATTAATTTAGTCATTTAAATTTTTCTTTAATTATCTAATCATGTATATACAATATATATATACATACGTATTGGAGATAATATTTATGAGATAATTATAGATTCTTTTGTTTTAAATACATTTTCCTATTTTAAGTACATACTTATTAAATAAAAATAGATAAGTACAATTAATATATTTAAAAAATAAATAATAATATAGAACGAATCAAAATTCAAATTATTGAAATTATGAAATTTTAATATGGTTAGATTATAAATTAAAAAAAAAAAATTAAACAGAGTATTTTACAAAGATACTGTTAATATATTTATGGTAAAATTTAAACATGATGAAATTTAACCAGTTCTGCTACTGAATAAAATTCTATGCGGAAATATAAATACCAAAATTACTGAAGACTATTTAAATTTTTTACCATAAATGAATTTCCCTTTATTGTAAATAAATTCTCTTTAAAATCTAGGTATTTAATAAATAATAAAATAATCAATTTATTTCTATTTGTATTTGCAGAAAGACGATTGGTAGTTGAGTTCAAGAGTGTGGGAGTATTATATATATATTTTCATTAATATTATTGGAATAAAAAAAAAAACAAATTAAAAAAAGTGAGACATTAAAAAAAAAAACGCTAGTGTGTACAGAAGCAGAGGTGCGGAGGACCAGCCACTCCTCAAAAAATATTGCTGGAAATAACAAAAACTCCTTTTTTTATATATAATAAAATCGAATCAGTCATGGAAGACGATCAACAATTTTGTCTTCGATGGAATAACCATCAAAATACTCTAATAAGTAATTTTGATAAACTTTTGGAAAATGGTACATTAGTTGATTGTACGTTGGCTGCTGAAGGACAATTCTTAAAAGCTCATAAAGTTGTATTGTCAGCATGCAGCCCTTATTTTGCGGTAAGTTTCATAATTTTTCAATATGTATTTAGATATTCGGTAATTATTTTTACATTAATTTGTTTAGTTATTAAATTTTGTTTTGAATTTAAAAAAAAAAATATGATGATTATTCAGTTCTGCTACTGATCATTTTTGAAGAAAATAAAAATACCAAAAATTTACTGAAAATATATACATAATTATTACTATTTTTTTTTTCAAATTTCTTTTTTGAAGTTATATTATATTATTTATTTAAATTGCAGAATCTTTTAAAAGAACAATATGATAAACATCCCATATTTATATTAAAAGATGTTAAATATCAAGAATTACGCGCCATGATGGATTATATGTATCGTGGTGAAGTAAATATATCACAAGATCAATTGGCTGCATTATTAAAAGCAGCTGAATCCTTACAAATAAAAGGTTTATCCGACAGACCACAAAGGTCAACGGATCAGCCACAAAATATTAATGTACCTGGTAGAATGCAACATCCACATGGTGGTTATACATTGGAGCAAGCAAAAAGGCCACGTTTAGGACCTGTTATTGACACACCTGATATGCGTGAAGGTTCATCTAGTCCAACATCAAGAAAAAGAAAGAAACTAAGACGTCGTAGTATAGAAAATGTTTTGGGTAAGTAAATAAAAACTACATTTTCCCCATTTTTTTTTTCTAAATTTTGTTTTAAATGATGTTTATCCAGTTCTGCTTCTGAATTTATATTTTGAAGACAATTAAATTAATAAAATTACTGATAAAAAAAAACAAAAATTATATTTAAAAAAAAAAAAAACAATAAATTATTTGATTAAACTAATTTTCTATTTTGCATTTTTTACAATTGGGGAATTTTTTTTTCTATACTTTAATATTATAATTTTTTTTTATTATTTCAGATAATCATGAACACTCAAATTCCTCTGCACACTCTACTCACCCAATTACCACATCAACACCATCAATTACCTCAGGCACAGCTGCTATTGTTACAACATCACAACAGCAGCAACAACAATCGCAGCAATCATTACAACAATCCTCTGTGTCACAGCAACAACAACAACAGCAAGGAAATATTGTTGGTACAAAAAAGACTGAAAACGTTTCAAATATTAAACAAACAGCTGGATCTTCTGATGATGTTTTATTAGCTGATCAAGATAATCAAATGGAACAAGAAAATAAAATTAAAAAAGATCAAAACAAACAACTACGTAAATCTGGGCATGATAAAGATGAATTGTTAATTGAACCAAAAAATGAATATGAAGAAGTAAATGAACCAATTGAAGATTTAACTGAAGATCCAGAAGAATTAATGGACGATGAAGATTTAGATAATCAAGCTGGTCCAAGTCATCATGGTGGTGAAGGCTCTAGTCAAGGTGAATATTAATAAAAACAAACTTAACTTCAATGTACATAACTTTTATTTTTTTCCTATTAAATTTTGTTTAAATTGTATAAACACTTGTATGATGACACTTAACCAGTTCTGCTACTGAATAATTTTATTTAATTGTGGAAATGTAAAATACCAAAATTTTCTGAAAATTTAACTTAGACTCCAAATACAGATTTTTATTTGGTTTTGTGTTTAATCGAAACTTATTTTTCAATTTTTTGTTTACACATTTATTTCAGGATTTCCACAATGGCCAGCCGATAGATCTCAAGACGAATTCATCATGACTGCACAAGACCAAGGACAACAACGGGACCCACAAGGTAGGCACTTTTATTTTAATATATCAAGAAAAAAAACTATAAAAAGAAAACAATACAAAAACAAAAATATACAATTTTAATTACGAAACTTATTTCGATGAGCACGACATGTAAATGATGATGTTAATATTATTTAATTTCGATTTTAAAGTATTTTTATTAAATTAAATCTTTTAAAGTAATGTTTGGATTTTGATTGCAAACAAATAAACTATACTTAAAGATAAAAATTAAAAAAATATTTTTTATAAAAAATTTTTTTTTGGTAAAAGTAGAAATTTTCAAATTTGCATTTAATTTACGAATAATAAATTTGTTAATTTTTTTTATATTGTTTGGTAAAATATTTATTGGCGTTATATATTTTTTTTATTTGAAATTAGAAGTGGTTTTATTTATTTATTCTTTTTTATTTATTTTTTTTTTTTGCTAAACATAAATTAAAATTCATATAAATCTATATATGCATATATATCTGTATTTTATGAGTCGTGCTCAACACAAATATATAAGAAAAAATGAAATTAGGAATATAAAATATATTTTTTGACTAAATTAGAACGATAAAAACTGGATTTTTGAAGAAAATCTTAAGAAACTTGATTTTCAACACATTAAAGTAAAGTAGTTAAATAATTAAAACAAAAATTATATAATATTTAAAAAAAAACTGAACATATATTTTTGGAAAGTTTATTTATAAAATTAATTAAATATACAAAACTATAAAAAGAATATTAAGAAACAAAAAAAAAGTAAAAGGGGGTAAGTACAAATAAATCTATTTCGAACTTATCTTTCTAATTTAGTCAAGCAAATATAAATAGTTCATGCTTTTTTTTTTATTATTAGTTAAAAATCAAAATATACAAAATATAAGATTTAAAGAAAATAATATTGCAAAGTTATTAAGAATTTTTTTATGAAATTCACTTATTTTAAAAATTTAAATTAAAGAAAAAAAATATACAATTTCAAAAAAAAAAAAAAAAAAAAGAACAACATAAAGAAAATAATTTGAAAGTAAAAAATTAATTTGATTTGGTAATTTTTTTTTTTAATTTGGTGTTTGTGTAGTATTTTGTTTGATATATACTTATTTATTTAATTTTATTTTATATATATATATATATATATTTATATATATATATTTTTTTTTTTTTTTTTTTTGAATAATTAAAACCTTTTATTAATAACATTATAATATTTATATATACATATTATATGAGTATTAAACAATACTAAAACGAATAACCCAATTTATATTAAAGAGATTTCTTTTATTTTTCAAGTTTAAATTTTCAAATTTCGAAATCGTAGTAATGTCATTGAAAAATATCTAAATAATTTGATTTGCAATGATCAATTTAAGAAAAAGTTATAATAAATAAATAATATAAAATTTATTTTTAATTTATAAAATTTTAATAATTAATCATAATTTAAAGTTACTTTTTTTTTAATTAAATTTTAATATACAATTAAATGATTTGTGATATTATTATACAAGAAATTTCTTTAATATATGTATTATCTTTAATATTATGATAAAAACCCCTATTCTATTTTTTTTTTTTAATTAAACAAATTACTGAAATATGGTATTAAAAAGATACATTAATTATTATTATTACTATGATTATTTTAATTGTAATTTTTTTTATTATTAATATTCTTATTTTAATAATTTATATTATTCCTTGTTTAATTATTTTCATTATTTTTATTATTTATACTATGATTTTCCATTTTTTAAATATTATTTTACATCTAAATTTTAGAGATACGTATACTTTTATTTCTATTTTAATTCTTTTTATGTACTTTTTTTCTTGCTTAATTATTATTATTATTTTGTTTTTAGTTTGTTAAATTTTATCAGGATTTTTTTTTTAATTATTTGTTATATAAAATTTACGTAGTACGTTATTATGATTTTTCGTAATGAGTTCTTATTTAATTTTAAATAAACCAAAAATAAAAATTGTATTTAACATAATTTAACTGCAAAAAACAAAAGAAAGTGATAACTAATTATTCATGAGTTTATTTAAAAAAATTCGGAAAAAAACCTAACTAATGTTATTAATTCGAACAAATTTACAAAATACAGAAAAAGTTCGAATTTATTTTAAATAAATTGTTTCAAAATGATTGAATATCGTTACGTTTTAATATACGAGATAAAAAAGAAAACTTGTTACATTAATTTCTTTATATCAAGTAATCCGGATGATAGTAGAGATTTTAAAATTAAAAAATTAACTAGATTTAATAGAATAATAGACATTTTTTCTTTCAAATATCAAATCAAAGCACTCATTTCATTTTCCTATAAATAAAATAAAAGAAATTTATTGTCTTATTTCAAAAATATAGATAATACTGCATGCAAATTCTTTATTTAATTATCAAAATTTTAATCCTGAAAATATTCATTTAATTTAATCTCTTCAAAATTCAATTTATATTTATGTATACATACATATTATTTACTTACTAAAAATAAAACACTTCTCACTATAAACAAAAAAAATGCTTTGTTATAATTTAGTTTTTTGGTTGACGGGACTATATATATATATTTTTTTTTAAATTTATACATATATACAAATTATATTTGAGACATATTACATATTAAATCTCATGTGAGAGAAATAGAAAGCGGAAAATTAAGTTCATTTTTGATTTTTTTTTTTTATTAAATTTTGTATTTTAAAATTTGTATTTTTATATTTAATTTAATTTTTTTTTATTTGTATATTATTTGAGTTCGTACTTCATAGAATAAATTATAAGTATATATATATGTAAAATATATAATAGATTTAATATAAAGAAATATTAACAAATTATCTATGCAATTTGAAGAAACGGTTATTTGCATAAAAACAAAGCTAATAATTTTGTTTTCGGTTGACGTGAATGCCGGATAATCGTGTGCAAATTATCGAAAATTTCGTTTTATTTAGTAAATTTTCGGTTAAAATTGTTCCGTTCAATATTATACTGTACCTTCTACTAATTTTCTTTTTATTTAGCATTAACAAGATTTTCGAAAAATTTCAAAAATTTTTCGAAAAAACATGTAATAAAAATAATTAGTAAAAGAAAAGCGAATCAAACAAAAAAAAAGTATGCAAAATTTTGTTTGCAAAGTTCATTTTAGTGAATAAAAGTGAAAATAAAATTATTAAAAAATTAGAAAATTATGTGCTAAAAAAAAAAAAATTAAAAAAACTAATAATATCTTATCATAAAATGAATAATTTATTATCAATGAAATATTATTTGTAAAGTCTTCAAAAATTGCGATTGTCACAGGTAAATAGTATATAAAACAAAATTGTAGCTGCATTTATTGCAGTGAGGTAAATTTTCTACGAAAAAAAAATCTTCGACTTTATTAATAATTAATTTCATTGTAATAAAATATCATCGTTTGCATAATACATATATATAGTTAAATAAATAAAGCAGTAAAATACGTAAGTATTATCCTTGTTCAACGGTATCGGTTGACAAGGAATGTATGTAAATTTTAAGTCATAATTTCAATTTTAAAATTATTGTTTTTCTAAGTAAATTACTTTTATATTATTTTATAAATTTCAAACCTAATTTTTATTCTAAAAATTTTCATATTTCAATTCCTTTTTTTTTTATCTTTCGTATATTTGTTTTTTTATTTTTATTCTATTTTTCATGTTAAAAATAACCTTTTCCTAGAAAAATCCTTAATTTTTTATTCCAATAAAAACCCCTCCTAAAACAAAAATTCTTTTTCAGATTTTAATCAAATATTTTCGAAATCATTTCAAAATTAAACACTAAAATCGAAAATACTTTCAAAATAAAGTATGTAATATTTTTTCAAAAATGATACTTTCGGTGGGAACTAATTAAATTTTCATAGTAATTTGGGATTATCGAACAACAATTTCTTTTAAAGAAGTAAATGAGAAAGAACGAAGAGTTGTAACTGAAATAATTAAAATATAGAATCCACAAACAAAATCATAAAATATTTGGAAATCGATTTTTTATCACAAATTTTTCCAAAATTTCATTTTCATATATATGATGAGATATCATATCATAATTTACATTTCAGAAGGAGGGCAGGGAACTATAAAAAAATATTTGACAATATTTCAGAAAAATTTCAAAATAACTATTTTCAATTAAGAAAATTTTCTAAATGTTATTTTATTTGTATAAATTTTTTTGTTTTAATATATTTTAATTGTTATCGAGAATTCTTCGAAAAATTTTATGTTTATTATGGGTTTTTAAAAGGGGGTGGTAATTGGATCGAATTGTCGTTAAATTTAATAATTTTAACAATGATGAAGAAAGAAGAAAAGAGATGAACGAAATAAGAAAATTAAACATCAAAGTAAGTACCGTAGTTATTAAGAATTCATCAAATATCTATGACATTCAAAATCAAAATATGCGTATTAATAACACATTAAACACAAAGTATCATAATCCTAAATGCAAAAATAAAAAGCTTTATACTGATAGATGTATTGAGATTTAAAATGTAATTTTACACTTAAAATACAAAACATTTTTAGTATTCAGGGCCAATAAAAATTTTTTTTTGCTTTTGTTGGCATGCATAGTATAAATACCTATTTTATACTTTGTATTTATTTGCGATGTTAATACCGTATTTAATTTTTTTAGTTGTGGTTTGAATATTATAGAATATTTAATGATAGTAAACAAAATTTAAGTAACAAAAGAAATACAAATAATTTTTTTTATGTCAGTTAAATTTTAAAAATTCCACCTCTACATTTAATTTAAAAAAAAAAAATTGAAAATTATAATTAAAAAATATGTTGTACATAACCTCTTAATGGGGGTTTTTACACGAGTATTATTTTTCTGCTGTATTCTTTTTGGTTTTAGGAAAGAGGTAATAGACGTAAGGGAAAAACTCTACACTCGCGTATTCTTTTTATAGACTTATTTTTCATCAAAAAATAAAGTGTTTCTCGCTGTTGTTAAACTAATACATTGACATGGTTATATATGTATAATATAGTTTTATCCATATATTTTAATTTTTCTTAAAAATATTTGTCAAAATCATATAATCAAATACATACTAGATTAAAAAAATTTAAATTTTAAAATAATTATAAATATAAAAATTTAATTTGGTTTTTTTTTTGACAAAATCTAATCAACTAACTCAAAATATTGTATTCAAAAGAATACTCGTATGAAAGTCAAGCTGTTGTAACGGAGAGAATTAAAAAAAGAATACAGCAGAAAAATAATACTCGTGTAAAAACCCCCAATAAATTTATCAAAATTTCTCAAAATATATTTTTCAAAATTTCTTATAAAAGTGTCAAATTGACGTTTGATGTTAAATTCAATTCAATAACAAAACAATTTTCTTTAATTTTCTCAATTAAAAAATATTACCAATTTTATGAAAAAAAATATTGTTTACAAATAAAAAAAAATTAAAAATTGATAAATTACATTATATATTAAATATTTTTATGAATATTTTTGTAATATTAATATATATTTAGATTTTGGTGATGTTTTAGTACTGCATTCAGTTAGTTCGAAAAAATATTCGATTTCCATTGAAAAATATCGATTTTTAGTCCTTTTTTTTGTTTAAAAAACAATAATCGGTGATAAGAAAATCCAGACATAAAAATATTATTGAATGATACAGAATAATATTTTAATGCATTAGGATTATAGCATTACATTTTTGTAATGCGGTTAAAAAAAGACTTAAATTGATTAAATTGTAATTAGTCTAATTATAGTGTTTAAATACTAAAAAATTATACATATTTAAATATTAAGTGTATATATGTAGATATAATACTATAACATTTAAACTAAATTCGAGGTTTAAATCCATTATTAAAATTTTGAGAATCGCATTTTTCAAAAATTTGCTCCGAGGTTACAAATATATTGTTAATATTAATATACTACTATAATTGTATAGCTTGAATTATTATTTTTATTTATAGTTGAGAAAATTAAAAAATTTCTTTGATTACAATTTTTTCAATTACAATTTGATATTGTAATTAATAAGTTATTGTAAGGTTCAACTAAGCTAATATGTATTTTCATTACATTACAAAGCAAAAAGCTAGAAATTATTATTACATAATAATTAAAAACTTACTTCATTGATATTGAATTAAAAAAAAAAAAACTTAATTATTACAATGTTCAGATTAAATTTCATTCTAAGAATTAAGTTTTTGTCATCTATTTAAAATACCACGTGCAACACCCACGTGAAATTTAATATAATTATTATTCTTCTTTATGCCGAATATTAAGAAAAGCTTTCAAATTTAATTAAATGTTTCAGTATTGTTTTTTTTAAAGATTATTGAACCTTAAAAACTTTAATATCTGTTGCCTATTCATATTTAAAAGATTTTCGTGTTTTTCTTCATTTTACATAAAAATTTAAAAACGAATAGTGTTTTCTCATTAAAATTTAATTTTTTTTCTGCATAATTCATGATGTGAGATAATTTTAATTTTTTCTAAAACAAAACGTAAAAAATTGATATTGATATTTTGTTGTATAATAGTAGTTCGATGTAGTGACAGAACGGATGATATGATGATGTATGACGATCTTGTTTTAGTTTTCTAAATAATTTTTTTTCGGTATTTTGATCTTGAAAATTATCTAAATAATTTATTTGAGTATAAGAAAAGAATATTAAAAGGAATAATTAAATGTTATTTCAAAATTTATTAATAATTTTTATATTAAAATTTCGAAATATTTGTTTTGATGAATAATTCGATAAATTATTTTTTCAAAATTATAATAAATTATGAAGTAAAATTTAAATTGTTTGAATTTATAAAAGGAAACAAAACAATGGAAACTTGAAAACATTTATTCATAACCAAGCAAACATACGTACATTGAGAAATTTTTTATTTGACTTTAGATTTAATTTTTTTTTTTATTTAATTCAACGTTCTTAAGAAATATTCATCTAAGTTTGGTTCACCTTTCATTGATTACAATGGAAATGGAACATGTTTTTTGTTTTGTATTTACATCGGTGCATAAATAAATCTAATGAATAATTCAAATATATATTTACAAAGTTTTATTTTATGAAGTTTACCTGATGAAAATTGATAATCATTTTTTCAGTTCTACGCAGTAGGTAGAGCACCCAGCACGTGTCTGTCAACCGAAAACCTTGGGTTCTATTCTTGGCGAAGCAAAAAACTTCTTTATGGATTTTTCGACTTGATCCAAATACCCTTTGTCATTGGGATAAAATAAATGATAAAAAATAATTTAGTATTATAGTAACAACTTAAATAAAATGGAACTACACTATTTAAGATTGTAATCTCAATTACTTTTACTTTTGAATTGATAAAAAAAAAATTAATTAATTTTCGTCAGACTTCAGAAGAGAACAGAACAAATTTTATTTTGAAAAATCCAATAAATGGAAGTGGACTCTGTGCCCCGATGTCTGAGTGGTAAAGCACTCGAGTATAGTAATGTAAAGACCTCAAATGCAACTACATCGGTTCTTATATAATTAATAATTAATAAACATAGAACCCACTTATAATTAATAAACATAGAACCCCATAGAACCCACTTTTAGAAATAAATAAATTCAATAAATCATTAACATTTTGAATAATATCTCGTGGTTTCCTAAATGCAGTGTGTGACATTTTCCAAGATATTTGTTAAAATGTAAACACTTATGAAAAGTAAATATTAGTCAAAACTGTTCCATTTTACAAATTCAACTACTATTACAATTATCTCAATTTAAGTCCCGATATTTTATTACTACAAAAATTAATTTTATTACTAATTAATTTGAAATTATGTAATGTGAGCATATTTTTAAATATCCTATTATTTGGTTGTTATATTACTTTATATAAAAAATTCTTAGCTCATCGAAAATTTATTCGATATTTTAGAATACCTATATGTATATAAAAAGCATCAGTTTTAACTAGACTTATAATTATTAAAGAATAAAAAATCTAATTTATCGATTGTTAAAAATGTAGACATTGATTTTACATTTTAACTACTTGCTTTAATATCCGAGTCTAAAAACATATTTGTATTTTACTTTTTTATAGTGTATGGCGTAAAATTGTATCACAAATTGTTATATATTTTCAATGCTAATCGTCATTCATTACTCTTTAACAGACTAATAACTTTTTTAAAATATTGTAATATTCTTGTCTTCTGCGTTTTGAATGTCACATTATGAAAAAAAAAATATAAATCAATTTTGATTTCTCAATTTTCAAGTGAGGTTCAGGTCAACCAATTGATGATATTGGTTAAAACATGTGCTCTCACATGATGAACATCTTGTGTCTAATACCGTAAAAAAACTATTTCATTTAGAGTAGCCTCTTAACAAAATTTTCTAAATTTAGTTTTACTTACATATTGATCTCAGTTCTTATAATTACATTACCCCCTATTACTGACAACAATTATGTACATATTATTATGTATACTAATTTTTTTTAAATGGGTTAAGAATATATCATTACAAAATATTTTGACAATATTTTCAATATTCTTTTCTCTGCTTTACATATTGCAGAATAAATATAATTTTTGTCCTAATCTGTCTTATTTAATTTTTTATTAATACAAAAATGGATGTATATTTTTTCAATTCAAGAAAAGTAAAATATGAATAAAGTATTGATTATATGACTCAATAAATATTAATTTATCAATTTAAGTAATTTTAAAAATATTTTAATTTAAAAGATTGGACATTCAATAAATTTTCAGTTACATTAGTAATTTGCAAAGTTTTTCAAACAAAAACATTCACAATTAATAATATATAATTGTTGATTTGTATCGACTACTGCACTTATAAGTATATTTTGAAAGTGGTGCTTGTTATATTTGTAAGAACAGCAATCTTATCGTTTGTTTTTTAAAAACTAATTAAAGTCAAATATAATTATTCTATATGTACATAAAATTAAATAAAATTGTTAATTTCGGATAACCATGCATTTTATAAATATACAATAAATTTTTCTTATTTTAATAATAAAATGTCACATAAATAAAAGTGAATTTTAATTAGTTTGATGTATGATAATATGTTATTTTTCAAGATTTCGATATGTATATAGTTAATAAAGTATATATAAATATATATTTATTTTTTTGAGGTTTTAAAATAAAAAAGATATATTTTAATTTATTTGCATATAATTTTATTGTACTTAAATTTGTGAACATGAACCTTGATGTTGTTGTATAGAATTTGTAAACAAAAAACATCAAAAATAACGAAAACCATGTAGAGAGTGTATTATAGTTTAAATTCAAAGATACAGGAAGAATTGCATTGGAAATATACAATAAAAAGTTCATTCACATGAAAATTATTCTTTAATTTTTCATTCCATTGCACTTTTAATGAAAAATAGCAATAATTGTAATAAAATTTCAATATTTGTTGTAATAAATTCACATGCATACATATTATTATATGTATATGATACATTTTTTGAATTTCATTTAAATTCATATAAAAACCTTCGAAAAACAAAATTCAGCCATTAAAAAAACCACATTGTAGTAATTTTTAAATATGTTGATGAAAAGAACAAAATAATTTTGATTGTGACATTCTGACGTAGTTTTTCGCCGCGACTAAGAACCTTGTAAAAAGTTGAGGAAGCGAGTGAACTTACATAAATTTGTTCATTAATTACCAAATATTTAATTATGAGCAACAAAAATGTTTTAGTTGTGTTGTATTTAATTTATTTATTTTTACATTTTATCCACTGAGAACTGTTTAATATGTATTTGATCCTTGCGAAATTATAAATTAATGTGATTGCAATTATAAAAGTTATTTAAATTACATAAGTGTTTCTTTTTCGAAATATTCAAAATATTTCTATTCGCTAAAAATATTAGTTTCTTAAATTGAATGCTGATGAAAAATTTTCATTCCGAATAATTATCAAAATCAATCAAATCTGCTGAAATGTTTTAATTTTTGCGTGATAAGGCAAATTTCTATAATTATTGTGATGTTATACAAATTTCTATAACGTTCGTATAATATATGTTATACAAATTTCTATAAAGTTCAGTTTTTTTTCGATCCGTTGGAGGGCAAGGTGACCAATTGGGTTTGAACTCGTAAACTATCATTGCAATCCTAAGTTCTAACTTCGTGACTAATATTTTATTATAAGAGAAAGATTAGTCACAATCTTGTGACTATCACAAAGATTGTGACTAATCTTTCTCTTATTCTTATATGATTTCTAGTTAAATTTTTCGCCCATTGAACTACATCTTCGATATGCAGATAATTTGTATATCCGTTTTTTTTTTCCAGAGATATCCTTCAAATATCTTATTTCACTATTTTAGTTTACTTTATTTATTTCTTAGCATCTTTTTTTTTTGTCTTTGCCATATATTTTACGGCATGTGTGAGGACTGCAGTTTTTCGATAATTCAGTCGTGCTTTGAAAGTGCTTACTTCAAAACGCTTTGAGCATATTTACAAATCTGAATACTTATACAATTCTTTTGTTTAAATTTAAAAACAAATATGAACTGAAATTGATGTGTTATTTAATTTATTTAATTTGACTTAAAGAGTCAAATTCTAAATTTAATGAAGAAGAGACAATAAAAGTGTAAATTCTTCATCTAGAGATTTTATATTAAAAACAAGTTTCATGTTTAGAATTTTTCGTTTTTATTACAATTTTTATTATTATCATTATTTCCTATCAATGGGAGGTTCAGTTTTATCTATCTCTGTGATAAGTGGCTTAACAATATGTGACCATTTGGTTATTTGCGTTATCATCTTTGAAATCTTATATGGTTCTATTCCATCTAAATGAACGCAGATGTAATTATCGAACAATGTTTTGACATGAATTTTTCGAACGCACTGCTTTTTTAAATATTGCAGATGTTAAGGCCAAACAAAGCTGAATTATTAAAAAAACCCCTTAGTTTAATACACACATGCTTTTTTGATTTTTATTTTCTGGCTATGGCCATTTTTTTGTTTTTCTACATGTTACATAAGCATCAAATTATAATTCAAATTGGAAATCACAAAAAACAACTGTTAAAGGTGTTGATGCTTGCGTAAATTACATGTACATATTTGATGAAATTCTTAATGTAAAATGTAAGTTTGGAACAGAATTTGTTTTTTGAGAAAATTTTTTTGCCATTCCGTGAACTCTGTATATTATGGTACAGAATTATGGTACTATTATGGTAATTATGGTACAAAATAAAGATAACATAAACGGTGGTGTTTTATGCATTAACAATACAAAAAAAAAACGCTTTTATACTTGTAAGTTACAAGTGTCACAACCTACAAATTTGAAATAACGAAAGAACTATCCATGTTTTTTTTTTCAATTTTGTTTAAATGGGGTAATAAAATTCGTTCTATCTTTTTTTTTTACATCTATTTTTAAATTTAATTTTTCTATTTTTATATATGCATTTTAAAAAATGTTTTTAATGTATTTTTCTGATTTTTCAAATAGATTGTTCCCATAAAACATTTACAGTATTTTGGATGTAATGACTTGTTATTATTGTATGTTGTGTATTTGCAAGCATGAAATCAAATGGTCATTTAGATATATTATCAAACAAATTTCACTTAGATTGTAGTATTTTTAAGGCATGCAATTTTCAGAAAACTAACGATTGTTCTAGGAATTGAAAATCAGCCAAATTCCAGCAAACAACCTGGGATTAAACCTACAGTGTAAGTTTAAATGCAATTTTTCAATAAAATCCAATATGAAAAGCATCTACAATACAACTTAATTTTCTAACACTTGTTGAATGTGAAATTTAAAGTACTGGTCTCGATTTTTCTTAATACATACATTTGTAGAGTGACATTCAGCTAAAATTTTGTATGTGCTAATCAGATCTGTTGAATATAGTATGAGACCATTATTGAGGTTTGGTATTGTTACAGCAACAATTAATGCTGTCGTTAACCTCTTGATCAAAATAACAATTTAATTATTTAGTTTGAACATTTATTTCATCATTGATTTACATTTGATTTTGCATTCTTTCAATTGGTCAATTAAACATAATTTGATAGATATTGGTCAATTAAACATAATTTGATAGATATTGGTCAATTAAACATAATTTTGGCAATTTTTTTACGATCTGAGGTTTTAATGATCATTAATTGTCGTAGTGAAATGATCTTGGATCGTAGACAAATGATGAAGTATATTGTATGTACTTGGGTCTATTTGGATATTCATTTCGTAAAACATATCTAACAAGCGCATCACGTTCGTTAAAAAAAAAATAAATTTCCATTTTGCAAAAGTAGCAAGCTCGAAATTTCTATACCGCATATTTTGCAGAACATTCGAAAATTATGAACTGCAAATTAGATTTTTTTTAAAATAGTGGCAAGTTTGCAGTATTATTTCTTCTGTGAAATAAAGATTACTAGAACAGTTCTTTTTTTTTTAAATGGGATATGTTCAAAATTATTTTCAAAATTTGTGCGAATTTAATTTATAAAATAAAATATGTTCCTTCAAAATAACGTCACTCTTTACTTCACCAAAAAAGGTCGAAAAATTGTGTTCCGAAATTTAAAGAAAAAAATGTTTTTTTTTTTTTTTTTTCAAAATATTACAATGGTTTCAAAGTTCAAAAAAATTTATTTTATAAAATGCCTCATCCAGTAACTGTTTTGTTACGCAGAGTTTTTTAGTGGCAAATCCAGTACATACATCGTGACATCGGAAATGCAGTATTAGAGTTTTAACTACAAAGTAGTGTATTTAATAACGTACTATATACAATGTAATTACTTGTAAAATGTTTATATTTTGTTTTTTTCGTCATAGTTAAAGCAGTATGCAAGCATTATTAAATTATTTATTGTATTTAGTTCTTTATGGAACATACCTACTAGATTGGAGCCAAAGTTCTAATTCTACATTTTCGATGTCACCCAATGAGTTTTTCTTTTAATTTTATCTTCATAATATTTTAATCATAATCGAGTTAGTTTTTATAAAAACTTATTTTCTAGCGTTAGAGTAAATTTTTTTGTATGATTGCCGAAAATGGTCTAATATTTTCTTTTTAATTTTACTAATGTGCTTGTCATATATACATACGCGTATTTCGTCTAATCGAGTTGTTTTCTTAATTAATTTAAAAAATAATTTGCTTTTTAAAAATTAATTATTAAAGTTCGTTGGAAATGTTGAGACTAACTGAGTAATACGGTGCAATTAATGTCTTCAGAGAGGAAATTTAGCTATTGATGATTGATGACCAGGGCAACCAAAAATTATACTCTAAAAACCATTTTAAACGCACGCTTATAATTTGCCCTAAAAAAACGAAAAATGTGCACTTTTAGTCCAAATAAGGAATAAAACTTACTTCATTGAAGTTTCTTTTTATAACATAAAAATACAAGCATAAAGTTGGTTTAGAAGAATACTAGAAAATCCAAAAAAAAAAAAACGAAAATACTTTCATTCAATGAAATTCTGTTTCCTTATTTTACATATATTTGTTTATACTTCATAATTAAAATTAAAATTATTCAATGATATTTCAAAGAATTCAAAATAAAACGAATTCCATCCAAAACCTAAATACAATAAAATTTTTAGGACTTACAAAAAGAAATAAATTAAGTTAAACATAAAAAAATTGTAGATATAAAATAAATTGAATTAAGGTGGTTATTCTGAAGTTCGTCGGAATGTCAAATTCCGATTTCATTCCGCATTTCGTATGCTGAAGTCCGTAAGTATTCCGCAGTCTGCAAATATCATTATTTATCCGAAATTTTAAATTTATGTATGCTGTAGTTCGTCGGAACGGAAAATAAAAATTGAAAATTGTACGACAGAATTTCTCATTCGGAAGTATTAGAATAGCTCGGAAGTGAATTATAAAGCATACAATTTTTGTATTTAGAATATTAGGAGAAGTAGAAAATGTAATAATAGTTTTTTTTTCATTTATGAAAAATATTTTTTTTATTTAGGAATAAAAAAGCACTCCAAAAGAATAATATATTTTATTGTTTTTAATATTATAACATAATATGTATATATATTAAAAACGATACATATATATTTTACACTCTTTAGAGAATTTTAAATTTACTCTGATGTAACAAAAAATTACTATTATTTTAATTTGTATAAATAGACGTACTACATATGTAATTAAGAAAGTTATAACTTTTACTTTTTAATTTATGTATGCATATTGTATATATACATTATGTAATATACATTATCTATTAAAAATTTATAAATTTTACAAAATAAATAAAAAAATTCAAACTGTGAACGTTGCCTTTTTTATTTAAAATAAAAATGTTTGAAATGAATATGAAACATCTGATTTTGATTTCTGTACAGACTTTGCAGTCGAATGGACTTCATACCGACTCAGCATACCGATTTTTTCGTATTCGTTTCGAGAAATTCCGCTTCGGACTTCAGCATAACGACCTAAATTTCATTTTCGTAATTTTCATTTTTAATTTCTGCTTCGAAATTCCATTGAAAAAAATATTATGTCACAAATTGTGAGTCCGCCCTATGCCCCACGGATGGGGTTGCAGGACAATGATGACAAATTTATAGAGAATCTGAAAGAGAAATTAAAAAAAAAAATATATTTTTAAGTCTGGTTTAAGTTTTTTGCTAATGCTTTTTAAGAGAAAAATGGTAAAACATGCAATAACAGGTGCAATATGCAAAAATATGCCATAACAAATGCATAAATGCAAGGGCTTAAAATGCAAAACTTTTCATAAAACGGATAAATATCCAGTTCATTTCTCAATAACACTTAGAAAAAAAAACATGCTCGTGCATATAACATTACTGTTGTTCAAAAACATAATCAATTCATTGTAAAATGTAAGTATATAATAAAACTTTTGCTACATTTTGATTTTGCTATATGACATTTTGACAATGTTAAATACACATACATTTTCACGTTTAAATTATAATTTTGTGTTTTTGTAATATAAATCGGTAATAATCTGACTTTTTGTTTATCTTTCGAAAAATTTACTTTTGGTTTATCTTTCGTTACATGCAAATTAATATTGTTAGATCTTCATTATAACCCATATTCTTATACCCATCTCGCGAGATCGCGTGAGAATATCTCTGTCGAGATAGTTTTGTATTCTGTTAGACCTTTGACCAGACCATTTTTTATCTCGTAATTTTGTGTTTTTTTATCAAAAAATTGAATTAAATAAATAAATTGAATAAATAAAATAGTTAAGTAAAGATTAATAAACAATTTTTCATTATTGTTTTTGGATTATTATTAAAATTGTGTTTGTTTTTCCGTTTTAAAGATTTCCGTGATTGTTCCCCCCCTTAAAAAAAACACATGGACTAGTCCAAGTGACTCCATAATATGCATTTTGTACTAATCGCTAAAATATAATTATGTAATTTAGAAATACCATAACACCAACATAATTTCAATAATTAAACAAATTAGGTAGATGCTATTCTAAAATTAAATTTTACTTTATATTTTTTTTATTTTGCAGAGAATAAAATATTACTAAAACCTTATTTTAATCGTTTTTCCCACATGCCAAAATTCAAAAATTGTATGGAATAACCGTTAATGTACATTTTGTTATCAATTCCTCATAAAATGATATTTAGAAAAACCCGTAAAGAAAACTGACTAAAATGCGTACTTAATTAATTAGTACGCAGCCAAACAGCTGAAATCTAAAATTATATTGCAATAATTTGAAAAATGTATAAATAAACGTTCTAATAATATTTAAAAGATCAAATGGCAGTAGTAAAATGCAGAAAAAAATGTGAAAAAATGTAATTAATTATCTTCCAAAACACGGTATGACTAACAACACTGTTTTATACTATTGATCTGACTTATTTATTATGATTAGATAATGTATCTATTGTTGCATATTAACATGTTGAAATGGCAAATTTGCTATTTTCAATTTATTTCAAATTATTTATATATTCATTATCATTTTCTTATTTGGAAAATTATTATTAGATTGCCATTGATTTATATTTAAAATATAAAGGTTTGATTTTTTTTCTATAAACCCAGTAATTATGAATGTAAGTATGTAATAATTACCTAATTTCGACATTCAATATGTATGTGTATGATCTTACAAATTAAATATTTTGAATTAAAAAAGAAAACAAATTTTTTGTTTTATTCTAAAAAATTGTTTGTATTTTATATTAATTAAAATACCTCTTTACTTTACTTTTTTATTTATTAAATTTTAATTAGGATGCATTTCGATGTTAAAAACGCATCTTCATCAATATCTTTTTTAAGGGAGAAAAAGTCATGGTGTTATTAATATAAAATAACATACTTTTTTTGTTTTTTAAATAAATTAATTGTAATAATTTGATTAAATTTTATTAATTTGAAAATATAATTTATTCATAACTTCGTGACATTTTATTTTATATTCCAATACTTTTTCAATAAATTTGACTTCAATTTTGTTGTTTATTTAAACCTTGTAATAAAATTATGTACACTTAATCGTAAATATCGTTATATGGAAAAGTTTATTAGCTGCTATTAGTTTCAGTAGACCTCTTTGATACGGACCTTTTTTTGTCATAGAATTTTATAAAGTTTTTCACTAATATTTTTTTAACAAACATTTCTATTTACATTAAATAGGTAAAAATATATATTAAAAACAAATAAGATAATTTTATAGAGGTGGAAATATATTTATAATTAAATATGTAAAAAAATATCTAAATACATACTTATTTAAACCAATTAATATTACTGTCAGTTTTTAATGTAAACAAATATTATTTTAAAATTGTAATATTTTTTTGATAAAACTAAAAACTTTAAATTTTATTTAAATATATGTATATAAAAAATTATTTAAAATATAATTCATAAACAATTCACAGTAAAAGAAAAATGTAAGATAATTAAGTTTTTAAAATATTCTCAAATATGAAATGAATTATTTAATATAATAAAATATTATTTAATATATTAATTTGTTTAATATAAAATATGTATAAAAAAAAAAAATTATGTTAAAATGATTAATTTCAAAAATGTATACTATAAATTCATAACAAATGAAAAAGAAAAAATGAAACAAATTGAATTAAAAAAAAAATTGTAAATAAATACAAAAAAAAAAATTATTTGAAGAATATTGAAAAATTAATAAAAATAATAAATACAAATTTTGAAATGTTTTTTATTTTTCCTTAAAAGAAAAGCCTTGTGCCAATGAAGTATACATCTAGTCTTTATTTTTTTTTTGTTTTTGTAGAGAACTGTCACAAGAGATATATGTATACATACATATATATATGTATATGTATTATAAATCTTTAAGAAAACGCTTTTGTTAGACCTTGCAACCTTGATCTCTTTTGTCTAATTAAATTTTAATATATTTGAAAAAAAGAATGTAGTTTATAGTTACACTATAAACTCGGAAAATTAAACAATTTTAAATTTATTTATTTTTTTTGGATTTTTGTTTTAGTGATATGTTTAGAGAAATATCGGCATTTGCAACCAAATATAAAAGAATTTATTAGTGAAAGGAAACTTGACAACTTCAGTTATACTATTTAATTTTCTTACGTTTCGGAAACTACATACATACACTACCTAGCTTTTATTCCTTAAGCGTACAGTATCTTATGATAACATGAACCAATCGATTATTAAAATAGTAATTTAAAAATAATTAGGTAATTATTTGCCTTGAAAATCGCAGTAAGTTGTTACTATTACTCCACATTTGTAAAGCTTATACCAATTCAATAAATTAATTCATTACCCTTATTGTGATTATCGACTCCTTCATTTTCACGCTACAAATTGAAACGTTATCGAATTGACTTTCGATAGCAAAAATGACGATACATATTACAAAAAAAAATCCTGCCTTATGAAATTAAATTTTTTGTACTTTCTATGTTTTGGAAAGGGATTGTATCGTTATAATTTAATTCCAAAAACTAAAATTGTATTCCATTCGAAAAATTTTTAAAAAATAAAATTGTTTTTGACCTTATACTTTTCTGAAATTTTGCCGTTGACAAAAACAGAACTCCAATATCCAAGGACTTAGCAAAGGTTTGGGGATGGCCGCCCTTTTGAAATATGAAATTTTCAAATAATTTTTATTAGTTTTCTATAATGGTTTACGATGAAATAAAATCAATCGATTACAAAAATTATTCAACTCTAAACGTTTATAATAGATGTTCATAGCTACTGATGTATCGTTATTTTTAGAAAAATTCAGTAAATGTTCGTGGAACATTTAATTGAAATTTTTGTTAGTATGAAAATATATATGTTATATGTATGTGTATATCATATCTACCGATGTTTTGATATAATTTTTTTTTTATTTGATGCAGTTTCTGAAATGGAGCTTTATTAGCTCGAATATACATATATAAATTCGGTATTAATTTAATTCAATTATACCGGGTGGTCCAGAGCATGCGTATCAGCTTTTTAAGAGCCGTTATTTCAAAATTTAAAAAAAAATGATTAACTAAATCGAGGGTGCTCTAATTGGTTTTTTAAGACCAAAAATCGACGAAATTGGCTTAAATCCAGATTTTTTAAATGAGAAGGGAGTACTTTTTTTTTGCAAATTCGGATTCTACGTCATTTTTATTCTTAAAGAAGAAATAATCTTAAAGAAGATTAAAGTAAATCTCGATTTCGGCGATTTTTGGTCTTAAAAATCCGATTTGCGGTCCTTCTCGGAAGGTGAAAATATCACCAATCGATAGAAGCATCCTCGATTTAGTTAATAATTTTTTTTTTAATTCTACAATAACGCCTCTTTCTCCTCTTAAAAATCTGATACGCATGCTCTGGAACACCCGGTATAAGAAATCTCTATATCAACATATGCGCAATATAATAATTATAATTTATAAATAGAAATACTCGTATATAAATAATAGAAATGCATATTCTAAAAATTTAAACTAAAGCAATACTTATTAGTTATTTGAATGTTTTTCGTGCTACAATAAAAGTAGTTTGAGAAAGTTAAGAACGAAAAGACTAAGCAAAAAAAATTTCGATGAAAAATCGTAGAATGATGTTTAGTTTATGTTAAATGTAAAGAAAACACTCACATTAATGACGTAAACTTCCCTTTATCTATTAACTCGCGTAATTAGTCAACTTAAACAAAAAATAACATATTTCGAATTTTTGTACCTTGGACAAGAATTTAAGAATTCAATTTTTTTTTAATACATCTTAAACACGATTTTCTTGATACATAATATGAAAATTCATCATTAGAAGATCATTCATTTTATTTCAATTCAATAAAAAAGTCTATTCTACTCATATTCAATTGTGTTTATTGTGTTTATTTGTTAATGCTGATAATTTATAGGTAATTTATTCGGCAGTTATTTATAAATAGGTTAAAAAAATTATTTTAAACATTTAAAATTTATAAAATTCATTTTATTTTGTTTTTTGCATTTGAAATTAGTTCAAATAGTATTCATTAAATAGGCGGGAATTACATAAATAAATTTTATTAACTAAACTAAAATTAAATATATAACAAAAAAAAAAAAAAAAACACCTTCCTTAATTTCTTATAGAATCTAATGATAATGCTGATATATATTTAATGGAGGCCCCATTTCTTGATTTTACGGAAAGAAGCTGCACTGCTACAACTACTACTGTTACTACTACTTCTACAACTAATAATAGCAGTGGTGTGTGGATCAAGTCAACTTGTCCAAATTGCTTTAAAAATTATACTAATAAAGGATCATATAATCGACATATTAAATTTGAATGTATTAATGCTGAATATAAAACTTCTTTTGTATGTCCATATTGTATGACAATTAGAAAACGTAAATATTTATTAATACAACATATTAAAAAAATACATCCAATAGAATGGAATGAAAATATTATTTTTGATAATATAAATAATTTTTTTTGATTTTTAATGTTATTTTTTATTATTTTTATAATTGTATAAATAAGTAATAATTATAATTGTTTGAAACCAAAAAAAAATTATTTTTTTTTTAAATTTTCCAAAAAAGTTTTAAATTTTTAAATGTATTTTTTTTTTTTTTAAAAATCTAATTATTTAAAATATTTATTTTTTAAAACTAGCAATTTAAAATGCTTAATATATAAAAAAACATCAATTTTATTAGAATTGATTAATTTGTAAGGGGAGATGAGTATTCAATATTTAACTTTCACTGGAAAACTGTATAGGTTTAACTGAGAAAAATTACCATTTTTAAAATAAATCTTTCTATAGATCTTTGGTCATTTTATTTTTATTTATTTATTTTTTAAATGAAAATCAACAAATGAATGAATGTAAGAAAAGAAATTGTTTATTGAAATTGTTTTTATAATGTATGTATATCATTCATTCTTTTATTTAAAATGTTTTGGTATAAATGTTTTCCCACGTAACAATTTTATTGCTATAAGACTCTTGCGCATTCTTATAACACTATTACAAACACTCTTATAGCAGTATTAGTGTTAATTTGAGTGCTGCGAAAGGTTATAAATACGTTATAGCACTAAAATGGAGAATCCTATAAGGCACCGGAACAAGTGCTGTAATATTGTTATAGGATTAGTATACATGGATTAGCGTATGTTTTTATTTTGAAATTATATTCATTTGAAATAATTTATGTTATGCGAGAGTGAGAAAGGTATTATTTTTTATGTTCAAATAAAAATTTTATGGAGTTTATATTTATTTGCTGAGAAAGGGAGATAGATATTAGTTAATAATGTAAAAAATGTCTTACTAATAAATAATATTTTTCGGTCAAAAATAATTGTATTAATATTTATTATTATTGCGACCAAAATGCAAAATTTGGCTGGGAATGAAAATTCATTGACATTTATTATAAAAATAATTCGAAAAAATACAATGCCCTCCAAAAATAACCAAATTTTAAATAAATAAAAGAAAATATATTTTTAAATTGCATCTTTAAAATATTTAGTAATGTATGTTAATTAATGCATAATATCAAATTTGATATTTAAATAATTATTCTTTTAAGCAAAAATGATATTTTTGCGAAAAGAATGCAAAATAAAACTTTTCAGTTTTTGTTTTATTTAAAAAAAATTTACTTCGTTTGTAGAAAATAATGGCCGTCGCAAAATATTTATCTAAAAGCTACAGTAAGTTTATTAGTAACATTATAGGAATACAGTAAAATAATAACACCACTACTGCTACTCCAGCAATTCTATTCTTATAACAACACTTTAACTCTTAATATAGGATTATGCACTTTTAGATTTATAAAAACATTGCTGTATCACTTGCGGAAAATCCCATTATAACAACTCCCGCAATTGAAAGAACATTCTTATAGCAATATTAATCACATTATTCCCATAAAAACATCATTATAAAACCTTTAGTGCTTATCGGGAGTCATATAGAAAGAAGTCTTGTAGCACTAATTTTGTTCTTATAACAATAAAATGTTACGTGGGTTATCTTATAGCTTTATGCATTTATTTACTAAAAAAATTATATTTCTGTACATAACTTTTGAGAGATTAGATTTTAGATTTGTGTCACTCTAAAGTCCCAATATTTGAAATATTTCTTTTCCGAAATAATCTATTAATTATACAATGTCAAGCTATCTAAATTTTGCAAATATTTTTATACAAATCTTATATCTTAAATTAAAATTATACATGATCCATTAATATATTCAGTTAGTAATCATGAATTTCATAAACTACAAAGTAGATTTTTAACTCATCAGTAGGCTGCAGTTATAGCGGCGATACGTAAAATTAATTCATCAATATTTGTGTTTTCAATTTTACTAGAAGATGTAGATGGGCAGGAAGTTTTAATATATTTCTGTGGTTTTACAACGAAAGATGATAATTGCATTTTTGGCATTTCTTGTAAATCGCAATTGAATAAAATTTAGTATAGAATTTGCTATACTTTTCTAGTTATTTTTGCAAGATTTGCAATATTTTTAATGAAAATCTTTTGAAAATCTTTAAAAAGATAGATCTTTGAAATCATTTCAATAATTTTTTAATTTTCGTAAAATTTTTACCTTTTTTTTAATTTTAAAATAACTTATTCATTTTTGTTACATAAAAGTTATTGCTGAAGAACATGATAACTTCAGTTATTCAGTTTATACAAAAAAAAGAATGTATAACACGCAGTAAAATTTTGCAAGATACATGGAAATATCTTAACATATCATTTTTTTTGTTTTGTACTTTTCGGTAAGTGTTGCCTCCAAAACTGCATAAGTGAAGTTATATGCTTATGTTATAAGAAATATTTTCAACGGCAGTTTGTTTTCAGTTTTGAATTCATAAATTACTTAATATTATTAAATTCTTTTATTTGAAAGAGCTTAAAATTTTATATAAAATAGCATTCATAACTAAAATTCGACAAAATTGCAGTTATCATCTTTCGTTGTAAAACCACAGATTTAAAATTGTAGGATTGGTAAAAGATATTCTAAATAACAAAACAAATTCTGTTTCAAATTTAAAAATTTTAAATTAAGAATTTCATCGATTTACGGAAACAATAACTGCAACACTATATTATGTACACATTCTGTTATACCCAATTTATAAATATAATTATAATATGTAATATTATATTATAAGAACAATTACAAGTATGAATGCTATGAAATTATTTAAATATTTGAATTCAAATTAATTGTAATTTGTTTTTAAATATTTATGCTATCAATTAACGGTGGTATTAATTTCGAAAAAAATTGTATACATTAATTTTAGTACACATCAGCTGAATGACAGTCAAATTTTTTTTTAGCAGTTCACGCTTGCCAAAATATTTATTCGTTTTTGTGAAAAAATGAAAAAACAAAATGGTAACACAAAATTTTTGTTAACAGCGATAAGACATAAATTAAATAATTAGTAGTTTAGTTAAAATTTAAGTTTGTAAACAAATATTTTCCTAATGTGACCCTTGCAAAGATATTTTTGCCTATTACTGATTTAAATCCTAATATATCGAGAATAAATTATTTCATTTAATTTTCTAGTCATCGTTATTTTTTTTTTTCTACAATATCTAAAATTGTTATCAAATAGTCTTAGATATGAAATTTTAATTTTTTTTTCTTTGAAACATAAAAGTACGTTTATTATTTTTCATTAATTCAATATTTAATTAAAAAAAATTAAAAAAAAAAAATTATATTTTTTTAAATTTAATTAAAGAAATATTCTAATTTTAAAAACTGTTTTTTGCATTATGATAATGTTTTTTTTTGCTGCTACTGCTGCTGTGTTTATTTTTGAATATTAATTTTCCTATAATTTTTTTTTTTATAAAATTAATAAATTCCATTTTTTTTTTGTTTTTATTTTCTAATTTTAAAATTTTAACCACTTTTTTATTTATTTTTTGTTTTCTATTAATTTGAATGAAAATTTTTTTTTTTAAATAAGAGATAATTATTTATTTTCAAATTTATAATCAAAAAAGCAAATAATAAAATTGTTCTAAATTATTTTATTTGAAATAGTTTGTTGTTTTATATATTATATATATATATATATATATTTGTATATATACATTTATAATATATGAGTACATACATTTTTTTTTTAACTTTCAAGAAGAACTAATCGAAAAGATATTTAATAAATATTTTGTAATTTTCTTGAATTTGAAATTGAAATAAAAAAAAAAAAAAATAAGAAAAATGAATAAAAAGATTTTTTTTAGTATAACATTGTTTCTTATATTATGTGTTAAGAAAAAAGAAAAAAAAAAAACAAATTTCGAAAATCGATTTAAGTTTATTATATTATTCCCTATATTAATTATTTATTATTATTAAATCAAATCATCCATCCATACTATTTCTCTTATCTCTATGCCCAAACATTATAGGATATTTAAATTATGATTTACTTATGATGTCAACAACTGGTTTAAATTTAATGCATTCAACATCGAATTCTTTATTAAATCATAATAGTTCTTCAAATATAATAAATGATACTGAAGAACAAAGTTATACATGTCCGCAATGTTTTCGTATATATAGACGTTCTGGTACATTAAGACGTCATTTACGTCATGAATGCGGTAAAGGTAAAACAATGGTATGCTCTGTATGTGGCCATCGTACAAAACGTGCTGATCATTTATTACAACATGTTAGAAAACGACATCCAGATATTGCAAGTCGTTATTCTAATCGAAATAATAATAGCAATAATAGTAGTAATAATAGTAACAATAATTTATATAATAATAATAGCAGTTGTAATATCTTAAAAACAAATTTTAATAAAAATGATAAAACTGATGTAAATTGCTCTTAAATAATATAAACTAATTTATTTAAACAAAATTATTAAAAAATAATAGTAATACTTAATAATAAATAAACATAAAAATAAATAAAAGTTCCATTTTAAAAAATATGTAACAGTTTATATATACATATACATATATATATATATATTTTTTTTTTAATTTATTAAAGCAATTCTGTATATTAATATTTTTACAAAAAAAAAAATATATTTATTGGTTATTTTGTAAATTCAATTTCAAATTGCTGAATTAATCGTAAGTAATTTTGATATTTAATGTGTTCATGGAGTATATTTGTTTGTAAACTCAATAATAATTATTTAGAGGATCCTTTGTTTGGCTATTTTCAATACATATATAAACTGAATACAATTGCTAGAGCTCAAAATGCATTAATGATTTGACATTGTGGTAATTCGAAACAAGGATATATATTCGAAATATGATACATGATTAATATATATTTTGTAAATCAATCCGAAATGTTCCATCGTTATTGTTAAAGTTTATTAGATTTTTTTGTGTATTTTAATAGATTAAAAATTTAAAATATTTTTCTCTTTAACATTAATTTAAATAAAAACCTATTAAAAAATGGAACAGTTTTATTACACACACTACAACATCATTGTTTTCATCAAACATTGTTTTATAAATTCGAAAGCCTATGTTGTTGTAAGTCCTCATAATTGGCCATAATTTAAATTGAGATCAATTATTATTAATTATAATAATAATTTTTTTATATTAAATTATGTTTTGTGCTTATTATATTTTTGACATAATAAAGTCGTTTTTTTATTGATTTACTTTTATGGAGTTTTGCACATTTTTCATTAAATTTTAATCCTAAACAATTTCCGAATACATAATTTAATAATGTATGCATATCAAAGATTTTTAACATAAAATAAGTAATGGTTTTGTAATACTAGAGATCACAAATTTTATTCTCAACTATTAAATTAATAAATAAACCCCCTAAAATTTGAACAGCGACGAAAACGTATCGTTTTTAGTTTTTAATTATATAATTTAATAATTTAAATGATAAATAAATGAAATGGAATGTAATATTCTTATATTGTACAGCTATATTCAGCAATTTGAAATGTACAGAAAATTGATTTATAATAGTATTAAATAAAATTTTTTGTATAATTAAAAAAAAATAATAATTTACATTTAAAAAAACTTATTATGCATTTTAAATTGCGAATTTAAAAAAAAAATGTGATTAAAAAAATAAATAAACTAGTAATTTTAATAATTTTTTAAAAGAAATGTGCACTAAATAAATTAATGTTGTGCTTAACTTTTCTTTTTTTATTTAACAAAACAAGTTTATAAAGCCAAAAAAAAAGTATCAAATATTTTTTATTTACTGAAGTCAATTTTGTTTTTATTAAATTTGAATTAAAATAAATAAACAAAAATAGTAGTTAAAGGTGCCATAAACTAGTTAAGTTATTTATCTAGTTATTTTATAATATTATTATATTAACTCTATTATATATAAATTTTGTTATTACATAATTTTAATGTTAATCTTAGGTTTTCGAGAAAGTAAAATAATAGTAAAGTAAAAGTAAAAAGATTATAAAAGAAAACAAAACGAAATAAAAAAAATATTTTATAAATTATTTAAAAAATATTAACAAACATTTTTATTATTACATTTTATTTTTAATTTTCGAATATTAATTAACAAAATAGAAGTATATATTAATTTTGTTTTAATAATTTATATTTGTAAATTAACCATTATAAATTTTATTTAAAATAAAAAAAAAGAACATAAAAATAATAATTTTTCGTTTTAATTGTGAAAACAGAGTAAATAAGAAAAAAAAATTTCAGGCAATGTTATTTCACTTATTCGAAATGTTTGTTATAAATTAAAAAATTTTTTTAACGTAACTAGAATAATTCAATTAATTATTACTAAAAACAAAAAAAAAATTTGTTTTTATTTATCATTTAGTAAGTAGACTACTAACAATCCATAGCGAAGAATCTTATTTATTTTTGTGAACATTTTTTTTAAATAACTCATTAAAATTTATAAGTATGTATGTATACATCTTTGGTATAAAATGAACATTTTTTTTTATTTAAAATTTTATTTTATTTTGAAACATATCAATTTTTTCTTTATTTATCTTAACTCTTTCAAATTTAGTAATGATCTTGTTCGCAAATATCAATTTATTAATCTACACTAAATATTAAGATAAATATTGTGAATATAATAAGAATAATATAAATTATACTGTTATATAATAATTAATTTGTAAGGTTATTTTACACAATCAGAAAAGAATATATTATAATATTAATATTTTAAAAAGAAAGAATGATATTTATGTATATTATATTAAAAATCTCTAATTTAATGCAATTATTTTATTTAAAAACGTAATTTTAAAAATATTTCTATTAATATTCAAAATTAAGTAAATTGATATTTTTGAACAAGATATTTCAAAATTGTTTTTCTATTATTATTTGATATATATATATTTTTAATTTTTAAGTTTTTAACTATTTCTTTTCTAAATTTTTATATAAATGTTTTTTCGAATTCCTTCATCTTCATCATATATCATATCCATTTTGTTTTCTTTCACAGAATTTAAAAACGGATTTGAATTATTTCATCATCTAAGTAATGCATTTACAGAATCATCAATGCAATCTAAACAAAATCAACAAAATCAAAAAAACCAACAACAACCAAAAAATATAAAACTTACAAATTCTACAGTTGTATCAAATAATACAAAATCATCAATATCATTATATAATGCTAATATAGATAGATTTGTTTGTCCAAATTGTGAAGTAGTTTATACACGTGAATCAGATGCATTACATCATTTTAAAAAGGAATGTGGTAGAGAAATACGATGCCCATATTGTTGGAAATTATTTCGACGTAAAAATAGTATTAAAGATCATGTTCGTAATAAGCATCGCCAATTATTTGAAGATTATAAAACAGCAATACGCTTACGTTTAGATCCATGGTTTAAAAATGCCAATCAATTGTACACAGCTATGGAGAAATATAATAAGAACAGAGGTAGAAATGATAGTACCGGTGGTGGTGATGGCAGTGCTGATATTGAAACCGATGCGATTGTTATAAATAATAATGATTTAACAATTAAATCATCGTCATCTACATTATCAAGTCAAATAATAAAAGATGAATCAGAAAATTAGAAAATTAATAATTTTCTTGTGATTATTTTAAAGTACAAAGTTTTTTAATTTTAAATATATATATATATATATATATATATATATATATATATATATATATATATATATTTAATATAATATAATTTAATGTATATTTATTATATATATAATAATTATAATATATATATATATATATATATATATGTAATATATTAAATTAGATTTTAGACAAGAAAAATTAAAGAAAAAGGCTTGTAATCAAAACAATTTTTTGAGACTGATATAAAAAAGAATTTATTTTTATATATTACATTAATAACATTTATTATTTTTTAAAGATACCATTAAACATATAATAATAATTTTAAGTAATTAAAAGAGTCGACTGATTTATATTATTGATAAAACCTATTTTTTGGTTTAAATTAAAGTAAAATTTGTGTTGTGTAATACTCCCTATATTATTGTACGATTTTCATTCATAAATTTGAATTTTATAGTTTGAAAATTATTTCTCTATTTTTTAATTCAATTTATTTTGTTAATTATTGTTAATAGTAGAAACAAAATATTTAATTTTGTTTTAATATAATTTATAAGAAATGTTTAAAATCAAACAGAAATTTGTGTCATAAAAATTAACAAATTAATTTTCAATTTTCAAAAAATTCAAATTATACGGCAATTAATCCAAAATCAAAACCATGAGTTTTATTTCGAACATCACATATTATATACTTATATAATTTTATATTCTTCGTTCTAACGCATATTTGATGAAGGTGAACTTTTATTTATTTATTTTTCTTTTAAAGTTTTATTAATTTATTATAAAATTAAAATCTTAATTTTCCATGCTTTAATTATATATAATTTTTTTCATATAAATATATATCCATAAATTTGAATTATATGTTATAATATTTAATTTTTATTTTCTTAAGAAGTCGGTGTTTTGTGTGATTATTTTATTAAAATTATCAAAAAAAAAAAAAGGAAAACAAAATAATTTTAAGTTTTAAATTAAAAGTGAAAAAATCATAGCATCATAATATTTATTTAAATCTTATATTTTAAATAACTTTTACATAAACCGCAAAATATATAACAATAAAAAAAAAATTAAGCAAAAAAAAAGCAACAAATACCAAAACTAAAAAAAAAGTATTTCCTATAATAAAAACATTTTTCAGATTTAAGGACAATTTTATACAATTTACCAACACGGACTGAATTAGGATTAGACTATGTAACTGGTGGTTTTTCATCATCAACTTTTGGTTCAATTACAGGTCATAGTAATAACAATAATAATAACACTAATATATCAACAACAACTAGTACAAGAGGTGGTGTAACATCGCCAACATCATCAATAGCATCATTAATATACGAGCCTGAAATAACAATTAGAAAATTATACAAATGCTGTAATAGTGATAATATTACAAATTCATGCAATTTAGAACAATGTCATGGTTGTTGTGCCACATCAACTTTATCACAACATTTAGTTATGCCATCAAATGGATCAACATCAACTTCGTCTTCCTCAATACATCAATCAAACAATATTAATAGCAATCATTCAAATAATATAGCACCAAATGAAAATAACAATACCACATCAGCAGCAGTAACAACAACAACAAATCAAATGTCTGTTGCTGCAGCTGCAGCAGCAACATCATTACAACAATTACAAAATTTTCTTGGTGTAACAAATCATGCAGCAGCAGCAGCTGCTGCTGCTGCTGCTTTAATGATGATGCCACAGCATAATTTAAATACAACTTCTAATAATTCAGCTACAGCAGCTACTACAACAACCACATCAGTTTTACAACAACAAAATCCAACGTCTTCCTCGTTAAATGCAACAACTACATCAACTGAATTAATATTAAAAAAATGTACAGCATTAATGCCATCAACAATAAAAAGAAAAGATTCAATAACATTAGGAACAACTACAAATATAGGATCAACTACCTCGTCAATTGGTGCAATTGTTGCTGCTGCAACTGCTGGGGGCTCAGTTGGTACTGTTATATCAAAGAAAAATGCCATACAATTTGATTGCAATTTTTGTTCATTTAGTTGTACATGGAAATATGATTTGAAATTACATTTAAGACAAAAACATGGAATTCATAATAAAAAAATTTAAATTTAAAATATAAAAAAAATTAAATATGATTGAAATTTCGTTTTAATTTTTTTTTTTATCTTTTTTCTTTTAAGAGAATCTAAAGTCAAATTAATAATTTTGCATTTATAAAATAAGCAATAATTGAATTTTATTTTTTTATTAAATTAATATTTAAAGTAAAAAAAAATAGTTTATATATTTGATTTATTATAATTTTTTTTTGTGATTTATATTGTAAATATAAATTTTGTTTTTATGTTTATATACATTATTTTGTAAATTGTTAAAATTACTTGAAGGAAAATACTTAGTTAACGAAAATGTAAAACATACTATTTAAACGCAAATTTTTATGTATAAAATTTTCTGATATAAGTTTTGTTGTCAAAATAATGAATAAATTTTTAATATTTAAATATATATATGTTTATATGAATATGTATATATATTTAAAAATGAAAAATTAAACAATATTTTATTCAAAAACAAGGAAGATGGATTTATTTTTTTATATGTGTTTAATAATTTTATATTTTTAATATAAATTATTGCTTTAATTACAGAGTTTAACAAAATATGGTATAAATAATAACAATAATATTACTTCAAAAGCAACTAATATTTTAAAAGAAATGAGATAAAACGAAATATAAAATTTATCAATCAATAATTTTATTAAGAATTTTGTGCATCGTTTTATTTTATATTCCTAAATCTTGTTTTAATTTTATTTAATTTTGGGAAAATAACTAATTTTTTTAAATTATTTTTTAATATTTTAACTTCGTTTTTTAATTTATCTGAAATACTTTTAAGTATTTTTCTAACAATTTATTTTTAATTTTCTTTTTCAGTTTTGAAGTGGTGTCAAAAAACTCAAGAATTTCGATATTTTTGTGATTTATGTGAGAATATTTCCTACACGGCATTAGAGAGTATATTATTGCATAAAAAATTTTATTGTATACGAAGGAGCTAACAGTTATTTACTTATCCGATTTGCCTTTCCAAAATTTTTCTGTAATTGTTATTTTGTTTATTATAATGAATTTAATTTGTATATAAAAAATAAAAAAGAAAACTATAAAAATGAAAAACAAAAATGATTTTTAATAAGTGTTTTACAAAAGTAATAAAATTTTATTTAGATATGTAGTTATAATAATATATAAATTACATAATATATATATGTCTGTATAACTAAAGGAATAGTATAATTAATTATATATTACTGAAATACCATAATGATAAAATTAAAAATTATTAATAAAAAAACAAAAATGAATAATTCATTCACCAATATAAGAAAATTATAAAAGAGAATTAACTAAATTTAAATTGGCTTTAGTATGTAGTTAATTTTTAGTGCACGTTGTTCGTATTTTTAGTTCAGAAGCTCATTTTGGGATGTAGCATAAAATAAAGTTAAATAAAATTTTATGAGTATATTAAATGTAGTAATATATTAGATTTATTAATAAAACTGATCTAAAATGTTTCGCTAAAAATAAATTTTGAATTTATAAACATGATGGCTAAAAATTAAAAAAATTAAAAATATTAAAAATAAAATAAAACATAATTAAAAGTTTGAAATTAATTTAAGTACAATAATCATAAATTATCAATCATCGAAATTATTCATTTTCAATTAATGTACATTTTTGTTCAGTTTTTATTATATTAGAAATTTCTAAATCTTATGATTTGATTAAGATTTTTAATTTGTAAAATTTTGTTAATTTTGTGTTTAATTATTTTGTTTAAATTAAATATTATATTTTATGTAATTTATTTAATTTCGAATAAGTTTCGTTCAAAGTATTTTTTCCTTTATTTTTAAGTAATTGAATTTTTCTAAATTAACAAATATTTGAAAATTATAATAATGTAAAAAATTGTTAATTTACAAAAAAGAAGGGCACAATTAGTAAATGACTTTTAATTTTCTTTCAATATCATTTTCATTTAAATTGGTTTCTTTTTGTTGTTTTTTTTATTTTTTTTTTTATTTATGATTTAATTTTATTTACTTCATCAACAAATTTATAATTTTTTCGTGCAGCTCATAATAGTGATGTCGATGAAAATGTTGATATGAAATATAATTTCCAACAATCTATGGAAGTAAGTGATTACCCAAATTTTAATAGTTCACCACAAAACCAAAAATCAAATAACAATAATTCAATCAACAACACAAATAAAACAACATTAAATAATACAAATGTGATCTTGACGGCTGATGGTCAACGATTTCCATGTGGAGTTTGCGGTAAATCTTATTTGAGAAAAAGACATTTACAACGACATATGCGTGATGAATGTATTGGTATACCACCCCGATTTAAATGTGATTTATGTCCATCAAGATTTCGACGTAAATATCATATGGTACGTCATATGAATTCAAAACATGGTGTCCCACCACCACCAAATTCAAATAATGCAAATACTTCACATCAGAATAATAGTAATACTAACAATAATATAAATAATGGTAATTATAGTGATAACGAACTAAAACCAGAAAATCTTTGCATTAAAAAAGAAAACTATGAAAATGATAATGGTTGTGTTAATAAATCAATTAGAATTTCTAATACTATTGCAAATAGTGGTGGTGCTGCTGCAGCCGCAATAGCTGGTAGTGGAGGTGGTATGAATAATAATGTAAATATTATACCAGCACATATGGAACGTGTTGTTCAAGCAAGTGTTTTAGCTGCAATGAATGCAGCTGCTGTTGCTGTTGGTGTACCGAATTTAAGTAATAGTCCGCATCATCGTTCAAGTACTGCTGCAACAGCATTAGATCAAAGAATTCTCTGTGGGGGTGGTGTTGTTGGTAATACAGATATTACAAATGAAAATCAATGTGGTGATGAAAATCGTATAATAGGTAATATTGGCCTATGTGGTGGTGGTGGTGGTGCCACTGTTGAAGGTAGTGGTGATTTGGATTTAAACCAACAATTATTACACCAAAACTATTTTGATGAACGTGATTCCAAAGATAATCTAAGAGATATAAAGGCTGTTATTAATGATGATGATTGGAAAATGAAATTAAGTTTACAGTTAATATCAAATTCTTTACTTAAAGAGAGGCTTGTCAATGCAATGCCATTTGCATATAACAATAATTAATTTTTTTTATTCAAATATATTTATAATTTTTCTAATTTATTTGATTATTAATTTTCGTTAATTTTAATTAAATCGATCTTTATTTTAATTTTTTTTTTATCACATAAGTATTTTTAATTTATATTTTTAAATGATGCTAGTAGCGAAACGAAACATTTCCAAAAATTAAAATACCAATAGAAATTAAAACAAAAAATAAAATAATGATAATAACTTTAATAAAAAATAACAAGACATTATTTTTATTTAAATACTAGATAATAAATAAATTAAATTAAATGACTAATAACGCTTAATATATACAAAAGATTTTAATTCCTTTAGTATTGTAGTTTTTAAGAATACACATGATATATATATTTTTCTATAACGTTTTTTGCAACTAATTTATACATAATATGTATGATTTCATATAGAAATTTATTTATATGATTTAATAATGACAATTTTCTTAGAATTTTCTTTCATGTTTATTAAAATGATTATATTAAAATATTTTTTTTATAAATTTATGATTATTCGAGATCGAATTCAAAGAAATTTTACATTATATATTAAAAAATATATTATAAAAGTTTAAACCAAAAATATTTGAAAGAATAAGTGACTGATCTCAATTGGATTTTTTTTTTATTTAAATTATACGTATTTAAATTAAATTTTATAATAGTTTAAGTTGATTTTTATATGATTTGTATCTAATATACGAAATTATATATTTTTGTAAAAATTATTGAAAATTTAAAATTTAATTGAAAAATGAAATTAAGCAAAACAAACACATCGAAATTATTGCAAAAGTATATAATTTTTAATTTAATATCAAAGCACACGATTAATAAAATTCAATTGTGTTTACGTACATAAAACAAAATATATAAAATAATTAAAAATACTCATATATTCGAAATTAAAGCAACAAAAAACAAAAAAAAAAATTTTATCTAGTCGTGTCTTTTTTTTATATATTTATGATTTTTTTTTACTTTGATTTGTATTGTAAAGTTTTTTAAAAGTACTTATTTATATTTTAATTTTAAAATTTAAGATAGAAAATAGTTTATAGGTTTAACAAAAGGAATATTTTACATTTCAAATGAATCAAAGTTATAAAATTTTAAATACGACTACTTGGAATTAACAAGTTTTTCATAATAGTAATAACTTTTAATTTTAAATTTAATATTTAATTATTTTTTATATTTATGATTTTTACTCATTATAATTTTAGTTCAATTTATCTTTTCTGAATAAGAATTTCATCAAGATTTAACATTCGGTAAAATGTTGTCTTCTTAATCAATTGGAAAAACAAAAAAAAAGTTTATTAGAATGTTTTGATTTTATAAACCTATGAACAAAAATATAATTTTTAAGATGAAAAAACAATAAGGAAATTTAGATTTTTATAATAAAACCTTTTTTTTATTTAATTTGCCATATATTATATAAAATTATTAAAATTCACTTAACTTTTCATTAAATGTAAATATATTTTTTTTTCTAATATACATATTTATATGCATGTATAATATACATATTTATATACATATATATATATATATATATATATATATATATATATATATATATATATATATATATATATATATATTTAATATTATAATATTTATAATTCTATATATATGCATTACTTTCCTTCAATTATTAATTTTAAGTTTTATTAGAAATGTCAATATTTTTATATTTAAAGAACATTCATGTTCTATATTTTTTTTCTCTTTTGTTTTTTTTTTTTTTTTTTTTTTGGTGAATGTATTTTTTTTGGACAAATAAGATTTATAAAATCATTTTATTTAGTGTATTACTACATTATTTTAAAAGTAAAAAAAAAAACAAAAAAGACACATGTTTAACTAAATACAAGAGAAATAAAAATTAAAAAATAAATTAATAAAATAATGTTGTTTACGATTTTATGAAATGTTTCCTGGTAAAACAAAAATTAAATAAATTTTAAGCTAACTTATTATTACATTGAAAATAATTGTTAAACTTTAGCTGAAAAACTTTCATGAAGTCGTAACAAATATTCAAGTTTTAATTTACAATTAGACTAAAAATGGTGTTTGTATCTTTTCTGAAACAAAATGTTTATTTTTCTGCGCAATGGTGATTGGATTTAAGTTTTTTTATGGAATTTTTAATTTTTACTATTAAATACGATTTTAATTTAGGTGAATTTATGAAAGTTCTCTTAAATTATTGAACTAATTTTATTCAAAAAATTCAAAAAATATCCATAGTCCCAAAATATTTTTTGAATTTTCATTGTAAGTGTTTTTTACAGTTCAGTTACACAGAAATTCCGTAAGTTAATTTTTTTATTATTTGAAATTAAAATACATTAAGTATGTGGAACATATTTAGTTTCAGTATTTTATTGATTAAGAGTAAAAAATTATTTTACTAATCAATTAAAAATATTTTCTTTTAGATACATGTCATGGAAATGTGTTAACTATATGATAATGTAATAAGGAAACAATGGCAATGAAAACAAATTACAGCGCAATTCTACATCACTCATAATTTGAAGAAATTAATTAAAAAATTTTCGTTTTATTAAAGATGCATTACTTGAAATGAAGTTCTTGTTAAAATTTTCTAAAATAAATTAAAAAAAAAAAAAAATTTATGGAAATTAATACATTATTTAACATGAAGAAAAAGCGTTGTTTTATTTATTTATTATTTAACTTATTATTCACACATATTTTAAAACCTACTTAATAAAATATATTTTTTTTGCTTCTAATTTTCCGATTTAAAACTTTTTTTTAACAAATTTATGATTTTGTTAATTATTATTTTATATATACATATTATGTATATGTATTTTTTATTATAACTAAATATTTTTTGTTATCTATTTTTTTATTTTAAATCATTAAAACCATATTTCAAATTTGTTGTTATATACATACAATGAAATGTTTTCATAAATTTTATATAATTGTAGTATTTAAAATTTATACATAATTTAAATTTTGTAATATTTTTTTTTTGTAAATAATTATGAGAATGTTAGATTTATGTGTGATATTTTGATTTTTTTTTTTGCATTTCTAAATAATATATATTTTTTAACTGAGAAATAATAACCGAAAATTTAAAATACATAACAATTTACCTACAATATTGGATAGAAGTATGCATCACCAATTAAATGATTGTTTTTTTAATTTTATTTGAGAATTTAATCAATAATCCGTTAACTAAAAAAAAATTTTAAATAATTTTTCTTTTTTAAAATAATGAAATCAGTTTCATTAATTTCCCAATTAAATTTCAAATCCGTGAATTGTGCGAAATCAATATATATACAATGATATTTGTTTTCAATTTTTTTTTTGTGTAAGTGGGTTAACTTTTTGGTATTTTTTCATAAAAGTTCAAAATCACGGCAGTTGGTTTCGAACCTGCTTTTCATCTAAATATTTTATAATTTTTATCTATGTATTCTTTATATATATTTTATTTTTCGTTATTTTTGCATTTGAAATACACATATATTAATTAGAAAATATTAAATTGCTTTTGAGGTTTCGTTTTTGCGTTTGTTTTATTATTTCGTTCTGATTTTCAAAATTAGTTTTGTTTCCATTTTCACATTTCTTACATTCATTATTTATCTTTTTTTTTGTTGAAAACAACTTATATCATCACCATAAACACAAATCTCCTTATATCATATGCAATTACAGATTTAATGTTATGGTGTCAAATGCATTCTTGTGATCAATGCGGTAAATCATATAAAACGCGCAAAAGTTTAAGTCGTCATCGACGTTTTGAATGCCGTTTTACAATAGAACGTCCAGTATTTCAATGCCCATCATGTAGTTATGCTGCAAAACGTAGTGATAATTTAACAAAACATATTCGTACACATTTTCCAAAATTAGGACCAAAATCAAATAGTGGATCAACAACATTAGCTGTAGCAGCTGCAGCATTATCTATGCATCATACATCAATACCGACTAGTGTTATTGAAAAAAAATACGTTCCAATGATGTTTAAAATGGGTTTAAAATAATTTCAAAGCAAATTAATTAAGGATATATTTATGTTATCGTGTAATTTTAAAACTAATAATAACTTACATTAAAATTAACAAAAATTTTGATCTATTAATTTCATAACATAAATTTATTTATCATAGTTTCAGTATATTCCTTTTTTTTATTAAAAATAAATTTTAATAAAATGAAAGTGCCAAAGATGTAAAATTTCATTAAAAACTTATTTCTTTTTTGATATTAAAACTTTATTATCAAGTAAATATTCTAATTATTTAAAATTGAATAAATCTTAAATATTCGGTTTCAAAATGATTAATATTTATCTTAATTAATTTGCATTGTATTAATTTTTATAACTCATACTTCTTTATGGAAATTTAAACTTCATATTTCCAGCTTGATATGAAAATAATTTTTAAAATTGATTTATATATAATATGCCTATGCATTAACATTAAAGTTCTCATAATACATAATCATTTTCTAATCATGTAATAATTTAATATAACTCCTAAATAACATTATCATAACTTCCATGTTTTAATTTAATTTTAATTTTTTTTTTTGTTTGTTTGAGAATGTTTGTTTACTTGCTATAAATTAATTCTAACCAAATACATTATTATAATTGCATTAAGAACATAAATTAAAACTACTTTTTTTGATAAATATCTATTTAAATAATTTATTTTAATTTAATATTTATATATTGAAAATTGTATAATTAAAAAAAAACTTAAAAAATGAGTGCGTTTATTAAATAACAATTAAATTATTTATACTTTATCATATTAATTATACATATTTGAAATTCGATTTAAATTAATTATAGGTTTATGTTTTACAAATAAAATATATTTTTAATTTTTTTTGCTTTACATGAGAAAACTAATGTTTAACAATTAACAAGTAAATTAATTTATTGTTTTAGAGATACTATATACATAAAATTTTAAAACAATGTAAAAAAAAAAAAAAACAAACAAAAACAAATCTAATCTAGTCCTTCAATTTTTTATATATAATTTTTTTTATATATAAAAATATTTTATTTGTAAATTTTAATGTATCTAAAAATAAATTTAGATTTTTTTAAAAATTACCATACAAAATTACGGATAAATTTAGAAATAATATTTTTTTTTAATAAATTATTAATATACTATTAAAAAAAGACAATTCGCATTCCATGAAATTAACACAAATATTAAAAAATTGATGAAACTCTAATTATAAAAGACTATTATATATATTTTTCTAACGCATATAAAGTTTTCTATTAAAACATAACAAAAAACAAAAAAAAAATTATAAATAGAAAGTAGATTTTATATTTATATTAGTAATTAACTAATTTAAAAAAAAAAAAAAATAAAGTATAAAAGGAATAATATTTCATATATTCTTTATAATATATACTTGCATACAAATAAATATTTTGATATTTATATATTATGTGTAAGAATTTTTCTAACTTATAACAACTAATTTTAAAATTTATCAAGTAAACTATTAAAAATTATAAAGAAATTTCATTGAAATATCAATGACAAACTCTATAGATAGTAAATATTTTACAAAAAATCGCAATATTTTCTTAAAAATAAATAAAAAAATATATATGTATATTTATAAAAATTTATTTTTATATAATATAGGATGAAATAATAATACTATATTCATAAAATTCAAAAATTCATATCGAAAAAAACCGAATTAACTTCAATTTATTGATCTTTCTAAGCCAAAAATCAATAAACCAAAATCCAAAAAACAAAAAAGAAAATTTCCATAAAACTTTTATAATTCGTAGATTTTCTGGATGTGCTGCCAGCTATACTACAATGTCAGCAACAAATTAATGGACGTTTTATTTGTCAATTTTGTGGTAAATCATACGCATCAAGAGGGAGTCTTGGTAGACACACACGTTATGAATGTCCATTTACTGGTGCTACACCAAAATTTCAATGTCCTCATTGTGATTTTGCAACAAAACGAAAAGATAATTTAAAATGTCACATAATAACGCATTTAAAACGAAAAGTATTTCGTAAAGATAGTATAAAAAATGAAACTTTAACCAGTTAAAGTAAGATATATAAAAAAAAAAAATTCCTAACAATTTACATACATACATCTAAAAATATATACACCTTAAATATATAATAAATAAGAAAATAAACATGGAAAATATGAAAAAGAAAAAGTTATAAAATTCGTTATTAAAAATGCAATATAATCTAAAAATTATTAATAATTTTATTTGTTTCTTCTTTCAAATTAAGTTGGAATTAAATGTTATAAATTATCACTGTGCTGATACAAATTGATTAAAAATATTAAATTTAAACTTCCTTTACTTTTATTTTACTATTTAACGGATTCGTATTCACATAATATAACTAATATTAAGAAGATTATGTATTTTAATTAATCTCATTATTTACACCAAATTAACTCTATAAGAAAACCATAGTACAAAAAATTGATTTACCATGCAGATAATATTCTATTAATTAATATTCATTTTTAACAATTAATTTTTGGTTCCAAATATTTTAAAATAAGAAAAACAAATTAAATTTAAATTTATATTTAAATTTTTCTGTGAAATTATAAAGTTCCATAAACATTAAAATATTAACATTAAACAAAGAAAACCACATATATTTTAATCAAATTTTAATTAAAACAATTGTGCCTGATTAACAACATTAAACTTGAATTTTAAATATTTATATTAAAATAAAAACATGTGCCATTAACTATAATCATGTAACGTATAATATATTTTTGTTTAAAAGAAATTATTAATTAAATACAGATCACAAACATAAATCATATATTTACTTATACAATAATTATAAAACTTAACGATGTAGATTACTTACATACATATATACATAAAAAAATTTAAAAAACTTTTTTCAATATTAAAAGGATTATATTGCATTCCTTTTCAGACAAAATGTGAAATTTATCTTATGAAACAAAAAAATTAAAAAAATTATACATAATTGTACAATTTAAAAAAAAGTTATTAATTGCAGAGTTATACAGTGTTATTAAAATTTAAAAGCAGCAAAACAAAGTAAAAACAAAAAAAAAAAACAAAAAAAGTAAAAATACATATATTAAAAGTTTATCTTAAACATTAAATACAAATCTAATACCAAATATATACATCACATTACAATGTTTATGTTATATTATATTAAAAAATATAAAAACAAACGTAATTTTTGTTAAAATTAAAATTATAATATAATATATAATTTTAATTCGCCTATGATATGAAATTAACAGATAATACTCCCATTATATCAATACCTTTATTTTTTATTTTTGTTTTTTTAATAATATTCATTTATTTTATATTAAATAGTATTAATATTAATTATTAATTTTGTATATTATCTTATTTTACATTAAAAATTATTTTTGACTATCTATCAATATAAACAATTATATTATAATTAAATTGTAAAAGAATAACTTTTTAAATTTATGAAGACCAACAAATTCCCAAAACTCAACTATATCTAAATATGATAAATATTTAATTAAAATTTTATATTTCACAATCAAATTTTATTTACAACTCAAAGAATTCAATTATATGTCTCAATTATGTTATTAAATGTATAATAACGATAAAATTTGATTATAATTTTCGAAAAAAAAAAATACCAAAACCAAACAAGAGAACAAAGAAATAATTTTAGATTAGTCCTATAATTTTTGTTTCCATTTCAATAGTAAAACCAAAAAAATAAAACTGATCAGAGTTATATAAGAAATTTTAATTAAAAACATTATATAAATTTTATAAAATTATTAATTTTTAGTATTTAATACATATAATACATTCATACCCAATATAAGTACATATAAAGTAAAAAAAAACATTTTTTTTTACATATTTAATATTATTTTTAAGAAATGAATTTTCGCAATAATCAATTTACTTTACGAATCTCAAAAAAAAAAAAAAAAAAAAAAAAAAAAAAATTAAATAAAAAAAATATAAGAAAAAACAAGGTTTAATTCTATTCTTAAGTAAATATAAATTTTGTCAAATCTTGCCAAAGAAAATATCTTTATTTTAATTTTATACTTTAGTTTGATTTAATTTTTTTTTTTTTTATATTATGTTTTATTTTCTATTTTATTTTAATTTGATAACAATTCATTGTTGCCATATTTTTTTTAAAAACTTATGTATATATATATACATACTATATGTAACATAGTATGTATATTCGATTTAAATTAAAAACTCATTTTATTATTTTCGTTTTAAGGAATTTTTAATTCTAATGACTGATTATTATTTTATTTTATTTTGTTTTATATTATTTTATAATTGAAAAAAAAAACAAAAAAATTAAAGAACCAGTGATTTTTTAATTTTTATTTTTTATTATTTTAATTTGTATTTTGTTAGTTATTAATTTAAAAATAAATAATGAATAATATTAATGTTTTTTTATTTTACATCGTAAAAAAATTTCTAATTCTAAACAACAATTAAATTGAGAAAATCATTGTTTGCGATTACAACAAAAACCAAAAAAAAAAAATGATTTGTGCAATAAAATAGAAATAGAAAATAGAAAAACAAAAAAAAATGTCATCAGAAATAAATAAAAAAAAACAAAAATTACGATATTATTTATTTCTTTTGTAATTTTTGTATTAAATTTATTAATTAATTTATTTATTTGATCTATTTTGAATTTTGATATATATCTTTTTTCACAGTTTGATTTTTATATTATCAGTACACCAAACCAAAAAATATTTATAATGAATTTGCCTAAATTTAAATTGTAATATCAATACGTTTGTTGATAGAAATTTGAAATTATATTTACAATAATTTATGTTTTTTACCTAAAATTTAACAAGAACTTAGTAAATTATTACATTTTAATTCAAAAATATTTGGCGTACTTATATTGTAATCACTTTTTTATTTTTATACAATTAATAATAAAAAGGCAAATTGAACCTAAAAAAAAAATTTAGATATATTTAATAAGTTTTTAAACTTTTATATTAAATTATTAATTAGCTATAAAGAAAAATTTGACATTAAGAAAAATCACAAAATGAAAAGTGAGTTAAATAGAAATTTTTTGATACGATACAAAAAAACCATATTCTTAAAATATATTTTTCTACATGAAAATTAATTAAATTAAGTAAAAATTATAATAAAAATGAATTAATAAAGTATACATATTAAATATATTTAAAGGTCTATTTAAAAAATATACACATTATACAAAACAATATAAAATTAGGGGTATTCATTTCAGTTCATAAATTTACAAGTTACGTGAATTTTATAGTTTTATTGATGATGATTACTGTTAATTTTATTCCGTATATTAAAATAGAAGTAGCAAAAAAACAAAAATCGCTAAAAAATTTCAAATTACAGAAATATTTTTTACTGCACAAAATTAATTTATAAAATTAACTCAATCTATTTATAGTAATTTACGAACTATTGACAATGAATTCCTCTAAAATTCAATTCCTATGTAAAATTAAAAAAAAAAAAACCAAAAAAACAACTTTTGTAATCCGAGATAAAGATTTTTTTTATTTTTTTATATATGATAAATAAACGCAAATATACTTTGGAAAAAAAAAAACAAAAAAAAAACAAAAATATGTTAGTATTTATTTCACACAAAATTAAAATTAAATCAAAACAACATTACTGCTCCACAATTACTTTTACAATAAAATCAATCATTCCCTAAAATCTCACGATAATCATATATCATTTCTTTCTGTAAATATATATCATTAATGTTTTTTTCTTTGTTAATTTATTATTCTTCTTAATGTCTTAATTTTAAAATCACTTTTAAATATGATTCGGTTATCTTAAATTTGAAGTCAAAAATTTAATATGTAATTTTAATCAAAAAATTAATTTATATGAACGGTATATTTATTTTCTCCTTTGAATAAGAATGATAGCAATATAACATATTATAATATTTAAAATTGTTGAAATCTCCCAGTACCATAATATAATATCATCGGGGTTTAATCTATGATAATAAATTTTTAAATATTAAAAAATAAATCCAAGTTAATTTAATTAAAAACTTTTTAATTTATTTTAATTTTACGTTAAAACCTATCACGAATTATATTAATTTTTATTTATTTTGCTTTAATTATTAAATGAAAACTCACAAAATATTTTTTTTTTTAATTAAATAACAAAATTAAATTATATTTAAATTATATATTTTTTTTTGTTTGCTTTTTATAATTTAATAATATGAATTCGGTTGAAAGTATACTATATAACTATAACAAAATATAATATACAATATAATATACTTTTAATGAAACAAGAAAGAAAAAAAATTATAAAAATTTATATTAAAAACAAAAACTATGTCTATATATATATATATCTTTTTAAATATACATAAATATATAATATTTATTATTTGTATTTAATATTAAAAATATGCTTTAAAATTTAATATTAAAACAAATTGTTTTTTTTTTTTTGTTAATCATAAAAATGGAAATTTCTTTTTTTTCTTCCTCTTTTTTTCTTTTTAAATATTATCAACCAAACAATTTACAGATGGATCACCAGCTTCTATGATATCACTTCAACCTTTGATATCATTACGAGACACTGCTCAATTATTAAGACGTGATTATTGGTATGAATTGAAATTTTCGGATTTATTTAAATTCATCAATTCAGACGGACGTTATCAATGTCCTAGACAAAATTGTTTGAAAAATTATAAAGATGCTAGCTCGTTGCAGAGGCATATTCGGTAAGTCTTATTTAATTATAATTGTATTTTAAAAAAGTTTTGTAAAGATTTCAAAAACAGTTTATGAATTATTTTTCATGTGAATAATTTTAAAATAAATGTTAATTTAAGTTTTAGTAAATAATTACATACTGTTAATTCTTAACTTTAATATCGTAATTTTTAATATTAAATTATCATTGTATTTTTTTTTTTTTTTTTTTTTTTATTTAATAATTTTTTAGATATGAGTGTGGCGGCCAAAAAAAATTTCGTTGTATGATGTGTGGTAAAGCTTTTTCACAGAGTTCACATTTAAAACGTCATCTTGAATCCGGTGTTTGTGTTAAATACTATTTATAATCCAAAATTTTTGTTGCATCATTATCAAAACAAATTTTAAACGGAAACTGACGAATTTATTTAAAATTTTATAGAAATATTAATTAGTAGTAATAAAAGCGTAATAATATTATTAAAATATAGATATATAACAAAATTATAAAAATATAGAATCAGAACAAACTACATAATAAAAAAGAGATAGAACAACCAATTTTATTAAATATTAAATAAAAAAAAAAAACAAATATCGTAGATAAAGTTACAACTAAACATATAGAATATACATATATATATAATTGACTAATTTATTAAAACAAAAATAGAAAATTAAAATATGAAACAAAATATCGAAAGTTATATAACATAAATAATTTGTTTGATAATAGAATCTTTATATTATTAAATTAAATCAATATAATATATTAACAAGATAAATAAAAAAAAACAAAATAAAACAATAAATATCAATCACGTATATTTTTATCGAAAACAAGAAAAATGAAACCAAATTATTTTTAAAAATACAAATAAATCATAGTAATTAAAATATAATATATATACATATTATGTATATAAATTATTAGTAAGTAGAAAATAAAAAAAAATAAATATAGTCTTGCCAAAAATAAAAAAAAAGAAGAAAATGATTAAAATCAAAGAAATTATTAGAAACAAAAATTATATATAACAAAAATTATATACAAATCTATATTATATATATGTATATTATGAGTCTATACAAATATATTATATATCATTAGCTTTTAAATGAAATTATATTTAGTGAAAAATTGTTAAAGAACTTATTTAATGTTATTTATTAAATTATTATAATTATTTAGGTATATTAAATTAAAAGAGAAAAAAAATCAAAGTTTATTAATGTTGATTACTTTTTAATATATATATATATATAAAAATGTAATTAGTTTTAATTCAGATGAATAAAAAAAATATATAATTATATATATATAAATAGTTAATCTATTATATTGAAATCAATAATATTATTATTATTAATATATTATATCAAAAACGAAGTTAATAAAAAATAATTAATTTCATTGAAAATATGTACCTAAAATGAGCCACCAAATATTTAACTATTTACATATATAATTATTTGTTTTATTTTTGTTAGTTAAAATTTCAATTATTATGAATAATTTAGTTTTAGTTGAATTTAAATTAATTTTATTGTTAAAATTTTTTAAATATCATTGAAATTGTTTTTTTTTTTTTTCATCTCCCGTTTAAGTACAACTTATACATATTTTAAAGTTAAATAATTTTGTCAATATTAAAATGTAATATTAATTATTAGAAAATTTCATTGAAGAAAATGAATATGAAGAAATTGAGAAAAATTATTGAAACAAATCTAAACTAAGTGCCATATATCAATTTAGAATTTTTCAAAAATAAAAAAAAATGCAAATATTTAAATAAAATTTAAAACAAAAATATTTAAAAATTCTATAATAAAAGAATTACTGAAAGAATAAATATAAGAGAGTATAAAGAGTATTTTATTAAATTATTTAATTAAAATTATTTTGAAATATTATTTGAATTGTTTTTGTTCCTTTTTAAATTGTTTAAATATTAATTTAAATTCAACATTTTTTTAAATATACTTTTTTTTATGTTTATATATTATTCTATATCTATAGCAGTATATGTATATTAATTATTATTATAATATTTCTTGAGAATTATATTTTTTTGTTTTGTTAATATTTGTTACTTTATTTGATTAAATTTAATTGTTAATTATATACACATATTTATTTATTTGTATTTATTTAATAATAATTTTATTTTAATCGGTTTATGAAATAATATAATTCATATTTCCATAAAAGTCATTATTTAAGAGAAATATTTTTATTTTATTATAATAAATTTAAAAAAAAAACTATGAAACTAAGAAAAATATGTTAAAATTTGAGCTTTTTTTCAAATAATTTTAGACCAATTAATTTATGTTTTTTAAACAAATTGTAGGAAATCAAATCAAATGAAATTAATTTCATTTTGATTTAAACGTTGTTCATTAGAAATATTTAAAGTTCAAAAAATAATATATTTATTATATATTTGTTTTTAGAAAAATTAAATAATTGAATTAGTATTTTAGTTTTATAATGACAAAAAAATAAAAATAGAAAAATTTATTTTAAAAGTTAAACTCGTTATTTAAAACTTTATCCTGATTATATACTCCTTTATGTATACATATATTTAGAAACTCCGATAATATAATTTAATTTTTAATGGTAGAAACGTCAAATAAAATAATTTTGGAGTTGACAAAAATCAAAATCAATAATATTAATAATTATAATTAATATTTTTACTGAAATTGCCATAACATATACTCAATAAGTCCTAAATTTTAATGTTTTTAGATAAATTATGTTCTAAAAAAATATTAAAAATACAAATATGTATATCTATATATATATCAAAGATAATTGATAAAAAAAATAAATTATAGTGAAATATAAAAAATAAATTATAGTGAAATATAAATTACAAATGAAATAAATTCGAATATTTTTACAAAAAAAAAAAAACAGAAGTCGTTTGTTTTTGTTTTCATTTTATTTTTACAAATATTTTGTAAGTTTTTTTTTTTTTTTTGTTTTATTAAAAGTTGTTTGAATCAATCAAGTTGAATTTTTACTTTCTTGAAATCTTTTCAATTTATTTTAATAGAATTATTATATAAAATTTATAATTTGATTAATTAAAAATAACGTATTTGTTTGTTTTTTATTTCATTTTAGAAATTCAACAACCTAATTCAGACATTCAAAGTAAAAATATTTCGTTGGAAGACGAATTAATAAAAATTGAAAATTCAAATGATTCTGAGTTATCATTTGAGGTTGATTGTAATAATGCATTAGAATACGTTAATTCAATAGATGAAGATTCGGAAATATTATATTATATTGATATGGGAATAACTGAAAATAAATTATCAAATGAAAATGAAGTAATAACTGAATGTGAAAAAGTTGATATTGAAAATAGTAATTCAAATAAAAATATAGTAGATACGGATAATGTTTATATTATAAATCAAGTGATAAACCCGCCATCTTCAATAATACCAACTACAATTTGTTCATCTAGATTAGCATCAAATACAAAATTAACATCCGAAAAATATATAATATCACCTATTGTATCAAAAATACCACCATCAGTCAAATCATTGCAATCACCATTAGTTTCAAATATACAAAAATTTATAACAAAACAATTTAAATCAACCAATACAGTTAGAAAAGTTACAATAACACCAAATATTTCTCCAAACTTAACAAATAGCTTAAAAAACTTTGGTAGTTTGCAACCACAACAACAACAAAATCAGTTACAACAAAAATCTATAAAACAATCAGAAGTTTCTCAAATGAATTCCGAAAAACAAGAAAAGATTGATATTGAATCAATAAATTTACCAATTTTAAAATCGTTGCAACGTTCAACTCCTGGCAGACAGCCACGTAAACTACTTTCAAAAACTCCATTCAAATGTCATTTATGCGATTTTACTTCTATAGAAAAAGATATACTAATTAAACACTTTCATTTTGAACATCCGCAATAAATTAAAATAAAAAAAAGAGAATCTTAATTTTATAATTTATATTATTTAATTCATTTAGTAAAGGAGTTTTATGTATTTTGTAAAAAAAAAAGAAATAAAATTTGAAAAAAAACCTTGAATTTGTGTTTTGTATGTAAATTTGGAATTAAAGTCAGGTCAACATTATATTTTTTTTATGAATTCTTAATTAATATGATGTTGCTACCGTGACAACAGTAAGCGGTACTACCTGTAGCTGTTATTCATATTTTTAATCGGAATTAGGAATTCAATTAGTTTTATTTTAATATAAATCAGACTTATTTTGATTTGATATAGTTTTAAATATTTATTTGCAAAAAAATATTTAATAAAATTTGCTAATTTCAAATCATTTAAAAATTTTGACTTACTAATTTCGATTAAAATTGTCAAAATTCAATTTTCATATTAACTAATTTTCAAAAGTAAGTAAAATAGTTTCAAAAGGTGTTAAAAATTTTATTGTTCTTTAATAAATTAAAAAAAAAATATTTTTTTTTTTGTAGAGAATTTTAATATAATTTACATATTTTTCTAATTTTTTATTCATTATTTAAACAAAAAAAAAAATAAGTTCAAGTAATTCATTCATAAAAATTTAAAAAAAAAACAGCATAACACATAAATTTCCTTATGAATCAAATTAACTTGTTTCAGATTCAAAATGAATTATTGAAGATTTACCTGGATTCCATCTAAAATATTAAAAATTAAAATATTGATTTCTCGGAAAAAAAACTTATAGTGTTATATCCAACAACAACTATAATTTACAAAAAAAAAATATGTAATCGTTCATTTTCAAAAGAAATTGATTGTAGTAAGGACTTAAAAATATTAAAGAAATAAATAAGAATATTGTTCATTGAAAAAGAATTAATATACGATAAATGAAATTTATCGATAAACATTTGAACAAAATACATAAATAAAAACAAAAATTAAAATATATAACATAAAATCTGAAAATGAATAAAAACAATTAAATAATCAATGGGGTTTTTTAATTTAAGATGGTAAAGATTAAATAAGTGAAATCCATTTTTGATGGTGTGCAAATCAATTATAACTTTCTACACTTATAACGGTAAAGATTATTCATTAGGATCAGTTCAGTTCATTATATGAAAAAAAACTACCGTGATGAATATCTTCTGGAGTTAAATCAGTAAAATAAATGTATAAAACGTTTTAACGTTTAAAAGAATGCAAAATTCGCGAGGAAAATAGAAATTGGAAGCTGAATAAGATTCTGAACTCTGAACATTTCTTAAATTTGATATAATTTAATTTTGTCTTTAAAATAATTACTGTTAAAGAAATAAAACTTTTGTCTTTGACTTACTAAAATATGTTTAACGGGCTTAATTTTCCAAAGTACAATTCATGTCCTACTTCTATTATATTTGTTTTCGTAATTAAAGTTTTTTGTTATTAAAAAAATATTTTGTGAATATTATTAATATTAAAAATATATTGATTAACGTAAAATTTAAAAAATTTAAGCTCCAATATTTAATAAATTATTTTAAAATTGAAAATATAAAAATAAGAGAAAAATAAATAAAAACAAAAAAAAAAAAAAAAAAAAATGTTTAGAATTGAAGTTTTAATTTTATTATTAAATATACATTTTATTAATAAAAAAGAAAAAAATAATCATCTTCACAAAATAAATCTTCATCTAAATTTTTTTTTTATGTTTCCTTACTATATCACCTCAATTGTTATAAAAATTTTAAGAATAATTACAATTATGATTTAAGATTATTATTCAGTTTAGTTTTGTTTATTAATTTATTATTTTTTTTTCTGTAAATTTTATATTAATTGCTTTTGGGCGGAGTTATTATTTTTATTAATATTATTATTTATATTTATTTTACAGAACGAAATGGTGACAATTATTATTGGGAAGAAGATGATGAATTAAGATCAGTGACAACATTGAATAATATAATATTTCCAAAATATTCAGATAGAATAAAAGAAGAAAATACAGAAGATATTGAAGAAAAATGTTTAAAGATAATGGAAGTTCGTGAAAATGTTACATTGGATGAATTGAAATATAAAATAGAGCTTAAGAAAATAAATGGAGACCGAAAATTGAAACAAAGACAAATTAACTCATGTCCAAAATGCAATAAAATTTATGCATATAAGAAGAATTTAAATAGACATTTAAAATATGAATGTGGTATTATACCACAAAAAATATGTACAATTTGTGATTTTAGAACAAGATATAATACCAGCTTAAGATTGCATATTGCAGCTCGTCATCAATTTAAGAAAAGAAAAATAACTGATTTAGAACCAAATTTGAATTAGAGTTTTTTTTTATTATATTCGTTCAGATTTTTTTAATGAAAAAACCAAAAAAACATTAACTAATAATAATTGTAGTTTATAAGCTCATGAAAACATTTTTTTGGGTTGTGGTATGAAATATATTAAAAATTAAATTGTAATTACACACGCATTGAAAGAAAAAGAAAAGCAAAAAAAATATTTTTTTTTTCTTTGTGGTGGTAAAAAAAATTTAGAAGATATAAAATTTAATATATATCATAAAACTAAAAAATTCTAATATTAATCAAAAATCTATATCTAATCGTTGACAATTTTATATTGAATGGGAAAAATCGGAAATTAGACTGTTTCACTGTTAACAGTTTTATACACATTTATATATTTCGGATCAATTGTTTAATTAATTTAATAATTCAAAATACTATTTTTAAAATTCAATTGTCAGAAAACTTCCAAATTTAATATGCTTAAAACTATTAAATTTATAATCGGATGTTTCTTAATTTATACGTTACCGATTACTATTTGCGGAATATAACAAAAATCTTATTTTAAGTTTTTTTCAAATATGTTGAATCTATATTTTATACGTGAATATATGTATATATTTTTGTCTTTTTGGATTGATTTTTGTATAATGGAATTCGTTTCGTAAAATATTATTTAAAAATTGTTTAATAATTTTGTTCAAAAATTTAATTCCCTGTAAAGGTATGATACATTTTAATTTATTTTAAAAAGCAATTCTTTATTTTTTGTGTTTTATAAAAATTTTGGTTTAAAATAAACTTTTTAAACTAAAAAATTATTATGAAAACTTTGAAAAATTTTTTTAAATAAATTACTACCACAAAGAATTCGTTTCTCAAATTGTGTATATAGTTTGTAAAAATTACAAAAAAAAAAATAGAGAAACGGAAAATAATTAACAAAAATCATCAAATCATGTTCATTCCATTTATTAATATTTAACATTTGTTTTTTTTTTTTTTTTATTTTGTTTTTAGAAAAATATTTATTTTGATTGATCATTTTAATTTTGAATCTGTAATTAATTATTATTTTATTTATTTTATTTTATGATTTTATTATTTAGATTATTTGTTTTTGTTTTTATTATATTTCAAAATATTCATTAAAAATAAATTTTCTTTATTACATTTTTCTTTAATATTTCTTTTTCATTTAGTTTAAGAGATTTATACGCATTTTAATTCATACATTTTAGACATATGGATAAACATACATACATATATATATGTATATATACATAAATATATTGTTTAATAGTTTAATTTACTGTACTTTTTGTTTACAAATATTTTTTATTATAAAATTTTCCTCTTTTTGTTCTTTTTCAGGATTTTAAAAAAATAATTATATTATTTATAGTTAATTTTGTTTTTATTTATTTACATTTAAACATATACATACATATATCAAAGGAAAATTATGAAAATTTATATAATGCAAAAAAATGTTTTCAAATGAAATGAAGAATTTTTGAAATAATAGATAATTTCATCTTTAAATTTCAGATGATCTCACCACAAATTTAAAGATATTATTCTAAAATGAACATTAATTAATAAAAAAAAAGAAACAAAAAAACAAAAAAAAAAAAGAAATTTAGAATGTTAGAAAGAAATTTAAAACTAATATTTTAAAACTTTATAATTTTATATATATATGAATATTATTCATATATATATTTAATAATAATTTAAAAATGTATAAATAAAGTGTAAAATAAAAAATAAATAAAAATAATTGAGTGTTGTATATATAATAGAATATAGGAAAGAAATATTAAATAAACATTAAAAAAGAAAAAATAAATAAAAAAAGTTATAAAAAAATTAAAAACCAAAATGTGTTCAATAATTATTTTATTTAAAACAATCTTATGAACAACTTACATATACATATATAATATAGTAATAATAATAATATATTGATTGTTTTATTTTCTTGTACAGAAACTTATGTTTTTTTAAAAAATAATTTTGTATATTTTGTTTTATTGCTGTTTTATTTTTTATTTGGTTATCGTTATTATATTTATATACATATATTTTTTATATAATATTTATAATTTTGTTGAAGTTTTTTTAAAACATTTATTTGCCAAAATTGTTTTATTTGTTTTAATTGATTATTAACAACATAAAAAAAGAGAAAAAAAAAATAGAAACGAAAAAAAAGTTACCAAGATTTGCAATCAAAATGCCAAAGATTTAAAAAAAAAATTAACAAAAACGTGTTTATATAGAATAAAGAAAACATATATATATATATTACATATATATATATATATTTATATATACATATATATATATATATATACATGTACATATACATGTACATATACATATAATTTATATATAAACATATTTATTTATATACATATTTAAAAAAAAATATTACACAAACTTTTTCCGCAACTGTTGATATATAAAAGGAAATGGAATGAGTAACTTTGCTTTGTTACCGAATTCTACTGATTTTATTACTATTAGTAATAATTCTACTATTGATACCGATACTACTACTACTACTACTACTCCTATTATGAATTGTTAGTGTGCTTGTTTTATATTTTTTAATTTTTTAGTTTTTAAATTTAGATATTAAAAAAAAAATTTTTTTTTGTAATTTTATTCAAAATTTTTTCCTTCAATTTATTCTATTTTATTATATAGAAAATTTATTTCTTTTAAATGCATAATTTTAATTAAATATATCTTTTTTTTTTATTTTCACTTCAATTAATTCATCTTGGGCTCTACAATAATACTATATACATTTATTAATGTAAAACAACAAATAAAAAACAAAAATAGTAAAACATGATAAAAGCGAACAAACTGATATCACAGCTGAAGAAGATTTTGAATTAGATGAATGTTTATTGGAAAGTAATGATATAGTTATAACTCAAAATAAGGACGGTTTTGTGTTGCACGTTAAGAAATTGGGTAATGTTACTTCATCAAAACTGGCAACAACTGAAGAAGAACAACAACAACAACAACAGCATCAGCAACAACAACAGCAACAGCAACAACATCACCACCATGTACAACAACAACAACAGCAACCACATCTACATCATCAACAACAACAGCAACAACAACATATTCATCATCAACAGCAACATCATCATCAGCAAGAACAACAGCAACAACAACAGCATCAACATCAGCAGCATCAACAGCATCATCAACAACAACAACAACACCACCACCAACAATTGCACCATCAACAACATCATCACTTACAACTTGCTACACCAACTAATGTTGTTGCAGTACCAGGAGTTCATCAGCTAACAACCGATGACAATCAAGTGAAAACATTAACAAATTTACATACAATTAAACTTCCATCAGCTGAATGTGGTAATTTCAAATACAAAGAATTTACACTAATATTATGAATTTACACATACATTATTATTTTGGTTCTGGTTTTGCATTTTTAATAAGTGTTGTTTTATGTTAAATTTTTTGTTTTTATGGTTGCTTTTATACTAAATAGGTATTAAAATTTACCTTCAATTACAGTCAAATTATTTTAAAGAGGTTGGCAGTGGCCTCTGCCACTCCGCTGCAACACGAATTCAGCTATAACCTATTCTCCAAACAAGTGACTAATTTGTAAATATCCAGAATAAGTGTTTAGGTTACCAAATATATTATATTCTCCTAACAATCTGAGCTTACTTCTGATAGTCACAAAGAATATGATGCGTTCTGTTCCTTCCATGGTATAAAGACAAGTCCAAGATTTATAAAAATTGTTAATTTAAATTCAGAAAGAGAATAACTTTGGAATTATTAAAAAAAAAATTATTGAAAGATTAATTCCAAAAGTATATGAAAAACATCAACAATTTTTTGGCTGTGCGCTTTACGTTTTTCAGTGTTGCAAAAACCCATTTTATACAATTCGAAATTTGTGACATTGTAAAATATTTTTGACATGCAATAAATATGGAATGTAAAACATTGTAGAGGTTTTGGGGTTTTAACAATATAGAACTCAGTGACTGTTCGAGTAAGAAATTCATAGACTTAATAAATTTAATTAAGAAATCAAATATATTTATATATCAAATTACAACAAAGATAACTTCGTTTCCTTCGAGTAATTTTTCTCTAAATAAATTAATATTTTTTTTAAATTCTTTAAACGGAGTTGTGAACGACCTCTGATAAACTAACACAATGCATGTACATATATCGAATTAATATATTTTTTTTATTTTTTTTTATTTTGCAGCATTTATTTCATTAATAATGTAACATAATAAAAAATTTATGTTGTCAGATCATAATTAATAAACAAAAAACTTGATAAAAATAAAAGAATACTTTGTTGTTATTATCATTTTGTTATTATTTTTTTTTATTACAATTCATTTTTTATTCCTTATTTAATTTTTTAGTTATTAAAATACTAGAAATTGTTGAAATAAATTAATTAACATGTTGAATAATCATTTATTAAATTTAATTTACATTATCAAATTATATTTCATAATTCATGTTATGCTACTCACTTTAAATTTCTACCACATATAATTAATTTTATAAATTAAATTTTACTGATGTCATAAATTTAAAATATAATTAAAATTTTTAATTATAATTATTCTTAAAACTCCTTTATTATTATTTTTTTCCTTAATTTTTTCATTTAATTTAGAACTGATAAATTTAAAGAAAGTTCAACCAACAACATCAGCAATTGCAACAGCAACAATAATTCAACCACAGCATTTACAAGAGCATCATACAAATATTGTAACAACAAGTCCACAAACCCTAAATACAATACTGGGAATACGTGAAGTTAATATACAACAAAAAAATTTAGGTTCTCGTATTAAGTATCGTGGTAAATATGCAAGCCCGATTGATGATACTGATGGGAATACGGTTCAATTATTAACAACAATATCGCCAAAACAAGAAATATGTGGAACAACAACAACAACAACCACTGTTTTGGCTGGAGAAAAGAAGTTTGAAATTGCTGAAATAACTGATTTAAATACACCGCAAGCATCAATAATATCTGATTTAGTCAAATATGCTGAAATTGATGACATTGAATTACCTGATGGTACAAAAATTGGTATTGGGTATGCCCCAACTGAAATTAGTGAACATCATATACAAACAGCACAAGCTGTACAACAGGTTCAACAAATAACCGATCCACCGTCTCCAGAAATTATACAACATGATCGAAATGGCGCTGCTGGCTCAGAACCAACAATAACAAAAAGTTATACAATTTTAACAACAACTCCAATGAAACAAACTCAACAGCAACATCAGCAACAGAGTACGACACAACATCAAATTCAACAACAACATCAAACACAACAATCACAACAACAGCAACCGCAACAACATCAAGTCCAGCAACAACATACAACAACAACATACGAGTTATCACTGAGTGATTCATCGTTAACCCAAAGTGAAGAAAATGAAAAATTATACATTTGTCGACATTGTGGCAAAAAATATCGTTGGAAATCAACACTAAGACGTCATGAGAATGTTGAATGTGGTGGTAAAGAACCATGTCATCCTTGTCCGTATTGCACTTACAAGGCGAAACAACGCGGTAATTTGGGTGTGCATGTACGAAAACATCATCCCGAAAAACCACAGTTAGAAAGTATACGCGGGAGGAAAACGTAAGCTGATAATTTTGTTTTTCATTTGTTTAATTTTTGAATAGTTTTTTTTTTTTTTGTTTTTTTAAATAATTTCTACTTTAATTAATAAAAATTAGGTATTAAAATTATTTAGTAGCAAACTAAAAGTAATTTATATATACATTTTTTATAAACTGAGTTTATAACAATTTTAATTATATTTCTTTTCATTTTGGTTCTTTTCACTAAAATAATTAATTAAATTATTATGTAATTAATTTTTAATATAAAAATATTAAAAGAAAAAAATTTAGAGCAAATTTTCAACTTATTAGTATATATATCGAAAGAAGATTTAAGGTACTTTAAAGAAATTTATAATAATAGAAAAGTTAATATTTAAATTTAAGTTCGTAAAATACATAGAATAAAAAGTAATTTATTTTTAATTTAGAAAAAAAATTAAAACTAAAATTAAAACTTATTTTTTATTTTCAGGGTATAAAAACAGTAAAGAATTTTATTTTATTTTTTTTTTATTTTTTGTTATTTTAAGTAATTAGTCTTGTTTTTTATTTTTTAATAAATGTTTAACCAAAAGAAAAATAAATTAAAATTTTTAAAACACATTTTAAAATTTAGTTATGCAAGACCTATAAATATTAATTTATGTTTTAATAAACTGGGGGCTATTTTAAAAATCTGTTTAAATAAATACTAAAGAAACAAGTTTAAAATATATATTTCTGTAAATTTATCTGTTCAAATACATTATTGTTATGTAAAGAAAATTCATTAATAATAAATTGTGAGCTAATTATAAAAATGTTATAATTTAATAATAATAAAAAAATATTCGACAAATAAATCAAGTAGAAAACATTCAAAAAATTAATTATCAATATAGATTTAAATGAAAGTGTGTTAATATTTAAAACAATATGAGAGCCCCGACATTTAAATTTGTTCAAATATTTCTCCGAAACTATGTATGCCTTTCAATTTCTGTTAATAAAACTTATTTAGAACTAAATTTTAGCACTCATCATTATTTAATTGATAATTTAGGATAAAATTTGAAATATAAATTAGTTTTATTCATATACATATAAGTATATATAATTTTTTTAAATTTATGTATAAATCAATTTGCACACTTTCGTATACTGTATAACAACAGAAATAAATATATATAAATACATATTTATGAAATATGAAACTTTTAATTAAAAGTTCAAAATAAGGGTGTTTTTTAATTATTTTTATAATTATCATTAAACGAAAAACAATAGAGAGAAGAATTTAATTTCTTTAAAAATTTGTTAGTTTCTTTTAATTACACATATTTTATTATTATTTTTTTTTTTATTATTATTATTTTGTTTTACTTACAATAGAAATAGGAATAATAATCATAATAATATATTGATAAATATATTTTTCGATGAAGTAAAATAAAGTTGATTAATTTTATATATTATTTTTGTTTATATAGTTTTATATTGTTTTTATTTTGTATATTTTTATTTTTGAAAACAATTTTAAATTGGGGTTTTCAACCATCAGTTATACTTTAGAATTGAATATGACTATATATTCTATAGAAATATGTAATTTACAATTGAATAAAGGAAAATTTAACCTTCCCCCTAAATAGTTGAAAATCGAATTTAAAAATAGTTTCGTTATGTATTTTTTTTAAAATAACTATTAAAAAATAATATAAAACTTTTTAAAAACTACTACTGAAAAAAATTGGTTTTTCATTTTACTAATTTTCGTTGCATTTGTTGGATTCTTAATTGTGAATTTTTTTTATAATTTTAAATTTTTCATTTTATTTTGATTTTTATTATATTATATTCTACATACAGTACTCTAGTTTAAAAATAAAAAGAAACAAAAAAATCAAATGTTATGTTATTGTTTATTTTAAAATAAATTTTAATGAATGTTTTAGTTTATAAGTTATTAAAAAAAAAACAACAAAACTAATATAATTTTAAATTTTATTTTAATGTTTAAATAATGATTGGTTTTTTTTCTTTAATAACAAAAATCTTGCAAATTTTTATAATATTTTATGAAAATTTAATTTATTTTTATTAATTTGAAAATTTTCTTTAAAAATGAAATTTTTGTTTCACATTCCACAACTAAAGGATAAAATGTTCTAAGCTAATACAAAATATGTACATACTGCATAGTACATAGTACATGGGATAATTTTGATGGCAATATTTTATCGAATAAAGTGTCCTATTTAATTATGTTTTTTGTATATCGTATTGCCGTCTTACTAAAAAAATTATATATATTTTCGAAAATTGGTGGCATTACATTAGGTCTCTCTTCTTTGATTAATGTTAATTGAGTTATTTGAAAACTAGTCCTGTGGCTGGTTTATTTTGAAATAATTGAATTATTTTATCTGTTTTTTTTTGTTATGTTTGAAAAGTGAATCAATCCAGAATGCTACACAGTCTTATAAACGAACCGAAAAAGCAAATCCATAAATTGTCAAAAATAATAAGTTAATTGAGTTAAATTCAATTTTTACCTAGTGAAGAGACCTATAGTATATATAAATTTAAACAAAGTTACAAAATTAAATAATCTAATTAAATTTTTTATTTTTTGTTTTCAATTTAATCCTTTGAATTTTTCAACCAATCTGTAAATCTCAACAATGTTTCTGTTAATTAATCATTTTCCTTTGTAACGCATACATTTAATAATTATTTTTAATTTAGAAATAACATTGACATTATTTTTTTATTAACTAAAATTCTTTTTTTTTTTGTAGACCTAAGCAAACAAATTTAGAATTAAAAAATTTTCAAATTGATTATTGTAAAATGCAAGAAACCAATAATAAATTTAGTAATTAATAAATATAAATATATAATTATAGTTTTAAGTATGATGAAAAAATATAAAAAAAAATAAAATTTAAAAAAAATGAAAAAAAAAAACAGAATTTAAAAAAATAAAAATAATGAAGTTATTAGGTAAAAAGTTTATATATATTTTTATTTTTTTTTGTAATTTTTCGTATGTTAAAAAAAGAATTTCTTATATTGTTCAATTTTTTTAAAATTACATTAAGAAATTTAAAAGAGAAAAAAACAAAAAAACAATCGAGAGTATAGAATTTGCTAAGATAGGAAATAATTTTCGTGTATTATTTAAATAAATATATATATAAAAGTATTTATAAATTGAAGTTTACTAATTATTTAAATTTGCAATCAGAAAAACTACAAAATTAAAATATTAGAAAATCTTCATATATATGTATATATTTAGCTATAAAATTTTTTTGTAATGTTCATTTTCAATAATTCCAACTTGCATAGTTCTTTAAAATTTTAATTTTGCAATTTAAAAAAAAAGTTATTTAAAAATTAATATTTGTATGTACATACATAATGTATTCCTAAATACAAAGTATATCAGTGAATTTTAGATTAGCTAAATTTACGATGACAAAATATCTCCAAACCTTTTTTTTTTTTAAATTTGACATGTCGTTGAACAATATTTGTTATTGTTCACAACTTTAAAAAAAAAAATAATTTTAATATTGGAACATGCCTTCTGTCAGTTTTTCTAAACTAACGAATATTCTATTTTTTTCTTTAATTAAACTGCAATAAAATAGAATAGCTTAAAAATTGCTTTAAAAAAATTGTACATATAAAATAAATAAGAAAATTTTTCATTTTATAAAAATCATTTCATCCCCAATTTATTATTATGAATATTTTGTAATAAAAATCAATAAATATAGTGCAATGATTTATTTTGTTAGGAAAGTTTTTAAAACTATATATTTTATAATTTTGTTTTCATTTCTTGATTATGTATTTTGTTTTGTTGGTAATTATTTCCAAATACAAATTTTTTAAATTATAAATATATATATGTATATTTATATATGCAAATGAAAACAAATAATGGAAATTAAAGTGAGTTTGATAATGCACTAATAATATTATTATTAATTAATTAATCGTGTTAAGTAATATTTCAAAATTTAGAGGCTAAAATAATTTTAGCTTACTTCATTTTATTATTATTATGTTTTTTGTTTAATTCATATAATTAGTTTATATACTAAAATAAGTGAAATCAAATAAAACTTCAAAGAACTAATATCATGTTTTTTTATTTTTTTTTTAAATCTAAATTTTGATTTTACAAAATTCGCTACTAATATTTTAAAATAAATTAATTTTTATCAACTATTTTTTATTTACTACAGTTTTTTCAATAACGTATTATTATTTTTAGGTATATATATGTATACATATATACTATTAATTTACATAATATGTTTTGTAACTACATTTATTTGATTAAATTAAGTTAACCAGTTATTAATGCCATTTGTTTTTGTTTTTTTTTTATAAATAATTTTAATTTGAAATAAATGTTGATTAATAAAAAAATAACACAAATGTAAAAAATATAAACAAAATTTAAAATAAACTTTTATTTTCTTTTATTTTTTGAAGAAAGCAAACATACCTGTCTACTTAAAACTATATGAGAAACAGTTAATAAAATTTCATGTATAAAAAATAATTTTTTAATTAATTTTAATATTAAATGTAAATTAATAAAAAATAAAATCTTTTTATGTACAAAAAAGAATAATAGTAATAATAAAAATATGTAAACAAATAATATAGACATTCTATATATGTACATACATATTTGTAAAGAATTTCAAAAAGCAAAAACCATTTCGGTTTGATTATTTTAATATGGAATATCTAAAAGAACATGAAAAGTGAAACAAAAAAAAATTAAAAAAAAATCGTTTATTGATTGTAATACACTTCAAAATTTATAGTTTTCACATTTTTTAATGAAATTTTAAATTATATATGTATATATATATGTATATATATAATAGAAAATACAAAAGTATTTCAAATTTATAAGAACGTATAAATATAAATTATGAAAGATTAAGGGATTTTATTTTTAAAAAAAATTAAAAGATATAAATTAAAACTGTATAAAACAAAAAATGAAAATAAATATTACTTGTAAACAATTGCGTTTTATTCATATACAAAAAAAATTAATATTAAAAAAAAAAATATAATAATAAAAAAAATAGATGTTGTTTTATTATTCCTTTAAATATCCGAATAATATTCCTATAATCAAATTTCTACTTTTCACTTGAATGTATTATTTTTTATTTAATATTATTGGGGTTTCAAAAATATTATTTATTTTTCATTGTTTATTCTAATATATATTATTTTATATTTTAGGTTATTATTATCAAAGGAATATTGAACTGGTAAATCAAAAATACTATCGGTATTTCAAAATGAAAAAAAAAATAAAAAATAAAAACTAAATTAAGATGATTAAAATTAACAAAATGTAAGTTTTTGAAATTATCTTTTTATTAAACATTACTAGTTAAATTATTTTAGTGAGGCATTATTCTAACCTATTTTTTTTTTTAGGTTTCAACGATATCCGAAACAAATTAATATAAACAATAAAATGTGTATATTTCCAAAATTTAAATATGTTTGCAATTAAAAAACAAATAAATATGATTTAAAATTTTATTTCAGCTTTGAAGACAAGTAAAATTAAAAAATTTTTTTTTTGTTTAAATAAGTTTTTAGTTTTCGTTTGTATTTAAGTTATATTTTCGTTTATCTATTTTTGTTACTTTCATTAAATTAAATGTTTTTTTTAATTCTCTATATACATATACTTAATAATATAGTATAAAGTTATCTTTTTATTTAATTTTGTGTTTCAATTGACATTAGAATCACTTTACAATTATTAATAATGTGCCTTATTTCGTTGTTATTAAGATTTACATACCGTAATATTACATACACATAATTTTAAAATACATTTTCAAAATTATATAATAAATTATAACAAATATTCAATTTTTATTTTCAAAATTTATACCAAAATCAAAAAAAAAAAAAAAAAATACAAATAAATTAAAAATTTGGCGTATTTGTCTTTTTATTTCCTTTTTGAATTGGTTGATTCATTAATATTATTTTTTTTAAATATGCTTTATTCATTAATATTTTCATGTTTTGTTTCAATTTTACATAATTCATTAAACTAACGTAGTAAATTTTGTTTAAAATAATTTAATAAATAAAAGTTGCGTTTAAAATAATTGAATCGTATTATATACGATTACAGTATTATATGCGAAAGTATATATACGATAGTAATGTTGTTAGTAAAACTCCATTTTTAATAGAACTGTCAATAATGTATTACACTCGTTTCGGTCTTGATATGCAATCACTAATAATTTATAACTAATTAAATTTATATTAAAAATAAATTATTTTAAACATTATTTATCAAAATAATTTCATCGCATATTATGCTTAAAAATGTATTTAGATTGTAGAAAGAATTTATATATTAAAAAAAGAAATTAATTTTTTGCTATGTTATTATTTTCTTTGAAAGAATAAAATGCTTATTTAAAAATAGAAACATTTTATTGTTTTTGATCAAAATACAAACAATAGTTATTGATGATACGTAATTACTTTTAATAATGTATTAATTTTTTTAAATTTTTGTTTTAATTTTCTTTTAATCTTTTTATTTTATTCAAAATTTTATGAAATCTATTTTTTATTTCTCTTTTTTTTTTCTTTTAATTATTTGACATATTCATCACGAATTTTAATAAATCCACTTTTCATGAACATCGTAAACATTTTCAACAAATTTCGACAATTATACAAATAATAAAATTGTGTTATATCAATGAATAAAATATATACAATAAAATAGCCGAAGATTTAAGTATAACTAGAATAGCTGGTTTGACATGGAATGAGTGGAATGCACGTTTAGCAATGCCTTTAGTAACACAACTACAAGGTGCTCACTCGTTATTCCCAACAGATTTATCCACAAAATGGGAAAGACAACAAAATGCATCGGAACCAAACTCTTCGTCATCAGGTGCTTCGTCTATCCATGAACGTAAATCACCACCACTATTGTTTTCATCACCAAACGGTTCCAGTACACCTGGAAGTGGTGGCGGTCGTAGTGAACGAATTACACGTAATGAACGTGATAGCGAACGTGAAAAAGATACTGAGAAAGAAAAATCTCGTGAACATAAGGATTGCGACACAGATACACAAAATAATAAACAAAAATCTGAACGTGAATTACGATCTAATAAAACTGCGAGTAGTGGTGATACAAATAAAACAACAACGACGAAAACTACTAACAATAACAATAATAATAATAATAACAATAATAATAACAATAATAATAACAATAATAATAATAACAATAATAATAATAAAAGTAATAATAACAATGATAATAATAAAGATAATAAAGATAATAAGGATAGCAATGAAAATAGTAGTGGTGATGGTATTGATATTGACTGTGATTATAAACCGTTAGCTTTGGAAAAATTAAATAATAGTAATGCATCTAATTCTCCAAATACAAATAATGGACAATCGCAACAACAATCAACAACACCTGGATTAGTTCGTTTAAGTTTATTTAATGCATTGAGTTCTAGTTTAACAGCAGCAAATTTGAGTGTTAATTCAAATAATAGCAGTCTTAATTCTAGCTCAAATAACAATGGGAATTATTCAGGTGAAGGTGGCCATCCATGTCCTGAATGCGGTCGTGTATATAAATTGAAATCATCGTTACGTAATCATCAAAAATGGGAGTGTGGTAAAGAGCCACAATTTCAGTGCCCATTCTGTGTATATCGTGCCAAACAAAAAATGCATATCGGTCGTCATATGGAGCGCATGCATAAAGAAAAATTTAGTAGTTTAGATTACAAAGTAAAAGAGGAAGCTATTGAAGCAGCTGTTGCTGCAGCTGCTGCTGCAAATTTTAATAATTTTTAAATTTAATATAAAAACTTTTGAATACAAATTTAAGAAAATAGAATGCAAAAAAATGACATAATTTTAGATATTTGAGTAAAAAAAATCTATCAATTCATAATTTATTTACTTACTTTATATAATGGTAGAAATTAAAGATCGACATAAAATTATATAAATATATATAAATACAAAAAAGAAATCTTCCAAAATTTAAGTATAAAAATAAAAGTATAAAGTATTGAATTATAAAAGAATAAGAAACATACATTCCTTTTAGGGTAAACTTTAACAATTTTTTTATATATGTTAAAAATGGAATTTTTACGTTATAGAAATAATAAGTTACCAGGGCATTTTAAATTTAATAAACAACTAGAAATAAAAACCGAAATATAGAAAATATAATTTTATGTATTTATATATATATATATATATATATATATATATATATATATATATATATTTGTTTTTATTTCTGAAAATATTTTGAAATTAATTTGTGTTATTTAATTGTGCCAAAATAATTGTAAAACATATTTAAGTGTTAATTATAAATTCATATGTGTATTAATATAAATATTAATATATGATTTTTTTTTAATAATTTTTTAAATTCTTCGTAATATAAGGTACAAACTTCTCATCATTCTATTATTATATTAGTATATGGTAAAACCTTTGAAGAAATTTTCTATTATTTTCATAATAATTGGTGCTTTTGGTGGTACAAATTAAGTTTCTCATTTCGGATATGTAAAATTTTAGGTTTGAGTACCTTTCATCATGTCCGAAAAAAAATGTGTGGAATACAATGTTGAATCCATGAAATCGAAATGACTGATTCGAATCTAAGGATCTAACAGGTAACATAAATTTTGCAAATTATGTTTATGCCGTTTCATACATAGTGTACCATCTCCATAAAAGAAAATTGGAATATTTATAAAAAAAAAAACAATTGATTAATATCAATTAAATATATATACATATACTACCTAATAAACTACGATAATAAAGATAAACAATTTGGTTTAGATTTAAATATTTTCAGATAAAAAATTCTTTATGGTGATTTATAAAAAATAAAATAAACATTTAAATTTTTAATATGCTCCTATATATTAACAACATTAATTATTGAGCAAAGAGGACAATTATTTTTGTTAAAAATTTAAAATTAACAAAAAAAGATGTTTTTGTTTTTATTATGAGTGATATTTCAATATAAAATACTTATAGTTTCATAATTACATATACATATGTTATATATACAAAATTATATTTTTTCTTACAATGTGCTATACAAAGAATCATTTTTAAAAATAAGTGTAAGTTTAAAAAAAAAATACAAAAATATTTTAATTAATAAATAACGATATTACGCAAATATAATTTGAATAGCAATATCTAATTTCATATTTTCTTCTAATTATTATAAACAAAAAAAAATAAAATTCCTGACTCATTTTACTATACCGCTTCTTAAAAATGATATTCAATAAAGAACATATAAAAAATATAATTTTATAAAATTTATTTAAAAAAAAAATAAAATGAAATCACTTCTCTCATAAAACTCTACTCCGCACACTTAAAAAAAATAATTTTTGATTTTATATAATTCTTTCAAGAATTAAATAAATATGCCGTAAAAGTATTTCATTTCTTCTATAAAATAATTGTAGTCTGTTTTGTTTTTAGTCTTTAATTTAATATATACCTATCTATATATATATATATATATATATAATTTTGTTAATTTCATTTAATAAATTAAATATTCTTTTATTTTAGTTTATTATTCTATTCTATTTTTTTTTGCAAAACGAAAAAAAAAGTAAATAAATTTCTTTTTAATTATAAAAAAAAATTAATTTTTTGTATTAAACAAAAAAAAAATAGGCCATTGTTATTGCATCACGATATAATTTTAATGAGAAAATAAGAGAAATATATTTGTTACCGTGTTAATATAGTAAGTTAATTTTTTTTTTAATTATGCATACCATATTTTAATTTTTTTTATATTTTTGCATTTTTTTGGTAGTTTTAAGAAAATAATAAAAAAAAAAACAAATAAGTCATGGTGTTACCTCATTTATGAACATAGTAGCTATTCGTAGGTTAAAACATATTTTGCATAAACTCTTAAATATAAATTTATTAACAAGGCAAATTGATCGATTTTTTTTAAATCAATATTATTAAAAATTTATTACATATAGACTCATTTGATTCCCAATTTATATTGAATAACCTGGTATAACTTTAATAAATCATTGAAAATTTAGTTTTTTATAATCTGAAAATTCAAACAAAATTTATTTATCAAAAAAATTTGTGTTACTATATACAGATATTTCGCAAAATTAAATTTGTTTTTTATATTAAAGTAATAACTTCTTAAAATCATAAATAAACCTAGGTAAAATTAAATTTCCTTAATTGGAATTGTTATTAAAAAAATATCAATTTTCGCATAATTCAGAGGTGATATGATTACATAACTAATAAACAATATACATAATGTAAAAAAAAATATTTTTATTAATTATAAAACAAAATAATAAGTGTATCGAATAATGTTTTTATTTTTAACAATTATATTTTGTTAAGATATTAGTACATAAGATATAAAAAGAAACAAAATAATAAAAATGCTTTTAAGTCACAAATTAAATAAAATAATTATTAAAATAAGGGAATCGCAGAGTTACTACTATAACAGAAAAAATAAAATACTATTCATTGAATAAATATTATTAATTATATTTATAAAGGAAAAAATAAAATAATTAGTAAAATTCTTTTGCTATTATTATTTTATGCACATACAAATTAGAAAAAAATCAACTAAACATAAAATCAATCGACCTTACGACAAAAATATGCCATATAATACAGAAAATCACATCACAAAAAAATTTTGTTTTTGTCAATATCTAACATTTGATTTCAATTTTTATTTTTTATTATTTTTTTTTTTTTATTAAGTAGAAATACATATTTTAATTTAAATTTTGAGTTATTTTTTGTTTTTGTTTTTTAATGTTTTATTTTAAATAAATAGTTTTAGAATACTCATTTATAAATAAAATAAAATTAAAACGAAAGTAATAATCAAATAAAAGTCTTTTTATTTTTGTCAATAAGACCTAATTTGTATTAAAACCGATTTTTTTTTTTTAATTAAATCAATGTATTACATTAAATTATAATAAAAATTTAGTATAGTAATTTAAAATAAATAATAAAAGAAAGCGAATCATAGCACATAACACATATTTTAACAGTACTTATAAACGTGTATGTTTAAAGTTTAGTTTTTAAAAATATAATTATTAAACATATGTTTTTTTGTTTGTTTTTTATTTGTATGTGTGTAATATATTTAGCTTTATTATAAAAAAAAAAATAATAGTATTGAAACAAAACGATATCAATTATTGAAAGTCATTTAAAGTAAAACAGTCACATATTTAATTTTTTTATACATATTTTAATTTGTTTTTAAACCGTGATCTAATAGATCGATTTAGTAAGTTTAATTGAAAACACAGTTTAATTTTGTATTTTAATTTTTTTTTTTATTAAATTAAATATGAATTTTATCATTTATATTTTAGTTAATATGTACATATTTATTAGTGCATAATTTATATATAATTTAAATCCCTTTTGATATTTGATAAAGAATTGGGGTATTGAAGTTTAAAAAAAAGAAAAAAAGACAAACGTATTCAAATGTTTCAAATAGCGGATATGAATGTAAAAAGTATTTTACTCAAATTTTACAGACGATCTCTATTTATAAAGATTATTAGTTTTTATAATTTATACATCAAATTAATAGTGCCTTTTATTTGAAACTATGTTTCAATCGTAAATCGAATTGAGTTGAAATGCATTCGACTCGCTAAAATGTTGATTTGGTATTCCAAACTTCGGTAAAATTTCGGTAAAATTTATGTCAGCGTTTAATATTTTTCTGTTGTCAACTGTTAGAGTTAGTTTTATGTGTCAATAAAATAAATAAGCAATCAAAATTTACTTAGAGTCTAATTTAAATAAAAAAATGAATTGTACCGCTTTAAGATATGAAGAAATTAAAGAAAAAATTGGAAGAAATTTAAGAACTTTGCAAACTATATTTTAGGGTTAACTGATGAAGAAATAAAAACACTTTTTTGGAATGTTTAAAAATTATTTAACTTTTTGGTTAAAAATTTTAAACTAAAAAAAAGATGCGTTTAAATTGTTTTAAAAGAATTAGGAAATAAAATATCATATTTATATCATAGTTGTCATACTTATTTTATAAAATCCGTGCAAAATTATTTTTGTTTTGTTGTTCATTTACTAAAATAAGAATTAAAAACTTTACTTGAAATAAAAAGAAAGACACAATTGGTTATTTCTAAATAATTTGATATAAAACAAAAATAAAGAAATAATTTATTTAATTTAATCATTAATCTATTATTAATTATTTATTATTTGATATTTAATTAAACTTTTTTTTATATGAACCCCTATAATTTGTATGGAAATCGTTTCTACAGTATTTTCACAAATATCAATAAACTTTTTCGATCGTTTTTGAAACGTGCGTAATACTAAATTTATTAAATCGACTCACAAGTGAAACGACGTTTTCAATAATAGGCACTAACATAAATTTTTGTTGATAAATGTTAATAAAATTTCTGATTTTTGTTAAACATATTTTTATAAATGCAAGTCAATTTATAACTTTTTTCAACAATTTTTTTTTGTTATTGATTTTGTTTTAAAATTCTATTTAATTTTATTTTATTTGAAACATTTAAATACAATTTAAAAAGAATTATTTTAATTTTACTTATCTCCTCGCTGTTTGAGAGTAATCATGCAAAATATGCTTTTTGTTTTAATAAGTGTAGTTGTTAAATCGATTATAAAAAAGAAAATTACTTATAGTTATTAAAAACAAAAAAACTTTTTATATCATCGTATTTTTGTATTAATTTTTTTATTTTTTAATACCTATAATCTTATAATTTTGTAAATTTTATTATTATGTTAAGAATAATTTTAAATAAAAATGTTTTAAATAAAAAAGACGATGATTCAAATAATTTGTGAATTAAATAATATATTATAAACAAAGAATTCATTCCGCTTGAAAATATTATAATTTAGGAAATAAATGAAAAAAAAAAAAAAAAAAAAAATAGGTAAAAAAGACAAAATTTATTAATTAACATTCCAATCTTAGCTTTATAAAAGTTAAAATTTTATCTATATATACATAAAAATTTCTTATAATAAATAAGGAAAATTTATACTAAATACTTCCGTTATTTAATTTAATTAAATATATCAATATATTTAACATATTATATGTGTACATTTTCTATGTTTATTAAAAAATTCTACACATATCTATGAATTTTTTTTTTTCTTTATACGTAATCAAAAATTTGATCTTTAAAATTAACATTAAAAAATTATGAAAAACATATCTCTGTTTGTTTCAATATTTTATTGCAGTTAAATCATGCAATAACTAATCACTTTATGTATTTCATTTCGGTTTCAATTAAATCATGCAGTCTAAATAATATTACCTTTGAATACGGCTAGTTAAATTGGATTTATTGACGAAAATAATTTTTTTCTTTTCTACTATAAACTTTCACTAGTTAATGTATGTAATATTTTGATCAATTTGGAATTACTTAAATTAAATTCAGTTTTCTGAAATATATTATTTTGAATCAATATATTCATAAATAACATTACATATTATTTCATATTTCAATTAATATTTTTAAAATTTCATAAAAATATATAATACATTTTTGAAACAAAAAAAGAATAATAAAATTTTTGGTGTAGGGTTGTTTTGATTTGTTCAAAATTCATTATAAAAATTAAAAAAATATATATACATTATTTGTATATAACAAAAAAAAATTTTTTTATTAGAGTTAGAAGATTGGTTATACGACGAAATTATATTTAAAAAAAAAAAAAAAAAAAAAAAACAAAATACTTGGTATTGGCATATAGATCTTCAAATTAATATAAAAAAAAATATCAATATATTTTAAAAAATGTTAAAAAAAAACAAATAATATAAAATCAAATTATCATTAGATTTTGTATTATTAAAAAAAATTTTTGTAAGATTTACAATTTTTTTTTCTATTCTGAAAGAAAAGTGTAAAATTTAAATATTTTTTTTTTATATATGGTACAATACATATATAAAAATCACTTGTTAACTATTTCAATTTTAAATTTTTATTTTATATTTTCTATTGGTTATAAAAATGTTATGAAATAAAACATTTTCTTTATGTTTATAAATGCATTCATTTTTATTATTATTGAAACTATTATGATGTAAGTTTAAGTAAAAGTTTTCATATTTCAAGAAAACATTTTATTTTTCTAAAATTGTTAAATATTTAAAAAATTTCTTGTTTCTTTAAATAATTAAATTAATTCAGAGTATATTAATTTGTAGAAATTTTCGTTTTCAAAGTTTTACATGTGAATTGTGTTCAAATTATTCGAATCTTATTATGATCTGATATAAAATTTTACAATTAATTAAAAACAACAAGCTTTTATATCATCAATATTTTTAATCTTAAAAATTCAAAGATTAATGATTTTTCTTTTCATTATAGAATTCTTAAAGTTGCTAACCTTCTAGTAACTATTGAGAACTTTTATTTTAAACAAATTCGTTTTTCAAAAAGATTAAAAAATGAAAGCTAAAAAAAGTATGTAATATACACACAACCAATAAATACTCAGCATTATTATTGAAGAAAATGCATATTTAATTAAATAAAAATATTATGAAATGTTTTTTTTTTTATTCTTTTGTATATAAATTATATTATTTAAAGAAATAAGTTCAAAGTATACAAATTTAATTTCAAATTAGCCGAAACGATAAAGAAGTACAACTAAAGCAAGACTCATAGAAAATCTCTAAATTTTTGCAAGCATGAAAACTATTTTCTGACTAATATTCAAACATGCAAATTTAAGCATTAAAATACATTTTGTAAATATTAAAATGTATAATTCCAAAAATAATATAAATTAATAAAATATATTTTGTTGATCTATGAACTATTGTGTTTAAATAAATTTGTAAACTTTTAGCATTTCCATTTCTTAAATAATTTCTAAATAAAAATAACAAAAAAAAAAACGTCATTCTATTTTAAATATATTATGTTAAAAATATATATTATAAGCATAAAAAAAAAGAAAATAAAAAAAAAAAATACAAGAAAAATAAATAAAATAAATTCATCATTCCAAAATTCTGTAATTGTTTTTAATTTTTTTTGTTTATTATTTTAATTAAAAACTTCTATATTAAAATACTATATTATAAATGATAATATTTGTATAAGAAAATCATATTTTTTATAATACATTTTAAATATGTGAGAAAAATTAACCTTTTTTGTATAAAGAAAATACATTTTTTTATTATTAAATCAGAAATTTATTTTATATTATATGAATTCAAAAAACAAAAAAAAAAAAAAAAATGAACTAAAAATTATAAAATTATTTTATAAACAAAAAAATCAGTCTTTTATTCCAAATTATTTATTTTGCATATATATATATATATATATATATATATATTTTTTAATTAATAATTTTATTTGATTTGAAAATCAATTATTATTTTTTTTTATTTATATTCATTTAAAAAAAAATTTTTTTTTGCTTTTATAGTTTTGTGTGCTTATAAGATATTTATTTTGTTTTTCTGAAAATAATTTAAATTTTATAATTTTTATTTCGTGAGTTTGATTTCGTGTAAGTATTAAATTTTTAGATAATTCAATTTTAAAAAAATTTTAATTTATTCTTTTTTTGGGTTTTTGTATTAATTATGATTAAGTTGAATAATTTTTTTTTTCAATTTACGTTAAAAATATTAAATTCAAAATCAATAACACCAAAAACTGTTTTTTTTTTAAAATTATTTTAAAATTTTTATATATTAAATAATTAACAAATTAATTAGTTATCGTTTGATTTTACATACAAATTAATCCCTTTTTTTCGATTTCTTTTTTTTTGTTTTTTTGTCATTTCAGGTGTTAAAGATTCGAATAATCAAGCTAGAATTAGAGTACGAAATTGGTTGATGTTAGCTGATAAGAGCATGGTGGCAAATGTACAGATTTCAAAACTTAATTCAAGTAATTTATTTAATATTAAATGTATTTTTTTTTATTTTAAATAATTATAATAAAGTTAATTTAATTTTACACTATCATGAATTTATTTTATTTAAATAGTAAAAATATTGCAATATTAAACGCAAAAAAATTAGTTTGAATTAAATTAAATATAATTTTAAAATTTAGATAAAGACTATGACTATGAGACAGTGAATGAATAAATTATAAATTGTATTTTTTTCGTTCATAATAAGTTTAATTTTATCTTTACTTCATACAAAAACTTTTGTAAAATTATTATACAAACTTTTATACACATTTATTTTATTAAATATAAATTAAACATTTTTAAATTCTTTCTAACAAATTTAACCATAATCGCTTTCTTATTTCCTTAATTTAAGAATATTTTCTTTCTTTTCATGCTAACCTTTCACTAATTTGGAAATTGTGAAAAAAATTTTTAACTAATTTTAATACTTTTCTGGCAAAAAATTTAATAATTTCCAAAATTAATATTGAAGATATTGATGAAACTAACAATTCAAAAAATCAACAAACTGAAATTAATATAACTACTACTAACTCATCCACATTGACTAACAATAATTCAAATACTACAAATAATAATATTAATAAAATAACTAATAACAATAATAACATAACATTAACCAAATCTGTCACAAATTCAATACCAACGATAAATGATGATGAAATTGGAATAACAAATGATTCAAATGAAGCAGATGCTGTTATTAAAATAGAACGTAATTCACCAAGTCCAGCACCTTCATTATTATTAAATAATTTAAGTGATTTTTCATGCGATTTTGATGAAGATGATGAAGAAAGTGGTAGTGAAGAATTTGATGGATCAACACCATCCGAATTTAATTACGATATAAAATTATCTAGCCCAGTATCATGGGCATTTCAACCAGTTAAAATAGAAAATCTAGATGAAGATTCTGATAATATACCAATTATAAATCAACCAATACATATGACAACACAAGGATTACAAACACAAGATCAAAATTCACAAACTATTATTTCATCGGCAGTAACAAATGGTGGCTTAGCATCTGCTGTAGCAGCAATAGCAAATCAATCTATTGCATCAATAAAAAAATCTACTACAACATTAGTTCCAATAAAACAAAATTTACAACATAAAATTAATACAAGTGAGCAGTTATTAAAAATATTTAGTTCAGCAGCTTTAACAGCTTCAACAGCAAAAAATATTAATAATGATACATTAGGAGGAACTACATCAATCGGTGGGGCTAGTGGTGGTGTTAATACACCATCAGCATTGGTAACAATTTTGCCAACATTATCTAAAACAACAGTAGTAAATCAAGATAATGTCACGAATACAATAATACCAAAGGGTACTAGTATACGTTTAGTACAAAAATTTGATTCAATAACATCAGCTACTTCATCAATTAATAATAATAATAATAATAGTAATAATAATAATACTATTAGTAATAGTACTAATAATAATACTAATACTATTAGTAATAGTAATAATAATAATAATAATAATAATAATAATAATAATAATAATAATAATAATAGTAATAATAATAACAATAATAGTAATAACAATAATAATAATAATATAAATAATAATAATAATATTTCACCATCAATAACAACGGTATCATCAACAAACAATAATAATACCATAAATGTTGTTTCAACAACAAGTAATGTTATTGCACATGCTTCAATTTCGGCACTAGATGAGAAAAAATATCGCATTTTATATCAGAATCAAAGAATACGAAAAGAGAGCTTAGAACATTCTCCAGATATGATTTACAAGGGTATCGAAGTTGAAAAACCATGGACATGTAGAAATTGTAATCGTGATTATAAATGGAAGAATAGTTTAAAATGTCATTTAAAAAATGAATGCGGTCAACCGCCTAGATATTTTTGTAAAAAAATGTGCGGTTACCGTACAAATGTTCATAGTAATTTAAAACGTCATATGAATACGAAGTGTAAGGATGATGACAAAGAAAGTTGTCCTCTACTTATTGAACAACAACCAGAACAAGAACAAATTTTAAATACAGATAATCAAGAATTTATTACAAATGCGGCTTAAAAACTATTTATTTCTTTATAACTATTGTAAAACACATCACACGTACACCAACACACACCCACATATATATATATATATAATAGTATTTTAGAATTTATCATTATATTTTTCAATTATTAGCTTTGAAGCAAATTCCAATTGATTTAGGAAATTTTTTGTTGTTTTCAATAAAACAAAAACAAATTTTCGTTTTGAAGTGTAATACTAGATTAAATTTATAGAAAATAACGTAAAAATTTTATTTATCAAAATATTTATGGTTTTTTGTTATAAGTTGCATTGGAATTAAAGTTTATATTAACATTACAAAATTAACTCAGCAGTTTTTGAATTAATAAATTCAAATTTATGTTAAAATAACTATTTTGGTCTAAAGAAAATATAAAAACGGTTCAGAGTTGGACTGAAGAGGCTCAAATTTAAGACATTGATTATGTCTCTTATTATATTTTTGTTTTACCTATTTATACAAGATTCAGTTTTTTTCTTATCATATTAACCGCCCTTAGACCAAACAACTAACTATTAATGCATGTATAACTTTTATAAAATTTTGCTATTGTACAAGTTTTTCTTTAATAAATATTGTATATTTTTAATTTTTCATATATTCGTACATATATAATATAATATGTAATATAATAAAATTAACCAATAAATAATTTCATTTTATGAAAGCGACATTAAAAAAATTGCCTTAAAATTGTGAACAAAAATACATTTTTTTTTGTTTTACATAAGCATAAAAATATCAATGAATTAAATAAAAAAAAATCTATATAAATTAACTGTATATAATAGAAATATATAAACTGTTTAAAAAGCCGCTTTTGAGAGTATAAAAGTAAAATAAAATCAACTCTAATTTTTTCAAAAAAAAAAAAAATTTTTGATTATTAAATAAATAATTATTATTTATTTATATCCTGAACTTAGGCTTGTAAATATAAAAAATATATAAAAATACAATACAATACGTTAAAAAACCATACAGTTTAATTATGACAAAAACAGCATGAAATCGAGTAGAATTTATACTAGTCAAATATATATATATATATATATATAGATATACTTTTGTGTGCAATTAATTTATTTATTTAATATTATTATTAGAATACCTTTTTTTTTTAATTTTAATTAAAAAATTATATTAGAGTAAAAAATGATTTATAAAATATGTCAATTTTTTAATTTAATTAAAAATAAAGATTTTAGAGTTAATTTAATGAGAACAAAAATAAGATTCTAGTCGAATTTAATATGGTGATTTTTAGTTAAGAAAAACATACTAACAAAAAACTAGTCGAAAATGATATATTAATTTTTATTAAATATTTTTTTTAATATTTGCCATTACAAAATTGATATTCAATTACTTTTACATTTTTAGATTAATTAAAGAATAAAACTTTAAATTTATAAACTTTTAAATTATTTAAATATTTTTTATTTAATTTTTTTTTTAAATTTTATTTAATTTTTTCTTTTTAATTTTTATTTATTTATAATTTATTGAAATTGCTGTGCACTACAAATTTTTATAATTTTCAATTTGTTATTTTTTTTATTTATTCGTATTTAATTGTTTTTTTCGATATTGAAATAATTTAATTTAATTTATTTAAAATGTATATTTAATAATAACTAGTTGAAAATTTAATAATAATAAAATATTACTTTGCAAAGAGTTTATTAACTTTAAAATTGAATCTCATTACAATAAAATAATATTTAATTATAATATTACAAAATTGTAAAAATTCAAAAATGAAACACAACCACATTACTGTTATTCACGACAATCCAATCCATCTTTATGATATTATAGAAAGAAAATTAGTTTTTCGTGCTTATGTTTTATGATGCGGTTGTAACGTGTAAATGCGTTTTTGAATTATTTATTTCTTTTGACATAGTTAAGTACTAATGAACAATTAAATAAAGTTTTTTATCAAATTTTCTTTTTTATTTAATATTAATATTATTTTTTTTTGTACATTGCATGGCTTTAGCCAGTCAGAGCAATAAAAAATAATTTTTACGTAAAGTTTTACATTAAAAAAAGAAGAAGAAGTAAAATAATTTTATTTTTAGTGAATTATTTATACATTCTTATAAAATATATACAAATATATATATCTCTAATATATTTTTCATATTTATATTTATATAACATAATCTTATTTTAAATGGCATAGTCCATATAATCCATAGGAACCAAGAAAAAAAAGAAAATCAGACAAGAAATTCATATTAATTTTATTAAATCAAATTAATGTATTGAATATAATGAAATATTAATGAAATTGTAATATTCTAAAGTTTTTTCAGTTGTTTGCTTTTATAAAATATTGAAAAAAAAAATTAAAATTAAAAATTCTTAACAAAAATTTGTATTACAATATTATCTTTTAAAATGAATTTTTTTAACATTAAAAAATGTTTTATTTTATATTTAAAAGATGGTAATAATTTATACATAAAAAATATTGATAGATATATATTATATTTAAGAATCTCATTTAAGTGAAATATTTTTTTTTTTCAGTTGAAAAATAAAATTTCTTTAAAACAATAATTAACATTTTCCAAACAATTTAACTGATTATAAAATTTATTACTTTACATTTTATTGTAATATATCTCTTGCATCTTATATTTATATTATTATACATTATATAATATAATATATATAATAATATAATATATAAAACTGTATTATAATTTTTTTAAGCAAGCAACATTTAACATTTAATAATTTATTTAATTAAAATAGAAAAATAAAAACAAAATAAAAAATAATATTATAAAAATGAATATTTAAAATACTCGTTTTAAATAAAATGAAACAAAAGTAAACAAAAATATGAGTTTTTATTTCCTCATTTGTAAATATTATCCTTTTTTGGCATATTTATATAAAAAAGTAAAATTCCTTGATAATCCTTTTTATTTTTTTTAGAAAAGTTCAAATGATGATAAAGAAAAAAAAATAATTTTGAAGTTTAAATAGAATAATTTATGTATATATATTAAAATGAATTTTTTTACTAATATATTTTCTATTTTAGGTTTCAATTATTTGGGATGTATTACAGTGGTGATTCTTCGCTATTAAATAATCGACAGAAGTCTTGAATAATGATTAAAATTAATTGGAATTGGATTTGGAATAGTTTTGCTTTTGAATTGTGATATTTTTCTTTTATATATATATTTATATATATATATATATATATATATATATATTTTAAAATTGAATGCATACAATTAATTTATATTATTTGAATTTGTTGATTTAAAATTTAATATTAAATCATATTATAATTATATACTTTAGTTTAGTAGATTGGTAGAAAATTTGATGATTTTTTTTTAATTTAAAATCTTTATAAATATGGTATTATATGTAACTACATATATTATATATATGTATATGTGTATATGTATATATAACTATAAATAATTCTTATATATAAAAATATATAAATTAATATATATATATATATATATATATATATATATATATTTATATAAATGTATATATATTATATATATGATTATATTTATACTATGAATATATTATTTTATAAAAACCAAATAATTAAGAAAAATTTTTTAAATATTTTGAATTGTAGTTTTCTTTATTTATCGCAATAATAGTAACTATATTCTTGTACTATAATTTACATATTTGAATTTTATTAATTAAATATACAAAATTTTATGTTTATTAAATTAACAAATAGTTATACTTTATAATAAGATAAATCTATATGAATAATAATTGATATAACTTATAATAATTATGATTAGTTTTTATATGTTGAAGTTTTCAAAAATTATTAAAACTTGTTATAAAAAATATGGGTCTCTACATACTCTTCAATAACTTAACATAATTTTTTATTTTGAATAAGAAATTAATATATCTTAATGTCAAATATGTTTGAACTTTAAACTTAAGTTTTTTATAATTTTAATGTTTAAAATTTATAATCATAAATAAAACGTTTAAATTCAAAGTCATATATATATTCTTAATAAAGTCATTACATTTAATTTAATTTAAAATTCTTCATTTTATTTTAATTTGTTTTTTTTTATATTTTTTTAATTGAACATTTTCATACATATTCATTCTTAAGAATTTGATTTTTTGAAAAAAAAAAAACAAAATAATATTTAATATTAATTTGATAAAAAAGTTTCATTGACAATTTTTGAAAACATCTAATATGGGTATTTATTTATTACAATACTTTTCTTTGTAGTTTTTTATTTATTTTTTTTACATTTGCTTATATATTTTTATTATTTCAATTTTAATTTTTAATTAATCATTATTCATATAACCTATTGCCATTTACTAGTTAAATATGGAATAAAATATTAATACTTTAAGTGAAATTTTGGATTTATGTAATTTAACCGCATGTTATTAAATTTGTTTTTATACACAACATTAATTTAATTTTTGATGATACTCGTAAACTTAAAAAAATGTTTGGGTCACTGTAAGTTGACTCGATTTTTTCTTATTGATTATAGTTTATCAAAACAAATTTTACATTTGATTTTATTCTAATTATTATGATATGAACTTTTAATTTTAAATTTAACTTTTTAATATAGCTCAACTTCATTCATTTATCTCACGTTTCATTTAACTTTTCACTAATAATTAATTGCATTGTCTAGTTACTTAAACTTTTTTTCAAATAAACATTCATTTCAAATCATAAAACTTTTAATTTACGTATTCATCTTATTAATGGCATCATATTCGTAAGTTTTTTTTTGTTTGTTTATAGAATTTGGGAGATTTAAATCAAAACATTTGTATATAAAATGTTTTGTTTCTCAATATTTCCTAACATTGAAACCGGTGTCCTACATTGTTTTATTATATTGCAAACCTTTGTCACAAAATATCGTCTAAAATAAAACTCTTCAGAATTGCCGAAATTATTTTCTTAATATCCTTTCATTTTTATTTCTTGAATAGTTTTTTTATGAACACATTTTTTTAAAAAAATTCTTTTGTTTCCGTTTAAAAGAGTTAAAAATTTGTAAAAATAATATATACAGAATTTTTTCATAAAATTTACTCTATTAAAATAAATTTCTATACAAAGAGAAAATAATATGAAGTGAAAATTGTAAATTAATTCATTTTGTTTACAAAAAATTTTATTTAGTTTAATTACAAAATCAGTTATTTAAACCCAACATTTTTTTTAACTATGATATTTTTTTTTTCTTTTTTAATTTTTAATTTTAAAGGATATCCAAAGCATGTTTCGGAGCGTGAGTTAATTGAAGAAGAATGTATTGAACCAAAACGAGAACATATTGAAATATCACATGATGTAATTCGACGTTCTGAACACAGAAAATCTATTCGTGACAATGAGTATGATGATGATGAGGAAGATGATTATGATGATGATGACGATAATATTAATAATGATTTCGATAATGATGGTAATAATAATGATAGACAACAACAAAAAAGCTGTGATAGTCATAAAACATCTTCATCTTCATCACCTCAGCCACTTAATTTGCAAGTAATTAAAGGTTTCGTTGAATCAATTCACGGATTAACAAGTACCACCTCATCATCAACGATGGGACATAGTGGTACAATGACCGCTGGTCTTAATGAAGCTCATTTAGGACAAAATATATCATTTCAACCACAATTGAGCCATTCTCAGCCATTAAAGTCACCAATAATTAAACAACAACATCAACATTCAATTGGTAATTTAGAACACGTTCGACATGGATCAATTGAATCAGATCGCAGAATTAGTGCTGCAGAAATATTGGAAAGTGGTGGTTCATTATCACAAGTGACTACCAGTGGGAGTGGTGGTATATTAGTTGGGACAACATTATCACCATCACCGGGGGCTTCAATATCTCTTATGAGTCCAAGTTTGCGTAGTCAACAACAACAATCCCAGCAACAACAGCAACAACAACAACATCAGCCACAACAACATGAACTATTTAAAACGTTTTCTGCTTTACAATTCCCTTTTGATTTATCAACAATTATTAAAACAGAAGATCAACAACGTCTCCATGCATTTGCAGTTGGTACAAGTGCTAGCGGGCCTAGTGGATCAAGTAGTTATATTACTAGTGGAACAAGTAATACTAATATGCCAATTGTTAGTAGTGGTGAAGTTTCAATTATATCCGGTACAAGACATAGTCCTAGTTTAACTGGATCAACAGGAAATATAAGTACGTCTAGTGTTGGGCCTATTGGAGGTATTGGTATTAGCATCGATCCTAGTTGTACTAGTGGTTCTTCTGGTAATAATATACCACAACCAGGCACCTCTATGGGAGGTGGTAGCGGTTGGGGTGCATTCACATGTAAAAAATGTGGTAATACATATGCAAGGCCTCATAGCTTAAATAGACATTTAAGATTTGAATGCGGCGTTGAACCAAAATTTGAATGTCCAATTTGTCACAAAAAGTCAAAACATAAACATAATCTTGTTTTACATATGCGTACGCATAATCATCGATGATTGTTGATATATGTGCGTAATTGATGATTTATGGAAATTATTCATAATAATTTCTGTAATATACATAAAGATAAAATAAAAAAAAAAAAACAAAAAAAATTGTATCTATATTTAAAATATTTGTATATTCATTAAAAAAATATTTTGATTGCGACATTGTAATTTTGTCATTCTTATCAAAAAGATTTTTTTTTTAAATATAAATTTTAATATCTTAATTTTATGAACATTACTTTTCTTAGTATGTGAAACAAACGTTAAATTGATATTTTGTAACAAATAATTACATATTTTTAGTTTTTAAATTTAATGAAAATGATAAATTTTATTTGGTTTTCTTTTGTTAATTTTTATTATTTTGGGAATTTAAATGAGAATGACAAATTTTTTTATTATAAATTTTTTTTTATAAATTTTATTAAAAAAAAATTTAAATTGGAAAAAAAATAATTTGAAAATACATTTTATTTGTATGTTAATAATATAACTGAATACAAAAATATTATAGTAATTGATGTGCAATAACATATTTTTTAAAATTTAATACTAATTAATAATAACCTAATAGAGAATAATATAACAATAGAAAAACAAAAAAAAAAATTTCCAAGAAGCGGTTTCGTTTTTTTTAAATGTTGTTGAAATTTTTTTTATTAGATTTCAACATATTCGTTATATGTTTGTAAATAGGTAAAATAGAAACTGATTGAAAATTTGGAATATCTTTTAAAATTTTCGAACCATTCTTTGGAAATTTCTTTTAGCGAACTAACTACATATTAAAAATTGAAATATTATTTTTAAAAACATTTGGAATAAAATGTAAATTATAATTTATATAATTAATATAAATTTATAGAATACAAGTGAAAAATTAAAATTATTTATTTTAAAAGCTCGATAGCACTAGGATAATGATAGGATATCAAAGCAAGAAAGAGAATATATTGGATAGACGTCATATTTAAAATAATAATAGGAAAGTAATGATTTTTAATAAAAAATCTATCAAACATACACAAAAAAAAAAAAAAAAAATGATAAAAAACTACATGTGATATGGATAAGAATAGTAGAATTTTTTGTTGTGGTTATTTTTAATTGGAAAGGACTGAAGTTTTGTTATTTTTCTTTTTTTTTTTTTTTGCAATCAAAGTATGAATATTTCAAAAAATAAAAGAAATCGTGATAAATCATTATTTATTGAATTGGATATTTTAGTTTTTTTATTAATAAAATCACATTTTTAGATTAGATTGTTAGCTAGTCAGTGAGACATAAAATAAAATAAATACAACAAAAAACATAAAAAAAAGAAATAACAAATGTTAAAATTATGGAAATATTATAAATGTAATTGAATTAAAATATACATAAATTAACTATGTATACATATGTGTGTGTATAACAAAAAATAACCTAAATACTACATACTTACAAAACAAAAAACATAAACGTATATATAGGTATATAATATATATATATACAAAATATTTATAAAATAAATTAAATAATATAGAATAAAAAAAATTTCCTATTCTTGTATGGAAAGGGATCTCGTAATTGAAATTGGTTATAAAAAACTTATTAAATTGAATAATTTCATTCCATTTTATTTGAAATATAAAAAAACGTTAAAAATTCTATAAAAAAGAAGTAAACAATTTTTATAATTAAAATAATTACAATTGAATATAGTATATATAAAATAAAAAATAATAATTATTATTTTTTCTACATTAAATTTAATTTAAATAAAATAAAAAAAAAAATTATTTAAATTGATAAATTTATAAAATAAAAATGGTATCAATTAGATTTATAAAAGTTATAAACATTTTATTTTTTTTTTTCAAATTTCAGAAAAAAAACAAACTTACAAGTTTTATTTAGAGAAATTATTGTTTTCAACAAATAATTTTCTATAAAAAAAAAAGTATTTTAATTATTACTAGGAAGAACATTATTTATATATTTTTATATTATTGAAAATATTTAATTTCAAAAGAATAGGGGAAAAATTTTTGAATTAATTTTTTATTTTGAAAGTTTTTATTGTAATATTGACGTCTTTTACTAGAAGTTTTTTTTAAATTTGATTTTGAAAACATTTTATTTTCCATGATGGGTACAAACATTTTTTTTTTAAATCGAATTTGACTTAAACTTATGTAAAATTTAACAATAGGTTAATAGCAACACAAATTAAAATAAATATTTATATATTTAGAATAACAAATTTGATCTCTTACAATTAAAGATATAAATTAAAAATAAATAAGAGGAACATTATAACCAAATAAAATATTTTGGATGGATTAATTGTTTAATTAAATTAGTATATTAAAATTTAACATATATATATATATAATTTATATATGTATATCAATAAATGAAAGTTTCATTTATATTACCTTTCTTACTTTGATTTTTTTCAATAAATGAAAGTGCCTTCATTTTTATTTTAATTAAAAAAAAAATGTTTTAAAAACTAAATTAAAATGTCCATAAAAAATGTTTCTTTCTAGTGCTATCAAAAATTTTTTTTTTATTTTAATTTGAAAATTTTATAAAAAAAAACAATTTTGTTTTAAATTTGTACATGAAGATTAATTTCAAAATTTAGAAAAACGAAAATAAAATATTAATTGTAAAAAAAAAATTGTTGAAAAATTTATTTCTATACAACATTTATACACACATTCTTACATAATATACATAAAAATAACAAATATTAAATTAATTAAAATAGAATAAAAAACTAGTAATAATAAAATATTTTTCAAAAGAATGTGTGTGTGTTCATAAAAATTATAGCAAAAAGAATAAAAAAAGAAAATAGCACATTTCATATTTTATACAATATACAAAAATTTATTGTATAAATATATTTGGAAAAATTTATAATTAATTAAAAATGTTATCGTCTCTACTTTTATATAAAACAAAAACGAAAAATGTAATGAAAATTAAAAAATTATATAAAATTTAATGAGATTTTATTACAATAACAAAAGAAAAATAAAAAACGCAAGAATAGTGAGTAACGTGTAGAAAATTTCATGTACGAACTAAAAGAATTGTAGGATTTTATCAAAATTATTTTTATTTGACTATTTGAAATAATTTCAAAAATAATTTTCAATATAATTGAATTTTTAACAAAATTTAGATGAGAAATTAAACTAAATATTATTAAATATATATATTTAAAAAAAAAACTACTAAAAACAGTTTAATTCTTAATATTAATAATTTGCTATATTAATTACTAACCATATCTGGTTGTCTAATAATAGTGGTTGACATTTAAAATATAAATGTATGAAAGTAAATTAATTCTATTTTTTTTTTGTTTTTTATATATATTGAAAATTAATCAGTCCGCAGTGTAGTAAATAAAACAAGAAAATAAAAAGAAATATTATACGATTGGTATGTGATATTAAATACATAGTCCTCATTTATATATTAATATATATAAAAAAAATATAATAACATATATATTTTTATTAAATTATCTATATATACATATATACATTTATGTATAGAATAAATATCAAATTGATTTTAAATAATATTTAAATTTTAATAAAAAAAAGGAAATAAAATAATTAATTAAATGTATTTTTGAATATCAATGAAAAAAAAGGGATATAGTAGAAAATGTATGTGAAAATTAATACAGGGTGTTATATAGTAGATTATATTATTTAAAATTTTCTATAAATTTTATCATTTTATTTGTTGTACAGAACATACTTTAATTTCATTTGTGATAAAATTATTATTTTGCTTTAATTGGAAAGAAGCCTTGAATTAATATTTTGATTTATTTATTTTGTTTTTTATTTTTTGTATTTCGAAAACGAAAAAGTATATCTTCTATATTAATATAAATGTGATTGGAAAATTTGGGTTTTTATTTTTGAAAACAAATGGAAAATAATTACGGAAAAGTGTTAAAATTTGCTTTTCTCTAAAAATAATTTTTTTTTTTAAAAACATTAAATTTTTTTTTTTTATATTGGTTTTTTTGTATTTTGAAAGGAATTAATATTTATTTTTTAATTTTTTTTTTTTTGTTAATCAAATTAATTTTTGTTTTCTTTACAAAGAAATTACGATGAAATACGAGTGTTATTGTTCAGTTAAAATATCGGATTTTAGTTGATTTTTTTTTAATCAAAAGAAAAATTTAAACCAATCGGCGTTAGTTATGATTTGTTTTCAAAAATTATAAAATTTCAGTATTTATGAAAAAATTCTTTAATATAAAATTAAAATGGACAGAAAAGTGAATTGAAAATAATTTTAAATAAACTAAAATTTCTATTAATAGTTATTTATTTTGTAAGTTATATATTGAAAAAAAACTAGTCATTGTCTAATTAATATAAAATGATGCACGAAAATGATGAAGTATGAAATAATAAAATGTTTAAAGTCAAATTTAAATCCGATATTTGATATTGAACAACTTTTTAGTATTTAGAATGATTTTTATGAGTACCTTTTATATATATATATATAATATTTTTAACATTGTATAAAATTAAGAAATATTTTACTAAAATTTAACATTTAATATAACAAAATTTATATCTTTTGATAACCAAGGATAATTTGTACTATACATATTTATATATATATATATATATAAACATATGCATGTATATAAGTATTTATGAACAATGTTAATAATATTTTAAAAGCTAGGTGAAAAAATAATTATTAAAATACAAAATAATAAAAAATATAATTTAATAAATTAATAATTTATATTTAAATAAAAAAATCAACAAATATATGTAAATTAAAATTAAGAAATCTTAAAACATATTTATGTATGTGTATAATATTATTATTATTTTTTTCACATCAAAATTAGAATAAATAATATTTTGTTTTTAAGTTAACATAAAATACTACACATATTATATAAATGTATTATAAATTATGTAATATTGTTATTATTTAAAAAATATAGCATTAATAATTATAGTTTTAATTACTGTTACTAAAATATTTTAATTTTGTTTTTATTATTAGTTGAAACATTAAAATTTCAATCTAATATTGAAAAATCTGGTTTTCCATTTTCAACATTATAATTTCGTAATTAAAAAAAAATTATAAAAAAAAAAAAAACAATTTTTTTTGTTTATTTTTTCTTTTATGTTTTAATTGCCATAAAAAAAATGTTCTTTAAAATAGACTCAGAATCGAGTAAGGATATAATTGTGTATTGATTTAGGCACATTTCAATAATGAAAATTTATTGTATAGGGCTATAATTTCTTAAAAATGTTACTTCTACAAAACAATAAAGATCAAATTGCACTTTTGGAATAGTATCAAATTCAAAATAGATAATTGAACGTTATTATTTTTAACCGGATATAAAGTCTTATTTTGTTTTAAATTGAAATTCAGGAAAACAAGACTTTGCTTGATGGATGCATGATGCTTTAAGTGTTCCTCAATTCAAGTTCAGTGAAAAAATTTTTAATTGTAAATTAATTATTTTACTTAGGATATAGAAAAGTCATGTATTTCTAAATTCAATATTATTAATTTTATGTTCTTATTCAAACTTATAAAATTATTATTTCAAATATTCATATTTTATATCAAATAAATTTGGAAATCAGAATTAGAATTTAATGCAAGGATAAAGTTGGGATAGTAATTAAATCTATAAAAATTTTCTATGAATTTAAAAGAAAATTTTAATTAGCTAAAAAAAAATACATTATTTAAGGTATTATGTTGTGGTGGTACAATAATAAACACACTTGCTTTTATTGTGCTTAATGTTAAAGATTTGTACCCTACCGCAATTAAAATTGAAAAAAAACAATATGGAATTACTAAAAATAATATATGCTATATAACCGATATAACCGATTCGAATCCAAAAATCAAAAAAATTCATAATTGTGATTATTTCGGTCGGAATACCACAATAAATAGTGGTTGTAAGGCACAAGATTGGTGAATATATTTTGAATTTATATAATAATATTCAAAAATCAACAAGTCCAATTAGAGAAATACTGTTTTCTAATAATAAATATGTTATAATAATATAACAGTTTCTTTTCTAATAAATATTATTAAACATTTAAAATGAAACAAATAAAAGAAATGTTTTTTTTTTTATTATTAAAATATATTAAATTCTTTGTAACAATGGAGCTGTGAATGAAAATTTTGATGTGATTATTTGTGATTGTTATAAATAATTAATTATTAACAAATTAATTTGTTTTACATAATACATATAAAAATAGTTCTTAAAAAAAACAAAATTAAACGTAATGAAATAAAAAAAAATCTTATAAAATAAAAAAATAATCAACATTGTAAAAATAAAAACTGGAAACACATTTATTTGCTTATCAATAAAAACAAATATCTTAGCATTTTTAAGAACATAAATTAAAACATAAATAATATTTATATACTATATGTTATATCAAATGTTATTAGGTTTCTAAAAGGTGGACCCGTATTTGTGAATTATTATAATTGTTCTTTTGCTTTTTAAAATTTTATTATTGAATTTATTTACAAATTATTGAATTTTAAAACTAAAATAGCTATTTTCTTAATTTTTTTAATTTTTTAAATCAGAAATTTAGCTCTACTATCAAAATTTTACGGTACGGAAATAAACAAATTCATTTTATCATTTAGATTTAAAATTTTGTCAGTTAAAAGATAAATTGATTACTTACAATAATTAAATAAAACTACATACAGTTTTTAAAACATTGATTTGAAAAATAAAAATAGAAAAAGTTTTAAAAAATAATCTTATTGCGAAACACCTAACTTTATTATATTTATTATAGATATTATTTATATTTAAATTAGAAAAAAATCAATATCAAAATATTTAATTTAAAATGTTTTGAAAAATAAATAAAAGAACATGAATAATTTTTTCAGTATGATATAAAATGTAGATATAAAATGTGTTGTAAAGGAATTATAATTTTAATTAAATAAAACATGATGAACGCACTATCATTTAATGTTTTCATATTATTATTTTTATTTTTATCATTATTATTATAATTCTTATTATTATTATTATTGTCATTATTGTTATTATAATTATTATTATTGTTATTATTATTATTATTTTTAATATTCTTTTAAATATATCAATTTATAACATGCATAATCTGTAATATATTTTGTATTAAGATGTTATCATAAAAAAAATAATTTAAAATAAAAATTTTTATTTGCACATTATTTTTTAAAATATAATATTATAAATATTACATATATATAATTAAAATTAAAAAAAAAAAAAAAATTAAATTGTAAAAAAAAAAAACACAAAAAAAAATACTAATACATAATTAATTTGATCTCTTACATATGTGTGAATTTTATAACATAGAAAATAAAAAATCATATGATAATTTAATAACATTTTAATTCAAAATTTATGCAATAACAAATAATAATAATAAAACAAAAAAACAATAAAAATTTTAAATATTTGAAATACGTTATCATTTAAAGTAATGTAAAGGTAAAAGGGCTGTTATTTTTATTTTTATTAATTTTTAATTTTTAATGTTAATAAATAATGAAGTTTTATTATTAAAAATATATACATATATATTTTTTTTTTCTTATTTTAAAATTTCTCTAATTATTTTTATTTTTATTATTATAATATTATTATTATTAAAATAATTATGATTATTTTTGTACTAATTCTAAAAAAAATTTTTAATTTTATGTACAAAATAATTTTTTTTAGTTTATTTACGAATGTACATAATATAAATTATGTAAAAGAAAATGGTTTTAATTAGATGAAAGCAAAGAAAAATAATGAGTATGAAAATAACATATAATTTAAATAAATTTAAATTTATTAAATTAAAAATATTTATACATTATATTTATACAAGTAAATTATAATTAATTGTAATTAATGAAAAATTGCACTTTGAATCTAAATTGATTTATGCTTTCTCTATAGAAAAACTCAAAATTATTTAATGCCTTACTTGTAACTTTAGTTTATTTTTCAAGAAACCTCTTTTTTTTTTTTTTAATTCATTTATACAAATTTAACTTTTTGTTTTAAAACAAAATCAATATTTTCAAATTTCTGAAAATTTTAAATGTGAAGAAAATATTTTTAGTTTATTTTTATGTGTATCTGATTTGTTGAATGGAAAATTTACTTTTATTTAACACCTTTTTTTTTGTTTAAATTTAATTTTTAAAAATTATAATTTTTTTAATTGATGCATAATTTATATTTAAAAAAAAATATTATGTAAATTATTTTAAAAATATAAGTTATATTAACAATAAACTGTTAAAAAATAATAAAAAAAAAAATCACTAAATTTATAATTTGAAATCATAAAATAAAACAAAGAGAAACAAAAGAAAAAAAATAAATTAAATATAAAAAATACACAGTCTAGATTTTATTTATTTTTATCTCCTTTGTCACTTCATTTTAAGTAATCTTTAAAGTTTCCCGATAATTATTCCCGTTCTCCAATTTCATAAAAAACTAATAATATTTTATATTGTTTTATGATTAAAATTTTTATTAATATTATTTTTTAAATTTTTTTTTAGGTTGATAGAGTTCTTTGTAATAATTTGGTTTTTAAAACAATTCAAGTTTATAAAAAAAGATTTCTTACTATTTTAAAGTAAGATATACGTGCTTTTAGAGAGCTGCTAATAATATTGGTTTGTATTTTTAATTGAATATTAATCTAAGTTTAATTTATTTACACTTTCAGGTTTTAAATGTAAAATATCAGGGATCAATTTACTGAAATGATTTGCAAACGTTTTATTATTATTAAGAAAAACAAATCAATAATTGAAGTTGATGTTTCAATTATCATTTTCTTAATTGGTTAGTATTTTGTATAAATTATATTATGTATGTGTCATTTGAAAACCAAAATTGTATTATAATATAATTTACAAAATTAATTTTAAATTTAATAATTCATTTCAATTCTGATTCAAAAGCTTTGTTCAATACACAAGGAACAATAAATAAATTTAATACATTTTAATATATTTCACTCGAAAGTTTTACATTAATAATTAGTTATCAAGTCTATTTAATTCATTTAAGTTTTTTATAGAAATTCATAATTAATAAATAGAAACTAATTAAAACTATAAATTATGTAAAATAAATAATTTTAAGAGTAAAGTTTTAAATAAAAGTTTCAAATCAAAATGCAATTCTTTGATTTCACATTTAAATTTATAATTTTTTTTTTTTTTAATTTTATATTAATTATATGTATGTATGAATGTAGTTTTATGAAAATTTTTTTCTTAATATCTATGGTTAAAAATAATAATAATTGATATTTATTAAAATTATCACTTTCAAACAAATTTTTTCATATAATGTTTTTTTCCCTCTTAATTAACGAACATAATTCTTTTCAGATCCAAAAATTGAAAATCTGAGAATAATTTATATGGATGATGGTACATACAGATATATATGTCCACGATGTGGTGTTAAATATAAGAAACTTGCTGCTGTTCGCGGTCATATGAAAGAATGTGGTTTAGGTGCACAATGTCCAATATGTCCAAAAATAGTAACACAGAGGAGAAATTTACCCAAACATATGGAAAAACATCAAAAAGAAGGCTTAGTTTTAACAAATGATTCCAAAGATAATATTTCAAGTTTGAAAATATTAAGTGTTGAAACTTTAAGCGATAAAATAATTTAATTAAATTTGTAGATTGTGTAATTTTATTGTGATAATGGAGAACATTATAATAGAATCACAATAGAAGAAAATTTTTAAATTAATTTAAGTATAAAATTTTTCCTAACGTGATACATACATGCTTAATTTAAATTATAATTTTTTAAGTTTTTTAAATCAGTGATTCGTACTTATTTTTATTCTTTTTTTTATTTAACAATAGGCAAATTCGATTTGTAAAAATCATATACTCGAAAATATAATTTCTATTCAAATATAGATACATATTTTTATACGATTTGTTTTATTTTACAGAATGTCAGCTCTGAAATACATATATTTAAATTGTAGAATTATAATCAAATGACATTTTATTTTTTATTGTGTATAAAATAATATTGAAGCAGCTAAATTTTCTGATAGCATTGATTAAGAATACTAATATTTTTAATCATTGATAATTGAAAAAAAAATAAGAAGTTTAATTTTTAAATTCTGTAATATGATTTTAATAAAAAAAAACTAATTTATTTCGAAATTATTTAAAATTAATTAAAGATGAAAATAGATTATTGTACATAAAATTTGAAAACTATTTATTTCAAGGTTGTGGTTTAATATATGATGATTTTAAATTTAAGGTTATCATAGTAATTTCTTAAAATTAATATCTAGATGGAAATTGTATTTGTAAATTATTATTTACATAATATATATAAGGAGCAATGGTTAATTAATTGGGCGGAATTTATTGTATAAATAAATATTTGTAATTTTAATATTTAATGTAAAAATAGTTTACTGATTTTAATTTAAATTCGAAAAATCTTTATTTTATTTTAAATTTTTTTATCTTTCTTATTTCTTTTTTTTCTATTTGATTTTATTTTATTTTAGATATGTTTCCAATATTAGAGAATCTTTTGGCAACAAATTATGAACATTCAATATTTTCTGGAGATGGAAAGCTTTTCAAATTACCAGCATATCAACAACATTTTGCAAGTCAAGATGAATATGAATGTCCGCGTTGTAAAGGAATTTATGATTCAAAGGATAAATTTAAAAAACATGTTATTTATTGTTCTAAAGAAAAGAAATTTGGATGTCCCTGTTGTGTTTATCGAACCAAACGGAAAGATCATATATATCGTCATATGTCCAGGTTACATCCAGAAGAATATAATAATTTAATGCAAAACCAATTATTATCAAACACAAGAAATTTATTAAATCAGAATAATTTTAACAATTATGATTATAATTATAGTGAAATTAAAACGGATAATTGTAATAATAACAATAATATAAGTAGATGATGAAGCTTTATCTATTTAAAATAGAATAATTTCAATGTGATTTTTAGTAGAGAATTGAATCATTCCAAAATACTATTCAAATTGTAATAACCATAACATCTATATTATATTATGCATAAGCATAATAATAATTAAATATATTTATAGTTTAAAAATGTATGATGTACAATTATTAACTTCGAACGCCAAAACGTGCTATGAAATCTATATTAAAGTTTTATTGGGATTATATAAATTATATATATGTATATCTATGAAATTATAATTAAATATTCTTCTATTTTGTATAAATTAAATTATTCAAAATTTTATTAATCAAACGATCAAATCTTTATAATTCAGACATTGTCTTGTATATTGATACAGTATACAAAGCAATGATTCAGATATTATTTATTATTTTTTTGTTGTTGTTTTATTTTTTTTATTAATTTTAGATAATTTAATGTTCTTTACAATTTAATTTTAAGTAAATGGTTTTTGATCTTTATAATTAAGTTACTATTTAAGCATACTTTTGTTTGTAATTAATTAAATATTTCCGCCCTTGATTACACTTTGCTTCAGACATTTTAAGAAATCAAGTTCAAATAACAAGCTAAAATCTATGTATAAATTTAGAAAAATGTAATTGTTTTATTTTTCACTACAAAAATATTTTAAATTTTAAGTTTAAATGTTTTGAAGTATGTATGTACATTTTAAACTGAGATCAGAATATACAATAATATTCAATTAAGTATATAAATAATGAAAAGAAATAAACTAAAATAATGTATATACATACATATACATATTGTGCAAAATAAATAAAATAAATTTTTATAAGATTATAGTCATATTTTTTGTACAGGTGTAAAGGACAAGAAATAAATGTAAATAAGTATGAAATGAGAATCAAATGAGTTTAATTTTAATTTTTTCCAAATTTGTGCTAGTTAATTAATTATATTTAGTTATTAATTATATATTTTTTATATCTATATTACATTATATAAACAATCTACATATATATTTAAAATTACATTTACGTATAAAATGTTATAATTAATAATTATCTAATTTAAATATTAGGCTAAATTAAAAAATCACCAATCAAATTTATTCTATGTTTCAACTTTGAACTAATAAAACATTTTTTTTAGGCAATAGCATATGGACATTAGTTGAAGCACTACCATCATCAACATCAATAGTAACACCTCAAACAACTCATACTGTTTTGTTGCAAATACCTGCATCCATGGCTGCTAGTGCAGGTCTTCAAAATAATATACAATTACAAACTTTAATACCAACTGTAACAGCTACAAGCACAGGAACTACTTTAACTAGTCAACAATTAAAGAATGAGAAGGATATAAAAACCAATTACACTGTACAAGAAATTCACACAATTGAAGCAATTGAAGAAATATCATCACAACAATTACATGAATTACAAACTCATGAACAGCAATTGCAACGACATCAGCAACATCAAAATGAACATTCACAGCAGCATATAAAGTCCCAACGTACATCAGAATTAACTGATGATGATTCGATATATGAAGATATTACTCATTTAGAACAAGAATCTGTGATGTCTGATGAATATAATAAAGAAAGTATAAAAACTGTTCATACATCTCATCATCAACCTTCGACGCCACATAAATCAATAACAACAAAAGGTAAAATTGTTATTACAAATCCAAAAACATCAACAGTTAAGCAATTTAAAATACCATCAACACCAATTCAAGTACAACAACAACAACAACAACGCCAACTACAAAACCAACAGCAAATACAATCATTTTCAAATCAGAAAAATAAATATGAAAAAATTGATGTTAAACCAAATATAAAAGAATTAACAATAACATCGGTATGTGGCGGTGCCAAAATAAAATCATCTGAATTACCATTCGTTTGTGATCAATGTGGTAAACCATATAAAATAAAAGGATCTCTTAAACGGCATAAAATATATGAATGTGGTGTTGTGCCATCATTACAATGTAATTATTGTACACACAGAAGTAAATATAAATCTGATTTGAAGAAACATATTTTACAAAAACATCCTGATGTTTATGAAGGGATTGATTAAATGATTTGTACACAAAATTTAATATATATATAATTTTTAATTTGATTATTTGAATTAGTTAAGCTTTTAATTTTTCTCATAAAATAAAAAATATCTTTTGAGAAACTAAAATAATATTAATAATCTTAAAAATGCAAATAGTCGTAAGGTTTTTTTTTTTTTTATAATTTTACCATTTTTTCCTAATATTTTTTTGCTTTAGAAGTGCAAAACTGTTAAATTTCACAAAAAAACTTTAATGAAATTAAAAATAAAGAGAATGGAAAATAACAAAATCAATGCCCGCCTATAGTTTAAATTAAATTTGACATTAATTTTATGGGTTGATATTCAAACTATTATAATTATTAAAATCAAATATTACTAAAAAGTAATTGTATTAATATTATTTACTTAAATTTGTATATGCAAAGGATTGTCAGTTATAAATTCTATTGAATTTATTAACTAATTTAAGATAAAAATTTAATTAAAATTTTTTAAAGTTGAACGAAGAAAAAAAACAGAAATCGATTTTTACTAGTAAATTTATAATTATAGTGCTAATTAGCACTATCAATTTTTATATAAATTACAAATATTATTGTATATATGTATATTTTCAAATGTATAAATTAAAATTAAATTGTTATGTTTAATTTTGTTTTAAATTATAATTCCATGTATCTTTTTAACTTTTTGTATATAAGATTAAGATACAAATTTTTCATTATAATAGGTCTTATTTTTATTTCAAATTTTTTTAATTTAAAAATTAAAGAATCTATTCTGCAACATAAGCTTCTTAAGAAAGGAATAATAAAACAAGATTTTTTTACAACAACTGTATATTTAACTGATTAATTTTAATTTGTAATATAAATATCTTCAATAATTTCAACAACTAAATTACTAACATGAACAATTAGTTCATGTATATTATATTTGTAAAAATGAATTTCAATTGAATTTTTTAAGTTTTAACAATATAGTTAATTGGAATTGATTGATTGATTAACTATTAATATCTTCACCATTCATTTAAATGAATTTATTCACTTAATATATAAAGTGTTTGCGAAAAATATCTTAAAAATCAGTTGAAAGTGTTAAAATTTTTATAACTAAAAGTTTTTTTTATATCCTTTTTAAATTATAAAAAAAAATATATAAGAAATGGGATTCCTTGAAACAGTTGTAAAAATTGCTAAATTTAAATTATTTAACTTTATAATATTTTATTAGGTAATTATTTTTTTGAAGTTTTAATAAGAAGTAATGCGTGTTTTTGATATTGTTAGTTGTATAAGTTTGTTTCAGTTAGTGTTTTTTTTTATTCTGTTTTACGTTTTCAATTTTAGTTATTTGTAGAGATTTTGTAAGATTATAATTGTATCAGTTGTAAAATGTAATTATTAATTATTATTTCAGTTAAATTATTTTTTGGCTTTTCTTAATTTATTAAATATATAAATTAAATTTTGATTTTCATTAAAAATTTACAGGTTTTTGGAATGATTTCTACTCAAATTTAATACATTTTGGAAGTGATTTTTTTAATTCATCGTCTGAACAAACAAATATTATTGATAAAGAAAATAGTTCAATATTAACAACATCAACGCCTTTTAGTGACCAACATAAAGAACAACAGAGGTATAAAACTTGCAAAAGAAAGGAACTTGACTATAATTTTCAATGTAAAAAATGTTGTAGATTTTATTCAACGAAAAATATAATGTTGCGTCATATGAATAAAGAATGTGGAATTGAAAAATCTATTACATGTACTTTGTGTAATAAAAAATTTTATAGAAAATGGAATTTAGAACAACATATGAAAAGAGTACATAAAAGCAAATTAAATGAATTTAATTTTAATTTTTTTGAAAAATAATTTAAAAAATTTTAATTTTTATAATATATAATATAGATATCATAATTAAATAAAAAAAAAAAAACTTTAAACTGAAACATGAATGTTTCTTTTTGTTTTAATAATGTTTTCAATTAAGTTTTTAAATTTTTAATTTATTTTCAATTATTTATTTAATCAATTTTGTTTTGATTTTGTTTTTCTACTTTTTAATAATTTAATATGCAAACTACTGAATTATAATAATATATGATAAAATTAATAAATACTTATTTAAACGTTGATATCATTCATTTTAAAAAATAAGATATTTAATTTTATGAAAAACTTCAAAATTTTCAATTTTATATTAAAGAAAAATGTTTCGATAAATTTTATTATTAATTCAAGCCTTATTCTGATCTATGTAAACTTATTTCATATCATAAAATATATTGTAACGCATATATAAATAATAAACATATAAACACTAATAAACATTTATGTTCGCATAAAGCTCAAAATTAGAATTGTCTAAAATTTTGTAATTTATATGAATAAGAATCCTTTGCATATAAAATTGTTAATTAATTAGCAAAAATTATTAGATGAAATTTCTTAATTGAAGTTGTAATTGTCAAATTTAATAAATTATTCAAGAAAAAAGAAAAACCAAAAATATAAGAAAAAATGAATTACCCTAAAATAAGTTATTATATAAATGTAAAAAAAAATCGTTTTTCTTTTTGGAAAAGTTAAAGTTAATTAATATTAAAATAAAACCCTTGTAATTTACCAAACTTCATTTCATTGTTTTGATAAAAACTTAATCTAAAAATATAAAAGTTCTTGTTTTATTTATTTTATTTTACATTTATTAAAAAGTTATGAAAGAGTTTTTCGAAAATTTCTCCCTATTAATTGTGAACAGTTTTTATGTTCATCTGATTTTTAAATAAAGAATGGTATGTTTTGAAAATATAATTCCAATTTATTTAATAAATAATCAACTATAATTTATTAATCTATTTTCTTTTTAGGTATGGTAGGTGATTCAGTGATTATATTGTAGTACCGTAAATTTATTAAATATTAAGTATTAATATATATTGTTTATTTATTATTGTATTTACGTTTTATTGATAACGTAATTGTGATAAAATCAGTTTACATTCATATTACAGAGATTTTATAAAAATAGTGTAATTTAAAAATAAAGAAATATGTTATCTGCTTTTTACATAGAATTGCTATAAAATAAAATAACAACAAAAAGTTTTTATATTTCTATTATTAATTCTTTTTTTCTAATTTTAATAAAAAATATATTTTATAACAAATAATTTAAAATGTGTTTTAATACATGTTTAATAGTGAAAATCATATAAACATTTTTTTTAAATTACAATTATTTATTATCAAAAAAAATTAATTTTAATATAAATTGGTGTAGGGTCATAATAATCAAATGTTATATAATTCAAAATTTAATTGATGAAAATAAATTTTGTTACAAGATAATTAAAATGATGCTATAAATCGAATAGACTTTTTTTGAAAAATTATTGGGCTTATAGTAACTAAAGAAGATAAACTTTATGATTTTTTGTTTTAAATTTTATTTTTAAGCATATAAGCATATATTAAATGTTGTGTTAATGAAATTTATTACAATTTATTTTATTAAAATGCTTAAGTTATTGAATTACTTTGATACAAATTTTTAGTTTTCAAAAAGCACTTTTCAATACATACATATTTTTTGAAATAAATTGTATACTATTTGAATTGCTAGTGCCGAGGTTAACTATTTTTTTTTTTCAGTTTTTATTTTGCAACATAGAATTTGATCAATAAATGTTTAGTGTTTATGGTATTATTTATTGAAATTTTGTAATATTATAGACGGAAAAATAAGTAAAATTAATATTATTCTGATATTTTTTGCTACCTTTTATTATTAATTTTCCTTCCTAACAGGAATACCATGGACGGATGATTATTGGGCCACATGCTTTGAAAAAAATGTTACCGATGGAATCAATACTGGGAATTCAGTTATAATCAATGATTCTAATTTAAATATTTTGAATTATAGTAAACCTTTAATTCCATGTTCAAATAATTGTGGAAAAATGTACTCATCTTTAGCAACAATGTATTACCACGTTCGTATTGATTGTGGTGATCTTAAACGTTTTTTTTGTAATATATGTAAAAAACGTTTTAAAAGAAAATATCATTTAAATAGACATTATAACACACATTTTTTAAAACAACATGTGAAGCGACGGTGAAAATGAAAATTAAAAAAAAAAATTAATAATGTATTAAAATTATAAATTATTAATGAGTGTAAATTAAACAAATATAGTAAAAAAAATATACTATTGTTTATCATTGAATCATTTACGTGTGTATTTATATATATATAAAACAACTATCTTAAAGTATTTTTAATTTTTCTGATTTGTTTCTAGTTAATTTTCAATAACATAAACTTGCGATTAACTCTTGTATATTTTAATTATGGTTGTTATAAATAGTAATAAAATAACATTTTTAAATAAACTTTAAATTTAAATTAGACAAGCTTTACGTTGACTCTGAATTGATTTTTGAAATTTTGTTACAATTATGTATTTTTATATGTAAATATTATTTAAAATATAATGTAAAAATTAGATTATTATATACAAAAAAGTGTTCTATCTATTTTATAGTAACTTATTTATTCATTAAATAAACATAAATTATTTCGAATACAATCTTATTAAGGAGTTTGTTATTTTCTGAAAATTTTTTATACTAATATAAATTTCTAAAAATAATAATATTTTATTAATATTTTTCGAATTGTTTAAGATATAATTTGATATATATATATGTATATATATATATATATATATATAAATAGCTAATAATTTCACTAATAATTTTTTATATTTTTTTCTTTTTAGATTTATCAGCACATTCGCCAAAATCAAATATAATAATATCTACTGGAAGGAGTGGAATATGTACTCGTTCTTTATCAAATTTTTCGACTGAAAATAATAATTCCTTAAATAAACCCATAATTCGTCTTGTACCAGAAGAAAATCTTTTAAGACCTGATCATGTTATTAAAAGAGAGAGCTCTGATTCAGAATCAGAATCACCCTCAACAAGCCCATCTCCTCCACCATTATCAGTAAGCGGAACTTTAAAGCAACATCAAGTACATAATACTATTTCATCATCATCATCATCGATTTCTTCAGTAGCATTACCAGCTTTAGCAGGGCTAACAACTACTCATACTCCTAAAGATATCAATCAAAAGCCTTCTTCTAATGAAGATTTATCAATTGTTAAAGATAAATCAGCAATAAAAGTTGCTTTAAGACAATTAGCTTCAATTTCATCTCCTAAAACTTTAGAAGGAATTCTAATGAAATGTAGAAATCCTAATTTGAGTAGTTTCACAAATGCTATAACTGGAAATGTTGCAACATCTTCATCAACATCGAATAGTGGTGTTAGTAATGCTTCACACACTGTTGGTATTGGACCAAAAAAACCAGGTACAAGAACTTATGAAGGAAGTATTATATCAAGTGGTGGTAGTGTTGTTAGTGCTATTGGTAGTAATAGTGGTAATACGGGTAATAATAATTCAAAGCCGGCAACACGATCATATGAAGTTAACCGATGCCCTTTATGCTCACGCAATTATCGTTCACAGGCATTTTTAAATGAACATATGCGAAAAGAACATTCAATATTAATTTAAAATTTTAATTTTATTTAAAAAACAATAGTTCTAAGCAAATATTCAAAATAATCTAATAATATTATTAGGTATTTTCTATTTTGTTTCCTATTTAAAAAAAAAAAAATAAAATTATTACTCTTATAAATTCTATTAAATGACCACAGACTAATGGATACAAATCACAATTTAAATTTTTTTAGAGTTATATGAATGTAAAATACAGTACTTTTTGTTGAATTTGCAATTAATTCCGTTTTTTTATTTTATAAGAATAAAATTATTCTAAATTATTATCAAAATCTTATATTGGATACCTAAATCAATTTTAAAATTAAATAAAATTTTCTAATTCAGCACACAAAATTTAAAAACAATTTTTTCTACAAAAAAAAAAAATCGCAGAATTCAAACAACTTACATTGATATTTCAAATTTTCTCTATACATAGAAACACGAAAATACTTATTAGATTTACGTAAGAATTTCATATTTAAAATTCATTATTAAAAAAATTTATATGATTAGTTTTATAAGCAAATAAATTTTTTTGATAATAGCTACGTTCAACTTATAATAGATAGATCTGAAAATATTTTTAAATATAAATAATATTAAAAACAATAAAATATTCATTTAATATATATAAAAGTTTTTAATAGATTTTGATATAAGTTTCCTATAAAATATTTAAAATTTAAATTATTTAAAAAATTTTAAATCAATAAATAAATTAAAAATTTAACAATTTCTAAATATAAAAATAACAAAAAATAAAAAAAAAATAAAAACGAAAAAATGAAATTTATAATAAATAAAAATAAAAAGTCTTTTTCAAAGGGCGATATTGTTAGTAATTCGTAATTTTATCGTTATTTTCTAGCATTTTATTTTCTTTCAACAACTACTAGTTGACTCAATCTGACTTTCACTAAAAAAGATATTTAATACTGTATCAAACTAAAATTACATTTATTTCATTCTATTATTGCTTAATAAACAATTAAAATTTTATTCGAATTGCTAATAAGCTCGTCATAGGCTAAAATATTTTTTAAAAAATTCCAATTTTTGCCTTAAAAGTTTAACTTATTAACTTAAATTTAAAATTAAAATATTCAAAAATTTATTAAAAATCTACACAATTTAAATAAAAAACGTTTTAAATAAGTAATATAAATAAACATTTCAATAATAATAAATACAATTGTATAAATATATTTATATGATATTTAACAAAAACAAACATTATTAAAAGCTTTAAAATATTAAATTTGAATTTTTCATAATTAATATTATATGGAAATTTTTAAAATAAAAGTTAATAAATACAAAAAAAAAAAAAAAATTCAATGAAATAAAATATACTCTAGTTAGGTCAAGAAAATTTTCATCATGTTTATTACAACTAAATTTTTTTTTATGTGCTTTGAAAAGGGTCTGATGTTTTTTAATATAATTTTGTTTTAAGTTTATTTTTTTTACTTTGAAGTTAAACTTATTCATTTAAAAATTAAATTAAAAACAAAGAATAAGTTGAAATAATTTTTTTTTGTTTTAAAAGTCTTAGGATAAGGCTATACATTTTTTGTTAACTATCAATTGTATATGTATGTTGTTTTCAGTTATTTATTGCAAATATTTTTTGAAAATTCAGGAAATAAAATTTAAAAATATTTTTTGAAAATTCAGGAAATAAAAATTAAAAAGAAAAAAATTAATGATTTTCAAAATATTTGTAATATGTAAAATTAAAATTATGTTAATGTTGAAAAATTAAAATTAAATAAAAAATTATGAATTTCTATTTTTCAATTTTGAAGAAAACTAAAATGAAAAAAAAAAATAAAAAAATAATAAAAAGAATATGAATTTTAAAATATATATGATATTAGAAATATATAAATGGTTTGTTTTTATTTACAATTAATATATATATATATATATATATATATATATATATATATATATATATATATGTACTATGTATATTTTTTTTTCTTTTTATCGAATACGATACATATAAAAATAAATTAAAAGTAATTTTTGTAAATATAAAATATATTTTCTTCTAACATATTTGTAATATTTAGTTATACTTATTTTGCAATAATCTTACTTTCGCCTATATAAATTACTTTCGCCTATTCTAATTTGATTAAATAACTTCAAATTATTTTTTAATACACATTAGAAGTAATTATGTTGTATATTTATAATAATTACTTACACACATGTTAATTTGATTAAGAATTTTATACATTTAATTTTCTTAAGTATAATTAAGAATTTTTTAATTTACAATTTTATCCTAGTAATATTTTTAAAAAAAATTATTTTATTTTTAGAAATCCTTAAGAGCCTTCAATTACGGTATCCATGTGGAATATGTGGTAAAAGTTATTTAAGGAAAGCCCACCTGAAACGTCATATGCGTAATGAATGTATTGGCGTTCCACCGAAATTCTGTTGTGATATATGTCCATCAAGATATCGGCGTAATGAGGATCTGAAAAGACATTTAGCTAAAGTTCATAATATTAATTTTATAAAACGTGCATATGAACATGAAATAATACCATCATTATTTTATTTACCATATACGTAACAAAAACTAGAGATAATAAATAAAATATAAAGAAAAAATTAATTTAATTTAATGAATTTATATTTTTTTAAATACACAATAATAATGTATTCTAATTGGAATTTTTTTTTTTACAATATAAACTTTATTTTTTAGTTTAGTTGATTTTTTTGATAGTAAATTATCTTAAGATACAAAAATGAAGTAGGTTATTTAAAGCTTAATAAATTAATTATTTATTTTTAGGTTAGAATCTGAATACTTTAAAAATGATGGAATAAATTTAATTTATAAATTTTAATATATTTAATGTATTATATTCAAAATATTCATGTATTATAAATCACAAATGTTTTTTTTAAAGTTATAAAATTAAAATTTAAATTTTATAATATGTAATTTTAATGTTCATAAGATTATTAGTTTATCATTTAATTGGAAATTTTTATTATGAAATTTTTAATTATATTATCCATATTCATCAAAAAACAAAATAATTGATTGAAGATTTTCGTTTAATTATAAAAAAGTGATTTGTATTGAATTAATTAAAATTTAGTTAAATTAGGGAAAAAATCAAAAGAATTGTGATTTATTTGAAACTGCCTTATTAAACATTCCAAAATTTTCGTTTAATTTTTTTTTTTTGTTTAAATTTAGTGTAATGAAAATATTATTATACCTAGATTTTTTTTTAAATTCTTCAGTTTGAAATTGAATAACATTTATTTTTAATATTAGTTTTATGTAAAGTTAATTAATCTAAAACGATATGACAAATTTGATTATTAAAAGAATAAATATACCTATTTTTAATTCAACTTAAATATTTTATTTTCATTTAATTCCGCAATTATTTTAAAATTATATTTGAATTTAGAGTAATAATTGAAAATAGGAAAAAATTTCAAACTATTATCAGAACAATTTTTCCTTTAGGAAAAGGTGAGCATATTTTTAATTTAATTTGAACATTACTAATAAAATTTTTATTTTTTCAACAGGAATTTTGGATAACTCAGTAGTTTATCATGTTATGAACTAACTTTATGAAAAGTTAAATATTTGGATTTAGAATAATTTCATTTATAGGTAAGAAATTAAAATAATTATTTATTTGCTTGTACTATGTATTTATATGTTTTATCATAAAATAGATTAATTCTATCGAAGATTGCAAATTTCAAAACATTTTCTTTCGTTTAAATTTAATGATTTATTCTTTAAATTTTAACGATAACATGCTTTCAAGTTATATGTTTGAAATTTTAATTTCAATCAAAATTTTATTATAACTCTCCCTCCTGTGGTGGACATTTTTTTTTGTCTAAAACAATCAATAGATATTCCCTTAGGATATTAGGAATATGAATCAGTACAGTTACAACATTTATTATTTAAAAGAAAAAAAAATATCTTTAGCTTGGTTTTAATAATCAGCTTAAAAACCAACAATGTTTATTAAAACATTACAAAAAAAAAAAAAAAATAAAAGAAACGAACAAAGTTTTTCAAAATAAAATTTATTTATATCTTGTCCATTTCATAAGGATTGTGTGATTGCTGATTATGCACTACGCACACACAAAATACATAATTATGAAGGACACCAGGAAACGTGTCAAAATTGAAATTACATACATATTTATTTTTCTTATTTAGAATAACTAATGCAGTATTAACAACCAGCCATAAGCACAAAACGACTTTTATTTTTATTTATGTTCATAGAAATAAAGACTACATAGATTTTTCCATTTACGAAATCTATTTTTGAATACTTAACTGCATACATAAATATATTATATCTAAGGCTATTGAATAGTATTAATATTAAGAGCTACAAGAAACAAGAGTCCCTTTTATAAGCGATTACAAGGCATTTTATTTTAAAAAAAGAAAAAAAAAATAACAAACACAGAGACAAAATAGATTTCAAAATGCAACTTTTTGTTTAACTTCTTTTTTTTTTGTATTTTGATTTATGTTTTAAAATGTGTGTTTGTAGGTAAAGTTAAACTTTTATTTGGGTATGCATTCATGTGTTAGAGAGTCATTTTTAGCGTAGAAATTATATTTTATTCATAAATTGTAGAGGTTACTCGAAATTGATTGTCATAAAGACTTCACTTATGTAGAATTTTACTAAATTGAATAGGATGTTCGTTTGAAAACATATTGTAGCTACATCCTACATCTTATATAAATATACATATCAGCATAATTATGTATGCATAAGTATGTATACACTGAGCAAAATTTTTTTATTTATTAAAATAAATATTTATGATTCAAACTAATTTTTTTTTTGTATTGGGTTTTTGTTAATTATTGATTGCGTATCACTGCGTCTTAAATGGAATGAGCCAGTAGTTAAAATTTTTTATTGTGTAATCTTTATTGAGATGCTATCTTAAGTTATTATTTATAATATTTAATGTAACTTGTTTTTAAAATTATCCACAACACAAAAATCATTTTTGATTTTGACCAGAGTCCATCACGATCCACTTTAATGAATTAAAGTATTGTCGGCATTCTTCTGTATTTCATTTCTGAGAAATTATTAGTAATTTTGCAGAATTCTAACTTTTCGTTTACTTTCTTCAACTTTTATACACTTTTAGAAAAATTATGTCATATTAATTTTATAAATTTTTTTCCTAAGGTGATTTGCCCTACTTTGTAGATAAAAAGGTTTGCTGTCATTTTTTTAATGTATTTTGTGGTATCTTTAGCTTTACTATCTTTTATTTGTTAAATTTTCTTTCCTGTGCTATAACTTTTACTATAGGTTCTTTTTGGAATAATTAAATTTTAATTTTTTATTTAATTTCTGGATTAAATTTTCAGCCATTACTTTAACCACTAAGTTTTGATATCAACAATGTCTACTATAAATTTTAGCAAGCTTTTAGCAATCTGTGTTGATTTTACGATCTGTGAAACTGGGTATCGAATATTGTCTACGGTTGATTAAAGTTTTTATTAAACTAGCTAGTAGCTCTTGATATTATAAAAAGTTTTGAGTGCATATTATAAAAGATATTTAATAATACATATATAATGTATATATATTATCTCCTATGCTAAAAAAAGGAAAAAGGGATATTTAAAATTAAGATATACGATAATCGTGCTATTTTAATTTTAACGAATTTAATTAATTTTTTTTATAGAACTATTAATTATTATATGAAATTGAATTGAATAAAAAATTTTCGCGCCAGTGAGCCTTAATAGGTTTTTTCCTCCATATACTTTTTTTTTAAAACATATATGTACAAAAATTTAATATAATAAAAAAATTACTTTTAAATAAGAATTAAACAACAATTATAAAAAAATATAAATATAATAAATCATTTAAATTTAACCAAAAATATTTGTGGTTTTGATGAACTGAATGAACAGTCCACTGACTGCTCAGAGTTTTCAGTAAGAGTGTTGAATACTGTGTTGTTGATATACGAAAATGTGTTGAACACTGATTGCCGTCTGGTTAAGACAGGATCATTTATGTACATTTCTTGTCGGTCGTCAAATAAGTACTTATACGTCACTCGCGGGTATCCTATTCTCAGTCTTGTAATTAGACATGCGTTCTTTCGGCTTACAGAATTAATGTTTTTCCAACCTGCCTTTTATTTGTTTTAATTTATTAGTTGTGGGTTCATTATTGCATCTAGCTTCGTATGCGCCATTTCTTTTAATAAATCCTCCATATTGTCGACATCATCAACTGATGGAAATCCAGGATCTATGTCCATAGTATTTTTAGCGAGCTTTTCAGCTTGTTCATTGCCAGTGATATTGGTGTGGCATGGTAACCAAAAAACAACAATTCAGCTTTCTGCTTGGTCTATAAGCTCTTGGATGAGTTGCGGTGAGTGATGTATTATATGGATTTTTTTTATAGTTTATTGAAACCTTGTTTTTACTAATGATAGGAAAATTGTATACGGTAAAACTATAAAAATAAAATGTTCTGTTATAAGAGTTTTTATGAAGTATCTCATTGATGTTTTGTCACCGACTGATATGGTGTAGTGGTTATGTTATCTGACTACCAATCAAAAGCATGATGGACGTGGATATTGTAATTTTTTTTCTTAAATTATTCTTTGGAATTAATTTCGAATAAAATTTGGTTATCACTTCAAATAAAATGGAACTATACTATTATGAAGGCGAAGTTACTCTACAATAGATGTAGTCTTCTTTCATGGCAAATTAGTTGATATGTATATAAAAAATTCAAAAAGGAAACAAAAAACTTATGTGATTGTATATGCCAGAGTTTCTGCGTAAAAACAATTAGGGTGTTTATTCCAAATTTTTGGAATAGAAGAAAAAATACATTATGTAAATGGAATTTTGCTAATAAGTTATTAATTGCTGACACAAATTATTTCTGTAAGTAATCTATTTATTAAATAGATTTTAGGGATTTAAGCTGCTTTCATTACTAAATCATTTTTAAAAATTTAGCACTAAAAAATCTTCGATATAAAATATTTGCACAATAACGCCTTTTTTTTAACTGGAAAATCCTGGTGGTATTATGGAAATTTTTTAAATCATTTTTAAAAAATATATTTGAAAAAAGAAACTTCAATACTTATTCGAGGATAGGGTACTATATTCCACAAGGATGGACCTTAATTTATATTTATGAATGTCGTGAAACGGGTTTGTTTTTTTAAATTTTTGTTCCTAGAAATTCTTGCATCATTTTTTCTAATGCATATTATTTTTTGTGATGGTACCAATTTTTGTATCTATGATATGAATTTACGATACGAATTTTTAAAAACTAAAATTGAAAAAAAAACTTTTATTACAAAAAAAATTGATATAAAACGAATTTTTCAGTTCCTAAAAAATATCTTAACTTAGAAATTAGAACACTTATAGTTAGAAACTTTATAAAACCTTAACCGACTATCATTTAAAAGGTGGAACATCAGTACTATGGCAGGGATCATTACTGGTTGGTACTAAACATATTTTTTTTCTCTTGGATGATATGCACATTGATTTGAAATATGTTTTAAAATATTTGTTTTAACCCTATAAAAGTTTCGAAAGTCATATTATTTAGATTTAGAGTTACTTTCAATGTGTGTTACTAAAATTTTTTTTTTTTTAATTTACTTTAATATTTTATTGCCCAATACGCTTACAGAGTGCTAATTATGTTGTCAAGTTTCTTTGTTTCAAAGTACAAGAGTATCAAACGAGAAGTTAAATAAAATTATTGCCAAATCCCCTTTTGAATCTTTTTTATAGTCAGGAGTTCAAAACCCAATTTATTGAAATTCTGATTTTCCTAACGGTTTAAAAAATGTTATCTGGTTCAGAATTTATCTGGAAATCTAATGTAACAAAAATTAAATATATAACTATTATTAATTTTATTATTAACATTTTTTCTTTGCAATTGAAGAAAAAAGAGATTTTATTTTTTACTGTAAATTTTTTTATTTTATTCGCAATTTGTATATTATAAATTAATGTACAATAATCGAATATAAATTGTTAGAATTGTTATTGACAGAATGAAACTGTGAATTGTTATTCACCTCCAGTGTGTTTAATTTGTAGAAAAGAGATAAAGCCAATTTGATTTTATTTATATTGCAAATTTGAAATAAAGTCAAAAACCACGGTTTTTTGTTTTTCTTTATTAGTTCAAAAAAAAATAATAGTTTATAACGATCAATTGCAATTATGAATAAATCAGTTCAACTTAGATCTTAGAAGTGATGTATGATCTACAAAAATTATTCTTTGAAAAATTAAAACTTAATACATTACTTATACCGAGTGTTCCAGAGCATGCGTATCAGCTTTTTACGAGGGGAAGGAACCGTTATTTCAAAATTTAAAAAAAATGTTATCAACTAAATCGAGGGCCGGAAAAGGGTTTTTAAGGAAAAGTAATTTCGAAGACGTCTCAATACAAAAATGTATGGGGAAATTTTTTTAATTATGTGATTAATATCGTCTTTCGATTTTTTTTACTATCAAGCACTAATCCTAGATAATTGAACGTATTAAAATGAAAATAACTCATGTACATATTGAATTTTTTATTTGCAAAGATAATTTTTTTTTAATGTTTAAGTAAAGACGGTGTTTATTAAGTTCGTATGAATTTATTCAACTTTTTCACTATTCCTTTTTTTTTTAAATCTGTTTTACAGTTTTTGAATTTCCTTCTGTGTAATAAAAATGTAATCAACTTGAGGGTTATTTTTTTTTTGTAATAAAAACATTAAAACTGAAATAGTAATAAAGTTTATTCCTAGAATTTTTCTTTTCGTTATTTCTAATTTCATCGTTTTCTAATATCAAAATGTCCTACTCACTTCTAAAATACCCATATTTAACGAACATTTATAATAATTCTGTTATGCATATCATAATGTTTGTATGGTGCGCTTTATTGCATACTACGAATATCAAGGGAAAAAAAACTACATTTTCTAAACAATTGTAAAAATTAATGCTTTGTCACTACTACAAACATACTCACATAAGCCTAAGTTTTTTTTTGTAAATAATCCACATTGATTAATACCCTGATGATGATGGTAAATTGTAGTGTGTATCGTGTTTATCATAAGATAAAGTAAAGCGCATTTTAATAAAACTTAAAAAACTGCATTTGCCCATCCAATTACCATTGACTATGAGTTTTAAAAGAAAAATAAAAAATATAAAAAAGGGGATAAAGCATAAAATATATTAAGCCAACATAATTTTCATAATGTTATATACAGGGTGTTTTCCACATCATTGCACTGTTATACGCTATTGTTTAAATTTTCATTATTAGGTAAAACTGTCAAATGAAACTTGTTTTCATGCTATAACGGTTTCTAAAATATGGAGGTTTAAAACAAATTTTTTTTTAATTTTCAGAAACTGGAATTGATTTTCTTTGCCAGAAAAACAGGGAAAAATCTTAAATTGTAATTTAAACATACATTTAGATTTAGCATTCAAATAACATTTTAGAAATTTTCCAATTATAACGACTTTTTACTAAGGTGCCTATTATGTATTTCGATAACGATTACGATTTGATCGAACGAAATGTCAAAATGCGAAATTCCCATTATGTATTTCGATATCGTTCAGAAATTGTCGACGAAATCGTTAAATCAAGATTGCATTAATAGCTTACCAAGATTGCATTAATGCTAAAAAATCCCTTTCTACTATAACATAAATGTTGTACGTTTTGCTTCGGTGATTTAATTTGAATAAGCTTTCCACTACTGCTCTAATTATTTTTGTAACTCTACTTTAATCATAAAAATAATATTTGTTTGACTTTTTTCTCCTAGTGGGTAATGGAATTTGATCCATTTTGGACATAATTATAAGCCGCAAATACATGTAAAACTTCCTTAAGCACAACAGAAAAAGTTAGCTGTGCTAGTCGGACATAAAAATCATTTCCTACAATAATTTGAATTTGACAGTTAAAGAATAAAACATATGTCATTTTCATCGTAGATTTGAATTTTACAATGGCATCATTTTTAAACACTTTCGATCAAATTTTCATCGAAATACATAATGACACTAACGATCCCAATCGAATAACTCTAACGATAACGATGAATGATTCGATTAATTTCGATCGAAATACATAATAGGCACCTAAAACTTTTTTAATTTTTCAATTTATTTTATTCTATTCATATTTAACATTTGAGAAAATTTACCTTCATTTTGATTCATCATAATTGAGCGTAATCGGTACTGTAATAAAAAATAAAATAAAATGATTACATCAAAATAAAGATTAACGATTTTGCAAATCGTGAATATGGAAAATTGGGACCTGTCCCTGCCATTATGTTAGATAATTCGAGTAATAATCGATATCAAATAGGTAATCACATACCATTATGAAAATGAGTGGCAATTCTTAGTTTAAATTTCTTTAATATTTAGTTTAAGTTTCTATAAATGTAGAATCTAAAATGTGAGAAACTTGTTTGATTACTCGTTTTAAAATTATCAATCTGTTTCTGTGAATGCAAATTTAAGTTTTTTTTCTTCTTGTTTTCTTAGGACAAAGGTAGGATTCTATCTAGATATTTTTTTTAAAAAAAACTAAATCCACCATATTATATGAGATAAGTTCTGTGGCATAGATTTAACAACTAATGAAGTTGTAAAGGTATATTAGCAGTGGTATATAGCAGTGCACTGATTTAGCAAACATCCTGTATATGTATACATACCTCTATATTATATTTATATTTTATAAAAACACACTCTCAAATAAGTTAAAATAAAATTTAAAAATAGAAATTTATATGTGTTTATCTTGTAAGTTCTACCTGCATTTATACCAAATTCAATTTAAGTTTATCGCACTATAAGAATACAAATTTATAATTCATACATAAATTTTTACATACATATTTTATATTTATTTTTAAATGCATTTGAAACAATACATATGCAAAATGAAAATACAAAAAGTCAAAATAAACATTAATGATAATAAAAAGTACATAATGAATGATATGGATGAAATGTATATATTGTATCCCACCGAATAAGAAGTGAATTTGTTTATGTGTTTAAAAAAAGGATATATCCTATATACATAATATATGTTAAAGATTTAGTTGTCAAAAAACTATTTTTTCTGTTTTCTTGTTATAACCATAAATGTGAAGAACAACATAATACATACCTGCTTCCCTTTGACGAAGTTTTTTTTTTTTTAAATTGAAATTGCTTTTTAGTTAAGTTATTTTATTAGATTTATTATAATGTGTTATCTAGTGTGCCTGTTGTACATTCCATTTTATAATTTGTAATTGTATTGGTTGATTTTAAACTTTTATTCAAATAGCATACTCTAGGATAGGTTCGGGACATGAATTCATGATATATGTATGTACATACTTACTTATATATTTTGTAATTTTTATAAAATACAATTGTAGCAGATGCTTACAAACGATTTCGTTTGATAAAGGAATATTTTTAAGTAGAATATAAACGTGGTGTAGTTTCATTATTTTTTTTTTAAATAGAACATTATATCTAATTTAATGTATAGTAATTTTTAAATGTTAATCATGATACCTAAATATTAAAATATCGTTTTGTTCTTCTAACAGTTCAACTTCTATTTTTATTTATTAAGCTATGTGATGTTATATAACTTTTTCTAGCAACTAATTTGAGTAAAAATTATAGTTTTGCTAGCTTTTTTTTATAAAGATAATCGCCTTGTGCTTTTTTCATTATTGTATTTGGTATTTTCAGAATATTTTCGATTAATCTAAATTTTTCGATTTTCAATATTCATAAAATAGAATATTATTTTTCATAACATCAAAGGTTTTGTAACTAAATTTTTGATTGTACGAAATTTTACTATTTAGTACATTTTATTATTTAATCCGTTATTCAAACTATGAAGAATTTTGTGTGAAAAATAAGTGTGGTAAAAAACTCACCCAAAAAAATACAAAATTTTACAATGTAGTAAAAGTGTATATATGTACTTCTAAGGTATAGTTTTTTCTAATTAAATGATTTCTTACTATATTGATAAACTGATGAGATGAGAATGATTGATGGTATACGAATGGTTTGTATAATTAAAAGTTTGTGTACAACAACAACACTGTTGAGAGAGTTATGCCAGAAGAGATTTTATTTCAAATTGTTAAAAAATTTTATAGTTATTTCGTTGAAATTGTTCAAAATAAAATAAAGCATTATTTTATTAATGGTTTACACCCGAAAGGAATAGAGTCAAATACTACAATAATTGACTCATATAGTTAATTGAAAATTGAATAAACTTTTTCATTATCATATATTTTTTTTTGATTTGTTTTTATATTTTTTATTTTATAATTTATAATAATTATTTAGACGTGACTAAACTTCACTTATATTATTTTGAACTTTCTATTTATAATAATAGGTACCTACTATATTTCATTAAAAGTAAAGTGAAATACAATAAAATCTATTTCTTCTCAAACTTAAACTGTAAAATTCTAATATTAATAATTTGAAATTAGTTACAAGCACTGATGGAAGAAGTATCTTGCTTCCGAAATATCAATATTTGCAATCAAATATTACAACAATAATTTATTTATTTATTTATTTAGCAAAACAAGCCATTTACAAAACAAAATATACAAAAAAAAATTCAAAATATACAAAAAGAACAAATAAAGTATAATAAAAACTAATTTTATTGACTAATTTGTTATAATTTTTACAATTAATTACTATCGTATCATAATTTTCAATGTTACTTATTATAGTATATATGCAAAATAATATAATCTTAAAAGTTATTCAATCAATGGTTTTTTTGAATTATAACTGCTTTTTAAATATCAAATAATATCTTTGAATTAATAATAATTTTAAAAAAATTAAGTGAATAATTAATAACTAAGATTAACTGGAAGTCGATGTGAATCGAACGAACGAACTAGATATATGTGCATATATAATATATTATTTACGTACAATATGTACTTCTAATTTAATTAATTATTATTATTATTATTATTTATAACCCATAATTTGAATTATGACTAATTATAAGCACTAGCTGCAGAGGTTTTCGACTTATAAATTTAAATTTAACATGTATAAATATTCTTACATCATGCAATCTAACAATTTTTCTAATACATACATATATACATATATGTATTAAATATTCTATTCGATATAAAACTAATTTCTAAAAATTAAAAATTCAGTTCATTAGTTTGAAATATTTGAATTTGTTAAATTAAACCATTTAATTAAAAATCAATATTGTGTTTTGTTTTCTTCTGTATAATATATTTAAGTAGCCTATAGAAAAAAAATGGGATGCAACTAAAATTAGAAAAAAAAAAAACAAAAACTTTCTGAGACATGATTCCTGTTTTATATTTTCTTTTTTATATTTCTATTTTGTTCTCTTTATTCCTTGTCTAGGACTTTCAAATAATTTAGAATTCTAAAATAGGTCAGATACAAATGAAATACTAAAAACATAGAGTTGAAGTAAAATGGTGTTATCGTGGTGCTTCTTTCCTTTGTTATTTTGCTATTTTAAGTTTTATTTATAAATTTGCATATATGTATAATTTTTTTTAAAGATTATTGAACATTTGTAATACAATTAAATTTATTAAAATAAATTTTTCTATTAATTGAAAATTAAAAATTATAAAAAAAATATATATACCTATGTTTATAAATATAAGCATTTAATTGCACAATTTGACATTGAATATAAATTAACTGAAATTCCTGTATAATATTTATATTAATCCAAAAATGTGTTAAAATTAAAAATAAATAAAGTGCATAGTAGTGTAAAAGTTTTTTAATTAAATAATTTAATATAATTTTTTAAAATATATCAATTTAATAAATTATAATATGATATATTCATATAAATTTATTTGAAATGATAATAAATTATTTTTTTTTTTTTTAAATAATTTATATATTGTTTAAATTTATATATATTTTGAAATTTAATTAAATGAATATTACCTAAATTTTCATTAAATTTCCTTGCAAATTTTTAAAAAAAAATTACAATATATAAAAATAAAAGTTTATTTAATTGTACTTAATCGAATAGATTTGAAATGAATAAAAATAACATAAAAAATAATATATTAAAGTAAATGGTTATGGAATTTTGATAAATCTACGTTTATGTAAATTTCCCAAACTTTAAATTGGAGTTTTTATTGTTTATCTTATATTTATGTATTTTTACAATAAATTAGATAAATTTTTTATCGTTTACTTCTATTTTTTATAATTCAATCTTACATTATTAAATATTTGTGCTATGATTAACAATTTAATATATAATACAGGTGAATTAATTTGAGATTTTTAAGATTGTGATGAATAAATAATTAAAAAAGAAATAAACACATTTTGAAATGTTAATTCAAATTTTTATTTTTAATAATTTATTAAAAAAATATAAATTTTGAATTATAATACTAAATATAATATAATATTACGTACTATTTTGTTTTTGCAAAAAAGTTAACCCACATTTCGTTTCTATTTTAAATTCGTTTCAGTACTGGGTGGCTCTGGCATAATGATTTTTACATTAGTTTCTCTCTCATTTTGTTGAACTTTTGTTGGTAGTAATTTCATATAACATTTTTTATTGTGATAAGTTTAAAGGTGGACCAACAATAGATATGCAATAGATATGTTGATACTTGAGTTATAATTAGTTAATATATGTACATAAAATATTTTTCATAACTTTATAATATTTTAAAATAATTATTAGATTTTTTAAATATATCTTATAAAAATTTAACATAATACATAATAATATGCACATAATATTTATTTATACATAGTATTTAAGAATCAACTTGATATTAGGGTTATAATATAAATGTATACATATATTTTTATTATATTTTATTTTTATCATATTTTTATTTTTGTAAATAAGTATTTGAATTCAAAGTCAAGGGCAAAATTAAAATAAAAAAAATATATAATTAAGAAGTAAATAAACAAATCTAAAAAATATTTGTAAGGGTGGGTAATATAATTCATTGTCTATTCTACTTAATGGTATATGGTATGGTATATATATATATATATATATGTATAATTTTTACTCATATATTACACATATATTATGTATATTTGATAAGGATAAGTCAACAAAACATCTCTCAAAATAAAAAAAAAATGTTTATTTAATTGAAAAATTAAAAAAGTTATTTTGTTTTTCATATAATCTATTTACCTAAAATACGATAAATAATTTAAAAATTAAAAATATCATAACATATAATATAAATTTAAAAATATTTTAAATGGAAATTATTTAAAAATTAAAAAATTTAATTAAAATTTTATTTTGAATTATTGATTATTTGTTATGTCAATAAAGTTCGATATAATCGATAAAAAATACTCAAAATTCACAATTCGATTGGATAAGAATTTCTTGACGGTCTTTCTGATCGATCAAAAAAATGACAAATTTAATTTTGTACTCACCTTAAAATAAAAAACAATACGTTATTCTGTCAAATTAATGAGCTGTTTAAATATAAAAAATAAAAAAAATAATTTTTAAGAACGGTTACTCACTCGCTTATAAAAATTTTTACGACAAAAAATTTGCAATTAAAAAAATTCGATATTTGTTTAAATCGAGTAGGTCGTTTGCAAAATTAACGAATGAGTACACGATTTTTTGCTGGATTTAGTTCATTGGTAGCAAACTAAATGTTGTTAAAAATTTTATAATCGGATTTGTTTTTATAACGGATATACATATTTAAATTTTGTATTAAATAATTTCCAAATTTTCATTAATATATTTTTAATTCAGCAATTTTACTAATTTAAATTTTACTAATACCACAAGATCTTATTATGAAAGCATGTTTCTTCCGAAATATCGATATGTGATTTTTGTACAACATTAATATTATTTTAAATATATAAAAAATAATGTTGTAAAATAAGTTTTCTATAAAATTACTGAATGTGTCGAAAATTATATTATTGAAATACATACCAAAATATGTACATATATATTATGGGTATAAGTTTTTAATAATTTAATAACATTATTTTTATATTTGATTTCAGATTAAATCGCTCAACTAATCATTGGATTGGTAAATACTTAAGAAAACATTATTTTACAATAAATTTTAATAGATAACATTAGAATAGAAATACATAAATAATATTTTCATTTATATAGATAAATTCTAACATTATATATTTTTCAGGTTTTCGTTTATTACTCATAAGCAAAAAATAAACATAACACCCAAAATCATCATATAAAACTGTTCATATAAAATAACAAAACAAACAATCAATTATTAAACAATCCCAAAATCATATAAAGGTAAAAGATAACAAGTGGTAAAAGGGCTTTTAATATTTTTACATTGCAAAAAGATAATAATTTTGAAAAAATCGCAAAAACTAACTAAAAAAAACAAGGAAAAATAAAAAAAAAAATCACCCACAATAGCCTATTTATTCATATACTAAAAGTAAAAATTCATCATCAATAATAATTTATTTGAATATATTTCATCATCATCATGAAAATAAAAGTTGCTGGAAATATTTTTTTTTTTTAAATTAAAAAAACAAATTTTGTATTATGTTTTTGGAATAAAGCTGACTGAAATCAATGCATATATGTATCATATTTTTTTTTTGTAAATGTAATTTATTGCTCAATATAATATATCCCGTTGCACCATTTTAATTTATTTTGATATTTTATATTTTTATTTTTAAATTAAATTTATTGGTTTATTTATTTGGTATAATTTATTTAAAATAAATTTTTTTTTTTTTTAAATTGGTAAAATGGATTGATTGATTTTAAATATTGCAAAATAAAGGCGAAAAAAAAAAATAAAAAAAAAAAATAATGAAAGTAAAAAAGACATAAAAACGAAAAATATAAAGATTTTAATAAAAAAAATATGTTTCTGTTGTTTTATTTTTAATATTAATAAGTTGAAAAGTTTTTTTTATTTTATATTGAAATAAAGTAATTTAAATTTTGCTTCAAATCCAAAATAGTTGTTAAGGTTGAAATATTGCTATTAATAATATTTTAGTTTATTAGTTTTAATTTGAAATTTTAAAGTAGAAAAATTGCATGTTGTTTTTAATTATTTTATTAAATATAATTTTTTATTACTAATTATTTAATTTTATTTTAGAGATTTTGTTCTATACATTATTTTCTATAGAAGCACATTCACCGAATTACAAAAAAAAAAAAAAAAAAAAAAATTAAAAATTAAATAAAATGTGTATAATTTTAAAACATGGAATTTACAATTAATATGAGATTATTATAAATGTATTTAAATATACATTGAAAAGAAATATTAATATCATATTAATTATTTAAATTAAATTTAATTATTATTTTTAAAAATATTATTGAAATTTTATTAAATTTGAATTATTTTATTAATAGATTTACGCACCAATGTTAAGACAGAATCATCATCTTTAAGATATAATTTATCACAAGATTCATCCACACCGAATATTGTTCGAAATGAAAAGCATGTTTCAATTATACGACAACAGCAAACAAGTCCCATACCACTTACAAATGGTAACAAGCAACACCAACAGCAGCAACAACAACAACAGCAACAACAACAACAACAGCAACAACAACCACAACAACAAAATCAACAATGTTCAGAATCAGGAAAATCTGGTTTATCAATACCACCAGCTCATCAATTATCAATGTCTGATGTATCTGATATGTTACTTGAATTTTATAAGGCAAATGCGGCCAAAGCACCAAAGAATAATAAAATTGATAAATTTTCAAGACAAACATCACCATCATCAGCTGATGGTGCAACCTCCATAATAACATCAACACCAACAATAACTATAATACCAACAAAAAATCGGCCACCATCTTATAATAATGGTAATGAAACAGCATCAACGTCGATTCATGCATCAGCAATAATTGAAAATTTAACTGTTTCTGTTTCAAAAAACTTAAATGGTGATGAAATGGTTGCGAAAAAATCAAATGAATTAAATCAACAACAACAACAATTAACTGAAGAAAATTGTAATACTTTATCTGTTGTAAATACTGTTACAAAAGATTTAAGTAAAAAATTGAATGCTCCATTTCATCCTAGAATAAAATACTCAAGTGTTAATAATAAATCTCCGGCTGCTGGACAATTAGCAACAATAATACAACCATTAATTGGTGAAAGTTTACCACCGACATCAACAACAACAGCATCAGTTGGTAATACAAATTCTACATCATCTCCCACAGATTTACCGCAATCATCAGTTGTAGCTGTACCATCAACTGTAATACAATCACCAATATTACCAACAGCTCCAACAGCTGCTGCATTAGCTGCAGCACTTTTTCGTGATGGCTATCAAAATTTTCATCATCAAATTCGGGCTCAAGAGCAATTATTAAAGCAACGTCAACAACAAGATCAACAAAAGCAATCAAATCAACAGCAACCACTACAGACAGTTGGTAATAGCAATGGTTTAATAAAAAATGAACGTAATGGTGCTGCAAATAATGGTGCTAATCGTATTGAAGAAAGACGTTTAAGTGGTCCACCACAATTTCCACCCAAATATATGCAAAAATTTTTGTTAAAAAAAGGTCAATATTCTGATAATGAACAATCAAGTTCAGATGAACGTGAAGATGAGGATGAAGATGAAGGAAAATATCCTGAAATTGATGATATTCATTTAATTGAAGGTTCTAAATCTGGTTTCAATACATCAAATCAATTGTCTGTATCAATGGATGCAAGCGATTATATGTCAGATGAAGCACATCAAAAATATTCAATGATTGCCGCACACGCATTAAGAAATTTAGAATATTCATTAAGCGATTATGGAAATAGTGGAACAGGACATCATCGAAGTGGTGGCAATAATAATAATAATGGTAATACTGGTGCTGATATGAGTGGCAATTGCAGTAGTGATGGTGGTAATTATAGTATATTATCAAAATATGAAATAGGTCCAAATGGTGAAGTTGAAGCAATGTACAATTGTAGACATTGTGGTAAAAAATATCGATGGAAATCAACGTTACGTCGTCATGAAAATGTTGAATGTGGTGGTAAAGAACCATCACATCAATGTCCTTATTGTCCATATAAATCAAAACAGAGAGGTAATTTAGGTGTTCATGTTCGTAAACATCATGCTAATTTACCTCAATTAGCTAGTAAACGTAGATCAAAATATTCACAACCAAGAGATTAGGGAATGGAAAATTTTATGAAAAGTATTTTTATTTTATCAATTAATTTAAATAATTTGTATTCAAATATAGAAGAAAATTTTTTTCAATATTTGACAGAAATTTAATGAAACAATTTATAGAGGGGTTTATATATTATAAAAATAAAGTAGAAAAGAAGAAACGAGTGAATAGACATTTGAAAAAAATTGAATCAAAATTAAATTATCTACTTTATAGAAAGATTTTCCTAATACCCCACCTTCTTATTTTTTATTTAAACTTTGGATATTACATATATATATATATATATATGTTGTATAATTACTATAAATAATAATTATTGAATTTAATTTAAATTTTTTTTTTATTGTACTGATTTAAATGAAAATAAATATAAAGACTGCCTTCATATAAGATAATTATATTTCATTAAAAAAGTAGATATAAATAATAATTGTGAAAAACCGAAAAAAAAAAATAAAAAAAAAAATAATGACATTTTATTAACTTCTATCTTAAAATTTATTATGTTAAGTTTATATTTTAATTATTGTCATAATACTGTATTTAATCATATACATATATTTTTTCGGATCTTAAAAAAAACTGCCAGATTGATTGTGTAATTAAAAAACAATATTGTAATTTCATTTTTGAAAGTTACATCGGATCAAAACTATAACTGAATAATTTGAAATTAAACTTTTTATTCAATTTAATCTTAAAAATATTTTTTTTTAAATTGAATATCAAAAGTTAAAAATTTCTAACAATTAAAAGTCCTAATAACTGTACAATATTTCAACTTTTAATTACTCAATCATGACTATGTATAAAATTACTCATTCCTTTGGAAAATAACAAAAAAAAAACTTAATTTTAATTTCAAAATTTGAAAAAAAAACTCATTTTATTTCAATAAATTAATCGCCATTTTATTAATATAACTACAGTAAAAGTTTGGTTCTAAATAATACATAAAGTAAAATTTAAAATAAAACGAAGACTTTTTATTTTAAGAAATAAAAAAAATATTACTATAAAAACAGCAAAACTACTTATTTTACTTACATATTATAGTTTACGTTATTTTTTTTTGTATATATATATAACAAATAAATATAAATTTGAATAATAAAAGGAAAAATACAAGACTTCTTAGATTTTATAATAAAACAAAAAAAAAATTAAGCCAATACATATTTAGTAATTTAATCATATTAAGTAGTAATTATTTTTATTTTTAAATTGCAAAGCAAAAATACGAAATTAAAATACCATTTTAATTTAAAAAATATGAAGTATATCACGAAATCTTTTTTTTTGTCTAAAATATTTCGAAAATCTCAAGTCTGAACTAAAACGATAGTATCTCAGGAAAACCATGTCTTTATGTATACTTTATTTACTTTTTTATAATATATATACATATATAAATAATAATATTTAATTTAGTATGTTTTTTTTATATATATTATTATTAATTTTATTAATTTTATTTAAATATCTTGAGAATAATGTGAGAAAAAAAAATAATTATTTGGCACAAATTTATTTGTATGAAATAACAAAAGTTAATCAAAATAACTCTATATAAAATTATTTGTTATTGCACAATAAAAAGGATAAAATTAAGAAAGAAATTAATAAATAAATATCAATTACCTATAAAACAGGAAAATAGTTTAAAATTTTATTTTTAAGATTATTATTATTAATATTATCATATTTTTTATTTAATGTCGATTTATTTATAAAGAAGACATTAAAAAAAAATTTTTTTTTGATAGAATTTTTTAGTATTAAATTGAAGATGAATTTCACTTTGTTAAATTTAAATATTTTAATAGTATGAATTTGCTGTGCTGGAATCTTTAATTTTATCGTTTATTTATTTAACGAGACGAGAATAATAAGTCTCTGCCCGAATAAAGAAATTTTCTCAATAGTTGTTTTTTTTTGCAAATAAAATGCAAATATATAAATTTTTGCAATTAAAAATCGACATAATGATATTTTGGAAGCAGCTTACTTCTTTCACCAGTACTTGCGACTATTATTTTAATTTGTTTATAGTAGCAAGCACTGATGCAAAAAATAAGTTAGTATCCCTCGATAGATAAGTGTGTATCCCTCGCACTTACGCGTTTTGGCCCATTGTACCCGCTCCCAACAATTTCACTTCTGGTAATCACCAGACTCCCTCGTTGAGCCAGTTAACTTCTTTTATGAAACGAAGTGCATCTGTTGGTGTACAAGCTACTTGGGAAATATTGATATTCTCTATTACATTTATTTAGTGAGTGGTACAGACAGAAAAAAATTTGCAAAAAAATTTTGAATATTAAAAAATTTATCAAATTGTAATAGTTTTATTTAATGAAAATTTTAAGAATTTATATAATTTAAATTGATTAGTTAATTTTTTATCATGTACTGATTTAACGTCAGGAAATAAAAATGATTTAAAGTTAACGAAATTTGCTTCAACTTTATTCAATTTAATAAAAAAAAAAGCATTTGGAAAATCTGTAACTATTATTAGTTCACCAAATAGAGTAATAATTTTATGCAACATTCAAATGATCGTCATAATTTCTGAAATTTAATTTGGATTAATTGTGCAGTTTAATTGAGCAAATTACAAATGAAATTGTGAGGTCAATTGACAAAAAATTTTCATTGCTGCTACTTTTAAAGAATGTAAACGAAATAAATTAAATTATGTTCTTATGCTCCCAGCATTATCGCGGTCTGTAGATACAACTCAATTAATATTATCTGTTTATTGATTTTTTTCTGTTAATTTATTACCTATGTATGTATGCACATTTATTTTTAATATTTTATTCAATTTTTGTCTTACAATATTTTTTTTTTCATAAAAAAAATTAAACTTTTCAAATTTAAAGCTCAAACCTACTCAAACATTATTTATTTTATCTATCATATGTTTAAAAATTTTACAGAAACATCTAATAAATATTAAGTAATACAATGTTAATTTCGAGAATTGCAAATAACTACAATTATTAGGATATAATTTCAACAACTACTTTGCTTAAAACAGCTTAAATGAAAATTAATATCTTCGCTAAATAAATTAAAGCACATTTCTTTAGTAAAAAAAATATCAACTATGTAAACAAATGATACCAAATATAAACAAAAAACTAATAATTTTTAAAAATTGTTTAATAAACAGTTAAATTCACGGCCAAATTTTATTTTATTTTAGTAATATTAGTTTTATTATAAAAACCAAAATTTATACCAATTGCAAATTTTCATATTTATTATATTTTTCCGTCCATAATTGAAATCGATCAAATTCATTATTATGTGTTGATTGTTTCATAAATCAAAAAATTTTATTCATCATTAAAATTCAATAGTCAAATCAATGATTTTGAAAGATCAATCTGATTGAATCTAATTATCAGTTTTTTCTATTTATCTATTTATTCAGTTTTTTTTTTATTTTTTTTTTTCATTATTAAATGAAATTTTAATATTTTAATTTTTTTATTTTTGATAATAATTAAAATTCATTTCGTGTATAATATATTAATGAATAATAATTTCATTGAAATATATTTCAAAATTAAATTATTCTCAATTCAACTAAATTTTAATATTATTTAAACTAAATAAATTTCTAAATAATCATTAGAAATTTTATATAATTTCAAAATTGATTTGATACTAAAAAATTTTATCAACAACAAAAAAAAACATTATTTATATCTCAAAAGTATTAATCCACATAGACTTAGTGATTTTTTTTTTTTCGTTTTACTATATTTGACTGAATAAACATTTTCCGTATAAATAAAAACAAAATTAAAAATTTGTATCATTTAAAATGAAACATTTTTTTTTTATTTTATTTTAATGACATTATATTAATATAAATTCAAAAGACTGAAAATGAATTTTAAATTCAAACTTAAGTTTAAAAAAAGAAATATTTCAAAGAATAAAAATTTAGACAAAGGTAAAACAAAAACAATTATAAAAATAAACAAAAAAAAAAAAAACTTAAATTTATAAATAAGAATTGTCAAATCTAGTTTTTAAAATTACATTAACATTGATTCATTAAATAAAATTTAGTATACAAAGATTTAATTATTAAAATTATTATTTTTATATAGTCATCACAAGCAAGCCATATATTAACTAATCATTTGTTACTAATACGAACAAGTTTTAAATTCAAATTTAAAAAGATGAAAGAAAAACTAAGATTTTTAATTATAAAAATGTTTGATGTAAATAAAAAGATGTAAAGTATTGAGGTCCTAAATTTGACACAATTATTACATTTAGTTTGTTCGAGTACAAAAAATTTCGTAAAATTTTATAAAATATAACTTTTGTAATCGAACTTATTTGCTAAATAGCTTCTGACGTTATATTGTGTCACCAAAACAATTGATGTCTATTATAATTTTTTATATGAATTGTGGATAACTATAATTTTATTTTTAACTTTTTTTGGATTTACATCCATGTCATTATACAGCTCGTAGAGTTCAATGTATGTATTATCTAGTCTTTAATTAAGTTTCAAATATTTGTTTTTTTTTTTTTATTATTATTTGCCGCCCCCCTTCTGAAATTTATGTCAAACATTTTCAAATTAATATTTTATTTTTTTTCAAATACATTTTTTCTTTGAATAAATTTTCATTATATTAATTATTATAATTTTTTTTTTTTTGTAATTATTTAATAACAACTCATATATTGCACTTACTAATTAAATATATTTTTAACCATTTATTATTTAAGTTACAGTAAATGACTGATTATTAAATAAAATTTATTTCAATTTAAATTAATTAATTTGAAAAAAAAAAAAAAATTATGTATAATTTAAAATGTAATTTTAAACTGCATGAATAAATAAAACTAAGTACATAGTAAAATAATCACAAGCATTTAATTAAATTTTATATTTTATTTAAATAATATTATTAGTTATTATTAATTTACAATTAAATATTATATTTTCATATAAAAAAAAAAAAAATCATTGTGGTACATCAACAATAATTTATTTTTGGTTTCATTAAATAAAACTATTATAATTTGATAAATTTTTTAATATTCAAAATTTTTTTGCAAATTTTTTTCTGTCTGTACCACTCACTAAATAAATGTAATAGATATATGAATAATATCCAAAATTTTATATTTCTTTTTTATAATTTTACAAATTTTATACATAATACTACTTATATTACATATTATACAATATTTAAATATTACTAAAATAGTTTTTTTTTTATAATGACGCAAAAATTTAACACAATAGCACAAAAAAAAAAATTTGTTTAAAAAACTCATATGATAAAAATATTACAACATAGATTTTTAAGTTTTGATAATCGTAAATAATAATGAAATAATTTTTTCATGTTTGCGTAATTTAAAATAACAGAAATAAGATTGTTTAATTGTTAAAAAAAATATATATAGTTTATTATTATTACATTTTTTTTTGCAAACTAATAAACCCTAAAGTGCGATATGTGGTATTTTAATAATGAAATTGTAAAATAAAAAAAATAATCCATCAATTTTCTAATCTCTCAATTTCAGAATGTTTTGTTTTTTAAATTAATCAAATTTATTTGTGTATATTTATTATAAATATGTATGTATGTATTTTTTAATTTGAAATTAGAATTTTTAATATTTGGTATTTTATTTCAAAAAAATCTAATTTTCGAAATAAATCAAACTCAACAAATATTTTAAAAGTCATTAAAAATTTTGAAAATATTAATTTCTCAAATAACAGTAAATTCCTTTTTATTATTTTGACTTATATTTTTAAAAAAAAACACTTGTTTATTTTTATGTTTCAAAACTTACAATTTTTTTAAAATTTTGATAATAACAATTTGCAACTTCTACTAGTTTCATCCTCCTTGGACTTCATTAGGAAACTTCTTTATACTAATTTTTCTCGATTTTTGTTTTAAAAAACAATTTAAAAAAGCTTATTCAATTTAGATGTGTAAAATGTATAGCAAAATTTAATATATGAAATATTTCGGAATGTACATATGTAATTTATGTTATTTAATGATTCTCTGATAAAGTTGTAATACTAATTAAAACAAAATATACATGGTATGTACATTTTTTATAATTTAAAATCTAGTCGATTTTTGATTGTCGTATTATGTACTTATGTATATATACATGTACTATATCCCAGTGAAGAAGTTGCTGGACAATAATGATGATCAAATTGTGAAAAAATTGTTTAAATAAATAAAATGTAATAGTGTAATTTTCAATTTGTTGAAATTTTTGCGAATTATTATTTGAAATTTTTTATTCATTTAAAGCACTTTAAAACTTTTTGTTTTATTATTCAGTTTATTTCAGAATTAAAATAAATTACTAAATATTTAAACTTTAATTTCTTTCTAATTTAATTTCTCTTATAATGTGAATGAATATTTGCAATTTTATTTTTAAAATTAGTTAAATTTAAGTAAAATAGAATGAAAAAAAAAACAAATTTAATCATAATAATAGGACTCTTGGTTGTACTGTTGTAATCCATATATTTGGAGGTATTTAATTTAATTACATTTAAAATTATCATTTATCAACTAGACTATTGCAACACTACTATTGTGTACTTTTTTTTTGCTATTTGATATAAAAGATATAAACTTTACACATTATTAAAATTTGAAATTTTGTGCATAAAATAATTTAAAATATTGAAGAATTGTTTTGCAGGAATTCAAATACAAATATATACCATTATTATTGTATTTACAAACTTAAGATTTAAAATTAAATTCATTTGAAATATTAAACTAATTATTATTTAAAATATTTATTAATATTAATTACATAATAATGTTATTATATAGAATTTAAATGAATTAATAATGTGTAAAATTTAAAAATCTCATTTTAAAATTCAACTAAATACCACCAAAGGATCAAAAATTCAATAAAAACTATTAAACACACATACAGACTTTTAATTAAATACATATATTAATTACTCTATTTTAATGAAAATTTAAGACTGTTTTCAATGTATATATAATATACCATATACTATGTACAAAATATTAAAAATAAAATTACAAACAATTTTATTTTCATTTTTCTAAATTTTTTAATTTTTAATTCTATTTCATTTTAGTATAATAATTGTATTGCGAATTTGCTTTTGGTCCACATTTTATAGAAAATATAGGGCCAAGAAAATTAAAACACACTTAAAAATTGCTCATACTAATTTATTTTTCCTATAAATTAAAACATATGTTCAAAAATTTAAGTCAATATTTTTGATAAAAAAAATATTTTATTAAATAAATTCTAAACAAAAAAAAATAAAATTACTTAATATGTTTTAAAAAAAAAAAAGGAAGAACAAATAATTTCGAACTAAGTTAACAAATACGTTAAATATTTAAATAAATTATCTTAACTATTGTACAAGAATATAATTTAAAAAAAAAATAAATAAATAAATTAATAAACAATTTTTTATTTATATTTTTGAACGAAATACCAAATTAAAATATAATAATCTAAAATTAAACAAGTTGTCCTATATTTTTAAAGATATTTTGTCTTATTAATAAATTATAAATTATACCAATACATATATTAATAACACGCTTTCTTATTTTTTAATTTAATGGTAATTCTTAATATTAGTTTTTCTACTGTTGCCAAATTATCAATGTTATTTTCGAACTAATATAATATTTTTTATAAATAAAAAAATTAATTAATTTGAATTGAAATAATTACATTTCAAGAACACCAAAATAATTTCAAATCAAAATTTTTAATATAACTTTTATTATTTTTAGATATTAAAAAAAAAAAACATAAATATATATATTTTATTTTTCTATAAAGTTTAGTATACAAAAATAAAAATAATAAATACAAAAAAAAAACTATCTTTGATATTAATCAATTTTATTTTATTAAGCAATCACTGAAATTGCTTTCACCTAAATTGAATGTCATTAAAATTAAAAGAAATCTATTTACATTATATACAATTATATATTTTTCTTTAATAGTTTATAAGGAATTATTTAAAATTTTAAATAAAATTATAAAATTTTTTTATTAATTTAAATAATAAAAATGTTGTTAAGTTCTTTGACAAAAGTGAATCGAGTGCTATAGTATATTGCTCCTACTAAATTCACTCAATAAAAAAGCAATACATACGCACATGGAAAGTCAAGTTTTTTTTTTTTCTGTAGAAATGTAAAAATAATATTATATATATAATATATATTTTTTGTTTAATGTAAGATTATTTTGAAAAAAAAGTAAAAAGTATTATATTTCTAAAAAAAAACAATAAAAAAAAACAAAATAAATAATTAATAAATTCGATGTCATAAGATTTAATAAAAAATAAAAATCGTATTATTAGACCAAAAAAAAAAAACAAAAAAAAAAAATAAATAAAAAATAATATTTTTTTAAATTAAAATATAATATTAATTAATTATATATTATGTATATATATATACGTATGCATGTACAATATATATACGTATTTTATAAAAATTATTTGTTAAACTTCTGAAAAACTACAAACAAAACAATTTCATTCATTTCTGATTTAGTCTAAAAGTATTAACAATGGTTAAGCTGCATTTTATAAACGTGTATTTTGTCATGTGATGTATTTATACATTATTCATACATTATACATATTGCATTTATTTATTTTTAATTTTCTTATTATAATTATATGTATGTAATAAAAATCAAAAATCAAAAATCACAAACTATGATAGGCTTATGTAATAAACGACTTTTCATTTAAGTCAATTGTCAGTGTTACTTTTTACTCTTTTTGAGCCCTGTTACAGAAATGGCTGTTCTATTGTACGTATTCACCGGTACTTTTGGTATTATGGAAAACTCGGTGGTATAAAAAGTATGTAGAAATTGGGTCTAACAATAAGAAGGCAAATTACTGATTCTGTTCAATAAATTTTTTTAAGATTGTACAATGGGTAAAATAAAGTAAAAAAAAAATTCGAAAATTTTTTAAAGGTATCGGCCAATATTGTTATTAGTCAAATAAGTTTTTTGCGAAATATCCAAAGATTAAATGTTTTTTTGAATTCAAATGAAGTGAAATTCGCCAAATGTACTGTACCCATTTCAAAATGTATAGAAAATAATAGAAATAATATAAATGAAAAACTATTTAAAAGAAATTTTACTTGGATCAAATTTGAAAAATTATATTTCAATTTTCTTGAAAAATTCATATTTTTGTCATCTCTGTACGAACTAACAGAGAATATTGTTATTTTAGAAAAATTCATAATTTTTTATTAATTAGAATAACAATTTTACAACAAAAACAATCAAGAAAATCATTTATATTTTAAAGTTTTTAATTTTTCACTGCAAAACTTATTTTACGTAATTGCTAGAACAAAATGGCTACAGCACGTTTTTAATAATACGAAAAATTAACGTCGAAATGCCACCAAGGTGCCAACGAATGCGAAAGGCATTGATTTGTCACGGTAACGTTTTTTGTAATACGAAATATGAACGTTTGACGATTCACTCATATTTACGTTTTCTGTAATAGCTCTCATCTCAACTTTTTTGAATTGAATGAATGTCAACTGTGAAGTAATTGATGGATACACAGTCTACACAGTTATATGTACCTATGTATGTTGTGGATGAATATATAAATCTCTAACTATTCAAACTTATAACAACTAACTCTTACCATTGATTAAAACAAAAATTAAGGCTAATCAGAATGAATAGAAAAATGAAAAGTACTAAAATTAGTGTTAAAAGATTTTGTAAAGTTCAGAAATTTAAATATGGTATGTGTGCTATTTACTAATTAAAAAATTTGTTAAATTTTAAGAAGTTTTTCAAATAATATTTTATATTTCAAAATTTCGTTTTGGAATTTGTATTACAAAATTTTCGTTTAATGAAAAAAAAAATTACTTTAATAAAAAAAAAACTATAAGTTTAGTGTGAAAAATATAATCCTAAAGTACTAAATCATTGAAACTAATCAAATTGAATTCAGACAATATAGTAAATATTGAGTTAATTGAAAATATATACATACATATTATATATATAGAGAAGAACATTTTTTTTCTAATTTTTTCATTTGATTGTTATTTATTTTCTGAAATTTAAATTCGTTAATTTCAATTATTCAATACTTTAGTTGAAATAATATGTTAGATATCTAACATATAGACTTAATAATACAAGTATATATAATTTTACATTATTTATGTATATAAATACATTATTTTCCATCATTATTTTTCTTTTTAATTTTATACATCATATTATTTTGTATTTGAATTTGATACATTTATTATATAAATATTTACTCAATATTAGACATTTATTAATTATATTAAATAAAAATGAAAGTAATAATTATTATATTCATTTTATTATTACATCATGAAGATTAATACAACACAAAAAAAAAACATATATATTACATAATTAATTATATTTATATAATTTCATTTTATTTTCACCTTTGTATATGTATAAGAATCAAAGGTTCTAAAAGCAATAACATTTTTTTTAATTTTTTTTCTTTATTAAGAATTAAACAAAAAACAAAATAAAAAAAAAAAAATGAAAAATATATATATATATATATTAAAATTGTGTTTTTATTTGATTTTTTATGAATATAAAATTATTTTCTTTCACGATGTAAAGCCTAGTTTTCTCCAAGAGATCTATGCAATTTCATATATATCTGACCTAAGATAGAGTACAATCCTCCCATATGAACTGGTACACCTCAAACTTCAATAGGTTACTTTAACAAAACCAAAACTCGCTGGTTTTTTTAAACTGGTTTAGGAAATTCATTTATTGTAATAACTGCTAAAATGGTTTCCATCTCATATGTTCCCCAATTTTCAAAACGAACCTGCAAGAAGGTGAGACGTTCAAAAATAACTTCTTCCAACGAGTGGATCAACGTGTCATATCGGCTTTAAAAGGCACATTATTTATGAGAGTCATTTTTAAAAATGATCAGAACCATTGGAGAATAAATGTATGTTAAAACTTACTGCCGCAGAGACATCAAAAATCTTTCGTGTATATTTGAAAAACCTGAAAGCAAGTCAAAGTACTATGTAAATCCAGGGGTGGCAGCACGCATGTTGTTTCGATATTTTTAAAAAACGTATTTTAAAAATTTTTAATTTTGTTTCGGTACTTTTGGTAGCACGTAACATTTTAAACGCCCATTTTTACTGAGTGTCAAAAAGAAAATTTCCGGTATAAATAGTTGACGTGTGTTAAAATAAAATTTGCAAAAATGTTTCGTAATTTTTTTTTTTGTTTCAATCAAAGTAGCGTTTCAAAATACATGATGCCAAAAAAAATTTGTGACGCTGGTGTTTTGTTACAAAAAACAGCGTTTGTAACAAGTTACGTGCTTCCACCCCTGATCCTGAGAGATTTTGTAAATTTAAGGATGACACTGCTATAGCAATGAAGTTATATGAAAAAGTGCAGAAAACGTATATACGGATCGATTTTTTTTTTGTTTCGTAAGGTTATTGAATCGATATTGAACTTAATTTCAATTCAATTTTAATTTTCCTATAATTGTTATTTTTATTTTTTTTTGTAATTTCTGTAATTGTAAAGTTTTTCTAATTTTTGCTTACTTTTAATTAGTAAGTTTTTTATTTATCTTTTCCTAATTTTTATTTAAAATTTTTTTTTTTAATTTTTATAATACATAAGTTTTTTATTTTAATACTTACTTTCTTACTTTAATTTATGCTTTTTCAATAACATTAAACAAGTGCAATATGATCGATATATCGTCGACTTACCCTGCTTTCGGTAATGCTGAATTGACGATCAATCAATTAACATTTGATGCGACCAATCAACTGTAAAATTGACGAGCTTATTTCCCACGCTACGCCATTTTTAAATTTTTCTAAACATGTTTTGTAGTGTTTATGAGGGTGATCTTTCAGAATTTCTTATCGAATTTGTCCTATCTACAACAAGTTTTGAGATATGTTATGTCAGTTTTCATACAAATCCGCACCTTTTTTAAATCTTATTATTGTTTATTTAGGAAAATTCCATGTCTTTCGGATTTGTCCGCCTGCCTAAAACTTAGTTGAGAAAACTTATAATGGACTATTTTATTTTCAATGGAAGTGTTTTGACATATATGTATATTGTTTTGTTTGGGACTGTTCACCAAATACCAGCTTACAGTACCTAGATAAGGTACAAAAGCGAGCCATCAAAATTATCAATGATGGAGATGTTACACAACACCTAACATCATTAAGTCATCGCCGTAATGTAGGAGCAACCACTCTGTTTTATAAATATCTGTTGGGTAATAGCTCTGACGAAATAAAAAGTATTATGCCCAAAATACGATCATTCCAGCGTAATACTCTCAGGGCAGCCCTCGCTCATAAATTTGTAGTAGAGCCTCTTCGAAGAGAAATGTGAAATATAAAAATTCTTTCATCAACCGAACCTCTAAACTATGGAACACCTTACCATCTTTAGTGTTCTCTCAAACGTATAACTTAGAAGTTTTTAAGAGACGGGTAAATAAATATCTGTTAACCTGTCCGTAAATTCTGCACTAACTATTCTATTCTATTTTAATTTTTTTCTAATTTTATTACTCTTTACTATCCTTCTTTTTTCTTATTTTAATATGGTTTAAATTCTGCGAAGGCAGTTTAGGGTGCTTATCACATTATTTTGGCCTAATCCATTTATTGAATGACTATATTGCGCTAAACCTATTTAACCTATTTAATATATCCGAACAAATAAAAAACCATATCAGTGCTTATTTTGGACAATTACATATACTTTCACATGTTAGCTAATTGTAAGTGTGAAGGTGCTATCATTCGCACAAGGCTATGCTGATGATGTAACTATTCTTATCAGAGTTAAATTTGAGACTCAACAGGCACTACCCATGGTATCCAAATGATGTTAAGAGGTTAAACTCTCTATTAATCCAAATAAAAGCACTATTGTTGTCTTCATAAATAGGTAAACGATTGTCTTTTCCAAAGAGGTGAAAGAACTTGGAATCGTACTTGATCAACATCTGAACTGGAAAGCTCATCTAGACAATGCTCTAAGCAAAGTCAGAATTTCACTATGAACATGTAAAAGGCTATGTGGTCGTAAATGGGGCCTAAACCCCAAAATGATATTATGGTTATATACCGCAATAATGAAGGCAACCTTAAGCTACGCATCCACAGTTTGGTGGGAAAAATGTACGCAAATCAAAGCTCAAAACATAAACTAACTACAGCATTCAGCTTGTTGGGTGATGTCTGGGGACATGCGAACAACATCCACCGCATCATTAGAGATCCTGCTTCACCTAGAGCCCCTTCATCTCTTTATACAAAAAGAAGCAATGATTCACACCTACAAATGTATTACTGGTGATGATCCACAAACTAAAAAAGTGGTACACCCAGAACTAGTTTGTGTATTCCAGAAGGATGATACGCTTTCGGTGGAACTATCTGACTACTGATGCTTGCCAAGACCCTCTTTCGAAAAAGGATCATTAGTATGGTATGGTAAAAGAAAATAAATGGAGTAGAATCGGGAGTATATGAAAAAAGCCTCAAAGTCCATATTCATTCAAGCATACATTCTACAAACACAATTTTCCAAGCCGAAGTATACGCTATAGAACTCTGTGTGCGAGAGAATTTAAGAAGTAATTACAAAAAACGTAAAATCTGCATTCTCTCGGATAGTAAAGCAGTCATACTAGCTATTGGGCCTTATTCTGAGAAGCGAATCACTTTTTCGCTACGTACCGGTAGAGCATCACATTGCATCATATTTGGTATTCTGAGAAGCGAATGATACGATATTTTGCAAAACTGACATCATTGTTCGTTAAAACTGTCAAACTTTTTGTTTTTATGTTTTGACATTTTTTATTTAAATCCTTTCCTTTTCAATGATCCTGGATAAATTGGAACATAATTTAAGTCCTGCAATTGGTCCACATTCGGTAAAACCGATTATAAAATTGGCTGGAACATTGCGCTTCCTTGCTGAAGGAAATTATCAAAAAGGCGTGGGAACGGTTTTTTGGTAGGCTTAGCTCAGTCAACTGTTTCGAAAATATTGGTCGAAACATTATCAATATTAGAAACGGAATTGTGTCGAGAGTTTATAAAATTTCCTGAAACCGAAGAAGAAAAATCATCCATCAAATTGGGATTTTACAACAAATTTGGATTTCCAGGAATTATTGGATGTGTTGATGGAACACATGCTAAAATCATTGCACCACATAGAGATATAGAACACCTTTATTATAATCAAAAAGGTTTTCATAGTCTCAACGTTATGATGGTATAAATTAATAATTTTTCTAAAACTCTATTTAAACAAAAATAATATTATTTTAGGTTTGCGATCATAACAACTACATACGGTACATTGCTTCTAATAATCCAGGTGGAATGCACGATTCGTTAATCTGTGAGGGCAATTATTTAGATGTACATTTGAAGCGACAGTATCAAAATGGGGATAAAAATTCATGGATACTTAATATACTATTATTATAATAAATTATAATATATGTACCTTTTTCATGTCTAAATTTAAATGAAATTATGCTTTGAATAATTCAAATTATTTTTTTTTTTTTTTTTTTTTATAAACAGCCGCGCGCTAGGATAGGACCTTTGATACTTATGTACCGCTTGGCTGGGATAGAGAAGGAAGAGGAAGAAGGAAAGTGTGGTACAAATTAACGGGTAGTGTGAGCAAAAACCGGCTAATGTTTGACTTGAACCTCTGGAGATTATAACAAGTTGTTCTGTTATTATTTGATTGTAGAAACACGTCGGGAGGGATCTGATTCCACATTTGCGACGCTCGGACTATAAATGAATTTCCATAACCATTTTTTTGCCATCTTGGGATTTCCACTGTGTAGGGGTGAGCATTTGGCGCTCCTCTTGTTGCGCGTTGGAACTGTTTTAGAGGAGGAAGTATTGATTTGATTTCTACTGAGCAAGTGTTCACACCTACAAGATATCTATAAAACAGAGAAAGTGTCCCTACTGTACGACGATGTCCGAGGGAAGTTAAGGATGAAGTTACATTTGGGTCGCCTATGAGACGAATGGCGCGATTTTGAACGCGGTCAAGGTAGCCTAAGGCTGAAATGGGAGCGCCAGCCCAAATGTGAGAATTCCAAAGTTGAGAATAGAGCTTTACAACGACTTAAATAGCCTAAACATTTGGAAGCTACTTTCGCAATATCAAAAATATGGTCATTCCAAGTAACTTTTTGATTTACATGCATACCTAAGATGTTTAGACTATTCGAATTTTACAAAGTAACACCTTGGAAGGAGAGATTGGGTTCAAATCTTAGAAGTTTGCGTGAGATCAGACAGCTTTGAGTTTTTGTTGAATTAAACTCAACTCTGTTTTTTTTGCCCCAGTCAGCAATTTTGTTCAAGTCATGGTTAATCATATTCACCATGATTTGCCTCCTATTGCTAACTTCGACGTTTGAAGCATTGATTCTGCGGAGGAAATCAAAGGAAGCCACCAGAGTACTGTCATCTGCAAAGCTGTGAATTGGATTGAAGGTTGATTGAAGTAGATCATTGATGAAAATCAAGAAGAGAGTGGGGGAGAGGACTGATCCTTGCGCAACACCGGCATTTATGTGAATTTTGTCAGACGTGAAACCGTCGACTAAGACACGAATCGAGCGATTCGAAAGGAAGCCTTCAATCCATTTAGAAAATATAGAACCTAGACCAATGGCTTGGCATTTAACAATTAAAGCGGCGTGCCATACTCGATCGAAAGCTTTGGAAATATCTAAAGCAACAATGTCAGCTTCTCCAGAATTGTGTAGACTGATATTGAGTTTCTCACAAAGGTATGTCATCATGTCACCGGTAGATCGGTGCGGTCTAAAACCATATTGTCTGTCAGATATTTGGCCTTTGCTCTCAAGATATTTTGAAAGTTTCTCATTGATTAAGCTTTCCATTACTTTGGAAAGAATCGAAGTAATAGCTATTGGTCTATAGTTTGTGGGATCGCTTTTGTCACCTTTTTTGGGAATTGGATGAACGTGCGCAACTTTCCATTAACTGGGATATTGACCACTTGAAAAGGACAGGTGGAATAAGTTGCGTAGAGGTTTCGAAATGGCGAAGGCAGTTTTTTTAAGTACCATTACAGGAATTCCATCCGGGCCGGCAGACTTGTTTACATCTAGGTTCCTCAAAATTTTCACTATAGCTCTTCTTCTAAAGTAAATTTTTCTAATTGAGAAATCTACTTGAGGTATTATTGGTGGTGCAAGAGATGTAGGAGGAAGTGAGGAATTTGATGCAAAAATTTTTGCAAACAAGTTTGCTTTACCGTTTGGGTCCATCACGATTTCATCATCATCAATAAGTGGCGGAAATGAGGATTCTTGAAAGTTGTGCATAACATTTTTAGCAAAGGACCAAAAAGTTCTGCTATTTTTCGGAAGTTGTAGAATTTTTTGCCTCAACCGTTTGTTATGCAACAACTTTAGCTGGTTGATGACATGTTTGCAGAAATAAATCCAAAAGATGATCCGATTGACCACTACGATCAGGAATTCTAGTTGGACTTCTAACAAGTTGAGAAAGATTGAATAATTTGGAAAAAAGTTCAACTTGCTTACCTTCGCGGGAATTGTGACTTGAGTAAATGAGCCACTCCTTGTTATGTATGTTGAAGTCACCCGCCAGAACGATCTCAGATTGAGGATGAATTTCCAAAATCATATTGATTTGACTGGATAAGTTGTCCAACGGTACAACAGTTTCCTGCTCATTTGTTTGAGGTGATCTGTACAAAAAACAGAAATGTATAGTACGCTTGTCAACATGGATCTTTATCCATAAATATTGGAATAATTTATCCATAAGGATTGGAGCTTGAATGGTTCGGAAGAGTGTTGAAAGCGACATCAGACCTAATATATAAAGCGATACCACGATGGGGGACGAAGAGTGGCACTATTGTGTAGTTAGGAATGGTACATAAAGAAGCATCGCAAGTAACTTGCGTTTCACTAAGTGCCAAAATAGCCGGATTTTCGGACCGAAGATGGACTTCTATGGCCTGGAAATTCGTTGATAGTCCTCGGATGTTACAGAAGTTCAATTCAAACATCAAGTATTAAAAAATTATGATTTAAATGATGATTTAAGTGTTTACATACATGATGGTTCCCTTCCGTGCACCTGCTAGTGAAAGTCCAGAAGCTCGATATAATTTCAAACACGCACAAGCACGAGCAATTATAGAGAGATCCATCGGCATGTTGAAAAATATATTTCGATGCACTTTGGGTGCAAGGGAACTTCACTACAAACCGGACAAAGCTGCTCAAATTGTCAATGTTTGTTGTGCATTGTACAACATCAGACTGAAATACAACGTTCAAATGGTAGAAAGTTTGGAAATTGATGAGACTGATCACAATGCTGATTTGCATAGTGATTCAGTTTTAAATAGTGAATATCATGACACTGCAGTACAAATGAGAAATTCAATAATGAATGCAATTTTATAAAATTCATAAAATTTAAGAAACATTTTTTTTTATTTTTTACATTTTAAAATTACATTTGAGTAAAATAAAACTTTTAATTAATTTTAATATAAAAAGTAAAGTAAATTTTGAATTCATTTTAATATAAAAAATAAAGTAAATTTGTAATTGATTTCAATAAAAAAATATTTACATAAGAATAGTTATTATAAAAGAATATTAAAATAAAATAACAACTCTGTTAAATATTAAAAATAAACTTAAATATAAAAAGTAAAGTAAATTTGTAATTGATTTCAATAAAAAAATATTTACATAAAAACATAAGAACATTAAAATAAAATAACAACTCATCAAATCTAGATTGGTGGGAGAATGTAAATAAAATTTGTAATCAATTTCATTATCACAAAAATATTCACATCAAAATATTTTAAATCTTAAATGACTAAATCTTATATTTAACCAGTCTTATTCTGAAATTCTGTTTCTGACTTCTTCTAGCATCAATTTTTTTTTCTTATATTCTAATATGTTCATTTGAATTTCTTGATCCTTTATTTTTCTTTTTTCTCTGTCTGTTGCGGATTTTTTTAGAAATTCAAATTTATCTTTTTTTAAATAGTATATTTTTTTTAACAGTTTATTATTTTAGATAATAATCTCACATTTTCTTTCAATAAGTCTGTGTGTTCCTTATAATTTGCAGTATTTTTATTTCTCAGCCGAGAAGATGGCGTTCGAGAAGTAGGCGTACGACCGTTTGCAATAGATTGTCTGAAAGTACCTGGAGCGGGAGAGGGTGCGGTAGGCTCAGGTGGAATGTTTTCTATATTTATCACTCTGTTGGTATCGTCCAACACACGGTATATAAGGTTCTGAAGGAACAATTTCATTTTCCTCCTCATCCACAATACCGTATTCTACTGGAAATAATGTCCAAAGAAAGAATTTTTACAATAACTTCTTCCAAGGAATTAATGGAGAGTAATTTATTTTCCCCTCCACCTGTTGCTCTTAGTTCCTTTTTATTTTCTATTATTTTTCGACGAACTTTGGTTTTAAAATCACTCCAGACCTAAAACAAATTTAAATTTAACTTAACACCGAACAATTTTATGGCCCTAAATATGTATATGAAATTAATTACTGACTTTTTCCCATTCCTCAGGTTTTCTTAATGGAGGCCCACAACTGTTTAGGTTTTTGGCAAGTTCTTCCCACAACCGCTTGTAACTTCCTTCATTTAAATTCTCTGCATATTTTCTCCCTTTAGCAATGCTTGGATGATTTTCCATATACTCAACCAAACATTCAAACTGCCTCCTATTTGTAACTTTTCTATAATTAAAAATTTAAAAAAATATTTAATAATTATTTTTAAATACAAATATATATATAAATAAAATTAATTTACCTGAATTTTACATTAATTATATACTTACTTTTTCTCATTCGCCATCTTTCATTAACTTTTTCTATAATGATATATTTATCGTTTTTTCTGACAGCGAACAAAAATAATCGATTCTCGTAATACCATAAAAAACGAAACGTTGCGATAAAAACCGATCTGCATCGCTATTTCGCTTCGCAGAATACCAAAAATAAAATTTATCACATTTTTCAGTACGTACCGAAAAATTCGCTTCTCAGAATAAGGCCCATTATTTCATATGCCATCACATCAAAGCTAGTATGGGATTGTTTAGATATACTCAAAACCCTGGAAAAGTAAATAAAGACACAATAATGTGAGCACCAAGGCATTCTGGCATTGCGGGAAATGAAGTTGCATATTATGAACAGGAAATATATTATATGTATATTATGTTTTATTGTAATATTTAATTTCGTGCATCTCCATTTAACGAGTGTGAGAGTTTACAACAAACTGTAAAAAAAGGTCGAAAACTATTTAGTAGCCGACTTTTTTTTCCCCCTACGGAGGTGGCCCTAATATGTCAGAGCCGGCATGTAGGCTTTTTAGCCCTTTATGCCGTCCTCCACCCCTCAACTTAGTCGACCTTTTGATAAAGGCCAATAGGTTTGGGGGATTTATCCTGCAAAAGTTTTCTGAGGTTATGTAGTGCGTTTCCAGCAGCCTGAGTCTCAGCCTTGAAAGAGCTAAGCACTCTCCTACAACGTGTGTGGAAGTTTCTTCCTCTTCCAGATAGTGTCTACAGGTTGGGTCGTCACTTAGTGCTAGTCTACACATGTGTTTATTCATGTGGTTATGACCAGTAAGTATGCCCACCATCTTCCTACAGTCTCCTCTATTGAGAGTTAGCAGGAAGTTGTTTATTTTGGTGTTTATTCTTGCTGCATATATTTTGGAGACCCTATGGCCTTCCATACGCTCCCAAAGAATATTTGCTTCCCTTTTCAGGGTGTTTTCTATTGATAGTTTAATATTACCAATAGATATACCAACTGCTGGTTCCGGGCCATAAATGTTTCCCGCCGATGATCTGGCTAGTCCGTCAGCCTTCTCATTTTCAGTCAAGCCACTATGACCCGGTATCCAGATCAGTTGTACCTTGTTTCGGAGCCCTATGAGGCTTAGAGCTTCGGAACATTCTCCCACCAATCTAGATTTGATGAGTAGCCGACCTTACTTTATCAAAAATCTTTCAATTATACTTAGAACAGAGTGAAAATCTGGTTAATTTCCATTCCAAAATTCAGAAAGCTGGTGCAGCTCATTCTGAATTTTAAAATATATTGAAATGTAGCATAGTCCGCTTTATTCAATAAAGGCTTTAATTAAATATTCTGTATCAAAAGTAAAATTAATAATTCTACAAATAACTAAAACTTACTTTCTAACTTATTCTACTTTTGCAAGCAAGCTAAATTTTACAAACATTCCATGTTGTTTTGTTCCATCATACTGCTTTAAAAAAACAATTAGCTGGCCCTAAGAATTAAATATTTACTAATGCTGTTTGTCCGGAATCTACTACATCGAAAGAAAAATTGTTAGATGTCAAGGAATTACCGAATTTGACAGAAAACCACTAAAATTACTATGAAAGTTTATTAAAAATTAAGAAGAAACAGCATGTTTTGAAATATTTGGATTTACATTTTTTTATTTTAAATTTAATACCTTAATTATGAAAGTAATTTTTGTTTCAAATTCGTATGCAATAATTTTTTTTATTTTCAGTTATAAGAAGCTGTACAATTTTTGTATAGTTTTGTTGTATTGGTGTTTTTAATTTTAATATCCAAAACAATGGACTGAATAAATATTTATGTATATTTATTTATTTATTTTTTACGATTCATTTATGTATATTCATATACATGATACGATAAAAAAGAATGTAAATTCATTGTACTTAAACTAAACTTAATCTATGAAAGTTAACAGTAAACCAAAAGAAAAATAGAAGAAAACAGCAATAATAATGATAAAAAAAAGAAAATCTACAACTTTTCTTTAAAGTACATCCAACAAAGCTCGTAAAATTTAGAATTATATAACTCACACAATCACACCTGAGAACGTTCGGCAAAGAATTCCATAACGACACTGCCCTTACAAAAAAGGATTGATTTCTTAATCTTCCTGTGTGCTTTGGAGTAATTAAGCTTGGACTTCTTAGTGACCTACTATGGGTTATTTTCTCATAGAGATATTCTGGCGTCTTTTTAGATATAATTTTTCTGATAAAGCATATATATTTATGTATATTGCAGATAGTTTTCAAAGGTACAATCAAGTATGAGTTTGGAAACATCTCTAATATTGTCAAATTTACGCCGGTTTGTAACAAATCGTGTACAAGCATTGAAAATTACCTTTAGTCTGGAAAACTCACCTGCACTCATTCCAGAATAAATTACATCACAATAAGTGAAATGTGGAAAGATTAAAGACAGAATCAATTTCTTTTTCACCCATTCAATTTACTAATATAATAAGAAAATTTCCATAGCTTACGTAATTTAAAAAAAATCATTTTTAGAAATAGCATTAATGTGATCATTCCACGTAAGAGTTTTATTTAACACAACATCTCATGTTTTAGCACTATTTACGAATTTTACTGTAGAATTATTAGGTCTTACATTCGGAAGATTTGTTGTGTTGATATTTCAAACATAAACAACCAAAGCCTGAGATTTGGAAGGATTTAATCATAATCGGGTTCAATCATATTAGAATAAGATATTAATTTCATTATTTGATTATGAAAATAAAGCTGTGAATTTAAATCCTATAAAATCTATTTATTATTTAAACTGAAATAAATTTATTTTTTAAATAGGTAAAGGGGAATTCACTGGTTCAGATATATTTAGCCAAACTCATGCACATGCATAAATTTTGTATGAGAAATGACAAAACTCAAATTTCATACAAAATTTATGAGTGCTCATGATTTCGGCTAAATCTATCCGAATCACTGAATTCACCTTAAATGTAGATTAAATTAAAAAACTGCTAAATCAAAATAATATTAATCTTTTGTACTTAAGGTTAAAAAAGTGAAATAAATTTATTTTATTAAATAAATATACATATATTATTTATCCAATTAAACATTAAAAATTATTGACCTTGATTTATTTCTTGTTTCGGACAACTTCAAATGTATTCGGAAAACTCCTGAAACGCAGAAAAATAAATTTTTGGGTCATGGGAATTAGCCAATGGTGAAGTATCATGTTTTTATAAAAAACTTCATAACTTATATTAGACTTATAACTTCAACCATTAAAATTTGATTAAAATTTATAGAGCAGTTTTTGAGTAATTAAACTTTAAGCACATTTTCCCAAAATTCTGGACATTGGCACTTTTCTAAAATAAGCACTAAGCCTACGATATCAGTAACTGCAATAGACCTCACTGATTCGAATGACTTCATCGTTATCTGAAAACTTCACTTAAAAAGAAAAATTAAGTTTCGATTTCGAAACATTTTGATGAGCGGGTAGATGGTCAAGTTTAAGTTGCGCAATAAGAAAGTAAAACTATGAAACTCAGTACAATTTGTATTTATTTATTTTGGGCTTGTTAATTACGTGGATTTTACAAATCCCTCTTAATTTTTGTTATGTACGCTCCAGTTCATATATCAATACAAACGATCAGTATAGACATTTTTGCGCTTTGAATAATTTTAAGATTGTTTTCAAACATGCAAAATTAAACCAATTGTTTTTTTTTATTTTTATTTTTATTAATTCTATATTCTTATAATATTACAGTTTTTAATTAACTTTTTTTCTTAAATATTTAATACGTTTCCATAGAATAAAACTGTATTAACAGATTTATCTATTATTTGATAAATAAACGGATGATTTACACTAAATCTAATATAACTTCGACCTGATACCGGACTTATCATATGTTGTACTATAAAGTAAGAATAAAAAAAAGAAAAAAATTGTTAAATTAAAAAAAAAATTAAAAAAATTTTTCACAAATTTTACCCAATTTGTCATGCAAAAAAAGAATTCTATTTGTTGTTGTTGATAAAATCTATTATGTAGCTGCTATTTCGATTCATACATTTTTTTTTAATTACTACTATTTATTAATAAACCAATATTGTAATAATTGTAACCCATATTAGTATTGTTAATAGATTTTTGAGTTTGTAGTATTTTTAAAAACATGCGATAATTAGATGATTTCATAGAAAAAACGATAATTAATCAAAATTTTTATAATGAGTGTATTATAAATATATTACGGTTAATCGAGTGAGTATTGTTTAGAAAACAGTTTTAGCAGATTCACATAATCTGTCCGTCTTTCTGAAACTCGATCATGGAAATTTTGATTGAAAGTGAAAATGGTATGTCTCTGGATTTCGATCAATTTGAAGTTTACTGTACCATTTTTTAATTTAAACGGAATTTCAACGACCACTGAGTTGTAATCCATGATATATACCAAGAATTTTTTAGATCCATTTACATTTTTCATGGATAATAAATCTCAACGCAACGCTCAACGCAACCAATGTCAGTTTATTATTACGCATTAAATAACTGTTTTAAATAGATGTCAAAAGGTTCAACTAACATTTTTGAGCTCAAATTAGATTTTTCAATTAAAAATAAATAAACTAATTAATTCCCCACGGATGGAGTGCAGGACATTGATGATGATGAATTAATTCATTAAATTCATTCAAATTAGGTATAGCTGGGTGTAGATCTAGAGGAAGAATCTATTGAAGATCTGCTCTGTAAATGCAAAGGACTTACTCGTAGCAGACTTCGTGAACAATGGGGGCTATCTAACATACCATTGAAGAATATCCTGAGTGTATAATCACTTAATTAGGTATCCTTAAATGCTCAGTGATTTAATAGTATTAACACTGGTTGATTACCATAGGCCCATTCAATATTCTGGAACAGAAATACAGTTTTCTGTAATACCACACAAGTTATGCTCATAAGCGCATTCTAAAAGTAGTAATAATTTATTTAAATATAAAAATAAAATTGTACTATTTAACCCTAAAATAAAAAACAAATAAAAAAATTATTCTTCCTCTAGCCCAGGTTACATTTAAAAATATATGTCTAAAACATTTTTTGTCCTGTATATTCCAAGGAATCACCTTTTCAAATATTTTCAGATTGGATCGGATCATCCTGTATATTAAATGCATTTGAAAATATTGTTTATTTTGTTCTCTTAAATGTTGATCAGATTAGATTAAGGGATCAAAATATTTCATAAATCAAACCACTAAATTGATACAATCTTTTAAATATGTAGATCACAGATAAGTAATTTTTAATTCAATTCTTTTAAATCAAAATAAAAAGAATAATATTCAAAATCGTTTTACTATATTCTTATAAAGCTACCTATTATGTGTCTGATATGGAACAGAATTCTGTAATTTATTTATTTTTGTTTTACACAAGCAACCAAAAAATATTATTTTCATTGCATCTTATAATTTGAAATGGATTAAATAAAAATTTAAAATATTGCATAAAAATATACATCTTATATAAAGAAGGATGTTTGTATGTATGTATGTATGTATGTATGTATGTATGTTTGTGTCAGAACTCCTACGAGACGCATGGACCAATTTCAATAAAATTTTACAGGATGGTTTTTTATTACTTGGAATCGAACCTGTGATATGTTGTTTTCCAAAATTCTGACTGGTTCGGGTACCTGTCATACAACTCCGAGCACCTGACAAAAATATTTCAAAAACCAAAGGTGCTACAGAAATGACAATTTGCACACAGTTACTCTCTCAAAAATAAATAAATATGACATTCACATTTTTTCGAACAACTCCCAGCACCCTACAAAAAGATTTCAAAAACCAAAGTTGCTAGAGAGCGGGAAATTTGCATACAGGTACTCTTCCAAAAATAAACAAATTTGCCTTTCCCATTTTTTGGAAATTTTGAATGGTTCGGGTAGCTGTCATACAACTCCGAGCACCCGACAAAAAGATTTCAAAAACCAAAGGTGCTAAAGAGCGGAAAATTTGCACACAGGTACTCTTCCAAAAATAAACAAATATGACTTTCACATTTTTTCGAAATTTTGACTGGTTCGGGTAGCTGTCATACAACTCCCAGCACTCGACAAAAAGATTTCAAAAACGAAAGGTGCTAGAGAGCGGGAAATTTGCACACAGGTACTCTTCCAAAAATAAACAAATATGACTTTCACATTTTTTCGAAATTTCGACTTTTGTGTATTAAATTGGAACCAAATCGGTCCAGTTTCTGAGATATAAATTTTCGTTCAAAAGAGCTCTGGCGGAAAGCAGGTTCAACAAATTTGGCAGAAACTGCCGTAATCGGGATCCAAGGTAAAATGTCAAGTCCCTAACTTAACAGAAAGTGGGCCTAAAATGCCTAAATTTCATATGTTATGCAGGCCATATGTAATTTTCTAATGGAGCTTGAATTTAGCTTATTTATTCGACCCTTTTTAGTGCAGTTAGTATTGGTACGAAATATTGGTGATAGTCATTCAAAAAACAAGTTTTTAAAGTTTTTTTTATTTTATTATTATTAAAAAGTGGTGAAGAAAACAGCAAAACAAAATTCTCATTTTTATTTATTTCTATCTTTCAATGAAATAAAATAAAGAAAATTTTTTTTTTTTAGAAATATTTGCCTTGAATGAACTTTAGTACGCTTAACTAAAACTACAAAAGAACACTTTAGAATCGCAGCTTGATATAAGGTTTTCAAAGCAATACACAAGAAAAGTCGGACAAGCTGTCCCCGGATATAATGTTGTCAAGAGTGACGCCTTGAGTCGAGTATATACTGTTCTGCCAAAGTCCGGCGCGAAAATCCGATGTTAGCAATCACGTTTGGCCCGGACATATTCAACAACGCATTAATTATTCTTGAAGATAAATGTGTGGCTATGATCGGTAAAACATTACTGCAACTCGGCCTATCTTCACCAGTATGAAACCAACAAAATGAACTTTATACAGATTACATACGAGAAAAGAACTGCAACGTCGAAGAGCTGAAAGCGTAATATCGCAGAAAAAATATCACTTCTAAATCAAGATCAGAAAAAAGCATACAAAATTATCATGGATCGGGTAGAGAACCAACAAGGTGGTACCGTTTTTCTTGATGCTTCGGGGGGCACAGATAAAACATTTTTAATCAATCTAATTCTAGCCGAAATCAGAGCTCGAGGAGCTCTTGCCATTGCATCTTCAGGAATCACTTCAGCATTAATGGAAGGAGGAAGAACAGCCCATTCTGCACTTAAGTTGCCACTAATCTCCAGAGAGGAAAATCCTACCTGCAACATTAGTAAAGCAAGTGGTCGAGTGCAAGTGCTCAAGACATGCAAAATTATCGTATGGGATGAATGTACCGTGGCTCACAAGAAAGCTCTCGAAGCCCTTGACGTGACTGTCAAGGAGGATCAGAGATCAGAGAGGAAATAACAACCTTATGGGAGGAGTTCTGGTACTTCTATGTGGAGACTTCCGTCAAACTTTACCCGTCATCCCAAAGTCAACACCAACCGATGAAATTTACCCATGTTTAAAACATTCATCTTTGTGGAGACATGTACGAAAGATAAGTTTGAAACAAAACATGAGAGTACATCTGGGGGATGACAGTGCTCACAATTTCGCCAACAAGCTACTTGAGATCGGAGAAGGTAGATTTGCAGTTGAGCCATCTGGAAAAATAAAATTGCCATCCGATTTTTGTAATTTGGTGTTGTCCGTCGCAGAACTAATAGATACAGTCTATCCGGATTTTCAGCAAAACTATCATAATTTGAACTGGTTTCGAGAGAGGGCAATTCTTGCTGCTAAAAATGCTGATGTCAGCGAAATGAATAATCAAATACTTTCCATATTACCGGGCGTAGTAAATGCTGATGAGGTAGTCAATTTTCCAACAGAATTCCTAAATTCTCTTGATCCGGCTGGATTACCGCCACATCGTCTTTTACTGAAACTGGGATCACCAATTATTTTATTACGGAACCTCGACCCACCAAAACTTTGCAACGGTACAAGACTTTGTGTTAAAAAATTGTTGGCAAATGTAATTGAAGCGACTATTTTAACAGGGAAGGGACAGGGTGAAGTCGTTTTCATCCCAAGGATACCATTTATTCCAAATGATCTATGAAGGCGAAACTAAAAACGTTGTTTATAATCAAGTTTTATCTTGAGAAAATTATTTAATCACCTGTCAATTTAATTAGTTTATTAATATTTCCCTTTTCAAACTAAAAACGAAGAAAAAATTCTAGGAACTTTAAATTTTCTCGGGCAACGCCGGGTAACTCCGCTAGTATATATATAAATTGGATTAATGTTTCAGATATTCTTCAATTTTTAACAATGTGTCTTAAATGTTAATCTACATCGTAATAGTACAATGATACAGTAACTCGTGAATACCAAATAGTGAATAAAAATATTAAAACTTCTTAAATATTTAACAAATTCAATTATCAACCAAGTACACTATTATTATGTAAAAATACAGAGTATGCATTAAAAACTGGAATAAGATTTGTCTTTTTGTTGATTATTTCTTTAAATATCTTCCATAAAAGAAAATATTTGAATAATTATCCTTGATTATATACAAAAATGATTTGTCAATATAAAACTTATTAATTTTTTTTATATAATTTCCAATAAAGCATTTTCTTAACAACGATGATGCTGTTATTAAAGAGAAAAATAAATTTAAAATATGTTTTTTGTTGTTTTATCTGGATTATTTAATAAAAAAATAAATATTAAAAAACTTTATTTATACAAACCTATAAGATGTTATGATATGTAAAACTAAACTACTACATTATGTAGTTAATTAAACAAAACGTTATTAAAATATTTAAACAGAAATTAGTTATATTATGTTAGTAAAATTAACTTTACCGTATCAAATTAATTTATGTTAAAACATTACCTTTTATTTTTCCATTCTAATTTTTCAATAATTTATTTACCTGTCAGTTAAATTTAAAAATAATAAAACAATTCATTCATTTTAACTATTGATTGATTAATCAATGCCTCTCTATACCCAAGACCTGTAAGTGTAAAAATAATTAGTTCTTAATTAGTTTAGTTCAGATAAATATCTGAGCATCGTCTCGTCAGCATATACTCTGCAGTGAAGTTCATTCAAGCATTTTGGGAGATCATTTATAATAATTGAAAATAATAGCGGTTCTAAAATATAACCTTTAGGAACACCACATTTTGTTTCTAGATAATTTGATGAGATATTACATAGTATATATGTAAAAAGTACATATATTATTTAGTAATATGCTTCTTCCTGAAACCTGATTGAAATGAAAATAAAAGTTCACTATCCTATAAGTTTTGTAAGAATTATTCTTGGATTCGAAATTCAAAAGCTTATACAGACTATACAGCCAGAATACAAATTGGCCTAGATAAGTTTTTTCAATACCTAGATAAGGTCTTTTAAGAACTGAAGTAATTTTTCCACCTTTCCACAACATTGGGAATTCAGAAATAGTGATTTTTGTATTAAAAATGTGAACAAGAAATTACAAGATTATCGAACGGATCTGAAAACCAAAACCAAATTAAAATGTAAGCCAAGGAAAAAGAAAATACATATTATTAAAAATGGAAAGTTATTAATTTAAAAAAAAATTTTTTAAACTATGCTGAGAAGTGTTATATTATGTATTTAAAAACTAAAAACAGTTTGTTAGCAAAAACAAAGCCCAAAAAAGTCAAAATTATCTTAATAAAATTTTAAAATATGTAATTACTTTAATACCTAATTAAAACCAAGAAATGGATACATATTTTTCATAATACATATACATCCAAACAGGTAGTTAAATTACTTATATTTTTACTTTTTTAAATTATTTATTTAAATATCTGCCATAAAAGAAAGCGTTTGCAGATTTATCCTTGATTAGATACAAAAATTGTCTATCAGCATAGAACTGTAATGGCTTTTTTGAAGATCTGCTAAATCCACATTTTTTGACCATAACAACTGCTGCTTTTGATAAATAAGAAAAATAAAAAAATAGAAAAATAAATTTTGAGTATTTTTAATGTTGGTTGTTTTATTAAATTAGCAAAATTTAGTGATACAAAAATTAAAATAAAATAAAAAAAACTTCAGCACTACCAAAACAAAAAAAAAAAAATTAAAACTAATTAAAATAGAACTACAATCAATATCCTGAAACACAACAAAGCAAAAGGTGAAGATGGAATTCCAGCAGAAATAGCCAACTGGACGCCGACCTATTCGCAAAAACAATTGAACCCCACATCAGAAAAGCATGGATAGAAGAGAATATACCACCATCATGGAAGAAAGGAATGATTGTCAAGATGCCTAAGAAAGGAGTCTTGGCAAATTGCAACAACTCACAGCAGGAGAGGAATCACGGTTCTAAATACTATTCATAAGATAATAGCAATTATTATAAAGAAAAGATTGGAAGAAGTACTAGAACCAATACTACGGAAAGAGCAGGCAGGTTTCAGACCAAACCGAAGCTGTGTTGACCAGTCAAATACTTTACGGGTCATAGTTGAACAATCAGTAGAATGGAATGCCCCACTATATCTACTATTCATAGATTTTAAGAAAGCATTCGACACAGTCAAGAGATGCACAATATGGAGAACACTTACAAAGAAGGGAGTTCCTGAAAAAATCATCAACATCATCAAAGTGATGTATAAAAATGCAGAAAAAACAGTTCAACACAGAGGTAACATCAGTGATCCATTCTACACCAATATAGGAGTTAGACAAGAATGTCCACTATCACCACTTCTCTTCAACACAATACTAGACGACATTCTAAGAAAAGTTTGCACTGCAACGAGGATTTATGGATGATAACTGGAGAAGAACCGATCAACAGGCAGATAAATAGGAAAAAATGGAAATGGATGGGTCATACACTAAGGAAATCAGAAAGTGATATAGCAAGAAGAGCTCTAGAGTGGAATCCACAAGGACAAAGGAGACCCGGCAGACCATACAACACATGGAGACGCACAATCGATCAAGAATTAACAATTAACAATTATACCTGGGACGATATTAAGGAAGTAGTTCTCAACAGAGAGGAATGGAGGTTCACTATCGAAGCCCTATGCTACCACGCGGAGTAATAGGAGAAAAAAAATCGAACTAAATATTAAATAAATATTATTTGAATTTATAAACATCGTTATATATAATGGAGTCAATCGTGGAAGTCCATTGATCCCTCTGCTTTTTGCAATGCTGAATTGACGGTCAATCAATTAACATTTGATGCGACCGATCAACTGTCCAGTCGACAAGTGCAAATTTTTTACGTCTTTGATATTACCGAACATAAATTTTTGATTTGTGAATTGTGGTTTATTGTGTGTATTTTGATTTTTATTTAATTTGTTTTAATAATATTATATTTTATTTTATATTACTTTTTTATGTTTCATATTATAAAAAACTAATTTAAAATAAATAAAAAAAATAGAAAAATAAATTTTGAATATTTTTATTATTTTTGGTAAATAAATAATGGTAGTAATTTTTCTTTTTTTACTTATACAAATCTTTTTCACATATTTTATTATGTGAAAATGATTTGTATAAGTAAATGGATTACATCACAAAATTTTTACTACATACAGAATAAAACAAATGACGATAACTAATCAAAAAAAATTTTGTTACTTTGTATGCTAAAATTTGACTTCCATTTTACATATGTAACCGTAAAAACCAATTTTTTTTAGAATTGCGGAAGTCTATAGAAACTAATAGACTTGTTAAAAAGGTTGCTATACATGTTCAAAATATTTGTTGTGAAAAATATAAATTTTTAGTTTGAAATATTTTGAAAGTGTAATAACTATAATTGCATTCGTCCATTTATCATAAATTTTACTTGGATTGGAGGACTTATGCTATATAGTGATGGACACTATAGAATGATTTTGACTATTGAAAGTTAGTAACTGAATTCTTGTTTTTCTCGAATCAATTTAGTAATTTGAGTTGGGCGTTGATATGATATGTTACTGAATATTGATCTATCTTCATAGTATCTATGTCAATATATACTATGAAGTATCTATGTCAATATTCAGTATCAGTATCATATATGAAGTTTACTTCATAGATATATAAAATATAGAGTTAGAATAAAAATTTTCAGCCACTTTTGGTCAGCTGTTTTTGGAAAATCTGAGTTCAAATAATTTAGTTTCTATTGCAAATAATTCCCCTGAAAATAGAAACTTCGCACCAATGTAATATGAAAAGTTTAGAGTAAAAACTTTAGTATAAAATTACAATAATTTTAATAATTGGATTATTTTTATATAAACAAAATTAATTAAATTGATACATGGATTGATACAGTTTGATGTTAAACTAAATAAAATGACCAAGAGTGGGAAAAAATTCTTTTACTTTATCGTATACATTATATATTATTTTATAAAACTAAATTCACATAGATTCTATTATTTATTAGATTTAGATTTAGATTCATAAGTATTATTCTTATAATTATTTAATAATCAATCTATATTTAATCGTTTGTATTATATGCATGTAAACCATAAAAAAATGCAGAAAAACCATAAAAAATAAATAGTTAGTAAATATATGTGTAGATAAAAATGTTAAAAAACAAAACTAATTTTAAATTCAATAAGAAAAAATTGAAAAGAATTAATTCTACAAAACCATCAAAATATTAAGAAATGGCTGTTAAATTTCTAAAATCAAATCAGCTGAGTTGAAATATTGAAAAACATATGCTCATTTTTGGCTGAATCTAACATTTAATAATTAATATGATAATGTATTAGAGAGAAAGAGAAAGCAATACCAAGCTGCCAATCTATATTTTATATATCTATGAGTTTACTTACTAATTCTGAATTTCGATAGCTTTTAGTTGTGTCTTGTGACAAAATAAATTTTTTGCAGACACTTTTCCAATTTCAATATTATTTTCTATCAAACTTACAATTTTTTCGAATTTGCCTTTTATTACTATAACTTTTTCTTAAAATAAAAAACAACAAATTTCATAGAACATACAAAATAGAAATAAATTAAAATATAACTATACTCCATTTTGAAAATTCCCATCAAAGTCTATCAAGAAAATGTTGTCGGCTTTAAAAGCCTATATTAATAGAAATCTGTTTTAACCAATATAGACTTCCCCGATTGACCCCAATATGTATAGAAATTTATCAATTAACATAAATGTAAAATACACAGTCATCAGATCAGAATACCATAGCCATCTACTGTTGTTTTTTTGGCTAGTTATCTTTGATAGTTCTCGTTTACATAATATAATTTTCCAAATTTCTCTATGTAATATTTTGTGCTTCTGACAATAGTATAAAAAAATTGTTGGCAAATAATATTAGAAGATTTTATAAATTTATTTTATGAATATAAAGTACATTTTACGTTAAGATTTTGGTCGAATTTTATAACTCACAGATGTATTATTAACATCTATGAATAGGTTATAAAATAAACCAAAAAAAAAATCAGGAGTTGTATAGGTAGTCTAACACTACAACCACCTACTGATGAGTTCAAGTAGTGTTGTGATGAACGAAACATCTCCTAAAATTTATTGTTATTAAAACAAGTTTGCGAATTAAGCAAGTAAAATTCTTAGATACAATGGTGATACAATGGACAAACTGGATACAATGGAGAAACTCTTATATCAAAGTAATATAAATAAATAGAACTTGTTTCGGTTTATTCTAAACAAAATTTCTAAAAATATAGTAAAAGAAATATATACAAAAAAGTAATAACCCTAAAAATTAATTAAAAAATAGTCGATACGTCTCGAATAAAATGTCCTGTTTTTTTAATTTGGAGTAGTTTTTTTGGTTTTTGAAGATCGTATTTTGCTATTGTCCAATGATAAATGACAAACGTCAAACGAAATATTTGGATTTGGCGAAAATAGTATTGAGAGCGGAATTTCGGACAAGAACCAAAATACCTCAAAAACTTAACTATTTTTTTTTACGAAAACTACGACTTTGGCAGAGCGACAATTTGTCAATTTGGTTCGTATACAATTTTTGAATAAGTTTCGTATATATGACAACACTTTAGACCCTCTACTGTTTTTCATTATTTCCTTCTTCCACGTATATTCGATCATTGTTCATGTACCATTATGCAAATTGTTCAATTTCAAGATGTTTCCCTAATAAAAGAAATTAATAATAATTGAAGTTAATTATATTTTGCAATTAACAATTTAAGACAAGCTCCTCATTGGTAATGCAATTATAACCAATTAAAATATATCTGGGCTTGTGGAATGCAATTATGAAGTGCTGCAAGCCATATTTGAACATATTATAATTTTAATTAAAAGCATTTAAATAATTCTATGTACTCTTTAGGTAGAGTTGTTCATATTCCAGTATTTCACCCTCCAGTACAAGTAGAAGTACCAATACCAATATTTTTTACTGGATAATTGTTTATTGGTTTTTACTGCTAGTAAATCATACTGGTAATGATACTTGAAACATTTTCCAGTAATTGTAGAATACTGTTTTTTTTTTACTAATACTGGAAAAGGAACAACTCTGCCTTTGGGTCGTCAGTTAAGAAATAATATAATGTGATCCTCAAACATTGACGTCTTTAGGGTATTTTGTTGACTCTAAAGAGTGAGATAGCTTATTGAATTTTTACATAAGAAAAAATAGGTCGCTGCAAGGAATTTCCGAAATTTCTATTTGGCAAATTTATTTTATATACAAAACAATATTGTTAAACCGTCAAAATCATCAGTCGAAATTTTATTTTTTATTTTTACATACATTTACATAAAAAAATATTTAAAAAATGTTGCCGGTATAAAGAAACTCCCTGATATTTTAAAAATATACTTCATCAAAGTGTTTATAACTAGTTCAAATAATATTTATTGGTCTTGTCGTCGGCATTGAGTTTTCTCATATAAATTAATGTAATTTCATTAGAGTCAACCAAATATTATCATATATAAAATATTTAGCAGCTTAAACCGACCTATAAACACCACATTTTCTTGGACTTGTGTTCCTTCTATCACAGATTTTGATAAGAAATAAGTTAATTTTAGGGGTTAATATATAGGAATTGATGATCATTGTTGTATTCAAGAGGTGGTGCATTCATGGTCACAGACAGCAAGACAATGTCATACCAATTACTTTATTTCCCAATTGGGGAAAAATGATATACATAGTATTATTATATGTAAAAAAAATACATAAATACATATTTAAAAAAATTTATTTCCAAATATTAAAACAATTAGTAAAAATTTGGAACGTCAATAATATTTTGTAAATTATTTTTATTTATTTAAATATCTGCCGTAAAAGAAAGCAGTTGATGACTCATCTTTGATTATATATAAAAATGGTCTGTCAGCATAAAACTCTAATGATTTTGAATATGATGATGCCAGCGAATAAAAAACAGCTACAACCGCTGTTGTTACAAAAAATATATAAATAAAATAAATAATAATTAATATTGAATATATTTTTTTAATAATGCAATTAATAATAAAAACAAAAATCAAAATATAACGAATTAAAGTTAAATTGGTACATAGAAAACACTGTAAATAAACATTTAAACGAATCAAGTAAATAAATAAATAAATAAAAACAAACATTTATAAAGAATGTACTATAATTGTACTGTGCAAGTGTACAATTATATAGTATTGGAGTGCAGTGTAAAGTTAATTAGAAACTGTGCAAATTTAAGAAAATGAGTGAATAAGTGACTGAGTATTATAGATTATGTATTATTATTTTTTTTTTTGTAAAAAAACAATAAAAACAGTTTCTTAGCATAAAATAAGGTCTCGTTTCGGAAAAATCACCCAAAATAAAATGGGTATACCGTATACAACATTTCATGACTTAACTCTATCTATATACATACTTACATTCGGTTGTATGCACAATTTTCATTTTTTGTCCGTTAAATAAATTTTTCACAATTTTGATTTATTTTCTATGTCTCAAATTTGTTGCTACCTAATATACATATTGGAATGAATTTAAATGCTCTTTAAAATAATACAATTCCGGCTCATTCCTATGCACATGCAACATGAATACAAATCCTATATATCAATTTGAAAAACTTATAACTTCTCCTATTTTTTTTCTACAATTTTTTGCTTATTCAAACTACCGAATTTCCCAATCCCTTCTTAAAAATTGAACCTGTAATTTGGGTAGACTATATATATGATGGACATATTGATATATTGTATCAAAAGGATGATTGGTGATTGAGTTAATATAGCTTTTGGATTGTAACAGTCCACTTACTTGGAACATTGTTATATTGATAATGTATGATTTGACTTTCCTAACTCATCAGAGTATAGTAAATGTAAATAAAAGACTTTTTTCAAATTTTATAAGTTTATTTGAAAATTTAATCAAATTAATGCCTTCATACATATTATATAATTGTATATATATGTATGAATTAATTATGCATGTTAAAAATAAAAAAAATAATTAGAATATTAAAATTTATTTCTTTAAATATCTGCCATAAAAGAAAGCATTTGAAGACTCATCCTTGATCACATACAAAAATGGTCTGTCAGCATAAAACTCTAATGGTTTTGAGTATGAGGCCGAGGAATAAAAAACAGCTAGAACCGCTGTTGTTACAAAAAAAAATGTAAATAAAATAGAATAATTAATAAGTCACAATATTGAATACATTTTGTTTATAATACAATTAATAATAAAAACAAAAATAAAATTAAAATGAATTAAAGCTAAATAGGTACATAGAAAACACTGTAAATAAACATTTAAGAGAAATAATTGAGTAAATAAATAAATAAAATGAAACATTTATAAGGAATGTATTGTAGTATTGGAGTGCAGTACAATGTTAATTGAATGTGCAAATTTAAGAAAGTGAGTGATTAATTGAGAGACTAAGTATTATAGATTATGTATTATTTTTTTTTTGTAAAAATTAGTTTTGGAATCATAATTGCAGTAAAGTACATTATTTTAAAAGATTATTTATTTGAAATTAAGCAATATAATGAAATACGTGGGACTGTTTGTTATAACATTTTGTTATTTTAAATATAAACAGTTAGGTTCATACATGTTCAATTTGAAAAAAATGTAATATAAGATAAAAATATTATTTATTAAGAATATTAACCTTTACAAAACTACACAGATAAGCTGGTAACCTTAACAGTCATACTATTTACTTTTATTAAAATTTCAATTATGGAAAATAAAGAAATAATAATAAAATAATACATAATGTTGCCAATTCACTGTACACGTTGATTTTTACATTTTTACAACTACCAGATTTTTAAATTACTATTGGGTAGAATGAAATAATGTCGCAATGAAATAGCGTCGCAATCAAAAATTAAATAATTCCGCAATATTTTGAATGGGAATAAGGCCGTCAAAACTAGGACGTTAATTTTGTTTTTAAAGGCATTATTTAATTATTTTTCGGTATGTTATTTCATTTACATATTTTGGTATTTTTGATCGTTAGAATTCAAGTGTTGTAATGAATACATTGTAGCTTTACAAGCCCAAAGTATATTTGAATATTTATCATTTATTAACTGTTCTATTGCAGAACAAAAGTTATTGATGTGATGCTAGTATATTTTAGTTTCACTTAACTCAATTTCTGCATGTTATTTTTTGCAGTACTTTAAAGTACAAGAATGAAATAACACCACAATAAAAAAATTAAATTTGCAGCGATATTTCATGCCGCCACCTTTTAATCGTCATTGATTTTGGTACAAAAAAATATAACATTCTACAATTAAAATAATTATATAATTAAAAAAAACTAACACCAACCTATTTTAAATATATAGTGGAAATGTAAGTCAAGGAAAATAAACAAATATGTATAATATACAAATCAAAATTTATCGGGATAATTTTTTGTTATAAAAAGCAAAAATTACAGAAAATGTAAATGTAAAGTAAATATAATTAGATAAATAAAAAACAATAGTTATTCCTTCATTTGATAAAAAATTAATTCCAGAGTCATTACACAAGCACAACAAATTAAAAAATAAAGAAAAATTTGTAAATGACTTATCTCGTTTTTTAATAAAATAAGTAATATTTTTTAGAAAAACAAATGAGTTCAAAAAAGATCAAACTTTGACGAACATAATTTTGTACATAACTTAACTGAAGTACTCTCTCTAAGCAATTGAAATACTCTCTCAATGTATGATCTAGTCTAGGTTATTTAAAAACGATGATGTAGCTTATTGAATAAGTTTTCGGCCGATGTCGATTTTATCTCAGTGATACTAAACTAACGCACAATATATCTACATGCATCCATGATTATAGTTAATTTAAGTTTTTTTCTTAAGGCAGAACTATAGTTGAATCAAGTCGACTTGAAAGAATATACGATCCTATAGAATACAATTAATACAACTGTCAATAAATAATTTACTAAAACCTTGTCGTTTACAAAAAAAGGGTTCTAATAAAGATGTTTCAAAGGCTTGGGGGTGGAAAATATTGTCATTATCATGATCATTTTAATTCTCTGTTCAATATACACAGTTTTTCTATAAAATTGAAATTTTAAAATATTGCATTGATCTCAGCATTATAATTAAAAAAATTAAAAATCAATTAAATTTTGTTTTCATTTGCATTGAATTTTTCAAAACGAATGCATTAAATCAATGAAAAACAACGCATTGCGTCCATGTCTGACTTATATGCACTTATTTATTATAATTTCTTGTTAATTTTACACATATACAGGGTGTTTTTAATAGTTAATATAGTATTCCCTACATTTGGAAATGGAGACGATTAAAACTAATAAAAAAATTAAGTAAATAAAAGACTTTTTTCCCCAAAATTTTATAAATTTATTTGAAAATTGAATCAAATGAATGCACTTATACATGTACATACATACATATATGTATGAATAATTATGTATTTTAAAAATAAAAAAATATAGAATATTAAAAGTTATTTATTTAAATATCTGCCATAAAAGAAAGCATTTGAAGACTCATCCTTGATTACATACAGAAATGGTCTGTCAGCATGGAACTGGAATGTTGGTCCGAAAAATTTTTGCACCGATAATTTGTGTATGGCACGTATCGCTGATGTTATAATAAAAAAATAAAATTTGTATACAGAACTCAATTTTTAAAGAATGTTTTTTAAAAATTAAATTAAAAAGCAATTTGTATGAGAATGAGATTTTCTATAATGTACGCCATGAAGTGTTAAATATATTTTAAACATAAAAATTGATTTAAAAATCAATTTTCAAAATTTTTTAGAACAAAATACAATTTTGCTGCTTTGCCCTTCGTATGAAATATTTCTTAATTATTATAATTAGTATTAAAAAAGCTGTTAGAAGATGTCATAATTAATGTTACTATTTTTTTTCACATTGAATTTGATTTTGTTTCAGATTTTTTCAGATGACCCTCATCCCACTGTCTCTTATATTTGTTGTAAATTTATTAATTTTCAATACTATCCTCGTCGTTCTGTGAAAACTCCCAAAGTTCTTTTTTTTTTTGTAAAAAAAAATAGTTTAATGTGGCATAAAAGTATGGGTATATTCCAAACTAATATATGGAAACTCCCGTAGTACCTGGTTTATTATATTAGAAATTATTAAATGCTAAAATTACTTTAGTCCATTTCTACAAAATTTTTTAAGAATGAAAACCAACTAAGGGTATTTTAAACTCTTTTTTTTTCTTATTTTTTCAAAAAAAGAACAGTGAGTTTTCACAGAACTCCAAAGAATGATTATAAAGATTACAATTCCCGAGAGTGCACAAAATAACACAACCACAAAAGTTCTAAATCTATAGCGAAATCGGGAATAGTTTTAGAAAATGGTTCAATTTCTTTCGAATTCTCATGCTAAACCATGGCTTAAAATGTTGACTGAGATAAAGTAAGAAAGTTGAGTTTAATACTTTCAAAACTCAAAGCAATCTGGTTACGAAAACACAGACCCCATTTTAAACCTTCCCTTAAATTTCAAAATGATAACTTACAACAACTGGAAGATCTAAACATTCCGAATAGTTTTAAAATTATCATATTTTCAATATTGCAAAAATTGCCATTCAATATTTTGGTTTTTGTAAAGAGTACTTTTTATCTGCTTACTCTATCTATAAGGCCTACATAAGCCCCAAGATGGAGTACAATTCACATAAATGGGTGGGGTAATTCAAAAAGTGCTATGAATTAACTTGAAAGATTATAAATCTTTGTGCGCCAGTCGTCTCATAGATAATTTAAGTGTTACCTTAAAATTTGCTTAGCATGGTCACCGTGGTATTGTTGAATCATATACTATCTCTATATTATAGATATTTTGTAGGTTGACACATGCTAGAAAGAACTGTAATCAGAACTTTCAGCTGTTAAAAATGAGAGAATCCCCTATAACAACCAACAAGAAGAAATAGGTCACTAGAATCGTGATATGAAAAATACACAATTGAGTGCTAATTGGTTTTCTAGAAACAACTGGAATAGCTACTTCTATCTACCTACCTACTTCCCCTCTTGTGGGTTAATTTAAGCACCGTAACGTCACGTTTGGTTCATCCCACAGCGCCAGTTCTGCTTACCAAAAGTGGCCAATTTTTTCATGGAACACTAGAGGCAGCAAATTCCCACGAAGATGCTTAAAGACTGATTATGAAAATACGTTCATAGATAAAACATCTATAGTCGAAGAAATTTGAGTTTTAATTGCAAAATTAAGTAAATTACTAAAAGCAAATCGGATTATCAAAAATAAATACATATATTTTTGAGTGCGTGTTAGACGAGATGCACATATGACAAAAATTAAACTGAAATAAAAAATAGGAGTGAAAAAATAAGTTACAACCAAAGGTCTAAAATCCTAATAATAATGTTACTTAATATGTTTGGCGACTACAAATTAGCTAGTTGTCACTTTTAATTGAACATAGTTTTTCGTACTATCAGCCTTACAAAAAAATTTGTTGCTATCTTTTGGTGGTTATCTTCATCATCATCATTGTCCTGCAACCCCATCCGTGGGGCATAGGGTGGAAAATGGTGGTTATGGACTTACCAAATGGCACTCAAGGTTTTTTATCTGAATCTTATTTTAACCACACTAAAAAATTTACTTGAATCGAACAATTTAAATTAATGAAACACAAAAAAAAAAGGGTTCAAATTTTCAATTTAACAAATTTATTTGCAAAATTTTATATCATCTATGAATGTATTTGAAATTACATATGTATGTATGTATATAATTCGAATTTTTTAATTATTTTATTAATGATTTAAATATCTGCCATAAAAGAAAGCATTTGAAGATTTATCCTTGATTACATACAAAAATGGTCTGTCAGCATAAAATTCGAATGGTTTTATTGTAGATGTTCTCATCGAATATCTTACAGCCACAATTACTGCTGTGATATAGAAAAAAAAACATAAAATATATAAATAGCATAAATATTGATATAATATATATTTTATTCAATTTTTATTATTTGTTAAATAACTTGAAAATTCCTTTTAGTTAAACTGTTTAGATTTTAAATTGATTTGATTTTGTTTTGTATAATTTTTGTTGTAAATTTCTAAACTAAGATTGTACATATTTTCAAAAACTAAGTTTTACTTGTACAATTTATTGATTGGTTTAGTTTAGTTTAAAATGTGGCAGTCACAGCAATTCGTTACAACGATCCGTTACTGCCACGACACTAGAAAATATGTGAACCCATAGTGATCGCTTCACCATATCTCATTTTTTGTTAACCAATTAACATTCCATATGATCTTGTCATCTTTAATCATGCATGTACAAAAAATTTATCCGCAAGATCGTTAAATTATAGTGCTTTCCTAAATGGCTGGAAATATTCTAATATTCTTCTCATCTTTATATCTGGATCAAGAATTTTAGTTGAAAATTATCGTCCTATAGCTAAAACTATCTGCAATGCCCAACTACACAACTGCAACAACTACAAATCTATCCTTTTTTCTACATAAAACCATTAATGCAGTTGAAAGGGTTATCAAGTTGATAGTATTTTCACAAACATATCTAAGGCATTTGGTAAAGTAAACCACCATAAACTTCTATTTAAAATTGAATTACTAAGAATTCATGGGAAAATGCCTACATGGTTACAATCCTACTTAATTGGCCGTAAACTCTCCGTTACGATTTCAAATAAAAAATATTCCATATTTGAGGCCACCTCTGGTTTTCCTCAAGGTACCCATATGGGTACACTGTTATTTTTGCTTTACATGAATGATGTTGATTGTAAAATTAAAAATTCATCTCCTTCATATGTTGATGACATCAAATTATTCTCTATATCAATTAGATCAAATGACGATTGCCTTGCCCTACAAAAAGATTTAGATATATTTCATTCCTGGTGAATTGAAAATGGTTTTGATTTAAACATCAAAAAATGTAAGTGTATGTCCTTTTATAGAAACAGAAATTTCAGTCAATATAATTACAAATTTCATGATTCTGTTTCTGTTATAGAACATGTTAGTGAGGTTAAAGATCTCGGAGTAATCTTGATGCAAATTTTCATTCATGTCATTGACAGCAAATTAACATTTAATCCTCATATAGATTTCATAACAGCAAAAGCTTTATCTATGCTAGGTTTTATTAAACGACATTCCATAAATTTTACTGATCCTTATACATTTAAATCATTATATACTTCTCTTGTTCGTCCTCACCTTCAAAATGCCCGTATTTGGATACCATTTTACGCTAGGCATATAAAAAGAATTGAATCAGTTCAAAAGAATATGATCAAATTCTGTCTTCGTAAGTTCAACTGGCTACCCTATACAACGAGTTATTTAGCTAAAAGTCAACTAATAGAAATTTCAACACTTGAAGCTAGGGGAAATGTGGCCGCTGTAATATTCTCGTATGATGTTTTGTCAGCTAAAATAAACTGTCCTTCTATTTTAAATTTATATAATATCCATGTACCATTTTATACTATCGTGATAGGAATTTTCTTTATTTAGATTATCATAGGATGAATGGACTATGGATTTTCGGAACCCATCGTTAATTCACAAAGATTATATTATAATAAATGCCATTCTATAATGGATTTTCATTATAGCAGACAAAATTTTAAAAGGAAAATCACCATATTTTTCTCATCATAAAATGTCAAAATTTGAATTGTATTTTACTATATTAATAATAATAAGTATTAGTTTTAAACTGTAGTTTGTAAGCAAAATCTGTAAGGTTATTTCTGTAGATTAAAGTGACATAAATAAAAAAAGATATTGTTGCCAACCAGATATCAAATAAATCCCAATACAACAAAGGTGTTAAATAATGATAATATCGTATGATGAGTTTTGGATAGTTTATTGTAATATAAATAATAACTAGCATTTGCCGAATCGAACCTGGAACCTGTCGATTAAAAAACAGCCCTGCTGCGCCATCAAGCGAGCTTAATTTGGAACAATAATGCAACCCGAACCCGTATGCTTTATATTTTACAATCAAATCTCTTTGTTGGTTGTCCTAACTAGGAGCGCTTACAAAACAAAAACAAAAAAAGTATTTTATTTAAACAAAGCACTGTAAAACAGATATTAAAAAAAATTCAAATTTAATTTTTCAATTCAAAAACTTTATTTTAAAATATAATTCAATACATTTTATATTAATTGATATACAAAATAGGAAAATTTTGTGATCATAAATTATTTATTCAAATATCTGCCATAAAAGAAAGCATTTGAAGAATCATCCTTGATTACATACAAAAATGGTCTATCAGCATAAAACTCTAATGGTTTTGTTGTGGATATTACCAATGATAAGGGAACAGCTACAATTGCTGCTGTTATATAAAAAAAAAAAAAATAGTATATGTATATTTGGATATATTATAATTACCTATAATAATGTATGTATGTATTTTTGAATCAATTAAAAAAGAAAAAATGATAAAGAACAAAGATTTTTTCTTATTGAAAATAAACAAAGAAAGTAAATTTATACAATACACTGTGCAATAAAATTCGATCAGTTTGAATTTCTAGAAAATACTTGTCTCTCAGGTATACTGCCGGCAGCCATTATCGCTTATCTAACCTACCTAGCGATTTTTGGTATTTAAAAAGTACATAACAAAATTGAAGGTCTAATGGTTTGTAGCTGCTTCAGCAGGGGAGGTATAGGTGAACAGGCATTTGCAAACTCAAAAGTAACTGTACATAGATATCACAGAGACTCGGAGAGTAACTTGAAACCTTCAGTTGGATTAGAACTATAATTACTGAAATTGAAAGATTCATATTTCAACAGGACAATGCACCAGAGCGCATAAGGCGAAAAGGTAAGCAATAATTTAACATTTAACTTTTTAAAAAAAAATAAAATTAACTAAATAAAATTTAGTTGAAAAATATAATTGAGTTTTGTTTGAATTTTGAGTGAAACGTTTTATTTTTACTTGTATGCGAAAGAGTACTTAAGTGATGATGGCATATCTTCTATGCTTATGAAAGGGAAAGTTTGTTTGTTCGTTATACACGCCCACAGTTTTAAAATAGAAACCTGAAATTTTGCAAACTTACTCATGATCAAAAAAGAAACAGAACATTTCAAAAACCAATTATATTACAAACATGAAAATTCCTACATAGGTACTTACTATATCGAAAATAAACAAGGATGTATTTTACAGCTTATTAAATTTCGGGCTGGTTCGAGTGGCTACCATATAACTCCTAGCACCCGACAGAAATATTTTAAAAACTAAAATTATTACAGATCTGAAAATTATTAATTAATTTATTCTCTTTTATCGTTTTCCGAAATTCGGATTATTTCAAAAGTAAAGTTATTAGAGATGGCTTGACTAAGTTATGTCGATTCACAAAACATCAATTAAAAATGTGGACGTAACATATGTCGACTTGTACAATTTATCGATTATTGAAATGTTGATTCTATTGGATTCTAAAGAATTTTAGACTAAATAAATGATTGTAGCTCTCATTTTGTTGCCTACTATAAACTCTATGCTAATTTACAATCTGGTATATATATACTGTAAATCTAAAATTAAAAAAAAAAAATAAAATTAAAAATTTCAATTTAGAAAATTTATTTGAAAATTGCATTCAATATGTTACATTCAATGGTTTACATTTGACATTTGAAATACAAAATAGTAAAATCTTGTAATCATAAATTATTTATTTAAATATCTGCCATAAAAGAAAGCATTTGAAGAATCATCCTTGATTACATACAAAAATGGTCTGTCAGCATTAAACTGTAATGGTTTTCTTGGAGATATTACCAATGAACAGGTGACAATTTCAACTGCTACTATCACATATATAAAAGAAAATATATATATATATATATATTTGGATATATAATTTAATTACACTTGTATATGTACATGTGTTTTTGAATCAATTAAAAAGAAAAATTGTAAGGACTATAAAGCAAATTAAGAATACAAAGTATATATACAGGATAAATATAAGATCTATCGCAATTAACACTCTACTCTAAGCTTACTAAACTTACTGAAATGTAAAATAGTCTTCAATATGAATAAAACTAATATAAATGTATTTATTTTATAATTTTATATAATAAATGCTGTAGGCTCTAGGTGAAACATTTTCACGAATTAAATAAAGATTAAAAACTCTAGGTATGTTTCACTGATGATCGTGTAATAACTGAAATCGATCAAGATAATATAATTAGATTAAATTAGTGAAACATAACTATAGATTTTTTAATATTTATGAATATATTCTAGTAATGTATTAAATAAAAGTCAAATTTCTTTTCACCAGTATGTATTTGCAAATTGTTCATGTAAAAATATCAAAATTTCAATTTAAATTTTTCGATTTAATTTAATAAAGAATTGTACACTCGTTCATCGCAAAAAACAAACTCAATTGTGAAAAATAATAAAACAGCCAGAATCTTAACGAAATGAAGAAACTGGTTCAGAAACGTAATATACAACAAAATGTTATCACAGACTAAAATATCCTAGAGCTCAATGCTATTTTGTATTTTTGAAGTTTGATTTTATTTATTTCTTACTTTTTTTTATTTATATTTTTCTTTTAAATATAATTTTTATATGTTTTTTAGTTGTTTTTATTTTTCTTTCTGGTTTTTTACGTTACAATTTAATATTTATATTTTACAATAGGTCATTCTTTCACTTAATATAGGATTTTTGGATTTTATTTTCGTACTAGTATCGTAAAATTCTAAATCTGTTTCCTATTTTATGTGATCACACTTAATAGACTTTACTCGAAAGCTGTTACAAACTTAATTAAGGTGGTTATGCTGAAGTTCGTCGGAATGTCAAAATCCGATTTCATTCCGCATTTCGTATGCTGAAGTCCGTAAGTATTCCGCAGTCTGCAATTGTCATTATTTATCCGAAATTTTAAATTTATGTATGCTGTAGTTCGTCGGAACGGAAAATAATTTCAAAATTGTACGACAGAATTTCTCATTCGGAAGTATTAGAATAGTTCGGAAGTGAATTATAAAGCATACAATTTTTGTATTTAGAGTATTAGGAGAAGTAGAAAATGTAATAATAGTTTTTTTTTTATTTATGAAAAATATTTTTTTTATTTAGGAATAAAAAAGCGCTCCATTATTCTTTCTTCATTATTTTATTGTTTTTAATATTATAACATAATATGTATATATATTAAAAACGATACATATATATTTTACATTCTTTAGAGAATTTTAAATTTTCTCTGATGTAACAAAAAATTACTATTATTTTAATTTGTATATATATACATACTACATATGTATGTAATTAAGAAAGTTATAACTTTTACTTTTAATTTATGTATGCATATTGTATATATGCAATGTCATACATTATCTATTAAAAATTTATAAATTTTAAAAAATAAATAAAAAAAACTCAAACTGTTAATGTCGCCTTTTTTATTTAAAATAAAAATGTTTGAAATGAATATGAAAAAAAAAAAATCTTCCGAAACATCTGATTTTGATTTCTGCACAGACTTTGCAGTCGAACGGATTTCAGCATACCGATTTTTTCGTATTCGGATCGGAATTTTTTTTCGGAGAACCACCTAAATAATTTTCTTTTATAAAAATTGAATGGTTGGATAACATAGAATTTTTAGGCATTAAAGTTTGATCCAAAAGATTAGTCTTCAAAATTCACATTGAAAATGAAAAACAAAGACAATTTAAATATTTTATCAAATTAATTAATTGCAATTTCAATTTAGCTATCGAGGATAAATTAATTCTAATGAAAACTTCCACCGACAGGTATTTTGACAAACACAAACGAATTACAGTTTAAAAATATTTATTTTTTAATGTAAATTTGAGCTTTATTGTGTTTTAATGTTAGTTTTCTACAAAATTTCAAATTTATTGCTAAAAAAATTAAAGATATTTTATGCACTATTTCATAGTTATCTAAGCTACGGCATTAAGTTGTGGGGTATTTCTTGTAAGAAAAATGTTGGAGTAATACAAATAATTCAGAATAGAGCTATAAAAAACCTTGGCTGGGTGGAAAATACATTATATATTCACAAAAATCTATAATTATAATTGACAAGCATTTAAGGACCTGCGCAGTAGACACATTTTCAGTTTATTTCGCTTCTCTTTAATGACAAAATTTTTTATTTTTAATAATTTTATCCACTAAATGCCACTTACTATAGGGAATATATCGGAAACGAATCAGTATATGAAAGAGGTGTATTTATGTGTCCAAAATAAACTTACTAACCACAAAACTTTTTATTAAACACGAGTGGCTTCTGCTAAATCGTGATAAGTCTAATTCAGTACAGTATGTAAACTACTGTTTTTTTAAATACTTTCTTGAATTATAATTACTCAACAGGATCCCCTAGTAATGATATACTCTTAATTAAAGATCTTATAGAGTTCAAACTCATATTACTAATACATAACATAAATATAGAAACTATTCATACTACTATTTCATTGAGCAAAATGAATGACTATCACCAGTTTAACACCAGGAATCAAAATTTGTTTCAACTAGATCGCAAAAGAACATCGCAATATGGTCTGCAAACAGCTTTATATACGTGGCAATTAAGTTATATAATAAAATTGACAATTCGTTAAAAATATTAAATATTAATATTACTAATCCAAAGAATAAACTTTTAAAATTTTATTTAAATTCATATGAAGTTGAAATGTATTAACAGTTTTTTATTTGGTACAACAATTAATCTTAACTAATTACTTATTATTTTTTATCTTTCTTCCACTTTTACTTAAGCCTATTTATAATTACACTTTTTATAATATTTAACAATCACATATATTTTAGTTTTGTTTTTTAATTATTAATTACTATAAAAGTAATATAAAAATGAATTTATAAATTTTAATGAAAAATTAATACAAATGTAAACTATTGCATAAACTATAAAGCCTACAAACGAGATTTTAATCTCAAAAGGCATTTGGACTCGAAATAAAAAAAAATAATTTAAATTTGTCGTTTATGTGAAATAACTTTATATGAATTGCTTTTCTTAAGGGGTCGGGTACGAAATCTATCCCAAAATCACCAAAGACGAATTCCCAAAGATAAAATCCCTAAAGATATCTACAAATGGAGATATTAGATAGACTAAGATCAAGATTGTTGACAATCTGGAAATCGTAAATCGAAAGGCTAAAAATCGAGGTTGCACAAGATAGAGCAGAATGGAGGAAAATTGTTTTTTCATTAAATCTGTCAACTGGAGTGTTGAATTTTATTTAACTTAAATGTTAAAATTAATAAATTAAAAAATATTTATTTTGACGTAAACCAAATGGTTTTTTAAAACTCTAATTTTAAATTAATTCCCATCACAGATAGCAGCCTAATCCATTTCTAATATAAAAAATAACAAAAGATTAAATTTTTTTAAAAATAAACACGTTTTTTTATAAATCTGAGCTACAAAGTTAAAATAAATGTTTAATAACAAAATTTTGTAAACTTAATTTTCAAATTGTATTTTGTTACCCTTAAAAATATTTATCTCAATATTGCCAAAGGTCTGTCAAATTAAAAATAAAATAGTTTAAGATGATATACTCATAACTAAATATAAATTTTCAAAATATCGCTTTAAACCTCTTGGTCTAAATAAGTGCCTTAGGGTGGATCACCTATCTCAAATTTTGAAAGAAAGTGTTGCTTTGAGTACTCAAGCTTCAAAATTTCAAGTATGTATCGAAATTACGGGAAGTGTGACTAAAAGGCTCAAATCGAAGTTCGGATTTTCGTTCAAAAAATAACTTCGATTTTGACCAGGACCCCAAAGTTTTAACAAAAAGTATTTATTGTATATTTATTATTGGACATTTTACTTAAGACGAAGACTTAAGTAAGATTAAATAAATATTAAAACTCTAGGTATGTTTCACAATTTTTATTAAATATCTTAATCGATTTCGATTATTTAGAGTTTTAATATTTATTTAATTTTAATAATGTTTGACCTTAGAGCCTACAATATATTCTATAAATTATACTTGAGTAAGACTTGTGACTAACTAATATAATTACGAATACCATACAAGCAATTAATACATACATCAAATGATCTTATTATAACTATACCATAATACAATACAAGTAATTATAATCACTATGTAAATAGAGGTTACATTTATTGAAATAACGTCCTTAACATTTACTACCTTTTTACTTTTTAATGTTAACAAAACTAAAATTTTAATATATAGTTGTAATTTATAATCCACATAGCATTATTTTGTTATTTACTTTATTCACACCTACATAGGCATTTTATATAGCAATTATAGGATTTTATATAACAAATAATTCAATTCAATTTAATTTAAATAACAAATGATTAAATTCAAACACCCAAAAATATTGACATCCTGTATAAAACACGAAAAATATCGTCGATACGCGATAGAGGGTAGTGATCCGTTTGAATATAATTATTGATGGCTACTTTACCTACTAAATAAAGTCTATGGTGTTTGTAACGATTACCATTGGTGACGTTCAATAAGTGTAACGCGTATACGAACCTATCAATTGCTTTTTGTACTGCTTCACGCATACCATGAGGCACTGTATAGGCTTTATGAAAAATAAATTCAGAAATATCTTTTACTAGAATCTCAGCGAAATATTGTTTTATTAGTAATTGATAATTTACATCAAAAACTTGTAAATATTTTGATAGACACTCGTTAAGAATATTGTTTTTCAACCAAAATTTTATTCATTTCAAATAATGTCTTCTAGTTTTTATAATATACATAATACATTTTAACCAGTTACGACCTAAAAACGAAATAAAATCATTTTCATTATCTGTTTTAATCACTTCATTTTAATTAAATTTTTTAGCTTGATATTTAATAAAAAAAAATATTGTAAAATATTTCAGTAACCACTGAATAACACGTACCGGAACCAAGCTAAGTCCCTTTATAAACTTATTAACAAAAGGTAAAAATGTATCCGTAATGGGCGTACATAACAGTATTGCCAACGAGGGCCAAGCTGTGCAGTTTCAAGTTACTAGGTTAATTAACTTTTCTTCTTCCTTTTTCTTTCCTTTCCTTTTTCAAAAAGTCAACGGTACGCAAGTACTTAAAGGTTCAAAACCTAAGTTTTGGCTATAAGATCAAAACAAAAAAAAAAAAAATTACAAGTTTATCTAAAATGCTTTACCAGATACCGCTTCAGTGAAGTTAAAATTTTTTTTTGACATTTAGTATGTCTCTACGTTTCTCAATTGACTTGTATCGAACACATTTTTTTTATCTTGTTGTCAGTATGTATAACTTATTTTGAATACCTTTCGTACATTGTACGGTATTGCAATTTACATAAAGGGGAACGAGAAATTTTTTTTAATGTGTATTTGTTTTTCTTATGTTTTCTCCTGTGTTTGTTAACTAATTAAATGTGAAAAACTACCGCTATCATTAGGAACTAAGCCTTTTTTCATAGCATAGTTCCATTTTAGTAAGTTAATATCAAATTATGGTATCAAAAATTTGTATAAAATTTTATTATTTTACGAATAATAAAATCCAATTTAAATTAAACATGCCTTGACTGGTATTCGAACCCGGACTTTCTGTAAATTAAATTAAAGATTTCAATTTAATAAATTTATTGGACAATTTAATTCAATAAATTAGTATACATTTTACATTTGAAATACAAAATATGAAAAATTTGTGATCATAAATTATTTATTTAAATATCTGCCATTAAAGAAAGTATTTGAATTGTCATCCTTGATTACATATAAAAATGGTCTGTCAGCATAAAACTCTAATGGTTTTATTGTAGATATCATCAACGCACATTGGAAACGCATAGTCATTGCTATTATATAAAATAAAATAAAAACAAATAGTATACATTTGGATAATAATTTAATTACTTGTATGCTGCATATCTATTTTTGAATGAATTAAAGAGGAAAATATCAATATTAAGCAAAGAAAGCAATTAAATTGAATCACCGAACCACCCTAACACAGTTTTACCAAAATGTGAAATGGCCCCACATATAAATAAAATTATAATATTTGTAGGTATTTGTAGGATTTCTACATGCAATAGTTTTCACGTAAAGTAGAACTGTAGGAAAATAAAATTGGAAAATGCTAAGTGAGCGTGAGCAGCCACACCCAAGTGTAAAGTATAAGATTAAAAAAAAATAAAACAAAAATAAAAAAAATGTAAAAATTAAACAAGAGCAAACTTCAAAAATACGTAATAGGGTTGACCTCTTGTATATGTAAAGTTTAGAAGAAAATGTCATTGCAGATTTTGTATACATTGTAAACAACTACAATTTCTGTTAAAAATATGGAACGATTCTATTATCATATACGATGTAAAACCAATTTGGTGAACACCCTTGATATTTTATTAATAAAAGTCGATTTTTCAATGGCTAATATGTATTTTGCAAATTGTTGATGAACAAATATCGAAACTACAAAAGCCAAATATTTCGGTTTTATTAAATACAATATAAAGTATATCTCAACCGAAAAAATAATGTATATCATATACAGATGTAAAGAAACTCTGCCAAGCAAAGGAGAAAAAGACAAATTGTCCCCATGGACAAAAACAAAGGAAATTTACTTGACTCCGCTGATCACACTTTAAATATGGCGTACAAGTTTTTCTCCAATATTATAAATAATAGACTGAGACGTATAGCCAAAAACATTCTAGAAGAATATCAAGAGTGGACTTAGACTAAATAAATTTATTTTCGATCAAATATTTCTACTGAGGCACAGCATGGAAAAATGCTACTATGAGTTCAATAACAATCTTCATCTATTAATGATTGACTTTCGTCAGACTTTCGACAAAAAAAAACAAAGATATATATAGAAGTTATCTTTCACAACATGGGACTCTAAAAAAAATTGACATATTTAATTATAATAACACACACTAAATGCAAGATAGCAGTGCAAAATAAACAAACAGAAGAATTTGAAATAAAAACAGGAGTTAGACTAGGATATATAGGTGAATATAAACAGGAGTTAGAGGTGATGCACTGTCAATAACAATTTTCAATCTGAACCAAAGCGTTGTTATCTCGTCATCGCGATACCAATAAAACAGACGGGGAAAGAAAAAGGCTTTGAAACTTGGCGAAGAAACTTTTTTTGTTAAATTTGCAACAACTTTGTCATCAGTACAATGGCCCTTAAATGTGATGAAGGTGTTAGGTCCGGGTCCAAGGAATTTGAGCCAAAACTCTATATTACGGGCTTAAATTGTGATCTGAGAAAAGGTTAATAATAATTATTATAAATAATTTTTAAAAAATTTTCGGATAGGCCCGCGGTTCAGAAGTTGGGACCGAGGACCTTGAACAAAAAACTTGTTCAAAAATCAAAATGTCAATAATGTTCATTACGTATAAAGATAAGTATAAAAAACTTTTTTTTTTATCAGGATCCTTGGTCTCGGTTTCCGCATTCTCGGACCAATCCGAAATTTTTTAAAAAATTATTTAATTTTTTTTTTTATATAATTCTGAGTCTACTGATTTTATATAGAGATTTGGAATACACAATCACATACAATAGCTTTTTCTGTAGAATTTTTGTGGTATAGTATTATAGACTAATTTAAATGTGGAAAACTATATCTATTGTAGAGTACTTCGCCTTCATAATAGCATATAGTTTCATTTTATTTTTAGTGATAAACATTTTATCATTTATTTTATCCCAATGATAAAGGGTACAGAACCAGGTCGAAAAATAATAATTATTAATAACCTTTTCCCAGAAAAACACAATTTAAACCCGTGATAGAGTTTCGGCCTCAATTCCTTGAGAGTATATGTATGTTTCTAGTCACATATCCATTCAAGGTGGATTTCCTCTTAATGGACGAACGTCCGGACAAATTTTTTAACCAATCAAAAAATTTTATTTTACCAACACATACACAAAAAATCCTCTCCGGGCAATTTTCTTCATCCAATTTCTTAATTAAAATATTTTTAACTTTTGGCTGAAGGACGCAGTAAAAGAAAAGAATAGATATATAATTATTTGATAAATATTTATTGCTATCTCGATTTATGTATGAACGCATTCACATATAGAATTTCAAATGTTTTTTAAGAAAAAGACATGAAGTGTATTTTTTTTTGTTTTTTGCTTTTTAATATAAGATTATTTTGTTTCTAACAAATTATTTATATTTTAAAATAAAAGCAAAGTGCTAATTTTATTTTTTCCCAATATTACAATGTTATTATCCATTATTACTCTTAATAAAATTTTAAATTTTTTTAATAGAAATAATATCAAAGCATGTAAACATATTTGCAAACGTCAACCTTTTTTGACTACATAGCAAATGTCAGCCCTTCGCGCATTGAGAGGAAATCATAAAATTTTCCTTAATGGTATTTGTGTTTCATTTATAGTGTAAAATAAAATTGTCCGGACGTTCGTCCATGAAAAGGAAATTCACCATCACTCTCACCTAAATTATTTCGAGATAAAGAATATAAAATATTTATAAGGGTAAGTGAAGAATTTTACGTGAGAGTGAGTGAGATACAGAATGAGGCTATTAAACTATATTAAAATTAGACGATGTACGGGTTCAACACAAAATGTGTAAAATTTACAGATAGCATAACACCAATTCGAACACGTTCAATTCAAAATCTGTAATAGGTTCGAATTTGTTTGAATTTTGCTTTATTAAGATGAGGTTGCGCTGCTTTTATATTATTAGTCTGTACATTGCATTATTTTAGCTGATGGAAATTTCATACAATCTAGTTAGGAAAAAATGTCTAAAACGAATTTAGAAATGCTGTTAGTGAGTTAACAACTTCATTTCTATTGGTGATTGTTTCCAGCAAGTCAAAAATCTTCAGAAAATCTTTAGAAGTTTTTCTTCAACACAATCACAATCTAATGAACAACAATCAGAACAATTTTGAACAAAAAAGTTCAATTGACGGAAAGTACTGAACACAAAACAGTGTTCTTTTTTACTCTAGATCGTTCTAGAACGTAATAGAGCAGTTTACTGAACAAACTTATTATGTATTAGATTGATTGTGACTTGAAATATGTATAAAAAAAAAAATATTTCGATTTAATAAATTTATTTGAAAATTTAATTCAATAAATGGGTATACATTTTAAATTTGAAATACAAATAGGAAAATTTTGTAAATTATTCATTTAAATATCTGCCATTAAAGAAAGTATTTGAATTGTCATCCTTGATTACATAGAAAAATGGTCTGTCAGCATAAAACTCTAATGGTTTTATAGTAGATGTTGACATCGAACATTCGAAGACCATAAATGTTCCTGTTATGCAAAAAATAAATGAAAAAATAAATAGTGTATACATTTGAAATCTATTGAAAAGAAAAATTTTAAAGAAGAAACTAAGGAAAAAAGCAAATAATTAGATGTAGAATTCTACAAGAACTATGCACTACGAGCTATTTAGCTTTTTTTGAGGGTGTCGAGACAAAATTTCATATTTACATTTTCATAAAAATTTAAACTTATTTGGTTTTGTAATGAAGGTACTTTTTTTCTTAAAAAAAAGTAACAATACTAATTATTTTATTTGGTTCAACATGGTTTTATTATTCATAAAATAAATTTATAGAATTGTTTTATTAAAATTGTAAAATTAAAAGAAACTGTTTTTGTTGACAGACTTACTGATTGTAGTCTCCAGCAGATTAGTTGGGTAAAATATAACTCAAATAGATAACTGGATTTAATTTTTTCAAGTAACGCAAATAACTGTCTGGTAGAGGATAGTGAACACACTCTTTCTAAAATCGATCTATACCATCCTCCTTTAACTCTATCTTTTTCTTTTGAGAATGGTAATGATAATGTAGATTCTGAAACTACCTAAAAATTCAATTTCGTAGTGCCGATTTTGGTAGGCTAAACGAATTATAATCTCAAATTGATTTCAATACAATTCTTTCAAATAATCTTGATTTAAGAGGAGCTCAATTAGTAATTTTTATTCTATATTATTTAACTGCCTCACTCGGTGTGCTCCAATATCAATTCAAAAAAAATTGTCCTCGGCTTCACCTTGGTACAATAAACATCTTCGAATCCTACGTAATCGGAAGAAATCAATTATTGAAAAAATTTCTATCGTCAAGAGATCTAATTGATTATGATATTTTAGTGCATTCTCCGAATTTTTTAAACTATGTACAAGTCTTTACGATGAGTACATAGTCAAAATGTAATTTGATCTAATATCAGATACTAAACAGTTTTTGCATTTTATTAACTCAAAAAATAAATCGGATGGCTATCCTATGACTTTCAAACACGCAAATAATTCCGTTAACGATTCCAAGGTTTCGTGCCCGACTCTGACTATTTCAGCTATCTCAGTAACTCTCCACAAATTACACTAATGTCGATTAATATGGATTATGAAGATGTTCATTACAAAATTAACAAATTAAAGGATGATTACTCTTCCGGTCCTGATGGTTTATCTCCCATAGTTCTAAAAAAAATGTATTGATACGTTAACACAACCATTAACAAGGCTTTTTCAAATATCCATCTCTTCAGGAATTTTTCCGAAAGAAAGAAAGGAAGTAAGGCTGAAATCAATAATAATAGGCCTATTGCCAAATTATCTTGCATTCCTAAACTTTTCGAGAGTACTGTATACGACTCTCTCTTTAATCATTGTAAGCCATTATTATCCTGTTTTCAACATGGATTCCTTAAAAGGAAAGCCACTACTAATTAAATCTAACCGAATTAGTCTTTTTTAGTCTCAACTACATGGAAAAGGGGATAGACGTGGATTCGATTGCTACCGACTTTAGCCGGGCTTTCGATAAACTGGCCCATAGTGTAATTTTATTTAAACTTCGTGCTTTAGGATTTCCACCTCTCATTAAAGATGGGATATGTTCATATATATGTGACAGAGTTTATCACGTCCTTTTTAGGTCTAATATTTTATCTCCCTTTATTGCTAAATCGGGTGTTCCACAAGGTAGCCCTTTAGGCCCTTTGATCTTTATCTTAACCACAAACGATGTACATAATATTATAAAAAAATCTTACATTCTTGTGTACGTTGACGATATGAAAATTTTTAAGTAAATCACATCTCCGCGAGAATCAGAGTGATGTTAATAATTTCGTTTTTTGGTGTTGTAATAATAACCTAGCAATTAACGCTAGCAAATGTTCCCTAACCTTTTCCCGTAAAACTTCAATATCAGCGCAGAATTATAGTATTAACGGCGTTGTTAACTCTAATGTCACATCCACTAAAGATTTAGGTATTCTATTAGATACCGAACTAAATTTCAGATCTCATGTAGATAATATTGTCAGTAGAGCTAATTTAGCTCTTGGTTTTATCAAAAGATGGTAAAAAAATTTTCCGACCCATATGTCACCAGAGCTTTATATTTGAATATAATGTAAGACCATTACTTGAATACGCGTCCCAGGTATGGTCACCTTTTCATCAAGTTTACATAGACAAGATTAAATCTGTTCAATGTAGATTCACTTGTTTCGCTCTTCGTGGTCTTTAATGTACAGACCCATATAACTTACCCCCTTACAGAGACCGCCTTAATATTCTAGATCTGCAAAGTCTCTTTAGTCGTGAAAAGTGTCTGATATGATATTTGTTCAACGTGTAACGTGAACAATAACTCTAATGTTTTCGATTTACACATTAGTAAGTCCATACTGAAGAATCTGCTTTATTCAAACATATCATAAGTTTTTGAAGGACATGTAATACATGTAGTATACGTAGTTGTTTATGTTGAATCTGAAGGATCTTTATTTTTGAGTCTTTGACTAATTGCGTTTTGCATATGTTGTATTTTTATATATATTTTTATATATTTTTTACAACTTAATATAAAGTTTATATTTAATTTAATATAAAAATTACTTATCAACAAAAATTCAAATCGAATGAAAAAAAATATCAAGCAAAAATTATATGCATAGATATTAATTACTTTATGTATGTTTAGAAAATAATGCGTATATATAAACATCTTTATTTTCTATTATTCTTTCAATCATACAAGACAACAAGATATATTCAACAACCACAAATTTAGAATATTTAAAAATAATGTCTATTAAAAATCATTATTCTCTTACCAATATAGCTATAATAGTTATACATTGCAAAAAAATATAATGATAAATTAAATATCATTCTCCTCATTTACAATATACATACACTCAAACACAATGTCTCTATTTAACAGCAACAAAATAATAAATGAAGCGACAATAAAATAAAATCTTAAAAGGAGAAAAAATTTGATGATCCGCTGATATTCATTCCAAATCTACCTGATATAATTAGAAAATATCTGATAGAAAATAGATTATCTAGGGAAACAACAACAAAATATCGCATGACACAAAATGAATCTACAAATAAAAAAGGTAGCAAGGAATGAATTAATTTTGTGCATTATTGCGGTTGTTAACTTAAATGAGAATTAATATTTATATAAATAATGTATGTAGTTTTGGGTTTTTTTAGAGAGTAGTATTGCTTTGTATTAAGTAATTCTGTAGTTTTTTGTTATTGAATGCTACATTGTTTATTTTCAGCCATAATTTTCTTTTGAAAGCTTAAAAAAAATCATTTTCTGCTAGAAGTTTTGAGAAAAAATTATTAATTGTTGAAAATGATAAACCAATGCTTGCTCTACTAATAACAACAACAATAAAACGGTTTAATCAGCATTTTTCAATAAAATCTTCTAATTCGTATACGAGGTATTTTCCAACATTAATATAGAAAATTCATATTCACACTTTTTTTTACATTGTTTTCTTAAAGTCAGAGCTTAAATTAAAGTTATATTTTCAGATGGAAATTTTAATAACAAAAACAGTGTTTGCGAAATATTAATATTTTTAATTGAAACATAATTAAACAACTCTTTTAATGAATAGTCTAAACTTTGTTAATTGATAATAACACTTCCTCTATAACAACTATTTCAGTTGAGCGATCGTTTTTCTGCCTAAACAGAATTAAAACTACTTTGAGAAATAGATGTGAACAATTTTATCTGTCGAATTTAGCAAAATATATACATATATATTTTTTTTTAAATTTCTTTAGTTTTAATGCTAAATAAATTGACTAATACTTCTACGGCATAATTTAAAATTGCAAAATTTTGATTTAGCCTATATCTTGACATGCTGGAAGATAGGCTAAATCTCTGATAAAATTTTTAATTGTTGAAGATTTTAAAATGCTTTAACTTTTGACTCGTGAGCATATTGCTTATTGATTGTTGTTCTTTGATTTGGCTTGACATGTTGGAAGGTAAATCAACGTTATTAGATTTTTAGCCGTTTTTCCGTTTCTTTTCTGTATATGGGTTTTATTTTTGTTTTTGTTGTTACTGTCATATCTATTTATTACTAATTTCTTTAATCGTGTTTACTAATTTTCCTTTTTTTTGTTTTGCATGCTTGTGTTAAGACAAGCCCAATTCTCTCCTTACTGATACGTTTTTTATTAAGGGCTATTACGTGATTGTATTCTTTTTTGAATTAAATTAAAAATATAATAATAAATGTTATTGTTTAATTAATGAAAGTTCATTGTGGTGTATGCTCGTCCCAATATTACATACTGAATACTTTAATTTATTAAAATCCTTTTATAACATTGAGTTTTTTTTATCGATATGAAACTACTTTTAATAAGAATAGTCTTATTCTTCCAAGCACTGTGATTTCCTTATATATGACACTCCTAGTCATATGCTAAATAGTAATGATAATGAGAATGGTGACTCTCCGCGTGCATGACATGGAAGGGGTAATTGGTCGTTCGGCTAATTATATTATTAGTCTGTAACAAATCTTCAGAAATTCTTCTTTCATCAAGCTAGTAGTAAGTTTGGAATTAATAGGTAACAATTATCTTTAATACAAATTCTTACTCGGATATTAATTTTAAACTTCAAAGTTAAGCTTATTGTTGTTGCACAAAGAGGAAAACATGCTCGAATTAATCAGCTTCCGTCCTTCTGTATTTATTTAACTGGTTAGTTTTGGAACAATCAGAATGTTGTAATGTTTTGAAATATTAAGTTTTCTCACTAGATCTAGAACAAATGAGAACAATTGGACAGATCCAAACAATGACATTTAACTGTAAACACTTTGAATAGAAAAATCTACTGTACACTCTGACACTACTGTATCTTTTTTTTAGCTTTTTTGCTTCAATTTTTATTTACTATTACTTTGTCAAACTTATAAACTGTCAAAAACTTAAAAAAAAAAAACAATAAAAAAGTTATCCAAAACTGTTCTCAAAAGAATTCAGAACAAAAAAGATCAATTTAGAATTCTAGTTAACTGTTGTGCACAATCTAATGAACACCGATCAGAACACTTTTGGATAAAAAAGTTCAATTAACGGAAACTACTGAATACAAAACAGTGTTCTTTTTTACTCTAGATCGTTCTAGAACGTAATAGAGCAGTTTACTGAACAAACTTATTATGTATTAGATTGATTGTGACTTGAAATATAAAAAAAAAATATTTCGATTTAATAAATTTATTTGAAAATTTAATTCAATAAATGGGTATACATTTTAAATTTGAAATACAAAATAGAAAATTTTGTAAATTATTCATTTAAATATCTGCCATTAAAGAAAGTATTTGAATTGTCATCCTTGATTACATACAAAAATGGTCTGTCAGCATAAAACTCTAATGGTTTTATTGTAGATGTTGTCATCGAACATGTGTAAACCATAAATGCTCCTGTTATATAAAAAGTAAATGAAGAAAATAAATAGTGTATAGGTACATTTGAAATCTATTAAAAAGAAAAATTGTAAAGAAGAAACTAAGGAAAAAAGCAAATAAATAGATGTAGAATTCTACAAGAACTATGACACTTAACACTGTTAACTTATTAATGCAATTTCAATTTATTTCTATAGATAATAAGTTGATTCTATAACGAAATCTACTTTCATCCAATTCGTTTTCATCCAATTTTAACTGTTTCTATTTATTTTATTATATTAGACTTTTTTACTTATTATTAATTTTGGACTGAAATTCCAATTCTTATTCTTTTGATTGATTGTCTTTTACTAAAGTAAACTAACTCAAAAATTATAACCTCTGTACGAGCTATTTAACTCTTTTGAGGATGTCGAGACGAACTTACATAAGACAAAATTTGATATTTACATTTTCATAAAAATTTAAAATTATTTGGTTTTGTAATGAAGGTACTTTTTTTCTTAAAAAAATGTAACAATACTAATTATTTTATTTGGTTCAACATGGTCTTATTATTCATGAAATAAATTTTATAAATTTAATTAGAAATTATAATTAAATTTCTTTTGGATTTTACTTTTCAATAAATAAACAAAAACAAGTTCTATTTATTTATATCATGGTCTCATAATTTTCAATTTATTAAATTATTTAGTTTTAAGGCTATAAAACTATTCAGGTAGCCGGAAGGTTTTAGATGTACTTGAGAAACGTTTTTAAGATTTCTTGAAATTTTTAAAATTACAGGTATGTTTCTAGATGTTGTTAAATAATTAAATATTTTAATTTTTGTTTAAAATTTAACTATGTCTTTTTTTAATAATTTTCTTTTTAAAAATGAGTTGTAATGACTTTTCAATAATACTAATAATTTTTTATTTAATATTATTTACCAACTTTAGAAGAAGCATAAATTTAGTAAATAAAAAACTATAAAGAAAATACAAATTTTGTTTTTATATTCGATGGCTGATGCCCCAAACGCCTGCTACTCATTTATTGAAACCTGGTTTTTGTCGACGACAGGTAAACTGCGCAAGGTTTTCGTACAAAATATATAGCAAAAACACAATATACAAATTATAACTGATATAATATGAGTTCAATAAATTTTAAATTATAAAGCCATAATAAAATATGAGTAAGTGAAGTGGGGTAAATGTGTAATCGGGGTAAGTGTGTTACCACGCCAGAAATTCTATATTTCTAGCCGTTCAATTTCAAAAAATGACATTTCTTAATTCTTAATGTTTTCTCTATATCTAACTAATACATGAAACAAAGAAAAAAATAAAAAATAAAAAAAAAGGGTTTTTGTTTTTTGTTGGAAATTTTGATCATATGTCTAGTTTAGTCATAAAAAAAAATCAAGTGTGGTGGTCGTATTTTTTGTCGGAGGCCTAGAGAACTAGGCAAAAATAATTTTTGTGCAGACATTGATATATTTTGATATCTATATTTCATTCATTTTAATTCATTACAATTTTAGAGCACTCTAACACATTTTCACTAGAATATTGTGAAAAGGGAAAATGTGTTAGTTTTTGATGGGGTAAATGTGTTATATGTATAACCTGGTATAACGCATTTACCCCCATCATTAATTTTGTTAATTTTTTCACACAAATAAATTCTTGATAGGTAAATAATGGTTCGGAATTATGTAAAAAAAGGTGGCCCTAAACCATATTCTGAAGAAACTCTACCGCAAGCAATGCAAGAAGTAAAAATAAGAGTTTTATCAAAATACGGCGCTGCCAACAAGTATGGCATTCCCTATATGACTTTATGAAACAGAATTAACGGTATTCGTGGTACGAAAAGTACGTCAAAAGGAAGACCAACTGCTCTTAAAAAGGAGAAAAGAAGAAAATTTAGTCAATTGCCTGAAAATTATGGAAAAATTGGGCTGGGACTTAGCCGAAAAGAAATTTTTGACTTGATTGAAAAATTCATTACACAAAACAAGATTAAAACACCTTTTAAAAATAATCGTCCAGGAGAAGATTGGTTTTTAGCTTTTAAAAAACGGAACAAGCTATCATTAAAAAACCTCAAAGCGTAGAATATGCTAGAAAAAAGTGTATTGATTCTTTGATTATTTACGAGTACTTTGAAATTTTAAAAGGATGTTTAACTGACTTGAATCTAGGAGACAAACCTAACCAAATTTATAATTTGGATGAGATTATTTTTAGTACCGATCCTTCGAAAACAAAAATAGTGGGAGCAAGAAATAAACCTTCTTCTCGTACAGTTAGTGGACCTGAAAGAGATAATACAAGTGTACTTTTTTGTGTGAGTGCTTCAGGGCATAAATTAGCTCCCTTGATAGTTTATAAAGGTAACACACATTGATGATACATATTTTAAAGTTTAATATGATACTTATAACTTCTATTCTTTTTTAGGTAAAACATGTGGAATGAATGGATAGTACCTGCTGAAAAATGTTTTCCTGGAATGGCTTACGCAGCTACTGTGAACGGATGGATGAAAGCAGAAGTTTCCAAAAATTATTTTGAAAACAATTTTTTAAAATCAATTGGACCTGAACGTAAAAAAAAAATAAATATACGTGAAAAATAAATATATTATATTATTACAAATTTCAAATTTTTTTTATTATCAATTCCTCTTGTTTTAAAAAGGTTATAACTTTGTAAAATTTTTATCGATTTTGATGAAATTTACATCTATGAATATTAAAATCTCTAAATAACTACATTTACCCCAGCATTCTGAAATAACTGCAATAATACCATTTTTAGTTACTCATAACACAATTACTCCATTTTTACGGGGAAGTGTGTTTTTGGTTTTTTTTTTCTAAATGAAATAATTTTTTTCTAATTTTATTGAAATATTTCTAATAAAAACATTGTGGTTTAATGGAGAAACTTTTTTACTGTACCCTTAAAATCAAAATATAAAATTATTTTCTTATAATTGTTTGACTATCCCTACATAAATATAGTGTTAATTTAAAAACATCATATATAAAAACGTTGGTGCAAATGTATGTATATAACGTCATTACGCCTATACCACTGGACCTCTTTATAGTAGCTGCCATAAAACTCCCAGAATTCATCAGAAGTATTTCAGACTCAAAAACTTATCGTCAGGTATTCTTTCAAAAATAAGCAAACATTTTTTTTACCATATTTTTATCATAAAATTCGGACTGCTATGGAAAGCTACCAAAAAACTCAATGTTGTTGCAACTCAATGTTTTGTGTGCAAAAACTAATGGTGTTTTAGACTGGGACTGGGACTGGGACTGGGTACTTAGGTACTATCTCATAAATAAACAAACACGTCTCTTATACTTTTTCAAAATTCTGATTGTTTAAATATTCCATTGCATTAACCAAATTGATCTAAGAGTGTCGGTGAATATCGGCAACCACTACTATCTACTAATCTACTTATATCTTGAATTATTTTAAATTAAATAAGGATCAAATTCAGAATGTTTTGTAAATTTAAGTTGCATACGTATTTTATGAGATAAGTTTGAGATTTTTACTATTCTTTTCTGTACGTTATTATCACTAAGAAATAAATTTTAATTCAAAAATGTTGATTAACTAAAATTTAAATTTAAAAAATTTATTTGCCAATTTAATCAAAATAAATCAATTTAAAAATATAAAAATTACAAATTTTCGATAAATTATTGATTTAAATATCTTCCATAAAAGAAAACATTTGAAGATTTTTCCATGATTATATACACAAATGGTTTGTCAGCATAGAATTCTATAAATGATTTTTTTAAAGGTATTACCAAGCCACGTTCTGCGTACATAATTGCTGCTGTTAGAATACATATAAAAAATAAGAATAATATTGTCAAAAGAGCTTAAATGTTATGTTTTTAATAAAAAAAATATTTTTATGTAGGTATAAATGTAACCTGTAAATTCAATTTGTAGATAACATATTCATTAAGATCTCTAAATATAAATTGTAGAACATTTAAATTAAAACTTCAAAGTTTTAATTTAGCTTACCTTACATTCACGTATTTCTATACTCTTATATTATTATTATTATTATTAGAGTAATTGTAATACAGATTCAGAACAAATACAAAATAAATGATTTCAAATTACAATTTTTAATTGAAAATTTAAATTTTAGATTATTTAAAATTGATGACTCAAGTAAATAAAGATTTTTCTATACTTTATTATTTGGCCTAATCGGTAGGATGGCAGAAAAATGACACGCAAGGCTTTACCTAAATCCCCTCGCATAAAATTCGTTGTTTCTTTTGGTTAGTTAATTAATAAGTAGCAAACTATTCAATTTACTTTACGGCAATTTAACGACTCTTGCAAAAAATGCAAATGAATTACTGCAAGTAGTATATATGAAATAATTCAGGTACTTCTCTTATAAATCATATATCTTAATCATATATCTTAATAAATTATAATTACACTCATACGTGGAAGATTGTTTCTTATAAATAGATAAATAAATTAACTTACACATATACCAATTATTAATTCAAATTGATCGAAAAAGCAAGATGCGGGTCAGGCTCGAAATCTCGTTTTTCAAAATACCGTTTATCATTCATAACCCAGCTTTTAAAAAAATTGCTTTTTTTTTTGAAAGTTTTATAAAAAAGTAAGAGGATATTTTTGTTCTAACAACGACTAATCGTAAAAATAATTAAAGTAAGTATTCTGTAATTAGAAGTTTTGAAAAGCAAGGCTTAAAGAGACTAGATTAAGCTACACTCCACTTTATTTGAAATTAAAAAAATATATCATCAATATTCTGCAACCCCATCCGTGGGGCATAGGGCAGAAAAAAGCGGAGTCTAATGAGGTGGGAATGCGTTTTATGGGCGTTGTATCCAGCTTACGCCACTTTGTCTCTCCCATCTTATTTTCCTACCCTCACCTTCACGTAATGGAGAACTGTTAACCCTAGTAACCCATACGAACTGTTGGGTTCTGACTCCGGTATAATAGGATGGGTAGGGGACAGAAGAGAGGGGAAGAATGGCGTGTATCGGACAACGGCGGCGGAAGCAACCAAAGGCTGAAGATCCATGCCCGGAATTGATTTTGAATTTAAGGGTCTTTTCCGTAACCATGTATGTAGAGTCTGCATCTCCTCGTTGGAGCGGCTGCAAAAGGCGTCTGTACTCACAATGAGCGGCCTGTAAGAAGATGTATCTGACCATCCAATGGGCGGGCGTGTCTGGCAGGTTTGAGCTTATGGTTTCATCACCCATATTTCAGAAAATGCCAAAGGGTCAACCAACTGATAACATTTCATGAAACATGACAACAAACGGTCCCAAGAGGTAATCGCGATGAAATAAAGGTGAATCCTCCTACAGCCTCAGTAGGAGAATCGGATACCCGCACATCGGATTTTGCTTTTTTCAAGTTAATTTCAAATTTTATCAACTATAGCTGAAGCAGTTCGGGTTTACTTTCTCACATGTTTCGTTAAAGCTCTATAGTATCAACTCAATTCCTATCATACCCACATTGTTTTTCTCTAACCAATCATTTTTACATACTCTTTTATTAAGAGATTTAATTGTGTTTATATGAAAATATAATTAGATACAACAGTGTTGATAGCGTTTTTACAGAGTTAAGACAAAGCTATGTCTTTTCAACTGAAATTACAAGTTTTGTTTCTGATTTTTTTAATTAGAATAGAAAATATGAAATTTATAAGGAAAATCATTTACATGAAAAAACCTAGTAAATGAAGAAATTATTTAAAAAACTAATGAATGAAGAAGGGCAAGTCGGAGAAGAAAGCTTTACGCACAATCATTTGTTGATTTTTAGCCACAAAATAAATTTAGTGTGTATTTTTTTTAAATTTTATAAAAATTCTGGAAAAAAGGAGATTGACTAAATTTTGATTGACTAAAATAACAATATAAATTTATTTGTGTAGTAAACTTGAAGAATTAAAGGGGAAATGTAGATATTATGGGCTGCTGAACAGAGATTAAATATATAAAAAAAAATACTCATAAGAAAGAAAAAATGTTTGCATTAAACGAAATAAACGAATGAAAAATAGCAATCAAAAAAGAAAATAAAAAGCAAAACTGACGAAAAAAGAACAAGGAGGCCGTTCTCTTGCATGTTGAACAACATGAAACTGATTAACTATGACTTCTTATGGATAAAACACCAAAAGAATCAACATACATAACAAAATACAGGTCTATCGGAAAAAAACATATAAAGAACTTCATCATTTATAATAAAATCTAAATAGAAGCAGGGTTAAGTAAACTATTATGCCAACTGATTCTTGGGATAAAAACAATCATCAATGTTAAGCAAAATCAAAAAAAGTGCATATCCTTAACCGTGATGAAAATCATTAAAATTATGAAAATTATGTATATAAATTATTATGAACTGAAAGAAGAATTAAATTTTTTCTTTATGATAAATGAAAAAAATGTTTAATATTTATTTTTTGATTTTTAAATACTTAAATTTTATTTAAATATATGTAGTTACAATAAAAATAAACATATAAATAATAATAATAAACAAAGAGTGCATGTTAATATATTAAAATTAAAGCTTATTTATCAAAAATAAAAAAAAAAACATTATTTTATTTTTAAACAGTAAAAAAAGAAGACAATAAGTAGTTCCCACCGGGGGATTTATATCTATGATTGTAAATATATAAAATTGTATAACTTTATGTTTATTTTATGTGTTGTTTTTTATTTATTTATTTTTAATTATTAATATATCTTCCATAGAAAAAGCTATGTCCCTCATTATCCTTGATCATATATAAAAATGGTCTATCAGCGAAAAATTCTTTTGGTGGTAGTTCAAATGTTGCACATCTCATCATCATAATCATTCCTGTATTAAAACAAAAATTGAACAAATTGATTTTTTTTTTTTTTAAACTAACACTATTATAATTAGGAATAAAATTGATCCTTATGTACATTTATTAAAGTTAATAAAAAAAAATCGTAAATATTTTCTTGCAACAAACATTTGAATATGAATATGGAGGACATTTTTGTTTTCTTTATTTTAAATAATTATTTGGTTTTGATGTAAACTACATTGCACTAAGTTAAAAACAGAATGTATAGTTAGTTAGGCTTAAGAGTTTTACAATGAACCATGTACATATGTACATACAGAGGTAGTGGAGATAATTTTTTGAATGGGTAAATTAAAATTGCCCATTTTAGTCTTCCACCCTAATATTTAGCAACATTTTCTGAGCGATTTTCTATACTTAAATCGTTTGTTTTAGGCATTATGAATAAAAAAAGAAATCTGCAATTTAACAATAGTGATTATTAGCTGCCAGGGCTATCGGCTTTTTTATGCGAAATAGAATAAACTAATATGAATTAGTGTTTCAAAAGCTGAATTTACATTATTATGAAAACAAAATCAATTATACTTTATCAACAAATACATTTATGAACTTCAGTAGATCAAAAATCAAAATGCATTGATGTGTAAATAATTTTTCAAAAAAGGCTTATTGTGTTAATATATTTTTAACACCATAGGTCTTTAAACCGTATAATTTTTTGTCCAATTTGAGCACACATTTATTTTAATCGGTTAAGGGCCACACTTGATATGGTCTTTTACTTCGCCGTTCAACGATTTTTGATATAGGAATAGTCATATTTAGAAGTTCATGGATACATTAATGTGCAAAATATGTAGATATCGAAAATAATATTTTAAGATAGGGCCCTATTTTATTTTGAAGTTTGTATGGCTATGTGAATTGTTCTCTTCTCTTCAATATCAAAATTTACATTGAAAAAAGTACTAAATTTTTGGGAAGCGTAATATTATCTGAAATCCAAAAATTTCAAAGTTACAAAAATCCAAAAATTCATCCCAAAGTTACAAAATTCCAAAATACTGAATTATAAAATCCCAAAATTAAAAATTTTCATTGTTTAGGGTTTTTATAAATCGGTATACCACAGATAAATCGTATTAGAATATGTAATGTATATAATAAATATGTATATTCATTCGAGATTTTCAATTAGGCTGGAAATAAATTCCAGCCTAAGTTGGTTACAAAATGAATATTTTTTTATACTTCAGAAATGCCTTGATACACCACTGGCATGTACACTTCAGTATCAAAAAAATATTCAAGCTTAAATATATTAAAAATATGTCAACAAACTAATAAATAAAAAAATGGATTTTGTAATTTGGGATTTTGTAAAACGCTATTGAAAAGTCTTGGGATTTTGTACCAAACCTGAGATTTTGGTGTATATAATTATTATTGTAGAACATGTTCTACTTGTATGTAAATACTTCTTACCTAACAATATATTTCGTTTATTATAAATAATAACTCAAATCTAAATATAATTTTAAAGTTAATTAACATTAAAATATTTTACTCTTAAAATACAGATCTCTGGAAGAGGGAATAATCTGAAAGAGGATGTTAACTGAGATAAAAATCTGCGCAATAATATTGGGACATCTAAGTAAGTAAAACATTTACCCTATTTACATTAAAATAATATAGTATGTATCGAATTTTGATACACCCACATCTTTAATTCCAGCTTCAACAAAAATTACAAGTCTATACATTCTGTTTTAATATTTTTGATTTTATAGCTTACAATGTAAGATGTATATTGATGGTGGGAAATTCTTATAAATTTATGTACATACATATTTATTTATTACTATACAATAATATCAAAATATTTTTGATTTTATAGCTTACAATGTAAGATGTATATTGAGGGTGGGAAATTCTTATAAATTTATGTACATACATATTTATTTATTACTATACAATAATTTCAAAAATAATACAAAAATTTAGTAATATCTTACTTTTTTGGTATACATAGGTACATATAAAAAATGAAATTAACAAAATAATTATACAATTTGAATATTGGATTGGGATAATAAAATTCTATCTATTTAATTACATATGTATATAACATTTAAAAAAAAGTATGTACTTATATATTTACTACAATAAAAATATGAAAATTTAGAAATGCATATAGAAAACATGATACCTTCATATATATAAGATTTAAAGCATTTTTATTATAAATTAAAGCTTGCAACTATAATGGACTTAAGTTATTTTACAAAACTATGTTGTATACATTTTTATTAGAATATAATTTTGTATTCTATAAATGTTGAGTATTTATTTATACATTATGTAATTTATTATGCGAAATTTTGATTTGATCTAATCTGACGCTATGATTGGATCGGATCGGATTAGATTATTTTAGATTTTGCAGTCTAATGAAAAAATCAGTATGTAATTCAAAATGCAAGTTCGCTCATTAAAAGTGTATATCAAATGCTTGAATAATTTATTATTTATGTATCAAACAATTTTATTAGATTGGATGTTAAATTTTTTTTTTCATACCATTCTCTACAGAAGTTTTATCCAAAAGTTTATTTGTTTTGTATAAAAAATAATTTCTGCAATTTAGTCAGACATTTTATTTAAAAGTAAATATAAAATTTACTTAATTTCAAATTCAGTCAGTCAGTCAGTCAGTCAATGATAAATTTGTCTGATACTTAAGTCTATTATAATTGAGCTTTAGGATTTGCAAACATTTTTAAAGCCTTTTTAAATACAATTTAAAACCAGTTTTCTTTTTATTAAAATTTAAATACAAAATACACTACATACATATATGTATATTATACGATAAAATTTAAAGGCACAATATTTTTAATAATGGAAGTAATAGAAATTTTTGTTCAAATAGAAAATACATATAGTTAACACGAATATAATATATAAAGAATAAAATATCACGTTTATAGATAAATACGATAAATAATTATTATTTTTGGATTTTTTAAAAATGCAAAATTTCTGTTCATATTAATTGTTTCTTTTTTAAATTCATACATATTTTTATTATTAGTTTAATCGATTTGAATAAAACTTCCAGTAAAATATGGCCTATTATGACGATCAATTATAAAATATGTAAATGGATGATCAGCAAAAAATTGATATTCAATTATAGGTGTTTCAAAAGCGGCACACAACATTATTTCCACACCTGAAAAATTTGTTTTGATAACATATTAAAAATTTGAAGTATCAATTAAAGGAATAATAGAATATTGAACAAAACAGAAACGAATAAAAAAAAAAAATCATTATAAAAAATTTAATTTTAATATAGTATGTATGTATGTATTTTGTTGAATATTTAAATAACTGTGAGATTGAGGACAAAAAAAAAGTGCAGCTTGGAGAAAATAATAAATTGTTCAAAATTATTAAAATTTTGAAAAATTCGATCAAAATATTGAATTGGAGAAAAGTAAATAAATGTACATAAACATACCGAATTTATAAACGTAAATCCCCTGAATGAAGTCCAAGATTTACCGTTACCGAGCATATTATATACCTTAAAAAGCTACATTTAAGTGTTCGTTCAGCTTGCAATTAAATCAAGGCTTTGAGTAATCGTATGAAATTGTAAGACAAACCTCCATTAATTGACAAGCGGAAGGAACAAATTTTAATTTTTCAAAACAACATTAAAGTTAGACTTAGAATGAAAAATGGAAAAAAAAGAATGTCAAATGAAAAAAGTTCAATTTAGATGGTCATAACAACTTTTTCCACGATTTAAGAAAAAAATTTTTTGAATCGTATTCATATAGAATTGGTGAAGTTATGGTGTGGAATGCAATTTCATGTTGCATACATTAAATTACAAAAAACTTTGAAACATGTAAAATGACGATAATCCTTATAAAACTACACTTCACGATGCTTTTTCTAATCTACGAAAAAAAAATTAGTTATATTTAATGAAAGACAGAGAAAGTTTAAATGTTTAATTAATAATCGTTAAATTATTTGAAATTGCCAACTTTCACTATTTAAGCCCTGACATTTTGTTTTTAATAATATCAGAAAATAGACGTACACAAGCTATTGAAATTAATGAGAAGATAATAAACTTGTTCTTAAACATTTTTATACATTTAATCAATATTTTCAAATTCTTGTGCCTTTTAATAAATGTAACGAAAATTTTTACTTATTTTACGAGTACAAGTTGATTTAATTGAATAAGATTAATGGCATATTTTTCCAGGACATTTTTGTAATAAAATTTTTTAAAAAATATATTTCTATTTATCAAAACGAGAACTTAAAAGGATTAAGTGAACTAAATTATACGACTAAAATTATGGGTCAGTACGGTATGACTGATATACTTTATTAATATTGTACGACAAATTAATGATAATATGATTATTATACAGTGGTTTATCTCTTTAAATTTAGAAATTGGATTTGCAACGAGTTTTACAAAAAAAATTAACATGGTATTTTGCAGAATATAGAGACAGTTCACGACTTGTAATAAATTACATAACTGATACATTTTATTCTTTTGTTACAATTATTTTTAGATTTTATTTAGATTCTGTGATTCTACGAGTGATTCCATTTGTTCAACTATATATTCATTGTATGCATATTGATATTTTATTATTATTTAGGAATACATATTAATATCTTATTCGTATGTAGATAATTTATATTATTCACAACTAATGGAAGAACTAATCGAAAATTTGAAGAGCTAAAAAAAATTAGAAAGAAAAAACTAACGCTGGGTTGTAACTTGCTACAAAAAATAATATTTTAAAATTTTCTATGGAATGAGCTTTCTTTATATTATATTATGTAATTAGCTAATATGCAAATAAGATCATGTAAGTGAATATTACCACAATACGGTTTAGGCTTTAGTATTGATAGAATTTTCTAGATTGATGTAAATTCAACTGTTTGTTAACAATTTCGAGTGCATGAGTAATAAAAAGTTATGCATAAAATTTTAATGGATTTTTAGAACATAATACATAGATATATATAAAATTTGATTAATCTTAAAAAATATTTTAGTAAAATTGCAAGAATATTTAAAAATTATAAAAAAAAAAATGATCAACAGATTTTTTAATGTTTTAACAGTTCTCAACGGCACAATTACGAATATTGATCTGCTCCATTTACTAATTATTATAAATTAATTAAAAGAAATTAGTTATGTTCACATAATGAATTTTAATCCGTACTTACATACTTATATAAATTATAATTTACATTTCATTTTAAAAATTTAAGAAAAAATACAAATAAACATGAGATTTATTTAATTTGAGATTTCGGTTATCCCAATAAATCTATAAATTCAACAAATTTACCACCAGGGTGGAAATTGAAAGTTTTTTTTTATCCAATACAATTTTTAAGCAAATATGTATATGTAGTTTGAGTAACATTAATAACGTGGTTGTTGTATTAGATAAATATATGAATAGAAATATCGAGACTCGAATTTCGTTAAAATATTGAACTAATAGAATTACAACCATTTTGAAATAAAAAAAAATAAATTATTAACAGAAAAATTAGATTAATTACAATAAATATTTAAATTATATTAAAATAAGCTATTAAAATATACAGAATAAAAATTAAAGTTCATCATGATTTTTTGTAGCAACTAAATTATCACTATTTAATGATTTTATAGACCCTAAAAATATTGCTAATTTTGAATGTTTATCTCCGCTTATAATTCCAAAGATAAATGGATGATCAGCAATGAAATAATGTGACATTGGAGCAGATCTTCTCATTCGAACTATACCGGCTAAAAACAGAATTATAAACAGAATTACGTAAGCCAAAATACAAAATAAAAGAAAATAAAAAACATAAATTTTTTTTTTGTAAAGCGTCAAAAAACAAAAACAAAATACATAATTAGTTTTTTTTCTCTAAAAGCTTAAAAAAAGTTTTCTTTAAAGAAAAACAAGAACAAATTTTGAAGATTTCTTAAACAATTTGTTAGTAATGAACACAAAAAGAGAAAAAAAAATGAAAATAAGTATATGTTATGATATTATGTACATTAGATGACTAATATTTTGTTATAAAAAAAATTGTTAAATTATCCAAGCAATTGTTAAGTGTTAGTACTGCGTATTTAAATTTTGAGGAAATTAAAACGAAAAAATATAACAAAATAATATTTATGAACTTACCAGTAGCAGCAGCAGCTTCAGCACCTTCTTCATTAACTTCAATAAATGCTTTATGAATTACTTTTGAAACTTTAAGTGGTTCAGTAGATTCCAAAAGATTACTGAAATCGGCATCATCGCTAAACATTGCCCCCATACCCATCTTAAATGAAATAATTTAAAAAATAATTTTTATAAATATGTACATATATAGTTTAATATTAAAGAAAATTAGATGTATTTAATTTAGTAATTCATATTAATTATCAACATTAATCAAACATATAGTAGAATTTGAGCAATTAAATAAATCTAAAAGTAGATTTATCAACATACCGTTGTAGACTTCTACATTTCCATGTTATTTTCTGTCTCCATATATTTCTACTATCTACATTCTAGGTATACTATATGACCAAGGGTTCATTTAAATATTGTAATAACTCTTTTAGGATACATAACATAAAATTTAAATATACCGCAATCAGTACAAAATATTGTCCAGATAGTAATTACAAATAAATGTAGGATACATGAGATTGTGTTTTAATTTAAGTTCGTTAAATTTAAAATAATAAATATTGTATTATTATGTACACCCCCTTTCGGGATGTTAGCTTATTTATTTATTTTATTCTAATATATTTGAATTTATTTTTATTCAATACTAAAATAGGCCGAAAAACCTATAATTTTTTTTGCTTTCATCGGGAATCGAACCCTTGACCTTTCGGTTGAAACGCGTTGTTCGTTCTATTAAAAACCATTCGTCATATAATTTGGCAGTTTTTTTTTTGCTTTCTAAGACTTTTATTTAAAACGTCCAAAAAGTTCTCTTCAAAATAATTTTCTTCATGTATTCAAGGCCATATTCAATTCATTTTTCAGATTTTTTTTTTATTCAATTTAGGAAAACAATAATTGTTCTAGGTAGTAAAAGAAATCTGCTTAACTTGTTAATATATAATTAAGAATCATAAATTTGCAGATTTATTTTTATAAATGTACATATCCAATAGATTTGTTAACTACATAAATTTGCAAACAAAAAATTTAAGTTGAGAGGACGAAGTTTTAAATTCACGATAAATATTAAAAATTGAATCAAAGCTACAGAAATTCTAGTTTTGACAGTTTTCCTACATAATTTTCAAATGTTAATCTAAACAATTCACATTAGAAAACAAATTTTTGATGGAAAAAAAAACTAAAATTTTTAACCACAAAAATTCTTTCAGGTGCAAGTGCTTTTTTTTGTTGTAAAATTCGGAGAATTTCACAAAAAATTTTATGACGAAAAAAAATCTATTTTGAAATTATGTACTTACTCGTATTTATTTAAGATTTACCAGATATAATATTTATGTATTTATGTATCATATCAATATAAAAATTGTGGCTAAATTACAACATAAAATATCAGGTTCCAATACTCTATATACAAATACATATACACATTGAACTTATTTATTTTATTTATCAAAATAATGATAACTTATCAATATAAATATGTATGTAATTAAAAACGAAATATGTTTAGAATAATTTTTCCACCCCTATTTCAAAATTGAAAAATAAAAATACAATCACAAAATTTTCTTTTTAGATAAAAATATTTTGACTATTTATAATTGAAAAAATTATTAATGACTATTGTATTATAATACAATGGTAATAATAAATTTTGTTGTAATTAAATCACCAGTATACACCAATTATTTTAACTGGAAAATTTTCAAGAACAAGCAAGTGTCTAATATACTAGATACAAGTAAAATATACTTACTGGAAAAATTGTTTTGATTATCAGTAAGATTATGACAAACTGATATTTCAAATGTCCAGTCACCGGTATGGGCAAATTTTAATGGTGATAATCATGTTTTACTAACTGAAGTAATTGTACTTGATTTTAATGTTTATAGAGTGGTGGTGTCATAACATGTTGCTAAATTTAAATGTCAGGTTGTTAGTTTTAGTAGGAAGTTTACAACCTCAAAGCTGTATTATTGAATATGATTACCATCTTGGGAATCAAACTTTAAATAGTTGTGAGTTAACTCGTGATCTAGGTGTTATTCTGGATCACAGGCTCAATTTCAAAGCACATTTCAATTCCATTATTAATAAAACTAATTCTATACTAGGTTTTATAATGAGCTGGGCCAAAGAGTTTACAGATCTCTACATTACAAAACATTTATATATAACATATGTTAAACCGACACTTGAATATGCTTCACAAGTTTGGTCTCCATATCGTAATGTTGATATTTCACGTATTAAAGCAGTTCAGCGTAAATTTTTACGTTTTGCAATATGTGCTTTGTCTTGGTCTGACCCTTTTCAAGTTCCTCCTTACGAAGATAGATTGCTTTTGATTAACCTGCAATCTCTCCAACAATGTCGATTGGTGGCTGACGTTACGTTTATCGACCAAACTATTTCTGGGAATATCCTGGCACCTAAAATTATGGATTTAATAATTTTTAGAGAGAATTCGCGTAATTTACGTTCCGTTGACCTGTTTAATATTGCTAACCATAGTACTGACTACGGTAAATTTGAACCTGTCTTGAATTTTATGTGAATCTAGCTCGAGAGTAGCTTGTTTTGATACTAACCTTAGTAAAAGAAACTTAAAATTAAAGCTGTGTAATCGATAAATATTAAATAGTAATGAATTGATGTTTGGACATTTCATATTTTCATTTTGTTTTTGATTTTTCTATTTTTTTAACATTCTACTAACCATAGCATGTTAATTATTTATTTGTTTTTCTCTCTTCTAACTATAACATGTTAGTTATTTATTTTTTTCTAACTATAACATGTTAGCTATTTATTTTTATCTCTTACTGTTAGCTATTTATTTTTATCTCTTTTATTAGTTACTAACGGTGATGGTTAAATAATCCAAGATCAGACCTTTAATTTAGATATACGAATAAAATGTCTACTTTTAAATTCTTCTTTGAGAAATCGGTAATATGTATTAAAAATGACTTTCGAAGTGTACTGGTTTTGGTATTAGAAAAATACTGAGAACAATCAGTACCAGTATTTATACTGGTTACTAGAAATTTTAAATACGTACCAGTATATAATACCGAACTTCTGTTTTTCTTTCTATTTATTGTTTCCGAGTTGTATGTAGGGATTACTAGTATTGTCATGTACGTAGTGAAAACTGTTATATACTCAGTGCTAGTACTAGTTAGTTACATGGGTGGTCTTTATATTCATCGCACTTAGGTGTCACGACCCGTTGTACACCTTCTCTCAACAATTCCATTTCAGGTAATCACTAGAATTCAGCGTACTGATACAAGTATTGAAAAAAAAACTAATTAAAGTTTAATAGTGGTACCTATCTACTGTATGTTCAACAACATTTGACTTATAGTAAAATACATACAACTAGAATTTTTGTCATTTGACAAAAATAAATTTATCTGTTACTAATTTCTTTCCGGTTTCATATTAAATGTCATTTACGTTTTATCAAAGAACATATAATTATACATTAATTATTATATGTTCTTTGGTTTTATGTAATAAAATTAAAATAATTAATTTTATTAATTCTATTTAACAAATACACATACACAACCGACTAACGGTGTAAGTTGGTGTAATAAATATTTTTCGTGATAAGATAAGATTTCATTTTTCTTTTTAATGGTCAATTATTTAACATTAATGGTAACTACAATTTGAAGCGGATCTAATTCGAATTTGCGAAGGAAATTTACTTGAATAATTTATTAGTTGTTGACAAAATTAGAAAAATTACAAATTAATTAAAGAATTTTTGGTTTTTTTTATTTTTGTCAACTTTAGTTTATTGATCTTCTTTAACCCCTTTAAATAATTAGGTCAAACTTTTTTTTTCTTTTTTTTTTTCAAAATATGTTTATGAAAATAGTGTTAAATGCCACGCCATACAATTTATCAAATAACACGTGTTAACATTTTTTTTTCTTCCAAATTCTTAACATATTTTTTCTTTTTTAATATTCTGATTATTTTCCGTATGCAAATTTTTTTTATTTCATTTGCTTTTTATATCTAAGATTCCAAAAACGAATATTTAAAACGTTACCATACCTTAAAATAAAAAAGAAAAGAAAATAAATAAAATAAAACCAAAAATAATAAATTCTGACTAGCCCGTCAGGCCAAAGGTTACTTACTCGGTCAGAATATAAATTATATAAAAAAAAGAAAAACAAAAATAGAAAAATACAAAAATATCCTTAATTACTTGCACAACAGGAAATTACAATACATTAATCATTTTACGAGGATATAACTATTTTTAGGACAATTTATTCTATATAAATTTTAGATTTTAAGAAACTAAGTAATAGTAGTAGTAGTATACGTATTCATTATTTAAATTACAATGTTGGAAAAATCTAAATATAACAGTAAAATAATAAAAAAAAAAACAAAAAAAAAACAAATTGAAAAGGTAATTTCCTCAAAGTGAGATTTAGGTGAATGGATGGTGGGTGCTCTTTAACCATATTTTTTTTTTATAAATTAACCTTATTATCGTTAAAAATCTCAAATTATTTTCTAGAAAATATTTCAAAAATTTTCCATCAACACTATTTTAACATTTTAAGTAATAATTATTTACTTAATAGAAATGAAAAAGCTAATTTAATTGCAACCAAATAGAACAAATAATCAATTTTTATAATTGAAAATGGAAATAACAAAATAGTAAAAAGCAAAATAGAAATAATATAAAAAGTTAAAAGGTTACTAACTAATAAAAACACCCAAACGTAAATATGTACATACATAAAAAATGTATGTATGTTCTTTTATGAATTCGTCCTTTATTTTTTAATAACGGTAATTTGAATTTTATATTTAATCGTTTTATTTTGTTTTTATGTTTTTTTTCTATTTAGAAAATTATAAATGTAAAAAAAAATAATTCTTAAATTTATGGAGTAATTATAATAAAATGCCATTTCAAATTGGACTTAAATCAAATTATATTATTTTAAAGTGAAATACAATTTTAAATTTAATTCGTTTTCTTTAAGTCCTTTAACCTTTATTATTGGAACATAAGAGGCGTTTTAATTTTATTTATTTACTCCTCTATTTGATTTAAATAACTTTATAACGAATGGTGACTACGTGGGTGTTGTATAACGTTTTATTAATATTATTTTACTGTTTTTTAAATTTATTTAATTTACGAGAAACATTAATAAATCTTAGGAATTATTAAAAAAAAGAAAAGAAATTTTGTATACAGAAGTATGTGCTAGTAAACAATATAGAATATTGAAAACTGAATATATAATTCAAAATTATTAAAATAAATATTTGTGTATACCTTTGTTAGCATGTATTTTTATTTTTTTAAAGTTATTAAATAATTTTTGTAGGGGATTTTTTTTTGTTGCTCATTTTATTTTTGTTTACTGATTATTCATTTATATTTCCAATATGTGATAATGCAACGAGTATTAATTACAATCACAATGTATTATTATGACTGATAATAAAATAATTAAACTAACATTAATTTCCAAAATAAAAGTTGAATTAACTAAATTCATGGTAATTTCAGCTGATTCGATTTTTTATACAATCTTAAGTTAGAAAAACAAACAGAAAATAAATCTAATAGGTTTTTCTGTAATTAATTATTTTATATAAAATAATTATTTAATTCGATTTTGATAGAAATAGATAAATAGATTTAATAGAAATTCGAATTGAAAGTTTTTTCGATTCAAAAGTCTGTGATGAAATCAATAATTCTGTTGAGAGGCATTTTTACTGTTATACTTCGCATAAACATACTTCGTTCAATAAAATTACACCCTCTTTTAGTTTTAGTCTTGAATAACGGTAAATTATTGAGAAATTCTTCCAGAATTTTATAACCTACTAACTTTTTTATTTGATTGAGTCAAAAATAATATGTGATATTAATTAAAATAAAATTATTAAATAGTTTTTAGATAATATAAAAAAAAAAAAAACACTTACCTTTTCAAATGTATCTTTCAATTCAATTTCAAATTCAGTTTTGAATTTTGGAAATTTAACAACAACATCATTAAAGAACATATTCTGGGTTATACTTGTTAATGATTTTCCTTTATTTAATTTTTCTTCTAAATCAGCCAAACCAGTTTTCTTTTTTGGTAATAATATTAACATTGATAAATTTGAGTTTTTATAGGGCATTTCTAATGCTGTTGCATCTAAATCTTCAAAATCACCATAACGGAAATTTTTCTTTGTATTCATCATATCAACTTTAACACTTTCAGCATCATTTAACCAAAAATCTTCTTTATGTGTTGAACTTTCCTTAAATTTATGTTGCCATTCGCCCTTAAAATGAATTGCATTTATTAAAACCATTCTAGTGTTTTCATCCAATACATCGGGTTTAATTAAATTCTTAATTTTATTATTAGTTTTTTCTTCAACCCATCCATTCATTTTAGCAGCTGCAGCAGTATTCTCTTCAAATTGAATATTTTCAGCTTCAGAATGAAAATATTTTGTTGCAATTGTATTAAATTCATCTTTTACTTGATAACCAATTTTAACATAAAATTTATTAGCTATCTTCAATAATGGACTATCTTTATATAAATCCAAAACATTTTTAAAAGATTCACCAACTACAGTTCTATCATTGCTTACTAAATGTAAACCAGTAGCAATTTCTTCAGCTGTTTTACCACCAGCTCCAGCATATGCAAGTGCAACACAAGTTTGAATTGAAAACGGTGAAATTATTATATTTTTATCAGCATAATCTTTTTTCACTTGAGAATATAAATTTAATGAAAATTTTGCATTATTTTGCGAAAATTGTTCTTGTAAATCTTCAGCCATTGTTATGATGAATAATAAAATGAATATTAAAAATGCTAAAAACAAAAAAAAAAACAAAATACAAAATTATGAAATTATTTTCAATATTTGTTGTATGAATCAGTTAATTACTTTTAAAATATATCAAATAATTCAAAACTGAATTTTTTTTTTTAAATTTTTATTTCTTTGGACTGAATGATAATTTCAAGTTCACCTACGAATAGTTGAGAAACAACTAAAATTCATTTTTGGTAATTGTATAATTTATTTAGCTTTTGAAAAAAAAACTGTTTGTATATTTGTTAGATTATTTACTGTAAACTGTACACTAATATTGGAAAAATACCTTTTGAACACGTCATCCAGATATAGTTTTTTTTGATATAATTTTTTCAATTTAATGTTTTGTTTATCAGCTGTATTGGCAAGATGATTAATTAGAATTAGAAATTCGAGAATGCCGCGTACTTTCAATAAAAAGCTTTTAATTTCCTTTAAAAGTTAAACTAACTAATTTGAATCATTTTTATTTATCAAAAATAAAAATAATTTTGATATTAATCAAAAAAAAATCTGTGAAAAATTAAGTACCGGCAGAAACAGAAATAAACAAAAATGATGTCATTTTTACAGATGATTATGATGATTGATTTGTTTACTGGGTTGAACTTGAATGAATTCGATTCTCGAAATTATAACATTATCGTAAATTTTTTATGATATGTAAAAAAAAAAGCTGTTAAAAAATTAACGAAAGAAGAAACTTGAATAAAATTTAATTGAATTGATTTGAATTTTGAAGTTAAAATAAAACTGTCATAACTGAAAATTTTAAATGGGTACGAGTAAGTAGCTATTTAGGTTAAATAATATTTTAGGGAATTAAGGGATTACGAAATAACCTCATATTAGAAAAATTTTATTACATATTTCATCTTTTATTTTTTTTTATATAAATAAGTAATGTATATACCTATACCTACTCATTTTTAAAAGCAGTAAAATTGTACGCACTTTACTCTTAATATAAATCTACTATTATTTCATAATATAAATACATATATGTACATTCATTTTTATTCTTTAAATACACGATGTTCTGTTATTATCTACTCTATAACTTTGGCATATGACAGGATCCACGTTGGAAAATAAATAAATTACAGGGGAGTGTATTTTCAATTTTTTTTGTATTTAGATGAATATTTGTGCCATAACTCTTGAGCGGTTTAACGGTAGAATGTTAAAAATAGTCTTGATTTTTTTTTTTTTTTTTTTACTTCCTTTATTATTTACAATCTGTATTTTCATTTCTATACAATAAGCAAATATTTATGATGAAAATATGACTTGAAGTAGCCTATCCAGGGATAAGCTACACCAATTTACAAAATCTAATCTCTAGTTTATTTTACAGTTCATTTAGTTAATTACTTATTTTATATTAAGTTGCTTGGTATTCTTCTTTTTAGTCTCCTTCGCGTAACAAATAGCAGTCGACCTAGTTTGTTTGGACGGTCTTCCACTTTCTTTTTGTAGTTATTTATGAATTTTTTTATTTCGTCTTGCACTGAAGAAATTCCCAAGTCTTTTGTAATTAAGTTATTTGGAACGTACCAGGGTGCGTTTACGATTTTTCGCAAAAATATGTTCTGGAATCTCTGAAGTACTTGAATATTTGTTTTTGCAGCTGTACCCCACGTCTGAATTCCGTATAACCATACAGGTTTTAATAGCGAGTTATATACCAATATCTTGTTTTTTTTTTAGAGATAATTGTGATTTCTTAGTAGCCAATACATATTTCTTAATTTTATTCCAAGCTGATTTCGTTTGCTTTCAATATTCTTTCTCCAGTTCAATCTTCTATCTAAATGTATTCCTAGATATTTTACTTCTTCTTTTTGAGGTATATTGTTTAAGGAGACTCGTGGGCAAGTATCATTTCTCTGCGTAAATGTAACGTGCACTGATTTTTGTTGATTTGCTTTAATTTTTCATTCATCTAGCCATATTTGGATTTTATTCAGACACACTTGGGTAGTGGATGATGCCACCTTTGGCAGCTAATATGGCAGTATCATCGGCAAAAGTTGCAAGTTGAACTCCTGCTGTTAGTGGGAGGTCTACTGTGTACAATAAGTATAAGATAGGTCCAAGGACACTACCTTCAGGAACTCCGAACTGAATATCATATATTTAACTATATTTGTCTTTTTGTTTTATATAATACGTTCTATTTTCCAAATAGCTTTTAAAAATTTCGTAATACTCAGATGGCAACATTTTTTTCAGTTTATACAGGAGTCCTACATGCCAGACTTTATCAAATGCTTTGCTTATGTCTATAAAGGCAGCTGATACGTATTCCTTCTTTTCGAAAGCATTATTTATGTTGTTGACAATTCGATGTACTTGCTCTATTGTGTTGTGCTAGGCTCTAAATCCGAATTGAAATTCTGGTATAAACTTACGACTCTTAAGCAATAATTTCTCAAAAAGTTTTGAGAGCACTGGAAGTAAGTTGATTGGCCTGTGTGATATAATTTCTTCAGGACTTTTCTCAGGTTTCCGTATCATTATCACTTCAGAAATTTTCCATTGTGTGGGAAAGTATCTTATTTTTAATAATCCGTTATAAATTTGTGTTAAGTATTTTATACTTTTCAGTGGGAGTTCATGCAATATACGTCCAGTCAATAAATCATAACCTGGGCTTTTTTTGGGATTTATTTCGTTTAGAATTATATCTTTTATTTCAGATGCTTTGGTTTTTTTTATGGGAAAATCCATTTGAAAAGGTATATTTGCAGCGTCTTCCAATTCTTTGACATCCTCAGTGTTACTTTCGACATTCCGTGGCTGAAAAACTTTAGAAAGATGTTCCGCAAAGCAACAACTTTTTTCAAAATTACTTCGAGCCCAACTTCCATCTGGTTTTTTTAAAGGATTATTTGTAAGAGTAGGTTGTTTTATTTTCCTGGTGGCTTTCCATAGATCATAATTGGTAGTTTGTGTAGCTGTGAGCTTTGACAAGTATTTGTTTATTGAGTCATTTTTAAATTTTTTAAGTTCATTCTTCAGTTTTTTGCTTATTTGGTTAAGTAGTTTTTTGTTGCTTGGTGTTCGATTCAAATGCCATTTCTTTCTGGTTCTCTTTTTTTCTCTTATTAGATTTTTGATAAAATATGGTTGATTATTCTGTTTGTGTATATGTTTATTACTAGGAGTAGGTATCCATGCAGCTTCTTGTACTGATATTGTAAAATGTTCAATAGCATTTTCAAAATCATATTCATTCTTTAGAGGAGTATTGAGATTAAGCTTTTTATTTAGAGTATCACGAAATATGTGCCAGTTTGTTTTGATTGATGTTAATACTGGTGCGCTCATTTTCTTAATACAATCTATATGTAGATTCAAAATTATTGGAGAATGATCCGAAGACAGTTCAAGACATGATAGTATATTGCATTTCTTAAGGTCTACTCCTTTTGTTATGGAGAAATTTATGATTTCCAGTATGTTGGTTCTCCTGTTGACAAAGTATTTAGGTTCATTAGATTTACAGCATTCAATAGCTCTCTCCCTTTTGAAGTAATCAGTCTGAAGCCCCAATAATCATGTTTTGCATTATAGTCTCCGCCAGCTATAAATCGGTTACCAAGATTTTGAAAGAACTCAACCTACTGGTAACTTTTAATATTGTGTCTGGGTGGGCTATATAGTGCTGTTACACCTATATTGCCTGTTAAAGTTCTTATCTCTACGCTTGTTGCTTGGATGTAATCAAATGAATGTTTGTCTTTCTCAAAATGATTAATAGATGGTCTGATAATAACAGCGAAACCCCCACGAGCTCGGCCTTCAGGAGGGTTGGTGTTATAAACTTTGTAGTTGGGAATTTTTAGGAAGCTATTATTTGTGAAGTGAGTTTCCGAAATTAACATTATGTCTACTCTATTCTGTTTTATGAAGATTTTAATTTCGTCAGTGTGCTGACTTAGTCCGTTTGCATTCCATGTTACAATTTTCAATAAGTGTGATATTATTTGCTCAGTTTAGACACTATTGTACATTGTTGATATTTGTAGCATGAGGTCTTTCATCATTGATTTTAATTCTGTTATATCAGATGTTGATCCTTCTATAATATGTGTTTCTTCTTGATTGTGTCTAACATTTTGGATGTTTTTGAGGGCTGATGCGTAACTTATTTCCGGGTTGACATTGCTATAATTGTGATTTGTTGTTGTGATGTTATTAGTTATTAGTCTTGATTGAAAGCTAATAAAATGTTATCGTAAATAGCTTTTTATAAATAGCTTTTGTTGAAAATTGATTTTTACCCAAAAATTACAAGTTTTTCGATAATAACTGTAATAAATCTGTTTTCACCAAAGAATGTCAAACAATAAGAAGTCAAACTCAGATATGTATTTTTGCAAACACACTCATCCATTTAGGTACATATTTAAAAAAAAAAATGTTAGAAATAGACGGTCACGGTTAGACTTGTCACCCGTCCTCCTTTAGCAAGAAAATGCCTCCGTACTCCTGCGTACACAAATGTCCTCCATACAAAGCATAAATCGTTGAAAAATTTTATTTTGAAAATATATGTTCATTTCTCTAATAGCGCAAAACGAAGAGACAAATTAATTGATTCAAAAAATTAATTCATATTTTATTAGTGAAGAATTGGAAAAAAACAAATTTTGGGAATAAAAAATGACAAAATATGCCCAGAAATTGAAATGTCACATATCCTGAAAATGTATTTAGAAACCACAAAAAAATTTGAGTCAAATGTTTGCACAGCTATTGAATTCTTTCATATTTTTGAGGACTATTAGCAAAATTAATAACAGAATAGAAAAAAGATATTTTGGTTACGAAGTACGGAAATTGCTGCTAAAAATAGAAAATGTAGAAGAAAAATCTGAAATCGAAAATGATTTAATTGAGGTTATTAGAATAACCCTGAAATATATTAGTGGACGATATATGTATATAAACACAGTGTTTTTCAAATTTGAAGATATACCAGCAGTGTTGTTAACAAAAATGTTAGAAATAGACGGTCACGGTTAGCTTAATTTGAAAAATAATAATAACTGATCTTAACATGGGATAGCCTATTTGAAGAAGTTTGCTGAATTGAAAAAAGTAAACATGTATTAAAGCTTGAAGAAATATCAAATATCAATGAAAAACATATGAAAATATTTAACAATTTTTCGGATGTATGTAATATTATTAAAGTAATTTCTTATTTATTGCGTATCCCTTCTAGTAGTGCGTTTACGGAAAGAGTGTTTTCTGTTATGAATGCTAAATGTAACGAAGAAAGAGGAAAGAGCTCAACTGAGTTAATTAAGAGTGAATTAATGATATATTTTAACCAAAAAGAAACTTGACAGAAATTTTATGAGAGTATTCACTCTTATAATAAGCTAATCAATGTACCAAAAACTAATGAAAATTACACTTACAAAAATAATTAATATTAAATAGTTAATACTTCATTATTATTATAATTAATTTATATTTATAAACAAAATTTCTAGTCTAGAAAAATATAGTATTTTATATATAATATTTTTTTTGTTATCCTTATTTGAATTTTCTTATTTTTTTATAATCTTTTGGTCCTACTCGGAGTGAGTATATTTAGTTGTTTTGTAATTTTTTTGAAGACTAATCTTACTCATAATTTTTATAAAAATTTATTATATACTCACGAAATAAGAGCATTTTGTTAATTTTTAATACTTAATAAAAAACATACTAATAAGTTTTTAATTTTTTTTTATGTCCTCCCCTGGTATTACTAAAAGGTGGCAAGCCACTCACAGTAATAAGAATTGTATGTTCACGAAAGATATGAAATATAGTAAACAAAAAGGTGTAGCAAAATTAGTAGGATGAAATGCAAATAGAATGTTTGAAAATAATAGTTTTTTTCGTTAAAATAAGTAAATTTGAACAAAGAGCATACAAATTTTAAACTCTATATACTTATTTTATATATACTTATATTAATTATAATTAAATTTTAACATAAAAAAAATTACTTTTATTGTCTGTGGAAATTGATAAAACTTCATTTTCGACTATTCACTTTCCACAATATTATACGCTAAACATCTATACATAGGCTTGTTGGTCCGTACTTGGTCCGTACTTGTTGTTTAAAATCTAGTATTTTTGAAATCTTATTTTTCAAAATCTCAGTTTTCTAAGATCCCGTTCTTATAAAACCTAGTTTTTGCTAAAAATCTCGCTCTTTTAAAAAAATTTGGTTTTTGTTTTTTTAATTTTTTTGCAAACATTTTTAGTGATACAAAGTTGCTGCCGTCACTAATAGCAGAAGTTCAATAAAGGACGGGACAAAATCAAGATCTCCAGATTTAAGAAAGCTCCAAAATAAAAATCCCCAAAAAAAAAGTTTTCGGCTTAATTATTTTTATGTATAGTCTCTGTTACATACATAAAACCTTTTACACAATATTTACCTTAATTATTTTTATGCGTAGCCTTGGATGCCAAAAGTGGGATATATCCCTTTTACAGGTGTTAGATGTTAGTATATTGCAGCTTGGACATAACAAATGGACATTTTTTTCTTTAGTGTTGTTTTGTTGTGTTGCTACTAAAAGTTGTAGGAGATGATGTAACGCATCAACACAATAAAAAAAAATATTAACCAACTTTTTCGAGATAATCAACGTTTTTTACAAAACTTTCAGTTGTTAAAAGCAAACTTTTCAGTTTGTGCAGCTTTCATTCAAAAACGATAACCCTGATACTCATTCTATACATACCGTTAATTAGGTGTATTAGTTTTAAAAAAAAAAGTTATGAAAAAGATGTTGCTCTAGTTTCAATTCTTTCGGAGCTGTAGTGGATATTGTTTAGACATGATTTTTCTAATCCGATTTTTTTTTAACCCTCTGTAGCTCACTTTAAATTTAAAGATAGACCTCTCGTCCATAACAATTATTTTCTTAAAATACTCCAAGGAATCACTCCTTAAAATATTTTTGCTCTAAACCGGACCACCCTGTATATTTTGTCCATATATTGATGATAAATTATTGATGGCGGTTCTATTCTCATCAATAAATCATCTAATGAAAAAAATGGCCTTTGATTAATTTAGAAAAAAAAATAATTTTTATATTAATTTTAATAATCATAGCAATTATTGTAATAAAACAACTGATATATTATTATAATGTGCAAAAACCATAATTTGTTGTTTTTTATACACAAAATTTACTCTAAAAATTCAATATAAATTGAGGTCAAAAACATTCCTCCAGAAATTAAATTTTCAATATTCATATATATTAGAATAATCACAATTTATAATTCCTTTTTTTTTATTAATACTCTTCTGTGTCACATCAACTCGTGACCACTAACCTCTTCCAATATCCATTAGTGAATATGAACTCCTGAATATTAATTCATTCTCACATGACATTAATATTCATTTGTACAGAACATTTTTTTTTACAATTCAAAACTCATGGCATACTAAGTAATAAGATTTATTCTATTCTCTAACACGGCCATTCTGAAAAATTCATCGCTCTCGATGAATGACTTTAGAGGATATAGTTTAAACTCAATTGGATACAGCCCAGAGGTAATCTTAAGCTCTACTGTAACATTCAAAACATAATTTCGCTTGTTTACAGCTCAGAGGCAATCTGAAGCCTGTCTGCAACATTCAAAACAACATTTCTCTTGTTTACAGCTCAGAGGCAATCTTAAGCCTGTCTGCAACATTCAAAACAACATTTCTTTTGTTTACAGCTCAGAGTCAATCTTAAGCTTGTCTGTAACAACCAAAACAATATTCCTTTTGTTTACAACTTAGAGGCAATCTTAAGCCTGTCTGCAACATTCAAAACAGCATTTCTCTTGTTTACAGCTCAGAGGCAATCTTAAGCCTGTCTGCAACATTCAAAACAACATTTCTTTTGTTTACAGCTCAGAGGCAATCTTAAGCTTGTCTGTAACAACCAAAACAATATTCCTTTTGTTTACAACTCAGAGGCAATCTTAAGCTTGTCTGTAACATTCAAAACAACATTTCAAAATTAAATATTTCAAATTATCTCTATATTATAATTAGGTTAATTTTTGTATATACGTTAATATTACATAATAGATACGGCTTAGAGCTTATCCGCATCAATAAAAAAAATCATAAGAATTTAGGTTCATCTTTATTTCATTTAGTTATAACAATATAAATCATTTAATAGTTTCAATAAAGTTATAAAATTCATTATCAACCAAGAAAAAAAACAATATAATATTATGAATATTATCAAAATCTCTAAAATTTTTAAGATTAATCAAAGGACATATAAAACTTCATACAATTTTCAAATGGAAATCAAATTTAATAAAATAAAATAAAATACAAATACAGAATTTTGAATTACTCATTTTCCGTTTCAGTCCTATCAAAGCTTTCATCAATAGGTCTGATAGCTTCTCTTGCAGCTATTACTATAGTTCTAGAACCTTCTCTTTTCATCCTGTAGCGATCATTAGGTAAAATTCCAATAATTTCATAAGTTCCACCATAAACTAACTTCTAATTGACCCTTTCGAATCTGATTACTTTTGTACACAACTTTTGTGCCGATTTCTAACCGCTTTGGTTTACATTTATCTTTATCGAATCTAGTTTTCATATGAACTGCATTTTCTTTTATTCGATCATCTGCCAACATAGGTAGTCCATTCTAAATTTGTATCTAAATTTGTACGAAGTAAATTTGCGACTACATCTACGTATCTTTCTACTTGTCCATTTGCTCTACTAATACCCGGAGCAATTGTATGATGTTCTATTCCATACGACAAGCAAAACTTCTTAAAATCATTACTAGTGAAATTTGAACCTTCATCTGTGATAATTTTACATGGTACTCCAAATAACGTTATAAAATTATTAAAATGTTGAGCAGTTTCAACAGTATTCAAAGTTTTATATGGGAGTAGTATAACAAACTTCGTGAAAGCATCAATATTATATTATGTTATGTTATTATATTTATTTTCTTCCTCGAAAGGACCCATATAATCAACATGTGTAGTATGAAATGGAATTACTTTCTTTTCAATTGGATATAATTCACATTGTTTTTCCTGATGGTCTTTTAGCTACCAAACAAATAATGCATGAATTTACAAATTTCCTGACATTTCTAGTCATAGACGGCATCCAAAAATGTTCCCGCATTATAGTTAGTGTCTTTTGCCATCCAATGTGACAATTATCTTCAAGATATCTCCTCATCATTGCTAAACGACATCGTTGCGGTATTAATAATTTATGTGATGTCTTTAACTTTCTGTACAGCAATCCATCTTGCAATAAATATTGTGCACTAGTATCTAAGTCGCCTTCTTTCAATTTTTTAATCATTTCTTTTGCAGCTGGATCTAATTGTTGTTCAATATTCAACCAATTTTCTGTTAAACTGTTTAATTGATAACAATTAAATGAATGAACAGTAATTAAGTTCGAAAATGTTTGACAGAATTTACTATAGCCAGGGTTTCCAATTCATAACTATGATAATTAGCTTCATAAGGTTTTGTAGCCTGACTATAATATCCCACTACATATAACTGTCCATTCTTTCTCTGAAATAAAATAGCACCATAGCCAATGGAACTCGCATCGGTGTGAAGCTCCGTTTGTAATTCTGGATCAAATATTGTTAGGATAGGTTCTGAAATTAATTGCTGAATGATATACTGTCTGGCTTCTTCACATTCTTGAGTCCATTCAAATTTAATATTGTTTTTTGTTAAAAATGATATGCATCTTGTTTTTACTGCAAACTGTGGTACAAATTTTCTGAAGTAGCTTGCCAAACCCATAAATTGTCGAACTTGTTTGACTATAGATGTTATTTCTGATTTCACTAATACGTCAATTTTATTTTTGCTTTACACACCTTCGTAAGATATTTCTCGTCCTAAATATTCAATTTTAGTCTGCAAGAATTTACATTTATCGATATTAAGTGAAAATTCATTTTTTGTTAATGCTTTTAACACTATATCTAATCTTTCGAGTCCTTCTTCTATTGTTTTTGACGGAATTAAAACGTCATCCAAGTATACTACCGCAATTTTATCTTTCAATGCCTCTAACGCTTTATTAATAGCTCTTTGGAAAACAGTTGGAGCATTTTCAAGGCCAAATGGCATACGCAGATATTCAAAATGCCCATCTGGAGTTAAAAATGCTGTCTTTTTTATTGAATCTTCCGCAATAGGGATCTGATGGAATCCTGATGCCATATCTAACGAAGTAAAAAATTTATTGTCGGATAACTGATCTAGTTGGTCATCAATTCGAGGGAGTGGATAGCGATCTTTAATCGTTATACGGTTTAGAGCACGATAATCTATACAAAGTCTATTTTGACCATTTTTCTTTCTTACCAATACAACAGGACTGGCAAAAGGAGATTCACTGTCTCGAATAATCCCATTTTGTTTTAAATTTTCTACTATTTCTGAAATAGTTTTTCGTTCTGATAATGACATTCTATATGGTCGATAATTAATAACACCATCTTTTGACAATCGAATATTTAATAATCCTGATGTCACAATTGTATTGGGGAACCCTTGAACTATATTATCTGAATAATCTTTTAAAATTGAATCAATCTTATTTTGGAACTTAGACTTATATTCTGATAATAACACTGTCTTTGTTTTATTAACGAAACAGAAAACTGTAGGATTACGTTTCAAAGTTGATCCATTTTGATTGACTACTATTTCTAATGTTGAATTCAAAACATCTCTTCCAATAATTATTTCGTTTTTTAGATATTGAGAATCGATTATGTGAAATGTTACTTCAACAGCTATTTCTTCAAATTCTATTAATAGATCAATCTTTTCTGTAAGTAATCCTGGTGTATTACTGATTCCACAAACTGAAAGGAATTGTGTCATTCTTTTTGAAGGGATAGATGTTGCTATGTCATAACGGGTTAATGAACAATCTGATCCAGTATCCAATAAACAATTAAATATTTTACCACCAGAAAGAACAACTGTTGTACTGTCTGTTGCGTGAAGCTCACGACAAATGTTAACATTTTTTTATTCAGCTCGTTGTTTTGCCAACATGTGTTTTCTTCGTGTCCTAATTTTTGACAAAATTGACATTTTTTTTCGAGGTTATTTTTTTCATGAATGTGTTTTAAAACAGGTTGAGCTTTATTCCTTGTAGAATTATTTTCTGGACTATTTATCCTAACATGTCCTGTTTTTCCACAATTAAAACATCGTTTCTCGGTTTCTGTTCGTTTTCGTTTATTTATAAAAGTTGTGTTATGTTCTTCTCTTTTACCAGAAATTATTCTATCAGGACAAACATCTCTGTACTCAAAACGGTGATAAAATTTTTCGCTTTTGCGTTGAGGAGTTTTTCGTATAGCTGATAAATGATCTATTAAATTTTGAATTGACAACGGCATGACAAAGGTCAATGAAGCTTGTTTCGGAAATGCAACAAATAACAATTTTTATAATTTTGTCCTCTGGAATTTTGAATGGTAACCGATTTATTTGTGATACCTTTTCCATTACGAATTCTGTATATGAATTAAATTCGCTACTTTACGAAGTTGACTTATTATGTCAGTGCCGCTTGAAAATGTATGAATTATAGAAGTTCGTAAGTTTACCCAATCATAATGTTGAAAAACATATTTGTCGTACAAATTTTTAGCTCTACCTAACAACGCAGAACGAACTCTGGGAATAATGTCATAATTTTGTAATTTATCTCGCTCAATCCTTAAATCAATATCCTTGCACCATTTATCTACATCAACGCGTGAATGATCAGGATCAAAACTTGGAAAACTAATAATTTCTCCACGATTTCCATTTTGATTAATTATCGACCTTTTTGAATTGCATCAGCCATACCACTATTATTTTCCATATCTTTCGGATCATTTGATGCACTTAACTCATTCAATGTACTTGCATTACATATTTCTGGATTATTATTTATTTCTTCTTCACTCATTGTAAATTATTTTATTTGTAATATAATAATATTAATTTGTTTGTAATTCGTTTCGTTAAATTAAATTTAATAAATTTTGTTAATAAAAATAAAGAATGAAATCTCTACTTACAGTATCTTGACCTGCTTAACAATTCAATTAAAACCTTATTACCTACTTATCATTTATTTCCTATACTTGTTTTTATTTTTAGAAACACATGTACATAGGTACATACTATAATAGTCTACAACACACCACACAATAAGGAACAACAGCCACAATTTGGAATTTTTAATTATTGTTTATTAATTTTTTTATTTTAAATTTCATAATAGTCTTCATACAACACATCACCAAACAAGCTACAACAACCACCATTTGCAATTTCAATTATTGTTTTTTAATTATTAAATTTATAAAATTTCAAATTTCTTTCAAAAAGATATAATATTAATTATTTGCTGGTTTCTTATTTTTTCTTTTTCCTGTTACGTGGATAATATACCACTTCTGATATTAGAATAATCACAATTTATAATACCTTTTTTTTGCTAATACTCTTCTGTGTCACATATACTCGTGACGACTAACCTCTTCCAATATCCGTTAGTGACTCCTGAATATTAATTCACTCTCACATGACATTAATATTCATTTGTACAGAACATTTTTTTTTTACAATTCAAAACTCATGGCATACTAAGTAATAGAATTTATTCTATTCTCTAACATATATGTTTCGAAATTGTGAATATATTCATATTTTCAATTGTGAATATATTCATTGAGCAAGTAACAATATGTGATTGCGAAATATGGATAAAAAAGTTGCAGAAATGTGGAAAATAAAACAAGCACATAAGAGAAACAATAAAATCATTGATCTGTATGCGAGAATAATGTGAATAAGTTTCATGAACCCAAAATCGTACGAAGATTTCAATATTAAACGATTTGAATATGAAATGCAGACTCCTAACAAAAATTAAAAGACAGGTCAACTTGGAAACAGCATGTTAAAATTCTGACGTTGTAGAAAAGACAAGTTGCTATTAATACCTGTGGCTGTTATCAATGCCCTGTAATACCTTCCGTGGGGCATAGGGCTTAAATCTGGGGCCTATCTGCGGCTAACCTCTTCAATTGTGACCACGTTCTTTGCTTAGTACTTGCTTCAGCTAAGGCAGTTAATCTCCATGTTTTTCTCGGCTCTCCGACACGACGTGTATCCTGAGGATTCCATTCGAAACACTGTCCAATCCAACGCCATTTTTTCTGTCGAATTTCCACGTCTATTTGTTTTGTTAAACTACCCGTAGCTATATAGTTTTCCATTTATAAGAACATACACTGATTGTGATTTTGTATCAGAGATTTTCTAAGTTCTTCTGTATTCCAACTCCATTTTTCATTTATATTTCTTTTGTATTTCATTTAAACAATACTAAATTAAAATTAATATTAATGATTGATTAAAAACAAATTTAATCTTTATTGCCAACTATATAGAATGAATAATTTTTTAAAAAAATTGCTTGATCACTTTTGAATAGGTAATTCCGTAACGATCTATTTATCAATGTACAGCGGTCATTGACCACAACTGTGTACTTTTGTTACATTATTTTTATTTACCAAAACTTGGTAAGAATTTCAGTAACAGCTTAAAGTTGATTCATTTAAATTTGTATTGAAATTGAAAACGTGTACGCGTGTATTAATGCACATGTAATTTTTATTAGGTTTTTTTAATCTTGTTATTACATATAGGTTTTTACATAATAAATAATAATAATACATAAACAAATGCACGCGCTTTGATTAATTCATCTACTTTAATTGATCAGTCATATTAAATTATTGGTGTTGTGAAATAAGGCCGAGCGAAATAACACCGAGTTGATTTTATTATTAAATAATTTTCTATTTATGTAAAATTTTTAAGTATATAAACTTTAAAAAATGGGGTGTACCCAAAAATGAGATTTTCCAAAAAAAATTTCAAAACTGTCAACTTAATGTTTAGAGCAAGCCATATCAGGCATTTATTACTAAACGAAAGCTTGCTACAATTGATTGTGCAATATATCATCATCCAGTATGATGGTTAGTAAACATTGCCACCGTTAATGAAAAATAATAAAATATGTACTAAATAAAAGCTAGGCTAGGGAACACGAACTAGTAAGTAACAAAGCTAAAAAAATAAAAGTTGGTAATTAGTGTCAGCTATACGTACATTATTACGCAATCATGAGATAATGAGACAATGATTGCAAGTCAATAAGCTTAAAAAGGTGAGAATAAGATGCAAATGTAAAGCAAAACGTATAACTTTTCACTGAACCTATTCTATTCGATTAATGTTAATCAAGTAATGAGGGAACCATTCTTGGCTGGCATATTCAAGAGTAAACCTTACATATGCAACATAAAGATATTTCATGAGTTAGGGGTCAGGAAATCTTTTGGACCATCGTATGTTACTTAAAGAAGAATTGGATATGTTCACTATTTGATCATAATATAGCTTGAAGTTGAATTTTGTCATAGTCAGCTGTGATTACATCTGATCTGTAATAGAATTTACTCTTGAGAGCATCTATTTAATTGGCAGTTGAACCAAAATTTTCAGAGCATGATTTGAAAAAATAATGAATGACTTGGCACAAAATGGATTTCTCCTGCAAAAAATATGGATGGATTTCTCTTAGAAAAGTTAATGACTTAGTGGTGTTCAATTCCATTCCATTTTTTAACACCAAGAAGCGAAATTGTTCATATTATTTGGTAGGTTTACGCAATCCGAAGAAGAAGACATAGGAGATATTAAAGAGCTTTGAATTGTCTGCAAGGTAAGAAGGTTTGGAAAAATGTATCACTTTAGGAACATCATTGTTGAAACTATAAAACTGAGTGGTCTTATCTTGGTTTAGGAACATCAGAAAATGATAAGTAAATAAAACTGAGTAATCATGAGAAGAGATGTAGGATTCAAGCCAATTAAGGCTATGTGGTAAATTCCATCATTTTATACTTCAGTAGTAACTATGAATAATTTTGTTCAATTTCTCAATTGAGATTATCGTCTACCATCATGCTAAAATTTGTTTATAAAATCGAGGTATAACCCTTTTTTTGAAATTTTATGACCAATTTTTTATGACCAAATTTTTTATGACCAAACATGTTTTTTTTATTACCATGTTTTACCTTATTCCCAAAGTTTTTGATAATAATGTCTATTCGACTTCTGACTTTATTTCACGGCACCTACATTTTTTTTGATACATTGTTAAATATTTAAAAGATAACGGAATTAGTAAGAATCAATTAAAAGAATAATTAAATTAATGATTTTGTGGAATTTCCATATTGATTGATTGAAACAACAAAGAGCATTCACGTCAGTAAGTTTACAATGCGTTGTAGTTTTTTTGTAGTTGTTTTTCGGTTTAAATGACTACTTAACATTGCTTTGTCATCGTAACGAATGCGAATATTAACGTTTGACTATATGTTGATATGTCGCATATATCTATATTATAAATACAGGATTGGGTCCAACAGACTTCCTTGGGGAGCACCAAATTCAATACTTTTTAAACGTGACATAAAACTTTTGTATTTTATACTATTTAAGTTTACTACCACTTCATGGTAATTTGTAGGTAAATATGCTTTTATATTGATTAGTAGTCCTTTATGCAATACCTTGTCAAAGGCTTAGTCTATAATATGTCTATGAATATATGGCTGAACAGTATTGTTTTTCTTCAAATACTTTCTCTATTATTATTCGGATTCGGTTTACTTTTTCCGTGATGGTGCTATATCTCTCTGTAAGGCCAAATTATTTAGTTGATTTTCCAGGTGTGTTGGCATTAATTTATATAGTAAAAATTTCAGAAGCAGTTTAGAGAGAATTGGTAACAAGCTTATCGGCCTGTACGATTTCTACAAGTGTCTTAAAATCTTACAATGATTTACTTTTAACTGCAGTATACCTTCCAAATACACCAACTCGTGACCTAATTGTATTAAAAAAAATTGTTTTAATCGTTTGGTTTATTTATAAAAGTTGATATCAACCTCTTATTAGGTCACTTTATACTAACCTAATTAAATTGAAAGTATATGCATGTACATAATATATAATAGTTAAAAAAATTAACATAATATCATAGATAATTAGGTAAGTAATTAATAATTTGTGCTGATAGGTTTTGATTTGTAACAGAAGAAAAAAATTATGTGGGTACTGGCTATTGAAAATAAAAACAGTGTACGTATGGGAATTTTACTTTGATACAAATCAGTTTTACGTATTTTCAAGATAACAAAATTAACAAAAATATTGTTTTTTATTGTTTTTTTTTTTCTTTTTAATATTACTTAAGTATGTACATACATGTAATTCATTATGAAGTAGAGGCTTTATCAGTAATTTTATTAATTTTGAATAATTTACAAACAACTCATTTAGTTCTAGTTCATATTAATATATTTTTTTTATTTTTTTATTATATTTTATTATTTTAAAATTAATTTCATTATAATATAATAAATACAGGGTGGGTTCTATTCCTATGTAAGTTTTGTTTTTATAATTAATTCTAAACTATAGAATGACTATTAGGATGATAATTCTAGATTATATGATGAACATCTTCTATCTGCTTTTACGCAGAGATTTGGCATATACAATCACATACAATAGTTCTCGTTTTTATGTTAACTAATTGGAAAGGGGGAAAAGCTTAGTCTATTTTAGAGTACTTCGTCTTCAGAATAGCATAGTTCAATTTTATTTTTTAGCGATAAATACATAATTGAAAAAAAAATTTGACAACATCCATTTCTCGGAGCAGTATTTTAGCCCGAAATCTTCAAATTAGTATGTGAGCTTTCTCTTTCTACAGAACTAAAATTTAGAATTAGAGTATATGGGATATGCTTTGTATGAAGTTAGTTCAATAAACCAATTTATTAAATAGTTCTTTTTTATTTTTTTTATTATATTTTTATAATATTGTATAGATTATTATTTTTTTACTAAAATCAATAAATTTATAAAACAAATACATATATAAATAAAAAAATGAATAATTAATCTAGATTTTTTAGTCTAGAACTAGAATAAAATTATTTTACAGCAAAAACTTAATGATATATTTCCAATGTCCATTGAGATGGTAATACATACTTCAAAAAACGAATTCCCCGATGAGCTAGGGGAGGGCGAACCTATGGCATGCGTGCCCAAAGTGGTACGCAAATCAATTTTCATTGGTACATACATATACATTCTTTCATTCATATGTACTAAACCAAATTAATTTTTAATTTTGAATGAAATTGAACTCTATTCAATGCACATAATATTTTAAAAAACAAAATAGAGAATTTTCACAGATTTCTGGGGCCCTTATTTCAATGTTATATTATTTATGTATGTAGGTATACACATGTATACATTTCAAAAAAGCATACTATGTCCAACACATAAACCAAATTTAGTCAATTACGAAGTTTGGATTGGCAAAATTTGATGATATTTTTAGTATTGTTTCCAAAATAATAAATTTTATAGCAGTCCGAGCTTTGAATAAGAGGCAATTTCAGGTGCTTTTACAAGAAGTTGGTTGAAATTACCATGGATTGCTAATGAACAATCACGTACGCTGGGTTAGTCGAGTCTTTGTAGAATGTTTTGATGAAATTATAATGTTTCTTAATGATAAGAAATTTGAATTTCCTCAACTTTTTGATAATGACTGGATCACAAAATTAATCTTTTCACCTATTATGTTTTTAAATATGAGATTGCATGACTGTGGAAAGTCAATTGATGTTATGTTCGCTATTACTAAAGGTTTTGAGGGCAAATTGGTGATATTTAAACGTGATATTGACAACAATACTTTTAAGTATTTTCCTTTGTTTAAAGATCATTTTCAAAAATTTTCCATTCATGGAGCCTATGAAAATAATATAAATTTTTATAGTCAAGTAGTCAAGTTATAAATGACATACAAGACAAATTTGTAAGAGAATTTCAAGATTTCAAAATATTTGAACCGTTAATTAACTTTATTAAATATCCAGACAAGTTCAATTTGAAAACAACTAAAATTTATTAATTTTTTTTTTTTTTTTTATTAGTTTTGCATAAAACTTGATATAATTAACATTAACAATAATTTAATACTAATTTAAATAAATTCAATTCAATTAATTCAATGCATCAAAAATCAAATAATCAAATAATATCACTTCCAAAAATCAACAAAGAAAAAAATAATCACTAATTAAATTTTGTCAGCAAAATAAAAACAAAATAACTTTAAAATTAATATTCTAAAACATACTTTGAAATAGTATTTTTGAATCGATTGATGTTCCTGATACACTTTATCTCATTCGGCAGTGAGTTAAACAACTGCAATCCTTTATACAGTAATTGGTTTTAACCTGATGTTCTGTTGAATCGTGCGACTCTAAATCTTTCTCCTCCTCTAAGATTATACGGCTGGCATTCACTGTAAGTTCCTTGTGAGATTTTGTGGAAGTAAGTTGTACTTCAACTTAAAAACAAAAATTAAAACCTTAAAATGTATTCTTTGATTTATGCTCATCCAATTTAATGTTTGAAGCATAGATTCAATTCTTGATCTATTACTATACATTTTAGCAATATTCTCATCCCTTTGTTTTGCAGCTTTCGCATCCTGTTCAGGTGTTCTGATGACCCGGAAAACATGACTGTGGCACAATAATCAAAATGAGGTAAAATAATCGCATTATACACTATTTTCACTGTTGCAAAAGAAAGACTGCTCCGAATTCGACGTAGAAAGCTATTTTTTTTGTTAATTTTTCCGCATACGTAGTCTAAGCGTTCAGGAAAATTTAGTTTATTATCTATTATAACACCTAAATTCTTAATACTCGTAACAGGTTCAATAATCTCATTATTTAAATAAACAGCAGGAATAGTAGAGGCTGCAGAACTAATATTGATACATTTCATCCAAAGCCAGTTATGTATATATTGCAGGTCTATGTTTATATTTCGAACTAAAATTTCTGCCACTAATATATACCAGAAAATCATAAGCGAACATAACTATACGGCAAATCTTCTCAAGAATCTTCTCAATATCATTAATATATAACAGGAATATTATAACTCCCAACACTGATCCCTGTGGAACACCTAATTTAATATCTCTCTGTCTAGATAAAACATTGTTAACTTTGGTAACCTGCTTTCTTCCTACTAAATATGTTTCAAACCAATTTAGCTCGTTGTTTTTGATACCATAATGTTTGAGTTTTGACAGTAATAAATTTGTATCTAGTTTCTCAAATGCACGCTTTAAAGTCAAAAAGTTAAAGTCATACCCAAATCAGTTCGAATTTTAGAAAATAGTAAAGAGTATTGGTTTATTTTTGAAAAAAAACACCTGATTATACAATCTTTCAGGTTTGCAACACTTTTGATTATGAAATATTTCTCATGGGTGCCAGGAGTTGAGTTGCATGGCAGCTACCTGAACTTTTCATTTGCTAGCCATGTAAAGTACAGCGTTAGTCCTTTTCAGCAAAATTTCAGAACAATCAAAGAACAAAGAAACTTTACATTTTATGCAGCGCCGTAACTAGCTTTTCCAGTGCCCTGTGCAATTTTTTTTAGGGCCTCTATATTTTGTTGGGAAAAAGTAAGTTATAGTACAATTATGATATAAAAATATGTAAGATAAGTTTTTTAAAAAACATTTTTATTATGGAAAAAAAAATCATCACACATTATATACGAAGTTTTAATTATATTTATTTAATTGGATTTTTTTGGCCTTCAGCAAATTCATTAATTATATCATCAAATGGTATATCTTTAACTATATTGTATTCAATAGATATTTTGGCAAGATTTACTGCGAAATTCAACTTGTAAATCCATAATTTTAGCCAAATTATTTGCTTTTTAAAAATCTTGTTCGAAACCTGTTCTTCGTAGTCCCTGTAATTTTGTTGCACGGTCTATCGATACATCTTTTTGTTGTAATGCAAGCTTTCTTTTTTTATGATCTTGACAGTAACTTAGGTAGAATCACCTTTGTGTGCTTAATTAAGTACGGTACTGCAATTTTACAGTACAATATCTATAATAATTTGAATATTTATTTTAACAAATTACTGGCTTATCTACTCATTAAATGTGGAAACTACTACTATTGTCAGGAACTAAGGCTTCTTAAATAGAATAGCTCCATTTTATTTAATTTGTTACCAGATTTGATGCAGTTGAACCATTTGCAATCGATTCCAATATTGTTTTTACATCGAATAAATGTAAACTTAACGATTTCATTGCCTTTGATGAGCACCTTGTATCCGATAAATTTTTAAGTGTTAGTTTTAAATATTTCATTAAAATTTCCCATCGTACTGTCGATGATGAGAAAAAGTTAAATAATCTTTACAGAGTACCAAAAAAAGTAATAATTTGTGTTGTGTAGACGAGTATGAACACCAGCTAAATTAAGGCAGTGAGCCGAACAAGGCACAAAAATTGCCGAATTATTGATTTAAAAAATACGTGCTCTTACAACTTTATATGTCTGGTAACATATTAGCACCGTTGTCGTATCCTTGTCCTCTGACATCACGAATATCAAATTTACCAGCTGCTATTTTATTTAAAATTTCATTTGCTAGATAAGAGCGTATGTATTTTAACATTTTCGTCGATTATTTTTTGTTGTAGAATCAGAATTTGCAAAAAAAATGCCCATTATCAATTGAAAATCTCGATTTGGCCAATTTCGGCACCCTCGATTTGGTTAATAAAATTTTTTTTAAAATTTTAAAATAAAAGCTCTTTCCCCTCGTAAAAAGCTGAGACGCATGCTCTGGAACACCCGGTATAATAATTTATTTGATAGTTTTATGAGGTCTAAAAGAAAAATGAAGTAAAAGTTTATTTCAGGGCCCCTCAGATATCTGGGTTCTGTGCTTGTGCATCTGTTGCACCTGCCTAGTTACGGCGCTGATGTAATGAGTATAAAAGATAAATAAGGTAATTAGGATGTTGTATAATATGTTGATAGATATTTTAATGTAATTGAATTATATTAATACCGAATTTATATATACACTCTGAACGAGCTAGTAAAACTTTTGACAAAACTTTTTGAGAAGTTGAATTGAATAAAATAATTAAAATAAAAAAAAATATGAATATACTCCTAAAAAACAAAGTAATAAGAAAAGAACAACTTAAGTGTTCGAATATAATGTTGACAGTGCTTGTATCATTAACACTAAATAATTTATTGAATTATTTTTCATAATCGGATTTCTTTTAAATTTTACTATTGATAAATAAATAAACAAATAAATAAAAAAAATAACATTCTATTTATTTATCAATTGTAAAATTTATAAACAAAAACAGCACTAGTTACTGTAAAGGGATATCGGCTAATTGTAGTTTTGTATGTTGTTATTTTTTTATTTAATTCCAAGATTATTGGATACCACATTAAATACTTTAACGCAGAGACTGGGAATACACAATCACATGCCAGTGCTACTCTATTGCAAACAATTTGGTCTACTTTTAAACTTTACCCTTATTCTGCTCAATGATTCATAATATGGCTGTTACAAGAAAGTCGACGCAATTGAATCGACTATGGTAGCATAAATGATGTATAAGAACAAAATATGCTTTGAAATTATTACTTCAATTCTAAATTTTCTTATGACCGACGATCAAGTAAATGCAAAACACAACGATTCGATATAAAAATCAACTTTTTATAGTTATAATAGATGTTAATGTTGACAACGTGTCGTTATTTTATGGTATCAAAAGCGTCATTTCGCTTTGATTGGAATAAGTAAGGGTTCCTATCACAATAGAATAGGTTGTATAGTTAATTACTTATCTCTCATTTATTGAGATTGAGACCTTATGAGCAAAATGAGATAAAAAAATTAACTTAAAATACATACAAGACTTACAAGAGTTACACCAACTTTTTTGTATTAAGACTAGTACAATAATGATTTAATAATATTTATTTGACTTTATAATTTTTTATATTTTAAATACCCTTAAATATACATGATAAAAGATTAAGTCCTATGTATTAATTAAGTATTATGCTGATCTCTTGGAAAATAATTTTTTTTTTAATATTGCGTAATTTATAAATAAAAGTTGAATTTTCATTTTAACTGTATTATGTCTAATTTTATTTGTTTACAGATCGATATTTTGATTGCTGATAGAATTTAGCACACTTTATTCACATGGAGTATAATTTTTATTATATTTATTTTTTATATTTGGGAACTAATTATTTTTCTTAAGCTTCTGCAAATCACAAATAAAAATGTTTTTCCTAATTGGGAATACTTCAATTTGATTGAGTTCACATTCAAAATGTTCTAACTATAAAAGAATTTCCATGATCATACTTAAACCATCTCGGAATTAATACTGTGATAAAGGCTGGCCACTTGATGCATCTCGTGTTATACGAAGAAAATGCTTGAGCGGAGGAAGAAGTGATTTTATTTCCTCGGAATAGGTGTCAATACCAAGTATAAATATTTATAAAATAGAGAAGTGGTTCAACAATACGACGACGATGGTATAAAAGGGATAAGGTCGCATTTGTCCGTAAGACGAATTACGCATTTGAAACCGGAAAATTGGTTCGAATGCTGTTAGCTTATTACTAACAAGAGAGCTTTCAGTTTTTGAAGTGTTCAACTCGGATCTATTTGCTTTAAGCTAGTCATAAATTTTGCATAGTTCGGAATTGAGCGCATCTTTTTTTTTTTTACACTCTACAGTAACTTAGGTAGAATCACCTTTTCGTGCTTAATTAAGTACGGTACTAAAATTTTACACTACAATCTCCAATATTTCGAGTATTTATTTAACAAATTACTGGCTTATCAACTCATTAAATGTGAAAAACTACTGCTATTGGCAGGAACTAAGCCTTCTTAAATAGAATAGTTTCATTTTTATTTAATTTGTTACCAGATTATACTCTCAATTATTTTTTGCCATTTAGTATATCCCAATGACAAAGGGTACCGGATCAGGTCGAAAAATCAATAAAGCATTTTTTTTTGCTTCATCGGGAATCGAACCTGGGACCTTTTGGTTGAAAGACAGGCGCTATATCTACTGCGCCACCCAGCGTGTGATCTGCCATCATTGTTCTTTTGGAGTTGACTGCGGAAGTTGTAGCATTAGTGTTTAGAAAAACATATGATGCTACTAGAGTGCTGTCATCAGCAAAGCTTTCAATTGGATTGAAAGATAATTTGAGAAGGTCAATAATGAGCTACTTATTAAAAAAATAGGGTGGATGAAAAGACAGAACTTTGTGGAACGCCAGCATTGATTTGAAATGTCAACTGAAACTTTGATAGATCTATTTAAAAAAGCTTTCAATCCATTTTTAAAAGGTTAAATCAAGGTCTATAGTGTTGCATTTTGCTATAAGAAAGAACAGATTCTATCAAAAGTCTTAGATATAGATTAGACTAAACATTATATTTATTTCTTTGAAAGAGCTATGTTGTTCGTACATAGTTTTTGCTTATAGCTCTTCATCAGTATTTGTGACTAGATTTCTCTAAGGTTCAAGTTTTCGTAACACTCCAATTCTAAGGCAATAAATTTTGTTCCCATTTTTAGGATCAATATTTTTTAACTTTTGCCTGAAGTCCGAGGTAAAAGAAGGAAATTGATATAAATTTATTAATAATTATTTAAAAATCATCTCTCTTTTACAATGTACATTTTACAACAATAACTCATGTTCAAAAATTTTGGACTTTAAGTGTTTAAAATTATATTATTTTTATATTTATTTAAATGTGTTTGTGTAAATATAAGATGAGACGTTCGAACATGAGAGGTAAACCACCTTATTTTTATTTTTAAAAATTATTTAAAATTATTGGTATATGTAATGTGCAATATAAATTAAAGCTTACAGTTTTTAAATCAATTATTCAAGGTGTTCAACAACGATTAAATATAATTTAACACTTTCCACTCACATAGAGTATTTATGTTTTACATTAGTGAGTTTGAACAATTCATGCGCTACCTGGGCATTAATGCAATCGAAATACTCTAAAATACTATTTTCATTCTATCACAAAAGTAATTGATTACTTTTAATTAATTGATTATTAATACAATGTCTCTATTTTTTACTTGTATAACTTCATATAAAATGAAGTTCATATAAAATGTTTTTCGTATTAATTCAAGTACGAAGCTAGTGCTCAACTACAAATTAGTTATTGATAATATTTAGTTATTGATAATTATAAATATAAAAATATTTAAATAAAGTTAAAAATGTAAAGTATAATATGCAAAAATGATTGGTTATAATTCTTATTTAAATTTGGTAAGTGTATTATATGGAATATTGAGCTTTTAGTAAATTATGTTTTTAGTGCTACCTTTTACTCTTTCTACTTTATATTTGTACTCTAAATGCATTTAATTTAGTTCAATATGTGATTAATTTCGTAAAGTCAATCTATTGATTCTACATACCATACTAGATTAATCATTCAAAAAAATCTATTAAATATTTGAAAATTGCTTTTATATCTAATAAATATTTTTTATGCAATGGATTCTGATAAGAATCGGAATTCTAAAGTGATATTTTAGAGCTGGTAGTGTGAAACGGTTAAAATGTTCTGATGCTGACCCAGCATTACTCAGTGAAATTATTATTTCAGGCTAACAGAACGTGAAGAAGAAACAAACTGAAATATAAAACACGCTCAACAAAAAAATTAAGTTTTAAACAAAAACAAATTATATAGTTAGTATACAATTAAGTAAATTCTTTTATCTCACGTGCTCCTCTCCGATAGAAACGCTTCATTATACAATTTAAGAAAGAACCTCTTCATGTTCATCTCCACTATCAATTCTCCACTATCATTCTATTTCCATCCTAATCATTTTTTTCGTACACTAACAATAATTTTGTATAAAGGAATTTCTTCCTAGTGTTTGCTAGCGCGGAAAAAAAATTAACATAAAAATTGAAATTTCAAGTCTGACTACTCTGAATACATTTGTATAATGTAATTTCAATATTCTCAGAACGCATTATAAATGTATTTTTGGAATATAGTCTAAATACATTATTAAAATACATTCACCAATATAATTTCAAAATACATTCCGAGTACATTTGAGGAATTTCACATATGAACAATTTTGCTTCTTGGTGTTAAAAAATAGACTGGAATCGAACACCTCCAAATTCCAAGTCATTACCTTTGAACAGTTTGGTTCAACTATAAATTAAATGGCTCTTCGCTTTTAAAAGTAAATACTATTAGAGATCTCTGGATTACTCTTGATCCTAAACTCGGTTTTAAGCTACATTATGATAAAATTATAAGCAAAGTTAGTTTTTCTTTAGGTTTCATTAAACGATGTTCTAAATAATTTTCTGATCCCTACCCACGAAACATCTTTATGTTATACATATGTAAGGTCTACATTCAGAAAAGTATTGTATCTTTATTACTTGACCGACATTAATCGAATGGAATCGGTTCAGCGAGAATTGGTAAGATTCAATTTAAGTAGTTTTTCGTAGATGCATTGTGACACCCACCTTATTCTCACCGTTTCAAACTTTTTTACTTACACTTATTATCTGATCGTTGAGTATTTACAGAATTCTCTTTTATTCTCCAAATTCTTTCGGGCAATATACTAGCCCCTAAAATTTAAAATTATTTGGTATAAAGAACCAATCGAAATAATCTTAGAACCGTTGATTTGTTCTACATTTTCTTCCCCTGAACACGATAGATTTAAGCCCAATCACTAAAATGTTCCGTAAAGTAAATCCTTATTCTATCACTTTTGATCGTCAACGAAGTGTTTTAACTCTTAAAAAAAGATTGTGAAATAATGTACATATGGCTGAAACTAATCCGCCCTATGCTCCACGGATAGTGTTACAGGACAATGATAATAGATGAAACTAATTAACAACTTTTGTTTCAATGTAATGTCCGCTTTCCATAGCTACGTTCATAGGTTATTGAATATTCCGATGTCGAAATTAGATTATAATGAGGAGCTCAATATAATAAAAACAATAGCGAAAAATAACGGATATGAGGGGAACATCATCGATAATATAAGGAAGAAAAGTAGAAAACTCCAAACTTCCAAAGTGATAAAATCCGAAATTAATTAGAGGAGGTTTAATTTTATTACAGGTACTAGTTTAAAAATAAGAAACGTCATGAAATAATATAAATCCAGTTTTCATAATAACAACACAATTAAGCATAAACTGGTCAATAATAAAATCGTTACTAGGAACAATATCAGCAAATCAGATGTTTACCAAATAAAATGTAAAGATTGTGATTACATTACATATTGGACAAAACTGGAAGAAGTCTTCAAACCAGAATTAAAGAACATTTAAGACCTACGTTTAACGGAAAAAATTATTCAAACGTAGTTAATGAAACATTTCTTAGAAAATAATCACGAGTGCTGAATGAATAATTTGGAAATTTTAAATTCTTTTTGAGGGTAGGAGGTTAACATACTTCTTCAAAGTATATGAAATTTTATCAGTTCAAAAGCAACACAAAAATTTGATGAACGACCAAGTAGACCTAATAAAATCAAATATTTTATAATTCATTAAACCTTTATATTACTGGACAGGTATTATGTAAAAATTTCAAAAATATTTAATGTTAATAGACAGTCATGTATAATTACTTTATCAGTCTTCTGATGATGGCGGTGTAATATCCCAAATCGATTAAGATATTTAATAGAATTGTGAAACATATACCTAGAGTTTTAATATTTATTTAATTTTAATAATGTTTCAGCTAGAGCCTACAGCAGATTCTATAAATTATAATTAATTAGAGTTGTGGGGTTCAATTAAATATAAAACAAAAGAGTTTTTTTTTAAAGTCAACAAAAGTAAAAATCCCATAAAAAATTTTTTATAACAGTAATATTAAAAGTAAAATAAATAAATAATAATAAATAAATAATAATAATATAATAATAATAAAAATAATAATAATAATAATAATTCTTTATTTCATTAACAACTTAAGTTAACTTACATACTAAATTTACAAAATTATATAACAAATTAATTCAGATTTCTTAGTTAGTCTTCTTCTATACTTATAAAAGAGAAAGTTTGTTTGTTTGTTTGTTTGCTCGCTATACACGCTCACAGTTTTAAAGATAGAGTTCTGAAATTTAGCATAGTTATTCATGGTCAAATAAGGTACCGGACGCGGTATTTTAGAAAGCCATCAGATGACTGGTTCGTGTTGCTGCCGTACAACTCCTAGCACGTACGTCTCAGGAATATTTCAAAAACCAATAGAATTAGGCACAAAAATGTGACGATTCGTTTTATTAATCAGAAAATAATGCAGTGTTCCAGGGGGTCCATGTGTACAAATCGATAGATACAGTTATCGATGAAAATGAAGTTGTTCCTCCTCATCAATTGGAATTAAAAATAGTAGCTTTAATATTGCTTCCACGAAACTTGAAGAAGCCAAAACTACGGTACTAGATTAAGAATAAGAACTTTGCATCTTCATTTCATTTAAGTAGAAATTCCAATTGATTGTGGAAAAGGCGAACATATCTTTATTTCAAGAATACCTCAACAGCGTTCCTTTATTTGCTTATACTTCATCAGAAAAGACCACCGAAATATTGTTTACAAAGAAGTAATTTTAATATAAGTATAGTTTAAGTTGTAGTATTGTTGATATTTTGTTATCGTAGTGAAAAAAAATATTAGAATATTTTTGATAAACCAATTTTTTTCAATTCGATTCATAAATCAAACTTCATTGAAATAAATTCAATACATTTTGTGGTCGACCCGGACAACGTCGGGTAACTTTGCTAGTATTTTAATAAAATAGCTAGGTTGAATCTGTTATCCAAACGATAAGTGGCGATTGAATCATCAAAATATTAGAAATATATATAAAATATAATATATATAGAATAAGCTATACATATAGTGCTATCAATGAATGATCAATGAGAAAAAGTTAAATTTTTGTTCTGCAAGAATATTCAGGGGTAAGGTTTAAAGTCTGAGACCAAATTGTATAAATGACAAAAATTGCCGGGCACATGGGCCGTGCACGACAACAAGATATATATAGTTGATTTTTAAGGTTGTAGTTTAAAATTAAACGTTGAAATAGATAGCCCTCAACGGGCTTCAACTAATGAAAAAGATCTTTAATGATTTAGAACAAAATAAATGTCGAAAGAGGAAGAATATTAATTTTTACAATAAGAGGAAAACTATAAGCAGATAATCCTAATTGCATGTTTTTGTAATCTGATTAACGATTGTAATTTAATCATATATCACCACCACACCAACAATCATAGGGAAGCTTAGAATTAAACAAATGATAAACAATTTTAAGGATGTGAGATGAACAGTAGAAATTTAAGTGGTAAAGTTACCTTATTATTTTATTGCAATAATTTTTTAAAGAAAAAGTGTGGTCAGACCAGTTAAGTCTTCAATCCAAAATTAAACCTAAATATTTGATATAATATGAATCAATAGTTTCTACTACAAAACAAACTGTCGCTATTACAGAAGATTGTTTCAGAGAAGGAAAAATAATTATTCAAATATTAAGGAAACTTAGAGCAATTTAACGAGTGGAAGATAAAATTAAAATCTACTGAAAAGTTGTGAAATAAGCTGAAGAATATTAATTTACTTTTAGGGCTAATAATCAGTTTGTTAATAGAAAACCATTTTCTAATTAGGTCTAAGTCGTGGCTTATATCACATATAGATATATTACCGTAAAGATTTTGTTCTTCATAAAAAAAAAACATGTATCATCAGCAAACAAAATTGAGCCAAGTACCAAACCCTGAGGCACTCCAGTATTACTTGTTTTAGAGTGGCTAAGGTTACCATTAACATAAAGACGTTACTTACGGCTCGAGAGGTAAAAATGGAGCCAGTCAAATATAAAACCACGAACACCTACGTTGTATAATTTACTAAACAAAATTTCATGAGAAACAGTGTCAAATGCTTTGGTAATGTCAATAAATAAGGAGAACAACAGTTGTTAAGATTAAGATTAATGCGCTAACTATAATTATATAGAACTACATATGTAAATGTCAAATTGCCTAACGAAGCTGACATAGGTATTTGTCAAAGCATTATGTCGACCCATATGACATAATAACATAAGAAAATATTTCTTAGAAAAACAACAACAAAAAATTACATATGTCGATTCGGTTTGGATGGAATTAAACATAAGAATTCTATGTTTATCAAAAACTTAACAAAATGTCACATTCAACATAATTGCCGCATATGGGCAGTTACATGTATTTTCCATATACATAGTATGACATATGCCACGACATATGTAGTTCTATGTCATTATAGTTAGCACTTAAGATCAATAAATTGTAGCAAGCTTTCGTCTAATAATAGACATCTTATGTGCTTGTTCTAAGCAATAATCTGAGTAGAGGATTGTATTTGCATGCACTTCCGTAATAATTTTTTTTTCCATTTTAAGGTAATTTATTACGTAAGCGGACATGTACATTTGATTTATTTGTTTTTTCATTTTGTTTACATTTTTCTCTAATAGAACATTTTTGTTGCTTATACATAGCAATTTTTTTTACACAAAATAGCAATTGTTTCGGAACAATTTAATATAATCTAAATCAACGGTTCCCAAACTTTTCGGGTGGTGGAACACTTCGCAAAACTAATAATTCCAGAGGAGCACATGCTTATTTATATAAGCTATAAGTTTGTGTATTTAAAAATATACATATATATAAGTGTTACAAACAAAATAAGCAGCATATTTTTCTGAAATTCAATTACACATACATATACGAAATACATAAAAATAATAAAATGAATAAGTAAAAAAAATCATTTTTATTATTAATGACAGCGGTGTTTGATTCTTTGTATTACATATTTTTTTTATATCAGGCTCAATATTAGAAAGCTGAATTCTTCTGTCTGGTGTAGCATTTAGTCGGTTTCTGTACTTCGATTTTGTTGCAGCATAATGTGATAAATCCAGCCTCGCACAAATATGTAGTTCAGAAATTCAGTAGTTTAATTTTTATTAAAAGATGCAATCTTATCTTGTACGTTCTTGCTTGTAATTATATGTTAATTTTAAGTGTTTTGCACTTAGTAAAAATATCTGCTAAATACGCAACAATTATCAACCATGAAGGAGTGGTTACAAAGTCAATAAAATTTTTTGCCAAATTGTTCGACGAAAAGAAAACTAATAATTCACTTCGAAGTTCAAAATGTCTCACCAATGCTTTTCCTCTGGACAGCCACCTAACTTCGGTATGTAAAAAAAATGCTCTGTGGTCGCTATCCATTTCATCGCATAAAATTTTAAATAATCTAGGTTGAAGTGGTCGTGATTTTACAAAATTGATTATTTTTACAGCTCCATCCAAAATAGTTTGAAAATTTTTTTGGTTACTAATGCTTGTCTATGCAAAACGCAGTGGCTTTTTGTGGCACTTGTAGCTACTTGCAGAATACGTGTTACAACTCCCTTAATCTTTCCTACCATGGCTTGTGCACCATCTGTACAAATATCAGTGCATTTCTTCCATTCGATTTCGTGTTTTGTAATCTAATTGTTGATACAATTAAGTATATCTTCTCCAGTTGTTTTTTCTTGCAGATATTCGTTCATTAGGAAATCTTCTTCAATACTATTATTTTGTACATACCGTACGAATACTAATAAGACAGCGAGGCCGGCAATGTCTGTTGATTTATCCATTTGCAATACATATTCAGTACAAAGTTTAAGTCTATTAATTAGCTGTGTCTCCATATCAGTAGAAAGATGTTTAATGCGGCACGAAACAGTATTATTGGATAATTGTAGTGCATCAATTTTTTTAGCGGATTCTTCATTTAACACACAGGATACAATGTCTTTTACACAAGGTTTAATAAGCGTCTCTCCAACTGTTTTAGTATAAAATACAATAGTATTTGTTATTGTACATACAATAGTTATTGTACATTTAAAAAAATAATAGTTATTTATAAATATTTTAATAACTTTATTGTTATTATTAAGTATAATTTTTTATTTCATTTCATAAACTTATTGTAGACTTTGAAATAAATAATCGTTAAGTCAATATAAATATTTGCACCATATTTTACGGTCACGACAAAAATTAACTTTTTAATTGTGTTACAGTTTAATTGATAGATTATTTTAAATGTTCCTTTTTAGGATATTCAGGGATTTGTCACAACTACAGATCTGCTCGGAAATTACAGATCACAACTACAGATTTGCTCATTCTAATAAGATTGAGTCAGTTCAAAAACAGTTTCTTCTTTTTGCATTAAGAAATCAATATAACCCTTCAGACTTTTCTAGTCTTCCTAGCTACTCAACAAGACTTAATATCTCTAAACATGCTGCCTTTATCCTCACGTAGATAAATATTATCTTCATGTGTTACTTTCGATATTCTGAAAAATAGTATTGCTATCCAATCTCTTAACAACAAGTTTAGACTTAATGATAGAGTTAGACAAACAAGAAATATGAAATTTTTAAATGAGTATAAACACAGTACTGAGTACGGAAAAAATGAACCGATAAACAGATGTTCGTGTATTACATTCAATAAAATCGGTCATCTATATTCGTCATCCATTTCCAAAAATACTTTTAAAAACACTTTATATCAACACTTTTCCAATTTACTGACCTCTAACAATTAATAAATTCAATTTCAGAAAAAAAAAAAAAAAAAAAATCAGTCATAAGTAATAATTTAAGTTTTATGTAGGTTTACTTACTTAGGTAATCAAATTTTATATTGTACAACTTTTTTTTTATGTTTATACCTTTAGTCTTGTATTTATAAGAACAATATAAATTAGTCACTAAGATTTTTCATGTTTATTTTTTTTCTCATTATTATTATAATTTGTTACAATGTATTATATTATGTACATACCTTGTTTAGATATTTGAAATAAAATATGAATGTGGTGAAGGAAATTGCTATAGGCCTACACGTGGCCTAGTGTAGTAGCAGTAAGGGACTATTGTGGGGATTGCACTTATTATAATATATACATATGTATTTTAAAATATATCAAATGAAATATTAAATGTCCTTTGGAATTTATCTGAACACACTCCCATTATGTAATATGGGATAAAACCCCATTAATAGATAGACTAACGTAGACTTGTCAAGGTTGAAGATAGAATTAAAAACTTTTCATTTTTTGTACCTTGTAGTTCAGGTGTTTTTGATTCTACTATATTTTCAATAATTTATTGCTTTTGGATCTACTCATCACATATCCAAATAACTTTCATGCACATCCTCAAAGCCTACTTTAATGTTACTTTTTATCGATTGAGAAATTGAGGTTTTCATTAAATTGCTATATACATATGTTAACATTTCTAATTAAATTAAACTTAATAAAAAAATATATTATTGTAATACACATACATTTTAATTGTATTTAAATGGAACTGAATTCCTATTGAAAATAAATGAACATAATTATTCTAAACAAAATATTCAATTTAAAAAATATTCCTTTTTATTGGTAACTAAAAATTTGGTTGCAATTATTATTTGTAGGATAAATTTGATAACTATTGTAATAAATGGAGTTATACTATTTAGAAAAACTAAATCGGCCATAGTTACAACAAATATTTAAAACTTTTTTTCCAAAAATCTAATCTAATTTAAATAAATCAATAGATCGCTTGGAGCTACTTAATTTAATCTATTTGGAATCTAGGAGAGCAATTGCAGATAATATCTTCATATTACAGGTTGGTTATACAAAATGAAATCTATATTCACAGTACATTAAAAGTATGGTGAATTCCCATACTAATATTAGTACACGGTTTAGTTTTGAGATAATTTTTGATACCCTTTATTATCACCAATTACGAAAATATGGACCTATTAACAGGATGTATTTATGTTAACTATAATAAATATAAGAGTTTAAACTAAATTTAAAAAAGTTATTGCTCCAGTTTTTTTTTTGTATTAAATAATTTAATTAAAATTTTAATAAGATCAGTACCTATGGTCTTACTTACAATATCAAATAATTTTTAACCCTTTGTCAATTAGTGATTCTGATTTTATATTTTCTTTTTTCAATTCTAATTTATTAAATAATTTTATTTAGAATAATTTTGCTAAAATTACTTTATTTAGATTTAGAATCATTGTTATCTGTTTGATCTAAACAATAAATAAATATTTAATTATATAATGCTGTAAGATTGCTGTAATGCTTGTTAAATTTAAGCAAAATCAATTTAATTATAATATAGGATATATTTGTATCTACTTGCCAATACTACGTATTTACTACTAAGTTAGTATTAATTACACTTAATTAAAAAAAATATTTCATAATATCTTTAGTGTTACTGTGTTATGTATACTGATATAAACTAGTTTTAGAAAAATTAATAAATTTAATAAAATTAGGTGTTTATGTCAATTTCTATATAAAAATATCAAAATATCAAATTATGCATTAGAAAAACTATCGTTATATATATATTTCATTTAATATATTGTACAACAGAAAAAAAAATATTTACTTACTTGACTTCACCATTTTTTTTTAAATTTTACTCTATAATATATATTCTTTTTTAATATTTAATAATTAATTATGTATTAACTGATATTATGATCTTTTCAAAAATAATATTTTTTTTTTCAATTTAATAATATTATTTTTTATATTATTTTAATCACTTCCTTTGTCACAACAGATAACAAATTAATACACATGCACACTGTACACCAACTAATCAAATAATACGACAATTTAAAATAATTATTTTTATTTATTTAAAATAATCTTGTTAATAAGCATCATTTAGTTACCGTACCGTATTTAAACTAAAAATTTTTCAGAAAAATAAAATAAAATTATTGAAAATTATTTAATAAAATAAAAATAATAAAATTTAATATATATAAGTATACATACAGGATGTTTCATAAATAATTTTCCATAATGTAAATAGTTATCGTAAAAAACAAAAAAAAAACAAAATTTATTGGTATTTTATTGTATTAGGAGTTATAGGGTTTTAAAGATTTTTTCAGTGTCGAAATAACCTTGGTTTGACATTTTCCCTATAAAACACTATTTCCAGATCTTGAATTACAAATCGATTTTTTTGATATTTTAAAATGTCAAAATATGTGTTTGTCTTCATTAAATATTTTTTCGTTTTATTTTTATTTCAAGAGTTTGACAGATATCCAATCATTTAATACAAGTTTTTATAAAAACTAATAACAGTCGTATTTGCAGAGCCCTAATTTATTTGACATTTAAAAAATATGTGTGGAGCTTGTATTTACAATTTAGTCATTTTAGTTAATTTTGAGGCATCTCTAATTTTTTAATTTCGTAATTTTCAAAATTTTAATTAAATGTAAAAAAATTTAAAATTTAAGTATTTATAAAAGGTGAAATTTCAAAGATTTAGTGAAAAGTTGAACGTTAAAATGTTTTTTTCGAATTCCATTATTACGGTTATGATGTAGATTTCCATTATCATTAAATTTTTTTGACGTTTTGTTTTTTTTTCTCAAATAAAAAATGACATGTCAATATAAATGTCAGAAAATTCAATTAAAAATTTAATACAAAATGAAACGTCTGCGAGCAGTCTAAAGCGGTAAACACAATTGCGACTACAGACGAAAAATTCGCGACGAAAAAATTAAAATACATACACTCTTATGTATATGCTCACAATTCCAACTACGATCGTTCAACCACATTTTCGTTGTCGTCGAAATAAGGCTATTTTCTATTTTTTTCGCTGGTAGTTGGATCTGACATTTCTGACAACCTTTTTAAACATCAAAAAATAAAAACAAAACAATTATTATGAAATTTGATATTATAATATAATTGGTCTGTTTTTTTAAAATTATATGTTCTACAATTTATAATTATTTATTTATTTTTTTATTTAGATACATATACATATAAATTTAGATTTTTTAGCGAAGTATTTGGATCTGATGATGCTACAAATAAATTAATAAATTATTCAAAATTTTTTTAAAATATTTATAATATTTTTTTATTTTGAAATTCCGCCATTTGCTTTTCTGTTTTGTTTGTTTAGTTTTATTTATCGTTTCGCTTCAATTGTGTTTTATTTGACGAAAAATAGTTGAGCGAAGTGAATTTCGTTGGTAGTCGGTGGTCGGTGGTCGCAATTGTGCTTACCGCTTAAAGTCGCATCTAGATTACATAAAATAAAATTGCTGGGGCATAAGCCATGTGAACTAACTATATACGAATTGGATTTCGGTTTTTCTTTATAAATTTGAAATGCAGTGCTGTAAATTTATACTGTGTATGACATTCGAAGAGGTCACTTTAGACGGTCCTTTTTATTCGATAAAGTATCACACTTTTTTGTCAAGTAAAGCAAATTTGTATTTACACCGTGACAATTTTTTTATTCAATAAGTTTCGTAGTCGTCAAGATTAATGTTGTATCATAGAAAAATTATGAATCATAAAAATTTTCACAAAAATTTTATCTTAAAATGTTTATTTTCTTTTCATATATACAATAACTTTAAATTTTTGCATTTTGATCTTGATTTCATGATCTATTTTTTTAAGTTTTATTTTTTTTTTTAGTTGGGGTGAAGAGTATTTTACGTAGACGCGATCCTTTTAAATCTATTGTATTTCTACGTCTAAATTGTAGGTTTATGTCCTTTGAAAATTCTACTATTAACTTAATATTAGCTTATCCGTTGTATTGATTGTTTAAAACTGCGGGACTATGTCTATGCTGCCTTTTCATTTTTGTATTGCGGTTATGTCGATTTCCGAATCAGATGATGTGTAATACCTATTAAATATGAATATCTTTTGCGAGCAATAGCGATTCTATTGATATAGAAGGTGAGAGGATGATTTCTCATCCTGTAAGCAGTTGAACTCTCAAATTTTGTAAATTCAATGAATCGTTTGCTGGGGAAATCCACACCATTTCCATTCTTATATAGGTCACTGTGACTTCTCATTTTTCATAGGTATTTATTCTACTTATATATTTTCACGAGGTTGTAATTATGTAAATTAATATTTTTTTTTATTTTACAACAAAATAAAAATCTAAGACATTAGATTTTTCAATTTACCTTAAACATATAAATACAATATAGTAGCCTTAAACATATAAATACAAGCTTTTAACATTAAATTTGGTCACTCCGTATTGAAAAGCATTTTCATTGTCAAGCCAACTTCAAGTAAAATGATAAAACTGATTTTTTTTATTTTTTACTTGACAAGTGTGTTAGCATCAAGACGATCAATATTCATGAATTCTGAGTCATTCAACTAAAATGGATCGTCCAAAGCACCCTAATGGAAAACAATAATAATTGCAATATTCAAATTGTTTTCAAATAATAAAAAATATAAAATATTTGTGATAAATATTTAAAAAAGTAATTTAATTTATTTATTACTAATAGTTAGTTCATCATTGTTTTGTTTTGTAACATATAACTATTTCACATGTATGACTATCTTCATTACATTTGAATAATTATTATTATATACCGTATATTATAAAAGTTTTCATAAATTAGATTGTCTTATCGGCAAAAGAACAGGAATTCGAGTTATTTAAAGTTTATACTATATAATAGTGTGATATATAGCATAGCTATACTATAGTATAGTGGAAATATTAATATTATGCTTACGCATTCTCATTTGTAAGCATTAATAGAGTTCCTGTAATGTTCAGTTTTAAATGTTAGACTTTAAAAAAAACTATCTCAGATTTGAAAAGATTTACATTCATTTTAGTAATTTAAAAAAAAAATCAGTTAAGCTAGTTTGGGATATGATTTTTATTTTATTTATTTATTTAAATAGGTAACCTAAAAGAGTTATTGTGCTATTGCTAGAGCTGTAGTGGCTCATATAAGGTCTCGTAAGAGTTATTGTGCTATTGCTAGAGCATAAGGCTCGTAAGAACATGTGGCTCGTATAAGGTATATATAATTATTACTATATTTTTACTCAAATTTAATAATAAATCTTGTTAATGCATAAAATCATTTTAATACCTTAAATTACTATCTTATGTTCCATTTTAGATGTTACGATGATCCACATTATAACATTCAAAAAACAGAAAAAGTATTAAGGGATTTTGTCTCACTAATTCCATACATTGTGACACATCCCTATACAAAATTTGGTGGAAGATTCAAAAAAATACTAAAGTTATTGTGGTCGATGGGGCTAATACTAGCGTTGCCATTTAACAAAAACTAAATGTACCAAATTTTGTAAAAATACACCACATATGTACCTTCACAATTATTAGTGGTTTAAGTAGTTTATTCAGTGTTATTCATTAACAATCAAATTCATATGTGTACGTATATAGGAAAATTAATTAAAATTAATTTGTAAGTTAATTTTATTTAATTTTTAGATTAGATTATTAAAAAAAAATCATATCAATCCCATGTATTTAAAAAAAAATAACACTAATAATAAAATAATAACAAATATCAGTACTGGGTATTGTAAAACAAAAAAAATAGAATTATAGTTTAAACGTTTTTATAGTTATTGAGAATTAATTTTAATTTAAAAACTATGAGGTAGACGACTCATTGCATCGAATACAAAAGCAGTTAATTTTTTAAATTGTGATTCACATAAAGCATTTTTTTATTCTTCCGGACAATCAACTTTTGAAAGTGAAGCATCGATTTGTAATAGTTATAATAGTCTCCATTAACTAGAAATTATTTCTAAATTATTTTTGTCTAAATTTTGTAAAATTTTGAGCAATTCAAATCCAAATAATTTAAATTTTTTTATCAAAATTTAAATATGTAATTTTGTCTCAATGTAATTTTGTCCATATGTAATTGTGTCTGATCAGAAATTATATATACATAGATAGTTCATCTCGAACAAGTTTTGTTAGATGTTTTCAATATGACGAGAACACCCCAAAGAAGAATTTTGCTCATACTATGAGAAAAAAAACAAAACAATTTTAAATTCTCTCATCTCTGAAATCATCATCTCGCTTTGTATTTTTGATTTTTAATTTTAATTTAGTGAAAGGAATTTTAATAACAAAATATCGATTCTGATATATCGAAATATTTTCTTAAGAAATATCGATCTTCAATTTTTTTCAATAATATTATCGATTAATCGATTATCGAATATAATTCCCAAATAAATCAAATATTTCTGAAAACTTGTAATGAAATTAATTAAAACACATTTTAAATTTTTTTATTAATGTCCTTTTATTTATTCTCTTTTAAGTGAACCTGAAAAGTAAAATTTGTATTAATTTATTAAAATAATTAAGGATTGAAAATTATAGTATTAAAAATTTAAGAAAATATACATATATAATAATATACATAAGGAAAGAAAAGAAACTCACACGCAATGCAATAAAACTAGACTATCCTACCCACACACAAAAGACAAAAACTAATTACATATAATATTAAAAAATAATATATAATAAAATGTGAATCAAATATTAAGCTGCTCAATTTTAAGTGAGCTCAAAAATAATAGTTTATTTAGAGTTTTACCCTTCAATCTATTTCGCTTTTCTGTCATTACAGCACTAGCTTTAGAAAAAAGTCTTTCAGCAGGAACGGAAGTAGCTAATATTCCAACATATTTTGGAGCTATTTCAGCTAACTTTGGAAAATATATTTTATTTTTTTCCCAAAAAATAATGGGATTTTCTGAGAGTGACGAATCCTTTGTAATGAACAAAATGGCATTAGCAGCATTAACAGCATATTCGAAATGTAACTTTTTGAAACGAGGGTCCAAAATAGTTGCAACTGCAAGTAATGGATTTTTTTCAAATCCTGATAAATCTTCTTCAATCTTAAATTCCATTTTTTCCTTAAGTTTTGACCCAATCAAAGTTTCAGGTTTTATTTCAAGTATACCTAAAGTTGTTGTAGGAAAAATTGATTTTAATTATAATAAATAATAAAGTAAAAAACCTTACTTAATATCAGACACTTAATGAGTGGAATAACTTTTCCTCCAGTTACGTTCTTTTGAGCGCTAATTTCTGTTGTTAATTTTTCAAAAGGTTCAAGTAAGTTAATTAAATCTTTAAGAACTTCAATCGAAAAATAATTTTACTGCTTTCACCATATTAGTTGCGTTATCAGTAACTATACAGTTTATTTTGCTTTTTTTAATATTCCATTCTTCACAAATTTCTTTCAAACATCGTGATATATAATCTCCTGTATATCGTTCATTCAATTCCCGTACTCCGATTGTTAAGCTTTCGAGTTCATTATTTTTGATATAGTGAACCGTTAAACCTAAAAAATTAATTGTATTCAACGTTTCAGTCCAAATGTCCGTTGTGATACAAATCCATTCTCTGTTTTTTAATTTGTCAATCTCCATTAATTTCAAAGTATCATACTTGTCAAAAATTTTTGCTTTTATAGTTTTTGAAGATGGTAGTTTAATCTGAGGACATAATGTTTTCATAAGATGCTGAAAACCGCAATTTTCTATAGTTTTAAATGGCAGATTGTCTTTAACGATGAACACAATTATTGAATTAATTATTTTGTTATAATGGGAACCATTTTCTGAAAATAAATTATTACTAAAATTAAATGCATACAAATTTAGAATAATATAACATAATTTACCCGAATAATTTGCTCTAATTTTAAAGGATTCTCTAATATCAATGTCTGATTGCGAAGAACAACTGGGCTTGGAGCTTATTGAAGTCAAGCTAGACAAGCTATTAACATCGGAATATCTTTCTATGCACTTTAAATTGAAAAAAAAAACAAGACAAATATACTTATTCAATACCTTTAATTTGGACTTGTTTACCTGTTTTTTTGATTGTGTACATGACTGGGAATCTGCATCTAAAACAACGAAATGAGCCCGTTTGATATGAGTCCATAAATTTGTGGTGTTTCCACTTGATTTTACTTTTTTAAAACATAAATTACATTGAACGTCTTTGTTCTTTGTAGTTTTGGAAAAATATTTCCACACACTATTTTCACTCATAATTTATAAGCAATTCAATTAACACTATTAAATGCACTATTAACACAACGGTTGGCTTATTGGCTATGGAATGGGGATAGATAGATATTCAAAATTAGTTTTGTTTGTAGTTTGTACAATCCAAAAAGAGCTCAATTATTTTGTATTTTGACGTTTGACTTTTTGACTTTAGATTTAACATGCGTTTATAAAATATGAAAAATTTTGCGTTCAGAAATTTTTTAAATAATGTAATTTTTTTTCTGTACACATATGTATTAAAATATCGATAATGAATATCGATAATATCAAATAATTATTCATTATTAAAAATCGATTTTTTATCAAAAAAAATGGATAATATCATCGATATATCAAATATCGATAAATATCACCGATCACTATTTTAATTGAGTGCCAGACAGTGAATGAAATGAATGTGTGTCGGGTGATAACTTGTAATAAGCAAATTATATTATATACATACATTAAACAGTACATATGTATGTATGTGTTTAGGATATATTATTATGTTATATTTATATAGCAATAGCATACTTATGAGTTTTTTTTTACATAATTTCTGGTCTGATGCAATTTTGTTCCGACACCCGCTTTTGGTACAATTAGACATGTCACCGTTATCTTTTAATCAACTTTAGAGTTATCGTAATATTTGATTCTAATTTACTTATTGCTATTTTTAGCAGTTTTTAAAATATAAAGACTAGGAAAAAGTTTCTGCAGTTTTTGACAACACTCTTCACTGTTCTTTTTCTCAAGTCCAATATTTTATCATATTATAATTTATGAATATTATTCAAACCAAATATATTTAAAACTTTAAATTCGATAAAAATTAATGTTACGAAGATACACTTGTCCTTTTGTTCACACAGAATAATTTGAAAGTTATCATATTGAAATTTTGTAATTTTGACTTAAGCGGTTATTATTATAGTAGGACGGTAACGTAACAGACCATTCTTCAGTTTGAACATCAATATCAACGTATTGTACTGCTTACAGTTTACTGCTTATATCCATTTTAATTCATTTATCATATCCTGAATATGTTTTCGTGTTCCTTTTTTGAGTATGAATCTCATTGCTCTATTTTGCAATACCTGTAAGTTATTTTTTGCGGCTCACAAAAAGCAGGGTGGAACAGTAGTCGTAATTTGCTTATTTTATGATATTGCACACGCTTATCACACATGAACGCAATACGATTGATATGACTGTAGTTAGAAATCTATTTTTTGTATAATTTCTTACATATATAATCAAAATGTTTATTGAAGTTCAACTTATTTTCTATTATTACTCCCAAATATTTAAAACTGGCTGCACACTCAACTATATACTTCTTTATTTATTTTAATATTTGATTTCTTTGTTCTTGTGCCAATATACATGCATTACATTCAATTTTAATTTGTTCATGTTCAACCGTACAAATTTTCCAAATCTTAATTTATTTTTCTTTCACATTTAGCTACATCGTTACCTACTACATAAACTATAGAGTATTGTCTGTAAATAGAGATACCCTATAATATCGCAATACTGATCCTGATTATATAAATATAACAATAAAACTCTTAGCACAAATCCTTTTAGGACTCTTAATTGCACTGCTTTTGTACATGACAAAGTATTATTAATTTGAGATCCTAAAACTTCTAAATCCGTCCTAATGCTCAACGGATGACGTTACAGGACAATGTTGATGATGAAAACTTCTAAATGATTGTGACTCTTCTAAACCCTTCAATCATTCGTGAAACTATGAATACAATTTATTCACCACTAAACACCTTGTATATACGTAGGTAGTTTATGTGTTGGGAATATGTCGCAACTATTTCTTAGTATAATTATTTTGTAATTCTTAATTAAGAAAAAAAAAACTAAAACAAAATAAGAATTTCAAAATAACATCCTGATAAATGAAATTCCATCAACAAAAAATATTTTTAAGATTGTTTTTGTATATTAAGTTTTATATACTTTATATTCCTACACCATTATGGATAGCCAGCCAGTAAGTATATATGTTGTATAAAAATTATATTAAATTTTCCAAGCTTTAATGAATGACTTTTTTTTGTTCAGTAGTAGGTAATTCATTGATTTGATATAGAATTATTTATTTAGCATTACTTAATAATACATTTTTATAAACAGTCAATATTATTTTAGGGAAATTTCTATTTACTTTTCTATTTATAAACAATACACACCTTTTTTGTAAAGCCTTACATTAAATCATTTTCGGTTTTTTATTTCCGGGTTATTCCGGCTTAAAATATTTATTTTGTCATTCATTCATTTATGAAGAATTTACTGTTATATATATGTATGTATGTAGAAGAAAAATTTATAAAAACAAAATACATAAAAAATAGATTACTAAAATTAGAAAACCTAAGACGTCGTTGGAAATTTTATATATTGTTGATTATTGGGAATAATTTATTTAAAAAGTTGTCTATACATGGATCTGTATGGAAAATTCAATTATAATTTATTTACTATAAACGTATTCGATACTTATTTACGAATTTGAATTTATTTTTTTATGTTAAAATTACTTATATTGTGTTGAACTGTTGAAGAAGATGTTTTTTAGTGGAGTCCAAAGTTTAATCATGCTGTGAACAAGAATTTTCCTAATTAAGTTAAAGCTTGATTAACTAGAAAAATTCTTAAATAGTTTCTTCTAAGTAATTTAAAGCTTCATTAAAAAGAAAATAAATAAAAAAAACCATGATAGACTGTAGCACAGTCTTATAAGAATATGAGATTATAAAAACACTTGAGATTGGACTCATCAAAAATATTGTTTTGATTTTGTAATGTGAGATGTCCGTTTACTAAAAACACATAAAACTTGATTCATTAAAGTTAGCTGGCATTATCATCTATATTTGATTATAATGGTATGATTTTAATGATGTACATAAATTGCTTCTTCATGTTAAATTATTTATTTTTGCAGATGATTTGTCCGAGAAATATTATTAAGTAGTAAGTGTTTTTTAGTCATTTCATTTATTTTATTAATTGTACTGTGAAGCAATATAATTTATTAAGTTTAGCAAATATAACAAATATAATAAATATAATTCAAAATCATAACCATATACAAATTCAAAATATAAATAAAATAAAATAAAATACGTAGTTAGGACACATTCTGAAGCAAAAGCAAGAAAAAGTTGGTCTATCACATGAGATAACAATTCAAATTATTGGTTATTTGTGCAGTACACAAGTTAACATATTAATATCAACTAGAATTCGCCCGCTCCTTGAAATTATTGTTTTTATTTGAATTTACTTATTTTTATAAATACTAATCAAATTAATTTATTTTTATGTTATTTAAAACTAATGTAAGCAATTATTTTTGATTCTATTCAAAAAGTTAAAGTGCACTTATAAAGTTTTTATTATTTTAAACTTTCTTTATAAACCCGGTTATTATTATTTTCTATAAGATGCCCTTGATTTATTTGCTCTTTAATATAAAAATGAATACATCAAATGTTCGAACTCTACTAGCAGTCACTTATAATAAATTGACCATGGCCAAATACAGGCTGTGATAAAAGAATACCAACTTTATCGAAAGTTTGTCCTTGAGATTTATAGTCATAGCAAATGCTGCTAAAATGATTGGAAATTGTATTCGCCTTATAGAAAATGATAATAATGTGTCAGCATAGATCAAATGAATTCTGGGTATTAAAATACGTTGCCCACTAGAACGTCCAGTTATTACGGTACATTCTTTTAACACGCATTCGTGTTCCATTAACTCATGCAATACCAGTATTTAAATTTCAAATAAGTAAAACAATTGAATTTTCTTTTAAAGCTAATTTGTGTGAAGGCAAACCACTTAGAGCCAGAGAATTTAAAAACTCAATTGGATATAGATTGCGTTCTTTTTCATCACCTGTTATAATTTATTAAAGAGCAATATTAATTTCTGGAGTTAATATAACGCGTCTTAAGATTTTTGAATAAGGTACAAATTTTGGATGGGGAGATTACCTAAATTACTAAATTACTAACAAATAAATAAGCGGTGTGTTTAAGCTGGTTAACCCTACAAGTTAATCTAATAAAATGTTTTTGAAATATTAAAAGGGGTTGTAGTTTGTTAAAGTGAGTACCACCCCAACAAACTATAACATACTGAAGCTTAGAATAAAATAGAACATATTAAATCATAAATTGACTTTATGAGACCTGTTAACCTTTCTATTGTAAATTCCCTAGAGGTATATGGTTATAAGAGCAGTTTGGTGTGTGTTATGCATTCCACAGCTTACTTGCCCTAGTATTTGAATGATTCTTCAATCTGTACGATAATTCTTGATATACCTCTGAACGTCTTCATGAACCTTCATAATTTTTAAATTCTCATGTATTAAGATATTTTTATTGTCACAAACCATAAAACATCTACCATTTTTTTTACTGCTTTATTTTGAAATCGTTGATATCAAAATGAAGCAGTACAAACTGATTCAACTTTTTCGTTGTTTCTCAAATTTGGATGCGATAAGTTCAAGCAGGTTTAAGTATATGGCATATTATCCATATTAACAATTTGTTTTCCATATTCATCTAGGATTTTTATCCAACTAGCCAATACAAAATTTTCTGAATAACATATTTAGAAGTAAAATTTTATTGAAAATATATTTTCTCTAGATTAGTCGTCGATATATCAAGATATTTGACATCATCGGACTATTGTATGGCGTTGTTGCTTAGGAAAACAGGAGAACAAAGTTTTTCGTTTTAAGATGAACGTCGTGGTTGAGATTTTGTTTCATTTGTTCTAATTTTCCATTTGTTTGTTTCCAAATCCAAACTGATGTGATGGGATAATGTTATTATATTCAGTAACAGGGAGGAGTTTTCGTACAAGTTTTTCCAACACTTTCGATAGTAAAGGTAGTATACTGATGATAGTAATGGTAGGATATCTGATGTTTCCATTGTACCTGGAAGTTTTTGAGGATTAATATAGCATTACAAATTTGAGTTAGTAATTAATACATTTAGGTATGATTTGATGAAGTACTTTACATTTGATGATGGGTGTAGCACCGATGCACCGGTGCAATCTTTAGGATTAATATCTTCTTTACTTACTTGTAATACTTCCTTCTTCTTAATTTTTATGCTTCTTCCATAAATTTATTGATTTTAGTTGCATCAACAGGACTTGAGCAAAAACGACATTCTTTTCCTCATCATTTCTCCTCCAGTTGCCATCGAATTTTTGCGAATAGGAGGATTTGCTAGCTGCTTTTTTTTAATTTTTTTTATTGCTTTCCATAAATTGTATTCTGTAGCCTTAGTTGCAGTTAACTTGGAAAGAGTTTTGAATAGTTGTATTGTTGTCTTTATTTAACTCCTATTATTTTAATCGTTTTATTGCTCGGTTTAATTTCCTCTTGAGGGATATTTTTTCATCAGAAGATTTGCATCTGATCGCACTTGATATCTAAGTCTTCTTTTTACTTCTATCATTTCTCTAATTGAGACAGACGTTTTGTACGTTGTAATTTTATCATAACTTTCACGTAATGTTGTTTATCATGCTTTTTGTATACTTTTTGTAATTTCATGGGGTATATCTTAAAACAAGTTACGAAAAACTTTTTTTGAACTTGCCATTGGTATATCACATTTACAGGTTGTACTCTGAAAATGAAATTTTATCTATCAAAGGTAATTCTCAATATCAACAAATTGTAAAAATTTATAGAACCATAAATAATGTTGATCAAACTCCAGAAGAGGTGAAATCCTACTATCGTATCAGTATACTACATTTAATATCAAAAGTGTTGGAAAAACTTGTACGAAAACTGCTCCCTATTGTTGAAATTAATAACATTATCCCGTCACATCAGTTTGGATTTAGGAACAATAATTTCCAAAAAGCCTGGGGTGTAAAAACCAATAGATTCTAGTATTATTAAAGGTAAAACTTACCCTAACTAAAACTGCTTAACTTAGTGCTGATCATACGTGTTTTCCAACCACCAATAGTATCTTTTTATAAATTTTTATTCGTTCGGTATAGACATGTCATATCTAAAATTTTCTCCATTAATGTTGCCTGGGTTATATATTTCCAGTGCCTCTGTAATACCACATGTAGCACGTCTACTGTAGTGACTTAGTGTAGGGACATGATTTTGGCTTTGAATATAACGGTTTTAATCCAAAAAGATAAGATGCTCAGGCCTCAGGGGCTATAAAAGTTGTAAGCATAGTCTTTTTAATGTACTTCTAATTATGGTAGAAGATATGAGACATTAGACCATTTTCTGTACAATAATGTTTTCGAATTAATTTTATTATAAAATTCTCGGTGTTAATTATATTAATAAAATTAACAAAATAACAATAAAATTATGTTTGATTCATTGTACAAGTATTTATTAGAATAGCAATACTTGTAGTCGGAATCAGGCTTTCTATAAATATTGGTACATATACTCTTATACAGCTTTTTTTAAATTTGCGTAGTTTTTCCATTAGGTTTGCACTGACGTTGTACCATGTAGGTACACCATATGCAAGTGTTGACCTTATTAATGTCTAATAACATATTATTTTGACTCTATTGTTTCCGACAACTTTTTTGTTTGCTAGCAGTGAGTTATTTGTATATTTTATAGAATATTTCCCTGTTTTTTATGTCTAATCTTGTTTTGTCCACTGTGTTACGGAATAGAACGGTTTTGCATTTATTAAAGTTCACTTTTAGTATCCATAACATGCCCAGGTAGCCCAAAATAATATTAAAGATTTTTTGAACTTTGGATTGTGTATTACTAACTTTATTATCCGCAGAATAAACTATTATATCGTCCGCAAAGGCTAATGTAAGATTATTACTTTTTACTCTATCTAATAAGTGGAGCAGATATGTTGTACAGATTGAAAATTCCTTGTTGTATACCGTTTTCGATTGGGAATACGTTATCTGATCAATTTTGTTGATAGTAGATGTGGAATTTGTTGTCATATAACATACTTTGAATGAGCGTAATTGGATGTGATGGTAATTCATATTTCATTAGTTTGAATATTAAACCATCCATCAAACCATACCGAATTGAAAGACTTTTCCAAATAGACCACACAGGCACCTACACCATATTTTTTATTTATGAATCGACAGATCGGATCTTACAATTTAAAAAATTAAAAGGTCCGATTTTATTTATTTATTTTTATTACTTTATCAACAGCAAGTAAAATATTTTAAAATTAACATGTTGAACGGTATTCAATGATGTATAGGTAGGTGGGGAAACTTAGGTTTTTCTGAATTTTTTTATAAATTTAATTATAATTGTTATCTTGTTTCCACGAAAAAAAATTTATCATAATTTGAAAGAGCAAATCAATATTTTTAGAATGGGTAAAACAAAAATTAAAACAAATTCCTATTAATGTTAGGTTTTTCTGTTGTAGGATATTATTTTTACTCTCTGTTCTGTTTTGCTGTTTCAAATTAATGGAGCATATATATGATTACAAATTTTTATCACATCTTTTCTTGAAATGAGGCTATGCGATCCATTAAAAGCCAAATATTTCCAATATAATGAGCATTTTTCAATCGTGATTCGAATTTCCAGAGAAAATTTTCTGAAATAGTTCTGACAATTTTTTAAATCAGTGTTTTTCAGTATTTGTAATGTGTTTTCAGTATATAGAATGTTTTGTGTGTAATTACGCTTAAAAATGAATAATAATACCTGGAATTAATATTCTTATTCTTAAATTTTATGTTTTAATATTAAAAAAAATTTCAATTAACGTTTCAAAAAACCAAAATTATTAAATTTTATAGAAGAAATTTTTTTTCAACCATTTCCAACAATTCGATTTCGATTTTGGTTTGTCCGGTACGAGTTTTGAAATGTATTTCAAACTAAATTTTCCGTTAAACCAGATACTTGAAATGTTAAGATATTGAATATTTTTATAGGTATTAAAAATTTATTTGCTAAATTGAACACTTCTAAATGCCAAGTCATTACCTTTTCTAGGAAAAATTCCATTCGGACAATTTGGTTCAACTACCAACTAAATGGCTGTCAGCTTTCAAGAGCGAATTCAATTATAGACCTCGGGTTAATCCTTGACCCTAAACTGAGCTTTAAGCTACATTATGATAAAATAGTGAGCAAAGCAAATTCTTCTTTAGGTTTCATTAAACGTTGGTGTAAAGAATTTTCTGATCCCTACCTCACGAAAGCTCTTTATATTACATATATAAGGCCTACCCTTGAATATGCCAGTCAAGTGTGGTCTCCACATTACTTGACTGACATTAACCGAATTAAACCGGTTCAACGAAAGTTTTTATGTTTCGCTTTGAGTAACTTTTCGTGGAATGATCCATTGCGGCTTCCACCTTATTACCACCGTCTTAAACTCATTGACTTACAGTCGTTGTCTGATCGTCGAATAATTGCAGATATCTCTTTTATTCACCAGATCCTTTCGGGTGTAACGCTAGCCCCTGAAATTTCAAAATATTTGGTTGCAAGATCCAATCGGAATAATCTCAGAACCGTTGAGTGGTTCCACATTCCCTTCCACCCTACTGAATATGGTAGATTCGAGCCAATCACTAGAATGCTCCGTGAAGTAAATTGTATTTCTAGTTCTTTTGATCGTCAACTAAGTGTTTTAACTATTAAAAAACGATTACGTCTTAATGTACGTTCAACTGAGACTAACTAACAACTGTTGTTCTTTTTAGCTTTGATACTTTCGGCCTAACTTTTTGAAGTGTTTTTATTAAATGTATAGCTATTAATATAGGTATTAGTTTATGACTTTTTACCCTTCTACTAACAGCATGTACCTGGTTTAGTTTATTTTTAAATATTTTAATCAAAGGTGGCGGTGATTTACTAACCCTACTGGATGATGAGTTATTGCACAATTAAATAAAGCAAGCCTTCGTCTAGTAATAGACGTCTGATGTGCTTGCTCTAAGCATAAATCTGACAGTATAAAGAAAATTATAGGTACAAGACGTCGGGGCAAACCAACCCTTCATTGGAGAGATGAAATATTGGCGGATTTAAAGCAGTTTCGAAACTGCAACTGGAGAAAATGCGCCCGTGACCGGAAAAAATGGAGGATGTTGATGAGTCCGGCCCAGGATCTACATGGTCTGTTGGCCACCTAAGTAAGTAAGTATTAAAAATTCATAATCACAAATTTTTAAGACGATCTGTATGGGGCTAGGTGAAATTATTTTATACTACGTTTGAAAAACTTAGTATGTTAAATCTGATCAAATTAATTTTCTGAATAATTAGAAAAATTAATAAATTTTGTATTTTTGCTTGACATAATAATAATAATATTATAATATTAAGAAAATATACCTAACTCTATGTGCGTTAGAATGTAATGTGTAAATGAAAAATGTACATAAATACAAATAATTGGTTAAAAGTATATAATGAGTAATCAAATTATTTGAAGAGTGTTATTTCAAAATAAAAATTAATTTATGGTTGAAAGGAAGTGGGACTTTCAATTGTAAGTTTAAATTATAAATATTAAATTTGATTAAATTTATTAAATTCTTACATAAAATGTTTTAAATTTAATGCTGAGAATCTTGCACTATTTGTGACTGGACATGTGACCAGCCTGGTTGCTAAGTGTTGCTTCTCTTTAAATTTCATTTAAATTGTTTTGTTTTATTATTTTTATCTAGTAGATTATTTTTATCTAGAGAATTAATTAAACCCCTAACCAGTATGGTTTTATGAAAAAAAGATCCATAGTATCCAGTTTAATAGAATGCTGTGCTAGATTCATAGACTGTGTGGAAGCTGAGTTTCAGACAGATGTCATATACACCGATTTAAGTAAGGCCCCTTTCATCTTCTTCGTCATTCCATTATTATTCTAAAATTAAAAATAATAGGATTCCCTCCTTCTTTTACCAATTGAATTCATTTCTACTTAATTAATAGGAACTAAAACGTGCTTTAATGATTTTTTCTCGCTGCTTTGAACCAGTAATGGTTGATTATACTTTTTAAAATAAATCTATTGCACGAGTTTTACACTTTAATCACCTTGGTGGCTAAATGTCATAATAAATAAATCTCACTATGCTAGCCTTCGTAAAATCATGCTAGGCTTCGTCAAAAGATTTTACTAAAGAATTCAACGATTCATTTAAATGCCTTGAATCACTTTTTACGTCTCTTGTTCGACCAAATTTTGAATATGCCAGTCAAGTGTGGTCGCCTCATTACTCTAATTATATTCAAAGGATTGAAGCTACACAAAAATATTTTTTGAGATTCGCGTTGCGTAATGTTCACTGGTCAAATGCAATTGTGCTGCCACACAAGGTTATCGTATAATTTATTGTGCAAAATACTGCAATTAAGTGTATGTGTATGATATATATATTATCTGTACAGTAAATAACTACATAAAACATTACTTCATTCTACATATTGTGTATAATCTATATAATGTGTAATGTATATATAATGTGTGTCCTGTCAGGGCTTAGTTCGGAAAATCCTCCCTCTTTTTCGTTAACAAAATTGTCTATTTTTAAATTTAACGTAGTTTAAGAAAATTGGATTGAAAAATAATATATAACAAATATCCGGGTTGGGATGTAAGTCCACAAAAACAAAATCTCCAAAGCAAAATCCAAATATAAAAATATTAAAAATATAAATATAAAAAAACTTGAATATTTCCTTTTTCCCAACTCTGAAAAAGCACAAACAAAAAATATATAGACAAAAAATCAATCTTATTTTTAAAGTCGGGGGCTATTTGTGGGCAGAATATAATTTTTCACATTCCCTCGATTTATATTATAAACTTGCAAGTTTTCCGATATATAATATGCGTTGGTTCAGGCTGCATATCTTCGAAGCTGTAGTGGATATTTGTTCGACATTATTTTTACAATCCGATTTATTCTACATTGTTATCAATCTGTAGTTTGGGTCAAATTTAAAAATAGATCTCACCCTGTCTGGAACAATAGTTTGCTCGAAATATTCCAAGCATTCACCTCTTCAAGGATTTTCAGATTAAGATCAGACTTATTATTCATATTTATTATTAATAAATGAAGTCAGAGCATGGAATCGATACCAATTATAATAAAAATTATTTAATTTTACCAATTTATTTAATATTTTTATATTTTTTTTTGCGGTTTAAGTAATTAATAATTTAAATTTAAATTTAATTTTTTTTTTCATTAAAGGGTTCTATGTAAGCGCGATTTTTTTAAAGTTATTGTAATTCCCTGTTTATTATCTAGAATTGTAGGTCTATGTCCTTGATGAACGCTATTATTGCTTTGATGTCAATTTCAGGAGCAGGCGATGTATATTCCTGGAAATATTTATATCTTTTGCCAGCTATGGTGTCACAAACAAATAGAATATGAGAGGAGCATCCACATTCTTCTAAGCAGAATCCGCTGCCTGTGTTTGATCTACCAATCTTGAACAGATGCTTGTTAAATGAGCCATGATCTGTGATAAACCATGTCAGAATTCTGACATTGGAATTACCCGATTCAGTCGTTGGATACTTAGTTTGAAAAAGGCTTTGGACTGCGTAAGTCATTGGCAAATATCCCATATGTTTTGCGTTTCCCACTTGGAAAAAGTTCAATACTTAATTTACTATCATTCTAGCAGGTTTGAATTATTGCTCTAATTAACGAGTTGTAATCATTGTTTAAGAAATAGTGGTAATATGTCGGTTTCGATTTATTATTGTGTTGCTCTTCTTCTTGTACTAAATAGTGCAAGTAATTTTATAAATAATAATATCTCTAAATCCCTTAAGAGGGTCACTTTTTTAATATTCTTAGCTTCAAAAGTGTTGATACTGAGTTTAATAGAAGAACTCCGGGTAAAGCAAATATGTGCACACTTTTAGATATTTTCCGCTTTTTTACTTAATCTACACATCTGATTTACGGGAAAGTGATAAACTAGTAGCATCTACATTTGCAGATGACACCGCAATTTTAAGGTTACACAAAAATTTTCAGGTTGTATCCAGAGACCTGTACATAAGAGCATGTACATACAACTGGTTAAAAAAGTGGAAAATTAAAAAAAATAAAGTAAATGTCTTGATAAACGATTAACTTGAAAAAAAATTATTTCAAATAAAAAAGACCAACTGAAAATAAAGTTAAAGACTTTATACTGGTTGATTGGTAAACATTTTTGTGGTTAAAATCAATAACCGCTGAGGTCGAAAATCACTGTTTCGTGTAATTGCAATTTGAAAATTGCAAATTTCTAAAAAAAATTTGGACAGTTATTAAAGAAAGACTTTCATCAAAAGAAAGGTTTTATAAAGATAAATAAGTTTATGTAGGCTTAAAATTAAAAGGAATAATATTAAAGAAGTTATTAAAGAAAAAAGACTATAAGCGGTTATAAAAAAACAACAAAATTTTATTTAACATTCTAAAGTCGATATAAGTCTTTGTTACATATGTAATAATTTCGTTTTCTCAGGATAAAATTGAGTTTATTAGCTTATTTTGACATAAGCTTCCAAAAGGCAGTACTTTTAAAATACAATAATTGCTAAACTCTAAATAATTTTTCATATAATATTATTTTCGAAAAGCAATAAACGCTTAAATCGATATAAGTTTTTGTTCAAGTTCATATATATGGCGAATGTATGTTATTATAAGCGATATACAATAACAACTTAAGAGTTATAACTAATGCCGAATGGTATGTGAAAAATATAATCTTACATAAAGATTTAAACATATCAACAGTAGAAGAAGAGCTTAAAAAGGTCACAAATAACTCCACAAGCAGAGTTATGTATAACAGAAAAAAGATTGTGTTGCCACAAACTTAAAACAATCAAGTAGTACACCATCAGCATTTATTTTAATACATCCTTAAAGGATTTTTATTTTCACCTTACGAAACATTATTTTTCATTTCATACAGAAAGAAAGATTCAATAAATTCAAAGATTTAAGCCACAAAAAAAAAACAGCTTTTCGATATTAAGTAAAAGATTTTTTTTGCACCAATGAGTTCAGGTTTTCTTGAAGTAGAATTATATTCCTAGTTGATTTTATCGATTTTATAATTTTCATGCCATCAGCATAAATTGAAATACAACTATTTTTAATAATACTACTTACTTTACTTCTTTAAATGCTATAATAAATAACAATAGACCCGGATGACTCTTGTTGTACACCAGAGTTATCAAAAAATGGATCAGAGATACTTGACCTAAATAGTAATCCATATTTTCTATTTGTTAAGTATGAGTGGAATCTAATTAATTATAACTTGTGGAAGATCAAATTTTACCAGTTCCAAAAGAATTATACTGTGTAACATATAACATATACATATATTAATAATCTGATTAGTTTTATTTATTAATAGTTTTATTATAATTGTTTTTATATATAGAAATTGTATTAAATATTAATTCCGGGGTAATATTTTCCAAATATTATTGAGCCATTTCTTAAAAATAGACTTCAGTTTGGCAAAACAAAATAAAACACTTTGGGTATTCCCTCTTTTATGTAAAAATTAATATAATTTAAATATATATATATATATATATATATATATTCCACATAAAATATAATTTTATTGAGTTATTAATGATTACGAATTTTGTATTCCCGTGTGATAATAATAATTATTCTATATATTGTGATAATGAAATAATTTAATAAATTCAATATAATATACAATATGTATTATCTATTCGTATATTTAAAATTAAACAATGGAAATATAATATATAATATATATTATAAATAAGAATGAAAAAACAGCTTAAAACAAAAAAAAACTTTCTATTTTCACATGAATTTTGTAGGAAAATCCTGTAAATTTCTGATCACGTAAAATTGTGGTATTCTAATATTGAGCTTAAAATAAAACGCAATGATATTATGAATTGTACATATTATATTTATAATATAAATTCCCCCACTATTATTTCAGTTTTTCACAAATTTGCAAAAAAAATACTATATATATAAATTAAATTTTAAATTCAATTGATTAATGAGAAGTAAATAATTGTATATACCAGATAGTAGATAACAGAATTAATTTCATTGATCTGTTTTTTGTTTTTGTTTTAATTTAAAAAACAATTATTATAATTATTAAAATATTAAATTAAAAAAAAAAAATAATAATAAAAAAAAAATGAATAAAATAAAGTGTTTATTAAAAAGAAATATTATTTCAATTATACTTTATATAATTATAAATTGCTGTAAATTGAATATTGCAATTGAAACAAATTTTATTGATCATAATAATATATTTGCAATAAATTTATATCGTGAAATATTGAAAAATCATAATAATAGTTTTATATTTTCACCATTCTCAATACAAATAACTGGAGCTATTTTATATTCAGGTGCAAATGGTGATACAGCTAAAGAAATACAAAATGGTTTTCAACTTATATCAAATTCAAGTGATATTATTGGTGATCAATTTGAAAATATTTTAAATAAATATAAAAATAATAAAGAAATAAAAATTACAAATGGTATTTTTATATCAAAAGATTCAAAAATATCTTCAAAATTTCAAAATGTATCTAAAACGAAATTTAATACAACAATACAAAATTTATCATTTAATGAAAATAAAAAATCAGTTAAAATAATAAATCGTTGGATAAGTTATAATACAAATGGTAAAATAAAAAATTTATTAAATTCAGAATCAATAAATCTTAGAACAAAAATGATTTTATTAAATACAATATATTTTAAAGGAGAATGGAAAGAAAAATTTAATAAAATGTTAACAAGTAAAAATAATTTTTATAAAAAATCAGATGAAATAATTAATATTGATATGATGATGTCAACTAATAAAAAATTTAAATTAGGTGTTGATTCTAAAAAAAATATTGTTATTGGAGAATTTGATTTCAATAATATTGATATATCATTACAAATTATAATGCCAACAAAAAAAACTTTAAATATTGATTATATTGAAAATCTTATTATAAATTGTGGATTAAAAAATATCATTGAAAATATAAAATTAAATTCGGTTAAAGGTTATGTTCAAATACCAAAATTTATAAGTAAATTTGAAATTGATCTTAAAAATATGTTTGAAAAGGTAATTTGAAAAATAAACAACTTAATAAATTATTTATAAATAAAATTAATAAATTATAATTAAATATATTTTTTTTTTATTTTTAGCTGGGTATGCCTAGTTTATTTAATGAAAATTCTGATTTAAGTAATTTCTTACAAAATCATAATAGAATATCAATATCAAAAATAATACATAAAACAATATTTGAAATTAATGAAGATGGTGCTGAAGCTGCTAGTGTTACTGGATATCAAATAGAAGATAGATCTGCTGGTGGTGAATTAAACATTTTTAGAGCTGATCAATCATTTTTATATTTATTGAAAGATAAGCAAAATAATATATATTTTATGGGTCGATTCAATGGAATCTAATCAAATTAATGTAATATTATATTAGAGATCTCATATTAATTTATATTTATAGTAATAAGTATTTAAAAGTATTAAATTATATTAAAAAAATAAAACAATAATTATTTGTGATAATTAGATTTGTTTTTAATGATATATTTAATTTATTAATTAAAAGTCTCTTTCACTATAGTAATTTATTTTTATTGCGCAAACTTACTTCCTTTATTAGTATAAATAATAATATATATAATTTATAATAATAAATAAAAAAATAAATAAATTAATTTTATTTCATTTACATATGTATAATTTATTATATAATAAATATTCCAAAAAGGGATATTTTTAATTGTAGTTTAAATAAAAAATAAAATAAAAAAATACAAAATTTTTTAAAATTATTTTGAAAAACTCAAAAAAAAAAGCATGAAATTTTTAGATCTGTATAAATGTTTGATTATAATATGTGAATGTATAATTAAATGTGAAGACATATAGTTCAGTGCATAAAGACATAAAGACTGAAATAGGAAAGATATATAGTCAGAATGGATAAACAAAGAGTAAAAAAAATATATTTAATACATAATAAAATGTATTTAAAACAAAATTTAATACAACAATATAAAATTTATCATTTAATGAAAATAAAATTCTAATATATAGGAATAGGACAATATTGAAATCATAGTTATTTTTTCACCACTTTCTATTTCAATATTATTAATATTAAATAAATTTCAATAACACATATAGTGAGTACTATCCCATTCTTTCATATCTCAGTACCATACTCAATGCATAACACATATTTTTATTTGTTTTGCTACAATACTGCTATAGCCTTTATTAATCGGTACAATAATAATAATAATAAATAGAAATAATACAGAAGCGATAATGTATGGATACATTTAATTGACAGAGATTGATACAGATTGTATAATTTGAATGTATCGGATACAAAAAAATACATCGACATCGAAATTAATCACTAAAATCACTTAGTCCGAAGCAAAATTGATTTAAATCACACTATCACTGCGATAATTTCCGCGTAATTTAAAATTCGCAGTTTGCTAGAAAATCATTCTTTTATCATCTCTAAAGACCTAACCATAATTAAGCTGGCTTAAGCTAATTACAAAACTAAACGAAAATCCAACTAAAGTTTTGTAATTTGCTTATAAACTACCCATAATAGACTTTAGCTAACTTAAGTTAATTTGACATTTATGAATTGTAAATAAAAATGCGTAGATAAACAAAAAAGTTTTCTTAAATATAAATTATATTTTGTTTGTTATTTTAATTTTGTTATTTAATACATATTATTTTAGTACATATTTTAATTTTTATTATTAATTGATTTTTATTTTTTGTGCTATTTTAGTTATATTTTAATTAATGTTTTTTTTTAGTTTTTCTCCTTTTATTATTATTAGGTATAACTGATTAGGTATAAAGTACGTAAATAATTAAATAATTAGATTATTTGATTATAGATCACAAATTTTTTATAAGTAAAAAATAGCTCCTAAATCAAAATATCAAATTTCGTATAGAATGTGCGAATGAAATTGCATTTTCCTTAAGCCAGGTAAAGTTAATGAAAACTTGACGAAATTCTCTGATATTCCTATTATGGGTGCATAATACAATTTACATGTAATCGCACATTTCCTTAAGTTGGCTTAAGTCAGCTAAAGTTCATTATAGTTGGGACTTAATTGTGAATTACATGAAAACAAAAATATTTTGACACTGTGATTTTTCCCTGTGATTTGAAAGTAGTGATAGTAAAATCACTTTTTATTAATTCACTAGTCATATCTACTAATATATTTAACTCGTGTAAGAAGAAGGTGTGTTGACAAATAATGCCGCTTTACTCAGTTGCAATCGATATTTAAAAACTGTTGCCAACAACCTGTTTGAATGGAAAAAAAACTGTTAAGACAGCCAAAACTTATCCCAAATTGTCATTGCAATATGTTAATGTTTATATATATGCTTTACGAAATATCTCATATGAATACAGATTAAATTTATTACATCTCAATATGCTTGAAAAAGGCAGAAATGTCACTGACAAATATTATTCTTCACTTTTTTGTTTTATACATAGCCAAAACACTAGCTGGGGACCTTTTATACCGATTGGTACGTTTGGCTAGGGTAGGAAAGGAAAATTAGGAAAATATGATGGTAAAAGAGAAGGAGTACAATTACAAACGAAGGTGTTAATGTTCGTCTTGAATTTATTTAATAATTTAATAAAAATAACAATTTTTTCTACCCAATTACATTTTCATCGAACTAATTAAGGGATAAATGACCACCTTTCTATAAACAATATGATTAAACACGCATTCTTACTCAATCGGAATATAGACATACATATCCATAACACTAGGAAACAGTTTAAGCATTTTTAACACTCTACCGAACGACCTAACAAATATAAATTCATATAGTTTATTTAAAAAGAAAATCGAAAACTTACTTGCGGTAGAAAAATAAAAATTAAAAATTAAGGAATAAATATTATAAATAAAGTGTGAAAGGAAATGAAACAAATAAAAACTAATCAGAACACAAACTTAAAAAACTTAATTCAGATAAACTAAATAATATAATAATAAAAAAAAAATGTTCGAATGCTGGTAGTTAATAATTTTAGTATTATTGAATAATTAGGAAACGCTTTTTGGAATAATTTGATAAATTCCACTTTTTATTATTGCAAATTAAAACTATTATTTTTTTTTATTTTGTTGATATCTCTTATAAAATGTAACTAACTATATAACCGTTCACCGTACAGCTTAGGCTAAGGTTTGAATCATTCTATATATTAATATTTTCTCCAGTAATGAATAGTTCAATGGCTAAAATTTTGTTATACAAATATGTACATAATGTAAATATGATTTTTTGTTATAAAAGAAAAAAAAAACAAAAAATTATATCTTCATGTAACTAAAATATAATCTATAATCCTATAAAACGTCCCATAAAATAAATTTCTTCATTTTCACTCATAATTAAATATACAAATGGATGATTAATATTGAATTCCATTGATGGCATTTTTGGTCCAAAACTCAAACCAGATACACTACTTATTTCAGCCCCATTCTCTGTTATTTCAATTGAAGATTTATGAATAGCTTTATTTAATGTAATTTCATTAATATATGATTCTGTAATTATATTTTGATAATTTGCTTCATTTCCGAATACATTTGTTATTCCCATCTAAAAATAAATATAATTTTTTGAAAATTAATTATGTATATGTCTAATACTAGTACCAATAGTTTATATTGCACTGGCAATTTTAAAGACCATTTGTCACTTTACTTTGTTTTTCAACTGGTTGCTATTATGGTAGTCATTCATCTATTTATGTTTATTCATCTATTTTTTTTTAGATCCTTCAACAAAATTTTATTTGATATTATCTATGGAATTGTGTGTGACTAACGTTCAAACGGTAAAATTTTGTAACTTTTCGTGACTACCAAAAATAACCTCTACAAAATTAGTTTATAGGCCAGATGTTCCGAAACGTATTCTATAGTGGTATTTACAATCACCAGTGGAATATAGACCAATGAATATTAAAACTTACATTCTTGAATATATTTTCTAAATCAATTTGAAATTCAATTTTAAATTTAGGTAAACGTAATATTAATTCTTGTAATGTCAATTCATTTAATAAATCTAATTTTATATCAAATGTTTTCAATTTATTTTCAACAATTTCAATACTATGATTTTGATTTTGTGATAAAATAATATACATAGATAATTTTAAATATTTATCACTTATATCATTATCGTTATCATTATGATCAGGATAATAATTAAAATTTTGATTATCTTCATCCATATTAATTGTATTTGATTTTTTAAAATCAATTTTAACAAAAGCTAAACCTTTATTAAATCCATGAAGAAAATTTCCAGTTACATTCATCATATCAATTTCAATTGATTTTCCATTATTTGAATAAAATACACTTTTTTCTGTATTTTCTTTTAAAAATGGAATTTCCCATTTTCCATTAAAATAAATTGCATTTACCAATAACATATTAAAATTTTCTAAATTAAAAAAATCTATATTAATAAATTCTTTGATATTTCCATTTGTTTCATTTTCCACCCATTTATTAATAATATTTATAGTTTCACTTTTATTTCTTTTCAATGAAATTTCTTCAATTTGAGAGTAAAAATTTTTAATTGCAATTTTCTTAAAATTTTGCGCAACACTAAAATTATCTGCAATATAAATTTTATTTGCTAATTTTATTAATGATTTCATTTCCATTGATGAAAATTTATCCATAATATTTTTATAATAATTATTAAGAGTTGTGTGATTGGTGGTAAATAAATTAAATCCTTGATTAATTGATTTGGCTGTTTCACCTACACCTCCATTATACAATAATGATCCAAAAAGTTGAATTGCAAATGGTGAATAAATTAAATTTTTTTCTTCATTTTCTGGTAATTTTAAAATTTCATCATAGAAATTTAATGAAAATTTTTTATTTTCTTCAATAAATTTATCATTTTCTGATTTTATTGTAATTAGAAAACTTTCTATTGTTAGAAAACTTATAAGAAATTTCTCTGGTAAAAATAAATAAAAAAAAAAAAATTTTAAAACAAAAAGTAAAAAAAAAAATAATCAAAAATAAATAATAAAAAAAAATAGTAATTCTTTTTTTTTTTTTTTTTTTGGTAAACTTGAATTAAGTTTTTACAACAGAAACCACAAAAAAAAAAAAAAACAAAATAATAAAAATTTTGTTTACTTATGGAAATTTTATGGAAATTCATTTTAGTCAAAAACACAAAAACTATATGCGAGTATTATTTAAATTCTTTTTGTTTTTCTGGTTGAAACTTGCAGTCTGGACTTGAAGTGCGTTCCAAATGAGATTTAAACTAAAACTAATTTGGAAAGTTAAATAATTTTGGTATTTATGAAGATCAGTAGTCAAATGGTTAAAGATTTAATATTATACATATATATATTTATAATAACAGAGATTCTTAACATTATTGGGTGTACCCCAACTTAAAGTCCTCTTAGAAATAAGCATTGTTTCTGTTCATTGTTTATTTTTCATTATTTTTTTTTAATTTAAAACCACTGTTCTATATTTTATAAAAAATATTTTTATAATTAAAAAAATTATTCATGTCGGTTGGTAATTCAATTGTACTTGGTATTATTGTTATGTATTTTTGAAGTTTTTACGGTGCTTTGCAGTAAAGCCATATAAATTAATGTCACAATGCGATGTTATTTGGCATTCAATTAGCTTTAATCCATATATGTAGTTTTAATTCATCACGTTTTAACAATATAGTTTTCGTATATTTTAAAATTGTCTGAGAAGGTTCAAATCAAAAAATTTAAATTTTATAAGTTTAATTCTAAGGCTAGGCGCACAGATGCAATTTTTAGTTTTGTAACTGTTCGATTGTAAAATATCATTGCGCGCACACATAAGCAGCCAAACTGTTTAATTTTCTAGTGCCATGCCACATTGCAATTAAACAGTTGTATTTCGTTTAGTTTGAAAATGAATTTTATAGAATTAGCATGCCATTTTGCTCTTAAAATTTAAAAGAGTAAAAAATTCAAGGAAAAGACGATATTGAGTTCTCCCTTTTATTAAGCTGGAGATTACTAAAAGGGTAATTTCATAAAATTGATAAAGATTTGAGGTGTAAACCTTTATTGGTCTTATTCAGAGCTGGGTAAAATACAAATACTATACTACTCATTGAGTAAAAGTATTTGAGTAAAATTATTTAAATTTTAAATACTATTTTCAAGTACTTTTTAAATAAAAATATTTGATTTGAGTTTTTCAAATCCAGGTAAAGTATTTCAATACTTTTACTCAAAAATAGTATTTGAAATACTTTTACTCAAAAATAGTATTTGAAATACTTTTTTCAAATACTCTATTAGCACTTGAGAACGCAAATTAAATACTTTACTCAAAAAAATATTTTTTATAGTATTTTAAATACTTGTACTCGAATACGACCCAGCCCTGGTCTTATTTTTATAATTTTTTTTCTTGCGGCGTCAAATCATCTCATTAAACAACAACTATTTCGTAGACTTGCTTGCGTCCACAAGGTTGAAGCAAGATTTTTATTTGAATATTCTTTTAAGATTTCATTGTAAATTGTAGGCCTTGCATCAACAGCTTTAATTAATTTTTTAGTTACATCTACATGTAAACACAAAGCATTATATTTAGGTAATAATTTTATGTGCTACATAGAAAGTTTTAAAAAAAAAGTTATCAATAAAAACTCATCAACAAAATTTCAAACAACTGTACACAAAAAATTGCAACTGATAATGTTAATTTCAAGTGTGCGCAGTTACATTTAAATACGTAATTTACAAATCGATTGCTTCTACTAAAAGTTGCTATCAGTTTGTAAAAAAATGCAAACTATTTGATTGCTTGATTAGATGAAATCAAAAAGTTGCTTGTGTGCGCGCTTTCATATAAGCTATAATGGTTGCAAAAATAAAGATTGCATGTATGCGCCTAGCGTAATGGTAATTTTTAAATTTCGATGTTGAATTTTTCACAAACATTTCAGTTCAGTATTATTAAATTTCTTTTGCTGTAACGTTCATTTATTGACTTGTTAACTGTAAATAGTGGGTCAAGGTTCAGTTATTGGACAAATATTTTTTTTGTTATTTATTAATTCTGTACTTCTTCAACCATTCAATCTGATGACACAGACTTATTCTTACAAAAACGTTAGCAAACGAATTATTCTTACGTTAATATATTTTTTAACTGGTTTTCGAAATATGAATACAGTAGCTCTAAAACAAACTTTAATATTTGTAACACTAATGACAACAATTTGTACCAGCATTCACCTATAATTGTAAAAAATACACTCTATGTGTTAATTCTGTATCCAATGTCAACGATTCGTAAAAATGTTTTAACCCTTAACCATATTTGTGGCGTCCGTCTATTTCAAATTTTTAAATTAGTACAATTCCTTTACTTAACATTAATATTTCTAAAATTTTACATAATCTTCAATTAACGCTTTAAAATAATAATATTTAAATAATTCAACCTAAGCTTGTAAGCTTCGTGCTGCTTTAAGACAAAATTAAGTTTATAAACATAGACACTGTTATGGCGCCGTTGCGGCTCAATATAAATTTCAATATAATAAAAAATTAAATAAAAGAAAGAACTTCCTAAGAAAAAATTAAAACGTGAACAATGTCATCTCTGCAATACCAACAGGAAAATATTTCAGGTGTGCAATAAATGTGATAAAACAACATACATAATATACTAACCATGCAAAAATTCTTTGCAGTACTTGTGTCAATTAAAAATTTAAAAATGAATTAAATATTTAATTTTTTTACTTAAAAAAAAAATTAATTTTAAGTTTGTTATTTATGAGATGAGAATAAACGATTTCAAAACAAATTATTGATTGCATTTAATTTCTTTACATGAAATTTACATAAGTGAAAACAGTTTTTGTGTGGCTGATTTTACAACAGTGGTTATATGGGTTAATAATCATCAATGTGGATGGTCATAAAATTGTTTTTTAATTAAAACCTGTCTTCAAATATTTAGGATTGTTTATTGATTAAGTGTGAATGATATAGTAATTTGCACTGATGAATCGAAATTGAACTGCGGAGTAGGTGCAGGAATTTTGCTCAGAAGATCTAAAAATATCAAAGTCGCTTATGGTCTCTCTAAATATGGTAGTGTCTTTCAAGCAAAGTTACTTGTAATTAAGGAAGCCCTTAATCATATTCATACAACCAAAACAAAGGTTACCTTCTTTACGAATAGTCAAGCCGCTATCAAAGCTTTGGTGCTCAAGAATAGGAACACCATACCAAGAAATGTGGTTGTTTATACTTCATCAACTTTTAACAGAACATTTTTGATAAACCAATTATTTTTTAATTCGGTTCATAAATCAAACTTTATTGAAGTAAATTCTATCGATTTTGTGTAATAGAAAAAAAAAATTTGCCCTTTACATTGAATGATAGTCAAAAATTAAAATTTTTATGCCTCAATCCCTTCAACTGTTCTTACATTTGCTAGTTTTTGTGTTTGAAGGAAAGAAATCAAATTATTATATTTCATTTCTATAATATGTCAAAATAGTATGCTTTAAATAATATTTAAAATATTTTCCTAAAATCTTAAATTTTTTTTTTGGGTTGAAGCTTATAGCCTACATTATAAATAATCATCCAAAAAGAGGAAATTTGAATGGTCCCTTTGAACAAAATTGAAATTGGTAGTTTTTACGTTATTTCAAGATTTGTAGTGCTACCGACTATGTTTTCTCATAAGAAAATTCCTCCCGACTTATACAAAAATATTTTTGTAGTGAAAAAAAATAAAAACTTCTATCATAGAATTGAATATCTTATATATTATAATATACAAGATGAACGATGTGGGAAGTAAAAAAGCAAGAATAGCTGAATAGTAAATTACACCACTAAAATATTAAAATTTTAGCAAGTTCTTTTTACTGAATACTTAAAACATTTAAATTAGTTTCACCATAGTTACGGTTATTTTCAAGTTGAGCGTCTATACTCTATACATCTATACTCTAAAATAAATTTCAATCTTATTTACAACAAAAATCAGATCAGATCATACTGTTAAAAAATGAATTAATAAATAAATGTTAATTCATTTGCTTCTGGTATTTAAAAAAATATATACAGTAAAACACAGTAATATTTCTGACTATAACCGTTTTGTTACTATAGGCGTAGTCAAGAAAAAATTGCATCTTTATAAAGAAAATCAAATTCAATAAAATATCTTTCGTATAACAATTTTAAACTTTATTTTATTCATAAATAGCAATTCTGTTATGTTATGGAATCACAAAGTATAGATATTTGTAATAAAGAACAGAAAAAGACAATATATAAATAAGTTTTTTAATAGAACAATTCACTTTTGGCTTTCTTCACCATTCTTCCAGAGAAAAATTCCATTTGGTATCTTCGTCTGTACATAGAATGTCCAAGAGATTAGCAAAGTTTCATTTTATGTATTTTACTGAGATACTCAAGTAGCATCATAAATTTGGTAACAAGAATTATTTGGTTGGTAAATCTAATGATGAAACCAATTCCTCGTCGTGAACTATTGGCAGTACTGGAAGTAAAGTAAAAAAAATAGCTATGTATAAGCAGATTTAGTTATAGTAAGTAGATTTAGTAAAGTTTTTGCATAATTTTGTAGTCTTAAGTAAACCACTGAGTGATCTTTAATTGTTATTTTCTATTACAACAAAAAATTAAACTAGTTTGGGTAAAATTTTTGGTTGGTCTGTAGCACATTATAATAGAGGAAAAAAGTTTTTTTTTTTGTTCCCTTTGAACTAGTAGTTTTACGCAGATTTAATTTTTTTTGTATATTTCATATTAATTGAAAAATAATTTTATTCATATAATATATATGTATCGTATCGTACTCGTTCCGTATCATAAGTGAACTCAACCTGTCTTAGTGTCTAGTCGAGTATTTTATTTTTAAAGTAAATAAATATAGATAAGTTAATTTTTTTTTTATCTAATTGTCAGTAGCTTAGGTGAAAGAAGGAACTTACCTCTTAAATAGCGTAATTTGATTTTACTTGGATTATTACAAAATTGTACTCGTACTGTCAATAAATTTGTTGTTTAAGTATAGAAAAACTACTATAGTTTTACTTGGATAAAAATTAAAATTTAAAAAATAATTAGAGAACAATATTAGTATTCAAGAACAATCAAGAATAAATAATGGCAAAAAAAATAATAGTGGCTACATGATTAAGCATCTTCACGAAACAATATACATATATTAAACATATATTAAAAATAGGTAATCTATTTTTATGTACTTACTTACACGTGCTGTGCATAATATACATTTTATGGTGTATATAACATAATTTGATTTTAAGTATTAAATAAAATTAGGGCAGTTTAATTCAATCAATACTAAATCTGTTGTATTTAAATTTGATTCATCTTTTATTTTGAATTTAGGACAAAATAATTTTTGGATTTTACTTTCAAAATTTAATAAATAATAATAATTAGATCAGTTGTATTATAATACAGTTGAATATGGAATTGAAAAAGTACAAAGCTACAACTACCGCGTTATTGTAGTAAATTTATTGCGAAGACAGGTGAAGATGTAAAAAAAAAAAATAAATTATTCTGGGTGGCGCAGTAGGTAAAGTGCCTGCATGAGTCTATACCATACACAAATTCGACGGAAAAAGCTATTGTATGTGATTGTGTATTCAAAATCTCTGTGTAAAAGCAGTTAGGGTGTTAATCCCATATATAATTCGTAAAGCAGATAAAAACTAACCAAGTATAATCGCTTTGTAAATAATTGTCTCAGTACTATTAAGTACATTATTTTGCTTAAGAAAAATTACAAAAGAGTATCCTTGATTTATAAGAATTATTTAAATAGAGAAGCATACATAAAGGTAAAACCATTATTTAAAGACCACAGATGAGTGATGGATACATTTGTTTTGCATAGGTCGTTTTATTAAAATTAAAACAACTTGTCTTAAATTAGAGAATATGATGGAGAAGCTTTGCGAAAGTCTATGTTGCCCCGACATTTCAGAAGTAAAAAGAGTATAACCAAAAATAAACCAACCACTCATTTTTAACTGGAGTCATAAAATTATAGAGTTTTGTGAAGCTTTAATAAAAATTTACATTTTATTCTCAATATTATAGACTACAAAAATATTAGATTAACCAAATTTAATACTACTATAAGCGTATATCAAAAAATACATTACCGAAGCACACTAAATTTAGATTTAAAAACAAATTAATAACTAATCGTATATATATATTTTTTTTCATTATTTATTTCAATTCTTACTTATATCTTAACTTACTTATATCTAAAATATTTACAAAAGTAAATTATTAATAAGAAGTGAATTTATAGGCCTTGGCTTTTAGCCGTCCGGCCCTACAGAATATTAAAATTACAATTTAATTAATTAAATTCACAAAATTATTTTCGTTTTTTTTTTCATTTTACGCTAAAAATATTAGATTTATGAACTGATTTTATTTTATTTTTTTTTTATTATCTCTCTTTTTTTTCATTTCTCATTGCTTTATTCTTTCATGCTATTTTACATTTTCACTTACATTAACTTTCTCTCATTTCTTTTAAAGCTTTCCGGGTGCGTTTTGAATGTTGTAGATATTTAATAATATTACGCAATGAAATGGAACTATGATAGAATAAGTTCTTTAATTTTTTTTTTTTGAAATAAAAATATTGTTAATTAGTTTTAACTCATTGGGTAAGTCATTAAAAGTTTTTAGACAATTATGCAGGCAGTGTTTTTTTTGGTTGTCTGTTCTAAACAATGTTAGATAGAAATTTGATTTATTTCTGTTATTATGATTGTGAATATCAATTGATCTGTTGAGGATGAAGTTATGGTTAATAAGATTCTTGATTATCTTAAAGGCAAGAATATAAAGTTCGCGTTTCCAAATATTATCAAGACTAAGATAACGAGATGTATAAATTAGATTTGTTGGGTAGAAGATTGGATAGTAGTTGATCATTTTTATTGTTTTTTTATTTAAGATATGTAGTTTATTCAAAATATTTTTTGACGATTTACTCCATATTGGATTCAAGTATGTTATATTTGACAAAATAAATGATGAATATAGAATATATAGTATACTAGGGGCCCCTGTTGAGTAATTATAATTCAAGCTAAAGCCAAATTTAAAGTTTTGTAAAGAACAGGGATTTGTATGGACTGATATGGACTTCTCATTACAAAGCAGAAAACACTCATGTTTTAATGAAAAACTTTGAAATTAGTATGTTTTCGTTAAAAAACATAAATAGTACCTTACTTCCCATTTTCTGTTTCCTTTCTACCTATTTCTTAATGTATTTTGTGAGAAAATAAAACCATATGATTAAAAAATTTTCAACTGTGTGCGCATTATTGTTTTATATACAACTTACTTATTATATATTAAGAGTTCATTATGGAAAAGAGAGATAAAATGAAAAGGTGCCTACTGCGCAGGTCCTTAAATGCTTGCCAATTATAATTATAGATTACTATTAAGCACCTTTCGTATTCTGTACATGATGAATACATAGGGTGAAATTTTCTTTATTATATGTTCAATATGACGTTGCCAATTTAATTTACTGTCAATTACTAAGCCTAGATAATTAAACGATTTAACTAATTCGATACACTTGTTATCGAACTATTTAACTCCGAGCATGTAAAATATGCAATTTCTAAAGGTAATAAATCCTTCATGATAGTAAAAAAACTTGTTTACAATAAAAACATAAGAGTTTGTATTAATAAAAACCGAAAGCCCGAATCCGATTACAAACATTTTTATTTAATTAAATATTAATGTATAAGGAATCAAACATAAGCAGAATCGACAGTTTTATAATAAATCTCGTTCGTAAACATCATGAAAGGGCACAAAATACTACAGAAAATGGTTTAATATCTCATATATTTTACCACAATGAGGAGTACATCAAAAAAACTTTGCGTACGGGATTTATAGTCCCCCTGAGCATTTTATATTTCTGGACCACAATGGTTTTATCCAAAACCAAAATCATGTCCCTATAATATATCACTATATGTAAAGCGATAGAATATGAATTGGGCAATAGTAACGAAGATAATCTTCAATTTGATATGTCCATACCAGACAGAGACAAAAACATTAAAAGAGCATATTGGTGGTTAGAAAGCACATTTAATTAGTAATAGGTATAAAAACTTGTACATTCTAGGTTTAAGAATTATGTTAAGTAGGTTTAGATAGGGTTAGTTATTAGGTTAAGTTAGGTTAGCTAGGTATAGGTTAGGTTTGATTTAAAATTACAAGACATAATATTGATTTTTTCAGCCTTATTTTTACAATATATTATATAAGAAATAAGTAGTATGTAAGAATATAAAATAAAAATTACGAATGTACAAAAACAAATTATTAAGCCTTTAGAATTAACATAAAAATTTAAAATTAATTTAAATGTTAATAGTAGCTAGTTCCATTAAAGCCATTTTTCTTCAAATTTTTATAGGCTAAGATAGTTTTAAATTTGTTTATTAAAGGCACATATTTAATAAAAGTTATATAAAAGAAAAATTGTCTACATTTAATTTTTCGAATTAAACTTTTTTAAGCAAATGTTTAGAATTTAAACTGCTTTGACATTTGAATTTTCCCTGCAGTATTTATAATAAGTACTGCGATTGACGAATGACTTACTCTAATCATCGTCAGGGCTTACACACTGGTTTTATTGCAATATCAGTGAAACTCACAGGTTCGAGCCATGATGAAAGCAAGTATCTTTATAGGTTTTTCGACATGGTACCCTGTGCCATTGAAAGGGAAAAGGACTTTTAAAATTTAGCTACATATTAATATGTAGGTAACATGGTATATAAATATACTTAAACGATTTTCCATTTTTAATTCTGTAGGAAGATTGTTATATAATTGCAAACCTTTGTACATGATCATATTTTTTGTTTTTTCATTTCTTCTAGTCTAATGTTAGCATTATTTCTTAAATTATATTCATGTATGTCTCCACAATTTTATTACATAAATAACTTGGGTAAAGCCCGTTTTTTATTTTAAATACAATGATCAAAACATGAATTTTAATTTGTTGTTCATTATTTAGCCATTTTAACGTGTCCAACATTGCATGAACAGAAGCATAGCGATTCAATCTCAGAACAACTCTCATAGGCTTGTTCTGAAGTCTTTGCAATCTACCCATCATTTCAGAATTACACATAAATAATATAGAAGAACAATATTCAAAGTGCAGTTTGATCATTGTATTATGTAAATTGATTGCACACTTAATAGATATTTTATTTCTAATTTTATTGAAAAAATTTACTAGTTTAGCGATCTTTGTACAACTATAATTAATATGACTTTTTAAATTTAATTTACAATCTATTTTTACTTCTTAGTACTTTATCTCTTCGATTCTTTCAATGTTTTTATTATCTATTATAACATTATGATTTTCATTTTCCCTTCCATTGATAATTAAACATTTAGTTTTATCTATATTTAATTTAAGTTTATTTATATTTACCTACCTACCTAAACTATTTAAATCAACATTTATTTTATCAACACATTCACTTACACATTCCCCAGTAATATATAACAATGCATCATCCACAAATTGTATCAATTTACCATAATTACCCGCCTTTTCCATCAGAAACAATAACACACCCAAGATACTTCCTTGAGGCACTTCGATTGGATCTGACAAGCAACCATTGATTTTTGTTCTTTGAGTTTTTTCATTCTTTAAATAAGATTCAAACCATTCTAATTCTATATTACAAATACCATACTCCTCAAGTTTACATAACGATCAACAGTTTCGAAAGCCCGCCTTAAATCTAAAAATATGGCCAATATGACTATTACTTTGTTATCATGTACTGAATTTTTTCAATTTTTGATAACTATATTATTTATTAATGCCTCACTTTTTTTTTTAAATTTATTAATGAATGTGAATTAATTTCTGTGAAGAGAAATTCTAAAAGATAACAATTTTTTTTTAATAAGTATTCAAAACAAATATAAAAAATTCAAATTTTTAACACAACAGAGCTAAATATTATACACATTATTAGTTATACACTTCGGATTGAACACAATTTTTTTAGGTTCACCGGTGAGCATGGGATTTTAAGTACGGTTGAGCGAAATTCACCGATGATACACCGGGACTCAACGTGTTAATTATGTCTCTTTTAATAATTGAAAATAGTACTTTTTATATATTTTCAAGAAATGAAATAGTGAAGCGTAGATTGATCTTCGAACAGAGTGGATTACTTACTCTTAAAAAAAAAGTATATCTGGTCAGTTTCATCCTCACAAAAGAATTTAAAACAGTGAAAAAAATGTAATGTTCGTAAAATTTTGTTTATCTCAAAGTTTTGCAAAAGAGAATTTCAATAGAAATATTTTTAATTTTTAATATTTAATTTCGTTTGCAAAATAATAGAGCAGTTCTAATAATTATACCTATTATTATTAATTTCTGTTTTTCATCAAAAAACTAAATTTAGTTTATCAAATTTTATAAATTTTTGTGCTTTCTTATTTTAGGGCCCTATTACACATCAATCATTCGTCAATCATTCATCTATATATTGTCAATATATTGACCGTTGATTGATGGCGGTTCTATTCTCATCAATCATGTCATCAATCATGCAAGCAAAATTTCCATCAATCATGTCATCAATCATTTTTGACAAGTTCAGCTGAGGCAAAAAAAATTGCTTTTTGGGAAATGTTCTGATAAGGTTATAATATTAATTTGTGATGTAATTCAAAAAGAATAATTTTTATATTAATTTGAATAATTATAGCAATTATTGCAAAAAAACTATTGATATATTATTCAAATGTGCAAAAAAATAATTTGTTTTTTATACCCTTTACTTTACCTTAAAAATTCAATTTAAATTGAAGTTAAAAACATTCCCCTAAAAATTATATTTTTAATATTCATATATGTTTCGAAATTATCAATATATTCAGAACACTGCCACAGGTTGTCCTTGCAAAATGTCAAAATATGGGTAAAAAGATTGATGAGTGCATGATTGATATGTAATCGGTCATCATTCTTTTCATCAATATATTGACAATATATGGATGAATGATTGATGAAAAGAATGATGTGTAATAGGCACCTTAATTTTACGTTTAAAAAGCCTTATTTTGGTTTGAAATAAATAAATAAAGAAAAAAATACATTTTAATCATTTGTCTGAATTTGATGGAGTGACGTCATTAAAACGTTGAATCTTATTTCGAATCAATATTTTTTAGCAAAGACATTTTCATAACATTAAAAATAATATAAAGCATAATTTGCATAAGTTTAGGATGAAAAAGTAATTGAAAATTTGAATAAAAAAATAAGTTTGTTCAATTCAATTCAATAGGTGCTAAGGGAAATAGTCGTAAATCCACATTATTATTTGTCATTTGCGCTGTTTTATCATAGTAACGGTAAATAAGAAAAGAGCTATACATGGTATATGCGACAAAAAAATAATATTTCTTCAAGAACAGCTATTTTATTAATATCATTATTATTATAGATATAACTTTTCCGTTATCTCAAATCTTAATTTTTGATTTTTGACGCTTGAGTCGTTTTTTCTTGGGACAAATATAAAAATTGAAAGAAAGAAAATAAATAAAATAAATTTTATACTATGATTATTATATTTATTATACTACACAGGTAAAAAAAATAAAGATAATTAGGGATTTAGCGTAGTGTTTTTATACCAAAATTATGTAAGCAAGTTTACGAAATGGGTGAGGGTCCCGCAGCAAAGAGAAAAACAAATTTGTTCATTTCTAGATTGGAGCAAGTCATCGGGTAAGGAAACAAAGGCTATTCTAAGCTAAGTTTGGAAATCTTTACAATAACTCTCATTCACGTTACAATTAAAACTGGTTAAATAATCAAGCACTACTTTTTCTGTAGAATTGTGTTTATGTCTGATGGATTAAATCTTTTCCGTCTTCGTACATATTGTTCTGTAGACAACATTGTTATGTAAGGTAGTTTAAATGTACATACTTCCAAACTGGCAAAGTATTGTGAGTTGGTACAGTTTCTTTAACTGATGGTGTATTTAGATAATTTCTAATTTATTCATTTCTAACAAACCATGGTTCATTCAATATTGACCGTAACACTTTGCAATGAAATCTTTCCAACATCTCTATGTTAGAGTTACTTATGGTACTCTATAATTCTATTTCATTACTTTTAAGACAGTCTTGTATAGCAAGATATCAATTGAAAGCTGCGAATTTAGTACAGTTTGTTGAATAATATCTCTCCAATTTAAACGCTTATCCAAGTGCATATTAAAGTACTTTGCAGAATTTGTATGGGTTAATGGAACATTATTTAGTGTTGCGGCTGGACAATTTTCTGTGTTAGTGGTGAAATTGATATGCACGGATTTTCCAACATTAGCTATGACCATCCATACCTTCAGCCAATTCTTAATTTTTGTTAAATGTTCCTGAGAGTTTGAAGCAGTAATTTGGATTAAATTTGTTTTCAATACCACCGTTCGTGTTAGTCATACTATACTTTATATTGTTTACAATCTAGGACATAAAACACTTTCATGATGGACTCCTAATTTTATAATGATTTTATTCTGATAAAAAAGACTATAAAAGTGAAATATCAAAAAAAAAATAGAAAGGCGAAGATATTTTCACCATAAATAACCGAATTTTCTAATACTGGAAAAGACAAATGTGTGGCTACTTACTAAGACTATTCTAAGCCACTCATTTCAGTACGAAATAATTTCAATCGTACTATATAAATTTTGAATACTGTCAGGACACTTAGAGCAATCATATCAGATGTCTATTAAGAGCCAAAGCTTAATGCATTTTTGTGAAATATTTGTTATTATTCGGTGAGGTTAGTATAGAACCTATCTCCGTTAGAAAATATAACAAAAAATATGCTGTTAGTAGAGTAGTTGTCGAGAATCCGACACCGTTAGCAAATAAAATAAAAAAATATGTAATAGTAAGTAGTTATATTTTAATATTAGTAGAGTAGATAAAACATACTGTTAAATAGAATTTAATTCATACTTGAAATTGTCAAGCTATTTTTTTTATGACAACCTTTAGATTATTATAGTACTTATATCTTGCTACATATTTGAATAAATTATTACTAGATTGAAAATATATTTAAAAGCAAGACCTATGTGGGCTTACAGGAATCAATATTTCTGCTCCACAATATTTTTATCTTAGCCAACTAAATAGTGAGGCTTGAGCTTTTTCATCCTTCGCATGCCATTTGATCTGTTTAAGAGCTCGGTTGCCTTTACATTACTATGATGAATTAATTTGTTTTCGTGTTTGATAGCATAATTCCTAATTACGTCAGTATTGGTTTTTGTTTTCATATCATCTCTGTGGATATCTTCATTTGAATTATAGCGGAATACGTTCGTGATGATTCTGAGTAACTTATTTTGACAGCGCTGTATAATCAGCAAATTAAACTTCTTAGTGAAACCCCAAAGTTGGTTTCCATAGTTCAGATAGGTTTAATTATACTGTGGTATATTTGGAGTTCCGACTACAGGCTGATTTTCGACTGTCTTTCTATTAACATATACATGTTTCTTGCTTTTTCGTTGTTTAATTTACTTTTTGCTAAACGTGATGCTTCCAGTTAAGACGCATATCAAGATGGAAAACAAGATATTTTACTGTTTCTGCTTTTGGGATTTCTATGTTATTTTCATATACGCTAAGTGGTGATTTACTTCTTAGTGCGTAAGTTATGTGAACCGATTTTTCCTCGTTTAGCTTAATTTTTCAGTCATGTGCCCATCTACTTATTTTATCTAACCGTTTTTGAAATTGCTTTATTGCTTGAGTCTGCGATATACTTGTGGCCATTGAGGCTGTATCCTCTGCAAATATTGTCATTTCGAACTGTAGAATTCTTGGAATATACAGTAGATATTGTTGGCAGTATACAGTATAAGTATTAGATGAGTCCTAAGACGCTGCCTTGTGGAACTTAAGCTAAAATTGTGTAAAGTTTGGATTTTGATTCTTCTTGTGCTACTCTAAATTCCCTGTTGATCATTTAAGACTCATTTGAGTAGGAAATAATTTAGTATATAAATTTTGAATACTGTTAGGACAAGCAAGCATATCAGACGTCTACTAAAAGACGTCTCATGTATATTGAAATTTAATAAATTGAAATTCTCTAATAATTTACAAACATTTCCTGGAAGGGCATTACACATTTTCAGCCATAAGTCTATAAAGTTTTTCAGTCTTTCATGCCATAATCTATCGAAAGCCCTTTGAAGTATCGGGAAATATATTTGATGTACAATATGTTTTTTTTGAGTACGTGCTCTATCAAAATGACGATACGATGCATCTAGTCAATGGTTAAGTGTTTTACCCTGAATCGAAATTGGATGAAAGATATATTCACATACGGTTGGAAACATTTAAGTATGATTTTTTCAAACAATAAATTATTTTACGAGAGTTAAATTGTTCACAAAATGGAAAATTTTAAAAACACTAAGGATTTATGAATTTTAGTAAAAATTTATATTTACTCTTTAATTTGAAAAATATTTTATTTAATAATAAAATAATTGAATTTTTTTTTACCTTCAAGAAAAAATTACTTATTCTAAAGGTCAATGTTCACAGAAAATATTTTATATTATTTGATTTGTGACTGGTGTCCATATAATGTAGATTAAAAAATTTGAAATTCGAATACATACATACATCTATATTATAATGCTAGCTATGTAGTACCATTTTTTAAAATAAGAATAATATTTTAACATATTTTTTACATTTTTTTTTTTTATATGGTAATAGTTTTGAGAATGTAGAATTTAAATCATAATGAAATTTTATGTCATATTTTAACCTTAAAATATTATTAGCTCATAGTTTAGATTTGACTTTTTAATCTGAAATTAACTTAGGTATGTTTTTTTGTTAAATTTGAAAAACAAAAATGTAATTTTAATTAAAAAAAAAATCTATTTAAGAATTTAAATTAAAAACACAATATTTATTACAAATAAAAATATTATTTTATTTTTTTCGTCATTTGTTAGTTTTAGATATTATTAAATTAAATATTATCGAGTATTGTTATATATATATACAAAAATTTAAATTAATTTTAATCTTTGCCAGTAAATCTGCCCATGAAATAAATCTCTTGATTAGCACCAGTAATAAAGTACAAAAATGGTTTATTCAATTCAATATTTGTGTAAGCTTTTACACCTGTTCCGCCACGAGAGTCTAATTCATTTGTAACAGCTTCAACAGCTGGAGGTCCACCGTCTTCATTAATTTCAACAGAAGCCTTATGTATGGCTTTTGATAGAGAAAGATGTTGTGGATGACTTAACATATTATAGAAACTTGCACTTTGACTAAAAACAGTATGCATACCCATCTTAATTAAATAATAAAAAAGAGAAAAAAATTAGAATTAGGATATTTGAAACAAAAAAAAAAAAAATAAAATAATTACATTTTTGAAGTAAGTTTCCAAATCTAAATCAAAATCTATTTTGAATTTTGGTAATTTAAGATGAATCAAACTTAATCTGCGCATTTTAGTCATATAGTTCAAATAATCATTTTCTACAATTATTTCATGAAGTTTTGTTTCTAATTCATCTAAGCTTAATAGACGGTCAATATTTTGAACAATGTACATTGAGCCATTTGTATTTTTAAAAGGATAGCTAAATATAAAATAATTTTCTTCTTCAAGAAATTTAACTTCAATCTCTCCGTACATCATATCAACTTGAATTGTTTCACGTGGTGGTAAATAGAAATTTTCTCTTCTTGTTTGACTTTTATCAAATTGATGTTCCCATTCTCCTTTAAAATGAATTCCATTAGCTATTAATAATTGAGTGTAATCATCAAAGAATGTTGGTTTAACAATATCCTTAATTCTTCCACCAGTTTTATTATCAAACCAACGATTAATATTATCAGCTGCATCATTTCCATCTGTAAAATCGATATTTTCAACTTGAGAATTAAAATTCATTGTTGCAACTTCTAAGAAGTGTGGTGCTATCGAAAAACCATTAGCAAGATAAATTTTATTTGCAATCGTAAATGATGGATCTTTTGAAAGTGTTTTAAGTTTTGATTTAAATGTATCAGCAATTGTTGCAGCATCTGATGTGCTATCTAAATTAAGTCCAATAGTTATTTCAGAAGCTGTTTTACCTTCAGCACCTCCAAATAATGAAGCTCCAGCTGTACGAATTGAAAATGGTGAAAAAAGTATATTTTTACCCCGACTTTCAGGTTTTCTGATAATTTCTTGATATAATTTCAAAGCAAACAAATCATTTTGTTTATTAAAATCTTCAGCCCCCAAAGTTACTCCAATTGCAAAAGCAAAGAATAAAATACCTATAAAGAATATTTTCATTTTATATAACAATTATATTTAATACAATTTAAATAATATAAATTTTATTAATATTTTTAAATATATTTTATAAATACCAAAAATATTCGCCATTATTCTTGATGTCTCTACAAGATGAATATCAAGTGCAGACTAAAAGTGTTTAACGATTTTACATATCACTATATATTATGTTAGTAACTGTAATCTACATTAAAATTAAAAGCAAAAATAAAATTTGTACATGTGTATGTATATAATGTTAAATGTATATTTTTTTTTAGTTGATTGATTAAATTTAGAAACGTATCAGTCGATGTATAACAGTGGCTTTCAAGTATATTATAAATCACTGTTGACTATTTTTAATATTCTTATAAGTTACCATAAAAAATAAAACAGGATATGCTGTTGGAATATGAATCTTATAAACAAAATATATAGTGTTAGTAAATAAAATAAAATAAAAGTTAATTGGATTTTATAACAGTATTTCTTAAAATATAAACGAATGAAAATACATTTTGCACATATCTGGTATAGAAAAGTATTTCAAAATTTAAATAGAATTTTTTTTTTCTTTTATTTTTAATGTTTCCAAAAATTTTGTTAAATGATTATGCAATAACGATTGTAGAATCTAATTAACCTTAAAAATGCTCTCTATTTGAATCAAAAGGAGATTATTTAGTGAGTATGAAAATATATCTTGAAAAAATAATCATTTTGGAATAAAACTTGAAACAATTTGTTTTATTTTTAAATAGGAAAATCCTCTTTCTGGTCTTGAAAAAAACCATGTTTCATGTTTCATTCAGGTCATTTAATAAAAATATTTGTTGGAGTTGAAACGATTTATTTGCCAATCAAGCACAAGTTTCGCAAAAAACACATGCACCACGCAAAAAAATTTTGTTTCAAAAAAACTGTTTTAGCACTACGCCCAAGTTAACTAGGATGTCTTTAACAACTTTTTTTTTACAATTAATTGATCCGATGTGCTTCTAGTCTCAAAACGTTGATTTCTTCACGGATATTATTTGTAAAATAATCCTAGTGGGAAGAAAACATTTAGTCCCAATTCTTATATGAATTCGACCAACTTCAAATCAATGCTGGTGTTCCACAAGTCTCTGTCCTTTCACCACTCTATTTCTCATTTTCATTAATGCCCTTCTCAAATTAACTTTCAATCCAATCCATAGTTTTGCTGATGACAGCACTCTAGTAGAATCATATGTCTAAAACAAACTAATGCTACAGCTTCCGCAGTCACCTCCAAAAGAGAAATGATGGCCGGCGCGCTCATTCACGACCTTGCCAAAATTGTCGACTGGGGTAAAGTTAACAGAGTCGAGTTTAACATTTCAAAAACTCAAATATGTCTTGTTAGTAACAAGCTAACAGCATTCGAACCTGGTCTCCGGTTTCAAAATGAAGGTATTCAGCGACTCAAAAACCTTAACATTCTCGGAATGCGAGTGAATCAAAATGTGCACTGGAATGAACATATTTTCGATATTGCGAAATATCGCCCCAAAATGTTTAGGCTTTTTGAGTCGCTGCAAAACCTATTTTTCACCTCGAAAGCTTTTAAAAATCTATAAAGCATATATACGACCCAAGCTCGAGTATAACTCACATTTATGGACAGGTGCACCAAAAATTGCTTTAAATTTTTTGGACAAAGTTCAAAACCGCGTCATTCGTCTTATAGGCGACATGAATGTGACATCATCCATTATACCACTTGGTCATCGTCGTAATTTTGGAGCACTCTCTCTATTTTATAGATATCTACTTGGTGTTGGAACTTGTTCCGTGGAATTAAAATCACTTCTTCCTCCTCTCAAGCAATTCCATCGCACAATACGAGAGGCATCAAGTGCCCATCTTTTCACAGTGGAAATTCCGAGATGGTTTAAGTCCGGCTATGGAAATTCTTTTATAGTAAGAACATCCCGATTATGGAACCGCGTCCCAATCGAAGCATTCCCAATAAGAGAAGGATTTTTTATTTATGACTTACAGAGGCTTAAGACGAATAATAAAAACATTTTTCGCTCTTTCCCACAAAACTTTTCTTCTTTCTTTTTCTTTCCTTTCCTCTAACTGTCCTTTCCTTTTTCAAATAGTCAACGGTACGCAAGTCTTTAAAGGTTCAAAACCTAAGTTTTGGCTATAATATAAAAAAAAAAAACACTCCACCTCCTGGCTTAATAATATCTGTGATGAAGTCACTAATGACAAAGAAGAAGCTTAAGAGAAAAGTTATAATGTTGCTAGAAATAAATGCAAATATATTGTGCTAATTAGCAAAAGTTAATGTATAACCGTCGGTTAAGGTTAACATTTTTCAAACTGCCCAACAGTAGCGGAACCTTTTGATTTTTTGCTAAAAATGTTATGCATAACTTTCCGGAATCATGTTTCCCCTCTCTGATTGATGATGACGTAATCGTCATGAGCCCAACTGGTAAGGCCAACTTGTTTATAGAAATATTTGCATCTAATTCGTCACTTCTTCATTCAGTTCCTATCCCACCAACAATACCTCGAGTAGATTTTTCAATTCAATTGGAAAAATCTACTTCAGAACAAGAGCTATAGTGAAAGTATTGACAAGACTTGATGCACCAAATCGAGTGGGCTGATGAAATTCCAGCTATGGTATTCAAGAAAACTGCCTTTGCCATTTTGAAACTTCTGCGAGACTTATTCCAGCAATGGAAAGTTGCGTACGTTCATCCAATTCCAAAAACAAGTGACAAAAGCAATCTAACAAACTACAGATCTATAGCTAGTATTTTGATTTTGTCTAAAGGCATGGAAGCTTTAAAAGTATCTTGAAAGTAAAGGTATCTATTATCTGATATACAATATGGTTTTAGACAGCACCAGTCAACCGGTGACATTATAACTTATATCTGCGTTATGACTTATATTTTAATTTATTATAGTTGTTTTAAATATTTTGAAAGCTTTAGATCGAGTTTGACATACTGCTTTAATAGCTAAATGCCAATATTTAGTCTGAGTTTTATCAATGGATTGAAGGTTTCTTTTCGTCTGATGAACTTTTTCATATCTACAAGTCATTTATAGGACCAAGATGTGATACAATTTACACATTTGGGCTACGCTTATTATATATTTAGCTGTCTTCATTTTCTTATTTTTAGTAAAACCATGTTTCAATAATCTTGTATAAGTAAAAGACGGTAGATTTTAAAGTAAATGTCTACTAAAAAAAAACAAATTAATGTTTGTAATATTTTTTTCAAGTTTTTCTGCGTCTGCATTCGTTGTGATGCTGTCAGAGAAAGTTGGTTTCAGAAAAATTGGAACTAAGGTTTAAATGTATTATAAATAATGTAAAAAAAGTTTGTGTTTGTTTTTTAATTTTTTTAAATATTTCTCCGTCTACATCTCGTATGCTTAGTTAAGCGTTATTTTTTTATTAAATTGAAAAAAGGACGTTTTTTTTCCAAAATTCAAATTTTTTTTTAGTGTATAAATATTTAACTGTACTTGAACTTGAATTGATACATATTTATATAACCTGAATTCACTTCGTACATTTTTTTATTTTTTTAAATATTAGGTCTTCTGTAATTAAATTTAACAAGTATAGAATTTAAAATTAAAAGCCAAATAAAACAAGTATAGGATTAAAAAACAATAAAGGCAAAACAAAATATCTAAGAATGTCAAGCAAAAGTACAAATTAAAAGTTATCCGAATATTACAATCAGAGAGTATAACTTTGAAGGAGTTACAAGTTTCACATACCTCGGAATAACAGTAAGAAGCATTATGGATTACTGAATGCTGCATTAATGTTGTTGCTACAATCAAAGTGTAGTAGTACGTATGGATGCGAGGTATGAACCATGAATGTAGCCGAGGTAGAACAGCTTACGTATATTTGAAAGAAAAACTCTCCGAAAAATACTCGCCCAAAAAATATTGAAGAATGGCATGAAACTTTTTTTAGTGTTTGCGACCAATTTTTCATTGTTTTTTCTACTTTTTACATTTTCTACATTCATTTTTCTACATTCTATTTATTTATTCTAACTCAGCTACGATATTATTGTTTTCAAGATTTCTATTTTCAAAATAATTTTTTTTGCATATTTTCGTTTTCAAAATTTTATTTTGCAAAGTTTTTAATCATTGTGTTTTTTTAAAAAAAATTTTGTACGATAAAAGGGTATGGACCCGATGATTTTTAGAGCATAGAATTGTGAAAACCGGAAAATTATGAACATGTGCAATACGAAAATTTAAAATTAAATTTTTGAAAAGATAAATCAAAAAATATCGTTTTGTTAGTTTTTAGTCTATACAATACCGGCATTGGAGTGAAATTTTTTAATTACTTTATGTCTAAATTTAAATAAAAAAAGTTAGAGGAAATAATTATATATATAAAAACAATATCGATAAGTTCAGAACTGATAAAGGAGAGAGATTAGAGTCAGAAAGATTAAATCAAAAATAGGTTCACATTTTTTTTAAATGGCTTTTAGAATAGGATGGAGAAACCATTTCAAAATAAAATATCTATCTAAATGTTTAGACATAAATCGTAAAAAATAAAAGCAGGTATAATATATGTATAATAATTAAAAAAAAAATATTTTGTTTATATTTTCGTAAAAATTTAGGATTTTTTGTTTTGATTAATTAAAAATGTAAAATTTATATCAAAAATTTATATTTTACAAAAAAAATATTTACTTTTATTTATTTATTTATTTACACCTTTGCTACAAGTATTCATCAACAAGTGCTTGAGAATTATATGCAGAATATTCTGGCCGGCAAGAATTAGCAACGAGGATTTATGGATGATAACTGGAGAAGAACTTATCAACAGACAGATAAATAGGAAAAAATGGAAATGGATAGGTCATACACTAAGGAAATCAGAAAGTGATATAGCAAGAAGAGCTCTAGAGTGGAATCCACAAGGACAAAGAGACCCGGCAGACCATACAACACATGGAGACGCACAATCGATCAAGAATTAACAGTCAACAATTATACCTGGGACGATATTAAGGAAGTAGTACTCAACAGAGAGGAATGGAGGTTCACTATCACGGAGTAATAGGAGAAAAAAAAAAAAAAAATTTATTTACACCCGGATTTGTAAAAATTAATTAAAAAAATTAAAAATTGCTTCAAACATTTTGTAAAGCGATAATAATTCCTAGCAAATCGTATAGAAAACTATTAAAACTAATTTTTGTATGCAGATGGTTTAGCTGTACCATATTCTGAGTACAATTATATAAATCGCGAGCTAGACATAAATCGAGACACACTAAAAATACAGGATTAGATGATTATCTATAAATTAACTGTAAATATCACAAAGGCAAAAATATGATAATCAAAGTCAGGAATGAGCACAATTTTGTTAACCGACAATGATATTAAAATACATAAAGCTTCAATATTCTACATAAAAAGCTACACTTTTGGTATTTTGTTAGATGATGGGATAGACTTTAGAATAAGTGCCACATCCAAATCTAATGAAATTTTACATAACGGTACCTGACGATGTTATACATATTTCATAGAAGACCACTTTGTCAAATTGTCTATTTGAAAATGGTCCTAAAATTTTGCAGTGTTTTATTAAAAGCATTATTTCTTTTCTCTACGATAACACAGAGGAACCTACTCAAGCTATAAATTGTAGAGAATTTATCAGTCTTTAATATGTACTTTGTTTCATCTTATACGGTGTTACCGTTTTCGAGAAATTAAAGTTCAAAATGAAAATTTTGGTTTAAAAAAAATCTTTCATTAGACATTCTAGAAACGCTCATATTTTAAAAGTTTTTAAAGACACCCTATATATACTTTTATAATATTTGAAAGGTAGCTTCACCCCCTTTCCAACGGTGTATAACAAGGGTTACATTGAATGATAAATAGCCCTATCAAAGGGTAAAAATTCAAAAAAAAAATATTAGCAAAAAATTGCTTTGAAAATAAAATTGGTTTTTTTTTATTTTTTTTATCAAAAACCTTTCAAATGATATAAAAATTTATATGGGTGTCTTTAAAATTTTTTAAAATATGAAGGTTTCTTGAAAGTCTGGAGAAATATTTTTTTAAACCAATAAATTCTCTACAATTTACAAAAATTAATGATTTAAAATTTCATTAGATTTGGACATGGTTTCTATTCCAAAGTTCACCCCGATGATGAATTGAACTGGAATCTTCATGTATTCAATTGAATTGGTAAAAAAGTCTAGAAGAATTGCAGGCGGATTTGAAAAAATTAGATAATGAATACCAGATAATGTTATGCTGTCCACATGTTATAATCTATTTCATAGTAAGTTAAACTATGGTATAGGAATTTAGAGAAATACATATTATGAAAGCAATATAAGCTCTCCAAAGAATTCAGAATAAATTAAAAATATGTTTGGGTTGTGTGACAGAGTTTCATATACAACAATGTATACTCATTTTATCAATAAAATTTTAAAAATAAAGGACTCAAGAAGTTTAAGTAAATTAACCGAAATATCTGTATATTAATTATGTTATAATTAAAATATTTAAGAATACTTAATTGGATAAAAAGTACGACCTTCTAACTTCTTGAAAAATAATAATATAACCTATGAAGAGATGGTTTTAACCTTAATTTTAACTTATAATTTTTCGAGATGAAATTGGTCATACTTAAACAAGATGAAGTTGTATTGGAGAATTTCAGCTTATTTAAGTTTTTTACCAAAAATATAGTTTTTCTAATCATACTTATCTGTTTAATGGTTAGCAAGCAGTGCACATCGGAAATATACTCAGTTTTTCAAAAAGGATTTATTTTAGGTTTCAGATTCTTTAAAATATATATTAATGACATAACGAAATTAAAGCTTAGATTGGTTCCGTACAACTTTACGTGGAGGACGTAGTTTTGAAGTAGGTCGAAAATGATGAATATGAATTAAGGATTGCAATTGAGGAAGATATCAAAATAATAGACGAATGGGTTGTCCAACATCGTCTTTCGTTAAACCTTAAAAAAAAAACAAATTATGGTTTTTGGAAATTGGAAGATAAATAACACAAGCTTTCTTTTCAATGGTAATGCGATTGATATATTTTGCCGATGCATTTGATTATTATCAACTAATTTGACGTTTGTTTTATTGTTTCTTTAATATTTTTATTTTGTTCATTTCGATCTTAGCCATTGGCTGTATGATCTTCAGAAGATTATTTTAATGTGAAAGTATGAGAAAATAAGAGAAAAAAGAGGAAATTAGATACTTTTTTTATTTAAGAAATTTTTTTTTGTGTAAGATTAATAAATTAGGGTGTCGGTCGATTTGTTGAAAATCAAAATGTCCAATTAGAAATGTTGAATAACAAAATGTTGAAAAAAAAAAATGATGCAAGAAAAATATAGTATATAAATAATAATATCTCGTATGTAGATTTAAAATAACTTTTGTTTTAATTTCATTTATCTACTTTCATACAACTTTCATACTAACCATTATTAATTCGGACACTGCATATTTTAAAAATATTTCATAAAAGTTTCAGAAGTTATACGAAGCGATTTTTCGTTATTACTCACAGAAATTATGAAATTTCTGGATCTGCGTTAAATTTAAAAATCCAACTTTCAAAACCCAAATGGGTCAAAATCCAAACTTTCAACATTTTTTCTAAACTTGACTCACGTAATGAACAATCCTTAGAGAAATTCTCAAAGAAGTCCATGTCCCAGAATTTGAGGTCAAAGACCTTTGAAAAAAAATTTTTTTTCCAAACTTGCCACACGTAATTAAGACGGTTTTGATCCATTATTCGAGAGATCCAGGATCCCATAAATAAGGTATATATTCTGGAAAAATGATAAATCCTTTGTTTTGTATCCAACAGTGGCCACTCATAAAAATAATTAAACTAAATATTCTGTAAAAGGTTAATAACCCTGATTTTGCAACCGACAATAAAATCTCTTCTAATTGAGAATTTTACATATACATATTTAATATACATTTAATGAAGAGAATACAACTATAAAGTCTCTCCTAGTTTAGGATCTTGCATATACACTTGCGTTAATATTCTGGAAAAAAGGGAATACTGTGAAATATTTTGATTAACTTATTTTTAATCCTGCTCTTTAATTCCCTCTAATTATTTTTATTACATACACATTTCCACAAAAAAGTACTTGTAACAGAGAGGGTTGTCCATCCAAATTCGCGCTAAACTTTATTCTGGATTTTATATTGTACATATTTCGTAAATGATGAAAGCTGATTTGTGTAACTAGCTCTAAAATATACTACTTTAAAAAAAATTTCGAAAATTCGACATTTTCTTCCCCAAGAATCAGTTTTTCAACATTATTTTTTTCAACATTTTATTTTCCAACATCTGTTTTTCGACAAAAATACCGGCTCCCGATTAACTATTATATCTTTTTTTATACAAATTGAAAATTAGTGGATATTCTGCGTGACCGATAGAGAAATTCTTACCGATCAATTTCATGTTATACTTTATTCGTCATCTAGATTATGATAATGAAAATGATCTTCACCTAGATGACCTTGTAAATAATTTTGTTTTTATATAGTGGTTAAAAAGATATAAATTATATAATTTATACATTATCATCTTTGGCAGTTATTCACAGTCTCTTTTAAAAGCAATTAAATCTTAATATTGCAGAACTTGTCACTGTACTTAGGGCATAAAAAGATTTGTATTTAAATTCTCACAAAGCTTTATTGTTTTTCTATTTTATTTTTGTATAGAATATAATATTTGTGTATTTAAGAGTATATGTAATGAATATGTAATGTATGTATGTATTTTGTATAGATATATAAATATTTTTTATTATATTTTTTGTATTCGATTTATTTAATTTTTTATATGAATTATAGAATTTATTTTTGAATTTGAAATCAAATAAATTAAAATCTCTATAATCACATGAAAATATTATTTCATAGAAATTCGGTAAATTAGTTACAATTTGTGATTTATTAAAATTGTTTATTTGTTTATTTATTAATAAAACTGAGTGAAACAATTTGAGTAAACATGATAATTTATTTGAACGAACTGTTTTTTGTTTTAAGACACAAAAATTTTGAAATTGAGGTTATTAAAAAAAAATTTATTAATTAGTTTGTTTTCATTATAAAATATAGTTACATATTATTTTCTAATTTGTATTATTTATTTTCTATACAATATTTATTTAAATTTTTGTTAATGTTTTACTTATAAAATTTTTATTATTTACCGGTATATCTACCCATGAAATAGATTTCACCATCATTACCTCGAATAAAATATAAAAATGATTGATTTAATGTAAATTCTAGACTATAAATAGAAGCTCTATTTTGGTTTAACTCTACTGTTACTGCAGCAGCTTCAGTCCCTTCTTCATTAATATCAATAGTAGCTTTATGAATAACTTTAGATAGAGGAATGTGTTGTGAAGGACTTAAAATATTACTGAAATCAGCATCACCGCCAGAAACTTTATCCATACCCATCTAAATTAAATAATAAAGTATATATGTATATATATATATATATATAATATATATATATATTTATTTATATGTATATATATTGAAGTAATAATTTAATATTTAAATTACCTTAGTGAAAATGTCTAGACAATCTATTTCAAAATCAATCTTAAAATTAGGCATTGAAAATTCAACCAAGGTGTCAAATGGTCTAAATTTTTTGAAAATATTCTTATTGTAAATTAAATCATGAAGATTAGCTTGAACTGAATTTAAATCTTTATCAGTGGTCATTGGTGCCAAGAAAAATATTGATGCTTTGCGATTCTTAAAAGGATATTCAGCTATTTTAATTCCATAATCAGGAAGATCTTGAGACTTAAATGAAGATACTCCATGCATCATTTCAACTTTAATTATTTCTCCTGGTTTTGTATAAAAATCTTCCATTACTGTTTGACTTTTATTAAATTGAACTTCCCATTCACCTTTGAAATGAATTGCATTTGCTATTAATAATCTAGTATTTTCATTCAATGTTTCTGGTTTAACTATTTCTTTTATTTTTCCATGAGTTTTTTCATCAACCCAATTATTGATATTTTTAGCTGATTCAATTTTATTTTTAAATTCTATATTTTCAACTTCAGAATCAAAATTGTATGTTGCAAGCTCTAAAAATTTGGGTGCAATTGTATGACCTTCGGCAACATAAATTTTATTTGCAATTGTAAACATAGAATTTTTTGAAAGTTTTTCAATCGAATCCTTATATGAATCTCCAACCAATGATTTATCTGATTCAAATTCAAAGCCAGTCATCATTTGTGTAGCTGTTAAACCCCCAGCTCCTCCATATAACAAACCTGCTGCTGTTCGAATTGAATATGGTGAAAAAATGAAACTTTCACCTGTACTATCGGTTTTTTCGAAAATTGCATCGAGAAATTTGAAAGCAAATAAATTATTGCTATCAGCAAATGTATTTGTATTTATCACAGCTCCATAAGTGACTGCGATTGTAACAGCAATGAAAAATATACCTGTAAGGAATAAAATATCTTAAATAATAAAATATTATTTTTTTATTCCATATCTAAAGTATATTACCAAAAAATTTCGCCATTATGATTGATGTCTGTATCAATTGAATTTCAAATACCGACTAACATAAATTAGCGATTTGTCTGTGTATATATATATAGTATCGATTTGTTCAAAATTAATCATTTTGAGAATAAAAATAAAAATGAAAATAAAAAAGAATAGTGATGATTTAAAAGATATGAATTAAAATATTTTAGTTAATCTTATTCAATGTTAATATTGAGTTATTTACTTTTTTTTTTGTTTTTTTTTTTTTTTAATCAATGTGAACCTCTATGAAATAATCATATTAAAACTAATTAACCCTAAGAACATTTTCTATTTATCAATAAAAGTTCTACCTATCTGTATTTTTAGAGTATTTATAATTGTTATTAAAATTTCAAGGACATCTTTTTATAATGTATATAAAGTGTAATAATTTAAAAAATTAAAAATTAATTTTAAAATAAGTAGAATAAAATTTATTTTATTTATGCTTAATAACATTTATTAAAATTGTTTTTATTAAGATTTAACTACTTGGGTTTAAAAATAGAATTTATTTATTATTCATTACCATTTACAAAATTAAAATCACAAATATTAAAAATTAACTTTAAATTAAAATTAAAATTCAAATTAAAATTTAATAAAAATCACTTAAATATAAGGAATTATGTTAAGTCAGTACAGACATTTAAACCTATAAGATGTAAGGATTTACTATGGAACTAATAAATTAAAAAAAGCACTGTAATTAATTATAATTTACTAGAGTTGTGAGGTTAAATTTTGTACAAAACAGAAATTATTTTTTAAATAAAAATATTAAAATTTAGTATCATTCCAAAAATAAACTTAATAAAAACTTTTAAAAGTAATGAATAGAAATTTGACAAAACAAAATAATGCAAATTAAAATAGTGAAATAAAATAACGGAATTCGAATGACACAAAGAAATATTCCTTTTTGTGCACGAAATTATGACAAAGAAAATTAAAGTTATTTTCATTTCGAAGCAAAATTTCGAAGCAATGTAAAATTTTTATTTACTAAATATAATTAAATTTGTTAAAATAATGTGATGAGTCTCGTAATCAAACAGGAATGTTCTATGTAACGAGTATAAGGATGAAGTTACCTAATTAAAAAAAGTAACAGTTGGCAATTGGTAAAAATTGGACATATAAAATCGAACTGTTCTAAAGTTCATTCCGGAGTACCATAGTGTGAAAGATCTCCGTAGTACCACAGTTCGTTCTGGAGTACCATATAGGGTTTAAAAATAAACGACTTACGACTTGGTATAAAATTCGGTAATATTTTGTTGTATACTGAAGATCTAAAGTTATTTTATACAGTAAAACCTATATAAGTGATTGCCTCAAACCTTCTATTATCTTCGGATCATTTGATGACCCAAAGTCGGTTTTATATTAATTTCAAAATCAGTCTTATATGGCATCTTTTCTATCTGGTGTATGACAAGATAGTTTGAATTTGTTTTATATGTGCTAAATAAATAATTATGGTATGTTTATACACATGTGTCCTTCGGGTGCCACGCTATGACTTATATGTAATTTTTATTATTAACAATTATATTTTTTAAGTTTTTACATATACATTTGCAATTTTTCAGTAATTGTTTTTGATTTTTGCTATCAAAAATAGTCAATTATATTTTTTGAAATCTGATTATCAAAAATAAAAATGATGCGGTAATATAAATTTTACGGTTGCACTGCATTTTGGAAGTCACGTAACCTCTACAATCGTATTAATGTAACACATTTACAATGACAGTAGATTAGTCGAGCTCTTCTGGCTTTTGGTTCAATAGATCAGGTATATGTGGTTATATAACAATCTGATCTATTCTATTCGAAATTATTGGAAACAGACCCGGCAAACGTTTAAAGGACTCCAATTTAAGAATTTGCAGTTGGAATGTAAGAACACTCTAACATCCAGCTGCATCTAACCTAAATTGAAAATATTCTCTCGCAGTATAAATCAGACATTACTGCGATACAGAAAATCCGATGGAAAGGATCTGGCATGTTAAAAAAACGAACATGCGATATATATTACAGCTGCCACGAAAAACATCACATATTTGGATGCGGATTCGTAGTGGGAAAACGGCTTAGAGGAAACGTCATTGATTTTACACCGGTTAATGAACGTCTAGCCGTCATCCGTATCAAAGGCAAATTCTTCAACATCAGCTTAATATGTGTGCACGCACCAACCGACGAAGCGGAGGACTCAATGAAGGATGAATTCTACGACATCTTAGATAAAACATATGGGTCCTGTCCTGAGTACGATGCGAAAATCGTTCTTGGAGACTTCAATGCTAAAATCGGTAAGGAAGGAATTTTCGGCAAAACTGTTGGTAACCATAGTCTTCACCCCACCACCACAGATAATGGATACCGAACAATCGATTTTGCAGCAGCTCGTAATATGGTTATAAGTAGCACAAATTTCCCCCATAAAAATATCCACAAAGCTACCTGGCTATCTCCGGATGGACGTACAGCGAATCAAATTGACCACATTATGATTGACGCCCGACATGCTACCAGTGTGTCGGATGTACGTACCTATCGAGGAGCTAACATCGACTCTGACCACTTCCTAGTTGTCGCCCAGTTCAGAGCATGAATTTCCAATGTTAAAAAAGGACGCACCAGCCAAAATAGGAAGTTTAACATTGGAAGACTCCAAACACCTGAGATAGCCTTAGCATACAAAGAGCGATTAAGTGATATACCCAATACCACACCTCTACAACATAATCTCTCCGTCAACGGAAAATGGAAACAATGCGCAAACATCATCACGATGGCTGCTACACATACCGTGGGTTTTGAAACACCTCGCGTGAGAAACCCATTGTACGAAGATGAATGTTTAGCAAATACGGTAGAGAAAAATGAGGCCTACAGGAAAGCGCTGCAACGTAAAACAAGAGCAGCTCAAGAAGAGTGTAGAGCGAAAAGAAAAGACGAGAAGAAAATTTTAAGGCGCAAAAAACGTTTATTCGAAAAGTCTCAACTTTTGGATATAGAATCAAACCGAGACAGAGGCGAAGTATGGAGCTTTTATAAAAAAGCCAAGCAGCTTGCAGCTGGTTTCAAGCCCCGTACACACGCGCTGAGGGATGATTCGGGAAATTTGGTAACCGATACGCAAGGGATATTAGAGACATGGAAACAGCATTTTAAGAACCTGCTGAATGGCGCAAACATAGAAAACACAGATACGCCTCGCCCTAACCTAGTCAACTCCGAAGATACAGATACACCCAGTCCTGCAGAAGTGGAAGCAGCCATCCGAAAATTAAAGAACAACAAAGCTGCTGGACAAGATAACCTGCCAGCTGAACTTTTTAAGGCAGGAGGTGAAGTGATGATTGAATTCATGCACCAAATCATCAAACAAATCTGGATCGAGGAGAGCATGCCTGATGACTGGAGTTTAAGTTCAATATCTCCAATATTCAAAAAGGGCGATTCCATGTCCTGCGCCAACTATAGAGGAATATCCCTATTAAACGTTGCGTATTAGATCCTTTCCAATATTCTGTGCGAACGATTGAAGCCCCATTGTAACGCTGTGATAGGAAACTATCAGTGCGGCTTCCGTCCTGGTAAATCAACCACCGACCAGGTGTTCGCATTAAGGCAGATCCTGGAGAAGGCCCTCGAATTTCAAATCGATACGCACCATCTTTTTATCGATTTTAAATCTGCCTATGACAGCATACATCGATCAGTGCTTTACGAATCAATGTCGGAATTTGGTTTCCCAGCCAAGCTTATCCGTTTGTCAAAGATGACCCTGGAAAACACCCGGTGTGCTGTGGTGATTGGGAGGCACATTTCTGATTCATTTCGTACGTGCTCCGGATTTCGACAAGGCGATGCGCTGTCATGTAATTTCTTTAATTTGGTGTTGGAGCATATAGTGCGACGTTCCGGTGTGAACACGCAGGGCACTATATTTTACAAATCGGTGCAGCTCCTGGGTTTCGCTGATGACGTCGATAATATCGGAACATCACGACGAGCAGTCATCGAAGCCTTTACACAGATTGAAGAGGAACCAGGTAAAACGGGTCTTCTCATAAATGAGAACAAAACAAAATATATGCTGTCGACAAATAAAATGTCCTCACAACATCATATAGGACACAACATCACTGTCGGCTCATATAATTTTGAGGTAGTTCAGGAGTTTATCTACCTTGGAACCAACATCAAATCCATCAATAACATCGTTGAAGTAAGGCGAAGAATTAACCTTGCAAACCGTTGCTACTTCGGTTTGTTGAAACAACTGGGTTCAAAGCTCCTATCCCAAAATACCAAGGCACAATTATACAAAACGCTCATCCTTCCGGTGCTGCTATATGGTTCTGAATCGTGGACATTACCAAAAGCAAGCGAGCATGCACTTGGTATCTTTGAGAGAAAAATTCTTCGTCGCATTTATGGTCCTGTGTCTGACGAAGGGGTTTGGAGAAGAAGATACAATGCCGAACTATACAAGCTGTACAACGACATGGACCTAGCTAAAAAAGTCAGAATAAGACGGGTTCATTGGCTAGGCCATGTAGAGCGTATGGATGAAAATGCTCCGGCTAGGAAACTCTTCGAATCCAAACCCCAGGGAACGCGTCGTCGAGAGAGGCCACACCTTCGTTGGAGAGATGAAGTATCGGCAGATATGAAAAAACTACAAATCAGCAACTGGAGAGATTCCGCTCGTGATTCCGAAATCAGTGGAGGACAATTTTGCGCCAGGCCCAGGACCTTCAAGGTCTGTAGCGCCCAACAAGTAAGTAAGTAAGATCTATTCTATTATATTTATTTGGAAGCTTTTATTACTTATTTCGATGAAAGTAAAAAATAATTTTTTAAATTATTTAAACGAATTCCAATTTAAAGATGAAATTTAGCTCAAAAATACATCTTTTGATTAAATTTTGAAAATTTTACCATCAACATGCAAAATTTTATTTTATTCTAATAGATTTGCAAAAATTTTTTTCGAATATTTTTTTGGAATAGATATTCTTTTTAGAAACTGACTTTGTATTAATTTTTATTTTGTAAGAATGCTTTAACTGTTGTTTATGTATTCGTTTAAAGTATATCATTATTGCATAATTGTTATTATTGAGATCATTTATATTTACATTGAACATATTTTTATTATTTGTTGAGAGGGAAATATAAAAAATATAATTTTGAAACACATTAGTTACATTTTAGTTTAAAGTCAGTTTGTTAGTTTAAAGTCTTTAATTAATAGCTATCTAGTTAAAGAAACGTGATCGTCAAATTATTGACGTTTTTGAAAAAATACTATTGTATATTGTAACATTTTTATTTTGAAAATTACTCATTTCTAATTTAATTAGTATTTTTGTCATATTCATTCTAAGAATTTGTCTGAAATTTTGAAATTATTTCATGTTTAAACTATATCTACGTACTTTTGAAATTAAAAAATGATATTTTAAGGTTAGGTAGAAATCTATAGTGTATCTTAAATTATTATAATCTAATTTTGTTTATTTTTAACTGTTTTTTTAACACATATTTAATGTTTTGTCAATAGAACTATTGTTTCGCACATTATGTACGGTATTGTAATTTATCAAATAACGTTATACTTTGAAACATTTACTTCTCAAATTACTGGTAAGTATACATCAAGTAATTAAGTGTGAGAAGATGGTTAAATAGCATAATTTAATTTTATTTCAGTTATACATTACCAAACTATTCTCTCAACTAATTTTAAAAAATTTAATTATTTTAGAAATACATAATGAAAAATTTCAATTAAACGTCTATACTCTGAGTAGGTTTATTCGAAAACGATTGATTATTATCCAAATCTCGAATCCAAAAACGATTGATTATTATAGACGCTAAATTGTTTTTCTTTATTAATTTCAATTACAAAATATTACATTTCGAATTGTTTACAATTTCTTAAAATAAATTGATCTTAGCGATATTGCATCAATCGACTTCAAAATATTCCTAATAATTGATAATTCAATGTTGCTAGTAAAATTAATACTAAGAAGATATTTAAAGCATATTTTTGACAAATTTCATTTTTAAAATAGACATTTTGTCTGTCGGCATTTAAAAGAAACTTATTTGGAAAAATTGGAACACTTAATCCATGGACGATTACGAAATCGATATTTTATATTTGAATATTCGGCAATTTTTATTTAGGTAGATTGCCTAGAAGAAAGTGGCAAAATATGTTCAAATAAAATGTCAAATCCTAGACTTAGATTCTCAATTATTGATTTTGTAACCGACTAATTGTGTACAATTAATCCCCAATACAAAAATCAGAATAAAATGATGAATACTTCAACATTAAATCACTTATAACAAATCCCCACTAAGCATATTATTACAATCACAACTCTTTTTTTTTTAAATTTTATTTCTAATTTCGATTAATAAGAAATAATTTTGTAACTAGTTACAGAGCTATAAAGTTATAGAGTTGTGAGGTAAATTATTTAAAGTGTATTTGTATTTGTCAAATGTTCATTATTAAGTTTATCCATTTGCTAAGTAGAGTTTGTTGGCGTTAGAGGCGAACCCCGAAAAATTAAAGATTGACTGCCAATTGCCATTGGTATAAAATAAATAACAAAAAAAAATTTAGAGTATAATAAAGTTCATATACAATTCAGAGTATTGATGCAGTGTTTAATTCTATAAATGTATTTATATTTGTGTTATAAATTTTGTTTTAAGTGTGACCGTAGCATGGGCTCATTTAATGGCCCGTATTTATAAAATACTTGATACATAATGTTCATTTTTGAGCTTTACTAAGTATGTACTCAATAAGTCTTAAGTTTTTTATACTAAAAACTCACTTTTAAAGTATATTGTGATATTCATTATTATGTTTCTGCAATAAATTGTGTAGTAAGTAGATAATACTCTCAACATTGAGTTGAATATGGAAGTGAAGATTTTTTAATGTTAATATCGATAATACTTCAAAAATTATAAGCTTCTCAATAATAAACTTATAAATATTATTGTAAATTTTGTTACCATGGAACAAAGAATTTCTGAGGAAATTTATTTAAAAAAAAAATATATCGAGATTCTGAATGTAGGAAAGTGTCCAAGTAAACCAAAATATACATCTAATTAATATTCATTCGCATTTATTTTCAATTTTAACAAGGTTTAAGTGAAAAAAATGTTAAAATATTGGCTAACCATTTTCTTCAAAACTATACTGAAACTGGAGGCGGTGCTTTTTCGAACAAAAAATTAAATTTGAATTTAATTTAAATACCTATATGTATTATGCATACAACTTAATAATTTGCGATAATACTCAAGTATTAAGTATTATAATACTTAATACTTCATAATACTCAACAATGCTTAATGAAAGCAAAATAGTTCGTTAATAAATAAGTATATACTATGTTAGACTTAAGTATTAACATTATCTCGTAACTATTCGTACTTTATAAATGCGGGCCATTATGTTCAAATTTTAACCAAAACCAGAAATTTGATAAATAAATTATTCGAAAAAACATTGTAGTGAAATAAGTAATAAATTTGCAGTAACCCAGTAACGTACTGGATTAAGCACCAAAAAGTAATTCTAACCTAAGCTCTTGTCAAGAATATAAAAAAAAACTGCCCACATTTGATATGATACGAAATGAAATATAAAAATTATTTTGCGGAAAGTCAACATTTATTCACAACATTTCTTTTAGGTTCTGTAAAAAAGCTTGTAAAGCTTGTAATTTAATGAAATTCATCATAACTTGGAAATTTGTAAATAAAATGTACACAAGACACAATCAATATTAATTAGCAATTTGCGTTCGAATTATTAGTTTTCCACTAGTATTTCTATATTTCCTTCCATCCTATACGGGCACGCTCATATAAAACAATGATGGTGAGGATTTTTACAGTCAAGGGTTCACTTATATTTTTTTTTTTTCCAGATAGTAGTAAATCATCGAAAGAGGCTTCAGGGACTACCTATTACCGGGGAAGGCAGTTTGAAGGACTGTGGGACTTTAACCCACTAAAAACTCCTATCATTATTGCAACATTAAAACTAGTCTTATAGACTAACCATTAATTTACATTTAACTCAAAGAAACATAGATACCTTTGATCTACCAAAATCCAATAAGGTTTTAATAGATAAAAGGTTTTAACGTAACTCAAGTGGTCTTGTTCGTTTTAGTCGCTTCACAAAGTTTTGATTGTCAATTAAGCTAGAAGCTTCGGTATTGACATGTTGGATCAGACGAGTTTTATGCCGTGCAGCGCATTTCATTATTTCGTCTTTTATAGATGAGATCTTCAGATCTCGATGAATATCGGCATTGCGAACATACCATGGAGCATTGACTATGTTGCGCAGTACCTTATTTTGGAACGTTTGGATAGTTTGAATATGGATTTGTTTAGCACATCCCCATATTTGAATACCGTAGGCCCAGACTGGCTTCAATATTTGATTATACATCAAAACTTTGTTATAGGTCGAGACCGTAGAATTCCGCCCAATCAGCCAGTATATTTCTCTATATTTGAACTGGAGTTCTTGTTTTTTGATTTTCACATGCTCTTTCCATTTCAGTTTTGCATCCAAGGTCATGCCAAGATATTTAGCTTTATTCTCGTATGGAATCACGACATCATTAATTTTAACTGAGAGAGAAGTTACTATGTTTGTATAGGTTAAGTTTACATGACTAGATTTGGTTTCATTTAATTTAATTTTCCATTTTTTGCACCAGTTGGAAATTTCGTCATTAGCTTTTTGCAGTTTGTTTGTAGCTTCTTCTATAGTAGAACCAACTGCCATCAACGCTGTGTCATCTGCAAAGGTTGCTATTTTTATATTTTCTACATCGGGTATATCACAGGTGTATAACAAATATAAAATTGGACCCAGTATACTACCTTGCGGTACTCCAGCTTTTATATCTCTTAGAGAAGAGTATTCATTCTCATTTTTAACTCGAAAAACTCTATTTGAGAGATATGATGAAAATAATTCAACATAATTGTTCACTTATATTAAAAAAAATTCCATGTTTATAAATATTTTTTAAATTATTTATTTTTTAATGTAATCATTACAGCTCAACATCAGTTCATCATTAAATTTATTTACCAGTATATTTGCCCATAAAATAAATTTGACCATTCTTACCTCGAATAAAATATAAAAATGACTGATTGAATTTAAACTCTTTATAATTAAAACATCCCATTCTTTCTTCCATTGAATCTTCTGTAATAGCAGCAGCTTCAGCAGCTTCTTCATTTATTTCAATAGTAGCCTTATGCTTAAATTTAGATAAATGCATAGGTTGTGGAGGGCTTAAGATATTATCGAAATTTGATTCAGGACCAGATAATTTGTCTATACCCATCTAAATTATATAAAAAAGTATATAAAAAATTCATATTTGAAGCTACACCATTAAAACTTATTTTTTATACCTTCGTGAAACTTTCCAGACAGTCAAAATCAAAGTCAATTTTGAATTTGGGTAACGATAATCCACCACAACTTTCATATTTAAGTTTATTGAAAATATCTTTGTCATAAACTAAATAACGGAGAAAATGTTGAATTTGAAGCAAATCTTTATCAGGAGTGAGTGGTGCCAAAAAAAACATTGATGCACTATTACCCTTAAATGGAAATTCACCTAATTTAATACCATATTCAGGAATTTCGACAAAATTTACTGGAGTTTTTACATGCATCATTTCAACTTTTACGGTTTCTCCTGGTTTTGTATAAAAATCTTCCATTTGTGTTCTGCCTTTTTCAAATTCTGTTTCCCATTCACCTCTAAAATAAATTGCATTTATTGCTAACATTTTAGTCGCTTTATTCATTGTTTCTGGTTTAACTAGTTCCTTAATTTTTCCATGAGTTTTGTCATTAACCCATTGATTGATATTTTGAGCTGCTGCATCTGAATTTGTGAATTCTATGTTTTCAACTTCAGAATAAAAATTATTTGTTGCAATTTCTAAGAATTTTGGTGCAATTGTTTCACCTTTAGCAAGATAAATTTTATTGGCAACTGTAAATAATGAATCTTTTGAAAGTTTTTCAATCGAATCCTTATATGAATCTCCAACCAATGATTTATCTGATTCAAATTCAAAACCATTCATCATTTGAGTAGCTGTTAAACCACCAGCTCCTTCATATAATAATGCTGCTGCTGTTCGAATTGAGTATGGTGAAAAAATGAAACTTTTTCCTGTATTGGCGGTGTTTTGAAAAATGGTATCGAGAATATTAAAAGCGAATAAATTATTGCTATCAACAAATGTTTTTGTATTTATCACAGCTCCATAAGTGACTGCGATTGTAACACCAAAGAAAAATATACCTGTAAGGAATAAAATAAATTTTAAATAATAAAAAAATTATTTTTTATTCCATGTGTAAAGTAAATTACCAAAAAACTTCACCATTATTGTTGATGTCTGTATCAGCTGAATATCAAATACCGACTAACATTGATTAGCGATATTTCATAGTTCTATATATAGCAAAGATGGGTCAGTATATATTCAATTTGTTAATAAAAAATATTTTTTGCAGTTATTTCTTGCGTTTTTTCTTGTTTTTTGTTTGGATCTTTGATATTCTATTGTGTGATAGTGATTATAGAATTAATTAACCCTAGGTTTATTGTCTATTTTTGAAAAAATGTATTTTTAAGGTACTCGATTTTTGAAATTTAGTAACAATGCTTAGCAAAAAGCTCGGTATTTTGAAATAACGTTTGGAAAAGTAAATAAAATTAGATATAGCGGACATATTACATCGTTAAATTATAGATCCAATTTAATGTTCTCTTAAAAGCAAGTTTATATTTTTGATTGAATTGCCAAAAATAGTAATGGCATATGTATTTTACTTTATATTCTTGATTGCAATTGAATTGCGTAAATAGTTATAACAGTAATCTTAAAAATTATGTTTTTCTATCTTATAAAAAAAATAAAAAACAATTCTTTTTTTAATTAGCAAAGTATAATTAAACTATTTTTGTTGAATGTTTATTTTTAGAAAGAGATAATTTAATTTTTGTATTTTCTTCCTATTTGTATTATCTATTTTTTTGATTTTTTTTTAAATAGAAAATTTTGCAAAATTGATAACCTTTTAATATTTTTTTAAATTTAAGTTCTTTACTTCTAGACTTGCTAAAATTTCCCTAAATAGTTTCAAATATATTTTCTCAATATTTTTCATCTGTTTATTAATTTGGAAAAATCACCTTGGGATATTTCTTTTAATTTTGAAAATAATATTTTTACTTTGTATTGTACCTGTAGTCTAGGTCCTAAGTCCACAATGTAAGACAGATTTATTCAGGTCTGTATGGCTAAAGAGATTAAGGTTTGGTGGCAAAGATGAAAATTCAAATATTAGGGACCTTCGGTTATAATAAGCTATGCCGCAGTAAAATGCTGGTCATGTAGTTCACCATTATTTGGTCAAAAAATTGAAAATATCTTTTGAACCAAGGGGTGCTGTCTTGCATATTTGTTGAAATTCACCTTTAAAAAATTTCAAATACTATACAATATAATGGAAAATTTTGGACTGTTCTGCTGTAGGGTGGTTAGTCAGCGTACTGAAAATTAGAACAATAACCACCAGGCTGAGAAGTTCTAGCTCAATTCTTCAATCTTTAAATGAAAGCTTATAGTTCTTAAATATACTCAACACAGTCAGCAAAAGAAAACAGTGTTACTATTATTCAAACTCCATAGGATAATACAAGGCTATGAGGAAACCGATATAATATTCTTGCAAAAATAGGTGTGATGTCGCATCTGCTAAATCTATTTTGTTTTTTGTTTTTTGAAATCGAATATTATCTTAGTAGAAATATATTATTTTTCGACTTACTACTCTTCTGCTTCACCATACCATATTCCTTAGCCTGTTAAATAAATTTCATCCATCAAATTCCTATCATGATATTATTATTATGAACTGAACTACCGCGATGACACCGAACTTGAAAATAAATAAGCAAAAAAAAATAATGGTCCCATCGTATAAATTTATTCAACCGTTTTAGTTATTTTAGGAAATTACAGTAGAATCTCTTAACTATATATATATAGCAAAGTTTTATGATTATGCCGTATTTTAGGATTAAAGTTAATGTTTTTAATTAATGTACTTTATTATCTTCTCTACCTATAGTACTTCAATTTGAAATTGGGTCATATTGATGGTATTAGGCCTTCATATGAGAAATATGTTTTATTGTAGTTAAAAAGAAGACCCAAAAATGTAGTGGAATGGTTATGTGACTGCCACCCTACCCTGTTATTGTTTAGTATTTTATCAAATGGAATATAAAAAATGTATTGTGTGAAGTCAAAATTTATTCACCACACTTTTCTAAATTTTAAAAGTAAGTTTGATTGTAGAATCTATTTAAAGGAATTCATCATAAAATTTGTTAACAAATGCACACAAAAGGTACAATCATTATTAATTTATAATTTAAATTCGAACTCTTAACTTTTTACTGATACTTCTATAGTCAAGGGTTCACGTACAATATTTAAAAAATAACAAAATACACTTTATATATAATTATTTTTTTTTCAAAATTATTTATTTTTTAATACAACTTTTAAAACTTAACATCATTTCATCATCATTTTATTTATTTACCGGTATATTTACCCATAAAATAAATTTGACCATTCTTACCCCGAATAAAATATAAAAATGACTGATTGAATTTAACATCAATATAGATTGGAATTATTCTGCTCTCAATCATACCTGATGTTGCACCAGAAGCTTCAGCTGCTTCTTCGTTGATTTCAATAGTAGCTTTGTGTGTAAGTTTAGTTAGAGGCAAATTTTGTGGTGGACTTAAGATATTATTAAAATCTCCATCAGCACCAGAAACTTTATCCATACCCATCTAAATTAATATTAAGATATATATTTTAAATCCTAACTTATATAACTGTAATTTTTTTTTTTTTTGTACCTGAGTGAAACTTTCCAAACAGTTTATATCAAAATCAATTTTGAATTTGGGCAGTGAAAACATAGCATCTACATCTTTAAGTTTACTGAAAATATCCTTTTCATAAACTAAATAATGAAGAATATGTTGAACTTGAAGTAAATCTCTCTCAGGTTCCATTGGTGCTAAGAAGAACATTGAAGTACTGCCACCTCTAAAAGGATATTCAGCCATTTTAACTGCATATTCATGAAGTTCAATATATTTAGCTGGAGCTTTTACATGCATCATTTCAACTTTTACTGTTTCTCCTGGTTTTGTATAAAAATCTTCCATTTGTGTGTGATATGTTTCAAATTTCCTTTTCCATTGACCTTTGAAATAAATTGCATTCACAGCTAGCAATTGAGTATCTTCAGTCAAACTTTCTGGTTGAACTACTTCACTAATTTTTCCATGGGTTTTTTCTTTAACCCATTCATTGATATTTTGAGCTGCTGCTTCTGAATTGGAAAACTCTATATTTTCCACTTCAGAATGAAAATTATTAGTTGCCAGTTCTAAGAAGCTTGGTGCAATCGTTTTATCTTTCGTAATATAAATTTTATTGGCAACTGTAAACAGAGAATTTTTCGATTGAAGATGTTCAATAGAATTTTTATAAAAATTGCCAACCGATGTTTTATTTGGAGCAAATTTGAAGCCATTCATCATTTGAGTAGATGTTAAGCCATCAGCTCCTCCATATAATAACGCTGCTGCTGCCCGAATTGAATATGGTGAGAAAATGAAACTTTCGCCTGTGCTATCGGTTTTCTGGAAAATGGTATCGAGAAATTTGAAAGCAAATAAATTACTGCTATCAACCAGTGTAGTCGCATTTATTACATCTCCATAAGTGACTGCGATTGTAACAGCAAAGAAAAATATACCTGAAAGGAATAAAATATTTTAAATAATAAAATATTAATTTTTTATTCCATATGTAAAGTAGGTTACCAAATAATTTCATCATTATTGTTGATGTCTGTATCAGCTGAATTTCAAATACCGACTAACATTCATTAGCGATTTTTATTAGTCCTATATACAGTAACGACTGGTCAGTAAATTTAATTTTTTAACAAAAAATATTTTTTTATAGTTATTTATTGTTTTTTTGTTTTTTTTTGTTTTTTTTTTTTGTATTTGATTTGGATCTTTGAAGTTTTATTGTGTGATAATGATTATATTTAATGTCTTTCTTAAAATAAAAAAAAAATATATTTTTAATTTAAAAAATTCAAGCATATCATTCGATTTTTGAAATTTGATAATAATTTTTAACAAAACATTTAGTAAAAATATTAATTTTGAAATAATTTTAAATAATCTAAAAAAAATAGATTTATGTATTCTTACTTACCACAGACATTTAAAATACAATCTTCAGTCAGAAAATTCTTTAAAAAATAAATAGAAGGAAATGAAAATGATTGAAAAAACTTAAAGTTGAAAATGAAGAGCACCAACTGGAAAATTGTGAACATATTAAAGGGATTGGCTTTTCAGCATCAGTAGATTTCTGTGTAAATTTCGAACAGTAATTAATGAAGCAAGCGCATGTGGAAAAATTTGAAGTGAAATTAAGTCGCTTGCCCAAATTCGAGTTCGGTGGAGAAAGCTTGTTGATGCTCTATGAACCCACGAGGATCGACAGGATTAATGATAATGATGATTCTGTAAAATTCAATTCGAAAGAATTGATTTTTTTCACCATCATGAACATTTCGTACACACAAACAGACACTTTTTTTTGTTTAAATTTAAATTATTTTATTTTCTGGTATATAAAATTGTTCTAAGATTAACACATACAACATGACTTTGGTAAGTTAGGAATATTGAAATTTGGCTTATTCTTACAATATTAGAAAAGATAATTTTAAAAAAATATGTGAATTTAAAAAGCCAAAAATAGTCTGATTTTTTGATATTATTTGCTTAATTGCAATTGCGGAAAATGGTTATGCAATAATCAATATGAAATATAACAGTAACGTTAAAAATTATGTCTTTCTATCTAAAAAACAAAATTTATATTCAAAAAATAAAAAAAATATTTTTTGTTTAATTAGCGAAGTATAATTAAAAAAAATTTGTTTAATTTTTAGAAAGAGATAATTTTATTTTTGTAGGTTCTTCCTATTTATATTATTTACTTTTTTTTTTGGTTTGATTAGTTTCGATATTTCGCAAAATTGATAACCTTTTAATTTTTAAAGTTTTGTCCAGCACATGTGTATATCATATATAATATTTAAAGTAGATGGTAGTAAAATTATTCAGTGCTTCTCAAACTGGAATTTTTCTTAATATTTTTTATAAAGCTGAATTTGTGTTGATGCTTATATATCGATTGGCTACAGAGGCATGTCACAAAATAAAAGATTATATTTTGTATTTGTTCGCCCCCCAATTATTTTGTCATACATTCAGAAAATCGAGTTTTGGGAAATCGAATTTGAAGTTTGAGAGAAATAAAAGAAAATTGAGCCGAAAAAGTTTAATTTGTTTTTATGTTTAGCATAGTAGTATGGTTCAAAGGCTATCTTTTAATGGCATAAAAACAAAGTCTTTTGGAACAAGAATTAGGACCTTCAAGACCTTTTGCTTAATACTATCTTAACGTTTACGCCGTTTTTATGTAGTTTTCATTCACGTACGACAAATTAATAAAAATTTGTATATACGCCAAAATAACACTGTTTTATACTGTTTATAGTATATCTATTTTCTTCTAAATTTATAAATCAACAAAATAGTTTTGAAATTCAATCTTTGTTTTATTAAGCAAAATATAAGATATTTTAAGAACTACATATACAACAAAACTAGTTTTGTATTTCATATTATCATACTAGATAACTTAATATTTAATTTTTAAATATAGTTAAATTTTTACTTGAAAAATGTTAGTAATAAACTTTAGGAACATAAAAATAAATTCTATAAAACTAACTGACCAGCTTCAATTGAGGCAAAAAAAATATTATAAAGTGTTAACAACTTAAAAAAATGGTTTTATTGTTTACTTAAGTCTAATTTTCAAAATTGTTATATTATCTATTATCAAAACTTATAATTTAAAAGTACTGACTTGAAGTAGTGACTTATAGAGGTGGATTTTCATTGAGCAATATTTAAAATTTTAAAAATTTTATTGGCTCTAAAAAGGGAGATAGTTTATTGAATTTGTATGTAAGCAAAAAATAGACCACTGTAAAGAATTCTCAAAATCTATATTTGGAAAATTTATTTTATACACAAAAAAACAACAATTCAATTGTCAAAACCATCTGTTGAAAAAAATTATTTTTTTATATACATTTACTTGCAAAATTGTTAAAAAAGTCTTGCTGGTATAAAGAGACTATCCCCGATATTTTAAAAATATACTTTATCATATTACTCACGAAGTGTATAATGCTATTTTCCAGGTCAAATCTAATGCAATATGACCTGATTTAATTCCATTGAAATTTATTAAATTAATTATACATATTGTGCTTCCATATTTAACACACATTTTTAATGTTATCTTGACTACTGGTCAGTACCCTCTGATCAGGAAATGCGCAAAAGTTATAGAAATAACTGATAATATTTACTGTGAAATCGATAAGAAACATACTGTTGTACTACTTCTTCTGGATTTCTCTAAAGCTTTTGATTGTGTCAATCACAGCTTGTTATGTTTTAAACTAAGATCAACTTTGAATTTTGAGTCCTCTGCTATAACTGTTATTCAAAGCTATTTAAATAATAGGAGTCAATTTGTGTACTTAAATTGTGTTAAATCTAATAACGTAGCCGTTTTATGTGGTGTACCTGAAGAGTCCATACTGGATCCTTTGTTTTTTGTATTTTCATTAATATGATTTGTCATTAATGCCAATGCTTATGTTATTTATTATCTATAATTATTTATGTTAAATTAGGACTTAAAATAAATAATTAAAGTTTTAACATAGTTTTAAGTAATTTGGCGTCACTAACAAACGTTTATAAATTCATAGAATTTGGTATTTGTTTTATTTTTTAAACAATTAGAAGATCATATTTTAAAGGTCTTTGTTAGGTGAGTCTCACCTAATCAGTAAATTTTAAATTCTTATCGTTCAACCTCTTTTATGTAACTGATTTGATGGAGCATATTTTATGTATAATTTATGACTTATATATATATAAATAATTTTAATTGAATTATTTTTTTTTATGAATATTTTATTTTTAAACAGTTTGTACCTATTCAAAAATTGTCACTAAAATTTAGTTTCGTTATGGAAGGGGATTACTGATGGTAGAACAGACTCTTATCTTTTAGAATTTATTAAAACTTAACAAAAATAATTATGTATTTTTGTTTCGAAATAGGTATGTATGAATGTAAGAGTATATATTTAAACAATTTAACAAGTAGATTGAATTTGGAAATTTTATGAATAAATTAATTTTTTTTTATTTTACTTTCATGATACCAAATATGAAATAATTTAGTTTCATGTAATAGAGTTATAATTCTGTGGTTATATAACAAAAGATGATAATTGCAATTTTGTCGAATTTTACTTATGAATGCCATTTTATATCAAATTTTCAGCTCTTTCAAATAAAAAAAAAATTTAATAATATTAAGTAATTCATGAATTCAAAACTGAATAACTAACAACTGTCGTTGTAAATTTTTCTAACATAAGCAAATAATTTCTCTTATGCAGTTATAGACAACACTTACCAAAAAGTTCAAAACAAAAAAATTTATATGTTAAGATATACAGTTTTGCATTTCAATGTATGTTGAAAAATTTGACGGAGTATATACATTTTTGTTTTTTTTTGTATAAGCTGAATAACTGAAGTTATCAAGTTCTTGAAGAAAAACTTTGATGTAACAAAAATTAATAAGTTATTTAAAGTTTAAAAAAAAAGTTAGAAATTGTACTAAAAAACAAAATTATTGAAATGATTTCTAAGATCATATCTTTTAAAAAGATTAAAAATATTTTTTAAAAATCAAAAATAACTAGAAAAGTATAATTGCGATTTACAAGAAATGTCAAAAATTCAGTTATCATCTTTCGTTGTAAAACCACAGAATTGTAATCTGACATGTTTTAGTGTAATTGAAATTAATTTAAAAAATAATAAAAATAAATAAAAAATAAAAAAAAAGAATAAAGGTGAACTTCCTCTTCATGGACGAACGTCCGGACAATTTTATTTTACACTATAATTCAAACACAAATACAATCAAAGAATATTTTATGATTATCCTCTCAATGCGCAAAGGACTGACATTTGTTTATGTCAGTCAAAAAAGTTTTAAGTATAAAAAATTGTTTACATGCGCTGATTTTAAAAAAAATTGAAAATAAGGACATTGAATTTATCAAATAATTATATATCTATCCTTTTCTTTTACTTTTTTACTTCAACCTTCGGCCAAAAGTTAAAAATATTTAAACTAAGAGATTGCGAAGTATATTTGTTAAAAAGAAAAGGTCACGTATTTGAAGCGTTTAAAAAATTCAAAGCTTATGCAGAATTGCAAACAGGAAAAAGGATCAAAGCTCTACAATCAGACAATGGATTGGAATATTGCAATGCAGAGTTTGACAAATTTTTATTAGAAAATGAAATTAAAAGAAGACTTACTGTACCACACACACCACAGCAAAACGGAACAGCTGAAAGGCAAAATAGAAGTCTATTAGAAACAGCACGTAGTCTTATGATACAGTCAAACGTCTCACAAAAATTTTGGGCTGAAGCAATAAACACGGTTAATTATATAAGAAATAGGTGTATCAGTACATCGTTGAATGGAGAAACACCACACAAATTATGGACAGGGAAAAACCCAAGTGTTAAACATTTTCAATTATTTGGAACAAAATGCTTTATTTTAGATAAGAACCCAAATAAAGGTAAATTCGATGTTCGTTCAAATGAAGGTATTTTTTTAGGGTATTCAGATCAATGTAAAGCATATAGATTATCGTAAACTGAAAATAATAAAATTGTGGTAAGCCGTGATGTCAAATTTCTCAATGAATTCGATATAAATCCAGAATATGAAGATTGTTTTGAAAACGGTGAAGAAAATCAAACGTTAAGTACTCCACCCGAAAAAGGATTGGAAATAGTGTTACATAAAAATGAGCATGAAAATAGTTGAATGAATCTCAACCTTTAACTAGAAAACCAGGTAGGCCTAGGAAAATAAAAAATGGAAAAAGGGGAAATTCAAATATAGAACAAGACAATATTCTATTCAACTATCTAACATAATAAATGATAACTCTTCGTCATATGAGTCAGCTTTACATCAAATTACCTTACATCAAATGATCCGGAAGATATAAAGGAAGCTTTAGCTTGCCGGAAGCGCCTGAATGGAGAAAAGTAATTTGCGAAGAATATATTGCTCATACTAAAAACAAAACTTGGGGAATTGTTGATAGACCAGCTGGGAAATATATTATTGGAAATAGGTTTGTACTTACTACAAAGTTTAAAGGAAATAATGTAATAAGGAGAAAAGCGAGGTTAGTTATGATACATTTGCTCCGGTAATACGAATGAATTCAATTAAAACACTGATGGCTCTGGCTGTTGAAAAAATGTGGATTGTACATCAAATGGATGTTGTAACTGCCTACTTAAATGAAGAAATCAAAGAAGAACTATACATGGAATTACCAGATATGATAGCACAAAATTTAAAATGTATATCAGAAAACTATCACGATAAAAGTGTATTGAATACGGTTCAAAATTGGACAACAGGATTATAAAATGGAAATCCAAAAGTATGTAAGTTGAAGAAATCATTATACGGTCTGAAACAGGCTGGAAGAGAGTGGCATAAGAAGTTATCACACGAGTTAGAGAATCTTGGAATGATCAGATCTGACATTGGATAGCCATTTATGTTGATGATTTAATAATCATATCAAATGATGAAGATTGTATTCTCAAAATGAAAAACCATCTAAATAAAATTTTTGTAATGAAGGATCTATGAAGGATCAAATGGTCTAGGAATTGAATTTGAACAAAGTGGCGATAGGAAAAGGATTACTATGAAACAAGAAAAATACGCTCAAGAGATATTGAAACGTTTTAATATGGAACATTGCAAATGCTTATCAACTCCAGTTGACGTAAATTGTAAACTATTGCGAAGTGAAGAAAATGAGACCTGAGCTGAAAGTTATCCATTTCAGAACTTAATTGGAAATTTGATGTATCTAGCAGTATCCACCAGACCCGATTTAGAATATACTGTTAGCATGCTAAGCCAATTTAATACATGTTATTCGTCACAACACTGGGCAGCAGCGAAAAGGGTCCTCAGATATTTGAGAGGTACTATTGGTTTAATTTTTAGGAAGACTGGAAAAGAACTAATTGGATTCGTAGATGCTGATTGGGGGGCTTCACAAATGGATAGAAAATCCTATACAGGATTGTACAACGTTATATAACGACAATCAAGGAGCTCAAAGATTGGCTGAGAATCCTGTCTACCATAATCGAACAAAGCACATAGATATACGTTACCACCTAACAAATGAAATGCCAGCAGACATCCTAACAAAAGGCTTAGCTGGACCAAAACATAAAATTTTTTGTAAAATGTTAGGATTAGGAATAATTTATTAATTAATTAAATTTTTGTTAAAAAGAGGAAGAAGATACGTTACAAAACTTTGAGAGGGGGTGTTGTAAATAACAAAGATTTTGATACATGGATATCGTACATAATTTTATATGCATACATTGATATCCTACTTTAATTTATTAATCATTTTGATAATTTAGAGTCCACATCATGCAAATGTGTATTTATCTCTTTTACTCTTATTACATAGTTGTAATTAATATTGTATATATAAATAAGTAATTTTTATGTAAAGTCATTCTTATTTTAATAAAGCATTATATTAAATCTAACAGATTGTTTAGCACATTTTTTCTCTTTAATTTTGAGTGAGTTGGGATGATTTTCCAGTTTAGATGTGTATTTTCTTCCAATTCTATCTATCTGCAGCCGTTATGTTTCTTAAAATTGAGCTCTTTTTATTGTTTCAATATTAGAAGACATTGCCGTTCCCCATAGTTAATATACATAAGTTCAAACTGGCTTGATTATAGAAGTACTTGGTATTCTAATTTTAGTTTAGACTTTCTATTCAAGAATCAACTTTTTTTGTTGGTTTTTAGTTTCATTTGAGTTCCTTTTATTTGAAAGCGTTTCTTCCATTTAAGTTCAAATGCATTCCGAGTTATTTGACAAAAAATTTATTGTGGTGACAATCAAATATTAAAAATTCAATATACCAAAACAAATAAAAAAAATTCAAAATAAATGTAATAAATCTATAATAAAATAAAAACAAAACATATTTAAACTAAATGTGAAACAAGAATTAAATTATTCACAAACAAAATATAAGTTCAGTAATTATAAAAATTAACTTTTCAAATATTGAAAAATAAACCATAAATTTGATTTAAATCGTAAAAACAAAAATAATAATAAAGCATTTTAAGTAAGAACTAATATAACAAAATTAAATTAACAAACCAAAATGAAGAGGAAGAAAAAGTTAACAATTCAAAAAAAAAAATTATTTTTTTTATTTATTTATTTATTGCCATGATACATATTCATAATTTTTTAACTATTCTAAGTTTTTTAGAGCTTATACTATTGTATTTACACCTCTGACTGTTTTTAATTATTATTTAGGCTAGCTGAATAATTTATTAATTATTTAAAGGACAATGGGTACAAACATTTTTATTGAATATTTATGTATTTTCAAAGAACTTACCACTATTTGCATAGTAGGAAATAAATCTAAATTAAAACCTATTCTAAAATTGCTCTTATGAGCGAATTATTTGAGCTGTTGCAACTTTCCAGGAAAACAGGAGTCAGTTTTTCAATTTGTTGCAATATGGTGTTTATATTTGCTAATTCATGCAATTGTTTGGTTGAAAAATGTCTAGGTTTTGCAAGAATTAGTTTTAATAAATTGCATATTATTTTCTTTGCAAAACTTGTATATGTGTTTTAGCAGTGTTTTTCCATACGATCAATCTATTTAGTAAATAATCTATTTTATAAATAAATACACTACGTAAATTTGTTTTGCATATTAGGAGTTTGTTATCCGAATTTATTACGAAATACAAATATTTATCAAATAAATTGCATTTTTCAATAGCTTAATTAATGTAAATCTTAAACAATCTTTCTGTTAAAGAAAATCTTTTTGGTTTTTTCGCCACTAATTTTTATCTTACATTTGTAGTAATAATCTTGAATATCTTGAATGAAGCATTTTCAAGATTGTTTGTAATTTCAATTGGGCAGTTAGACGTTGTTAATATCACATATACAAGTCTGTTATGAATATATTATATACCATGGATGATCATGTTGTGCCTTGGGGGACTCCTGACGTAAATGTCACATAATGCGATACATCCGACCCTGTTTTAGACAGAAATGATCTATTTTTTATGATTTAGTTTGGACACTGAGAAATAATTAATTTATATACTATTGTGCCAAACAGTATCGAATGCTTTTATAATGCCGATTGTCAACAGACCTACAGATTTTTAATTTATTATTTATGACATTTGTTATTCTACGAGCTTGATAAGAAGTTGACAGTTTACTGCTGATTCCGAATTGCTCATTAGGAAGATATTTTTATCTTGTATAAAATTGTCAGGGCTTTTTCTCTTTCTTTTATTTTATTAATTTCTTAAAACGTTTTCAAATAGTATTTAAAAGACTAATTGGAGGGTAACTTTTACAGGGTTTTTTCCTTGTTTTGGAATGCAAGTTACTAAGGCTATTTTCCATTTTACATACTTTTTTGATTTTTTTGTTTTCCTTTTATTATCTTTTTATTACTATTTTATTACTTTGATTTAACAAACAAAATATGTTTAGGAAATTGTTTCGTTCATCATAACACTATTAGAACTCATCAATAGGTATTTTTAGTGTTAGACTATACAACTCTTATTGTCATTATGATTGATTTTATAACTTATTAGAAGATGTCAATAGAACATCTGTGAGTTATAAAAATCGACCAAAATTTCATTGTATATTTATTATTTTGAATTTTTTTGTTATTTGTTTTGGTATATTGAATTTTTTATATTTTATTGTTACCACATTATTTTGGTTAATTTCGAATGGTAAATTTTTTTGAAGTGGCGCTTAACACTATTTTCTAAATAAAAAGTGCCACTAAATATTTACTTATTTGAAATTCAGTTAATTTATATAAAAATTGTTCTATATTTCTACTATTCTAAAACATTTTGATTGTGAATTTGAGAAAAAAGAATTTTAAAAGTCTTCAATTGTTTAATCAATTACCAAAATAAAAGTCAAAAATGCAGAAAATTTAGATTTTTTCAAAATTTTTTATGAATTATTTTAGTAAATTTTCGTTAAAAATAAATTTTTTTAATATTTTATGAATTAATATCATATGAAACTGATTTTGTTTTAGAATAAATTAAAATAAAAAAAAAAAATTATGTCAGAAAAACCCCAAAAGCCAAACGAAATTGGAATGAAAATGGTTAATGGTTTAGAGTTTATATAATTTAATTACTATACTGTACTGTACTGTACTGTTCTGTACTGTACTGTATATAGTTAAAAACATGATAAGAATGGTAGTGTATTTTATAAGGTCTAAAATTATTATAGTCATGACGTAGTAGATTTCATTTTGAAATACTTATCAAGTGAAGCCAAGGTATGGATTAATCTTCATAAGCCTTCTCAGGGTATTTGAAACAATCTTCATAAAAATAACTGCACATTTTTAATTCTTATGACGAAAAATGACAAAAATGTTTTTAAAATGGCAAACAATTTTTTTGAGTATATAAAATAAAACTATTCTATTTAACACTTTACCGCCGAGTGTACTATCTATAATTATAATTGACAAGCATTTAAGGTCCTGCGCAGTAGACACCTTTTTATTTTATTTCGATTCTCCTATTCCTTAATGAACTTCTAATATATATAATATATAAGATTATATATAAAACAAAAATGCGCACACAGTTGAACATTTCGTACACATCCGATTTTATTATTCAGCAAATACATTATGCATAAGTGAGATCTTATGAAAATAATAAACAAAAGTAAACATCAGTTATTATATTTTATATTATGTACTTGCGAATGAATCTATCTACATATGCCAAAAAAAAACAAAGAAACAAATTCATCTCAAATAAAAAATATAAAAAAGCAAAAACAAAAAAAATCAGTTAAATTGTTTTTATTTTTATTTATTTTATTTCGATTCTCCTATTCCTTAATGAACTTCTAATATATATAATATTAAGATTATATATAAAACAAAAATGCGCGCACAGTTGAACATTTTGTACACATCCGATTTTATTATTCAGCAAATACATTATGCATAAGTGAGATCTTATGAAAATAATAAACAAAAGTAAACAAATCAGTTATTATATTTTATATTATGTACTTGCGAATGAATCTATGTGCATATGCTAAAAAAAAAACAAAGAAACAAATTCATCTCAAATAAAAAATATAAAAAAGCAAAAACAAAAAAAATCAGTTGAATTGTTCATATGACTAGCAAATTTATTTTGATATAGTAGGTCACTTAAATTCTTCATTTTTATCTTTTTAAGTAACAGTTTCTAAATTTTTTTTATTTGTAGTAATAATATAGTTTTTATTAAAATTATGTATTATGTAGGTATATATATACGTACCTCTTTAATGACAAAACTTTTTATTTTTAGTAATCTTATCACTAAATGTTTCTTACTATAGGGAATATATCGGAAACGAAGCAGTATATGAGGGACGTGTATTTATGTGTCCTAAATAAAACTTACTAACCACAAAACTTTTTATTAAACACGAGTGGTTTCTGCTATATCGTGCGAAGTCTATGTCAGTACGTAAATTACTGTTTTTTTAAAAACTTTAAATTTGACTTCAACTTGAAATATAATTACTCAACAGGGGCCCCTAGTCTTATATATAATACACAAGATGAACGACGTGGTGAGTAAAAAAGCAAGAATAATTGAATAGTAAATTACACCACTAAAATATTAAAATTTTAGCAAGTTCTTGGTGCTGAATACTTAAATCATCTTAAATAGTTACATCAAATAGTGACGGTTATTTCCAAGTTGAGCGACATCTATACTCTAAAATAATTTTCAATGTTATTTGAACTTATAAGAAAAAGTACAAAAACGAAAACAAACAAAAATTTAAAACAAAAATTAGATCGGATCATACTTTTCAAAAATGATACAATAAATGTTAGTTCATTTGCTTGTGCTATAAAAAAATATATATATAGTAAAACACGGTTATAGTTATTCGCTAAAATGCAGTAATATTGCTGATTATAACCGTTTTGTGACTATAAGCGTAATCAACAAAAAAAATTTTATCTTTATAAACAAAATCAAATTCAATAAAATATCTTTCGTATAACAATTTTAAACTTTATTTTATTCATAAATAGCAATTCTGTTATGTTATGGAATCACAAAGTATAGATATTTGTAATAAAGAACAGAAAAAGACAATATATAAATAAGTTTTTTAATTAAACAATTCACTTTTGGCTCTTTTTTTAGTTTTATTGAAAAAATTGGCGTTATATTTTAATGTGACTATAAACGACATAGATTCCATGAACTTATGAAGTTTATTACTTTTTTTCAAACAAATTGTTGACTATTGCTATATAACAGAGTTGTTTGTAACGTTTTTGACTATGAACGAATTAAAATACATCTATAATTATAATTGACAAGCATTTAAGGTCCTGCGCAGTAGACACCTTTTCATTTTATTTCGATTCTCCTACTCCTTATAGTACGTTTTCAAGCTCATGTTTATGGATAAACATGTTGTTTATGATAAACTGGTTGTTTACGTAGTGGTTTTTCCATACAAATTTGCTGAAAATCATAAACAAGTAGCGAGGTGTTTATATCATAAACCACTTCAAAAACATGTAACCCATCCATGAAATTTCGATTTTTTGTCGATTTTAAATTTTTTTTTTGCATGACCCTTGATTTTTTTGTCATAAATTCATTTTGTCATTTGTCAAAAAAAAAACAAAAACAAAAACAAAAAGAAATCAAAATACCAAGAATAGATGAAATTATGTGAATTTGTGTGAAATTAGTTTAGCTTCAATTAATGATCATCAAAAAAACGAAAAATCAAGTATAAATTCTCAATTATCATCAGCACGATTAATTGGAAAATCTTGTATAACTTTAATAGAAAAAGTGAAGAAAAATTATATGGAGTTATAGAAGTGATTGAGAAATTACAAGATTTACATGGAAAGTTAACAGAAGAATTAAAACAAAGGATATTGTAAAAGATGCATTTTTATTTTTAATTCACTTAATTTAATCAGTTTTATATATTAAAAATGTATAAATAATAAGGCTTTATATATAAGTAAAAAATTCAAATGGAAAAAGAGATAATAAATTAAAATTATGATTATTTTTTTTATATAATTGTAAATTGAATATTTTTGTATTTCGTTTTTGAAAGATTCTCAGAACTAAATGTTGAAGTGAGTAAAGTGGGTATGGTAATAAACTAAAATGTGAATTATTTTATTTGTTTCTCTGATATTATCATTTTTTTTAAATCCTCCATATTTTTTTTTATTTTATTCATTTATCGTATGACCAATTATAATAGCTTAAGTTCTACTCAAAGATAATACAAAAAAAATGTTTATATAAACAGTAGTATAGTTTTATATAAACAATAAACAGCTGGTGGTTTTCCAAAAAACCTTGTGAACACTTGACATTTGACTGGTTTATGAGCTAGTTGTTTATCCATAAACATGAGCTTGAAAACGTACTATTAATGAACTTCTAATATACATAATATATAAGATTATATATAAAACAAAAATGCGCACACAGTTGAACATTTTGTACTCATATGATTTTATTATTCAGCAAATACATTATGCATAAGTGAGATATTATGAAAATAATAAACAAAAGTAAACAAATCAGTTATTATATTTTATATTATGTACTTGCAAATGAATTTATGTACGTATGCCAAAAAAAAACAAAGAAACAAATTCATCTCAAATAAAAAATATAAAAAAGCAAAAACAAAAAAAATCAGTTGAATTGTTCATATGACGAGCAAATATATTTTTATATAGTAGAGTTGGAGTATATATAATTATCCTTATTGAACTTCTAATATAATAGTTGTATATAAAACAATAATGCTCACACAGTTGAAATTTTTTTAATCATATGGTTTTATTATTCACCAAATACATTATTCGTGAGTTCTTATTAAAATAAAAAACAAAAATATAAAAAAAAACAAAAACAAAAAAAATACAAAAACAAAAAAAAATCATATGACGGGCAATTTCATCTTTACATAATAGAGTCAAAGTAGCTATCTATAATTATAATTGACAAGCATTTAAGGTCCTGCGCAGTAGACACCTTTTCATTTTATTTCGATTCTCCTACCTTAATGAACTTCTAATATACATAATATATAAGATTATATATAAAACAAAAATGCGCACACAGTTGAAAATTTTGTACTCATATGATTTTATTATTCAGCAAATACATTATGCATATCTGAGAACTTATTAAAATAATAAACAAAAGCAAACAATTCAGTTTTTATAATTTACATTATATACTTGCAAATGAATCTATGTACATATGCAAAAAAAAAAAACAAAAAAACAAATTCATCTAAAATAAAAAATATAAAAACAACAAAAAAACAAATCACTTGAATTCTTCATTTTTATCTTTTTAAGTAACTGTTTCTAAATTTTGGTTATTTGTAGTAATAATATACTTTTATTAAACACGAGTGGTTTCTGCTATATCGTGCGAAGTCTATGTCAGTACGTAAGTTACTGTTTTTTTAAAAACTTTAAATTTGACTTCAACTTGAAATATAATTACTCAACAGGGGCCCCTAGTCTTATATATAATATACAAGATTGAACGACATTGGGAGTAAAAAAGCAAGAATAGCTGAATAGTAAATTACACCACAAAAATATTAAATTTTTAGCAAGATCCTAAGCCAAATATGCAAAACGGTGATGAACTATACATTTCATTTCACAAACCAAAAATAAAAAGTATGTAAAACGGTGGCCAGACCAAAAATAAAAAATAGAAATAATAATTAATATACAATTGTATATTTTACGGCATTCAGTCATGGCGTTGTTAAGTATTTAAAAATTAATTGTTAACGCTCTGTGGTACACAGGTAATACAAAAGTGCAAATAAATTTGCTCACTAAAGAAGAAAAAAATATGGGATAAATAAAATACAAGCACATTCAAATTATCAAATTGTTTATTTTTATAATTTGGAGACTGAACGATTAATATCCTAACTTCGACGGCTTGGTATTTACAGTAATATCTACAAGATCCAATAACATTGTCTACTTATCAATTTTTGAATTTTTGGTATAGCAGCCAATTTAAGTGTGGAAAACTACATATATAGTATAGTAAAACTTTGTCTTCTTAATAGTAAAGTTCTATTTTATTTTAAATGGCAACGAACATATATTCCAAATTAATTTTAAAGAATAATTGAAAAACTTTGTATGTACCTACATTCATGACATAAGCGGGATTTGAACTCGAAATTATCTTTTTGCTATTACATAACATAGTGGATAACATAACCACTACACTATCTTAGTCCGTTTAAATTAATGGCTGTATTTAATACTAACGAATATTTTTTGATTATATAAAGAAAAAGAACCAAATCCGATGAATTAATTGTTTACATACGCTTCAGAATATATTCTACAATAAAATCCTAAAACCCACTTTGATATCTTATGCGAAAACACTAATTTATCGATCTACTGTTAGAGCAATGGGATTTTATTGTGTTAAGTTATATTGAAATTAGTATTAATTTCGTCATAAAGTATTAGATATTATACTTTGATTTCATTATAAAATATAAATATTCAAGAATCAAGCGATTCAGAAAACAACAACAGTTATACCAAAACAAATATTTTTTTAATTTAAAATTGTGTCTGAAAGAACAACTTCTGTACAATTGCACAAGGGATTCACTAGTATATTTCAGTAAAATAGGTCCTACAGAAACCTTTTTTTTATTGTTTGTAATCTAATTTTTGGTCAAATCTATGTCAATTTTATTTTATTCCTAACAACAGATGTGGGATGTGGCAACAATATTATTTAGGTAACACTTTATTTCACTTTGATAAAGTGTCCGTTTTATAACTTGTCAAATTTGTATTTATAGAAAAGTAAAAAAAAAGTGTATACCCATGTGTATGAATTTTAAAAAAAATTTTGTTTGAATTAAAAATGATTTAAAAAGTTATATTGAAAAGTGTTTAACATAAATTAAACTAAGGTAAGTGTTATTTTGAAATTATTAATAAGCCTAACAGTTTTTTTGTTTGCTAATTTTGGTTTACTATATACAGTGAAATCAGCCGAGGTGCAATCAGAAAAATGGAATGGAATTTTTTTAAAAATATTATACATCCAGCAGTGGACCAATTAACAGATTATGAGGACACAGATGAAACAAATCTCTGTGAAAATAATATGGCAGTAGATATACCTGGGTCAATTGAATTAGAATTTGAAAGCAAAAATTATATGGAATATATTTCAAATGATCCAAAGCCTAGTACATCTACTGCTTCCCAGCTTAAAGTTCATTCCTTTATATCAGATAAATATATAGTTACGCATAGTTTTTCTATGTTTAAACAAAAACAAAAATGTAAATGGTTAAGCAAAGATCCCGATTTTCTGAATATATATGAAGAAATTTTATTTACAGGAACACATAATAATGTTTGCGAAAAATTATCAGAATCCACACCAAATATAATTTTCGAAATGCTATTTGCTATTCGAATAGATGAAATCGTTACAAGAACAGCGGAAATGAGAGTATTTATTTCTATTTTGATATTTACCGGGTATAATCAATTACCAGAAGAACATTCTTATTGGTCACTAGATGAAAAACTAGGCATAGATTTAATAAATAAAGCTATGTGTCTTGATCGATTTCTCACTATCAAACGATATTTACACTTAGCAAATAACGCAGATATTCGTAAATCATCGGACAAAATGTTTATATTAAAGATTTTTTATGAACATGTTAAAATATCGTTTTCAGCAGTTTGGATATTTCCATACAAATTTTGATGAATCTATGATAAAATACCTTGGAAAACATTCATCAAAGTAGTTCATTCGAGGGAAACCGGTTCGTTTTGGATAAAAGAATTGGATGCTATGTAGATCATATAGTTATTCCTAAGATTTTGATGTTTATTGTAGAAAAACTTATGACCCATAAACGGTTGATTCCACTTGGCTCAAAAGTAGTAACTGATTTTTTGAAAAAAATACCGGAACCAAATAAGCAATGCGTTTTTTTTGATAATTTTTTTACTACTGACATATTGATGAAAGTTTTAAAATATATGAACTTCCGAGCAATAAAATTGTCCTTTAGAAAAAAATAAAATTTTAAAAGAGACTTTGTGGCACATTTGACTATTGCATGCCAATGGATTGATAACTAGGCTATATAGTGCATAAGATACTGTTAGAAGCCAGGGCAAATGGTTCAATTTCCGAAATAGGAAACCCGCCTCATCAGTTGAGACAAGTTATTCAAGATATTGCTGAAAAAATAGATACCTAACGTAGAACGTAGACGTGTCGTACGCAATTACTCATTTGAAAAGCTTGTACTGTTACGTAAAAAGACCTAGTGTATAAAAAGAAAATGCTTTAGAGAATATCAAATGTAAAATGCGAGATATTTCTTCTAAATCAAAATAAATAAAGTTAAAATAAATTAAATTAAAATAAATATAAATTTTTTTGCGTCATTCTTATTAAATGTTGTATATTGTTATTGTTGAACCCATAACCACCGATTGTACTATATATAGTACAGGCCAGAGTTCCGGACCCAGTTGATCTATCACTATAAAATTGTAAATTTGTAATTCTTTGTCTAAAACTACTCAACTGTGAAAAAATCGCAAGATTTCAAGAACAGGAACTTGTAGTCGGCGGTAAAGGGAAAGCCTTGTGATAATGGCCGTAGTTTCCGAATTTTCTAAATTTACTTTTTTAATTTACTACATTTATTATATCTTATGTAAAAAATTGGATTATTGTACGATTTACGAAAAATAACTTTATTATTAAATCTGTTAATGAGACCAAAATAAAGAGCTTAGCATCTCAAATATTCGAAATTGCCATCAGCAATATTCGAGCTAGTTTAATTTGTAGAATCTCAAGATTGACCACCATTCATTTTATTTTCCACAACTTAAGGTGCTAATTTTGTTTCGATAGAAGTATACATAGTATATTAAAAATTTTATATTTACGTATAATTTTATTATTCTTTTAAATGATAGATATTTAAAAGAAGACGTAGCGAAACTAAATATTTTTTTTAATTTTTTGAAATTTTCAATTGTAAACTTCAATTTAAAGTTTTACTCTATGTATATGATACACATATACATCTTAGTAAAACAAACATTTATTACACAAATTAAAAATTCTCGTAACAGAAAATTGGATTTAGTTTTTACATCCGATTGGTCTAATTTGTATTTTAATAATATTCTTATGCCTCTTTCAATTATTGATAATTATCATCCCCCATTCTGCTCCTCCTATTGTTTTAATAATCTTCTTACATCAAATTCTGAAATCTCTTATAAATATAATTTTATAAAAGCCAATTATCTTTCACTCAATAACTATTTTTTGTCTCTTAATTTTGAAACAATACTATCTCAATTTAGGTCTCGATTACTTGCAATTAACAATTTCTATGAGATCTTGTTAACTGGATTTAATTAATAACAGGTCATGGATTTTATATATGAAAAGTTGGAGTGATTCAAATTATAATAATTTTGTTAGTCTCTTTAATTCATATAAAAGTCTTCTGCACTTTAACTATAGAAAATATTTATCCGGTATATCTACCCAGATGACATTAGATGTCAAACTTAGATGGAAAGAGCACGTTAAAAAGAAAAAATTTGAGCTTGAAAATAAGTATAGAGAAATGTACTGGCTCTTAGGTCGTAATTCTAAATTACCTATACATAACAAGATTTTGTTATATAATCAGATACTCAAACCGATATGGTTGTACGGCATACAAATATGGGGATGTGCCAAACAAACACATGTACTTTGTATACAAAATTTCCAAAATAAAGTCTTGCGCAACATGGTAAATGCCCCCTGGTATGTTCGCAACAGTGATTTGCACAGAGATCTAAAAATTCCTTGGATAGAAAATGAAATAAAAAGATATGCAACAAAGCATATAGCTCGTCTGGAGGGACATGTTAACGTTGAGGCCACTCAACTGCTAGATAATCAAAATGATGTCAGAAGGCTTAAAAGAACTAAGCCACTAGATTTAATACGATAGAATTTCGTAAACTTTTTCTTTAAGAAAATCAAAAGAGCAATAAATTAATGGTTAGTCCGTTGGACTAGTATTAATGGGAGGGGTGTGGTTTAGTCAGTAAAAATCTGGCACACAATGGAAGCTGCGGGGCTCATTGTGTCTATGAAGATTCCCACCAATCCACGCAAAAAAAAAAAAAAAAAAAAAATATCTACCCAGATAAAACGTAATCCTAAAAGATTTTGGAAATTTTTAATGGGAGGGGTGTGGTTTAGTCAGTAAAAATCTGGCACACAATGGAAGCTACGGGGCTCATTGTGTCTATGAAGATTCCCACCAATCCACGCAAAAAAAAAAAAAAAAAAAAAAAAAAAAATATCTACCCAGATAAAACGTAATCCTAAAAGATTTTGGAAATTTGTAAAATCCAAACGCAAATCAGAACACTTTCCGTCGTCAATACATTATAATAATAATTCCTTCAATGATGCGATAGTCATTGCAAATTTCTTTAAAACCTTTTTTTCAAGTTGTTTTGAAGATAACACTTGTGAGCCGGACAGCTATGTTTCTTTAACGGTTTTAATTCTCATATTATTGAATTACCTGAAGTTGACTTTTCAAACTTAAAAGTTAAATCCTACATAGATCGTGGGTCATGTTTGATAGTCCTAGGGTCATGTTTGATGATGAATTATCATTTAAACAACATTTCAACATTATCGTCAATTAAGTATATTCAATATTAGGCTTTATTAAAAGATGGTCAAAAGAATTTAATAACCCTTATGTAATTAAATCTCTATTTACTTCTTTAGACAAGAAACAGCACAGTTCCTTCGTTTTGGCATAACATTTTTTGCTATATCGGTTTTTTGTTTTACGTTAAATTTTAATTATAAATTTAGTTAGGGCGCATAGCTCACTGTTTTTACTCAATTCGTTAAATGTAATACATAAAAAATATTTAATATTAATTTCGTTATGAAGTAGAAAATTTTGTTAAAAAGTGATGTTGCTCAAAAAGTAACAACAATATCAAATAAAATATTTTTTCATTTAAATTTTTTCAGAAAATTCAGATATCAATTCTGTGTACATGCAAAAGGGATCTACTAGTAGATAAATACATAAGTTAAACGAATTACAAAAACAAAACAAATTTTGATTGATTTAGAAAAAAATTATAAATAAATTACATTTGATATAAAAAGTAGGTAATAAAATTATTTGATTGAAGAAACAACAAGTTTTAAAGGACTAGTCATAAAATAATTAATTAAGAAAAAATTACCAGATAATTTAAGCTAAAATATTTTTGTCTGCATTGTGAATGTTAAAATGGCTTCTACTTAGATCATATTATAAGTTTCTAAAAATTATTATAGTTAATAAATAGTTATAAATTTCTATACTGCAATAAAAATAAAATATTTCTTTTACTTATTTACCATTATTTATTGTATAAATTGTATAAAATTAATTATTGTAAAATTGTCAATCTTATTTTTATTTATTTTTCATCTTAGCATTACATATATAATAATACTCTTTACCCAACATATATCATGATGAATTTTAAACATACAAAAATTAAATTTATAAAAAAATGAAATGAAATATAGTCATATTGAATTATATTAAATTAAGTTTATAAAAAATAAAAAAAAAAATTCATTTCGTAAAAGAAATTAATTATTTACTTAGAACTCTACAAAACACATATACATTCAAATAAAATACATTATACATTTAGTATTATCATTATTATTATATTTTTTTTAAATTATAGGTTTCGAATTAAAAAGTTGTGCTATATCTTAATCTTTAATTATTAAAAAATTATTTGCCTGTAAAACGACCCATAAAATATATTTCACCAAATTTTCCTCTAATAAAATACAAAAATGATTGAGTTACACGAAACGGTTCCTGTTCATTTGCTTTATTATGATTATCAGAATCAGCTGCATGAACTGATTCAACACCATCTTCATTGACATCCAATACAGATTTGTGGAAAATTTTTGATACTTGAATTGAATCACTTGAATTTAATAAATGTGAAAAATCAGCTTCAGTTGAAAACATTGATCCTATTCCCATCTATAAAAAAACAAAAAAACAAATGGGAGAAAAAATATATTAAAACGAAATTTTTTGTAAATTATATATTTAAGTGTTTTTCATTATAAAACCTGGATTAACAACGTCAGATAGACCAATAATTAATCTATCACCTGAAATCTACAGTAACTAGAATCAGTAGAATAACCTTTTCGATGGTTAATTAAGTGCGGTACTGCAAGTTTATACTACAAGATCTACAATTTATTTCGAGCAGTTACTTATAAATTTTTTGGTTTATCAATTCATTAAAATGTGTAAAACTACTTCTATAGTCAGGAACTAAACCTTCTTAAATAGAATAGCTCCATTTTATTTAATTTGTTACCAGATTATATTCTCAATTATTTTTTGTCATTTATTTTATCCCAATGACAAAAAGTACTGAACCAGGTTCGGTTCGGTTGAAAGGCAGGCACTCTACCTATTGCACTACCCAGCGTGATACAAACAATCATACCGATTTACCAATTTGGGTTTAAACTACAGCATTCTACAGTACAATTGTGTCCATAGAGTGATAAATAAAATAGCTATGGACTTGGGTGATAAATTTTTTTGTGTTGGCATTTGCTTGGGTATTGCAAAAGCATTCAATAAATTCTGGCATAAAAGCCTACTGTATAAGTGATAAAGAAACTTTTTGGCTGGGTAATGTTAACAGAGCGGTTGGGGAAAGGCCATCCAACGCCGTAGGGTGGTAAGCGTAAAAGGAAACCAGGCCACTTTTGGCTCGATAAAGTAAAAGTTAATATCTAGAAGATTGTCGTGAAAAATATGAAGATGCGATGAGAGGGAGATGATGTGTTGAAGATCGAATTATCTGGAGAAGAGTTATGACAAATGCTAATGCATTGTAATTACACGTATAGAAGAAGAAGAAGATACAAATAATAATGAGATTAAAAATTATATAATGTGTAGCATTTGCGAGTCAAATTGAGGGTTTTCCTAAATATAATCAGGTGTTTTTTAAAACAGAATTTTGCTAAAGAAATTCAGATAATTTTAATTTTTATTCATATTTTTGCTAAATAAATTCAGGTATTTTTTTTCTAAATTCAGAAATTTTTATTTCAAATTCAGATAAACAAAAATTACTGTCGAAAAAATTCCAAAATTGTTTTTTTGTTTTCACAAATATAAAAAAAAAATATTTTTTTCTTTTTTTTTAACTCGTCTTTAGTACATAGCTCATAAGCACGATGCAATCAAGACCCTTAAATGTGATGAAAACAATAGGTACGGGGTCCAAGGAATTGGGGCCGAAACTTTATGTTTTTTAACCACTTGACAACTTTGTAGATATTTCTAGAACCAGTCCAATACAGTTAAGTTAAAATTAAATATTGGATAATTAACAAACTAGATAAATGCAGTAACGACATACAAGAAAAAAAAAAAATAGAAAAATGTTTGCATTAAAATACTAAATAAAAATGTAATAGAAAACCAAAAGTTTGTAAAAGTAAAATACTTTCTAAAGTTATTTTTATAGCAAAATCTAAGCTACATTGACTATGTACGAAAAACAATCTTTAAATGCACCAAAAACTTTATGGCATCTAAATACTTATTTTATAATAAAAATTTAAATAACATATAAAGTTTAAATAATATCACATCAAATATTAATTTCACAAGCTATAACACTCCTATTAGCGCAAGCTTTGTAATATTATTTGAAAAATTCGAAAGAAAATACTTAAGAGGTTTGCATAAATACAGGAAATTAAATAGCACATTTATAAGCTAGATAAGCTAATATTTATAATATCAAATGTGAATACAATTTAGTAATTAGAATAAAAAAATAACCAGAAATCACTTAGCTAGAGCAGACGCAATAACGGAGAACAGTTTCGTCTCTAACATTTATTACAACAATTAGAATGAGCCTAGTAGCAGTTTATATATTCAAATAAAAAAAGTTTTATACAAATCCAAAACACATGTTACTATAATAAAATAGAATAGAACATTTTGCCACTATAATAGACGGAAATTACCATGTAAACAATTAAATTAAAATTAGCTTAATTAAACAATGAGTGTAATAAAATTTTAGGTAAGTACCTCTTATAAAAATACATTCATCAAAATAAATTATTAGTGGTTGGAGGATGTCATATGATATGTACAAAAATGACAAACATAAGCACAATGTTTTGCTTTCCTAATTCATTGATTTAATCTATTGGCTTCTGAAATATTCAATGCTATGTTATGAAAAAAAAATATTCCATTGAATTTAAATTTTTGATTTTATTAAAAAGAAATATTTCATTTAGTTTTCATTTTAAATGATAATGATAAAAACAATGTAATGAATTCAATAATAGTGATAAAATTAATATGTACAATTAAATTGAGATAATTTTGAGGTACATGCTGAGATAATTTTTAATCAGTAATTTTGACTAATTTACTTACTATAGCTTCCTGTAGCCCAGATTAAATTTAAATTATGAAAATAACAATTTTTATTCTACAATATTCCAAAAATTCACCCCTTAAAGGAGAACCAACAAATTCTTTGATATATATATATATATTATACATTGTATAAATAAATGAATAATTAAATTATAAAAAACAAAAAAAAAATAATTAATTTTCTTAAATCAAACCAGACCACCCTGTATATTACATACAATTAATAATCTACTATTAGAATGAAAAAAATTACATTTTATAACTTTTCACCACCTTAATTTTCATTTTTATATACTGTAACTTTTTAATTAAAAACCTTTGATGAACACAATCGAAAACATAATGCTCTATAAATGTCAAACTTGTCATAACCTAGAAATTTGTTTGAGTCAACACAATTTTACCAAGGAAAAAATATAAAAATATAAACTTTTATTTAAATTAGTTAAATTCATGATCATAGATCCGAACTATTCTGTAATATGGAATTTTTGGTCAAAATGTGGTCAAAATGTGGAATTATTTGATTGTGAATAACAAAAAGTGCAAGATGAAGGGAACAAAATTAAATAAATTGGTATAAAATTTATACAATCATGAAGTTAGAAAAAATACTTATGTACATATAATCTTCTTTATTGATCGAACTTGGCTTCATCAGAATTAAATTTCCTTTCATTAATAATTTTAATTGATTACAATATAGGATATAGCTACATACTTTTGTCATTAATTCTTGCAAATAATTTAGTTAAGTTTAAAATTTGCCACAATTACTGACAATGGAAGTAGGTTATTTCCAAAATCTCAATATTTGCTAATTTGTGTAGCATCTTGTGAAGCATCTGTAATATCGATATTTGCAATCAAATTAAATTATCAAAAGAAATACGATTTGAAATAAAGTTTATATACCTCTTATTACGCGGGAATTATGATTATGATGCTTTTTCTAAATAGAAGTTATTATCGTAATAATAGAAGTTGTTGTTTAAAGCTATTTATTTAATCTAATAACGTATTTAATTTTATTTATTCTAATTAATCTTTATTTTCTATTTTTATACAAAAAAAAAATTAATGAAATGTTTTAAATAAAAAAATAATTTAACTTACATTTTTAAAAACTTCTTCCATATTAATTTCAGATTCAATTTTAAATTTTGGCATTATAATATGTTTTGTTTCTTTCCGTCCAGTTTTATTAAATATTAAATCTTTTAATAATAATTTTGTTAATTTATCTTCAATTTGTTTTAAACTAATATCTGGTGATGATGGTAATAAAATAATTAATGATATATCAGTATCTTTAAAATATAATTCAGCAACATTTATATTAAGCTCTTTATAATTAGCTGATTTAAATTCAATTAAGCCATGCATCATATCTAATTGTATAATATCATTTGGTTCACTTATAAATTCACCTTTTTGAGTTTTATCTTTATCAAATTTTTTTAACCATTCCCCTTTAAAATGCACAACATTCAATAATAATAAACGTGTTAATTCATTTAAATCTTCACTTTTGACAACATTTTGAATTTTACCATCAGTTTTTTTTGCAATCCAATCATTTATTGAATTTGCTGCTATTAAAGAATTCTCATTAAATTCAATACTTTCAATTTCAGCACTATAAAATTTTGTAATAATATCTTGAAATGTTGGTGCAATTGAATAATTTTTTTGTACATAAATTTTTGTTCCCAATTCAAACATTGGACTTCTTTTCATATATTCAATAAATTTTTTATAAATATCACCTAAAACATTTAAATCATGTGTTGGAAAATGTAAACCTTCTTCAATTTGATTTGCTGTATCACCATCGGTACCAGAAAATAATGCAGCTCCAGCACTTTGTATAGAATATGGTGAAAAAACTAAACTTTTTCCTTGATTTGAATTCGCTTTGGTTAATTGATTATAAAATTGTACAGTAAAATTTTGATTTTCTTTTAAAAAATCAAATCTTCTTGTCTCTGGTACAAAATGATATTCAGAAGGATATACATAAGCAGCCATAAAAGTTATTACAAAAATTGCTATATGTATATATATATATATATATACATAAAATTATATAAAAATAAAATTAGAATGAAATTAATTAAAAATAAATATTTTAATACCTATTATGTTCGTTATTTTAGTCATTTTATTAAAATAACGAAAAAACAAAAAAATAAAAACAAAACACAAATCTGGATATATGATGTTAATGGATTGAATTTTAAATACTGACTAAAATATTCATCGATAACATTACTTTAAAAATTAAAGAAAAAAAAAACATTTTTTTTCTATTTTAACATTAATTTATTCAAATTTGTATGTTTTTGTTGAGAGTGGTCAATAATTTTATTAGTTTGCATAAAAGAGATATAAAATTATGCGTGTCTGAGTTATACCAAAGATGTATTTAATTTATATAGGGTGTTTCCTCGTCGTTGTGTAATTTTTCATCTATCAGGTAGATAGATGAAGTTGTACTGAATAATATTTGTTTAGGCATTTATAGTCTAGGTTTGATAGTTTAGACAGTGCAGTTAGTTATTTCAATTTGTGTTTCATCACTTAAATTACACTATATTTAGTTATTCACTTAAATTACAATATATTTAGTTATGCCATTGTACCTATACGATATTAGGTTTAAATTATTAGGTACATTATAAATTATAAGTTTTTAAATATAAAAATTTTGAATATTTTTTTTGTAATTTTAAATATAAGAATAAACGGTTTAGTATAACTTCATTAATCCACCTGCGAAAAATTATTACATTTTTCAGAAACACTTTGTATTAATAACCAAAAAAATTTTATTCAACACTTTAAATTAAATCATTGGTATTTATACAATAAATTTAATAATTGTTTTGTAAATTATTATTTTTATTATATTAATTATTACTATATTTATTTATTATTATTGAAAATCGATTATAAATCACTGATTTTAGAGATTGAATTTAATTTTTTTTTAATTTTCATTATGAATTAAAAAAAAATGTTCACTAAAAATAAATTATTTAACCCAATTTATATTTGAATGTCTACTGGTAATATTAATTTATATTTGACCAGTTCTGATTAAAAACTTTTAGGCATTTATTTTAAAATTGTTATTGGCTTTTAAATTGAGGTTTTTAACTAATTATAGTATTTTACAAAAGATAAACCTAATAGCTCATGGCAGATGTAACGATTAAAGTTAACTAAAAAATCAAACATTTTTTAAGAAGTTGCAATTTTTTCTCACACCTTCAGGAGTACCTTTTAACAGAATTATATGTTGATTTATTAGAGAAATTTAAGTTTGAATTTTCAAAACATAGACATAGCCTACACATTGACACACAGATGTTATGGAAATTTTAAATCAAATACAATTAACATTTTGTTTAACACCAAATATACCATTTTAAGTTATAAAACAATAGTAATATAATATGTTTTAAATATCGATTAATAATTTATTTTCTTCTGTTGAACATAATTACGCCATCCATATAAATTATAGCAGAAAAACTTTTCGATAGGCCTTGGTTATTATATTATAAAATAAAATTCTCCTAAGCCTAGGCTATATTATAAAATAAAAGTAAAATTTACAATAAATACTCATTGAAGTAATTTGTATTAGTATGAAATATAAAACCGTTATTTGATTATGATTGTATTACAAATATTATTATAAATAATAATTTTAAAATAAATACATTATTTAACAGTTATAGAAAAAAAAAGAATACCAAATAAAGAGAAAGAGTTGTAGAGACATTATTTAATTGTTCATAATATTTGTATAGATGTGAAAAAGAAAATAATTTTTGGCGGTTAACATTTTGGCTTAAAAACTTTATTCAAAATTAAAAAAGAGTAAGAGTAGTTCAACAGTGTTGCCATATTGAAAATTTTATTGATTTTGATAATTATTGTTGGTCATTAAATTTAAAAATGTTTATTTTAGATTTAAATTGTAAATATTTACTCTATAAATTAAATGCATAAATTTATATTTATAGTCATAAGTATTCAAAGAATAGCAGATGAAAATAAAAAAAAAAAATAAAGAAAAAACTTGATGTAAAATATGAAGTCATTACATATTGATTTGATATTAAAAGTAAGAATGAAATGACATTATTTTGATTTTAATGCAAAGCAAACTTTTAAATCGATTGTTTATAAACATATGAACTTATATTCAGCGCTTTTGTAAATTTAAAGTTATTGTATTTTTTTATAACAAACTATATTAGTTGACAGTATAGTTATAGACAGCTCAGTTGTTAGTTTAAATTAATAACTTGTACGACTACAGACAGTTTTTTTTTTCATAGGATTAATTTAATATACAATTTAAATTTAATAAAATTTGTTTTTTTTTTTTTAAAATTATGATTGTACTTTCTATACACGGAAAATTTGTGCTATTTACAAAATTAAATTAAATAATCACTTAAGTTTTATTTTTATATCTTACTAAAATTTATTTTATTCAAATTTTATACATTTTATATATTTAAAATTTCATATAAATTACGAAATAAACACAAAACAAAATTAATTTTGATAGTTTAGATATTTTAAACACACACATCCAAATAGTATATTGATCCATTTATTCTCCATTAAATCGGCCCATAAAATAAACTTCACCGTCCAAATTCTTAATAAAATAAATAAATGATTGATTCATTTTAAATGAAAGTGGTCCACTTTTTCTTCTAATTCCATGTGCACTTGCAGCAGAAGCTTCAGCACCTTCTTCATTTATTTCAATAATAGCTTTATGTATCGCTTTTGATACAATTAAAGGTTCTGAGTTTTCTAGAAACTTATTAAAGTTTGCATCAAAACTAAACATTGTAGTCATTCCCAACTGCAAATAATATAAAAACAAAAATTGTAATTTGTTGTAATAAAAAATGTAAATTTAAATATGGCAAATATGAAAAAAAAAATTTAATTACATTTTTTAGTACATTTTCCATGTTTATTTCAGTTTCAATTTTAAATTTTGGAATACGAGCATTTATTTTTAATCTGTATGTTGTATCGAATAAATCTTTTTTTAAATCAATTGAATTCAATTTATTTTCAAGGGTATCTAAACTTATATTTTGAAAATTTGGTGAAACTAAAAATAATGATAAATCGGAACCTTTAAATGGTATATCAATTGCTTTCATTCCAATATCATTTGAAAATGTAACATTAAAACTTGATACAACTCTCATTGTATCAATTTCAATAATACGATTTGGTTCTGCATAAAATTCACGTTTTCTTGTATCATTTTTATCAAATACTTCATTCCAAAAACCTTTAAAATTAATTGCATTCAATAAAAATAATTTCATATCAACACCTAATGTTTGAGGTGTAATAAAATTTTTTATTTTTCCATCTGTCTTCTCTTCCACCCAATCATTTATAGTTTTGGCAGCTTTATCATTATCATCAAAATTAATATTTTCTATATCAGAATGAAAACTTGAAATTGCAATCTCTTTGAAATTAGGTGCAACTGTATATGAATTTTGTAAATAAATTTTATTAGCAATTTTAAATAATTTATTTTCTAAATTTGATTTTTCAATTGAATTATGAAAATATTCTCCTAATTGTTTTGGATCCATTGAACCAAATCTAAATCCATTTAAAATTTCTTTTGCTGTTTCACCATCAGCTCCAGCATATAATAAAGCTCCAGCAGCTTGAATTGAAAGTGGTGAATATACAAAACTTTTACCATTATATTGTGAATCCTTTATAATTTCATTATAAAATAATTTTGCAAAATTTTGATTTCCTTCCAAATGTGAATTGATGACATTTTCATTTGAATATGAAACACTTACAATAGTCAATACCAATAGAATAACTTAAGTTTTTATAATATAGATAGATAGAAAAAAAATAAAGAAAAAAATAATATGTAAATTTTGTTATTGGATGTGCTTTTGTTGAATTAAAAAAAAAAAAAAAAATAACAAAAATAAAAATAAAAATATTACCTTTGTTTATCATCTTGTTATTATTGTGGTATTATAATGATGAGTTCACAACAATTTCTTTTCATTTCCGAAAATAGACTAAAACTAAATAGAATATTGTATTGAGATAAAGTATATGAATTTTGGAAAAAAGTAAATACATATAAGTATATATAGTATATATTTACCATTATATTATATATCGAATATTCATATTATAGTTATATACTTAAGTTGTCAATAAGTTGTCTTCTAATAGTTTAACTTTTTTTTTTGTTTTTAATTAAAAAGCTATTTAAGAAAACTCGTTTCAAAAGAGTCTTCGTAAATACACACAATAACAAAAAAATAATCATTTTAATTTAAAATTTTTAAAGAGTTGTTATATTGGTTATGGTGATATTTTTTATAAAAAATCGCGAAAAACAATAATTGAAAATAATTAAGTTAAGTAAGTATTCCCCTTTCTCAAAAATTTTTAAAAAATATTTATGAAAATCACAGAATTTACGAAAAATACAATAAAACTATTCACGATTAAGTGTAAAAGGGTAGTAGGTGTCGATCTACAATGATTTGTACAACGATTTCGCTAAAACATCCTTGTGCTTTTGATATTGTACTCAATGTAGAATTGTGACAGCGATTGTTTTACACATGAATTAAATTTATAGTTATGAGAATAAGTGAGAAACAACTTTCTTTCTTTCACTTGTAACTACATTAACAAAATAATTCAGTTAAAATTTTGTTTCAATTTAATTTTTTGATTTAAAAATTACCTTTATTCTTATATCAGCCATTTTCCAAATGTATATATTGACTTTACAAATGTCAAACTTAAAAAGTAAAGTGGCAAATAAAGTACAATACTAAGGCTTCAATAGGTTTCAGTTTTGTAAAAATCTAGAAGCAGAATATTTTTTCATAAAAAAAATTTACAATGGCAATACACTTCTACAATTCTACATCTAGTATAAGACTACACCTTCAATCTACACCTATTCTTGAATACCCTTAATATTTCAAAATACCAGATTTTGATATGAGAGATTTTCAACCAATAAATACAAAAAATGATATACATTTTTTTAAATTGAGCTCACTGAAATTTAGCTCAACAAAAAAAAATCTATTTAGATCATATTTGGTTAAACGATATCAACAGACACATTGTGGTAAAGTACATATATAGTAGTTCGTTAAACACTAAGGTCCGGACTCATTTAAGTTTCATATTAATGACATCACTGAATGAAGAAAAAGTGAAAGAAGAAATTCTATATAATTTAGAAATAATTGAAAATTAGCTTTTCAAAAACAAAATATCGTTAAATATAAACTTCAAAATTTAATTTTTTAATAGTTTTCAATTCCAATAATATCTCATATAAGAATTATTCTATTGAAATTGTAAATAAATTTAATTACTTAGGACTTATCATAAACAATAAATTTAAATGGACTGATCACATTATAGAGTTTATTATAAAAAAAATATCTCCATACAAATTCATTCTACAAAGATTTTCTATTCTTATAATATACACATCATATATTTTATCTAATAATGTTCCACATTCATAATATATTGGAAAACTGTATGTCATCCATAATAAATCCAGCTTAGACAACATGAGAACACGTGAAGTATAATTCTAAGAATATAAAATAATTAATAATACCATTAAACATAATTTTTTACTGAAACTTGTAATGTAGATATACCCTTTGTTTGACATTAGGATAAAATAAATAACAAGAAATAATTGAGAGTATAATTTGGTAACAAATTAAAATAAGATGGATCTATTCTATTTAAGAAGGCTTAGTTCCTCAAAATAGCAGTTTATAGTTTGTATAGTTTGATAAATAATTACGAGTAAATCATTGTAGTAAAAAATGTAGTAGAAAACTTACATAATCAAACCGTGACAAGGCTTCGTAAAAATTCGGCATTTTTGTAGTTTTAGTGCACTTAAATTAAAGACAAATATTTCTAAAAACATTTGTTTTTCTTTATTTTATTTTCCCCTTAAAAATATACCAAAAAGTTTTTTAAATTCTATATTTTGTTCTTACTTTTCCAGTTTTCGGAATAAATTTCAGTACTGTATCTAAAATTGTATTACATAATTAAAAAAAAAAGAAAAATTAAATTGGAAATATTAAATCATAGTTATTCAAAATAGTACTCATTTAAGTCTGCATACATACTTTCCTTTAATTCGTTTTCTTTTTTTTTTGTTTTTTATTTAGTTTTTAAAATTCATTTATTTATTACCCCATGTTACATATTACCTTAGTACATTGTCATAAATTAAATTAAAAAAATTTGGAAAACAGTAATGGTATAATTAGATAAAAGTAAGATCATTCTGATATTCCTGAGAATATGTGATGAATGAAAATACAACAAGAGTAGAAATAATAAAATTATATAATAAAACAATATTAGGTTGATATTTCAGAGCTAAAAGTAATACAGTTACGATAATACAGAAATAAAAATAAAAAATTCAATATTAAAGTAATAAAGTAAAGCAAAATGCAAATATGATGGCCCAGTGTATACTTTGCTTCCTTTACTTCTTTTACCTCAAAAAAGTAAACGAAGTCAGTGTAAACCAAATGAAACTTTGTGAAGTTTCTTTGATATTATTGTCAAATAAACTATAGGTTATTTATAAAAAATTTGTCAACAATTCGTGTTTATTATTGTTTTTAATATTATATATGTTTTGTTATATTATATATGGTTATTTTTGAGTTTTGCTTTCTAATACAAATTTATCTCGAACTTCTCCATCTTTTCCTGCAACTCTCTACTAAATTTGAATAAAAATATTCAAAATAATTTTTTTTGGAGCAATGTAGAAATTTACCAGATTCTTTGAGGTTTTTTGTTAATTCAGTCCAAGCTTTATCTTTTAATAATTTATTTCTATATTTTAGGCTGGTTTTATCCCAAATTTCCTTATATTTATAAACATCTGCAATTAATTTCTCTACAAACATTTTTATTCAAAAATTTAAAAAATAGGTTTTTTTTTTAATTTAAAAATCAACATTCAACAAACTGTCAAAGTAAGCAAAGCAAAGCATTGAAAAGAAAACTCGCCAATTCTTTGCTTTGCTTCCTCTGCTTACTTTGATTACTTTTTGCATTTGATCAAGTACAATAGAAAATAATGTAATTTAATTCAGTTGTCAAAGTTGACAAAGGAAGTAAAGGATGCAAAGTATACATTGGGCCATCACCTTAACGCAACAAATTTAAAAATTATAAAATAAAATACAAACTTTTAGCTATTTAATATCAATATATATGTATATTAGAAATAATTAAATTTAAATTAAACAAAGAAAGAAAATAAAATAGAAAAAAAGAGAAAAATTAAAATTCGAGATAAACGATACAACAAAATAATAGAAGCCTGAGAAACAAAAACTTAAAACCCATAATAGAATTAGGTTAAGTTTGAGACAACTTAATTTGAGAGTGATCAAGATTTAATAAGTAAGATCTAAGATTTTTGATAAAAGTAATAGAATCCGATCTTAAAGGGAAAGGTAACGTATTGAAGATTTTGGGAGCTAAATAGTCATAAAAGTGGCGAAAATGACATGTATATGCTCTAGAAACATTGGTGGACAAGATAACCTGATCTAATAAAATAAATTTTTTAATGTTTTGAATAAATATAACTGTCTAGGTAGTATATCCAGCTTTCTAAATAGTGGAAATAGCATGTCGTTTGATTAACATCAAACCTTAGTTTATTTTAGTGTTAATGTTTTTGTCTTTTACAGTGATAGTTGATACTATGTTTGTTAGTTTCCCAATTTTTCAATCCACATTTTTAGACGTTATAGACGATCACCGTGGTGTTGTTGTTGTTTATTAATTTTAATTTATAACCGACTAAAAAATAAAATAAATATTTTTTTTTGAAATTTTTTCAACACTATTGTCACAATATCTAGTCTTGTACAATATTTTTCTGAATGATCATAGTATTTAATCTGTATTTGGGAAAAAAATCGGTACAATTTCTAGAGCCGTTTCTCAACCGATTTTTAGTTTTTTTTTAAATGATAGATAGTTTAAAAGGAGACATAGCGAATTCAAATATTTCTCAAACTTTAATTAACGAAATTGCAATTTAAAATTTCACCTCATGTGTGGTGGTAATTTTAATTTATCAAATTGTCGCAACTCACCCATGTACAGAGTTTCTGTTTTTTCTTGTCAGAATCAAATTTAAATTTGATTTTTATTTTTAAATGAAATATAATAATTATGGTTGTTGTCTAAGATATGAAATTATAACATTATTAATTCATAATGAAATTGGGTAGCATTTTTTATCAAACTTTCTCGAATTTCGAGGAGCGGGCAAAGACTAGTGTCTAATTAATTGACCATAACTGTGTATAAATATTTGTTTTATAAATTCATATAGTTTATAATATATACAAGCATAACAATGAAAGATAATTTAATATTTTTTCTGTTATTTCTTTTAAGCTTAAACAAATTCAATATAGTCATTATTTGCTTACTCTTCGACTCTAGGTCAGTGTATAAAACACCCTCCTTATATACAATATGTATGACAACAAAAACAATAAAATCTTTATTTTTTATTTTTTTTTAAGTACCTACATACTCATATTGAAGTAAATAATGTTATATATTAGTTAATTCATTATGCATATTACTGTTGATCGAAGAATAAAAAAAAAATTATACCCAGAAATAATGTAAAAAATAAAAAAAGAGACAAAAAAAATGATAATGTAATTTTTTATTTCGAATATTCATTTTGAGAACCGGTATAAATGCGCTTCTTTTATATAAGTTTAGCAGTCTGGTTTAAAAATAAAATTTTTATATTATGATGAAAAGTGGTTTTGTCTGATACATGCTTATATTTACATATATATGCATATATGGATGCATATATATATATATATATATATACATATTTATTTACTTTTAATAATTATTTTCACACTGATGTTGATTTGATTTAATTTAAACTTGAACTTAAAATGACAGGTGGTATACAATAAGGTAAAAAATTATATTGAATTTTAAACGTACAAAAAGCTTTTTGTTATTTTCATTGTATTGGTTAACTAATTTATTTGTTTTTGTTGTTTTTTTTTAAGTTTTTTTTTTATTTAAGAATAATTATTTATAATAATGTTCTGAATTGATTTACTTTCATTATCAATATTATATACATAATACATAATGATAATAATACATATATGCATAATAATTTATCCATAATAATTTCGAAAAGGGTGATAACGGGGCATAATATTGTTTACATTGCGTACATATCTACTTGTTTTGTCAAAATATTTTCGACCAAATAAACAAATTTAAAATTTATCAACAATTTGCATATAATTTATATCCATAATTAAATAGAAAAATAAAAAAAGATTAAGGTTAAAATGTTAATGACACTTACATGAACTAAATACAATATTTTCATATGAATAATTTTTGACATTACAACCTTGATGACAACAAAACAAAAAAATTTGTTTTGAAAAATTATTAAAAAAATGAAAATAATATTTGGTAATTATAAAATAGTTATATCTCAGTAATTATGACAGTTATGAAATATAGTTATTATAAATCCTTATATAAAGCAAAGAGTTTGAATTATAAATAAACTTGGTGTTTTTGTGACGAAAATTATTTGTTTAACGTTATAATCCTGAAAGTGACAATAAGTTCTGAAGACATGATAAAACCATGTTATTATTATACATACACGGCAATAACGAGGCTATAATACCTCCAAATAGGATAGCTGTAATACAATAATTACCATCATGATTCTGTGTAAAAATCGTACTGACAACCTATATGTAGGTTTTTTGGAACTTCTGAAAAGAGCTTGAAAGACATCCTATTCGGCTGTTAAAACAATGCAAAAAATTATACCTTCTAATACAGGTATGTGAATTCTATTCGAAATATGACAAGCCGTGTGTGAAGATGTAAAAACCACTATTACTGGTATGATAACTCTTTACGTATAGATAGCCCCAGCATATGGACATCAGTATTACGAATATGGCAATTTTATACTCTATTTTTATTTATATTTTTTTGTTGTTGTTAATCTTGATATCCATCCACTCAACTACGAAATAATAAGTAATAAGTCAAAAGTAATACTTATATGCAGGTTAAAAAGATGATTGTGACTTGTATAATATAATCGATTTATATGTAATTTATCAGAAACCGTTGTACTACATTTCAGTAACAGATGTCGTTAATATAATCAATTAATCAGAAATATACTACAACATCGTCGAATTACAACATCGTCAGAAATAATTGTAAAAAGGTCATTAACCAGCAGAAGTTTTTACATACTCAAAGGTTGAGACAAGAAATTTTATATCTCCCTAACACTAGCAGAACTTTTTGGTCCTTTGCTAAAAACGTCATGAATAACTTTTGCGAATCTTCATTTCCGCCACTAATAGACTATGACAAAATAATATCAGATTCGGTTGGAGAAGCAAATTTATTTGCCAAATTGTTTTCTGCTAATTCCACTCTTCCCCCAACGACTCAAAATCCACCTTCAGTTCCTATAAGTAACTCATCCTTCGGAAGAGTCTACTTCAGAACTCGTGCCGTTGTTAAGGTACTTAAGAATCTGAATATCAGAAAGTCTACCGGTCCCGATGGCATCCCTGCTATGGTTCTAAGACATATAGCCTTCGCTATTTCCAAACCATTGCGCAACTTATTCCATTTATCTTACTCTACAGGAGTATACCCAACTCAATGGAAGATTGCGCATGTTAACCCAATTCCCAAAAAAGGCGACAAAAGCGATCTCTCCAACTACAGGCCTATAGCTATAATATCGATCCTCTCCAAAGTGATGGAGATCTTAATAAACAAAAAGCTGACCAAATATCTTGACAGCCAAGGTATTGTCCACGATAGGCAATATGGATTTAGATCCCACCGGTCCACCGGTGATTTAATGACATACCTTAACGAGAAGCTAAATATTTGCTTGCACAATTCGGGTGAAGCAAATATTGTGGCTCTAGATATTTCTAAAGCTTTCGATAGAGTATGGCATAACGCATTATTAGCAAAATGTCAAGCAGTAGGCCTGGGTCTCTCTTCTCTCAAATGGATTGAAAGTTTCCTCTCGAATCGTACGATTCAAGTCTTAGTTGACGGATTTAAGTCCGATCAATTCCAAATAAACGCTGGTGTTCCCCAAGGATCAGTTCTCCAAACCACTTTCAATCCAATCCACAGCTTTGCAGACGATAGCACCCTAGTAGCCTCCTACGATTTTCATAAAAAATCTGAAGCTACATCCACCGCTGTGTCAACCAAAAGAGACATCATGGCTAGTTCCCTCAGCCACGATTTGGTCGCAATAGCTAATTGGGGCATAAAAAACAGAGTCGAATTTAACTCTTCTAAAACTCAGAGCTGTACAATCTCCCGAAAAATTTCCATTTTTGATCCTACTCTTTTGTTTCAGGAAGATAAACTTCAGCGGTTTGAAAGCTTAAGCATATTAGGTATGCACCTTAATCGAAAAATGATCTGGAATGATCATATATTTGATGTTGCAAAAAACGCAGCCAAATGTTTGGGTTTTCTTAGCCGCTGCAAGGCTTACTTCTCCCCCTGTGACCTCTTGAAAATCTATAAAGCTTTCATACGGCCCAAAATGGAGTACAATTCTCACAGATGGGCTGGCGCCTCTAGTATTGCGTTAAAACATTTGGATAAAGTCCAAAAATGGGCTATTCGTCTAATCAACGACCCAAATGTGACAGCCCATCTTGGTCCTCTTGGACATCGTCGTATAGTCGGAGCTCTCTCACTTTTTTATAGATATCTCGTAGGCATCGGCACATGCTCAGTGGAAATTAAATCTATATTACCTCCACTTAAGCGTTTCCCCCGCGAAACACGAAGGGCAGCATGTGCTCATCCCTACACCATTGAAATCCCTAGATGGCAAAAGACAAATTATGGAAATTCGTTTATAACTTCAACATCCCGAATGTGGAACCAAATTCCATCTTATGTGTTCCCAAAACATGACAAATTTTATATTTATGACCTAAACAAATTCAAGACGAACATTAACACCTTCGTTCGTAATTGTCCTCCTTCCCTTTTACCATCCTCCTTTCCAAATTTTCCTTTCCCACCCTAGCCAAACGTACCAATCGGTATAAAAGGTCCCCACCTAGTGTTTTGGCTATGCATAAAAAAAAAAATAAAAAAAAACAGATGTATTCTACTACTCAGAGATGAATATAACCGATTCATATTAGTTGCTGCAGTAAATTGTACAGCTACTAGCACCGGAAAAGGTTTATTTTGTTTTTTGGATTTTTTATTCTTTCTTGTGAAGCTTTAACAACCAACACTATTATTGCAATAGCTAAATATAGGTTAATGCAGCTAAAAAATTGTGATGATAATCATAAGATATTTCGTAATATAGGTTTAATTGTTTTATATTTCATTTTGTTATGGTCAAAGTGCTATAATATAACTTATTTGTGCGTGTAAATATTTATTTAGGTGAGTAGGTGGAAGTGCCTTCTGGAAAATTAATTGCGAGTTTTTGATGGTTCCTTGCCTAAGAATTTAATTATTCAGGAGCCAACCGATATGGTACGGGGATTACGTTGTCTGATTACTTGTCATAAATTCATGGGGTCCAATCCTCCTCAGTCAATGAATGCTTAATTACATTTTTCTTAAGTTTTGTAAAAGAAAAACTGATAATGCCATTGCTAACCTAGTAAAATTTGGGTGCAATTTAAAAAAGTATGGACATTACAATTGAAAACACCATCAGCAACCATGTAAAGTAAATATGTATCATCTTTCATTATAATTGATTAATATTCTTTTCTCACTACATTTTACTTCTATCTACCACCTACTTTCATAATATATTAAATAAAAAGTGATTTATTTTCTCAATTCTCATTCTTTTATTCATTTTGAACTGTTTTTTCATTATTGTTGTCATAAAAGGCTTCAGACAATAACAAAATGTAAGTAGTATATAGGTATGAGATATTGACAGTAAGTAATAAGTTAAATAAAAGGGAGCTACATTATGGAAGACGGTTTATTTCCTGACAATAGTACTAAATTTCTATCTTTAATTAGTTGAAATATCAGAAAATAAATAAATAAATAAATATTCGTAAAATATAACTTGTTTCACTTATGTATAAATTCACTATGTAATAAATTGCAGTGCCGTTCTTAATGTACTAGCAGGTATTTTTACCTAAGTTGTGTTTTTAACTGAGTAATGACAAATAGCATAAAAAAAATTCAAAATGCAAAAGTTTTCGGTTACGTATATTATATTTTATGTGCTTTTGATTGTGCTTGTAATTATGCTTATCTTATTAGTTCAACATTCATTGTGATAGAGTAATGCAATCATGTCTTCTTGTGAATCCTGATAGATTGCAGATCTATCTTGTACTCATTTTGTTGTGAATAGATATAATTATCACATATATTAATTACGTTTCTAGATACCACACTTAGTAACTTTTTGAAGTACATATCTCTTGTTACTACAGAAAAATAATACAATTAAAGCTAATTATATTTTATATGACTGATAAAATAATTTCTGACAGATCACTGAGAACTATAAATCTAATTGTCCATCGCCACATCAGTCATCTAAGATATATTTCGTTTTTGGTTAATAATGCTGAACTATATTTTGTGCATAGGCAAATTAAATAAATTTACTAGGCTTAGTAGGAAATTCAGTTAAACTAAAGTTGGTTAAACAATTTTTGATTAAAGTCTTATATAGTTTGTACTTTTCTTTTGCTCAAAATAGTTATGTATTTTGTATATATTCTTATTTTTCTTGTTATTGTAATTTTATTTACATAAATTTAGATGTTAGTATTTTTGTTTTCTTATTTTTGTATAGTTTACAATTTCTAAGCTACATATAATATAAAGACTAACCGTGTTAAGTATAACGAAATAAATGAATAAATTAATAAATAAAATAAATAAATAGATACATCAAAAAATATGCCAGCTACAACTTATCTACAATAGCATATAAAAATTTTCTTGAAAGAGAAAATTAGTTAAATAGTTTTTTTTTTAATAATGAAATTAATCAATAATATCATATTAATAGGTGTTTTTTCCCATAATATTTTTAATTTCTACTTGTTTCATATACGGTTCAATATTGTGCAGTCATTACAAATTGTGACGATCAAATATTATTCTCGTACAATTTATGTTATTTTAAATTTAATTAGTAAATAGTAATAAGTAAGAGAAGACAGTATTTTAAAAAATAAATTATAAAAAAAAAAATAGAGAATAATAAACTGGTATATTTGTGAATATTTATTATTATTAGTTTAATTATTTGGCCACAGTTTAAATTATATTTAATTGTACGCACTGGCATCAGAGGCTTTTGGTTTAAACTGTAAATATTTATTTCATGGTATATTTATTTCAGTTTTGTGACCTTAAAAATTATTTTTTAAATTTCTCAAATAAAAATAACCTAATGATCCTAAACTCGTTTGTGGTTTAGTAGGCAGAGCTACTGCCTTTTAACCGAAATATCCTAAATTCGATTTTCAAATAAAATGCTTTATGGATTTTTCAACCTGGTGCAGTACTGTTTACCATTGGGATAAATTAAATTACAAAAAAATAATAAACATACGTCCAGAGTAAGGAAAAGTTCCTGAAAATTTGCTTTTATAGCAATCTTAAGATCAACCAATATATAAATTAATTTAATATTCAATAATTATATGAAATGTGTGTATATATATATTTTTTTCCTATTACTCTGCGTGGTAGCATAGGGCTTCGATAGTGAACCTCCATACCTCTCTGTTGAGTACTACTTCCTTAATATCGTCCCAGGTTGTTGATTATTAATTCTTGATGAATTGTGCGTCTCCATGTGTTGTATGGTATGCTGGGTCTCCTTTGTCCTTGTGGATTCCACTCTAAAGCTCATCTTGCTATATCACTTTCTGATTTCCTTAGTGTATGACCTATCCATTTCCATTTTTTCCTATTTATCTGTCTGTTGATCGGTTCTTCTCCAGTTATCATCCATAAATCCTCGTTGCTAATTATTGCCGGCCAGAATATTCTGCATATAATTCTCAAGCACTTGTTGATGAATACTTGTAGCTTTTGTTTGATTCTGACCGAAGTGAGCCTTCTTCTGTTGTACCTCCTCTTGATATTATGATGCTCCCCAGGTAGTTGAATTCTTCTATGTATTCTATCTGTTGTCCACTCATTGTTATTGGCTCATTATCACTGTTTTTTGACCTCATTGCCTTGGTTTTCTCGATATTCAATTCCAGTCCCGATTTCTTTGCTTCTTCCTGTAATCTGTTGACTTTGTAGGTCCCTTGGGTTTCTTGATATGAGGCATACATCATCTGCGTAATCTAAGTCTTCTAAGTTACCGAAGATATCCCATTCTATTCCATTTATTCCAGTTCAAACTTTTCTTAGAATGTCTAGTATTGTGTTGAAGAGAAGTGGTGATAGTAGACATCCTTGTCTAACTCCTATATTGGTGTAGAATGGATCACTGATGTTACCTCTGTGTTGAACTGTTGTCTCTGCATCTTTATACATCGCTTTGATGATGTTGATGATTTTTTCAGGAACTCCCTTCTTTGTAAGTGTTCTCAATATTGCGCATCTCGTGGCTGTGTCGAATGCTTTCTTAAAATCTATGAATAGTAGATATAGTGGGGCATTCCATTCTACTGATTGTTCAACTATGACCCGTAAAGTATTTGACTGGTCAACACAGCCTCGGTTTGGTCTGAAATGTGTGTATATATATTACTTTTTAAATAATTTAATTTTAATTAAAAATAAACATAGTAAATTTTGGGGATAAAAACATATAGGTATGTAAGTATTTAGTAGTGTTTTATTTTATTAGTAGTAGTAGTAGTGCTTTATTTCTAATATTTTAATTTTACATTTCTGTTTAACTTAAAAACTAAGAGATATAGACACTAAATTAGGTCTTTACAACTAGGAACATTTTAATTTTATTTTATTGAGTATTTCTTAATCTATGACTAATATATAATGAGTTAGGGAAAAATTTTACCAAAAAAACTTTAATTTGAAAATTTTTATCTTAACCTATTTCTTAGTGACTACCTTATTTCTAAAATAAAAAACTTATTATAAGTTTGGCTATTATATTTAGAAGACCAAATGAGAAATTTAAATAAGTTGTAGTTTTTTATTTTATTCTATTTGGAATCATTCTTAATATATTTTATAGAATATGGTGTAGTCTCTAGTAGATGAAACATTTTCAAAAAAAAATATTAAAAAATCTAGGTATGGTATACTTTTCTAAAACGTCAAAAACATGACGATGATCAAAATAAAAAGCTCATAAACATTTTTGACTCGTCACTCGTCAGTCATAGATTCTAAAACTCATAGATCGTCAACTTGTTGCGAGAATCTCTGTAAAATAAGTTTTATTGTTACTGCAAGAACGCCAAATTTTATTATTGTTAAGTTATTGTAAGTAAAATGACTGAATCAGAGTGGGAATTAAGGTAAATATCTTTTATATTAAATGTTTAGTTAAGATTTAAAATTTGATAATTTTTTTTAGTGTTTGAAATTGTGTGTGAAGCAATGCGGGTTAAAGTTATTAATTAGCTTAATACTAATTTGAAATACGAAGAAGAATTCTCAATCGAGAAAAAAACTGGGGTCATTGCTTGGATTTAAATGTATTATCTGAGCATAATATTATGTTCGCAGTTACCACGTTAACTATGGTTGAGTCCCTAACTATAGTATAAACATAATTAAAGTGCGATTTATTTCTTTTTCATATAAAACTAATCCTAATTGTAACTATAGTTAAAAATAAATCACACTTAAATTAGGTTAAAAGCACGTTCACAATCCTGCTTTTATGTTTTTGTCATATTTTTTTATTTTTGTGCAACCTGAAAATGACATTTTTGAAGTTTCAAACAAATCACAATGTAGACAAAATTAAAATATACCTAGACCCACATATTCAACAAGATATATTTATATAATAGCAAAAATAATTAATTGTAAAAATAATAAAAGAAAATAAATTAATATTTATTATTTGTTTTAATAATTTTAATTTTTAATACTTTTTATTTTAATTTTCAATAGCATTTAGTCCTTTTGCATTACTGACAAAATCAACTAAAATTTTATTTTACAATTTTTTGAAAAAGTATTGTTTGCTCTATCATTTCATCTTTTCAATCAAAACGTCAAACTTAACTATAGTTTGTATAATGCGAACACTTTTTTTCAACGATAGTGAACAAACGTAATTTAAACACAATGTGCTATAACTTTTGAAAAATTGGATATTAATTCCGATATATATATTTTTTGCTTTATATAAATGTAATTTTGTACATTTTAATAAATGTTGCTTTGTATAACTATTAATCCTACTCTCTCCAATAATTTGATTAAATAAAATGTTTGTCAAGATTTAATTCATTGTGTGGGAAGCAAAAGTACCATCCCTATTCAATGACATTTTAAATGTCATATTATATAAAATAAATTGTCAGTTAAACGTGTCGTATCGTACGTTTTTTGTGTTAAACGTGTCAGTTAAACGTGTCGTATTCTTTAAATAAAGAATCCAAAGATAACTAAATAGGTTAATTCGTGTGTTTTTATTTAAATACAAATTTACAGAACCCTTGAGCCTACAATTGTATATGATTTTTTTTATTTCAAACTAGATTTTTAACAAAAGTTTAAACAAGCACAAAAATCGTTAATTTGAATTTCTAAAACATCAATGACAAATGCAAATAATTGCTAAGATCATTGACGCGAAAATCAAATGTCATCAAAAAAATGATCGCCAAATTGTTGAGGTTTTAGAAAAGTGCTTATGTTGAACTTCTTTTATTTAATATCTTGACCGATTTCGGTTATTCAACCATCATCAAAGAATTATTATTAATTTCCTCGGTTTTGCTACCGAATTAATATCAAAATTTTCAATGAAAAATAGCCAAATTATTTAGTTGAGCTCAGTTATAAATAAATAAATAAATAAAAGAGAAGCTTCTTGTCTTGTAATTAATTTATAAAATTTTTCATTAATCGATCTTGATTGTCGTTGTGAATGTGTATGTATTTTATATGAACAGAATATCGACCAATGGAAATATTTTATATTTGCAATGGCAAAGTAAGTTTTAAAATTGTGGAAATTCGTTTAAACTTGACGAAAATTGAAATTTTTATAATTAAGAAGTTTTAACTAGTATACTCTGAAAGTCGCATGCTTATTTAGCAGTGAAAATTGAAACTGTAACAATTTTGTACAGTCAAAATTAATATTTAATGCAGTAAATTCAAGCAAGTCTATTATTAATTCATTCGTTCATATTGCTTATATTCATTAGTCGCTTAGTAGTGTAGCAAATTCGTGTACATATTTTAAAAAATCTTGTCATGAATTCGTATTTCAATATATAGTATGTTACTATTCTATTAGGAGATATCAAGATTTTTGATGAATTCGTCGTTTTAAGTTACACCCACAACTTTATTGAGTTCATTACTCGTCTACTAGTTTAAAATGGAATGTTGTACTACGAAATTAAAGTTCTAAATACTATTTTGGAGTACTTGCAGTTTTTATTAATCGTTAAGTGAGATAACTCTAATGTGCCAATTACAGCTGAAAATATTGCCGCGATAACAAACTATTTTGTGGTTGTAGTCTAAAAAAGTTCGGTTATAATAGCTTCGGACAATTAGCTATGATATCCATCGCTTATCGCTAATATATTCGAATAAGTTAATATAAATTCAAACAAAATAATTGCTGTTACAATAACAAGCATTCCGTTTTGATAGCCGTGTGATTGTTAGTTTTTAATTTTAAAATAAAATAAAATATATTTTAAAGTATAAAGACAATATAAGAACTTGCAGCAAAGATTACTAATCAAATCAAAGTCAGTGTAATCGATTTTTCAAGTCCCATGAAATGAAATCAAAGCTTTAGATTTAAGTAGCCATAAAATTTAGGAAGGCTTTTCTATATAGGATGTGATGGACTTCCCAGAATTGCCACCAATGAACCCACACTTTTATTTTAATATTTATAGTCAACATTTAATTCATTTAATAAAATAACATGTTAACGTTGAACTATTTAAGTTGAATTTATAGGGTAAGACCACTTTATATTTACATGACATAAGAAAAACAAAATTTAAAGTATTTTTGTTTTGTCAGAAGATTTGTCCTTGGACTTCATTGATCGTGCCATATATATGTACTATGCTAGTAGTCAGTACTCATATTTATTATCAAATAATAATTAAAATATGGAAAGTAAAGAACAGAAGAAAAAAAACAGAAGCAACACCATAACGAAACCACATTTTAAAGCTAGATTAAACCAGAATACAAACATTTTGGTAGTGAAAGTGTTTAATTTAATTTTGTCTTAGCTTTTTAGATTAGGACTGGTAATTAGGATTTTAATTCTTCTGTGTAATTTTGTAGTACATAAGTTAGAGACAAAGACTTCATCCAATATAATCCTAATGAAATCTATTTTAATTTCTAAGATAGTTAATGAACATAATTAATTTTTAGTACATAAGCTAACTTATAAGAATTAAGCTAATTTTGGTAAATAAAATGTATCTTCATTTTTTGTGTTTGTTAGAGTAGCATTGGTAATGAATAATTTATTTATTTATTTCATTATGTACATATATATGAGACGGTAAGTCTCTACAAGAGTATACAATAAAAAAATAATGTAAATTCATTGTACTTAAACTAACTTAATCTATGGAAGTTAACAGTAAAGCAAAAGAAAAACAATAATAATGATAAAAATAATTAAATGTATATAAAATTTTTGAATTCAAAATTTTTTTAATGCAAAATTTTTTCGCCTAACAACAACAACTTCTAAACATAGCAGACATAACAAACATTAACAGTCGAATAGTGAAAATGGTCGAATATTTTCCTTTTGATTTTACTGATATGCTTATCATACAGATACGCGTATTTCGTCTACTACTTGCAGACTTCTTCAGTGTTTTGTACTTGACTAAGGAAAGAAATCTAAAATTCTCTTATTTATTTTATTCGTACAGGTAACAATTTGATGTTTCTCGCAGCTGCATGGTTGTTTATTATCCAATGAAATTCATTCCACAGGTAGGGGGTTGAATAAAAATATTTTTATTTATTTTATTATTGGTATTTGAAATAATTTTTCCGACGTTAGAGTGACAGGTAGGGGTGGTTTTATTCGTTTTATTGTATTTCACTAAAAATTTAAATAAAGAAGAATATCCGTTGCCTTGGTCTTTATTTAGGAGTGAGTCATTTTACTTACAGAGTACTTTTGTAAATTTCGATGCTTTCAGCTGAATCTAGTTTCCTAGAATCTCTAATGTAATTTACCATTACAATGTCTTCTTTCGAAATGCTATGATTCTCCTGGATGATGTATTCTGCTACTTTGGATCGGAACTCTGTTGAGTTCTTCTTTTTAGCCAGTTCTGCTTCTTTCAGGTGTTCATTGAGTCGTGTTTGCATGTTTCTTCTAATTTGCCCAATATAAACTTTGTTGCAATGACTGCAAGTTACCTTATATACACCTGATTTTTCCATTTGTTCGATTGGGTCTTTAGTTGAACCTAGAACAGACTTGAGTTGGTTAGTTCTGCTGCTATATACGATATCTAACCCGTGTTTTCTTAATTTCGCTCTGAGTGGGAGAGAAATCTCGCTAAACTCCAACGCTACTCTTCTTATGGGTTGTTGATCAGTGAGTAGGTTAGTGAGGGAATTCCGTTGTAAACTTCTTTTCCGTTTACTAAGTAAGGCCGTGATGGTTTTTTCCGGATATCCGTTTATTCTCGCAATTTCAAATATGTTTCTTTTACTAAACCTTTTTGGGAGATGGGAAGTGTTAACATTCGATGGATCATGTGGTTGAACGATGCCATCTTATGTTGATAGGAGTGGTTGAAGGTATTCGGGATGACCCTGTCAGTATCCGTAGGTTTCCTGTAAATCTCTAGTTCTAGAGATTTTCCTGTTTTAACAGTAGATCTAAGAATGGTAGTTGACCTTCTTTTTCTACTTCGACAGTAAACTGTATATTCCTGTGGAGTCCGTTAAGAGTAGTTAAGGTTGATTCTAAGTCCCTTTCCCTTATTACAGCAAAAATATCATCTACGTATCTTTTCCAAAATCTTGGTAACAGTTCTTCTGCTGCTAAATCTGACTCCAGTTTAGTCATGAAAATTTCACTGATGAATGGAGAAAGGGGGTTTCCCATTGGAGCCCTCTTCAATTGCTTGTAGAAATTTCCTCTAAAGGTGAAATAATTTTCTTCCATGCAAAGCCGGATCAGCTTTATGTACATTTTTTTACTTTTGTCCTCCACTGTGGTCTAGTTTCTTGTTGTAGTAACCATTCTTCTACCAGAATAATAGCCTCTTTGACTGGGATACTGGGAAAAAGGGATTTTACGTCAAAAGAGACCATGACCTCGTCTTCGTTAAGTCCTCCCATTAATTGTAATTCTTGAGCAAGTTCCTTAGAGTTTTTCACTGATTGGGTTTCGAACTGCTTATCCATATTACGAAACTCCTCCACTAACCATTTGGCTATTTTATATGTTGGAGACATATCTGCTGTCACAATTTCTCTCATCTCATTCCCTGGTTTGTGAATTTTAGGAAGTCCTTTAATTCTAGGAAGTGCTGGATTGGGGACCTTAAATTTGTTGACTCCTATTACTTGTCGGCATTCCTTGATAGTGCTGTCGCTTGATGAACTGTTGTAGATGATCGTTTCTTAATTTCCTGTAAGGTCCGTTCTTGATCTTCTCCTGCATCCTATTATCGTAATTTTCTTTGTTTAAAATTACCAGTGCGTTGCCTTTATCAGCCTTGACAAAGTATACTGGTTTCGCCTTGATGTTTCTGATGACTTTTTTCTCATTTCTGATTACCTTTTTTTTTCATAGTCAATCGACATCTTTTCTTTAATCTTGCGGTGGTGGCTCTTATAAGCTCCTTTTGTTCTGTTGTAATGGGCAACGTTGGATTGTACGTCTTGATTCCTGCTTCTAAGTCTACAATAAGTCTTTCGACATCAGTTTCATTGGGCATCGTGTAATTAAGTCCGTTGTTAAGTAGCACCATTTGATCTTCGGTGAAGGTCTGAGAGGACTGATTCACCACAAAATTTCCAATTTGCTGCACGTGAACTTTAGGTTTTGTGTCAACCTGTTGTTTTTCCTGAAGTAATTTGAATTTCCTTTCAAGCAGTTTAGGTTCCAGAGGTTACGTAGTTTAAAAAAAACATTTTTAGAAATAGCATTAATGTGATCATCCCACGTAAGAGTTGTATTTAACACAACCTAAATGTTTAGTACTATTTACGAATTTTACTATAGAATAATTAAGTTTTATATACGGAAGATTTATGTGTCAATATTTCGAACAAAAACAACCAAAGCCTGAGATTTGGACGGATTTAATCGTAATCCATTATTTAGAGCCCAGAAAACTACATCATTCATTTTGGCGATCAAGTGGCGAATATCAGAAACTGGACCACTTATGTAAATTTGGGCATCATCAGCATACAATCTACAATGGGCTTCAGACAAACAACAGGACAAATCATTAATGAAAACACTAAAAAGCAAAGGACCCAATATGGATCCTTGAGGTACACCATATAGATTAAGTACCTTATTAAATTTAATACCATTTAAGTACACAAATTGACTTCTATTATTTAAATAGCTTTGAATAAGAGTGATAGCAGTTGACTCAAAATTCAAAGTTGATCTTATATGATTGACACAATCAAAAGCTGTAGAGAAATCCAAAAGAAGTAGTACAACAGGTGTTTCTTGTCGATTTCACAGTATATATTATCAGTTATTTCCAGGAGAGCTAAGGAGGTGCTATGCTGTTTTCGGAAGCCTGATTGGAATTTATATAGCAAATTGTTAGTACTTAGGTACTTATCCATTTGTGCATACAATAGCCGTTCAAATGATTTAGAAATACCAGAGAGTATACTGATTGGTCTAAGATCAATTGTAGGATTATTCTTTTTTTGAGTAGGAGTAAGTTTTGCGCATTTTCAGATCAGAGGGTACTGACCAGTGGTCAAGATAACATTAAAAATGTGAGTTAGATATGGAAGCACAATGGGTATAATTAATTTAATAAATTTCAATGGAATTAAATCAGGTGCTATTGCATTAGATTTGACCTGGAAAATAGCATTATACACTTCGTCAGTCGTCACATTTATGAAAGAAAAAGTATTAGATAAGTTAGTAATAGCCGAGTGTCAATTACTAATATTGGATAGCAGAAGTGTTAATGGCCGATGTTATAAATTTATTGTTTACTTCATTTACATTAAAATTACCCAAATCGTCCATTTTGTTTTCCTTTACAATTTCAAGCTTGGTGGTATTCGACCAAAAAGATTTTGATGAGAGGCAATGTTTAATAATACGTGAAATCTAAATAAAATATCAATAAATTTTTAAATGTAAGAATCATAAAAGGCCCTCATTCCGAAAGGGGACAAGACCTATAGTTTACCTATAGGCCGCTATATTAGGGCGGCTAATAAAATAAATAAATAAAAAAAAAAAAAACTTAAATGTTCTATGCACGAACTAATTGGGTAAACAACTTAATTTACATAATTTTGAAAAATGTATGGGTTTGAATCATATACGATATACCTATACATATTAACTGCATTTTTTAAAGGATCTATACAAATTTCAATATATGTAGAAAAATAAATAACGACCAGGAGAAATTTTTGTTTTTTCAAGAACACTGTCAAAACAGGAAATTTTACTAATCTCCCAAAATCAATATATAGATCTAATAAAAAAGTTATTTGAAAGTTCAAGAAGCTTTGTGATCGAGATCTATGTAGATCAATAAAAACACAGCTCTTACAAATTAAAAAACTTTCTCATATTTTTCTTCCTTGATAAAAACAAAATTCTTTAGATCTTTATACTTTGTACTTTTAACCTTTTAACACTGTTTGCTTCGATATAGGATGGTTCTTCACAAAACTTCTCCTTCATTAATCTCAGTTTATTACAATATTTTTCACAACTGAACCTATTTTTAATACTAATTTAAGTGTACAGTTAAATGTTTTATTATTATGTTAACTATCAATACATATATAGTCCATTGTGTCATGTTGATAAATTTAGTTTAGTTGATACAAAATCTTATTTTACTTCTAATAAGCCAATATTTTCCATTATTATTTTCAAATCACTAATGTGTAACAAATGAGAGAAATTGATTTAACAAAATAATTAAATTTTTTAATTTATTTTTCATTTAAAAAAAAACTCACAATTTCGTAATCAAAAATAATTAAATTTTTTTTTGTTGCTCTTTTTTTTAAACTGACAAAACATAAAATTGCACAATTTTTATTCCAGACACAAAAAAGAAAATTAAAATATAAATTGGAAAATTTACCTTTTTTTTTCTTTAATAAATTTTAAATATTTATTTTTTGTTAAAAACTTTTGGTTTAAAACTTTGGATACGTTTTTTTTCTTTTTTTTCAATAAGACTCAATAATAGTTTTTATATTTATTTTTTTTTTTGTTTTTATAAAATTAATAATGAACAGTCTTTATTTTAATAATTAATAAATTCAACTTTAATCATAAAAAAAAAAAAAAAAATTAAATCATTTTATAAACAAATTATTATTATTATTTTTTTTTTTTTCATTTTTTGTTTAATTTCCATTGAATCTTCCCATGAAATAAATCTCGTTACTTCTTGATTTTATAAAATATAAGAATGGACGATTAACATTTAATACAACTGGTCCCATTCGTGATTGAATACCAAAATCTAAATAAAACAAAAATGAAACAAAATCAAAAAATAAAGGAAAAAAAATAAAAATTACCTGATGCAGCACTTGCTTCTCCACCTTCTTCATTGATTTCAAGGGCAGCTTTATGGGTACCATCAGAAACTGATAATGGTTCGGGTGAATCTAATAAATTACTGAAATCAGCATCGCCAAACATAGTGCTTACATTGAGCTGAAATTAAAATTAATATAAGGAAATTATTAATAAAAAATTATATTTGTCTTAACAATGGAGAGTTCCATATAGACGCGACCTTTTCATATCTATTCTAATCGTCCTTACATAATAATACTAAAAGAAAAACAGTTTTTTTGAGCATTCGTTGAAATTTTTTCATTTAACTTAAAAAATACTCTATAGCTGAACTTCAAATTGCAGTGAATAAAATAAGATTATATATGGACCCACCGATGATGTATAAAACATAATGAAAGTAGATACACACAATATAACTTTACTATTAATTTTAATATTTTTAACATCGAACAATGCAGCAGATAATCACGAAAAACAGATCCAATGTCAGAACACTGATATGTTTTATTACATGTTGTATTAAAGGACACGGTCCATTTAACAAATATCTCTTCAAAATTTGTAAGTACAACACAAATATATGCTAGATTCTGCCTTTTGTTTGAATACGATGTCATAACTCCCAAAAATATAAATATTTCCAGGTACACACACCACCTGATTCAGGAACTAACGTTAATGTAATAATAACGTTCGTCAGGGGCTTGAGTTTGCAGTTTTAAACGACCAAACGGGGATTTACAATAGATCCCATAAGATTGGGCCTCTCACAGATAATAAAAGAAAAATATACCTACATTGATTTAATTCCTACTTTTATATTTTATATACACTCTATATGAGTATAATAGTTCTTTGCGAGAACTTTAATAAACAAATTAATAAAAAACTAGCTATTCCCGGCGTAACATTCGCCGGTCTAGCATTAGCATTATAAATGAAACAATTTATTTTATTTATTGATTTTCTTTATTTTCTTAAAAAAAATCAATGTTTTACATATTTTTTTATTACATAATAAATAAGTTAAATTGAAAAACTTAAAACTATAATTGTAAAACATTGATTTTTTTTAAGAAAATAAAGAAAATAAAGAAAATCAATATTTATAATGCTAATGCTAGACCGGCGAATGCTACGCTGGGAATAGCTAGTAATTTACAATATTGTTTGATCTATCTGTAACTATTTTTTTTTTTTAAATTTTTATTTAACTATTTATTTATTTACTATAAATTAATTTTGACCGCAAATAGTTTATATAAGGCAGCGTTTATACGTTTTTGAATTTTTTTTATAACGTATAAATGATGTTCATTAAAGTTTGACTTTGTTATATAATATCATAAATTTTTTTTAAATAATAGTGCTCGACACGCATTTTTGTATTTCGCAATTTGAAAAAGTGAATTTTGCTAGAAAAGTTATTTATAAACTTCTAATTGTGTTGTTCCAATATATTGAAAGATATACATTAAAAATTCAAAAAATGTGTATTAAATATTATTATTATTTATCAATACAAATACTTAGAATAATTGATTTACTATTTAAATATTTATATTTTACAAATGTTCTGAAATTACACAGTATATTTATATTTGTTTATAAGTATTTATTATTAGTACTCGTAACGCATATTCGTATCTTCGTATTCTGCAAGTTTAGAAAGTGGATTTTGCATGAAGAAATATATACTTTGCATCTATATTTGTTTATCTTTGAGATATGTAATTAAAACTTTTGAAATAAAATTTGATGTAATTGCAATAAAATTTGTAAATGTAATAAAAATAAGTGAAACAAAACCTTCTTGAAACAAAATTTGATGTCTAATCGCTCCCTAACACATACTATTAATAGAGACGTACATTTGAACAAAATGTGGCGAACAGATGTCGCTGGCAGTATAGATATAAATGGATTTAAAAAAAAAATACCACACCCACATTAAAAACACATTAAAATAGCCATAGATACGTGTTTTGTCTTTTTTTTTATTATCATAATAGCCCTAACTATTTCAAAACTCAAAATAAAAAAACAAAACATTTATTTATATAATTTATATTTTTATTTCACTTCTTTTAAATTTTGATTTTGACGTTTTGGTATGATTAGGTATGACCATTATAGTAAAGGTTATGATTCGTTACGACTTTGTTAAATCATATCGAATCATATAGGCCATTTAACGAAGTATCATATGACACCATATGACACCTTATGACTATTATAGTTAGGAGTAAAGCCAGTAATTATGCTTTTTCTCTTATTGTTCAGTTTTTATTGATGCCTTATCACTATTATAGTTAGGAGTAATAGGTAATTATGCTTTTTCTCTTATTCTTCAGTTTTTATTGTTATCCCGATAGGGTCTCTGATGTAGGTAATGGTAGTCTGCGATAAAAACTTTCCTTTGTAGGGTAAATCTATTTAGATAATTTTCCCACACCAAACTATTGTTATGACTATTTTCTTAATAGAAAATATCACTGTGATAAATTTCTACACAAAAATTATTATGTTGATAACAATCCTCCTTGGGAAAACTAGATGTATATTAATTTTCTAAACGTACGATCAAAAAAATTTATGAAAAAAATAGTTTATAGTCTATTTGATATAGATTGGTTATAACGGAAAAAAAGATAGGTTGGATTTAGTGGGTTAGGCTGCTACATTATCAGAGACACGTGTGACTTGGATTACGAACTATCTTTAAAAGAAAAAAATTTAACTAAAAATAAAATATATATTTCTCTAAAATAATAACTTAATAATATTTAATCCCCTTTTATGCGTTACTATCATATGCCTGTATTTCATTTGCCTGCATTTTATTTGCCTGCTTTTCATTTGACTGGATATGATAAATATTCATAATAAAAATTTCCTGCAGCAAGCCTTTATCAATCAACGAATACCAGAACTACATCTTCTAGGTGGTGACTGGTTTTTTTTTTGTTAACTTGTCTTTAGTACATTGGCGATAGTTAGTACGATGCAAACAAGAGGTCCATCGGTCCGGTAGTCAAAACCGAAGACATTGAAATTTTTTTTTTGGCATCAATACAACAAGGCAAAGGGAAAAGCAGGCAAATAAAATGCAGGCAAATGAAAATACAGGCAAATGAAAAAACAGGCAAATGAAAAAGCAGGCAAATTGTAAAAAAGCATATGACACGCTCCCCCTTTTTATTTGATAGTGTTAAATCAAATCTAGAACTGTCTTATTAATGTGCAAGATAAATTTTTTTTAATTGTTTTTCTATTTTGAAAATACCATCGAAAATGAAACCGAGGTAGCTTCTAGAATAATGTGGAATTCTAAACTAGTACCAATTCAAAACTACCATTCAATACACAAAATTAAAATAGTCAAAAAAGTCTAACCATTGATTTTGTTATTATATAAGTTAAGTAAAATACAATTGTAAAGTTAAATCCAATAAAAACAGTTTGTTTCAAAAATTATTTTGATTAGTAGGAATAATTTGATTTGAATCATATTCCACTAAAATCTACTTTGTATCTCCAAATAAAATATTTTTTTTATTGAAAAAAGCTTTTACGATATAATAATAAATTAATTATATTATAATTATTATTTTAGTTTGATAGTAAAATTGGTGGTTAAAAAAATTAATCAATTTTGATAACTTGAATTTTCACAAAAAGCTTAAAAATTCTCACAATCATTTTATTAATTTTCCTTTTGCATTCATTTTTAAGAAAATTAAAACTAATATCGTAATTTTAATATCGTAAAAACTGATATTTAAAAATTTATTATTTTTTATTCGAACACAAAATATTGTATGTAAACAAAAATAATAATAATAATATATTGAGTATGTATATAATTGGGTATATTAATAATAATTATCAATAGAGGATAGATTAAAAAAATAAAAAGCTTAATTAAAGTAAATAATAATTGTCATAATGTGTAAACTGCTACTAGAGTGATTAATTATTATATTTACCGCTGAGAGTTTCAAAATATTTTCTACTCTGAAAATTATTTCTTTTTCTAATAATTTAATCTATCAACTTGTCGACATTTCAACAATTATTTCTCTCTATTTTTAAACGTAAAATATTATTAAGATATTTTCAAGAGTTATTATTATTTAAGATAATCCAATTTATAAATAAATTTTATTATCAAATAAATGTTTTTTTTTATATTAATTTTTTTTAATATATGTATAAAACTAAATTATTATAAAAATAATGACATAGGTTATATAATATAATATATGTATATACATATTCATATATATAATATATATGTATTAATGACAAATAGAATAAATCCAGATTTTTAAGCGAATAAATTAATTTAAGTAAATACAGTTCTCCATCGATATTTAGGGTTTTTTTCTATTAGTGAACTTGATTATTCACGTTTTTGGTTTTAGTTTTCATAATATATATACGTGTAGTGTATTCCACTCTGCTGACATTTGAATTTTTCCTATTTTAATTGTAGAACATCACTAATAAATCATATTTATGCTATTAATATCAAAAATATCAAAAACAAAAAAGAAATATATTTTTACTACAACATTTTGTAGAGAAAATTTATTCAAGGCAAATTTTTTGCGAACCGAACAACAACATCTTCAAATAACGAAGGTTAATTGTATATATCGAAATTCTTTAACAAAATTTGCAGATAAATAATTTTAAAAAAAAATTTATTTTAAAAAAAAAAACTTTTTTTTCATAAATTAAAGTAAATAATTTATATTTTTTTTAAAGATTAATTTAATACCAGTATTCGTGAGCTTCTCGAGGAAATTCGTGGAAGTTTGATAAAAAATCGTACTAAATTTATTTTTGAAATATCTTATATATGAATGTTAATGTTTGTTTTTATTTGAGTTTATTTTTATTTATACTTGAATTTATATACCATCGATGAGTGATTGTAAAACAGAAAAAGATATTAAAGATTATAAATTTACTTTAATTTTTTAACAACATAAATTGAATTGCATTATGTTATTTGACGTAATTTCTGAAAGAACAAAATGAACAATAAAATAACAATTGACCGAAATCAACAGTAACCGATCAACATTTTTAGGATTTCCCTTCAAAGCAGATTTAAAAAATTTAGGAAAATCAATAGGGAGCGTATCATACGCTTGTATTTCATTTGCCTGTATTTCGTTGCCTGGGTATGCTGTATAATGAATATGACAAATATTATACATATATATAATTAATATGCGAGATTTTAAATCTGGACAGATATTAGAGTTGGAATCGAAATCAAATTTCTACACCTTTGACAAAAAATTTTTATAAATTATTTTAATGCGTAGCCGCTGTTGGGTATAAAACATAATATTTTCCAGAATATTTACCTAATTTATTTTTATGCGTAGCCGCTGTTGGGTACCAACAAAATGATTGAATTTGAAAAAACTAATTGAATTAAAGTCCAATTTTAGAATTTTGGTATTTGGGATTACGGGGCCAACGCATAAATTGTGCATATAAATATAGCCAAATGAAATACAGAAAAATGATATACAGACTAATGAAATTCAGACAAATTAAAATTCAGGCTAATAAAATTCAGGCAAATTAAAATTTAGGCAAATTAGAATTCAGGCAAATGAAATAAATGCTATATATATTATATATAGATGATTTTCTTTAAGTTGGCGTTAAGATGTTAGAAATCTATGATAGGGTACTTTCCGTTTGGTCAGATATTTGTGTTGTAGCAGAGCATGCGTATCAGCTTTTTAGGAGGGGAAGGATCCGTTAAATCGAGGGTGCTCTATCGATTGGTGGTATATTCAACTTCCGGAAAGGACCACAAATCGGTTTTTTAAGACCAAAAATCGCCGAAACTGGTCGAAATCGAGATTTTCAAATGGGAAGGTGTACTTTTTCATACAAATTCAGATTCTACGACAAAAAATATTATTTTTAATTCTAAAATAACAGTTCCTTCCCCTCTTAAAAAGCTGATACGCATGCTTTGGAACAACCAGTATATTCTGTTTTTCACCATACCAGTTTATCAAGGACTAAAACCTCAATTGTCATTTTTTTTAATTAATTAATTATTTTCAGAAATAAAATATTAATAATTTAAATTTAAACCAAAATTAGTTTTAGTAAGATTACATTTTTAAGATTAAGTTTAAAGTTTATTTTGTAATTTCTAATGTAAATTGATTGAATTTAAATAAGAAAAATTTGATTAAAAGATATTTACATGATGCTTGATATTTGTGTTTATTTGAAATAAAATAAGGAAAAAAAAAATTTTTTTTTAGAAATATTTGCCTTCAATTTAAGCGTACTAAAACTACAAAAATAAACTTTAGAATGGCAGTTTCATATAATGTTTTCATAGCAAGTTATGATTGTAATTACGGAAAAAGCAAATTAGCCGAAATTCTAGGAAGTCTTGAGATGAGATGAAGAGATTTGGTAAAAAGTTCGCCTAATTTGCTTTTTCCGTAATTACAATCATAACTTGCTATGAAAACATTATATCAAGCTGCGATTCTAAAGTTTATTTTTGTAGTTTTAGTACGCTTAAATTGAAGGCAAATATTTCTAAAAAAAAATTTTTTTTTTCCTTATTTTATTTTCGACTTTTTAGTGAAAATATTTTTTTAATGAAAAATAATATATTTTCAAAGAACAACACATATAATCAAATGGCACTAAAATTCACTCTAACGCAATTTGGTTATTATTGCTCATACTTCAAATGTATAATTATATTTTATATTACTGTAACAAATTTTATAAAAATATGTGTATTTTTAAAAAATGTTTGGAGATTTTTGATTAGATACCTTTGAATTTTTTAATTTACGTATTAAAAAATTACGCACTTTATAAAAAGAAACCCTGTTAAATACAAAAAATATTTGACGTAAGATCGTAGATTTAAATCTGTGGAAAAGTCTGAAATGTAAACACTCATCCGACTTTATCTACGATAAAATTCGATTTTGTCCGAGGTGTATACGCTGCCTAAGCATAAATTGGCATATAAAAGTATAATATATACATGCATAAATCGAAATTGAACTTTTTTTACATGCGAGAAGAGTAATTTGTAACTGAGTGATAGATAACTGATACTTGATTGGTTCAAATTTTGTTTTCTTCCATAAATAATGTTTGCATTTTATTTTCAATTAAACTAAGCCATATGTAAATTTCACCTTAGTTGAATGCAAAGAATATCTATAATCTATATTAACAAGAATACGCACTCCCATTTTACGACAACCTATTTTTTAAGAAATATCAAACCGAGCAAAATATCATTAGTTAAAAGAGGTAAAATTTACATTTACTTATCGTATACCAAATTTATTATGAGAGAGAAAAGGTACAAAACAGATGTTTGCCTTTTGCTTTATACTGTAAAATAATTTTGCGTTCTCATTATTCTCCTTTGGATTTGCTTACGTTTCCTCCCATTATTTATATGAGGCAGGCTGGCAAAAAATGTTAGTTCTAATTTAGTTTGTTCCCTTATACGATGATTAATTCTGATCTTTTATAATTTTAATATTTTCGTTTTAAACATTATTATTTTCGTATATACCTATTAAAAATATTAAATTATAATTACATTACAATAATATAAAATATTATTAATATTTTTGTCAGTAATAATTTGGAGTTACAAACATTATTATTTTTTATTAATTATATTAGTAAACCTAAATATTTATTATATTGGTATACGATTATAAAATAATACTGAGGACAACATCTATTTATAAATCACACAATTTAAAGAATATGATAACGCTGTTTTAGTTAGGTCTCCTAAAAATCTTATGCATAGTTGATACAATTTAGAAAATAATATTGTTAAATATTTCAACGAAAATTTTTGTCGAAAATATTTTTCAAAATTATAAACTTTATTTATTTAATTTCAGCCAACTTTTTATGTTACTCTCTTTTGTTTACTATATTTTTTCTTTTTCTTACACTTAAAATTCTTATTATATCTATTTCTGACAATGTTTATCAAATTTGCATATGAATTTGTGTGCAAACAAATGAATATATACATGAGTTCTTACTCTTTTTATGGATATACTTTGGTTAAATGGTTATTGAAACGGGTATTTGGTTGAATTGAAGCAAATTGAAACAAACATATAAAGTCCAAGGCAAGTTAATTAAGGCAAATATAATAAGATGAATTTATTTCCCATCAAAAGTAAAATTTGACTTCAAAAGCGAAATCAAAACATTTTAGTTTGAAATTAGTCAAAAAAATGTAATTCAGTAGAAATAGTTTTTTTTAAATGTGCATATATATACTTAGCAATAAATCATTAAAAAAGATATCAGGGACTGCTGCTTACCAAAGAGGTGATAAAATAAAAATTCATAATTTATTATTATGTTTAGTTTAGGTAAAACAAGTACAAGAGGATAGGATAAAAATAATATCCTAACGACCAATTACCTCTTCCGTGCTATAAAGCTGAATAAGGCTATTCATATTGAAAGTAGTTTATTTATTTGATAGATCGTAAAAAAAAAGATCTCTGTGTTATAGAATAATTTAAAAAAATTAAAGTATTCAGTATGTAATACTGTGACGAGCATACAACTCAATGAATATACAAGCACGTAATAACCCTTAATGAGGAATGTGTTAGTAAGGAGAGAATTGGGTCAGGAAATGCTTAACACAACCATGCTAAAAAAAGGAAAATTAGCAAACACGATTAAAGAAATTAGTAATAAATAGATAGAACAGTAAAAACAAAAATAAAAATAAAACCCATATACGGAAGAGAAAAGGAAAAAAACGGTTAAAAATCTAATAACTTTGATTTGTTTTCCAACATGTTAAGGCAAACCAAACAACAAAAATCAATAAGCAATAAACTCACGAGTCAAAAGTTAAAGCAATTTAAAATCTTCAACAATTAAAAATTATGCAAGAGATTTAGCCTATCTTCCAACATGTCAAGATAAGCTAAATAAAAATTTTGAAATTTGAAATTAGGCCGAAAAAGCATCAGTTAATTTATTTAGGATTAAAACTAAAGAAATTAAAAAAAAAAGAAATATACATAAAAATACAATACACGCAAAACACAATTAGTCAAAGACACAAAAATAAATATAATTTATATACACTTATATATTTGAAGTAGAACATGTACTACATGTGTTACATGTCCTTCAAAAACTTAGGACCTGTTTAAATAAAATCTGTTTTATTTAAACAGGTCATAAGTTTCTGTTGTTCGTTTTTCGCTTCAGTTTGGACTTACTAATCTGAAAAACGGATAGTTTGATACAAAGAGGTTAGGATAGATACGGAAGAGGATTTTTTGAAAAGATATGATACCTTAACTCACAAAAAACTTCTATATTTATTATAACACTAAAACTAGTCTAAAAGGCGTATCATTAATTTATTTTTAACTCAAAAGATACCATTGATCTACTGAAATCTTATAAGGTTTTGATAAATTAAAGATTTAATTTAATTCAAGTGATTTTGTTGATTTTGATCGTTTAACAAAGTTTTGATATTAGGACAGAATAACGAAAAAATTGGGAAAAATCTTGATGTTTCGTTTATTTTCCCGAATATTCATCACTCACCAGTTTATTATTTAATCAGAGAAGTAGAGAAGGGTAAGCATAAGAGATTCTACTACAATTAATCATTTCTTAATTAGCTTGATTTGTGTAGTTTCATCACCAAAAGTGAGTCATATTAAAAAAAATGATCATGACGTCTGTATAAATTAATATTAACATAATTGAATCATAAGGTAAAAAACAGAAATTTAAATTGTCAATAATAATATGTATTTACATAAATTATTTCATTATTTTAATTAAAAAAGTTATATTTACGAAGCAATAAATTATAAAAAGAAAATTTCATATTTTTATTACATATTTATTTAGTCGATTTTTATCACTTTAATAAGATTTATTGGAATTTCGATTAGTTTTTGAGTGAAATTATAATGAATATAATTAGTCTTTTGGAATATTATACGATTGTGTTTTTAATGCAACAAAATTAAATTAAAATTTATCTATAAACGATATTGATAACGATTAAGCGAAAATTATTGATCGAGGTTAATTACAATAATTAATTGAAACCATTGTTGATTGACAATAATAAGTATTGAGATCGAAGTCAACTAGATGCTAACGTCATTTAAATTTATTTAAATTTATTTTTTTAATTTTTATGTTTTGTTATGAATACTGTTTAATATTTTATAATATTTATTAAATATTTAGGTTTAAATTGAGTATATAAAAAAGGTCCACTATTTAATAAATAAATTAATAACTTATTATGTACAAAAAAAATCAATCATAAACAAATAATTATAATTGAAAAGAAAAATTTAACTTTTTGAACTAAACTATGAAAATTTGTATTATAGACCTTTAGAACAAAATGGTAAGTATTATATAGAATCTACATAAACAAATAAATAAAAGAAAAAAAAATCAAATGCTTAAAAATTATTAATTTATGTATTTTCATAATTTTATTTTATTTACATTCCATGACGATTGATGTAAATTGTAAAACAATGAATTTAATTAAAATATGTGTATTATTATAATCTACTCCACCCTACGTCTCACTGATCGATTTGCAGGACAATTATAATGATTATTATAATTTATAATATTTCATCATAATATTAATATTGAGTCATTAAAATAATTTTGTAGTTAAAAATTGATGATAAAGTTTACTTAATATGTGAAAATTTTAACCATTTCACTACCTTTTGAACTTTTAAGGAAATCATGTTTAAGGAAAAAATGAGTCACTCCCACAACAGTTTATTTATTTTCGTTCCACATAACAAGAAAATAATAAAAAAAAATATTTTTTGCTTGCATATTGATAATTTGGTATTGAAAGGTAGTTAAAGAAAAGTTTAAATTTTTCCTAAGTACTAATTTAAATTGAAAAAAAAAATTAAAAAATCCGATTTTGAACTTTACACAATTTTTAATTTTAAAACGTCTTGAATAAATATGTTTTAAGCTTGATTTTTTAAAACAAACTTCTACATTTATATTGAAAATGTGAAGACTATGTTAATTTGAAAATTATTATTGCCATCAGCTAATATGTATAAAACCGAGGCTCTTGTGGCCGCTTAAATTAAATGCAGCTTGAGTAAGCAGTATTAGTAATAAGTCATATTTATTTATAAGTAATAATAAAATAGTTTAGTTGGCTTAGTATTAATATTGGAATAATAAAGATATAGGTAATAGCTGAAGCTATTATAAATACTAAGAATATAAATTGTTTTATTGAAATATTTAAATATAATAAGACCTAAGTCGCTTCTATACTTTATGCTGAAGAGTTAACTTTTGTTTATATACAATATTTTAATAATTTTTACTGAATTGACGGTTCTTAACTATTGATATTTGTAAAAAAGTATTACGCATTTTTAAACATATTTTTATAAACTAACTATCTCAATTTTAGTAAACTTAAACATCTAAAGTAAAAATGATGCAAACAACTTGACAAAAAAATAATTAAAAATCTGGAAATATTTCTAATTTTGTTGATTCAAAAAATTTAAACTCAATTATTAAAAAACTAAAAAAGTTTTTCTAAAATTTAAGTAATTGTTTTTTTTTTGTTTATTTTTTAATAGAAACAAATTAATAAAACGAATCAAAATAATTTAGGTAGCTTAGGTTTGAAAAAAAAGAAGAAAAGAATAACAAATATAGTAAACACTTGATTAAATATTAATAAGAAGAAGAATTAAATACAATATGTATGGATATGTATATATATATATATATATATATATATATATATGTATTTAAATATATATTTATATATAATATGTATTGATACATGTATATATATATATATATATTTTGAACAGCTTTTTGCCAAATATTAAACAAATATGAACACAATTTGTTTAAATATTTTTTTTGTAGTTTTTAGAAAATATTTAAACAACAACCAACATATTTAAATAAAATTATTTCAAATTGTTAAAAAAAAATTAATTTTATGTTTTTTTATTTTAATTTTTTTTTATATTAAAATATTAAAAATAATAACGTAATACGAAGTAATTGATATAGTCTCAGATACTTTAATATACCCATAATAATATACGTTTATGATATTTAAATAATAATTTTGCTATGCTAAATTTAAAATTACCGTGCTATGAAACTACAAAAAAATTATATGAACAGTGTTCTACGGTTGATGAAATTTCTTTGTTTATATATATATATAAAAAAAAAAAAAACACTTTTATCTGATTTTTTGTATAACAAAAAATTACACCTCATTTATACATAAATTGAAACAATACAATATAGTTATAATAAAATAACAATTGTAATAGAATAACCTTGAGAATATAATTTCAAAATCAAGTTTAAAAAAAAATATGTAATTTTTTTTTTATTATTATTATGTACATTAATTAAATTTTTTTTAGAATAACATAAATATTTTTCAACTTACCTTTTCTAAAATCTCTTTCAAATTTACTTCTGTTTCAATTTTAAATTTAGGCATTGTTAATTGTACTGATTCTTCTTCTGAAACATTATTAAATATATCTGTGATAGTTTCTGAATCTAAATAATCTTCAACATAACTTAAATCTTGATTTATATATTCGGTCATCATAATAAATAATGATAAATCAGAATTTTTAAATCCCAAATCAATAGCAACAACTGAAATATCACGATAAATTTTTGTTTGAAGTTTACCATTTCTAAACATCATTGGTATTGTTACTTTATAATCAGGTGTTATATAAAAATCACCATCTCTTGTATATGCTGGATCGAATTTAATTTTCCATTCATCTTTAAAATGAATTGCATTTATTAAATACATACGTGTCAATGAATTTAATTGTTCGGCTTGAATTAATTCTGTTATTTTACCACCGGTATTATTTTCAACCCATTTATTTATATTTTCAGCTGCACTTTGTGCTTCAGCAAAATTAATATTTTCAATATCTGAATTATAGTTTTTAACAGCAATATCCATAAATGTTGGCTTTAATGAATATCCACTCATAACATAAATTTTATTAGCCATACTTAAATTATTTGATTTTAATAATTTATTTTTAGTTTGAAGATATTTTGAAAATGCATCACTTACTGATACAGCATCAGTACCAGGTAAACTAAAACCATTTAATATTTCGCTTGCAGTATCTCCATTAGCTCCACTATATAATAAACCACCAGCAATTTGAATTGAAAATGGTGAAAAAATTAAATTCTTATATTCTGCATTATCACTTTTGCGCAATTGATTGTAGAAATTTAAAGCGAATTCGTTATTACTTTTAACAAAGTCAACATTTGAACCTTCAGTTGATTTTGGTGTAAAAAAACAAATTGCAAGTATTACTAGAACTAAAACTATTAAAAAACAACATAAATGTTTTACTATTTAAAATATTTAATAATAACATGATTCTAAATTTATATAATAAAATTTAATAAATTAATATTTTATGGTATTATTTAATTTTTACCTTTTATGCCTGCCATTATTTTTTTTTTTCTTTTATCTTTTCGTTACTTCTTTTCTTTTCTTTTGCGATTTATTTTCACTTTTAGTACACCTCAGTTCGATATTGCGGTCGTTTTATAATTAAAGATAATTACAATTTTAGCTGTTTTATTTATTGATTGAACGCTCTATAAAGCTGGTTATAATTGTTTATAATTTTGATGACGATTACATTATATCCCAGTAGGTAAGTACTTATGTGCTTCTCTCACAATAAATGAAAAATTAAAATAATTTATTTTTGCTTTTTAGATTTTCCAAGGTTGTAAATACGCAAAATGATTTTATATGAGAAAATTTATCACTAATATAAGTACTATGGTATACATATGTATTTACATTTGTACATAATATATTTATATATCTGGGATTGAGAATAAAAATCGATTAAATCAATTTAATATCAGAATTAATTGTATGTACCTACCTACTCTCTTATAGGTATGTCTGTTTTTATTTTAATAACATGGTTAGCACTTAAACGAATAATTAATATGGCTGCTTAAAAATTCGATACACTTCCTAATTTAATTTAAACTACTTATTTGAAAATAAAAAGTTTTCACATTAAAATTAATAGTAATAAATGATTAATTCTAATAATGCTCTCAATTTCATCTTAGTATAAGTGTTGAGGTATTTCTTAAAATTGATATTTTTAATAAAAATCTTATAATAATTTTTAATAAAAATTCAAAAGCCTTTTATTTACAATATACAATTTTTGACATGAACTGTTTTTTATTTCCATCTCAGTATATAGCATAGCTAATTTAAAATTGATACTATGTTATCAGACACCGTAATTCAATACGAACTCTTTTGTTAATATCGAAAATTATTATGAGTAAAAACAGTACTGCTCTTTATTTTTTTCTCTTCTGTTCTTTTTGTTTTTACTTTTTTTTTTTTATATAGGAAGAGAATTTTAGTAATAAATTTTGATTGAGAAAATTTAATAGAGAAAAATAATAAATAACATAAATTAATATAAAAGTGTATGCACGTAAAAATATACATATATGTGTAAGTGATGCGGGAAAAACTAAATAAAAATAATGTTTTTTAAAAAATATTTTAATAAAATTTACCTTTTTAATGAAATGAAACTATGAAAGAATGTTATAAAGATACTACAATAATAAATATTTAAAGAGTAATTTGTATAATTAAATAACGTCTGATTCTAATTTGAAATTGACTTCAAAATAAGAAAGAGAGAAAATAAACAAAGAAAAAAAATGAAAAATAATGGAAATTCTTTTTTTTTTCGGCAAAAGTTCTGTTTAACTCGTGCGTTAGATTTTTTTTGGAATTTTGTACAAAGTTAACAATATACATATATATTGTTGACTGTTATACTCTTGAAAGTATAATTAATATCGGTGAACGTTTTCGTAAGCGCATTAGATAGTAACCAGTTAAAATACACATTTGAAATCTAAATACAATTTAAGGTAAATGTAAATAGGTATATTAAATAATCGTTGAGGTTCTATTGGACTAGAAGATACGTGCCTTAGAATATATACTAAAAAGATAGTATACGAGTATAACAAAAAAAAAAAGTTTAAGGTATTCCGAAATATTTTTGTTTTTTTTTTTCAATTTTACTTCTTGTAAATTCTTACATCGTTGCTTGTAATTTCTGTTATAAATAAATAAAATAAACTTTTTATTTGTGAAAACCCCCATAATTATATACCGGGTGTTCCACCATGTGTATCAGCTTTTTAAGAGGGGAAGAAGCCGTTATTTTAGAATTAAAAAAAAATCTAATAACTAAATCGAGAGTTCTCTATCGATTGGTGATATTTTCAACTTTCGGGAACATAAAAAAATATAATAAATTTTAACACAAAATAAAAGTTACATACTTACTTACATTTCTTAATAAAAGAATGATAAATATACATTTAAAGTAATATAAATATTAATTTTAGTATTTTATAGAATAGCCAATTGAAATTATTACAGCTTTCAGTCTTCTTGACATATTTTCGACTAATTTTTGGTAACACTTTTATCCATTTTATCATTCTAATATTTAAATTTCCTTTAATGTTTTTTGACTTCTCATGTCCTTATTTCTTATCTTTTTTTTTTACTTCTTCATTTTATGTAAAATCTGTATATCAGAATAGAGAATAAAATTGTTTTTATTATGTAGAGTTTCACTTGCAACCACATGATTAATTAATAACATAATAATAATAAATAATAATAATAATAAAATACCTTATTTCATCAAAACCAAAAGCTAGCTTACATAGACTTAAACTAAAAATTTATTAAAAACAAAAAATATTAAATAAGGTCAGTGGTGGTAAAGAAAATTACGTCTAGTTTTTTACACAGTTGTTTAAATGTAATGAACTTAGTAATTTACTAGAATGTTTTTTTGTTGTAAGTGTGTAAACAATGTAAATAAGGTAAAAAGCTAAAATAGATAATTTAGCTGCAACATTTGTATATTAGTACATGAAAACTTACGAATACGAAGTGATTATTTTCAAAAATAATTAAAATTATAATTTGCTAAGAACCTACCTTACAATGTATGAAGATATCTAACCTTACAATCTATATTCTATATACATCTATCATTGCCAAACCTTTTGTAGCATTTTTATAACTTTTGTAGCAATATAGATTGGCAGCTTGGTGTAGCTTTCTCTTTCTATTATACATTGGGCCTTATTCTGAGAAGCGAATCGCTTTTTCGCTACGTACCAGTAGAGCATCACATTGCATCACTTTTGGTATTCTGAGAAGCGAATGATACGATATGTTGCAAAACTGGCAGCATTACTCATTAAAACTGTCAAATTTTTTTTTTTTATGTTTTGACATTTTTTGTTTTAATTTTTTGTTTGAAAAGTGAAATTAAGTGAAGTTAAATTAAAACTTTATAGTTATTAAAAAATGTTTTTTCATTTATATTACGAAACAAAGTATAATAAAAAAAATGTGTTCAATTATATTTGTTTTTTTTTTAAATTCATTAAGTATTTTAGGCTCTCGAAAGCAGCCTTTGCAATGATTATAGATAAATTAGACAATAAGTTAAGTCCTGCAATTGGTTCACATTCAGTAAAACTCATTATAAAATTTGTTGGAACATTGTGCTTTCTTGCTGAAGGAAGTTATCAAAAAGGTGTGGGGAACGAGTTTTTGGTAGGTTCAGCTAAATCGTTTATAAAATATTAGCTGAAACATTGTCAATATTAAAGACGGAATTGTGTCGAGAGTATATAAAATTTCCTGAAACCGAGGAATTATTGTATTCCCAGAAATTATTGTATGTTGATGGAACGCATGTAAAACTCATTGCACCAAAAAACATTCAAACTGCCTCCTATTTGTAACTTTTCTATAATTAAAAATGTAAAATAATATTTAATAATTATTTTTAAATATATATATATATATATATATAAATAAAATTAATTTACTTGAATTTTACGTTAATTATATATTTACTTTTTCTCATTCGCCATCTTTCACTACCTTTTTCTATAATAATATATTTATCGTTTTTTCTGACAGCGAACAAAAAAAATCGATTCTCATAATACCATGAAAATTGTAATGTTGCGATAAAAACCGATCAGTATCACTATTTCGCTTCACAGAATATCATAAATTAAATTTATCATATTTTTCGGTACGTACCGAAAAATTCGCTTCTCAGAATAAGGCCCATTATCTTATTAATCATTAAATTTAATTTTCAGCCAAAAATGGACATTTATGTTTTGCAAAAGATGAAATCAGTGTGTACGTATATGTTTTGGAAGTTCACGTTTTGTTAATTTTAATTGATATTGTTTTAAAACAATTGCTCTTTTAAATCAATATTATTAACAAGCGTTTAAATAAAAATTAATAATGCGTTTCGATAATACAAATCCAGCTAAAGAAAACGTTGAATTCGAAGAAGGTCTATTAAAAGATTTGGAAATGTTAGAAATTAAGCTTGATGTTTTTACATACATCGAATTATTTTGATTTAATGTTGGAATACTTACTTACTTACTTGATGGCGCTACAGACCTTAAAGGTCCTGGGCCTGACGCAAAATTGTCCTGCACTGATTTCGGTCAGTTGGTGATTTGAAGTTTCGCCGATACTTCATCTCTCGCTTTCCCTGGGGCTTGGATTCGAAAAGTTTCCTAGCCGGAGCATTTTCATCCATATGCTCTATATGGCCTAGCCATGGTCTTATTCTGACTCTCTTAGCTAGGTCCATGTCGATGAACAGCTGGTATAGTTTGGCATTGTATGTTCTTCTCCAACCCCCTTCGTTAGGCACAGGACCATAAATGCGACGAAGAATTTTTTTCTCAAAGATACCAAGTACATGCTTTTGGTAATGTCCACGATTCAAAACAAATAGCAGCACCGGAAGGATGAGCGTTTTGTATAATTGTGCCTTGGTATTTTGAGATAGGAGCTTTGAACCCAGTTGTTTGGACAAACCGAAGTAGCAACGGTTTGCAAGGGTAATTCTTCGCCTTACTTGAACATTATTGATTTAATGCTGAAATACTATAAAAAAAGAAATAAAGAAAGTGAAGCTTATGTAGACACAGAACCTGAACAAATTAAAAAAAAACAGGATCAAAGGCACTTAAAAAAATTGGTACGTCAATATAATGAAAAAATTCATTGTATTAACGAAGTATTAGTTAATTTTCAGCCGATGACTATGTTCATTGAGACAACGAACATTTTTTCTAACATTAATACTAATCTTTATTCATTTAAAATTTTGTTCGTTATGGTTAATGAATATTTTTGATTAAACTACAAATGAATTTCTTTCGCAGATTAATTAAAACATTTATAAATCAATGTAGGTACATTATTCATTAAAACTATATTAGAACTTTCATAACAGGTTAGAACGAAATACTTTCAAAAATTTTATCGAACTGTCAAAAGCAAATAATTTTACAATAATTTACTGTTGTTTATCATTGTTTACAGTTGTTTACAGTTATTTACAGTTGTTCACTTGTATTTTACACTTCTTTACTTCAAATATGTAAATAATGATAAAAAAAGTTAATTTTCGCGTAAAATGCCAACACTGAATATAGTATAATAAAAATTTAAAACTGTAAATTTTAATTAAAAAATGATACTTAACCTAGTTGATTAAATGAAAAAGTTAGACTCAATCAGTTATCCCGTAAGCTTCCTTTGTTAGTGTGTTGGATTTGGGTATGGGTCGGATTATTTCAGTGTTGCTCTTATCTATTCTTCTAGTTGTTGGTATATTTTATATTTTTTTGATTCTTTGTGAATTGAGAAAATGCGTATATGTTTATATGTTATAATTTAATTTTAAAATTATTTCATAATTTATACTTTGCTTAAGACTGAAACTCCCCTTAGTTAAATGCCATAAATCGAGATTGATTTCAATCCAGAATTATACAACGATAGGCGTTTTCATAAACCCAATCGGAGCAGAGCACCATCTATCAAGAAAACAAATTGTGTTAAAAAAATTTTTCAACCAGAGTGAGCTCAGAGCCTGAGCTCAGAGCGGAGATCTTTACGGTCCTAATCAAATTGCTGAGCATGTATAACATCCGATTAATAATGAAACGTTTTTTCAATTAAATGAAACTATTTTTCAATTGAATGAAATTTTTTTAAAGTAAATGAAACTTTTTTAAAAATATATGAAACTAAAAAAAAAATACAACTAAAATTTATTAAAAAAACTAAAGTTTAATTAAGTCATAAAAACTAAAGAAAAAAAAAACATAGGCTTATTACTAATTAATATTCCTGAACAAGCTTTGGTCTTGGTCTGATTTAATGTAATGATTGTACCTCCGCAGCTTGTGTGATCTTAAACACTATGTCGACGTAATTGGAGCAATCCGTTGGTGTCAACTGACTAACACTTTGGTTAATTACATGTGGAAGATTAAGCTCATTTTCAGGATCGCTTAACACCGTACGCGATGCAAACAACAAAAAGTTTCGTGCTTAATGTTCTAATGCTTATTTATCTAATTAGAGATAAATATTTAAATCTTTTTATAAAGGAAATACTTTCATTATTCAGGTGTATCCTATAGATTGCAATAAGTATATACAATTAGAATAAAAGATGCCTTAGTTTACGTGACGACCAAAGGAGTTTTGTAGCTGTTATTTATTTTATTCTACACAGAATATAAAAAAACATCCGATGCAAAAGTTAATTGGAACTATTGCTTTTTTTCTACACCTACATAAATACACATTTAATGTAGATTTAAGCAAAACGTTTCATATCTCTAATTAAATGTACACGTTTTTTTTAAATACAATAACTTTAATTTCAAATTGAATGATTTTAATTTTATTTGAATTAATTTAATTCTTGTATTTTTCATTATACCGGTAAAACTGATATTCAAATTAAAAGAAAAATAATCATTTATAACAAAAGTGGATTATAAATAGTATTCAGTTAGAAAATGCAAAAGTGTAATTAAAAAAAATGAAATTGAAAGTATGTAGAAAATAATGATTAGATTTGAACGATTGTACGGGTGTGAAAAATGTGATAATCAAATTTAAGTTGAATTTTCTTTCATTAATTATGTTATTTAATTGCAAATATTGAAATTTCGAAAACAACATATACCTTCTTCATCAGTACTTGGGATTAATTCTATGCAGTAAAAAATAAATAGTTTTAATAATTTCAGGAAATATGGTAATGATATATAAATACGAATTGTAAATATATACAAATAAATCGTTAGATAAATTTGTATACATAAAAAAAATTGTATATATCTAATTTGACGATTCGAAGTTGGCAACTATAATATAATGATAATTGCATGATGAATTGCCTACAGGATATTTAATAAATGTTACAGAAATACAGAAATTAGGAATGAGAAATATACCGGAAATTTTTAAGACTTTATTATTTTTAAGAATTTAAACGGCTTACCGGTAAATAAAATAAATCAATTTGATTGTAAATTTGATTGCGTATTTTCCGCAACTACGTGAAAATACGCTACGAATATTTTTTTTTGACAAATACGCATACAAATTTTAGTTTATTGTTGAAAAGTAGTTAAAAACTTTTAAGTTTAAAAGTTTGTTACTTATTGTAGTAAGGGAAATTATCAGTATATTTATTTTCAAGCTCAGCTAATATCTGAAATTTTTACACACAATCCAAACTAGTAAGCGATTTGATTATACATGATTTTTACTATTGTAGGTTTGAATTTTTTTATTTAACTCTAAAAGCTATGTTATTTAAATCTAATAATAGTATGCCACTATATTGGCAAGCAGAGAGATGTGGGAAACCTGCAAACCTTCTTTCGACAAAAGATCATTAGAATGGTATACTGAAGGTTTCAAGAAAATGAATGGAGTAAGATCGGAAGCATATAGAAAAAGCCTCAAGAGCTATTATATATGGAAAAAGCCGCAAGGCATATATTTCTTCAAGCCTAAACTATTCAAACACAGTCTTCTAAGCCGAAGTACATGCTATAGAACTTTGTGTGCGAGAGAATTTCTGAAGATATTACAAAAAATGTAAAATCTACTTTCTCTGGGACAGCAAAGCAGCCATACTTCATAATTCATATACCATCACACCAAAATTAGTATAGGATTATTTAGAAATACTTAAAACCCTAACTAAAAAAAAAATAATGTCACAATAATGTTTGGTTCCAAGATATTCTGTCATAGCAGGAAACGATGCTGCAGATTATCCAGCAAGAAAAATATCGGCTACGCCCATCATAGGGCATCTACGTCCGTTTTGTGGGATTACCCTGAGCGCGTACGAAAATGCAATTAAAAGCCTGGGTAGAGCAAAAATCTGAGGATTTCTAGGCCAACGTTCCTGGAAATCAACAAGCATTTCAATAGTTGTTCTTACTAGCTCAGTGGAAATCCCAAAATTGAAAAAAATGGTTATGGGAATTCATTTATAAACCGAGCGTCGCGAATGTAGAATCACGCCCGCCCTCCCCGACGTGTTTCCACAGTTAAATAATAACAGTTATAATCTCCAGAGATTCAAATCAAACATTAACCGTTTTTTGTTTACTACCTGTTAATTTGTACTACACTTTCGTTCTTCGTCTTCCTTCTCTATGCCAGCCAAGCAGTACGTAAGTATTAAAGATTCTATCTACAATGGGAGCTACCCAGCATACCATTGAAGAATATTTTGAGTGTTATCACAAAATCAGATGTTCTTAATTACTCAGACACTGGTTATCATAATAACTAATAAACAAGGGTATATAATAAGAAATAATAAGCTCATTTTCGGTTGCGGTGCATAGGAGACATTCAAAATCCAATCTAATCTAATGTCGCTATTAGATTTATTTTGTTTTTTTACAAATGGTGAGCGAGTATATTGACTCATCACAAAAGTTACATATTCCGTTCAAACTATTGAAGATTTGTTGTTAGACTATTCATAAATCTTCTGCCTAAGACTGTTAGCAATCCTAAGAGTAGTTAGGAAACCTTTTCAGCATTCGCCAACGTTCGTCTGTATATTGTAGTTGTGATGCGAGACCATTTGTATATATTTTCAAATACTGGCAAAGTACTGAACAACTTATTGTTCCTATGGCTTTTTTTAACCGATTCTACTTTTAACATACTAGGTTTGGATTGACCAATATTCTAAAACACTTTACAATTGTGCCTTTGGTGTAAAATACGAAAAAAGTTTTATTTTTGTTAACGAAACCTTAAAAATATCGACTAAAACAGTTATAAAAAAATAGCATCTTAAAAAATATTAAATTTTATACATTTCCAAAACACGTAGTGAAAACAGGTTTGTTATTCGGCATTTTTTTAACACTATAGAAGTACCTGTACCCTTTCCTGACCTATTATGACCTATTATGAGTATTTGTAAACTTCATAATAATTAATGGGCCTTTAATAACTTTTTGTGTCGATTAAACGTTATTTAGAATTGAATATGAATCTCTTTTTTGTGCCATGTAAGGTTTAAAAAGCTTCAAAGCAAGTCTTTTAAAACATTACAATTTTTTATAATTTCTCTTGCATCATTTTGTCGACTGTATCAATTTCCTACCTTCTTCGATTGTTATAGCCCTTAGGCTATTATTTCAGGGAATTTTATTGCATTATGATGTAAGTATTTTGGATCCAACATTATAAAACTAGATTTCTATTCAGGGAATGCGAATATTATTGATTAGCATTATATTTCATTCAATTGATATGAAAATCCGTTTAATTCAATAAATGCTACAACACCAATGATTAGTAGGTACAGTATAAGAACAAAATAATTTTAATATTTACAAATAAGATATAGTCATTTTAATTTTGTTTCTTTTAGTATATTCAATGGTGCTGGTACCTATTTTAATTTAATTTACCATAAATAATTGCTGTATTAAAAATCTCACACAACAAATTGGTTTCATGCTGAATCTACTCACCACTTTTGTAAATAAGCTTAATTAATGGCGAATTTATTCAAAATTGCTCACTGGAACGCCAACGACTTGTCAAACTATTGAGAAGAAGTCAAAACTTTCTTAAATCAACATTAAATAACTTCTTATATCAGAAACTCACATTACAAATAACATTTATCTAAGTATAAGCTAACTACACAGGGTGTAAAACTAAGCACCCCGATGGAACATTTCATAGTGGGTCGGCAGTTCGTCATTAGAAGCTTCATCCCTTTGGTGGACAAGGAGTACATCCAAGCAACAAATATGTCAGTGGAAAATTTCAAAAGCCCGTTTATAACATCAGCATTATACTGTTCACCAAAACATAGCATAGCAAGAAAGTGCAATTATTGAATACATTTCTATTTAAGATCCTTGTTAAAAGATTTATAGCCCGGTAAGACTATAATTAGAAACATACTCATTGAAGCTCGTGAATAATAACTCATATTGGAAGGTAATTTTTAATGGCTACACAGGATTACGGTTTAAATAGTGTGTCTACTGGGAAACCAACTTATTGACCTACTGATGGAAGAAAAAAATAGATCTCATTGACTTTTGTATAACAAAAGCACTCGCAAACAAATTCCTAATTTCAGAGCCAAATATATTAATAATGAAAACCAGAATTTTTATCAGGAGTTACACGTCAAAACTGCATAGCAATAGTATCAATTGGGTTATTTATTTATTTATTTTATTTATTTAAATTTTTATTAGTTTAATATAAACTTTTAGAATATACATTATTTCTTATTTACTACTACTAATAATTAAATTACTTTTATACATATATATATCAATTCATTTACTTTATTTCATTTTAACTAATGACTTAAACTAATTTTATATATCAATTAATATAATTTTATAGTTTAAATACTTTATCTATAAGTTTTCTAGAAATTTTCTTTAACATACTTTACTAACAATTCTTGAAAATTACTTATTCTACTTTCGGCTTTTATTAAACCCGTCATTTCATTAAAAAATTTTATTCCATTGTACATTATCTGATTTTGTGTCCTTGTGCTTTTTGCTACTGGCAATATAAAATCATTACATTCTTTAAGGCATATGGTTGAGTATTACCTATGTACTTAAGATTTCTAGTTAAGTAGTTAGGAACCAACCCATATTTTATTTTAAACACAAAAAATATTGTTTTAAAATATATCCTCTGCTTTATGTTCATCCAATTTAATTTATTTAACATATACCTAATCGATGTGTACCTATTACAATATAAGATTATCCTCATTGCTCTATTTTGAAGTATTTGAAGTCTTTCAATCATATATTACACATAAACAAAATGGACGAACAATAATCAAAGTGCGGTAATATGGTTGTATTATAAATTGTAATTAAACATTCTCTAATTATTTTTCCGCGTATTCTATATAAAAAATTAGTTTTTTTCGCTATTTTTTCACATAGATTGGTGTATTGTTATACCTAAATATTTGAAATCGTTCACACATTCAATTATTTCATCATTTATTCTTATATTTACGTTTACTGGACTGGACATTTAGTTTTATTTATGTTTAACATTAATTTATTCTGGTTCATCCATTTAAAAATTCTATAAAGATCTTTATTTAAATAATTTTCGATTTCGTTAATATTATCACCTTCCATAAAGATCAATGTGTCGTCAGCAAATAGCATTATTCTTACATTCTTCAAAATTTTATTAATATCATTTATATATAGCACAAAAATTAATGCACCAAGAATTGACCCTTGTGGTACTCCTAGCTTAACATATTCACTATTTGATTTACAGAGCAGAGGTAAGCTAACAAAAACTTATCCCCTTGAAAAGTTGTGTGAATATTTCTCCGGTATTGAAAATGCAGGAGAAAGAGAAATGGGATTTCCATAAATGGAAAATACAACTATACAAATGATTGACTTCTGTGCACTCAAAATTAAGTTAGAAGAAAAACGAAAATTAAGAAAAATTTGACAGAGAACAAGATTACCAACAGATAAAGATCGTTTCAATAGAGCAGTTAAAGAACTTAAAAAACTTTTAACTGATGATATAAAAAACGAAGAAATTCAAAAATACTTACGAAATTTATCAGCTACCGAACAAACAAATTAATCTTTATGAATAACCAAGAGTAAACTAAAAAAAAGCGTTTCTAACAACATTTTACTCTAGTAATAATAAAAAATGATGAATGGACCAAAAACGATTCAGAAAAAGCTGCAAATTTTGTAATTACTTAGAAAAAACAGTTGTTCCCTTTCCGAGATATAAAGTGTTAAAAACAAAGAAATAATAAACTTCTTACAAGTCCCATTGCAAATGGGCTTACCTAAAAAAAAATCACTGAAATCCAAACAGCTGTAAAAGAGATGTAAATCAAAAAAAAACAACTTTATTATTATATAAACAATTTCCAAATTTTTTTCTCTATTTTCTAAAACTATCTCTTCGCTTTTTCCTAGTCAACGGTACGTGAATTTGTTTAACCACCCAAGTTGTGTCTGTCGAAAAGAACAGAAAAAATAACTTAAATAAGTATGAAAATGTTGATAAAAAAATTATTTATTCATATTTTTTTATTTCTAAAAAAGTAAAATTTACAAATATTGTTTTCAATTACTACTTAAATAATTTTCTAAGATATCCAGTAAAATACACATTTTCATTATCTTTGATAGCAAACATAAATGGACGGTCTGCAAACAAACTTCTATGTTCTATTCCACTGATGGCAGAATATGGTAATGCAACTAAGGCTGTAAAAATTAATTAAAAAAAGTAAAGAAAAACTTCAAATTAAAAACTGTTTTTACCTGAGGCAGCTGCTGCTTCTGTACCAATTTCATTAACATCAATAAATGCTTCAATTATAACATCTGTAACTTTAACTTTTTCAGTTGACATCACCATATTAAATTCAGCTTTTTCACTAAATAAAGTATGAATTCCCATCTAAGATTAGCAATTAATAAAAAATTAAATCAATTTTTGTAAAACAAATAAAAAATGAATAAAAAACTTACGGCATCTAAAATGTCAGTAACTTTAAGTTTAGTTTTAATTTTAAATTTAGGAATATTAATTGCTGTTTCACCATCTGTCATTCCTTTGGATACATCAATTAAATTAACAGTTTTTAATTTAGTTTCTAAGCTATTCAAATTACTATCAAAATTAGGTAAGATAATCATTAAACTTAAATTTGAATTTTTATATGGCAATTCAGCAGCAACTGCATCTAATTTTGGAAATTTACCAAATTTAAAATTATCTTTTACTTTCAAAAAATCTGTTTCTACTTTATTGCCATTTGTATTGAAAAATAATGATTTACGCACCAAAGGTTTAATTTTCCATTCACCTTTAAAATGAATAGCATTAATTAAAGCAATCTTCGAACTCTTAGAAATATTATCCAATAAATCTTTAATTTTATTATTTGTTTTTTGTTCAATCCATTTGTTAATAGTTTTAACAGCAGCATCACTATCCTCAAAATTTATATTTTCACTTTCTGATGCAAAAGAATCTTCTGCAATTTTATTAAAATGTGGTGCAATACTCAAACCTTCTTTGACATAAATTTTATTAGCTATTTTAATCAATGAATCTGATCCCTGAGTTACTTTCAATAAATTCTGAAAATTATTAGCAACCTCATCTTTATTGGAGGATGATGGTAGATGCAAAACATTTTCAATTTCTTTAGCTGTCTGGCCTTCAGTACCAATATATGTTAGACCAAGTAATGTATGAATTGAAGCTGGTGAAAATACTAGATTTTCAGTAGCCGGAAGATTTTCTATCATATGTTTAGATAGATATGTATTAAAATCTGAATTACTTACTTTATGCTCATCAGTTGGGTAACATAATATGCCACCAATTGAAAATAACAGAATCCAATATTGAACTGAAATATTTGTTTTTTTTTTGCAAATAATTGCCATTTCTAAAATACATTTTAATATTTTGTTATTTACTCACTCATTTTAAATTTTTTATTTTTTATTTTTACACTCCTTATAATTAGATAATAATATAAACTATACTTTCTAAAAAATTTTAAAAAGTAAATTATGTTTGCAAAGGAGTTCCTTTATTTATATAAAATTTTTCATAATTGATAAGAAATGTGGTGGGGAGCAAAAGTAAAATTAGTTTTAAGTTTATGAGTTTTTGGAATTCTTTAAAAATTTATTAGATTTTAGATTACAAACTACTGTGTTTCTGTGTTTTTTGTTTTGCTTTACTTACTTAAATTCAATTAATTTTTAAAAATAAATAATAAAGCAAAAATTATGTCATAATGTTGAGTGTTCTACACTGTTGACACTACAAGACTACAATTAGTAGATTCTTTTAGCATTAGGTTATATTGATAAATTTTTGTCCATTATTAGTTTTTTAATATATTTTACTTTTTTGATAATAAAACTTTCTTATAGTATATTTTATTAACGATTACAACTGCTAAGAATGATGGTAGTGCTATTTAATATTTAATATTTAGATTTAGAATGTAAGCTATTAATATATTATATAAGTAGTTGTCGCAGTAAATCAATACTTAGCGATGATTGATAAATTTGATGAGTATGACAGTACAAATTTTGTTCTTAGTTTCTTTCAAAAATAAAATATAAAAATAACACTTTGTTTTATTTATTTATTTGTTTTATTTAATTTATTATGTTATTTAATTGTTACTTATTATTATTTAACCTATTTTACAAAGACATAACAAGGATAACAACACTCTACTTAGCAGTATAAAATCGAACTGCCACAATTAAAAAGTAACAAAGCATAATTTGTTATAAGAAAAATAATTGTTGTAATATAATCTTTTTCATTTAAAAGTAAGTTATGATTTTTAATGAAATTTTTTATGATTTTAAATGAATTTTTTTAATAGGTTTAGAATATATAACTTACATATGTACATATTATTGTTTTTTAATATCATTTTAAGCTGTGTATTATAAAAATTAGTTTTCTTGTCAGTGCTTTCTAAATTTCAGAGACAGTAAAAATCAAAATTTAAATAAAAATCACAAAATAATATTTTTTGTTCTCTAGTAATAAAAAAATTCGAAAATTGATGAAATTACGCAAAAATTTCGTCATTCTATTATTTTCGGTGATTTCAATATTAATTAATTAAAAGCTGGATGTAAAAAGTAGAGAATTAATTATACAAATACGTTTCTCTGTAATGGGTATATTATTTACAATAAGTTATCAACCCCATTTGCAACTATTAGGGTAATTTCAAACACAATTATTGATCACCTCATTTCTGATATTAACTAACATAATTCTATCGGGTGTTCCATAGCATACATATCAGCTTTTAAGAGAGGGAGGAGCCGTTACTAGACCTGATCTATCGATTGGTGATATTTTCAACTTCCTTGAAGAACCGCAAAAATGGTTTTCAAGCCCGAAAATCGCCCGAAAAACTTATGTTAGATGATTTTTTTTTGTTTTCTCAGTATTTTTCTTTAAATTTAAAAAAAATCCACCATATTTTACTTTGGTAAACATTTTTATAAATAAATTTGTTTTTCATGTTATCATATTTTTTATCTTAGGTTAGGGCTTCTACATAGCTTAAGCTAACAAAAAAAAAACAAAAAAAATACTTTACAAAAGTTTCGTAGTTTTTGACGTAGAATCCGAATTTACAAAAAAAAATAATCCTTTCGATTTGAAAATCTCGACTTTTTGGGGTTAAAAAACCCTTTTCCGGTTCTTCCCAGAAGTTGAAAATATCACCAATCAATAGAACATCCTCGATTTAGTAAATAATTTTTGTTTTTATTTTTAAAATAACGGTTACTGCCCCTCTTAAAAAGCTGGTACGCATGCTCTGGAACACCCGGTATATTTCATAATATAGTTAATTATATATCATATTTCGAATACTTGTCTCTATAACAATGATTTTTTTTTTATTTTCTTTATTATTTAATGTGATATTTCACATACAATTATTTGCACATTACAATTTATTATGTAATTTTGTAATTTAAATTTTTAATAATACTTAAAAAAATAGCTTACATTCTAAATCTAAATATTAATTTTATAGTGACCGTAGCATAAACTGTCTGGTCTTATAATTTTTTGACTATTAGACATGTTTTTATATAATATATTTTCTATTTTCCTAAATTACTAAATTTTATTAATTATTGAGTCGTTACCAAATAATTTTTATACATACGTACATATTTTGTTTTTTTTTTTTTTTTTTTGCTTATTAAATTGTAAGCCTAGCAAATTATATAAAAATTTTTATACTCAAAATAAAATTACTTAATTCATTCCAAATAATCTTAATCCAAAATTGTTTCTAACACGTAGGTAGAACATCCGCCTTTCAACCGAAACGTCTTTCCTCTTCATTTAAATATATATTTAACACAACACAAAGTTTTATATTTCTGCAAAACGATTAGTTTTTCAGCATATCGTCCAATTTAAACATAACATTTTTGTTACATAGATTATTTGTTTTTCTAATCTCCTTGTTTTACCTCCGTGGAGTCATCAATATACAACTGTTCATTCTGGTTTTAAATTTCTTTTGCGTACAACGGAGACACCATGTGGTTATGAAGATAATCGTAGTTTTGTAATTTCAGTACAAATTGAAAAAATAGTCAATATTGCTCTTGATATGTACCCTATAATATTTTTCCATCTGATGATTTTCCAATAAGAAAGATTATTAATAAATCTAGAGAATGGGTAAAGGTGACAAAGCAAGATTTACTAACATGGCAACAATACGAATATTTTTTTTTTGCTTTTCCAATATCTTGGTCAATTAGAAACATTTCGAAGTGGTTAATTCAAAGACACAAATCAGGGAAATTAATTTTTTTTTATAGGTCTTTATTTTTTGGGTAATTTGAATCGTTTTGATGACTTTAAAAAATACTTCTAATTTAAAAGAGCTTTATATTTTATTAATTTTATGATGTTTTGCTATTTGGTTCTTGTATTAAATACATAGTTTTCCTATATGAGTTTAGAACATGGATATGTTTTTCTATAAATGATTTATTCTAAAGATAGCATAAAGGAAGTATAATATAGAGAAACTATCAGGAACAAAAAAAATTTTTTCAATATTTCTTAAATTTTACTTCACCGTAGAACCCCAGAGAAAAAATATATTTTATATGCCAAAATACCCCAGAGCGTAAATTATAATATCTCTTATAAATTATAATCTTTCTCTTGATTTTGTATATCGCATACGGATTCAATGATCTTGATAACAATATTGTAATTCCTTAATCCTTCATTATAATTTATATATGTGTGTAGTGTGATATGTGTGCAAAAAAAAAGAAAATAAGGTAGTAAGGAAGGAGCCATAGAAAAAATGTAATATGTTTTGTTTATATTCACACATACAATGATTTAATTTTTATTTTTCTGTGTTTGGGCAACACAAAAGAACACCTGCAACAATTCAGTGTAAATTGTTTTTGTAATTTGTAATTTTTTGATTTTGTTTTTGGACTGAATTTGTATTCTTTCTTAATTTCAATTTTAAAATAATTTGAAAAATTATTTTTGTACTATTGCGTTGAAGGGGCATTTCATAGGTATCATAGGTAACTTAGATATGGCTTGAAAAATAAAAAAAAAAATATATATAGGTATGAATTGAATTTGTGGCTGTAAAATTAAAATTCTTAAAACAAAAATTTCACAAATGTGTATGTACATATATATTTTGCAATAGGTAGATATATGAATATTCTAAATAAAAGCGGAATTGAAGTTTAATAAAAAACTAATAAATAATTTAATTAATGTACATGTAATCCTCCTCCATCACGTCCATAAATTTGTGAATTACCCTCTTATAACATGCTACGTACCTCTAGCAGCACGGTTACATATTTTTATTTATGTACATGCAACAAGGTGAAGGTTTTGAGGATGTGACTATTCAGGATTTTCAATATTTATTAGTGACGAAAGCGATCTGGTAGAATTAGCATTAGAAACTGTAAATGAAGTTCTTTATGCGAACAGTAAAACTGATTGTTTATAAATAAAAATAATCATAACTAAACAGATACAAAAGAAAAGGATTCGCCTAAGCATAATATAAATAACAAATATTTTATTTCCTTTGTACCTCGTACAGTATCGTACAATAATGTTGAACATTTCAAAAGATGAAAATTTATAAAATATTTAACTTTGTTTTGTTGTTTTTTCTTTTGTTAATCAAAATAAAAAATAACACTAATGGAAGCGTCTAAACTGTTTTTATAATTTCTAATTCTTTGATTTTGTTTGGATTGAATTGGAGTTTTGTTTCAATTTCAAATAAAATGTAAAATTCTATTTAAATTACTTTTTTATGCGTTGAAAAATAACATTTCATAGGCACCACTTAGATAGGTTTTGAAAAAAAAAATGTACCTGTTTTAGAATTTGTGGCTCTAAAATTAAAATTCTTTAAATAACATTTTACAAATGTACAAATAATATGTACCTACCTATGTTGTAAAATATATTTTAAACAAAGAGAAAAGGCAGAATTGAAGTGTAATAAAATAATAAACACTTTGAATGTAATAAAAATAAATAACTTGAATATAAAAATGAAAAATTAAATAAACAAAAATAATTTCTTAAATTTATTATAATATTACTAGTATTAACAATATTATAATATTAGAAAAAATAAATAATTTATTAATTTATGTTTTCAATTACTTCAATGTGCTTATCTTTTTTGTGCCACACTTCAGTAAGTAAGGAATTTTGCACACTATCGTAATTCATATATATGCATGTATTCCTTGATTTCTTAGTGTATAACTGTATAGTGCATAGTAGAGGTAGAGTGTAGGTTATTAAGATTTTCTTATCATAATATATTAACAATGAACGTGAAAATTATTTTTGAATATTCTATTTCTATATTAAAATTTTTTAATTCTCCTTTCTTTATAAATTTCCAATTTAAAGTAAGTTGTTTGTGTTTGCATTAAAAATGTAACATTTTGGTTCCATGACAAAATTACATGTGGACAAAATTTCATAAAGACAAAATTTCATATTTAAAACAATTAAATGTTTAAATTTTTTTTAATCATTATAAAATGTGGAAGAAATTGTCAAAATCTGTAGTTGATTAATAATTCCTTTCAAAATATGATTTTGTTTTATATTTTTATAAGAGTTGTTTTATATAAGAATTAGGTGGTTATGCTGAAGTCCGTCGAAATTACAAATTAAAAAAGCGCTTCAAACGAATACGTATGTAAAACATATGTAATTAAAAATGTATAAGTTTTACTTTTAATTTATGTACATATTACGTTATGTAATTATTAAAAAATTTATAACTTTTTACAAAATAAATAAAAAAAAACTTAAACTATCAACGCCTTTTTTATTTGAAATAAAAAAAAATCTTCCAAAACATTTAATATTGATTTCTGCACAGACTTTGGAGTCGAATTTCAGAATACTGATATTTTTCGTATTCCGGTCGGAAATTTTTTTCGGGGATATTCCGCTTCGGACTTCAGCATAACCACTTAGTATTCTTCCTTTTTTTTATGAAAAAAAAAGTACCTTCATTACAAAACCAAATAATTTCAAATTTTTTATAAAAACTTAAAGTGGGATTTAATTTTTTTAAATATGTAATTGTGTCTTGAAATTTTGTCCCGACACCATGCATTTCATATTATTGGTATACTCTACATCTACCCAACAAGTGTGTATTTGATACGACATACACAACATTACCTCATTGCCGCTACTACACTATATGTATGTTATATAAAAGCAAAAACAAAAAAAAAACAACAAGAATTAAAATCATTTTAAGATTCTCTCTCTCAAAGCTAGAATCTATACAGTTGAACCTGCATAAAAGAAAAAATTTTAGTTCAATATTTTGTATGAGTTTCTGTTAACGAAGACATTAAAATGAGTTATTCCAAATTTTTAAAGTGAGTTTATCTAGGTCCTACTGTGTATGGGGTATTTTCAAAAATTTTTTAAGCAAAAAAAAATCGTCCCAAAATTTGTTCCGCATAGTTTCTCTTATTATACTTCCTTTATGAAGATAGGCACAAAAATTAGTACTTTTTATTTTTTGTATTTCTTAATCGGTAAGTTTTTGCGGTAATATTTTTAAAAACCTTCACATTTTAATTTTTGGGTTTCTGTCTTTGCTTTTTGCATTAATTCACTGAAGTAGACATTTTTACAGACATTATTAGATATTAGATTATTGTATTTATTTGCAAAATTTCGTACATCTTAATATAATAATAATATACAAACATTGCAAAAAATAAAAAACAAAAAAAAAATTTTCAAAGAGTACAAATTAAATTTCAACCTCTCCCCTATCGATGATTTTCATACAAAGCTTTGTAATCTTGATTACATAATTTATTATCAATTTAAAATTTATTTTATAATTTCAAAAGTTACATGCTGGGTGGCGCGGTAGGTAGAAAATCATGCTTTTCAACCGAAGTGTCCCAAGTTTGATTCTCAATGAAACGAAAAAATGGTTTATGGGGTTTTCAATCTGGTCCGGTACCATTTATCATTTTCTAGTATTTATTAATCAAATGTTTGGCTTATTTAAGTAAGTTACTGTCAAAAACAAAAACAATAAATTAAAATATTCAATTCATGTTTATCAGTATGGTTTTATACAATTTTCTAATTTAGATTTTGATAAGCTTTTTGTACACATCAGTTCTCATTTGCTTTCCTAGTATATGTTCTACTTTGATTTTATCCATAGTTCAGTTCACGAGTTCGATGAATTTCTACTTTTTTACTTGAGTTGTCAAAGTTTCATGTAATTACAAATGTTACATATAAGTTACAAAAAACGAAAAAGCAAAATATTATTTTTTGCTAATATGTATGGCGAATGTGACATATATGTCACACCATGGCTTGTCTACGTACTTTTCCGATATACAGTTTAACGACAAATTTCAGTTTCAAAGAGAAATCTTTTTCTCTATTTACATTTTTTTTTTTTATTTGTAACCAAAAGTACTTGAACGATTTTCGGTGTAAAAACGATATAATTTGGCATTTTGTCATTTTTATTGTTTACAAATAAAACAATTTATTTAGTAAAATTAAAATTACAAGTAAAATAAAAAATTGAAAAGGGCACAAGGAACAAAAATTGTTTTATTCAGTTCTGAATCTGATAAAAGTAGTATTAATGATGAAGATATAAACTAACATATTTTATAAAAGAATACCTTTATATATTACTTCTATTATGAATATTCAATTATAAATTATACACGAGAAATTTCTTTAGGTTTAATTGACGGTACATACTCATATCAAAATAAGCCCCCCTGCTTCTAGGAAAGATGATTATATAATATGTAAATCGAAAAGAAGTGATTAGTTTATGTTTGCAAGGGATTTGCAATGCAAATAAAAAAGTTATTTTGGTATTTGTGGGATATCCAGGGTTTAGCAATGATAGTTCAAAATTCATTAATATATCCAAAACCTAGAAATCTCTGTGGAAGTAACTGCTTCTTATTTTATTGTAAAATTCAAAATGTTGATTGTTATAACCAAACTTAATTAAATATGAAATTTGGACGTTTAAAAACTTTATAATTTTTTTATCCGGAAAAAAATGCTTAAAAATGTGTAAAATCAGAATATGAATCAAAAACAAAAATGTGTCACGTGACATATAAACATTTCTATTTTTTCAGTACGTTGACGCTCTTCGGTGAAAGAATTAACAAATTTTGTTACAATTGGTCTGTATGTTAACTCGCAAATTTATATAAATTTACATAAATTTATCCAAATCTTTGTATGTTAACTTTTTTATTTGCATGCTCTTTACAAATTTTTGAGAAATTTAAGAGAATTTTGTGTTTAAAACGTGACGTGACGTAATTTAATTTTTTTTCAACAAAAACATTCAATAATTTTACAAAAAATTTCAGAAAATTACTAAATTAATTCAAATTTAAAAAAATTCCCATAACCTAAAAATCAATTATTTTTGACATGAAAAAATTTGGAAAAATTTATGCAAATTTTGTGTATGTCTACTTTTGTTTGCAAATGAGAACATTTTAACTATTCTCGCAGAATTTTATGATCACGTGATTTTTCCTCTCATTTCCAAATTTTTCCAAATAAAAGTTAAAATACAGATCTATTGTAAACATTTTCTTATTTATTTTTGTACGTGAACAGTCCTGATTTTTACCGAATACTTTGGGTCAGAATAATTTCAAAACTAAACTTTGACATTAAATTTCAATCAATGATTCTGATTTTAATTCTGAGCACAATCAGAAAATATCAGAAAATATCATTTTAATCACGCCTATTGAACAAAAAAAAATCAGTTTCAATGACAAATTTCCCCGCCAAATCGTGATTGAAAGTGATTAAAAAGTTATTGAAGAAAAAAACATGATTGCAAGTGATTGCAATCGAAAACTATTTGCTATTGAATGAACCTAATATTTACTTATGCTATAGAGAGAATTTATTAAATAAAAACTGCTAATTCTAATTCTGTTATAATGATCCTTAAAATAAAAACAAAACAATTCGAAATCAACTGAATTGAAAAAACAAATGTAAATTAACTGAATGGAATACATTTAGCTTAGGTCATTATGTTCTTATGTCTTAGGTCTTAATTTATGAATCTTGAAAGTATAATCTTTGAATGTATATTGAATTGTCAATATATGCTGTCATGATACACAATATAGAAATCAATAAAGAAAACATTAAAATATTAATCCAATTATTGAAAAACATGCCCCGTGCATCGATATTGATTAATACAACTTTTAGTGGTATCTTACTTCAAATATCATGATCATTACTACAGATAATAATCAGTAGCTATGGTGCAGTTTCGAATAAATATTTCAACTGAAAGCTCCCACGTTCGATTCCCGATAAAACCAAAATGTGTTATGAATGTTTCGTTCTGTTCCAGTACTCTTTGTCATTGGGATAAAACCAATTTTAAACTTTTTTCATTTGTTCAAATTAATAAAAAATACATCGTGTTACGAAATTAAATCTGGACAAAACTATCATCAAAAATATAGCCGAATGGAGCCACATTATGGTATAACACAGATAATTGAATATGTATTGGATGTATTTTGCAAGAATACTATTGAGGTAAATTTTTTGTTCAATTTAAAAAAATAGTTGTGTAATGATAATTATGAATTTTTATGTATTATTGTCAGATTCATGCTTAGCGCAAGCACGTTAGATGTCTATTATTAGACGAAAGCTTGCTACATTTGATTGTTTCAATATATCATTAATCATCATGCAGTAGGGAAGTAGGGTTAGTAAAGCACCACCACCTTTGATTAAAAAATGTTAAGGTAAACTATAAACCCAAATACATGTTGTTAGTAGGAAAGTAGAAATCATAGGTTAGACACTTTAATCAAAATATTTTAAAAAACTAGGCCGAACTAGTAAATGTCAAAGAAAAAAAAAAAGTCGTGAGTCTCAATCTCAGCTATACGTACATTTTTAACATAATCATTTTTTATAGAGTTAAAACACTTAGTTGATGATCAAAAGAGATTTCACGGAGCATTTTAGTGATTGGTTCGAATCTGCCATATTCAGTATAGGTGGAACAACTCAATTTTAAATTTCAGAGGCTAACATTTTGCCCTAAAGGATTTAATGACTAAAAGATATATTTGCAATTACTCAACGATCACACAATGACTGTAAGTCAATGAGCTTAAGACGGGGAATAAAGTGGAAGTGGATCATTCCAAGATAAAAATCTTAGTGCGATACATAAACATTTTCGCTGAACCGATTAAATTCGATTAATATCAGCCAAGTTATAAGGGGACCATATTTAGCTGACATATTCAAAGGTAGATCTTACATATGTCACATAAAGATATTATGTGAGGTAGGGGTCATAAAATTGTTTAGACCATCGTTTAATGAACCCAAAACAAATATTGGCTTTGCTCACTATTTAATCAGAATGTAGCTTGAAGCTCATTTTAGGATCAAGTCTTAACCCGAGGTACAATTTATTTTTGCAAGCAAACAGCAATTTAATTTTTTAGTTGAGCCAAACTGCGCTAATAGAATTTCTCCTAGAAAAGGTTATGAATTCGCATTTGGAACTGTTCAATTCCAATCCAATTTTTGAATATCAATATGCGAAATTGCTTATATCATTTTGTAGGCTTAAGCAATTCTATCTGAAAGATATAGGAGTAAAAGGCTTTGCTAAGAAGTTTAGAAAAACTCAGCACTTTAGGAGCATCAATTGTTGAAACTATATTAAACTGTATGGTTGTATGTGACTATCTTGAAGACATTTTACATTTACCAATTTAAAATATGCCTCCAATATGTTGGATATAAATTTAATTTTTATTTTTAATTTTGCATAATCGAAAAAAAATTACATAAAAAATTAACACCAATAAAATATTGGGAAATATTGAGTTAAATATTTGAAAATTTGTCATAAATTAATAATAATAAGTTTTATTATGTAAATAAAGTATTTTAGGAAAATTTTGATTACTAATAATATGAGAGGAAAATAAATACTTATAAAGTTCTGCTTATAATAAATTATTAAAGAATAAAAGCGCTTAATTTACTTTATCACAATTCACAAATAGAATAGTTTTAGGATTTTTTGATTTTTCACAAAAATGTTTACATTTATATGTAGTCACTCATAATTAAATATTTATTATGATTTTAAATAAATACTAGGTACTAGGTATTTCAGAAAAATTTAATTCTCATAATATTTAAAACAATGGCTCTAATTTAAATTTTTTAAATGGAAATTACCTAATCTACATTTTATTGTTATTGATGACTTAATATTGACATAAGTAATTTTACGAGAATTATCTTTAGCTTATTTATAGATTATATAATTAATAATAATAATTTTTAACTGGAAATAAATATCGTTTTTAATATATCACGAAGATTTCAATGACTGCAATATATTAAATGGAATGTTGACTATGTTAATAATATCAGATAATTTTTGTTTACTAAGAATAAATTTTTAGGTAATATTGAGTCTCAAATGAAAGAGTTTTGCTGAATTATTATAATAATAAAATTTTTAGTAAATTTCAAATTATAAGTGTAGCTTTTCTTTACATAACAGCTAGCTTCTTGAGACTTTGAAGGTAAAATAAATTGATGTAAAACTTCTTTATATTGGTTTCGATCCTTTCAGTTGGAGACACAAATTCCTTCATGTCCGTTGATACTTAATTAATGATACTAAACGATTGTGTTGTTCCCATTTATAATGTTTTTCAAGCTATGACAGTATTTCAATTTCCCTTTTTTACGGTAGAAATCCTACAAATCATATAATGCAGCAGGTGCATGGCTACATGCTTAACGAATTTTATCTCTAAAAATATGGATTTCAAACAGTACGTTTCGTGTATTTTTCTTGATTTAAAAAACATTCGATTGTGTTGAACACGATGTCAAAAATTTTCTGTCTTATCATCATCTAATAGTTTTACAACTCAGGGTCAACCTTAATCTCATTTACCGTTTCCCTTCGTTTTATCTTGTGCAACTATCCTTCAATTTCCGTAAACTCTAATCATTATACAGTTGTCCCTGGTTTTGTCCGGCCATCTTGACCTTCGTGTACTTCTTCCTCTTTCTAGTATTGTATGGTATTGATGCATCTAATATTCGTTTTGGCAGCCTTTGAATATTCCTCCTCATTACATATCCTGTCCATCTTAATTTTTGTATGTTCAAAATCATTCAATTAATGCTTCAGCATTTTTTTCGATTAAAAATTTCGCTTTGAAACACATTCCTTTCTTCAATTTTTATCTTTCAAATGGAATACAAAAATGTATAACTTACGCAACCAGTAGGGATTATAGTAATAACTAAAGAAGTCTCCCAGGGATAGATTTTGGGTCTTATCTTATTTAAAATTGACAGAGATGATATAAGATGTTCAAAATTAAAGGGTTCTATACAGTTTATATATAGAGGCTGCACTTAAATACGTCAAAACTAATATAGAAGAACATGGAAATGCTGTCCTAGCAGATAATATGAATAAAATAAATGAGTGGCTTTTAAACACAGCTTTTATTTAAATTTAATAAAAATAAACAAAAGAAGTAGACTATTTCAAAATAAAACTTTAGCATACATTTTCGGTTTTAAGACGACTACAAAAATTCCTAAATAAAATGACTATATATCAAATCAGACTTTTATATTTAATTTTCATTTTGAATAGGGCATCACAATTTTATATGAATAACCCGCACAAAAAATTTTTATACAAAAAATTAATAGCTTAAATTAGTCAGTTTAATTTTTATAAAAAATATAAAAGCGGCAGCTTCCATAGTTAGTAAAAGCGCAAAGATTTATTATGGTGTATTATAGGGCAGTATTTTGGGGCCACTATTATTCAACCTATATATTTAAGTTATTCAGCCAGCTGGATTTGTTTGCGGACGACATGTTTTTCATTTTCCAAGGCAATTGTTACAGTGAACTAGAAAATACTATAAATGATTAATGATAAAAGTTTGGATGAGTACTCAAAAATTAACGCATAAAATTAATAAAACCAAATACATGATAATAAGTCCATCGGCACCAACACTAGAAATCAATATAGCTTGGGAAAAACTAGAGCAAGTAACAGAGTTTAAATATATTGGTGTTTCAATAGATTCTCAATTAAAATTGAGTAACCATATACAACTTTACGTTGCAAAAATTGTCGTCAGAATTGAAATCAATTTAGTAAGATTTGTTATCTTCTTTCACAGGGAATTAAAAAAAGTTTCTATTAAAAGTATCTTTCATACCCATTTGAGCTATAGAATCAAAGTACGGAGTACAAAATATAAATAAATGATTTTTAGGCCATTGAAAATAAAGCTTTAAAAAACTTATATAATTACTATTGGAGAGAAAGACTTACTTTATTCATAGAGAACAAGAAATTTTGCAAACTTAAGATTTTATAAACTTAAAACTAACTATTCATGATATGGAATTATCAACGACTAGTTTAACTAAATGAAGAATAGATCTCCATCAAGTCAACATCTTATCCATGTTAATTAAAAAAAAAAGAATTACACATTATGGAACATTAGCAGCAATGCTAATTTGAAACAACTTGAACTATAATTTAAAAATAATAATTATCAAAATCGTTTATAAATAAATATATGAACAGAGGCTGAACTTAATTAAATTGAAAAGTATGAAATGAGGATTGTTATTATTTCTCTTACTAAAATAATTACAGGAAGCCTTGAATTCAAATAATCACCTTCCTAATATACACATTTTTGTTCTTCTGAAGGAGATCACTCGCGTAAGACGTAATGACTATATCACAAAGATACCTGGTTTTCCTAGCTTTTCAAAAATACGTATCTTTAATATTTTTAATATTTCAAGGTAAAAAATGACATTAGAAGTATAAACAATTATATCTGTTGATCGGTTGATCATCTTCCATATTTATTTATGTTAATTTTCCATAGGACCAGTTATATAACAACAACAGAAATTATATTAACTTCATACTTCTTAAAAAGACTCGAAAATTTAAATTGTGTAATGTGCAGCGATTAAAATAGTTGTGCAATTTATTTAATATAATTAAATTAGGTTTAAGCTAACTGTAATTTGTAGACTGAATTTTTTTGTTGCATATTATGATGTTTGATCTAAACCAATAACAAAATAAATATAAATACTTATTCCAGAAAAATTAAATTAAAATACATAAAAATATGGTTCCTAGATTTTTCGCATGATAAAATTGAAATTTTGTTAAATGTTTTACGTCAATTTTGTTCAAACACATTTGAAGTATATATAAATACTTTTTTTGTTGATACTAAACAACACTAATTCTAATGTCTGCCTTTTCTTATATTTTTTTTTCTGATAACACTGAAGTCAATGTTCGAATTTGTTTTTCTTAAATTTTTTACTTTCTTTCCTAATTTAACTAATTTGAATTTAAGTGTTATAATCTAAATTTATTATTTTATTTGTATTTTAAATTTGTTCATCCCACTACTTCCTTTTCATAAAATTGTAATTATTTTTAATTGATTTGAAGGTGTGACTACGGTCAGTATTTTTGAAAAGGGAAAATACAGAACAAGACATCTACTGATATATTTCTTATTTACATTCTTTTATTTTTTCAATATTTGGAAAATTTTGGATGAAGCTAAATTGTCGATCAAATAAATCTTCATTATTTGTTTTTCCTAAATTCATTTAGATAAGAAAAATACTTTTCAATATTATTACAAAATGGATGTTAAGAGTACTCAATTAAAAATTTCTACATCTATAAAAAATTAATCCCACTGACTTAAGTATTTATTTATTTTATTTATTATTCATCATTAATTTAAAGTCATATTAACAATTAACAATAATTCATTAAGCAATTCAAATACAATGAATATTAAAGTATTAATCGTGACATTTATATTTTATAAGTACAAATAGTATCAATGTTACGAGTTTTAACCAAATGCTAAAACATTTCAAAAATATAATATTTAAACTCAGATATGATTAATACTGAGTACTTTAAAATAAGTACAACTGGTTTATAATTTAAATATCTATAAAATTAAAAAAAAAAAAAATATATATATAACGGTATATTCACAAGACAAAGGTAAAAATCTAATATCATCAACTGTATAAAAAGGTTTCAACATCTAATTTTTTAAAAAGTGCTAGACTATAATATTAGCTAAACAATCCTTCAACTTTATAGTAGGTATTATTCATCAACCGGAACTTCACATTAATACTAAATTTGTTCAGAGATCTTACGCATTTTATTAACGAAGGGAGTCTATTATACAGTCTACATGAGGATACAACGAAAAAACTTTTGAACGCAGAAAAACGTATGAAAAATCGGAACTGTAACTGTAGAACGATAGTTTCTGTGAAGTGCATAAAAAATTTGAAATTCCGTGATTTAAATGACCAGATCTAATAAAAAATATTCTTAATACTTTATAACAGTATAAATGACGTATAGGTAGGATTTTATGTTTCTGAAATAATGGAAAACTACTATGAAACCTAGACTTTTTGCAAATAATTCTGAGTAAGTGTTTTTGGAGACGTATTAAAGATGATATTTTATTTTGACATGTACCTCCCCAACAAGCTAAGCCATATTGAAGCTTTGACTGTCCAATGCCATAATATAATGATTTTAGTATTCATCAAACTCACTATTTTTACTTCAATAATCTACCACTTGGTAAAAAATTAAATTAAATTAAATTTTTTTGTTAATTTTTGTTGATCACATTTATAGACAAAATTAGAGAATAGGTGACACGGTTCTGTGCTGTATTTGGGGAAATAAAATTTTCTTCTATGGGGAATCCCTCCTTAACCCCCCTAACGAATCCCCCCAACGACCTTTTCAGATCTATTGTACTTCTTTGTTTGTTATATTAGAATTGCAGGTCTATGTCCTCGATAAACACTATTGTTGCTTAATAAAAAAGAAAATAATTTTAAAGAAAAATTGTTAAAAACAGGACAGTTCTGTAAAATATAGCTATGGCTTTAACGCTATTTGTTAAGTTAATTAAATAAGAAAAGTCTTGATTTAAATAAAAAATAAAAAAATGTTTGTCAATTTTTATATAAAGCATGTATAATGATGTATAATGAATTATCACACGAATTAAAATTTGTTAATAATTTATCCAAATTAAAAACCAAAATTGGTGAATTTTCATTCTCAGAACTAGTTATCTAATTATAATAATATTAAAAACGAAATTTAAAGTATATTTCAAAAATTAAGTATCAAAAAAATATCATCAGCATCATTACTGTCCTTTAACCTCATCCCGGGGGCAGAGGCAAAAAAAAAATATATTCCTTTATTATTCTTTTTTTATATTATCCATTTAAAGTTTAATTAAATTTCATACAGTTAAAATTAACGATAACGAAATTACGATAAACTAGTTGAACGTCTCTTGCTTACGCGCGGTATTTTACTTGTCACAAAATACTATTCACAAAATATTATAACTTGACCTAATCCCTTTCATAAAAGAAATAATAGGAATATCATAAAGAGTAAAGTTGTTTTCTAACACTAACGCTTTCTGCATGATCTAAAATGTCAACAAAAGCTTTTAAAAGCTTGAGACATTGTTTCATGATCAAAATTGTTGTTGACAATGTCTTTGAGACGGATTTGACAGGTATTTGGGTATCTGAAATTTTTTAAAAACCCAATGCTATTGTTTTATAATAGTGAAGTTTTTGTTTTAAGTTTTTATCTGTGTAAGGGAAATAAAAATAAAAAAAAAAAATTGGCTACGTTGTGATTAAAACAAAACTTAAACAAACATAAAAAATATATTCGAGGTTGGATAATATTCACCATGTTGTTCGACAATTATACGAGGACATCTTAAATGAAGACAGAAAAAAGCTTCAACCTGATGTAATGTAAAGAAACTAAGTTGTCAATATTTACCCGTAAAATAAGTTGGCAACATTTTGTAATGAGAGCTTTCTGACACATTATGTTTTAATTCATTTGTGATCAAGCAAAATGAACAAAAAGTTTTTATTAACACTATACAACATTGGGCTTTTAAAATTTTTTATAAACCCAAATACCTGTCAAAGCGAAGACATCGTCAAGAATAATTGTGATCATGGAGTCAATATTTCAAGCTTTTGTGAACTTTTGTAGACATTTAAAATTATGAGGACATTGTATTCAACTTTGTGTTCAGACATTTACGATGTTAAGGATAATCGTTTTTAAAATAATGCAAGCCCATGATGGCCTGATTATATATTTAACAAATGTAATATGTAACATTCTTGAGATCCATATGGTATAAAATTGTAAATGTTTGTTTTACAAGACCAAAACCGTAATGAGCTTATGATGGTATTGTGATGACGTGATTCTTCTGAAGAAAGGAAGACATTATTTTTGTTTGACACCATTAGATAGTTTTATATAAAATATATTACAAAATAAAGTAGAAATAAATTTACTAGCTATTTAAAAAAAAACATTGAGCTTTTAAAATTTTTTGGGTACCTAAATAACTACCACACCGAAAATTTCGATCATGTGACAATGCATCAAGCTTTTATAAACTTTTACAAACATATTAGATCAAGCGGAAGTGTTTAAATATTTACGATATCAAAGTGATTTTTAAAAATTATAATTTGAAACGAATAAACGTTTGTAAACGAATGTAACGTTTGTATTTTTACAATTATCTTTTCATATCAGTCATATCAGATTATGAGGATAGAATAAATATTAAGTAAAGAATAATAAAATAAGTATTGTAAAATGAATTTAAATTTATTATGTACATGTATTTTTTTATGTATATTATGTAATACCAAAACCAAATTATTTAAAAAAAATTAAAAGAAAACGTAAGTTACATAATTTTGAAATAATTTTATGATGTTTCTTTATTAAAACTCTTGACTCCTATATTTGCTGTCCTTACTTTTCACTGTCTTATATAACATAAAAAAAAATAAAGAACAACATAATTAACTACATATATTTGCATTAGGTCATGATTTAGTTTAATTAATTATAATTATACTCTCTCTAAATTCAACAAAATTTTAATTTTCAAATCCATCTTCCAAAGTTTATATCTGTATGGTGCTCCAGTATGGTCAAACTGCGCAAACTGCCATAAAAAAGACTGCAAATTACGCAAAATAAATTACTAAAAATGATACTAAACCACCCTTGGTATCATAGCAGAGCAGATATGCATTTAAAGTACGACGATAACAGTCAAAATTACTATTATGGTAAACAAATTGATTGGCAACTGCTCCAGCTCCGATAACATTTTAATTAGGCAATCGATAATTACTAAATGTAAATAAATTGTGATTGTTTGCTTTTAGTTGACATTTTTTTTGTTTTTTTCTTTTGTTTTTCTTTGTTTAGCTAGAAATTAGTTTAAGTTTAGTCATAAGTTTTAAAATACAAAGTTTTCACAACGTTTTTGTAATTTTCCACCATTTTTTTCTTGCATCAATCAAAAGTAATTGTAAATAAAACAACGAATGTAAACTAAAAATAAAATAAAATAAAACACGTAGGGGATAAAATAATAATAATCTAAACCCTAATATAAGGCATTATAAATTATCTAGTAACAAATCAATCATCAAAATTATCAAAATTATATACAAAAAATTAAAAAAAAAGTAATTATGACAAGAATATTAACATAACAAAAAGATACAAAAATTCAATTAAAGTTTGAAATTAAAATAATTTTTTATACAATTTTTTATGATAATACAATTTTGTTGTGAGTAGCTATGTATGTAATATAATTTTGTTGCGACCCTTGCATAAACTGTTGAGCCTACTGATTCTAAAGTTATCGTTTGATTTTTTTTTCTTTTTTTTACCGGGTGTTCCAGAGCATGAGTATCAGCTTTTTAAAAGTGGAAGGAGCTGTTATTTTAAAATTAAATACAACTTTTATTGTCTAAATCGAGGGTGCTCTATCGATTGGTGATATTTTCAACTTCCGGGAAGAACCGGGAAAGGGTTTTTTAAGACCAAAAATCGCCGAAATTAGCCTAATAATATTTTTTATTTTTTGTCGTAGAATTTGAATTTGCATTAAAAAGTACCTTTTCCCATTTGAAAATCTCGATTCCTGCCAGTTTAGATGATTTTTGGTCTAAAAAAACCAATTTGCCGTCATTTCCGGAAGTTGAAAATACCACTAATCGATAGAGCATCCTCGATTTAATTAACAAATTTTTTTTAAAATTTTAAAATAACGGCTCCTTCCCCTCTTAAAAAGCTGATACGCATGCTCTGGCACATCCGGTATATTTAATCTTTTTCTATAAACACGTTTCAAATATTACTAAGATTGTCTATTCAGATTTTTACATTTTAACTTATTAGGAGGAAACTTAAAATAAAATAAAATAAAATAAAACTAATAAAGTAAGAATATTATAAAATGAATACAAAATCAAAAACAACTAAAAATTACTAACGCAGGAGAAACTAGATCAACATTCTATTCAATTTCTTAGAAATTATCTAATTATTGGTAGAAGTGATATCGTCGGGCCAAAACTTAATTGTTACATAGATAAAATATTTTTTCTGAGGAAAACTAATTTAGGTAAAATTGACGGTGATTTGTTATTTTCTATATATATATATATTCGGGATGTTCCTTTTTTTCTGTGTTAAATTTTAAATTCAAATGCGTACATGAGAAAATAAAATTTAAAATTTGATCTTTGATTTTCAAATTGTCTGTGTAACAAAAAAATTGTTCGAAAAAAAATTTGTATTTTTTAATTGTTTGTGTGTAACCTATGTGTAACCTATGCAACCTTACAAAATTGATTAAAATGAATCATGTAGGCTATGTGATATTATTTGAAGAAATCATTCATATAATTTGTATAAAGATTACATTAAAGTTTTTAAAAATATTTTATTTGATATTTTGTTTTTTTTTTTAAATATTTTTTAGTTTTCTTTCCTGCATTAATTTTATCTAGAGTCTGTGTTTCTTTATTAGTGACTTTAATACATTTTAAAGTTAGAGCAGATTCATAGTATACTACATCAATTGGATCCATGTATTTTAACATTGATTTATACTAGACTGGTAAAGTCACCCGACGTTATTCGGCTCAACACAAAGCTAGTTATAATCTCCAGAGGTTCAAGTCAAACATTAACCGTTTTTTGCTTACACTACCTATTAACTTGTACCACATTTTCCTTCGTCATCTTCCTTCTCTATCCCAGCCAAGCGGTACATAAGTATTAAAGGTCCTATCCTAGCGCGCGGCTGCTAATAAAAAAAATATATATACAATTTCGAATTTTGAAATATAATAAGCAAAGTCCCAGCGTGCGCTGCTATGTCAATGCTCACCAAATGGAACTTTGCATGTTTACCAAATATTCACACAAACAATCGGCGGCGTAGTCACGATAAGATAAAGTAAATATACCTGCTACGGTAATATAGTAAAGCTAATCAGACCTATTTGGTCAAATAACAATATTTATATAAATAAGTTAAACACGTCAAAAATTTTGTTGCCTGAAGCTTATTGAAAGTGACTAAGCTCGTAATGTATATATCACCCTATATGCATGTTGCACAATTATTGTTTCTGTCAAATTAAAGCTTCTTTATAGACAATATTTTTGTTTTATTTGCAGGAATGAAAATAAAAATATTTTTTGCTACTCACTGTCGAGCAAGCTACATAAAATTGACCCTGAGAGAAACATGGTTTTCTTAAGTAAAAATCTAAAACACTAAAGTTTGCCGTCTAAATTGAAAAGGGTAGTTAGATGTAATTATAAAAATAAAAACATGCCTCCCAGCAGAGCATCGTCATATGTTTTTAGGAACGCATTTGGAGTGGGTTGGATTGCGTTTTCCAACTTTTAACTTTAATTTGTGGACGTGTAATTCAGAAGGTTGAAGAAACTGCAACAATTTTGTTGGATAATTTATAGTATCATCATCATTTAAAGGGGTATATTAACAGAGTCATATATTCTTTCTTCACTTTTTATTTTATTCAAAAGAATTTTATTTATTTATAGCGCAGTATAATTTATTGATGTTAGAATCGCACGCTCGAAAATCCAACAGTGAGCATTTGGATCAAACTTTATTCATGTTTGAATACACATGAATTCCTCTAAAGTTCACGACATCCCAATATGTTACTGGTGATCTCAATTTCATTAGGAACTTCCGCTATGATTCCATCACTAATTATTAAAAGAAGACCAGCAAAAGCTTTTTCTGATGTATCATCTTTTAAATGTAGTCTCCTTTAGATATATTAGAAAAAGATAGAAACAAATTTTTGTTTTTCTTTTGTACTTGCAATTCCTTAAACCAAGTAGGAAGTTCCGTAGGAACGTAGGATAAATAAAAAATTTGTTTTAAAAAAAATTGGTTCTGTTTGGGTAGGAAAAAAAAACAAAAACAATTTAAAGTCATCACTAAAATCAATCACTAATAAAAATTGTAACGAAATTGGACACGCAAAAAAACAAATCAAGTTTCGATTTTGCATGTGCATTTGAAAAAAACAAAAACAAATTAAGTACAAAAGTAACGTACATGAATTATAAAAAAAAAATCATATACATTTGTATGTACATTACATTGTAATATGTTGCGTACATACCACCAAAGAATATCGAACAGTTGTTTGATATTCTTTGCTATCTACCTGATAATGATTTTTTTTTTTATGAATAAAATAAAAATTCGTGTACTAAAAATTAATGAAAATAACAAAATAGGAAGTGTGAAGACAAAATAGCTCTCAACTTCTGAAGAAACTTCTGAGGTATAGCTTTTCAAGGATTTTTTTAAGGGAATTAAAAATTAACGGCTTAGCAACATTGTTTATAAACAAATAGTGGATTCCTTGGAACGTGTTGATTGCATTTCTGATCCATGGGTGGTGTTAGCTTTAACTGTATTGTTGATATCTAATTTTTTACTACAAATATACTATATAATAAGATGTCGCTAAAATGATCAAGTAAATTTTTTGTGCCTGATTTTGCACCTTACTACAAATAGAGTTGGGGTCTAAATGCCCAAAAACAAAAGCCACAAATCAAGAGTCCCAAATCAACATCCCCAAACACAAAATCCCCCAAAAAAAATCTCCTAACACAAAATCACCAAAAAAAATCCCCAACCGGAGAAACTTCAGTAAAAATTTAAAAAAAATTATTTTATTTTTAAGTTCGGGAGCTGCACCCCCAAACCCGTGCTACTGATTTATTGGAACCTTGTTTTTGCGACAGAGATATTATTAGTAAAAAATATAAAGAAAAAGTATTTTAATTTTTAAGGTTGGGAGCGCCCCCAACTTCCGCTTCATGTTATTGAAACCTTGATTTTCCTAAAGGCAGGAAGAAGTAGATGGCAAGATGAAAAAAAATGTAAATACAATACAATTTTTCACATTCACTCGATTTACGTTATAAATTTGTAATTTTGCCGATATAAATTAAAACCTTTTGTTGGTTTTGAGGCTTTTTAAAAATCGGGGGACGTTGTGTCTCGGGGATTTAGATTTTGGGAATTTAGAGTGACTCCCTTCAAATATTCTGTTTATATTGTAATTAAAAGCCTTCTAATAAAAAATAAATGCATGATGAATTCGTAAGTAAATAAATTCATAAAAAAAAAAAATTTCTTAAATTTGATAATGAAGAAAAGGAAAAACTAGAATATATTTTGTATAGTATATATAATAATAGTCTATGTTTTACTAACCATTCGTTAATTACATGGATGGCATTATCTATTGAGTTTTTCAAATGGTTTTCATTGTCTGAAGCATATTTTAATACTGCATCATCAGCATACAACTGCAAGGATCCTATCAAATTAAATTTGCAAATGTCGTTGATATAGAGTTTGAATTATTAATTATAGAGATCTGATCCTAATATAAAGCCTTTTGGAACACCTTTTATCATAGATGTTCAATTACTAAACCTATTCCTTTTTCAAACTTATATTAATGTTGTTGGTCTATATAGTTGAAGATATTTCCAATTAATATAAAACCACCACCAAGCTTAAAATTGTATGCGCTGGCAGTGTTGTAGTGTCATTTGATGACGTGAGAATTGTTTATTTGTCAAAATAAATTATATTCATAAGCAAAAACAAAAAAAATACACAATACCAAAATATTATGTTTTATTAATAAATAAAATACACTAAAAGATACACATATTATTTAATTATTTAAAAAATTTTCACCTAGAGTTCACATCTTTTTCAATTTGAGATTTAAATAAAATATTTTGATTTCAGTGACCTTAGAGATAACTTAACGTAGAATAACAAATTAATAGTCATAAGTATCAATATTATTGATATATTCTTGTGTTAAAAGAAATGATTATATAATTTTGTTTTGAATTTTAATGGAAACAGGGGTTTTAATTAAGACAATAAATTTCCAAAAAGAAAAAAATTTCTCAATTTCTTATCAATTCTTTAAAAATTTCATATAAATAATGAAATTATATTTTAAATTTTTTATTAAATTGAATATATTGAAAGAAGTCAGAGTATATTATTATTAAATAAAATGAGTGAGTAATTAATTAAAAAAAAAAAAAAAACAAAAATTTTAAATAATAAAAATTAGAAATTCCATTGTTAAATTATAATTTTTTGAAAAATTTGCAGCTCAATATTGGATTTTATTATTGATAATTGGTAGCATTTCATGTTATCGCCATGATGATCATATGTTAACAAATGGAAAATTTAGTACAGATTTTTTTAATCATATATTGGATACTCCATTAACTCATGGAAACCTAGTATTTTCTCCAGTATCAATTCATAATATACTTGGACTAACATTTTTGGGTAGTGAAGGAACAACTGCTACAGAATTAGAAAATGTTTTACATTTACCATCAATTAGTAAAGAAAAACTCGCTATAAATTTTTTCACTATATTCGAATTATTCCCCGGACAAATCTCTTTAGTACAAATGGCTAATAAAATTTACGTTAAAGATGATTTAAAAATTTCACCATCTTTCAATAAAATCGCTCAAGAATCTTTTGATTCAGTATGTGAAAATATCAATTTTGAAAAAACAAATGTTGCTGTTCGCACTATTAATGATTGGGTTGAACATAAAACAAATAATAAAATTAAAAATTTGATGACAACTGTGGATCCAAATTCGGAAATTATTTTTGTAACTGCAATTCATTTCAAAGGAGAATGGAATTTCCATCCAAAAGTTGTTACAAGAGAATTTTTGAATGAAGGAATTAACGGAAAACAAACTGAATTTATAACAGCCCAACAAAATTTCAAATTAGCTGAACTCACTAAATTGGATGCAGTAGCCGCCGAATTTCCATATAAAAAATCAAATTTACATTTAATGATTATTTTACCAAATAATGAAATTAATTTGGATATCTTAGAAACTAAACTAAAGGATATTAATTTACTTGATCTATCTAAAGAAATGACAGATGGAGAAACAGAAATTTTTGTTCCTAAATTTAAAATTGAAACAACATTGGAAACAAATGAAATTTTAAAATCTGTAAGTTTTTTTTTTATTTTTTTTTTTATAATTTTTTTTTTATTAATTAAATTTTGTTTACATCGATGTGTCGTTAATGATATTTGTGGAAGTTTAAAAATTATGTTGACATTTAAATAATGGTTTATTTAAAGATGACTGATAATTAAGAGTAAAAAATTGAATTAAATTAATTCCTTAATACAAATATTGCAACAAATTATACATATAGTAGTATTGATAAGAACATTTAAAAAATTAGATATCATTCTCTACATTCGATTTAAATTATTCAGAGACATATGTGTACTATTAAATTTTTTAACCAGTTTCTTACGGAATTTTTATTTCTTCCTTATTTTTTTTTAAAGAAAACTGCTTGAAATACAATATTTTTATGTATTAATTGGAAATTTTCCAGAAAATTATGTGTAGCTTATATGTCTTTATGTCGTATATGCTTTATTTAGATTTTTAAACCTTATTTTTTTTATTTATAAATAAAATCTAACTTTATTGAGTATGAAAGCGATCGAAATGAAAAGACCGAAACATATTTTTTACCCTGGTACCGGGATACTGAATCGAAATGATCTGTTAAATGGAAATGGAACTATAAACCGACGCAAATTAAGGATACTATTTTTTGTATTATTTACGCGCTACAAGACGCGCCAAGCGTTGCTCACACAAACAATTTTATACACATTTAGGTTTTTGTCATTTTACTAGTTCCTCCCATATATTTATTATTCATTATTGCATCAGAGACAGATTGTACAGTTTATAACGCAAATAAAAAAAAAAAATAAAAAAATTATTGCAGCAGAAAATTTAACATTTAAAAAAAAATTTCTATGGAAGAATATCGTTTTACTGATGCGGAAAGCCTCTATGTCATATTTTTGATGAACTAAGGACCTGGAATAAAATATGACCGCTTTCGCTTTATTTTATTACTTCCTTCTTGCGTAAATGTATCCTTTTTTAATAAAATTAGCTCTCATAATCGTACCATCGTAACCTTAATTGAATAGATGTGATACAAATTGATTGATGTAAATAAATTATTGAAGTAAAAATCATAATTTAGATGTCAATTCGGAATCTTGTCTATCATACAAGCTAAAATAACTGCTGGTTTTGCAAAAGCCTTATCATAATTGAAAATTTCTTCATTTCTTCATTGAAATACATACACTTTATATCCAAATTTAAGACTTACTTTTGATGAACTGCTTACATCCATGTTTTCCATAATATAGAGATCACCAAATTCATCTTCTTCTGCAGAATCTTTATCTGCCAGAATAACTACGTTATTCAGAATAATAAATTTTTTTTTGCTGATATATGGCTAATATGGCATGCTATGTCACACTACCGTGACTCACACCATTATTCAGACCAATATTTTATATTTTAAATTATTTTGTTGTAAAAATACTTCAAAAAATTATTAGATATTTCAATAATTTTGCATAGGTTGTAATTGCTTGTAATGAATTTAATTGATTTTAAATGATTCAAAATTAAGCCATATATATAATATATATATATATATATATATAATTTATTTAGATGGGACTCAAAAGCATATTTAACAATGCTGAAATAAATTTCTTAGAGCCAAAAAATAATCTTGCAGTTGGAAATATATTAACAAAAGTTTTCATTGATGTTAATGAAAAAGGTACAGAAGCAGCTGCTGCTACAGGTAAATCTAATAAAAAATATATAATTTGATTCAATTATTTTATTGAAAATATTATTTTTCAATTAAAGTAACTAATTTCAAGAGGACAGGATTCCTCTCGTTCAAGCCGAAACATATTAGAAAATTTGATGTAAATCGTCCATTTATTTTTGTTATTAAAGATGAACGAAGTGTTTATTTCGCTGGACATGTTAGACACTTGTAAATTAAATCGAAAATAAAAACGATATATCTGTATTTAATAAATTAAAAATATTTTATTAAAATGAATTAAAAAATTTAAAAATTACATTTTTGGTTGTTTTTTTGGTTTAATAAATACGTATTTTAAATTATGCATTTTTATTATATAAATTACATATGCTGATAAGCGCTTCAAGCCTTGTTAGGGAATCTTCAAGTCATCGAATCAATTTTTACAATAATTTTGGAAAAAAGTAAAAAACGTTAATAATTTACATTTTAAAATGTAAAAAAAAAAATTAAATCAAAAATGTATTATCTATAGTTAGAGGTTCTTAAACTTTTATCAATACGACCCTATTTTCAATATGAACTATTTTGGCGACTCAATTAAGAAGGATGATTAAGGATTAAGAATAAATATTTGGAGCAAAATTAATTTTATAAATCAGAATTACAATTAGTATAGTGTAACACCAGTATATCAACCAATGTGATGGATACTTTATGGTAAACTCTTCCTTGTTTCAATTTGACAAAGTGCTGGTCTTAATATCGTTCCCACATCACACAATCGCGTACGGTATTTTCATTTAATATATAATATGGTGAAAAGGCAGATTGGCACAAATATGTGTTGGCTATTACAAATAAAATTGGATATTATTCGAATTCCGCTTGAACTTTTATTTACAGATGCTGCAACGACTCAAAGTTTGTGTTAAAAAGATATAAAATCAATTCGTTTTTGGAAATATTAGATTCAAAGAAATAATTTTGAAAATGTGTTTCTAGTTCTGATAAAGTGTCAACAATTATAGGTTTCATATATTTTAGTGTTCTGCAATGAACAGCCATCCGATATCTACGTGTAAGAGAAGGATTAATTTATTAGGATTTATTAATTTTCCAAATCTTACAAAGTTAATAAAAAGTTAACTGTTATGCTGGATTCACTGCTTCAGAACATTTGTCTGGAACACATGCTCGCCCATATTTTATTAATTTATTTATTTATAACAGTGGGATCTGCCGATAAATCTGCAGTCCAACGACAGGTCCTTTTCCCTTTCGAAATGTTGGCCTTTTATATATTCATTATTTGGTATATATGTAAATATTGTACTTTCAGTAATTTTCATCGTTTGAAAAATTTTTCGGTTTTCATAGGGTTTCTACTCGTGCTCCCCGGTCGTTACATTCCTATACTCGAGTGTTTTACCACTCGGCTACCGAAGCCGCGCACATATTTTTATATGCAAATTTTGAATTCCCTCAATTTTCAAAAACGTTCGGAACATTTTTGCTCTCCGGAGCACAAGTTGACTTGAATTTTTTCTTGTGAAGGCCTCTGCTTTATTATGTTTGTTTTGTTTCCTTATAATTTTTATTTAAATGAAAAAAATAATCTTAATATGTATATGTATCTGCCATATAAATCCTGGCACTCATTAGAAATATCGATATTCGAAAACCATAGTTCGAAAACCAATTGTGTTGCAAACTCTGAAAATTTGTAATTCGGTACTTCTTCAAAAATAAATAAGCACGTTTTTTTCTCAAACAAACACAGACAATTTCCCAAAACTCTCATTGTATCTATGAAAGTATTTTTCATTTACTAGCTATTCTCGGTGTAACCTTCGCCGGTCTAGTATTAAAAAAATATTTCTTTCCTCTTCATATAAATATGTAGTAATTTAACTCAAAACAAAGTTTTATATTTCCGGAAAACGATTAATTTTTCTTAGCATATCGTCAATGTATATAACATTTTTGTTACATAGATTATTTTTTTCTTTCGCTAATCTCCTTATTGTTACCTCCGTGGAGACACCCATGTACAATTGTCCATTCTGGTTTAAAATTTTCTTTTGCATAAAACGGAGCCACCAGGTGGAAATGTAGGAAAATGGTGATTTTGTAATTTCAATATACCAATTGAAAAAAATAGTCAGTACTGCCTTGAAATTTTCTCTATAATATCTTCCTTCTGGTGTTTTTCTTATAAGAAGGATTTTTAATAAATCTCGTGAATGGACAAAGGTGCATGATTTACCAACATGGCAACAATAGAAATATTTTTTTTCTGCTTGTCAATATTTTGCTTAACAAAATAAGCATTCATTTGAACTTGAAGATATGATAATTAGAAACATTTCGAGATGGGTAATTCAATGACACAAACCAGGGAAATTTAATTTTTTTTAATATTTACTTTATTTTTTGGGTTATTTTAATTGTTTTAATAAAAAAAATTTCTAATTTGAAAAAGTTTCACATTTTATTGATTTATGTTTTGCTATTTGGTTCTTGTATTAAATATATAGTTTTCCTATATTGGTTTCGAACTTGGATATGTTTTTCTAAAACGATTTATTTCACATGGGCAGTAAAATTAGTACTTTTTAATTTTTTTATTTCTTAATCGATTATTTTTTTGCGGTAATATTTTGAAAAAAACTTCATATTTAAATTTTTGGGTTTCTTTCATTGATTTTTGCTTTAAATCACCGAATTAGAAAGTTTTACAGACATTACTAGTGAATTAATAAATTAGATAATAGCTCGCAAATTACTATAACTTCTGAAGGCTTAAATGGTAAAATTGAAATAGCAATGTTCCAGTCACCAAAGAAAATGAATTATTTAGCTACCCAACGTAATTTCTAAATTTGTTGGATTTGGCAAGGTTTTTAATATTTCTTCCTCACCAGCCAGAACTAAAAGCAGAATCACTTTTATATTACAGAGATTACATTAAAAAATATATTTTGGCTGGTGTCGGAACAAAATTACATAAGACAAAATTACATGTGGTTATGGACAGAATTTCATAAGACAAAATTGTATATGGACAAAATTTCATAAAATAAAATTGTAGATGGAAAAAGTTATATAGAGACAAAATCACATATGGACAAAATTTTAATATTTAAAAAAATCACTGTGCCGTATGCCTTTACCTGCCGTCGGCAAAAGCAGGGTTCCAATGAACGAGTAGGGGCGTTTGGGGGTGGTAGCCCCCGAATTTAAAAACAAGAGTTCCGACGTCCAAAGTGTTCTGACGGAAGAAATTGAAATTTTTTTTGTCTTCAGTAAAATAGCTCTTTGAAGTGATGAAGACAATAGGTCCGAGATGCAGGGAATTATGAACGAAACTCTCAATCACGTGTTTAAATGGTTTTTTTCTGAAAAAAGGTTATTCGGGTTTTCGGCTCCGACACTTGGGATGCCGGACCTCTTGTTTGTTTTCATAGTTGGGAGCTGCCCTCCAAACTCCCGCTACTCATTTATTTGAACCTTGTTTTTGCCGACTGTAAATACGGCCCGGCACAGTATTTTTTTTAAATATGAGATTTTGTCCATATGTGAATTTGTCTGTATGTAATTTTTTTTTTTTTATTATTTAATTTTATTTCTCATTTATTTTTTCTTATTTTAATTTGCAATTAGAAAACAAAAGCTTACAAAATCAATCTTCATTCTAGTATGACTTATAACTAAAACCTTAAAACTATGTTTTAATTATTTTAGTTTACGTCTGCTTACGTCTTTATTTTATTATGTTTTTGTTAATTATTAATTGTGATATAATTTTACTGACTTTTTTTCATTTTGGAAAATTAGAAAAACCAAAATTTGTTACAGTTTTATTTTTTATACATAAAACTTATACTAACCTTAAAATTCTAACTTAATCTATACTTTACTCTATTACTTTTTTTTTGTAAACATATTATTATATCTTTTAAGAAATGTCCAACCACCAATAATTCTTTGATATTCGTTTATCCTTTTCAGGAATAAACGTATCGTACTTCAATAAATTCGTGTCTATGTTGTTTGGGTTATACTCTATGCACTTGCATGTAGCTCGTCTATTATAGTGATATAGGGGGACATGCTCGTGATTTTGAATATAACCATTCGATTCTAGGTAAATGAAATGTTCGGGCGCTATGAAACCCGTTTTTAAACTTTTATTTATATACTCATCGTTATGGTAGTATATTCTGGATATTAATCCATTTTCAACCATGTTAAGAGTTCTGTTTAAGTGATTACGAATTAATTTTATCAGAAAATTATCGAATCTTACAATATTAGCTGCACGGTACAAACGTTTATTAGAGTAAAAATGTTTGTAGTCCGTTCCCGACTTTCTATGTGGATGAACACAAGTTCTTACGCATTTTCGTTCAAATTTCCTGATTTTTTCCATTTGACTTGCACTAATGTTGAACCATATTGGCCCGGCGTACGAAATGGTTTGTCTAATTAGACCCTGATAGGCTAATATTTTTACCTTATTTTTAATATGCTTGTTATAAAACAATTTTTAGCACGTTATAAATGCTTTGGCTATGTAATTTTGTCCATATGCAATTTTGTCTTGTGTAATTTTATCTTAAGTAATTTTGTCTTATGTAATTTTGATTTGTGTAAAATTTAACCATTTTGGTTAGTATTTACATATTTAATTATCTGTAATTTCTTATTATTTTAGCTATAGTTTTCTGATTTCCTTCCACCTTTTGAATTTTAATCAAAGAATCGTATTTTTGGAGGGCTTTCATTTGTTTAATCTTTAAACATTTCATAAATATAAAAACATTCACTTGATAAAGTAGTGTTGATCAGATCAGCTGAGAAGTCATCAGATATAATTATTGTGTTTTTGTTTAATGGAAAATTCCTTGTGAGCTAGTTTCAATTTACGAAAATTCAATTATTTTGTAGCTTTTAATTTAACCTTGACCTCATCTAGAATTTTTTAAAGTAACAATTAATAAATTAAGATTATCTGCAATTTATAAATATAGAGCAAAGCTTTGAAATTGCCTTCTTCGATGTAAACTTCGTATATAAACTCAAATTTCTCTGTGATAAGATTGAGAGAAAAAAAATATTTTATTATTATTCTCTCTTGTTTCAACCCCACTGGCCACTGGCCACATAGATTTTTCTTTAGTTTTGCATATTAATATGATTTTTCTTTAAATAAGTATAAGTGTATAATAAAATCTAAATTAATTCCAAATTTAGTTTGTTCCTGCATTGTATACAGATTAATTAATGAAAATATTTTATTTTTAAATTAAATAATTTAAAAAAATAATATTTAAATAAGAAACAAATTAAAATGAGTGAGTAAAAAAAATATAAAAAAAAAATAATAAAAATGTATACATATTATACATTTTCAATTACTTATACATTTTGAAATTATTATTAATTCGTGGAAAAATTATATTAAAAATTTACAGTTCAATATTGGGTCTTGGTATTTATAATTGGTAGTACTGTAAGTTTACCTACCGAAAATATTGTAACCACTGGAAAATTTAGTACCAATTTCTTCTATCGCATTACACAAAGTTTAATAAAAATGGAAAATTTCGTAATTTCACCAGCATCAACCCATACTTTACTTGGATTAACGTATTATGGTACTGAAGGTCAAACTGCTAAAGAAATTGAAAATGTTTTGCATTTACCATCATCTAATAAGGAAGAGATTGCTAATATTTATTTTAATTTATTGAAATCAACTCATGGTTCACATCCATTAATTAAAATGGCTAATAAAATTTATATCAAAGAAGGTTTGAGCATAACTCCGCATTTTAATGAAATTGCAAGGGATTCATTTGAATTAGAAACTGAATATATAAATTTTGAGGATAGTGATGCTGCTGTTAATACTATCAATGAATGGGTTGAAAAACAGACAAATAATAAAATTAAAAATATATTGAATTATTTAGAAAAATCTTCCAAAATAATTTTAGTGAATGCAATTCATTTCAATAGAGAATGGAAAGTCACACCTTCAGTCGTAGAATCAGTCTTTTTGAAAGGAACTGATTATCTTAAAACAACAGAGTTCTTAAAAGTGAAAGATGATTTCAAATATGGTAAATTTCCAAAATTAGATGCAGTTGCTGCTGAATTACCGTATAAAAATTCAAATTTAAGTTTAATGATTATCTTACCGAATTTTGATAGTAGTTTGAATTGCTTAGAAACCAAATTAGAAACTGTTAATTTGCTAGATCTGTCAAAAGAAATGACCGGGGGAGAAACGAAAATCATGATTCCGAAATTTCAAGTTACAACTAACCTATATATGTCAGCAATTTGGAAACTTGTAAGTTTTTACTCTTTTAATAAATTCTTGATCTCTTAGGCTATTACTTAATTATTTTTTACTGTTAGCTCAGATGGGTATTTACAATTTATTCACGGAAAATGCTGAATTCAATTTTATCAACTCAGCAGAAAAAGTTGAAGTAACAGATGTAATAGTTAAAACCTTTATTGATGTAAATGAAAAAAGTACTGAAGGTACAACTGTTCCAGGTAAATATTGAAATATTTTAGACAAATCTGATTTATTTATTGAAAACAGCATTTTCACATAAGTATAATAGAATCAATCAGAATTAAAAATCAGGTAGTACATAAGAGTAGTCTAATATTACAATACATACTGATCTGTTCCAGTAGTGTTAGATGAACGAAACACCCCTATAATAATTTAATTACACTAATTTTTATTTACCAAAATATATTTTAAAATATTCTTGTTTTGTTTAATTTTATTGTCAGATTTGCGTGCTGATCACTACAATGAATTTATTGGAGTTGCAGAAAGGGCACTAATTGCAAATCGTCCGTTTGTGTTTGCTATTAAAGATGATCGAAATATTTATTTCGCTGGACATTTGAGACATATATATTAGATGAAAAAAGAATGTTAATAAAAAAATATCAAAATAAAATAAAAAAAAATGTGTGATATTGCGTCTTAGTTTTTTATAAGAGGTGGTCTGAGTTTTGTAATTCTTTAAAATTTTTGCATATTAAGAACATTTTTGAAGTCTATATTATTATTTTATCATTGCATCATCCTAGACAATACAGAATGGCGTTAGATCTATTAGAAATCACTGATAACATTTACTGTGAAATTGATAAAAGGCATGCAGTAATCTTATTGTTTGTCTTTTCTCTCGATTTTGCCAATGCTTTTGACTGTTTTAATTACGAAATGTTCTGCTTCCTAATGCTTTAACTTTTTTATAATATTGATTCAACTGCCATAAAATTGCTGCATATTTATTTGTTTAAAAGAAGCCATTTCTTGTATTTGAATGATGTCAAATTTAATTGTTTACCTGTTAAATGTGGGGTACCTCAGAGATCTATGCTGAGCTCACTGTTTTTCAATTTGTTCATTAACGATCTTTCCCGCTGTTGATTATAGGCTCATTGTGGGTTATATGTCGACGACACTCAAGTTTATATCAGTGGATTAGCGAATAAAATCTACAAATATATTGCTAACATTAATGATGAGCTGATTCTAATGATGCAATTGATTTTTGGGCTAAAGATAATTTTTGGACTAAAATAAAAACCGAAATATTGATAAAAGTTTTAACTCAAATGAATTTGAATTATTATCTTGTTGAATATGTAAATTTGGCCAAGTGTCTGGGTGTTGTATTTAACAAAACGATTGTGTAGAGTGATCACATAAGCTACAGCTCTAGGAGGGTTTTTTCTCTCCTTCGTAAATTTTGGAAGTTTTCATATTTTATGAGCGAATGAGTAAACAAAAAACTAGTTCTGCCAATAATTATGTAATTTTTTTTACTTATTGTGATGTTGTATACGATGGTTGGTGGTATGATTGTGTGTTGGTTGAACTTGAATTGAAATGTTGTATTTAATGCGTATATTCGTATTCTTATCAATTGTTGAACATTTGATAGAATTAGTGATGTATATAAACTGATACAAGACTGCTCAAATTTGGAATCTCAAAAATCAGACATATCCTTTATATGAAGAAAATAGTAGTTTAAGGCACTTATCGTTTTTTTTTTTTTCTGATTTAATTTATAATAATCCATTAATGTTTTAACTTATAGACTAAAAATAATTCACAATTTTTTTTTTTATTATTATACAGTTTTTCATTTATTTATATATTATATAACAATTTCAGATTGATATGAAAATTCGGTGACCTAAGCTTTCGCTGTCTGGTCTTATTGTTATGAATCTTACAGCATAATATCATACTTGTAAAATTCTTATATGTTTACAAAAAATAATGTTAAGTTAATGAGTAAGACAAAGAAAAATAAAACAAAAAAATTTAAAAATAAATAAAATACAGAGTGCTCAAAGAAATGACTGCACATTCTTAAAATCCCCAATATTTATGATAGATTAAGTAATTCTTTAATTTTATTTTTGAAGATACAAATATTTTCAATATTTTTAATTTCATTTGGTAACTCGTTATAGATTTTAAGACAGTTATATACGCAATTCTTTCTTTGCTTTTCTGTTTTAAAGAATGTTAAATAAAAGTTAGTTTCGTTGCGTGTATTGTGATGATGTATGCCAATATTCCTATTTAAAATTAAATTATTCTTTATTTTGTTATTTGCTATATTGAATGCAATTATGTATAGTTCTTGGTTACATATTTTATTCAAACTGATATATTTTCCCGAATAGAGCATATGAGTACTGCAATGTAGGGTAATTATGTATGAATTTAATGGCTTTTTTGATAAGAAGATCAATTTTGTTCAGATAGGTTTGTGAAGCTCTCTCCCAAATAGGATTAACGTAGATTACATTTGAAATGATATATGACGATTAAATGATGTATAGTATTTTAGAATTGAAAAATCTTTTCAATCATTTTAATAAGAAAACAAATGGTGCTCGTCTCATTAATTTTTATTCTTAATTTTTCATCTAGTATCAACCCAAGATATTTGTAACTTCAATATATGTATTATTGTACATGAATGTGGTGTTGATAAATTTTTATTGTCAAAAAGTAAGATTTTGGTTTTATCGATATTCATTAGTAGTCTATTATTTATTAGCCATTTGTCAATAACTTTTAAGTCATCGGATATTGCAGAAGAAAGGTGGTTGTCACTACTCTCGGAATATTTTATTACAGCATCATTAGCATAAAGCTGAATAGATCCCAGTAGTGGAAAGCGTGCTAAATAGTCTATATAAATTTTAAATAAATCAGGTCCTCAAATGGAGCCTTGAGGAACACCTTTTTGATTTCCATCCAATCGCTCTAATTGCTCCCATTACGAACACGTTGCATTCTGTTGGTTAAGTATGATTCGAAAAACATTTTTTTGGCTACTATTAAAGTTAAAGCTTAAGGGAAAGCTTACTTAATAACACCTTAGGATCTACACAGTCAAAGTCGTTTTTTAGAGCAATAAAAACTCAACCAGTGTATTTTCCTTCATCCATACTTTTGGTGATGAAATCTGTTAGTGTTAGGCAAGCTGCCGTGGTATTTGAATACTGCTCGAAACAATATTGCTCTGGATGAAGAATATTATTACTTCTTATCAAGCTAGTTAACCTATTTTTTGTTATAGTTTCAAATATTTTAGAGAATACTGCACTTCCGTTTTGTTGTCAGAGTTACAGTATTGTGCTAATAGTGGTGAATTAAATCTTAACAGGTTTATATTTTTATTACAAAACAAAAAGAAAACCAGGTCTATACAAAGTCGCTGCTGTACAAATACTTCTCATCCTTCTACTGTAAAAGAAAAAAATCCTTGTTTGGTTTGATTTTTCAAAAAATATTCAGTTTAACTACAGTTGCTTCTAATTTTGCCATTTGTGCAGTAGGTATTAATTTAAAATAATCATCCAACCGTTTTGTTCGCATCTTTCACCTTAAAAAAGCTCATCTGATAAAATCCAGCTATTTCTAAAAAATTCAAAAATTGAATTAGAAAAATAAATTGTGTGGCTAAAAATAAAAAATTAAAATTCTATGGTAATTCCAGACCTTCTTCAATAAACTTTTGATATACTTAAAGTTTGATATTGTTAAAAGTTAAGTTAGCATAGTTTAAGTTACGAATATCAACTTTGTTACTGATGTTTATAGAGCTGATTACTTATTTATTAAGAAAAAAAAAATCGTTTAAATTTTTCACAAGAAAAGAATTAATTTCTAATCAATTTTTATAAATTTGGTATAAATAAAGAAGCCCTCGGGTAAAATTTATTTAATTTTTACAAACTTTTACCAAAATTAAGTACGACTTATATTAAATATCAAATTTATTATATTGGCGATAACTTGATAAGGTGTGAAAATGAGAGAGTAAATAAAGAATGTAAACAAAAATTATAAATTCTATTGAAAAATTAAACTAATTTAAAAATGTACAGTTAAATATTGGATTCTTTTACTTGTAATTAGTGGCATGTCATGTTATCCAAATCATAATTTTTTTTTAACTAATGAACAATTTAGTACAAATTTGTTCAATCATGTAAACGAATTTTCAGCAGAATAATATAATCTAGTATTTTCTCCAGCATCAATATATACTATACTTGGATTAACATATTATATTGGTAGTGACGGAAAAACTGCTAACCAAATTGAAAATGTTTTGAATCTACCATCATCCAATCCAATCTTAACTCCAAAGTTAATGTCCATTAAATTGCTTTTCACACTTGCATATACCGTATACTGAATTCTGTTGAAAATTTAGCCTCAAAATCACTTAAGTTCTCTAGCTGCGACTACACGTCTTATACACCCATATTCTGTTAGACCCATCTCGCGAAATCGCGTGAGAATATCTCTGACGAGATAATTTTGTATTCTGTTAGACCTTTGACGAGACGAGATAGCCATTTTTTATCTCGTCAAAAATTGTAAGCGATAGAGTATCTCGTCAAAGTATTTTGTATTCTTTTTATCAAAAAATTGAATTAAATAAATAAATTGAATAGATAAAATAGTTAAATAAAGATTAATAAACAGTTTTTCATTATTGTTTTTGCATTATTATTAAAATTGTGTTTGTTTTTTGAAAAAAAAAACCATCTTTACTATTACTGCTTTACTACGTTTATGTACTAAACTACAAAATATATTTAAAACATAAATATATTTATATTTATTTTTCATTTAAAAAATATTTTAAAACTAATACTAAGTTAGTGGGGTTAGCACTTTCCAAAAATTTTATAAATCATATTTCGTTTATATACCAATAATTATTTTTGATAGTAAAAAATTATCAGTACTACCAACAAATAAAATGTTCTATCGCGCCGCTTACAGTGTCTAACAAAAAGGCATATTCAGCGAGACGAAACAAGATGAATTTTTTCTTCTCGTCAACGATGGGTCTAACAGAATATGGGTGATAAAGTATTTTTATCAATATTTTTCTATCGACAGAATCAAATGCTTTCTTTAAATCAAAGAAAACTTTGACGATTTTTATTTATTTTTGTTAAGTTTATCCAGAACATCTGATATAAATAGGAAAATGATAATTCGAATTATAATTCAAAACAAAATATTTAAATGTCAATTCGAATTGTTATTTTCAAATATTTAGATTTTCAATAAAAATTTAGTTTTAAAATTTCCAACAGATGGCTTTTTTCTTAATTTAATGGTAAATGAAGTAGATTTTACTTCATTAATGAACTTCATTGTGAAGCGGATTTTCTTCATAATGAAGTATTTTAATCTAATGAAGTAGTCTGTCAAGGGTATAAATCTAATAATGCAGTATTTAAATAATTACTTAGCTGAATATTTACAAAAGTTTCAATTAATTTGCTAAACGTAGGAGAGATTGATATCGGCCTGAAGTTGTTAAAGTTCTTGACATCACCACTCTTATTAATAGGTTTTCCAGTAGTGATTGTATTATTGATAAATACAACACGTGTATTTGTCGAATGCTGTATTAACACTGATCTATATTTTATTAATAATTATTATCTACAGTTCTACACTACAATAGTGGTTGGTGACAATTATGTAGTTGGTAATGCTTATAATTAGGGTTGTGTTACCATTACATTATCTAATTAATGGGTTCGTTCAGTAGCATTAACCGGTAGATCTGGAATCCATTTTGGATCCATGTACCATATATCTGGCCGCTGAACGCAATTCACCACAAAAATTTACCGAAATACTAGCGTCATCACCGGCAAATATAACGATACTTTTAAAAATAAATTAAATTTGAATGGAATAATATTTGTTATCACACATATAATTTATTTGTTATAACTCTTAATTTAAGTTTTATGTACATAAATCTTCCTTAAGAATTTAAATTTTCACACTAATTCAAAAAATAATGGCGATTTCAATTTAACAACTTTCATAAAAAATATAAACATTTAATTTTTCTAACAGTAGATGTCACTACTCTCAACATAAAAATTGTTGTTGTTATTTTTACATATAAAAATTCAGATCCATGAAATGTATCTAGAATTTTTTTCGATCCATTTTCATTAACCGCGATACATTAACCGGTACATTTACCACACCGTTCAGTAAACAGATCCATGGATCTGTGGATTTCAGATCCAATGGTTAATTTCACTGAACGCTACCAATGCTATTTTTTAATATAATACAGTGATGATATAACTTAAAACTGTTTTGGTAACTCTGGTAACTCTGCGTGTTATTATTTGTCATTTATTATGTCATTACAACGTTTAGAAATCGTTAAATTGAACAACGTGAAAATGGTGAACATTTTTATCAAAAAATTTTATTCACTGATGAAGCTCATTTTTGTTTAGACAGTCACTGTGTAGAGTAGAGGGATTGGTTCATATTTCTTTGAAGAAAATTGTCGGAGAGTAAGAGTCACTGGAGAACTATAAAGAACAATGTTAAATGAATTTTTTTCCTACTGTTGTTGAAAATAATCTGCATGATAAGTGTTATCAACAAGACGGTGCCATCAGCTACACAGCCACCTTAACAATCGATTTCTTGAAAACAAAATTTGGTGATGAAATGGTTCAGTTCATTTTGCTCCCAGGTCGTGGTATTTAACACCTCATGTTTTCTTTCTTTGGAGATATGTTAAATCACAATACAAGCTTATGCTGATAATACAACAATAATTGAGCAATCAAAAATCAACATTTCATCAACGTGCTATTGATGAAATACAGCCAAATTTATGTTGTACGTCGTGGTGGTCATTTGAGTTATTTGATGTTATTTTCCATACATAATGACATAGTGTTGTCCTTTCCTTAAGAAAACCTTTCAAATAAAAATTTTGTGTCTCACTAAATAACTTATGCGCTTTTTTTTATTTTCAAATTATCAGCGGTAATGAACAACACTTTGGTTAGATTCAGAGTTTCAATTGCCCCACTAAACAAATTATATTCAAAAACTAATTCTTAAATTGAAAATTTAATAAAAAAATAAATTTTTGATTTAAGACAATAAATAAAATAAATTAAATTAAAAGTTACAGAAATATTCACAATATATTGTTTTTGCAGCAATGTTCATGTCTCACCCGTTATTATAATTTTTTGTTTGATTCTCTGAATAAAGGTGCAAATATATTATTTTTTGTTTATTTTTTTTTATATGTTTTTATTGAATAAAAACCATTGCGAGCTTTAATCTTAACAACTTCTACTATTTTTGAACCACAGATTTGATACTGTACTCAAAGTATACAGACAGAACATAAAAATAAAAATAAAAAAAACCAAAGTTTGTCAACAAAATAATCAATTTTTTAATAAAAAAGCTTTTATTTTGTTTTTTAAATAAAATTTGACTTTAAACCTTTATGACTCTCAATCAAAGATTGCTAAAAAAATGTTTGATAAAGTGTTAGAACAGAATTTTAATTAGCTTTAAAGCCAAGCAAAAGTATTGACCGACAGTGCACAAATATTTAACACCATAAAAGCCTCCTCTCACGTTTAATTCTATAGATGTTCTTGGGACAAACAGGATTTCATAAATATATTTTTAATATATAATTTTCACCTGATCTTACTGTGACACATTTAATTAATTTGACTGAATATTTTTACAGAAAATGTGTGCCTAAAAAACGCACACAATATTAAAAAACTACATGAATACGTTTACTCGTTTTTTTTTTTATAATCGGCTAGTATTGTATGTTAGTCCTGTTATCTGATTATTAATCAAGTTTCGTGAGATTGAATGATTGGCAGGAATTGGTATATGTAAATTTAGATTATTTCGTAAAACTGGTTTGAAAGAGATTTGGTAATTAATTACGAAAAACAACAGTGCAAATTAAGACAATTGAAACAGTTCTAGTTTTTGAAAATGGTAATTTTTTTTTAAATATAGACAATTTCTGAAGAACACAATTTTCCTAACTTCCCTTGCTGACACTACTAAAACCAACCTACCAGTATAACCACTATATCGACCAAATATTTTTTTTATCCTTTCGTTAGCGTTAGTATAAAATTATTATTAGCTTATAATATAATAATTCAATATGCAACCATCTCGTTGTTCTCTTCCAGAGTCTACAAATATTGTTTACGACATTATTTCCAGCTTCACATAAATTTGTGTTGCAGGTGCTCTTTGTATTTGACTGCATATTTACTGATTTTTTCTGCGACTGTATAGCGTACGTTCCATGATCAATTAATTACAGCGGACCACTTTATTTAAGAGTTTCAATGTTTGTTTTTATGTTATAAGTTGTATACGCAATCGTTGGATACATATTCTTATTTTATTCACTACATTTTGAAGTTTTTCTGTACAGTTTTCGAGAGCTTTGTCAACACTGCCAGAATTACATTGTTGTTTGCAAAAGTGTTTATTGAAACTTTGTTTTTTTTTTGCTGAGCAGAATTTTTTTTGTTTTCGGATTCATCTGACTAATTGAAGAGTATTTATTTTTGTATCGCAATTGATTTTTCGGGATCACTCAATAATTAATCGGAGCAATTATTTTTAAGAGACGTTCTAAATGTTTTTCTGTGATATAATAGACATCAGGTTTGTTTGGTTTGGTATGCTAATTACTTTAGCAAATAAAAAATTGCTTCTCCTCGGACAAATATTTATTTAACTCATGTCCACCTCAATGAAAAGAGAATGTCTCCATATTCGTTGATAGATAAATGTTAACATAGATGAAATCTATTTAGTAATGATACAATAGGACTAACGATCACAGTGATATTGTGATTATAGGACCAACCCTTAAGTAAAGATTTAATCTAATATACTTCAAAAAAATTTTAATTTCTAAATTTAAAAATTTGGTTTAATTTACATAATATACATATATAATGTATATATATCTATATTATTTTTATAAAATACCAATTTTGGTATTGATACTCTAAATTCTAATTATGAATTATTTTTATTATTTGCCTTTACTTTAAGAGTCATGGCTTATCTGTTTGTTAATTTAAAATTAGATTTGAAATATTAAACTCTAAAATTGTAAGAATTCTATTCCAAACGAAGATTAATAATATTATATTTTTGAATGTAGGTGTACAGATCAACCTTAAAGTTTAGTCAAATTTAAAATTTTCTTAACCAAAAATCCTTTTACTCACTGATCACTGAAATATAATAAACTATTTTTGTATTTAGAAATATTTAATAATAGCTTTCTATATAACCTTGACCTTATCAAATACATTTTTTTGATATTAGAATAATTTATTATTCTCAAATCTGAAATTTGATTAACAAAATGAGACTGATTGAGATTAAAATGTAAATTTAGAATTATTTTGGTTAATGTAAATTGGGAAACATTATAGCTTTTAAAATTTAACAAATTTCTCTATCATACTTACACGACACGGTTGAAAGAGTAATTTACCTTGTTGTATTTTATATTATTCTCTTTTATTTTGAACTCACCCCCACCACAAATATGAAAAATGTATGTGTCTATATAATGTTACTAAAGGAATCACAAAGTTAGTCTTTTCCTACACTTTAAACAGATTAATAATTAGTCTGTAAAAATAAAATTAATTTAAATATTAATAGAATTTAAATAAGAAGCAAACATTTACAAATTAAAATGAGTGAGTAAATAATATATAAAAAATACATAACCAGAATGTATATATACATATTCAATTATTTTTATATATTTTTAAATTATTATTAATTGCGAGAAATATAATTGGTTAAAAATTTACAGTTCACTATTGGGTTTTGGTGTTTGTAATTGGTAGCACAGTAAGTTTTCCTACAGAAAATACTGTAACCACTGGACAATTTAGTAGAGATCTCTTTCATCATATGACAGAACATCCACTTGGTAAAACTAATTTAGTAATTTCACCAGCATCAGTTCATACTTTACTTGGATTAACCTATATTGGTACTGAAGGTCAAACTGCTAAAGAAATTGAAAATGTTTTGCATTTAACATCATCAAATAAAGAAGAGATTGCTAATAATTTTGCCAATTTATTGAAATCTACTCATGGACAAGATTCATTAATTAAAATGGCTAATAAAATTTATGTCAAAAAAGGGTTGAATATAACTCCGCATTTTAATAAGATTGCAGGTGATTCTTTTGCATCAGAAAGTGAAAATATAAATTTTGAGGATAATGTTGCTGCTGTTAAAACTATTAACAAATGGGTTGAACAACATACCAATAATAAAATCACAGATTTATTGGATGATTTAGAAAAACAATCTAAAATAGTTCTAGTAAATGCAATTCATTTCAAAGGAGAATGGAAAGTCACACCTGAAGTTGCAAAATCAATTTTCTTTAATGAAAATGGTAATCAAAAAATAACTGAATTTTTAAGAGTGAAAGATGATTTTAAGTTTGGCAGATTTCCAAAATTAGATGCAGTTGCTGCTGAATTACCGTATAAAAATTCAAATTTAAGTTTAATGATTATCTTACCAAATTTTGATAGTAATTTGAACAGTTTGGAAACTAAATTAAAAACTGTTAATTTGTTTGATTTATCAAAAGAAATGACCGGTGGTGAAACACAAGTATGGCTTCCGAAATTTCAAGTTACAACAAAGCTTTATATGACACAAGTTTTGAAATCTGTAAGCTTTTCTTTTTTAATGTATATAGTCAATTATTTAGTTATTTTATTTTTTACTGTTAGATGGGCATTAATACTTTATTCACGGAAAAGGCTGAATTCAATTTAATTGACTCAACTGAAAAAGTTGAAGTTACCGATGTAATAGTTAAAGCCTTTATTGATGTAAACGAAAAAGGTACTGAAGCTGCAGCTGCTTCAGGTAAATATTCAAATATTATAACTATTTGTTAAATAATATTTTTTTATTAATTAATTAATTCAATTTTTTATTTAATTATAATAATTTAATACCCAAATTTATGTTTTCTAAAATATATTTTAAAATATTCTTCTTTTTTTTTAATTTATCTATTTAGTTCTTACTTTTGTACCTCTTACTTTGACGGTAGGTTCTGGAGTTGAACCCAGAAAACTAAATGCAGAACGTCCGTTTATGTTTGCTATTAAAGATGATCAAAATATTTATTTCACTGGACATTTGAGAGAAATTGTATGAAAAAAAAAAATTTGGAATAAAAAAATTTGCAAATAAAATAAAAAAATGTGTGAGTCTTTTTAATTTAAGTAAAAAAAAAAGTGTTTAATGATGGCATTAAAATTACAAGAGGTGGTAAGTGTTATTTTTTTATCAGTCCATCATGACTACTGGATGCATTTTGGCTTTATGGATTGCAATTTCACTGTCATTGTGTTTTTTGTCGTTGTGGCCTCAAGTTGTTTATTTTGACTCAACTTCCTCACAATTATGACACTTTACCAATTTGTTATTTTTAAAGAAAATAATTTTGTTAACAAAGTGAAAAAAATTAAATGTAAAAAATTTAAAGGAAGAAACATCTTATCCAACTAAGTTATTCTATTAATAATTGAGTAATATAAATACTAGGGGACCCTGGGGGTTAATTATAATTTAAGTTAACGACGAACTTATAAACTTTAAAAAGCAAAATAATTTAGATTTTTTTGAAAACTGATTTTTCAACTTTGATTTCATTACCGCTAAATTTAACTAATTAAGCCTTATTCTTAAATCTGTGTATAGTACATCTATGTTACAGTTCAACAAAAAAGGATGCGAGAAAGCTGTTTAATCTTTATTCAGCTGGCATTTCAAAACCCTTACTTCAGCTGGAAAGGTACACCTGTGCCTTTAAATAATTTGTATGGATTTTCATTTTACTATGATTTTTACTATTTTTGTTATATTGTTGTGGTTATTTTTGTATTTGTTTCACTTTTACTCTTAAATTTAGTTTTATTACTTGGGGATCTATTCGAGGTAACGCCATTTAAGGAAAAAGGAGGTCTATTAAGCATTTCTGCTTGTATTTGTACGAAGTATTTGGTATAAAGTTCGGACTTGAAACAGCAAAAATGCATCTAATTCAAAAATTATTATAAACGAAAACAAAAACACATTGTTCTAGAAAGGTATTTGATCATATTATAAAGTTCTTTAACTAGATGGACAATTTTAAAATTTTATTTGCAGTTCAGGCAGCAAAAAGTGCCGGTTTTTTCATTAATTTATTTCTTCATGGAAATTTATTAAGAAAAATACAAAAAATAAAAAAAAAACACAAGAAAAACATCAAAAAAAAAGCTTAGAGAAAAACCGGTACAAAATATACATTTTTATAATATTAATATACAACATTAGGTACCGAACTATTCTTATTTTATATTTGAATGATAAGACATCTTCTGGGTACCTAAGTATTGTTAGAGTTTTTATTACTTTCATGTATCTACTGACGATGATGTACGTTTCAGGTCCAGAAAAATTTATTTCATTTCCATAACAAAATTATCATTAGGTACCGAACTATTCTTATTTCATATTTTGATGATGAACTGTTCTTTGGGTACCCAAATACCGCCATTTATTATATAAACTTATATAAATATGTAAATGAAAAATGTAAATAAAAAAAAATTGTTATAATAAATTATTTCTGTGATATAAAAAATAATATTTTTTTATTTTAACACAAAAATTCATATAAAATGCATTATAGGTACAGGTATACCTTTCCAGCTGACAACGTAGACAAAAACAAAATGGCTGTCTTACCCACCCCTCAATTATTTTTTTTACTAGTTTTAAAATATAAATTTTGATAAAAAAATTAATTCTCACAAAGATTCAAGTTTCTAAGTAAATTTGCATCGAAAATATTCAAAAGTAAAAAGCAAAAGGTATACAGGTGTACCTTTCCAACTGAATAAAAGTTAAATGAGGAAATCCTAACCTTCTCACGATATAGCAGAAACCACTCGTGTTTAATAAAAAGTTTGGTGGTTAGTAAGTTTTATTTAGGACACATAAATACATCTTCCTCATATACTGGTTCGTTTCCGATATATTCCCTAGTACAACTACGATATAATAGTTCTTACTGAAACTTGGTAACACAAAGATATTATGTCTTCTGAACTTTTTCCAAATAACTGCTCGGTCTACAGATATGATAGGTGCCTTATAGCAACTTGTTTTAACAGAGGAGGTGGTGTATTGTTGGCAGTTAAAATTGTAAACTTTTGCAAGAATATACTTTCTAACAATTTTCAATATGATTACAATAATGTTAATTACTACAATCCATTAAATATATTTTTGGAAAGTGTAAACTGGGACATCATCTTGGAACCGGTTGGCCTACTCGATAATTATAATGCGTTTATTAATGTGATAAACAATTCGATAGAAATTTTTGTTCCGAAAAAAAAACTGTATTGCCAAATCATCCTAAATGGTTCAACCGTAATTTGTTAAGACTAAAAAACAAGTTGCTCTCTATTTGCCGATTTATTTAAGTCAAATTTTGTTACACCTCAACAAGCCGATGTAAGGAGTAGTTTTGCTAATGTTACTCCAATTGTTGACTTAGGTAATATACGAAAGAAAGACGAAATTTTAGTAGCTCTTAGTAAACTCGATAGGAACAAAAGCAGAAGCCCCGATGGCATACCAGCTATTTTAGGGAAAAATTGTCGTGCATTAGCTATTCCGTTAACAATAATATTTAACTACTCTCTCAACAGTGGTGATTTTCTCGACTGCTGGAAATTATCCAGCATCACACCAATTCACAAATCCGGCCCAATAATTAATATAAAAAATTATAGACCAATATCTAAACTATATTGTTTTGCAAAAATTATCGAAGCATTGATTAATGACAGATTAAAATTTCTAATTAAAAATAAAATTACGAATAATCAACACGGTTTTACTACAAAAAGATCTACCACTACAAATCTTGCTTCTTTTGAAAACTATTTGTTAAATCATATGGAATTAGGTAATCAGGTGGATGTAGCGTATACTGATTTTGTAAAAGCATTTGATAGATTAGACCACTCACTTATGATTTCAAAACTGGAAAGCTTAGGATTTCACTCTAATATTCTTGCCTGGTTTGAATTATATTTAAGAAACAGAGTGCAATATGTAAAGATCAGCAATTTTTCCTCATACAGTTTTCCTGTAGAATCGGGAGTACCCCAGGGATCTCATTTCGGACCCACGCTATTCATTCTTTTTATAAGTAATATTTTACTAAAATTTACTCATATCTCATTTTTTGCAGATAATGCAAAGAAATTTTCTCAAAAATATCATCTTTACATGATTGTACAGCAATGTAAGATGACTTGAATACATTTTATGACTGGTGTCTAATTAATGACTTAGACCTAAACTATAGCAAGTGTACCGTGAAGTCGTATTTTAGAAAATTATCACCCATAACATTTGACTATTCTATAAATTGCAACATTTTAAATAGATCAAATAATATAAAAGATCTGGATTTCGATCAAAAATTTTCCTTCAAAGATCATGTAGATTACATAATCGCAAAGGCGCTAATAAAATGCTGGGTTTTATTAAGCGAAACCCTATCAATTTTAGAGATCCATATACGCTTAAGCGTTATATATATCTCTGGTAAGACCAATTTTAGAATACGGCGTAATTATTTGGAATCCTTATTACAATATCCACGTATTCAGAATTGAAAAAATTCAAAAAATTTTTACTCGTTTCGCCCTGAGAAGATTTCAACTCACAACAGGAAGACCCTCATATGATGCAAGATGTAAGTTGTTAGTTGTGAAGATCTGTTTTCTGTGTTATGTTTGCTCGCATATTGATTCATCAAATTTATTACAGAGCTTCGGTCTAGCTATACCACCGATACTACTTAGATCGCAGAACTTGTTGAATACTCAATTTCATATATACTCGTTTTTTGTTTTTTTCTTATTTTTATATATAGTTTTTTGTTTTTTTTGTTTTGTTTTGTTGCTAGTCTGTTTGAACCAACCTTTGTAGACGAATTAAATAAATAAAAAAAAAAAAAAAAATTCATCAGTTTCTTCATAATTTTTGTTTAACAGCCAAGTTTTTACTAATTTGAGGAATACAGATAATTTCCTAACATTTCCAATTGAAGGGGGTAATGAGCTTTATTAATAGCAAGGATTCTTAGAGTTCGATATAAATAAACACATGATGACAAAATACTCAAATTAAACGAGTAGAACTCTTTTGTGCTTTCAATAACTGTATAATTTTATTTTATTGTTGTACGATCCTCCCCAGAAAACTATTCCATATTGTAGTTTTGAATGAAATAAAACATCTTAGTATAAACTTTAAAAGAACAATGAATTTACTAAACGATAACTATAAGGCTATTCCCTTATTTATAATTTTTTAATTGTGTAGTATGCTTAGACCAATTCAAATTAAAATCAGTTATAAGATCTAATTATTTGAATTCTGATACACTTTCAATTAAAAACAATTAAGATTGCCACTGCTCTTATCCGATCTAGAGCATTTAAATAATGGACATTTATAACATAATGAATGATGATAAATAATACCATAATCCATATTACAAATATAATATATAAAGAAACCGCTTGGCTGGTACACTGAATTCTGAAATGGTAGCGTACAACTCATTACGATATATGCTAACATACAATTTCACTGTCGTTATTGAACTCAACTTCCTCACAATAATGAAAATTTACTAATTTGTTATTTTTAAATAAAATAATTTTGCTAGTAAAGTGAAAAAATTAAATATAAAAAATTTAAAGGAAGAAATACCTTAACCAATTAATTCTGAAAAATTAAATAAAAATTCAAAAAAGTGATTTCCGAATCAGTGAAATTAATTAATTCTTTTTTTAGATTAACTTAAACGTAATCACTTGATATTTCGCAAAGTTCAAATTATAAGTACCAGAGTGTTCTAAGTAAAGTGTACCTGAAACTTTATCTATAAGTTAATTATTAGTTTATAAAAACATTATTGTAGGTTATCAAGTTCGAATGGTTTTAAAGAATTTTCAAAATTTGATTATTTTTGTTCAAAACAACTCGTTTTTTTTTTTTTTTATTTTTTAAAATAGACTATGGAACTGTAGTTTCAATATTTAATAATGAAAAATATAAATATGTGTCAAATAATAATATAATATATGTATATCTCGTTATATATTGCATAAGATGTATGAGATGAGGTATGTATGAAATGGAAATCTCTTATTGTGTGTCTATTTATATATATATGTATATATATAATATATTTTTTTTTATTTTGTGTATGTGCATTTTCTCGGATTTTCTAGCCATTTTCTAGGTCTTCTTCTAGCTTTTCGTGTTGTTACTTTAAATATTCTTTTCTGCCCATTATTTTGACTCTTCCACACACGTGATCTGCTCATTCTACACATCTTAATCTTTGGGCCTCAAAAAGGCGTATCATTTCTACGTTTTTAATTAACTTATTTATTTTGCGAATATTTTTTCTTATATATATTCGACATTTTTCTTCTAAAGCCAAACATCTTTCATTCGAGTATTTTTCTTTCAAAGATACGTAAGCTATTTTTATTCGCTATTGTAAAGATTCGTACTTCGGAACCATATATAGCTATTGATCTTATAATGGTTTTATATATAATTAGTTTGCCTAGATATTAATTTGGATTGCAGTATTTGTATTCTCCTATTCGCGAAATAAATTCTAAGTAGAGAGTTATATACTGTTATCGACACATACCATTGTTTCAAGTTATGTAAAATTAGATGAAATTATCTTCCTTGATATCATTTAGCATATTTAAAAAATCTGTTGTGTACAAAGAAAATAATATTGGTGAATTTACAGTTTCTTGTTGTAAGCCACTCTTAATTTGGAATAAATTTTCTAAATTTGGTTTGTCCGGTATTACTAAAAAACATCAGAAGAAGTCTCATCTTGATATTTTTAAATTTTTTCGACTTAGTTGCGTAAGAACGAGTAAGAAAATGAAACGAAAATAAAAATTGAAGAGCGTAAAAAATAATAATTTTGTAAAAAAAAAAAAATGCAGTAACCAACGATTGACCATTGTTCGCTATACAGCACGCCCCACAGTTTTGAAGATGGAGTTCTGAAATCACAGTTATTCATGCTTCATGCTAAAAAAAGAAGCCGGACGCGGTATGCTACAAAGCTATTAAATAACAGGTTGACGTAGCGGCCATACAACTTCTAGCGCCCATCAAGAATATTTCAAAAACCAAAGGTGTTACAGATGGCGCTGCGAAAAAAGTTTCAAGATTCTGAGGGAGATGTTGTATCGGCGTAGGACCTAAAGACCATATTCCAAGAATAGCTGCAATTGCTAGCTTACTAAAAATATATATAGTTACATCCACATCACCTACTGCCGACAAAACCATCACTATTGTGGTACCTACCACAATACAAAAGGATGGAATTTCTCAACAGGAAACTAAAATACCGTTTCTTTAAATTAAGCAATTACTACTTTTGAACTCATTTGAACTTTATTTTTCTTTCTTTTGTTTTTTTATGTGGCATAAAAAAACAAAAAACATTGTGATAATGCACAATCAGCAATTTGTTTATAAAATTTTATAACAAAAATCAAACATGTAAACTTATATTGAAAAATAAGGTCAGTCTTATTTCTGAATTAAAATAAAGAGAACCGTTTTGCTTTTAAAACTGAATAACTTTATTATATCCTTAGTGACGTATCTTATCCTTTAAGGACGAAAAGGACATATGAAAGTATCCTTGTTATTTTGTGGTTTTTGTATAAAAACCGTTATATCTGTTTATATTATCTAATATATATATATTCAGTTATATATTTTAGAAAGATAAAGGTCTGTAGCATATTTATTTATTTTCTGTAGGGCAACTTTATAGGTCTTTTTCCCTTTCGAAATGTGGGCCTTTTTTTATTAAATTATATTAATTATTTGGAATATATTTTTGTATATTATATATTTATATTATTTTTTTTATTAGTTATGTTATATCTTTATTAATTATTAAATTATATTTGAACCGATCTGGTAGTATTGAAAATTACATTTTTCAGTAATTTTCCCTATTTGAAAAATTTTTCCCGTGCTCCTTCGGTCGTTACATTCCTACACTCGAGTGCTTTACCACTCGGCTGCCACTCTGTAGCATACTTTAACATTTATTTGGTGACAGTTGGTGATGCCGTTATGGAGATATTGTAGTTCAAAGTAAAAAATTTTGAAAAAAAAAATCTTTATTTTCTCTCTTGAAAAACAAAATACCTAAAGATTTTACCATGAAGCATTCACAATAATTATATACTGTAGGAAATGTTTCTTTTTATTCTATAACTCATACATACATACTTTATGTCTATGTCGAATAGTTTAGAAGATATAATATTTATTTAAAAAAATTGTTGTTTTTTGTTACTGTTTTTCTATATAAAACTAGAAATGTGCCTTTTACGAAATAACAGTCTTCTGAAGTAAATATTACGTTGAAGCTTATTACATTACTTTGTAAAAGGTGCAACATTATTTTTTTTATATAAAAACATTATAAAAGAGATATTTTTTTTAAAAAATAAAGTTTATATATAACCGAAGAGAAACAGAGTCCTCTAATGAGATATAAATATTAAACGTTTCCTTAGCAAAATTTTGAAATATCTAGTTTTAAGAAAAAGAGATCTATGAAAGATTGTTTTTTTTTCAAAAATTTTCAATTTTGAACAACATTATCTGCCCAACGGCAACATCTGTCGTCATCAAATAAACGTTGAAATGTTTTTTATATTGCTACCTTAAATACTAGATAAAAGACCGAGCAGGTATAATATACACTATATATCTACCAGATCAACAGATACAAAAATCCTAAAACAACAAGCATGTTACAAATGTCCAATTTGTACTTAAAATACTAAATGCACTATTAAGGACATATATTTTAAAAGTCAGCAACATCAATTATTTTCGAAATGCAGTGATTTAGTTACAAACTTGTGTTACATTTACTTCAGAAGATTATTATTTCGTAAAAGGCGCATTCCTAATTTAATATAGAAAAAGGATAACCTTTTTTTTTTTTTAATAAATGCTCATATGCATTTTTAAAATAATGCTCAAACTATTCGACGTAGATATAAAGTGTGTATGTATGAGTTATAGACAAAATATAAATATTAGGGGTGTCTTATAGCAAAATCTTGAGGTATTTGATTTTTCAAGAAAGAAAATAAAGATTGTTTTTATTTCAAAATTTTCTGTTTTACACTACATTATCTCCATAACGGCAGCACCATTCACCATCAAATAAATGTTAAAGTATGGTCCAAATCGTTCTCTCTAGAATATATAACTGAGTGTATGTATATCTAATTGATTAACTGATATAACGGTTTTTATACAAGAACATCAAAACAATAATGTCCAATGTTCAAATGTCCTTTTCGTCCTTAAAGAATAAGACGCGCCACTAAAGATATATATTTTTAAAAAGCTAGCACCTCCAGCTATCCTTGGAATATGGTAATTAGGTACTACGCCGATACAACATCTCCTTCAGAAGGGCCAAAAGTTCTATTGAAATAACTTCTATAGAAAATACACAATATTTGTTATTTTATTATGAATAACGGCAACGCGCGGCCGACGCACTCGTGGCTGTCCGTCGTGGTTCAGATGGCATAACTTTGATTAATTAAAAATTAAATAACATCGAAAAAAAATCAAATTTTATTCAAGTTATTTCACTTTTAAATAATTGAAGTTATTTCAATTGTATTTACTTGACAGCGCTGTTACAGGTCTCAAAATTTACACTCAGGTACTCTTTCAAAAATAAAAAATACGACGGTTACTGATTTCGAAAATAACATTTGCAATAACCGAATAAATGTAATACAGCTTGCTGATATAAAAAATTTCAGAATACTTAAATAAGAGCTTTGCATTTTCATTTCATTGAGGCATAAATTTAAACTGATTGTGGAAAAGGTGAACATATTTTGATTTCTAGAATACCGCTAATATCATTAGAAGTACCGTTTGAGCTTAAACAGTTAAGATTTCCGTTGTGAGATTAAGTCTTGCAATATTCTTTAACAAATTGCAGGGACAAACTTTAAAATTTTTTGTCTGCAACTGAAAGAAGATTGTTTCTCTCATGAGCAATATATATGGGACGGTCACGGGAAGGAACAGCAAGGAACGTATTGGTTTATCTTTCATCAGGAAAAACTCGAAATATTGTTGATTTTGTTATTGTAGTCTGTACACAGTTATTGTATAATGTTTTTTTAATTCGGTTCATCAATCAAACTTTATTGAATTAAATTCTATATACATTTTGTTTTCGACCCAGACAACGTCGGGTGACTTTGCTAGTTTATTTATGTATTAAACCTTTTATCGATACGTTATTAAATTTCTTTTCGAGGTCTTTAATTGAAGCACAAAACACATTATTTTTTATTATTCAATATGCCAGTAAATATCAGATGTAAGCATGTTAGTAGCATGATTTATACTGTGTTTGTACCCGAAAACGAACAGGTAATATTTTTCCAGTGTTAACACATTAAATTATCTTGTCATTGATTACAGTCTCATAAGCCTTGTTGATGTTTGATAAAAAGCTTAATAGTATATTATTACCGGGATTTGTGGGATCTTTTTCCCGTTTTTTCATCATTTCTTTTTCATTAAAATTAATTTATTTTAAATTTAATCTAAATTTCAAATACATAATAATATATTTTGGCTATTTACGTATATAATTATCTGCGGTTTCTTACTTTTTCAGAAATTACTTTCTGATTTTCTCAAGCATTTTGTAATATAAAAAAATAAATATACATTCACTTAATACAGAAGTGTTGATCAACTATCATCCATCCCATATCAACGCTGTCTTTTTGTTTTATCGGAAATCCTTTTATATACAGATTAAGCTAGCTTCAATTTAAGGAAGATTCAATAATCTTTTAGTTTTTAATTTAACCTTGATCTCATCTACTAACATTTAGATAATGTTGGAATAATTTTCAATTTTGAAACTCAATCAAAAAATTTAAATTAACTCAAATTTAACTTTCAAATCGGTTTATTCGATGTACACTTCATATTTTGATTATAGTGATTAAAAAATTCTCTCCATGATATGACTGAGCGAAAAAAATCACCTTATTATAATTCTCTTTTTTCAACCCCACCACATAAATTTTCTTTTAGTTTTGCATATTAATGTCAATTTTTTTTACTATATATAACAAAATCTAAAGGGATTTCAAATTTAGTCTGTTCCTAAATTTCATACAGATTAATTAATAGAAATATTTGTGTGTTTTTTTTAAATTAAATAATTTCAAAAATTAATTATATTTGAATAAGAAACAGATATTTACAATTTAAAATGAGTGAGTAAATAAATAATAAATATTAAAAATGTATATATACATATTCAATTGTTTTTATATATCGTTAAATTATTGTTAATTGCGGGAAATATAACGTTAAAAATATTTGGTTAAAAATTTACAGTTCAATATTGGGTTATGGTATTTATAATTGGTAGCACAGTAAGTTTTCCTACAGAAAATACTGTAACCACTGGACAATTTAATAGAGATCTCTTTCATCATATGACAGAACATCCACTTGGTAAAACTAATTTAGTAATTTCACCAGCATCAGTCCATACTTTACTTGGATTAACCTATATTGGTACTGAAGGTCAAACTGCTAAAGAAATTGAAAATGTTTTGCATTTACCATCATCAAATAAAGAAGAGATTGCTAATAATTTTGCCAATTTATTGAAATCAACTCACGGACCAGATTCATTAATTACAATGGCTAATAAAATTTATGTCAAAAAAGGGTTGAGTATAACTCCCCATTTTAATAAGATTGCAGGTGATTCTTTTGCATCAGAAATTGAAAATATAAATTTTGAGGATAATGTTGCTGCTGTTAAAACTATTAACAAATGGGTTGAACAACATACCAATAATAAAATTACAGATTTATTGGATGATTTAGAAAAAAAATCTAAAATAGTTCTGGTGAATGCTATTCATTTCAAAGGAGAATGGAAAGTCACACCTACAGCTACAAAATTTTTATTTTTTAATGAAAATAGTAATGAAAAAATGGTTGAATTCTTAAAAGTGAATAATGATTTTAAATTTGGTGAATTTTCTGAATTGGATGCAGTTGCTGCTGAATTACCGTATAAAAATTCAAAATTAAGTTTAATGATTATCTTACCAAATTCAGATAGTAATTTGAATAGCTTAGAAACTAAATTAAAAACTGTTAATTTGTTTGATTTATCAAAAGAAATGACCAGTGGTGAAACAAACATATTGCTTCCGAAATTTCAAATTACAACTACGCTTTATATGACACCAGTTTTGAAATCTGTAAGCTTTTCTGTTTTAATTTATAGTCAATTATTTAATTTTCTTGTTTTTACTGTTAGATGGGTATTGATACTTTATTCACGAAAAGTTCTAAATTCAATTTGATCGACTCAACTGAAAAAGTTGAAGTTACAGATGTAATAGTTAAAGCCTTTATAGATGTAAACGAAAAAGGTACTGAAGCTGCAGCTGCTTCAGGTAAATATTGAAATATTGTAACTTATTTTTGAAATAATATTTTTTTTTAAATTTTAACACCTAACTTGTTTAAAAATATTTTATATTTAAATCGATTTTCCAAAATAAGTTTTAAAATATTTTTCTTTTGTTTAATTAATTTATCAGCTTTGGCTGAGGTACCTACTTCTAAAAAGATGTATTTTGGAAACCGACCCAGGAACTTGATAGCAAATCGTCCGTTTATCTTTGCTATTAAAGATGATCAAAATATTTATTTTACTGGACATGTGAGACAAATTATGTGAAAAAATAAAAAATTATTTAATAATTTGTGATTGTAATGAAAATTTGGAATAAACTTTTTTTTTAAATTTAACAAAGAAATGTATGGGTTGTTATTGTGTGTGAGCTTTTTTCTAATCTTCACTTGGGCAGGATTAACGTAATATTTACTTTTTTACTCTTGCATAAAAACTTCATTATTTGGCCGATCTTAATGAAATCAGAGATCAATGCTAATTTTTTGAATAGATATTGAATATATATGAAAAGTTCGGAAAAACGTGTTTATGCCCAATTTTTCGGCAATTTAATTTTTTTCTCCGTTGTTGGGCAAGATTAACATATGTTAATATTTTTTTTTATTCATACAAATTGTATGGTATGGAAAAATAAGATAAAAGGTTCTGAATTTTTTTAAATTGAAATAGAAATATACTAAAATTAATATATTTTAAAACATAAAGTAAATAAAGCGCCACAGGTTTTTTGAAAAAAAATTTTGTTTTGAATTTTATTTTTGGTATGTTATAAGAAAGAAAAATTCTGTTACGAAGTTAAATTAAAAATTTATGTCAACCATTGATGTATTGAAAATTGCGGCGAATGTTATTGAACTTTTTGTTGATGGATGCGGACATATCGATTTTTCTCGGAAAATATTTGGTTGTCTGGCCCTTTGATATGTTGATAGAATATGTTGTTTATTCCACTTTGTGCCAATAAAATATTGATTTGAATCAGCAATGTGATTATTTTCCTCTTTTACTTCTGATTCATCATCTACTGACTCATCCTCATTATCATGACCATCACTTTGGTCTAAGATGCATTCTTTGAGCATCTGGTTCTTCATTTTCATTTTGCGAAATACGATAATCTTCATTTTCATTATTGCCATCATTATCATCACTTTCGACTCTTGAGGGACCGGAAACTGGTTCAAATACTATTGTTCCTACATCAGCATGTTCATCATCTTGCACATGTTCCACCAATCTAGAGAAATATGCTTGTTCTTTCTCAAAGATAACCTGTAAAAATAAGTTTTTTCTATCTTTTGTGTGCATTTTTTATTTTTTTTATTTTTTGTGTTTCTCATAGTAAAAGTCAATAAAAAAAAGTGTCATATACTTATAGTGACATTTTTTTGTTTAAATTTTATATATATTTTCAACAGTTTTGCTTGATTTCGATGAAGTTTATTAATATCTACACCACAACATATGAAATTTAGAAAAATGGGTTTTTTGAAGAAAAACACTTATTTTTTGTGTTTTTTGCACTTTTATTCAAAATTAAAAAATTTACTTACCTTCCTACCTGAGCGGCACATACAATTTTAAACTCTTCTATTAATCTTAATTCTATTAATTTCTAATATCTTTATAATATTATTGCAAATATTGAAAATTCAATAAATAATCTTACCAAAATATATATATTTTATTTATTTATTTTTTTATTTCACTGAAATAGATACACTGTTGTTGTTGCAATTACCAACTCTAATATAAGTACCTTGTAACAAACGGAATTGCCCAGTAGCACTTTCTTTTTCTAAAATACCGGTATTTCCAAAAAATATCTTAGAGGATAGATATTCGCTAGTAATAAAATCAAACATATAAGTAACAGTAATGCACGTTCAAAAATAATCATAAAAACATAAAAATCACTTATTTTTATCAAAAAATTCTCCATACAAAATATATGGAAAAACCAAAAATATTAACATATGTTAATCTTGCCCGTTTACGTATATTTCATTTGCCGCCCAATCGAAGGTTAATTTAAGTAAAATAAAAAGTGTTTAATGATGTCTTCAAATTGTTAATTTAAAGTAAAATTTCAAAATATTAAAACCGAACTTATAAGAGTTGGTAAGTATGTGATTTTTTTATCAATCCAACAAAACTACTGGATGCTGAGCTTTTTGACGTTGCTCATTACAATTTCACTTTCCTTGCTTATTTAACCTCAAGTGGTTTATTTTGATATAACAATTTATTAATTTACCAGTTTTAAAAAAATAATTTTGTTAATAAGGTGAAAAATAAAATACATAATTACATATAAAATATTGAAAGGAGTAAACTAACCACTAAACCACCTACACCTGAAGAAATTAAATAAAAATTTCAAAAAGTAAGATATCTTTAAAAAATTTAATTAAAAAAAAATTTCAAATTAATTAGTTGGAATCACTTGATATTTTGCAAAGTTCTAATTCTCAATTACCAGCTCTATCTACAAGTTATTATTTTTAAAAATATTGTTTTAGGTTATCAGGCTGAAATGGTTTTTAAAGAACTTTGAAAATGTGATTATTTTCATACAAAATAATTTATGTTATTTTTGTAATTTTTAAAATAGACTTTTTTTTAAATAGAATTCAATTTAAGTATGATTTCAAAATCATTTTGGTAGTATCATTCCGAAAATTACTAAAACATATTATTATAATGAATATGAACATACATTTTAGGTAGTTATATATTGTGTATTGCATAAAATGAATTGTTCCTTATCCTAAAGTGTTTTTTTTGAAAATTATATTCAGAAATATGATATTAATATTGGTAATGCATAAATGTAAGTATTTTTCCTTTAGCTAACAGCCTATATTTATGACTATCTATTTAGTATTTTTAGACCTTGTATTTTATATAGATTAATTATAAATTAATAAATTTATCCAAATCTTAAAAATTAAAAATTTTAAAATTATATTTCTTTTTTTTTAACTGTTTATTTTAATTCAACTATGGTATTTTTTCTTACTGCTACTGCTGTTGCGTTAGCGTGGTATTTTATCAATATTATACAATAACAAAAACAGAAATTATATAGCAACACAAAGATTAATCATTCCCATCACATAAATTTTTTAAAAATAGTATACATAAAACTAATCTTTCTCTCTTGAAATTTCATGTTTTTTTTTGTTTTTTTTTTATTTTAAAATTGTTTTAAAGAGGAAATAGTAAACATATTTTTTTGAATTAATCAAATTTTTTTTGTTTTGTTTGATTTAAGAAATATGTATTAATGGATATGTGTATGTGTATATATAAAACAGAAAAAAAAGAAGAACACGGGAATAATTATATAAGCAATTTTTGAAATAGTCTGAATTCCTGAATTTAGATAGTTTTGCTGCCTATTCACAATAGATGGAAGAACCTACTAGAGTAACACAGCAATCTAAATCACTTATTGATTATGTGTTGTCGGATCACATTGCAAATGTTAGGGTGAAAATTGAACATAAATTTATTATATCTGATCATGAAACGATTATGTTGGAGTTAAGGGATAATCAAAATGAAAAAGCCGACAAAACAATTAATTTTTTCAATTATAATAAGGAGGTTTTGACTATGTTGTTAAATAGAAAAAGTTTCTTAGCTACTATGGAAATAAATGACGTCAATGATTGTGCATTAAAATTTATGCAAGACTTGGATGAGACATTGAGTATTATGAGAAAAACGATAGTAATTAAAGAGAATTCTAATAAACGGTATAATAGTGAATTGAAATTTCTAAATCAAAGGAAAGTTTATTTGTATAATAGAGCTGTAATATTCAAAAATTCGGTAATATGGAATGAATATAAGTCTTGCAGGAATAATTATAAATATGAATATAAAGTGACAAAAAATAAATACATAGAGGAAAAATTTTGGACACAGCAGGAAACCAGGAAGAAATGTGGAAAGTTTTAAAAAAATATGTTTTGAAGACAGACTATACACTGCCACAGAAGCTAATACTAGGTAATAGAAAAATAAAAAATGAAAGTGAAATTGCCAATGTATTAAATGAATTTTTCGTAAATAGTGTACAAAAACTTAATAGCAGTATTAATAATTTAACGTATAATGATACCAATATGGTAAATAGTAGTGTTAAATTCAAATTTTGTTTAGTAAATGAGGAAATATTAGAAAAGATTTTAAAGAGTATGAATAAAAAAAATGATTATATGGGATTAAACAAAAATATAATTATTGAATGTAAAGAATTATTTCTTCCATTACTAATAAAAATAATAAATAAATCATTAGTGGAGGGTGTTTATCCGGATAGTTGGAAAGATACGATAGTAGTTCCTGTACAAAATACAGGAACTATGTAGGATTCGAATACACCAATAGATTATAGACCTGTAAACATGCTCAACATATATCAAAAAATCATGGAAAAAACAGTAGCTGATCAAATAAGTATTTTTTTAGAAACAAACAATTTAATATGTGAAGAACAATCAGGATTTAGAAAGGGGCATTCTTGTGAAACAGCAATAAATTGGGTGATAAATGACTGGAAAAGAGATACTGACGATGGTTACATTATTGTAGCTGTGTTTATTGATTTAAATAGAGCGTTTGAAACTATAGATAGAGAAATATTGATAGAAAAATTGAGAACAATGGAGTAGAACTGAGGTGGTTTAAACAATATTTAACAGGAAGACAGCAAAGAACAAAAGTCGGTAATAGTTTATCAGATTCGATAGATGTAAACATTGGAAAACCTCAAGGATCAGTGTTGGGAGTTCTTTTTTTCCTTATATACATAAATTCTATTAAATCGAGCATTAGATTTGTTAAGATTGTACTTTTCGCAGATGATGCTTTGTTGTACATAAAGAGTAAAAGTATGGAAAAATGCAGAGAAAAAATGAGTGTGGATCTAGAAAACTTATTTGAATGGTTATGTGGTAATAAACTTAAAGTGAATGTGGATAAAACAAAAAGTATGGTTATTAATGGAGGAAGACAAACTGTAATATTGAGCTTAAATAATCAAGAGATTGAATGTGTAACAGAAATTAAGTACTTAGGTGTTTACATTGATAATAAATTGAATTTTAATTTGCAAGTTAATTTTGTATGTAAAAAGATTTCGAAGAAAATTGGATTTTTGGCTCGTATTAGAGATAAGGTATCGTACAATTGTGCAGTTAGCATGTACAACACATTAATATTGCCACATTATGATTACTGCTCATCTGTGCTTTTTCTGAGTGATGCTGGTAGGATACAAAGACTGCAAATTATGCAGAATAAAGTAATGAGAATGATACTAAAATGTGATAGGAGAACACATATACAAGAAATGTTAGAGCAGTTAAATTGGATGAGTGTAAAACAAAGGTTGATATTCAATGCATTAATTTTCACGTTTAAAACCAAATATGAAATATATCCCCAATATCTGAGGAGAAATTTAGCATACATATCAGATAGTCACACTTACAATGTTAGAAATGCAGAAAATTTTAGATTGCCATTGTATAGAAGAGCTAGGACGCAAAACAACCTACTATATAGAGGATCAGCATTTTTTAACAGCTTACCATATGAAATAAAAATAGAAAGAAATTTTGTAAGATTTAAGAAAGGATTAAAGGAATTAATTAAAAATAACTTAAGTAAAGTAATTTAAAAATTTAATTTTGAAAGCTTCAATTTGTTTATGAATTTTGAATTATGTTTTATATTATATAGTTTTTATTAATTAATAAATAAAATAAAAATAAAATAAATAAATAGTACATAGTTTGCTCTGAAAATTCTGATAACGCTACAATCCTACAATTAACGAACAAATATTAAACATTTTAGAGGGAAATATAATTTATTTAAACACAGATTCTATTTACGATTGCTGTGAAAACAATGAAAACAATTAATTAACCTGTGGAATTTTTAAATGGCTAATGTCCAAGTGAAATGCTTCCACATAAACTTAATTTAAAAGTGGGTGGTATAATAATATTACTTAGAAACCTAAACGTGGTCTCTGCAATGGAACTTGATTAGCAGTAAAAACTTTAAAATGAAACTTAATAATTAACTTAAGCACAGTTAAGTAAGTAACTTAAACACAGAAGTGCTAATCACTATAGGCTATAGGGCAAACTGTTTTGATTCCAGGAATAGATTTATCCCCAATCACCACAGAAATGCCATTTATTCTCAGACATTGACAGTTCCTCATTAAATTAAGTATAAAATTTCTGCATTTCTACAGCTGAATTTTAAATTGAAAAAATAATTTTTCAAAAATGTGAAACTCTGCCTTAAACCTTTTTCTTTACCTCAACGGTGGGGAAAAAAAAAAGAAACAAAAAAAATAATGATGATGATTTATTTTCATTTTTATAAAGCCTTAGTCAAATAAATGTGTATACCAACCAAATTTGTACCTATAAGATTTAGAAGCATCGGATATGAAGAGATGTTCCAATATCCAATTACCAATCTATTTAGAATAATAAAGGGATAAAACTTTATAGTTTTACAAATATTGTTCTTTTGGAATTAAGTTGCGCACTTTCTACAAATGTATGGTTTTTTTTTAAATTTTTTGTAAAGTTAGATAATATTTTTGCACTACACAAAAATATTATCTAATATTTGATTACGTTTACTAAAAGCAATTTTTTTTTTGCAGTGTCACAAAAATTATTTTTTATTTATTTACCATCGTCATATGACGGGCATTTTTGCTAGTCTATATTATAATCATCCCTTCCGTGGACTAATCGGTTGGAGCTTCCGTGGACTAATCGGATGTGGTAGTCATGGGTTTGATTCCCGTGGGGGGTCTAAAATATAACTAAAAAAAATAGCAAAATATTATATATAAAATTGATAATCAATAAAAATAATTAATATAATTATCTTATATCAATTATATAATTTACTTATATCAATTTTCATATAATATCTCATACAACACAATAAATAAATATTGGATAAACACTAATAATAATTACACTATTATTGTCAACAGCTGACAAAAGTATATGACATGACGTACCCAGTAAGACATAGTATTACGGATTTCGGATTTCTAGCTGCTATACTATGGTATCTTCATTTCGATTTCCGAGTCAATGTCTAATTTCATTTCATATTATGTTTATACTGTCTAAGTGGAGGATTGTCCTACTATATAGAAGACCACTTTGAATTAAGTGGAAACCCTATGCTCCCAAGAGGAGTAAGAAAAAAAAAATATTATAATACACAAGAGCAAAATTTTAACAATTATTCTATGTCTGTATTTAGGTGAAGTTATTTTAATCTGATATTAGCTCAGTTGGATAAAGCGTCATGTCAATATTAGAAAGTTCGATTCTCCTTTGAGTCAAATTTATTTATTTTTATTATTTTTAGATTATCACATTTAGTTTTTTGCACTTTTAGTAGGAAAAAAAAAATTAATATAGATTTTAAGGAAAATTTATAAAAGATAAGTACATTTATAGGAATCTATTTTGTACAGATTAACTCATTTTAAAGAAACGTATTCACCAATGCAACAAAAAGATAACTGATGTGATATATTATTATGTTTATCGAACCTTATATTAAAATTTTATGGTTTATTTAAATAAATTTATGTAAATTTATTTACAGATTGTATAATAGTTCATTTTAATAAAAAAAAAAACCTCTCTTAAAGTCATAAATTACTAAAAAGTAAATAATAAAAAAAAATCAAAGGGTTCACAGTTTTGGTAGCAATTTTAAATGCACTAAAAAGGAGAAAACAAATTAGGTAATTCAAGGTCTGTTAAAAAATTCTAAGTGTGTAATTCTAACATTTGACTTCAGGCAGGAAAAAATAATGTTAGATAAAATGTTTGTACGAAAAAAGCAAATATATGAACTTGCCATGAATAAAAGCAAGGAGCGTAAATTAAAACTATGTGCTGATATTTTAAACAGTTATCAGGATTGACGCTTCTTAGTTTTACTGGTGAATATGAATAGTCATGCGTTGAATACTTTCTTTAATGTCATATTCATTTGAAAATACATCATTTATATTCAATTTGTAAATTTAAAAAGTACGGTTCAAATCTGTACCATCTAACAATCGATTTTCATTATTATTTTTTAAATAGATTTTTAAAAGGAGACTAAGCAAGAATGCATATTATTTCAAATTTTTTTGGGCAAATAGAAAATTAAAATTTAAAGTAAGTACTTCAATAAAAAAATAAAATAAATTACATTCGCTAAATTGTTAATATTTCAGTAAAATATTAGGTTTGTTCAGTAAACAGTACAAGCACAATCTAGAACGATTTAGAGTAAATTTTTTTGTGTTCCGTAGTTTCCGTTAATTAAACGTTTTTGCCCAAAAGTGGCTGTGGTCTTTCTTAAGTAAATTGTTTAAAACAGTTCTAAATTCATCTCTTTTGTTCCAACAGTTTTTGACAACAACTATTCTGAGCAAAAACTTTGTAGGTAGTTACATATATTTTTTTTTAATTTAAGCACTTTAATAGTCAAATCAAGAAAATGTACTTCGAACTGTTATACGAGAGTTCTTTATGAGTATATAGTACTTATTTCAAAAGGAATTTTCATTTGACCAAGCAACACATTTGAAAATTTATTTTAAATATCAATATTGAAAATTGAACATACACATAAATAGCTGATATTCGATTTGATGATTATATGTATCAACATCGTAGAAAAACTCCAGGTAAATCTCCGGCCTTGCAAAAAAAAAAGGAATTTTTCTGTGAAACGACACAATAGAATGATTTTTAATAAGTTTAAAGTATGTGAAAACAATGTATAGAATAGTAATATTAACAGCAAACCACAAAAAAAAATAAAAACTGTTCAAAGTTTTAAGTTAATCTTTATAAAATTAACTCTTTTATTTATAAAATAACAAAAAAAAAATATATATCAGATAGAATGAACCTTTTTTTATAAGATTTTATTAGACATGAACTTTTAAGTAAGTCTTTCATATTTAGCAATATCAATCAATAAATCACAAGGTCAAACATTTCAAAGAGTCGGAATTTATCTCCCTGAACCTACCTTAACGCATGGTCAGCTCTAAACAGCAACACAATCCACTGCTCTAAAAGTTAAAATTCTAGCAGGATCAAAACAGGGTAAAATTACTGACAGGGACACTGTAACTGATAATGTTGCATACCAGGAGGTTTTCTAAAATATTCCATTTTTTTCAATTGTTTTCCACATTAACGTGAAAAATCAGTAATTAATCTGTCAATAATATCGGTAATGGTAAAGGGTGTGGAGGTGTGGCTAAGTAGCTGCGTGCTTAGTAGGTCTGCTTAGTATTTTTCGAGGCTTTAACCTTCCATCGAGAAATAAAAAATAATATAAACAAATTAAATCTTCTAACAAAAATTTAATTTTATCTGATATTTTTTTTAATTTATTTTATAAATATTAACTTAAAACTTTGAACATTGTTTATTTTTTTGTGGCTGGCTATTAATATTACTATTCTATACAGTGTTTTCAGATACTTGAAACATATCAAAAGTTTAATTTTATTGTGCCGTTTCACATAGAAACGGCCTTTCTTTTGCTCGGCCGGGCATGTACCCGGGGGTTTTTAGTGAGATTTTTGTTGTTGAATATTTTTCGATACTGCATCAATATCAGGATGATAGTTTGAAAATTTTAATGAAATACAGGCCTCGCCCAGTTTCGTCGGTAAGTCTGTTTCGCACATCAGACTTTATGTGATTCATTATCGAAAAGAAGCTATACGTTGATTAAAATATTGTAAGAATAGCTAAAGACAATTTCTTCATCGCATTAAATGTCTCTGGAAGCGAACACCATGTCTTCAACAACGTATTGTCCATGTTTTCGTATTCTTCTTCATTAAATCTTTTTTTTTCGTTATGTTTTGTACATAATATGCTTTGAATTTTCAAATATATACATATGTACACCTACATACACAAATAATATAACGTTGAAATAAGGGCCCCAGAAATCTTTGAAAATTCTCTATTTTGTTTTTTATAATATTATGTGCATTGAATAGAGTTCAATTTTATTCAAAATTAAAAATTCTTTTGGTTCAATACATATGTATGAAAAATGAAGGAATGTATATGTGTGTTCCAACGAAAATTGATTTGTGTGTCACTTTGGGCACGCGTGCTATAGGTTCGCCATCCCTGGGATATAATATTTTTATATATTGATGTATTTTACTAACTATTATTTGTACTGTTACTTTATTGACTTGTCCAAATGTATACCAAGATTTTTAATATCATCTCTTTCCCATATTATTTCAGTATTAATAAGTTTCTATTATTTTCTTCTTTTTATGAAAATCGAGTTCGTTTTTTCGCCATTGACTTTCATTTTCCATTTGCAATAAAATCACTTTGAAACCATTTTCAATATTATTTATTATTTCGTTTGGACATATGGAAGATGGTAATAGGGCAGTATCATCTGCATATAAACTTGTACATCAATTTGGAGGACTCTGTAAATCTGCTATACCTATTGTATAAAAAAAGTGATGAACCTTGTGGTATATTTGCTGTAGTACTTATTTTGTTTGATTTTGTATTGGATTAGTTTAACAAGATATACTACAAAATCTTTATTTACGTATATAATTAACTGTATTTTCAACATTCAAAGAGAACATTATAAACATTTTCAAGTACTCGGTCAAGCTATTTCTTTCCTATTTTTCTTTTTTACGAAAGTATAAGGACGACATTGATTTTTGGTTTGATTGTGCATATAAAAAAATAATTATAAAAACATTCAAACTTGATAAAGAAGTGTTGATCAAGTATCATCCATCACATATAATCATTGTGTTTCTGTTTAATCGAAAATTCCTTGTGAGCTAGTTTCAATTTAGGAAAATTCAATAATCTTGTAGCTTTTGATTTAACCTTGACTTCATCTAGTATTTTTTAAGGTAACAACCAATAAATTAAGACTACTTATCTGAAATTAAAACAAAAAAGTTTAGTTTTCAAATTGAATTTTTTGATGTAAACTTCGTATATAAAAACAAATTTCGGTATCGTACGATTGAGAGCAAAAATTACCTGATTATTATTCTCTCTTGTTTCAACCCCACTACCTAAATTATTCTTTAATTTTTATTTACTTATGCATTTTTTTTTTAAATATATAATGAAATCTATAGAATTTCAAATTTAGTCTGTTCGTACATTTTATACAGATTAATTAATAAAAATATTTTTGTTTTTAAATTAAATAATTAAAAAAAATTAATAAAATTTAAATAAGAAGCAGATATTTACAAATTCAAATGAGTGAGTAAAAAAAATATAAAAATGTATACATATACATATTCAATTACATACTTATATATTTTCAAATTATTATTAATTACGAAAAATATAACGTTAAAAATATTTGTTTAATAATTTACAGTTCAATATTGGGTTTTGGTATTTATAATTGGTAGCACAGTATGTTTTCCTACAGAAAATACTGTAACCACTGGCCAATTTAGTAGAGATCTCTTTCATCATTTGACAGAACATCCACTTGGTAAAACTAATTTAGTAATTTCACCAGCATCAGTCCATACTTTACTTGGATTAACCTATATTGGTACTGAAGGTCAAACTGCTAAAGAAATTGAAAATGTTTTGCATTTACCATCACCAAATAAAGAAGAGATTGCTGGTAATTTTGCCAATTTATTGAAATCAACTTATGGGTCAGATTCATTAATTAAAATGGCTAATAAGATTTATGTCAAAGAAGGTTTGACTATTTTACCACATTTTAATAAAATTGCCGAAGAATCGTTTGCATCAGAAAGTGAAAATATTAATTTTGAAGATAATGTTGCTGCTGTTAAAACAATAAATGAATGGGTTGAACAACATACCAATAATAAAATTAAAGATTTGTTGGATGATTTAAAAAAAACTTCTAAAATAGTTCTGGTGAATGCAATTCATTTCAAAGGAGAATGGAAAGTTACACCTAAAGTCGGAGAAGAAACTTTTTTAAATGAAAATGGTGATTACAAACCAACTGCATTCTTAAAAGTGAAAGATGATTTTAAATTCGGTAAATTTCCAAAATTGGACGCAATTGCTGCTGAATTACCGTATAAAAATTCAAATTTAAGTTTAATGATTATCTTACCAAATTTTGATAGTAATTTAAATAGTTTAGAAACTAAATTAAAAACTGTTAATTTGCTTGATCTGTCAGAAGAAATGACCAGTGGTGAAACAAAAATATGGTTGCCGAAATTTCAAGTTACAACTAAGCTATATATGACCGAAATTTTGAAATCTGTAAGCTTTTATTTTAATTTACTGTGAATTATTTAATTATTTTTTTTTTACTGTTATGTAGATGGGTATTAAAACTTTATTCACAGAAAATTCTGAATTTAATTTGATCGACTCAGCAGAAAAAGTTGAAGTAACAGATGTAATAGTTAAAGCTTTTATTGATGTAAATGAAAAAGGTACTGAAGCTGCAGCTGCTTCAGGTAAATATTGAAATATTATAACTTATAATTAAATTATTGATTTTTAAAATTTATAATAAAAATTTTGTTACTAATTTTATACAATTATTAGCCTTAGCTCCTGTACCGATTTCCGCACCCATACATTTCGGACCAGAACCCAGAGAATTGTTTGCAGATCGTCCATTTTTGTTTGCTATTAAAGATGATCAAAATATTTATTTTACTGGACATTTGAAACACATATAAAAATTATTTTTATAATAAAAATTGTGATAAAAACTTTGTTTTTAGTTTGAGAATTAATTGTTTGTTTTTTTTTTGTTTTTTTCTATTTTTGGGGGTTTTTTTATTTAATTATTTATTTAATAGCTTTTATTATTTTCTTTTAACAACACTGAATTGTACATACAAGCAACTCAAATGTCGTAGTTATCTTTAATAAACATACATATAGTTACCAACTGTGCTTGTGAATATTTATAAAATTAGTCGTGATTCATTAGTCACTACCGAAGTCATTATGCATTCTAAATTTAACATACATTTGCATAATTCGGAGCATTTTGATTATCGAAAAAAATAATTTAATACTTAACATATAAAAATATTGAATTTAATTTAAAAATATTTTTATATAAAGATAATGTAATAAATTATATAATTTAGAATGGAATAAATGTACAGTAGTGTGTAAATAAGGATAAAGCCAGGGTAGTTTAAATTCGTATGTCTTACAGGCATAGTATTTTAAATCCTTTCCAAATTTTTAGTTGTTTTATGCAACTGTAAACTGCGTAGCGTTTTAGAGAAAGTGTTCATTAGTGATAAATAATTGAATGTAGATCAATTTTAAAAAGACTGAAATAATGGCAAAATTAAGTGATAATTAAAAAAGAATTGTAATCGTTTTATAAAAGAAAGGGATATCAATACATGATACTGATCAGAAAATAGTAGAATGGATATAGAGAATAGAAAATAGAAATAGAAAATAGTAGAAATATATTTAGAATACCCATAAAACTGTAATAATACCTTGACAGACTAAGAGGAATCGTAATATTAAGATCTAGTGTTTAGAAAAAAACTATTGCAAGCAGATTTTATAGCATGTCGGTCAATACAAAAACCTATACTCAAGGCAACTTCAAAAGTTCATTGGGTTTCATTGGACCCGAGAACGCTTCGGCTGAACTAAAGAAATTTGGAGTCACTTAGTGTTTTTTGAAGATTCAAAATTCAAGCTAAAGCAATTTGTTAATAATCAGGGTTATTATTAGGTTTATTTGTACCTTCTTACGATTTAAATTAATATTTACGTTTAACACTACCATGATTTTATACATATATAAAAAAAAATGTTAATGGGCTTGTGTTAAGTAAAAATAAATAAAAAAAAATTGCAATATCATATTACTTTTTAGGGTCTAGTATACCAGTACAAATTATGGTAAACCTTTTTAATAAATCATTGTAGAGATTTGGTATTCTACTGGAGTAATGGAAAGAATCCGTTACTATCCCAGTACCAAAAATTAAATATTCTAAACGATGTGTAGATATGCGTCCTATCAATATAATGTCCCTACTTTAGAAATTAAAGGTTTTGTGTATGAACCACTCGAGAAATATATTGAATCAATCAAACAATATTATTGCAATGGAGCAGTCAAGCTTTCGTAAAGGATATTCCTGTGAGCCTGCAATAAACTGGTTGACTTTTGAATTGAAAAAACTGGCTGATGCTGAAAATTACTTCATAGCAGTATTTCAAAACTTTTCATTTAAAATGTTAGATACAAAAGTTTAATATTATCAAAACTCAAAATATGGGATCAGAAATAACAAGCTTAACTGGTTTAAAACTTATTTAGTAGGAAGAAGGCAGGTTACAAAAGTCAATAATGTTTTGTCTAAACAAAGATATTAAATTAGGTGTTCCACAGGGATCAGTGTTGGGTGTTATAATATTCCTGTTTTAAGTAGGTGAATTCTTAAATATAGTTATGTTCGCTGATGATTGTTTGGTATATATTAGTGGCAATAATATTAAAAACTACATTTTTTTTTAAAATTTAAACCCAGACCTGCAAAATATACATAACTGACTTTATATTAACAAGTTAAAGGTTAAAAGCATTAAAACAAAATATATGCATATTAATATTAGATCTATAGCTTTTAATATTCCTGAGGTTCATATTAATAATGATGCCATTGAACCTGTAATGAGTATTAAGTGCTATAATAGATAATAAATTGAATTTTTCCGAACACTTAAACTACATATGCGGAAAATATAATAAAAAAAAATGACTTTCTACGCCGCATTCGAAGCAGTATTCCATTTGCGACAGTAAAAATGTTGTATAATGCGCTTACATTGTATCACTTTGATTATTGTGCATCAATCATGTTTTCAGAATCAACAGAATACCTAAACAGGATACAAAAACGTCAAGATAAGGGGATGAGAATATTACTAAAACGAAATAATAGAACAAGAATTGAAGAGATGCTTCAAGAACTAAAATGGATGAGCATTAGACAATGAATACACTTTAAGGTCTTGATTTTTGTTGTTAAGTGTTAAACACAACTTACTTTCATTATATCTGACAATAAACCTTTCAGCTTCACTTTTATAATCTGAGAGAGGAGAGTTGCATGCTTCAACAAAACAGCAGGTCAAAATTAATTACTTTACAAAGGATTGATGCTGTTTAATTCACTGTCGAATGGGATGAAATATATAAGGGCTACCAATGGATTTAAAAAGGCTGCTTCAAAGTATATTAAAGAAAATTTTTAGAAAACTAGTTTCAAAGTTACAGCTGATATTATTTCTATTTGATAATCCTTGAATATTTTGTTTTTATTTTAATGATTTTCATTTTGTAAAAAAAAATTTTTTTTTTTTTTGAGTTTTCGATAATTGTTTTCGATAATTGTTTTGAATTATTTGTTTTTTTTTTAATATAATAGAATTAAATTAATATTGAATTAACTTAAATTAGTAGTGAATTATACAGTTTTATACAAAACTAATAAATAATAATAATAAAAAAAAAACCATCTTTTATTTGTTCTGCAATTTTAAAAAAACTTGTATTATTTGTAAAATAAATGGCTTGCATCCAGCATTTGAGTTTTTTGGTGATCTCAAACTATTATCACAGGATATTTATTTATTTATTTATTTAAAAATAATACTAGAAGAGCTATAGATGTAAGCTCATGTAGAGTGCCTATAATATGGTTATATAATGCAAAATTATTCTCCATTATCAAAAATAACAACGCAAAGAAAAAATTAAATTTAAAAACAAAAAAAAAACAAATGAAAATGTTTAAAAGAAATTAATTAAGAACATGTATGAGTTATAAATCAATAAGCTAATAACTCAAGATAAAGATTTCTTAAATATTTTTTTAATTTTATATTGTTAAAATTTAACATTATATTGTAATCTGTTGTAGGCTGTTGTTGCAGTATTAACTATTGGTTCCAATCCATTTAGATTATGACCAGGCATAAATCTTAGATGATTTGCATTTCTTGTGTTGTAATTGTGTACATCAATGTTGGACATTAGAGTTGTTTTTTCTAATATTATTAATGTGCAACATCTGATTCATTTCTTTAAAAGCTTTTTTATTTTCAAAATGTCGTACTTTTTAATAATGTTCGATTTTCGGCAGTGAAGCAAAAACAGGCTCTTAATATCTTTGTTCATTTAAGTTTCTTTCATATGTATTTCTCCAGACTCCAATATCATATGTCATTTTACTATGAAATAAACTGTAGAATATAGATTTCTTTGAGTTACGAAGAACACGTGAACCTAGATTCCTAAATACACCAGCTATTCTTCGTGTTTTGTTTGATAAATTCTTTATGTGTTCATTCCAATTCAAGTCATCATCCATAATTTCGCCAATATATTTCTATTTATTAACCTTCTCAATTGGATTATTAGTATATGACACCGTAATTGTTTGTTGTTTAGCTTTGATTAACATCAGTTTAGTTTTATTTGTATTAATTGTGAGTTTGTGATGATACATCCATTTATACACACATTTCATATTTTCATTTGCCTTGGATTCGAGAATGTTATGGCTTAACTCCGAATTTATTAGTACTAGATCATCTGCATAAAAATAAATTTGCCCATACAATTTTAGTGAAGAGAAGCTACTTATATAGCAGAAATATAATGCTGGTCTTAGTGAACTTCCTTGAATGACACCAAAATCAACATTATTTTGCTTACTTTTAAGTCCTCCACATTCAGAATACTGTTTTCGATTTTTAAAATAGTTATGGAACCAATTATATTCTTTGCCTTGAACACCACATTCAAACAGAGTTTTAAGCAGAGTATTTTTGTCTACGGAGTCAAAAACTTTCGTCAGGTCAATGAAAATTACACGAACCTTATTACCACAACTAATTGCAGATTGCATATGTGATACAACATCAAATAGAACTGTATTTGTATTGGACATTTTTATAAAGCTATATTGCCGATTACATTTTTATAAAGCTATATTGCCGATTACGAAGCTATTGATATTGGTCTGAAATTATTAATATCAGATTTGTCGCCTTCTCTCTTATAAATGGCTACTACTTTGTTGATTTTTAGCATTTCTGGAATATTTCTGATTAAATATCACAAATGGACAAAAGATAATTAAAATATCAAACAAGACATTTATTTTATTTTAAAACTTTGATTTTATTCGTTGTGAAGAACTCTAGTAACTATAACTTAATAATTAGCCGAAGTTATTATTCCAGTATACCGTACAACTACTTATCGGGCTCTTTTTTCTTCCTCTCTTGCTCTGATACGTGATGATGTAATCGTAATGGACAGAACTGGTAAGGCCAACTTGTTTCAAGTAGATTTTTCAATTGGAATGGCTGTCCCTTTCAGTCTTAGACTATCTTCACCGCATTCAAAATAGCGCAGTTCGGCTAATGGGTGATCCAAAAAAAAAAAAAAAAGATGGACCTTTGTCTTTGACTTCTTTTGGACAACGTCGTATATTAAGAGTGCTTTTTCTGTTTTATAGGTTCTTCGTAGGTGTTCATTAAAAATTAAAGAGCTACTTCCTGCTCTTAAATAGTTCCAACGTCGAACAAGCGTGGTGGTATATGTCCATCCCTACACAGTAGAAATACCTAGTTGACATAAAACAGGCTACGAAAATTTGTTCATACTTCGGACGAATGTGGAATAATCTCCTTCTGGTGTGTTTCAAAATTCAAACAACACCATCATTTCATTATGAAAATTCTCTGAATTGTTTTAACAACGTTCTTATTTTTCCTATTCTGTATTATTTCAACCAAGCGATTAAAATTTACATCCTAAAGTTTAGCTATTTATAAAAAAAAAAGATGTATATTATGTATTGAAATAAATGTATGCACTGCAGATAAGTATACACATATATATAATAACGTATATTAATTATGCTTGCCATTTAAAAAGTATCTCCGTAATGTTATTGGACATAGTCATTTTATCTGAGCTTATACTGTTTTTATAAAAATTTGTATACTCAGTTAACTGTAAACTTTTTGGTTCCAAAATTCAATATGGTATAACTTGTTGGGGAGGAGGTTACTTTAATAAGATTAGTCAATTACTAGTGTCTCACGTGATTTGGTTCATGTTCTACGATCTCGAAGATATCATTTTTGTCGTTTTTATGATATTGTAGCATCTACAATTCTTAATAAACTTCTTGAATACCCAAGGAAAATTTTATAGGATATATTTTAAAATGACTGAAAGCATGGCGGCTTTCTCAAATTTCCTTTGACCCAAGTAAGAATTTATTAAGGGAATTTATTCGTAAACAAATAATTATCTACTTTCATAAGAAAACTTAAGAAAACTTTCTTTTCTACTTTTTACATTATTTACTTAATTTTGCACTGCATAAATTTATTTTAATTTAATTAATATATTTTCATATCTACTTGTGTATTTAAATTTTTATTTTCTTAATGAATTTTTACTTATCTGTGTTATTAAAACAATGCTTGCTGCTTATCAGATGAAATGATTTTTAAACAATTCTCGAAATTTGATTATTTCAAAAGTGAAATTATTTTTTTAGCTTATTAATTAATTTAATTATAATCGATAATAATTTTTTAATAGTTTTCTTTTTGTTTAACTTTTAAAATAATTTATTAAAAACAAGCTACTAAGAAATTGGGTTGAAATTAATTTCCAACTTTTTTACCAGACGATTTGGGAAATACTATTTACTTGTAATTAAAAAACATGCTTTACTTATCGAGTATCAATAAATAATGTTATTTTTATCTATTACATAGAAGTAAAATTTAAAACAAGCTCTCTAATGTAATTGTATATTCATTTTGAAGTCATTATGTGATTTATTTTACTTTTGTAATATAATTATTTTTTAATAAAATAAATTTTTACATACATATAATTATCAGGAACTAAGCCTTCTCAAATAAGGTAGTTCCATTTTATTTAAGTTGTTACCAAATTATACACTCTTTTTTTCATTTAATTAATACCAACGACAAGGTGTACGGGGCCAGTTCGAAAAACTCATAAAGTAATTTTTTGCTTTATCGGGAATCGGGCCTGGGACCTTTCGGCTGCATTCTACCTACTGTGTCATCCAATGTATTCAAATAAATTATCAGATTCTTATTCTGATAATTTATCAGATTCTATTAATAGAATTCTTCAGAGTACCTTCAATCGGAAATCATAATTGCGGGTGATTTCAATGAAAATTGGCTTCAATACTCAGCACAAACAACGTTAGAAGATAGATATATATGTAGAGTTATTCAGCTCCCTTCAGCAATTAAGTCAATTGGTGGAAAAACCTACTCGTATTCCAGATTGTAACTATACTATAATATAACATTTCTGTAAACACTCCTATAGACAGCTCTGACCACTACGTTTCATAACCCTAAACACCCATCAAAAACTTCCACCCAAACGAAAAATATGGCTATTCGGGTTGGTTTAAACTGATTTTTCAAAATTTTTGATTGGAATAAAATTCTTCGTCTCAGAAATGTTAATTTCACTACTAATGAAATTTCTAGTACTATACTGCTTGGAATGCACCTTGCCATATTAACCAAGCACGTGAGTACTGAACCAACTAAAATAATTGGTTTTGAAAAATTGACATGATAGTCGTCTAAGACAAAAAATAATTCGCTGTCCAAAAGGCGGCAAAAAGTACTGGTCATTTGCTAAAACAGTAAAATAAAAATTTTTATCATCAGCATCACCTCCGCTGATTGATAATAGTGCTGTTATAACAGATCTGGAACTGAAGGTAGACCTGCTTACAAAAATGTTCGCAGCAAATTCTACAGAAAAGGGGAAATAATATAGTAATTTCCCCTGATGGATCGAAAATCAACTGCGGAGTAGGTGCAGAAATTTTCTCAGAAGATTTAAAAATATCAAAGTATAATGGACTCCCTAAATATGCTAGTGTCTATAAAGCAGAGCTACTTGCAATTGAGAAAGCCCTTAAAACCCTTAATCATATTTTCTACTCTGGGCTCCTGGTCACAGTAAAATATATTGGAAAGGAGAGCGCCGATGAACTGTCCAGGCAAGGTTCCAATCTTGACAGGCTTCTTCAGGAGGACATTCACTCTCCCGTTAGAGTCATCAAGGAGCGCACATATTCATACTTTCTGGCCAAACGAATGAAAGTAAGCATAGACTAAATACCTGTGTGACCTCGTGGAAAACATGGCCGTCGTATAGCATCAATAAAACCAAATAACTCTTAGCTAGGTACCGTACTGATATATTAAGAGTAGTAGTAGTAGAACGGAAACCACGCTGCCAAGCCAGGTATTCGGTTCAATCTCGACCCAAACAGAAACTCTTCAACTTCCTCGGCAGTTGCCCAGCATTATAACTATAGGTTTTATCGCAGAAAGCAAAATAGGAGATTTGATCAACCTTTTTAATCACACAGGATTGCTCTAGTACTGAGCCCCTGGTGATAGTAAAAATGAGAGAATGATCCTTCAATAAAAGGTCACTCGAGTCGTTATATCAAAGGTATAATTAAATGCTAATTGGTTTTCCAGAAGCAACTGGAATGGTCACGTCAACCTACGTACCTACCTATTCTATAATTTAATACTACTAGAAATTACAATAACTACAAACAATTTCAATTTAAATCTGATTATATACATAATACATGTGTACATATTATGTATACCTACTAAATTTTTAGTTGTTATTTAGGATTTTACTCTTTTTTACTTTACTTTATTTATTATGTTTTTATTTTATATTTTTATTATTATAATATTATATAGTTGGAGTCGCCTTCTAAACAGATCGCATTTACGATATTATTTATATTTATAGTACCCAAATAATTTTAATTCTAATTCAATTCTAATTTAATCATTCATGATACAGTTGGATATATTAGAGCATTCACAAGTTAATTATCAGGATTAAATTAATTTATATTTATTATCTAAGAATGAGCAGGTTAGATCCAATTCTTTGATCAGAAGCAAACAAAATTTTAGACTATTAATATTTATCTGGTATGTATGTTGAGAATACTAATAAGAACAAATTATAATTTAAAATTATATTTATTTGATGGAACATGAATACCGATTAGAAAAGAGTTTAAATATTTAGGCTTCATGAGAATCATGAGATCATTTAAAAAAAAATAAATAAAATAAAATACTTTTTAATTAAAAAAGTTATATTTATCGAGAATAGGAGAAGGACACAAATGACAAAACAATACATATTTTTAAGTCTTTTTAGGCATTACCCAAGCATTCAATAAAGTTCAACGGTGCACTATTTAAGCTAAAAGAAAACTACCACATAATAACCATTATGAATTGAATTAAAGTATATTTCGTCGAATGAGTATTATTTTACCCCATACACCAATTTTGGGTAAATTGACCTAACGATTCGTCTATAGGTTTTATTAAATCTTTCTGAATTTCTGGTCCGTTTGTTTCTATCTTATTTAGTTTATGAGATAATGATTATATATATTGTTCCATATCCACCTATTTTATAAGTGTATGTAACAAATTTTTATCCCATTAAAGGATTAACCATAAAATGTAAATGTTATTCTGTATGCCATATACTTAAAAAGCAAAATTATTTATAATAACCAATAAGAACCAAATAAATTTTAACATTATTTTGTCTCATACGCGCAATAAATTTTAATTACACGTATATAACCTTAATTACACGCTGGGTGGCGCAGTAGGTAGAGCGCCTGCCTTTCCACCGAAAGGTCCGGGGTTCGATTCCCGATGACGCAAAAAAAATGTTTCATTGGTTTTTCGAGCTGGTCTAGTACCCTTTGTCATTGGGATACAATAAATGGCAAAAGATAATTGAGAGTTAATCTGGTAACAAATTAAATAAAATGAAACTATTCTATTTAAGAAGGCTTAGTTCCTGACAATAGTATTAGTTTACCACATTTAATGAGTATATAAGCCAGTAATCTGTTAAAATAAATACTCGAATTATTGTAGATATAGATATTGTAGTGTAAAATTGCAGTATTGTACTTAATTAAGCTGGAAAAGGTGATTCTACCTAAAAAATATGGAACAAAATAATGTAGAATTTGCGTAAAACTATATTGTATCATATCGATTGAAAATGTAAGCTTAAAAAATTAGTTAAAAACACAGAAAATTACGCGATATGGTCATTGATCAGCATTATATCGCTACATGCAAGTGATACCTCGTAATTGAATAAAATGAAATTTTACTGGAGACGAAAAAAACTATATAACTGCCGTAAATTTAATTATTTTTTTAAAATTAAAATTAGTAATTGTTTTTTATTAGTATTGAATTTAAAAAATGTATTTAAAAAAAAATATTTTTTTATATTTTTTTAGTTATTGCACTTACGTGTTTTCACAACTAAATTTATAGGCAAATTTTTTCATTTACGAAGTATCACATACATAATGCTTAGTTCACTGATTCAGAACATTTTGTTCCGAACAATTTTGTTAAAAGAGAATTCTTATGATTGCGATTCCTTGCTTCAGAACATTGTGTTCCGAACAAAAAAAATTTAAACAGCAGACATTAACATTTGAATTTGATTTGAATTAATTTTAAAATTTTTGTTTATTTCAATCTCAATATATCAAATCATTGTTATGCAAATAAATAAAATTCTTAAATAATAATAAAATAATATTGTTAATATACAAACATTTTTAATATAAAATAATTGTTAAAATATAAAATAAATACAAAATTGTGTAGAAGTGTTATAAATATTGGTTTTTCTATATTTTTATGAATTGTTTGTTTTTTTTTTTTGTTTATGCTTTGTAAATTGTAATGTGAGAAATGTCAAAAAAATTAAAAATGACAGTAAAAAAAAATTATTCCGAACACAAAGTTAAAGTTAAATCCAATTTTGTTCCGGAGAGAAAAAAATGTTCCGAACATTTTTGAAAATTGAGAGAATTCAAATTTTCATACAAAAAATATGAGCGCGCTTGGGTTCGGAACATACGTTCTGAATCAGTGAATCAGGCATAAGTTTACATTAATTATTCTAATAAAGCAAACAAATTTTTATTTTAGTTTAAGTTTCAATTCAACTTTCCTAATACTTAATTTGGATATTTATTATTAAATGGTTATTTATTATTAAATAATTTAAGATTTTAATTAGTTTAATTTTTATTTCAGTTCTATTATTAAATAACATTATATTGCTTTAAAATGCATTTCCAGCATTTTTCCAAATTTTAAAATGCATTTTTCTTGTGGAATTATCTTTTTCAATTCCTGACGCATGCCACTTCTTTTTTTTTTAATTTTAAGTGGTACATTGTATAAACTTTCAAAAATCTTTAAATTTAATAAATCTATATTTTTGGAACTTGTTCGACTTAACTTCAAATCTATCCACTATATGATGTTTTTAATTGCCTTTTGATGTATATTTAATTACTTTTATATTTGTTACAATTGATCCGTTAGGTTTTATTGAATTATATACTTTCGATTCGGTAAAATCTTTTACAAAATCATGAGATAATCTCATCCTCGAGATAATCTCATGATTTAGTAAGGATTCATTTTCCTGGCATTTGTAGTATAATTCCAATAATCGTTTGCAATATAAATATTTTTATTTTTAAATTGTCTTTCTATACACGCATTGACAGAATCCATCTCCATTCATGTGTGTCCCTTCTCAAGAAATTTTTGATAAATAGTTGCATTTCTTTGAACGCAATGTACCAAGAGAGCATTATAGATAAGGTTGAGTTTTCATTCTGGTATGTAAATGCACTTATCGCTCCAAATAATAATTTCTTTAGCTTAACACGCTGGGTGGCGCAGTAGGTGGAGCGCTTGCCTTTCAACCGAAAGGTCCCGGGTTCGATTCCCGATGAAGCAAAAAAAAAACATAAAATGAAACTGTTCTATTTAACAAGGCTTAGTTCCTGACAATAGTAGTAGTTTTCCACATTTAATGAGTAGATAAGCCAGTAATTTTTTAAAATAAATACTCGAATTATTGTAGATATTGTAGTGTAAAGTTGCAGTACCGTACTTAATTAAGCACGAAAAGGTTATTCTACCTAAGTTGCTGACAAGATCATAAAAAAAAAAAACAAAACATTGAAAAACCTAAATTCATATCTTTAAAATTGATCTTTTATTTTTATGACTTTTAAATATCAATATTATTACTAGTAAAAGGTAAAACTTGGTAAACTACTATTGCACTTATAAATACTTCACAAAATTTTAAATATAACTTACTTAAAATAATTATATTGTAATATGAAAAATTTGTTGTGACAACTCGTAACTATTATTTTGGGAATTCCTTTATTATTAAATGTAAAATGAGTGAAACCTCGCATATGATTTTACGAGTTGTCACAGTCAATTTTAATTACTCTATCTGATACGAGGTTTCACTTTTTAATTTTTTAGCGAAAATATTTCAAATTTTCAAATTCTGTAAAAGTATGTGATTATAAACAGTTAAATTGATATCCAAAAATTTTTGAAAAATTTGCATTTACGAGCTATCACTTGCCACGTAGCGATATGAAATCTTTAGGTGAATCACATTGTGAAATTGTACTTGGGAATCAAAATTCATAAAATGGGCATTAAATAAACAAAAGCAAATGCATAAAAACAAACGTTCGTATTAATATGTGTGCAGTTTAATTTGTACTTTTAAATAATAAAACTATGTTAATAAAATATTTTCTATAATGACAACTTATAAATATAAGTATCCGGATTTTCTACTGCCGGACGAAAATTCTATTGCTCTTGATGGTGATTTTGTAATAAATCCATCAGGTAAAAATAAATATTCTATCTAATAGTTCTAATGTATATCTCATCAATTCATTAAAATTATGAGAATGAAACATGATGAAGTTTGCCTTCTAGTTCTACCAGTTCTTCAAATTGTATTTAAAAACAAATTTGTTAAATTAAATTTAACAATAATTAAAGAATTTAGACATATCACCAGATAGTGGTTCGCAAACGTCAAAAAGATATATATAGAAATCAAACAATAATAAAAAATTACGTCAAACTGGACAAGCTTATACAAATCATAAATACAAATCTTTATAAAATTACTTTGATTATAATATTATCTAAATATATGGGGGTTGGCTCTTATTAAAAAACTTATTTTAACTATTAAATAACTTCTGTTATTTCTATTTTGATATAAATAGAACTACCATTTTAATTGTTCATTATATTTTATTGAATAAATTTTCCCGACTTGCTTAGACTCATTATCAAAAAAGCTATATATATAAAATTACTTTATTCCATATCACTCCATTATTTTAAAACAATTACTTAGATTTCACATTCAAAAACTTTGTACCATGTCATACATCAGGATCAAATAAGAAAAACTATGTATGAGGTGGTATAAATTTAATAATTTACTTTCAATAATTAAAATGACTATAACTTTTTTTAAAATGTGCTAGCGAATTATCTTCAAAAAATTATCTTCATCTTCAAATTCAGTGCTAAATTATTCAATTTAGTTAAGTGCTAAATTATTCAATTTAAATTAACAATGTAAAATTTTTAATATTTTTCGGCTGCTTTTTTAGTATTTCCAACCTAATCGCATTCAAAATCGATTTACTCAAAATGTATTAAATGGCGTAAGTATGGGTTAAAATAATTCTGATGTGACTATTTAATAAACAGAAAATTCATGGTAAAATTTAGCGATGAAACTCTCAATTTATGGATATGTGCCAATATAGCATAGGTAGCGTATTGTTACGTATAAGACGTATCGAATAGACTTATTGGTTATATATCTATTATTTGTCCACCAGATCAAATTAACAACAAAACGTTAACAATATTTCATAAGCAGAATCGGTCAAAAACTAATACAAAGAAAGCTGATGGTTAAAATAATTTGAACCCAAAACTTATACGGACAAACGTGGTTGTAATTTATATTGGTTGGTTGGCAGGAAAATACAATCCAAAAAGCAAAGCCTACAAAAGTAATACTGAAGCCAATATGGTCTTCTATCGAGATTTGAATAAACTAACTCAAACATAGAAAGTATAGAACATTTTTAAGCAAAGACATAGTTAGGGTAATCATGAACACACATTCATATATTTGAAACTCACACAAAATGTAAGAAATATTAAAAAATATATTTATAGTACTATTTAGTTAAGAAAGTTTACAATTCAGTATAATAATCACATTAAAAGAATAATTTAAATATATATAATAATCAAAGATATCATAATAAACTAATTTGGTATATAATAAATAAAAAATAAGCTTCAAAATACAAATTATGTATTTGATACATTATTATATTAATAATGACTTTATTTATAGTATAAGTGAAAATAATACTGTCTATACGTTTCGGGAAATAAATAAAGCATCACATTTTTTTCACAAAGACTTAAGACGGAGAAGTCTTAGCCTATCTTCTTCTGTTCATACGGAGCCAATCTTGTTTGATCATCTCAAGGTAGACTGTATAGTGAAAAAAAAAAAACATTTCTTTTGAACAGCTCCTATTCTCTGTATTTGTGAATATTAAAAGATGGAAACTTAACATGATTGAAGATGGGGTATGATTTATCTCTAAATTAACACTTATAAAAAGCCAGTCCTTTCCTTTTCCAAGATTGGTTTCGCTGGGTCAATCAATATGCTTCAATTACCAATCAAATGTGAAGTATATTTAAAATTATGGAGATCCAGTTCTACAATCAATGATCTTTAAGAGTATAAATATAACATAATTGGCACTAAAAGCTCTGCAATAGATTCAAACAAATTGTAATAAGTATAAATGTATATGGATAATAAATGAATAAAGCAGTCATGATTAACAAATGGATGAAAGAGGTAGTATTTTCTTTAAAGTTAATAAACCACAAAATGACACTTCGCTTACGAGTGTTAATTCCGTTACATATCTCAGCATCACAATTTATCCAAAACTTAATTTCGAGCTAAACTAAGTAAGTAAAGCTAATTTTTCTTTAAGCTTAATTAAACGTTGATTCAAAAAATTATCAGACCCTTAGAACATTTTTATATAACATATGTAAAGTCTAGCCATGAATATGCCAGTCAATTATGGTCCCGTTATTACTTGACTAATATCAATCGGTTAGAATCTGTTTAGCAAATTTTTTTACGTTTCATACTTTCCACTGATCTACTGAGACTTCTACCTTATTCCTTAATACAGTGAGCTTATTAACTTACAGTCGTTATCTGATCGTCGGATAATTGCAGATGTCTCTTTTATCCATCATATACTCACAGGTAAAACGTTAATCTCCATAATTTCAAATTTTCTGTTTAAAAGAAACAAACGGAATAATTTCTGGACCGCTGAAATATTCCACATTCCAGTTCACCCTATAGAATAAGTTCAATTACTAGAATACTTCGTCAAGTAAATTCTAATTTAAGATTTTTGACGGTCACGTAAGTTTAGGGACTGCTTAAATCCTTAAATCAAAATGTGTAGTAATATGTCTGTAATGCTAATTAACGTCTGTAATGCTAATATTTCTGATATGTCTGTAATGCTAACTAGCGTAAATTTTTTTTTGTGTTTGTGTTTTTTTTTTTTAATTCTATAATTATTAGTATTAACTTAATATTTTAATATATGTTTTTTTATTAAGTTTTATTAATCTACTAACAGTATGTTTTATCTAGTCTTATCAAGTTTTTTATTTTTCTGATGAAATATTGCACTAAAATATGTCAAGCTTTGGACTACTAGACGTCTGATGTGCTTGCTCTAAGCATTAAATCTGACAGTAATAAAATGAGGTCAGTAAAAGTTGAAATAATTACTTCAGCTAAAAGATATTAGGCATGGTTATGGAATAACTTAAATCCCCTGATGGAAAAATTTCTGAGAGAATCAAGTAGCCAACGTAGAAGATTAAAATGGTTCTCAACAGGGGACCTTAAACCAAGATTTTCAACTTATTGATGCGAATGTACATAAATACTATGTGTATATTATTTTGTTGAAATGTACTATCGCAAGCTAATATACTATTCAAAATTGTATACATTTTTACCGAATATCCGTTGGAAATCATATTAAATTTCTAAAATGTTATGACAGATTCACATTGTAAATACAAAAAAGATTCTAAGGTTTAAATATCATTAAATTTCAAATTTACGTAAATAGAATTTTTCACTGTAAAGATTTTCTGAAATAAATTATTATTTTCGGCAAATTATATTACAATCAAAAAAAAAAAATAAAAAACAGCCCAAAACAAATTTAACCAGACAAAAATATATGATTAAAGTAATTGTAAATAAAAAAAAACTAAAACAACCAAAAATATTGAAAATCTCCTATTTATGAATTCAAGACAAGAGTAAATGTAAATAAATAGCAATTATTATCGCTTTATGGTCAAAATATTTAAATATTTTAAATTGAACATTTTGTCTATAATGGCTTTTCTAAAAATAATTTGAGATTAAAAAAAAAAACAAATTCTCAGTGTTGTCCTAGAATAAAAACTGTTTAAATGACTAAATCAAAAAATTTTGAGAAATTAAAGTTCTGACTAAGTGTTATTTATTTCTTATATAGATGAAAAAGATTATAATTAATTCTTAATTTAATGAAATTTGACTAAATTATTCTAAATAAAAATTGTTAATAATTCACAAAAAGAAAGAAAGAGAAGAGAATACAAGAATTACATATTGACAAAAAATGGGTTATAAAATATTTGATTATAGAGATCACAAAACTTATGGCAACTATGACAGTATGGTTATTTTTTGCCATACTTACTAAAATTTTAATTAATAGCACCAAACTATCACACTTAGCACTAAATACTACGTAGTCGTACTAAATTTTCTATAATTTTTTAATTCTGAATAAATTTTAGTTTAGTTTAGTTTAGTTTAGTTCGGAATCATCTTCTAGTGCATCCGGAATCATCGTACTAAATTAACTTATCGCACTTGATTTTTTGCCACAATTTTAGTGTATAGTAGTTCGCAAGTACATACAATAGATATTGCACTAAAATAATAATATATATAAGAAAAGTAAAAAAAAAAGTTTGTTACGTAGTAAAAGTGGAAATAAAAAAAAAACAAATGTCATTAAAATAAATTGTAATTAAAATTATAAAGAAATAATTATTCTAAACTAAATCTAATACCATAATATAATTATTAAAAACTAGTGAATACCCTGTGCAATTTGGACACACAAGCAGTTCTTTCAGGTACGATTTTATATAAAAAGAAATATTTGTTTTGGTATAATTGTAGTTGTTTTCTGAATCGCTTGATTCTTGAATACAGGTATATAATAAAATTAAAGTATAATACCTAATACTTTATGAGGAAATTCATACTGATTTCAATATAACTTAACAGAATAAAATCCTATTACTCTCAACGTAGTAGATCGATGTATTTTAATTCGTTTATAGTCAAAAACGTTTGTAGTCACAATTCAGTTACAGTCAACAATTTTTTTGAAAGAAAGTAATAAACTTCATAAGTTCATACAATCGATGTCGTTTATAGTCACATTAAAATATAGCCAATTTTTTCAATAAAACAGAAAAATAAGTCAAAAGTGAATTATTTTATTAAAATATTTTTTCTTTTTCTGTTCTTTATTACAAATATATATACTTTGTGATTCCATAACATAACAGAATTGCTATTTATGAATAAAATAAAGTTTAAACTTGTTATACGAAAGATATTTTATTGAATCTCATTTTGCTTATAAAGATGCAATTTTTTTTTTAATACGCCTATAGTCACAAAACGGAATTACTATATCCGTGTTTTACTGTATATATTTTTTTTGTTAATAGCAGAAGCAAATGGACTAACATTTATTATATCATTTTTGAAGAGTATGATCTGATCTGATTTTTGTTTTTCTGTTTTGTTTTAAATTTTTGTTTGTGTTTTTGTAATTTTTCTACAAGTTTGTGTGTCTATTTAAAATGACAGAATTTTTATGAATTTAATTTTAAAAATTGTCTGCGATTAAAATTTCTTTTAGAATATAGATGTCGCTCAACCCGGAAATAACCGTAATTTATTTGGTGTAACTATTTGAAACGTTTTATGTAGTCAGAACCAAGAATTTGCTAAAATTTTAATATTTTAGTGGTGTAATTTACTATTCAATTATTCTTGCTTTTTTACTCACTTTAAGATGTAATTCAATAACCTACATTTAATTTTTTTTGAACCCGTCATATTTTTTTATTTTAACCAAATAAAAATTCAAAACTACTGAAATAAAATGATGATAATGACATTTGCATAAAATTAAAGATTTATATTGTTGCCATAATCATTATAATAATAAATGTTGCTAAATGTTGCTAAATATTGCTGTAAATAATAATAAAGAACTTTTTTGCTGTTTTCAAAATAAATTTGACATAAAAAGCTAAAAAAATATGTATTATGGCAATATTGATTTTAGTCCTAAAAATTTATTAATTGTCATAAATTTAATAAAATGGTGCGACAAATAATACGAATATCTGCGCACCCACTGCTAGTATCAGGTTCGAAAACGTCTTTAATTAAAAAAAATTTGTGAAAATAGAACTTTTTTCAATTGATTTCTTCTTCTCTACTTAGTGAAAAATATAGAAAAATCTTGTTTATTAGTTAACAAATCTGGTAAAAAATTAAATAAAAATGAAAATATTCTATTTAAGAAGGCTTAGTTCCTGACAATAACAGTAGTTTTCCACATTTAATGAGTTGATTTGATAAGTCAGTAATTTGTTAAATAAATACTGAAATATTGTAGATATTGTAGTGTAAAATTGCAGTACCGTACTTTATTAAGCACGAAAAGGTGATTCTACCTAAGTTACTGAGTGTAAAAAAAAGATTAAGACCTTCTATTAGTTGGGCCAAATTTTTCCGATAATAAAGGGTATTAAAAATGTTCTTAGAACGAAACTGTTAGCTAGTATTAGTATGAACATTTATCATACTTTTAATGTACTGTAAATAGATTTTGTCTTTTAGAACCTGTAATATGAAGATAATGTCTGAAATTTCCCTTCTGGATTCCCAGATTGAATTAAGTTTAAGCGATGTATGTGAATAATAGGATAGGTAGATAACGATGTTTTACCTTAGGATCTTGTTATAAAATTACTCTATTTTAGCAATTTGAAAATTGAAGTATGGTGATCGCACTGGCCTAATGCAATATAAATTTAGGTGAACTAGGGAAATATAATATATTGATTTTGTAATATTATGGATCGTCAAATTTGTCTTTTAATGAAACCGATCGTAGAATTAGGTTAATTAATAATCATGTAGATATGTCAATTGATTGAAAATTTTTAGTTAAAATTCACTTTCAGGTGGGTAAAGTGGTATACTCTTTTTATAATACTGTAGTTTGCTGCAACACTGGTGTTAAGCGACGGATTAAAAATATGACATTAAATCGTTAATTTTGTACTATAGTCATGAAGTTATTCAAATCATTTTGAAATATGACAGTCTATCGATATTACAACTACTTTAAATATTTTCATGTCATCCACATATAAATATTAACACTGTTTAAATAATAACGCCTTTAATTAACGAATCATTGATGTTTCCATCATGTTGAAAATTAATAACAGCGCAGATAGTTGAGGAACATCATTTTCATCAATTAGCTTGGAATATACTATACATTGTATATCTAAAAAGAACATTATAAAAACTTTTCGATAGGTAAGAATCTATTAACAATAAAGTTGAGAAGTCTAGTTAAGGAGTTTTAGTAAAATAATACTTTGAGACAAGAAATCAAATGCCCTACTTAATTCAGTGTTGATCAGCTGCCATCGATTTCAGAAATATAGAATATGTAGAGATATATTGATACTCAATCTCTCCCACAGTTTCATTTAGTATCGGACCAACTAGTATATTAGAAGGTGATTATATTACAGAATTTTATTAAATTATTTTTGATATTCTCGAACCAAATATCGTATCTTTTTTTTAAATTTATTTCCCATTTAATATTTACAATCTGTGACCTATTTCATAAAAATTGACAGATTACAATTTTGTAAATTACAAATTTGTAAATTACACGTCGACAATTGCCAAATTTCTGCTTTAAAATAAAATTGACAAAATTGTAAATTGTCAATTCCTGTTTCATAAACAAAGGTAAAATCTACAAGATTTGTCAAGGTTTGTCCACAGTAATTTTTATGTCAATTTTGTTATGAAACCAAAAATAAAATTGTATATTACAAAATTGTTATAATTGTCGGACAATTCATGACACACGATTTCAAATATATAAAATTGTAAATTTCATTTTTCATTACATTATAAAGGCGCTATAAATTTTATCGATTGAAATTACTTATGATTTGAAATCAAATTTTATGATTTTTTTTTCGACTTTATTTCATTTTTAATTTATTTATTTTAATTTCATAATAAAATAAGTTCAAGAAATTTTTGTAAAATTAAAAATGACATAACTTCGACAAAATATTGTTAATTTTATTTAATATCGAAGTTATTCCGAATTTTTTTGATAATAAATAAGTACATATGGCTTTGTTTTTAACGTTCCATTTTATATTATTTTATGTTGTTTTTAATAAAATATTTATCAATAAATATAATTTTGTAAAATTGTCACCTGTCAATTTTGATGAAATAGGCCACTGAATGATTCACAATTCGGTAAGTCAAATTATTTTGTGTACTATACTGGCTTGAAACAATAGTATCCGTGAATAATACTTCTCTACTTAGCATTCTCTAATTTTACAGATCGTGTTGAATTTTCAGTTTCAGTCGGTTATGGTCTGGGTCGCTCATAAGATTATTTGCCAAAATATTTGGATGCATTTCCCATTACTTAATATGTAGATACTAGGTTCATTCAATAACATGTGATTCCAATCAATCGCTGTTCAAAAAATATCATTTTCAATAATTTACAATCCATTTTTTCTATTGAACAAATTTTTCCGATTGAAAGTGATTTTTTTTTTTGATTTGCTTGTCAACTTAAATTTCAAAAATTATTTATTTGGAAATACACAAAAATTTAAAATTGTTTGTTTATTGTTTGTATATAATTTGTCTAAAATTAGTTTTTTTTAAATAAAATTTTTTTAAAAATTAATTCAAAAAAATAGATGTAAAATTTTAAAAAACAATTTAAATTATCTAACAAAAAATTCGTACATATAATCTAAAAAAACCATTTAAAAATTTTTGTATTTAAATCTAAATTTTTTTCACAATACTTTTACCAAATATTTTGCGTCAGAATAATTTTCAAAACTAACTTTGACATTAAATTTCAATCAATGATTGTGATTTTAATTCTGAGTGCAATCAGAAAATATCATTTTCAATCACGTTTATTGAACAAAAAATAATCAGTTTCAATCACAAATTTCCCCTCTAAATCGTGATTGAAAGTGATTGAAAAGTTATTGAACAAAAAAACATGATTGTAAGTGATTGCAATCGAAAACTATTTGCTATTGAATGAACCTACTTTGTGCAGTATTTTGACATATCGTCATTTAATAAAGGAACCTTAAAATCGTTATGGATTATTATATTGTTCTGAGAATGGAGCTGCAGCGTCCCAGAGTTGAATTCCGTACGACCATATAGGTTTAAGTGTAGATTTATATATCAGTACGTTGTTCTCCAAAGGCAATCCAGATCTTATACCCATTAACCAATATAGGCTGTTTACGTTTTGTTCCAATTTTTGTCGCTTACACAGTATGTACTCTTTCCACGTTAGACGCCTATCAAGATGAATCTCCAGATATTTCACAAAATACTCCAGTGGTATGATGGTATTGTTCAAAACTACTTGAGGGCAGTTAGTAGAAGATTTGAGGCCCACAATGAATCGATGTTTGAGCCATAGTTGCTGCATCATCAGGAAAGATTGCTATTTTCTTGATTAAACTACAAAAATTTAGAATCGACAAAGAAAACCTAATTTTTTTAAATTGTTGGTATGTTAAAACTTAATTTTAAAAATTGTCATTAAACAATTTAGTCAGTTTGTTTTCTACACGATGTTAGTGTGTAGTGTACACATGCATAATATTAGAATTCATATCAGATATTTTTTTATATTAAATAGAAAAGTAAATGATGAGAACAAAATAATATTTGTTCTGATATTTAAAAATTTTCCTGTGACAGTTTCTGATGTTAAATTTTATTGAATAGATTTCATATTTAATGTTTTCGTTGTCTATTAATTATGTCGTTATTTTCGAAGAACGACGGATGTATTCTGTTGAACAGTGCATATAGTTTCCAAGACTGTTCAAATGAACTTTGTTTTAGAAGTTAAGAGTTCTAAGAAATATAGATGTTAACAGTTCTGGTTATACAAGTTGTCAATATTCAAATATAAAAAAAAATGAAAAAGTGTATTTGAAAGTCATTCTGAGTTTACGTGTTGTAACCAATAAAATTAAGGATTTAAAATATGCAAATATAGTTTTTAGGCCAAAGTTCGTAATCTTGTTCAACCTAAAGACTCAAACTTGTTTGGGGAAGGACTTAAATTTATCACCAGACTCTAATTCTATTGATGTCAAATCACTAAATTCATATTTTTAAGAGTCATTTTTGTTGAGTTGAGTATTTGTATGTGTACCACAATACACATGTGTGCACAAATAGTCATTCCGGTTTTATGAATTTAAAAATCTAATCCAGTGATAATTAGATAATTTTTCCCTATGTACAATAATTCACTTTTTGTATATTTTTGATATTTTCGAATACTCTCATCTTATATTATTAGTGATTAAATTTTAATTAAGAATATTATTTTAAAATTATAGATACCTATAAGTCGGTACATATACATATTCTGTCAGTACTAATTTTAGTTTACTGTCGGAAGCCTTAGGTACTAAATATTATACATATGTACATTCCTAGCAACCAAATATTTTATAAAATATAGATATTATGTTACGTTACGTACGTTAGATTAATAAATATAAATATAGATATACGTTATAAAAATGTGTAGCAAACAATATCAACTAACCCACAACACATAACAACATAACAACAACAATAATAATGAAAAAACAGTTAATTATGAATGAAAGAATGAGAATGTTTTGAGTTAATATTTAAATTAGTAATGTGTGAGACATAATTAAGAGATGAGGAATAATAATTACTGTTAGATTAAAATATGTAACTTTTTGTTTCATAGTATAACAGTATATTACCGTCTTTCCGGAAATTAGTTGAAGAACTAGGTATCTTATTTAACAATCTGTTGGTACAGAGGTACTTATTCCTAATAAGTAAAACTTATTCAATAGCAAAGCCATTTATATTATTGTTTTTGCTACTATTAAAAATTTGATGTCTGAAGTAGGACTGAAACCTTTTTGACTATTCAATACAGTAATCAATACCTTTTTAAACTGAACAAACTTTACTACAGCATGTGGCATTATACTAGTATAACAATATATTTATTTATATAATTAAAAAAGGGACTAAAATATATTATGAGTGTACTTTAATCGAATTCAAACCAATTTAGGCAACAACACTAAGTAAGATTTCTATCATTGTGAATTTTGTGCTTATTACGTTGTGTTACCCAATGTTAAACAGATCTAAAATATTTTAATTTAAGTGACGTTACTTGGGGTGAACATTTAGCTAGAAGTCTGAGCAAATTCGTTAATATAATTGCATATATTCAGTAATATGACCTTCAGATTTGCATCGGCAGAAGAATTTGACGATGTTACTTTTAAAATGGGGAAAATAAGTCGGCTATAGAGACTATAGAGACTGAAATATATTTGATATCAATTCACAAATAGATTGTATATGTATTTTATTATTTTCAGTTCATATTTTCAAAATATACCTAGTAAGTTTTGTAATTGTTGATGAGTTCTAGTTTTATCTATTTTTAAGCTTTCAATTTTTTTCAACAACAAAAAAACTAATTTGAAGCTTTTATATGTGTATATTTTTAAATATATTTAATTATATATTTAAATATTTAACTGTTTTTATTCATATATTATTCATTACACTATAAACTGAACCGGGTTCATGACGTTAACAAGAAGATTTGTATAACATAATTTAATGCCTTTTTTAACGTATTCACTGAGTACAACTGAGAACTTTAAAATATATTTGGGAGTTCTTTTTTTTTTGTAAAAATTTCAATTTTATTTAGATTTAAAATAATTATTAAATTAATTATTTTATTAAAATAGGAAACTATAAAAAAAAATATTTAATTTAAAATGAGTCATGAAATGAACAAAAATAAAATCACTTCTTAAAAACGGTTATTGTTCAAAGCGTAATGCTCGTATAAGCTTTTAAAAAAATTTAAAGCGACACATTAATATTATCCCCCACTTAAAATGTTTATTTTCTATATGTATATATAAAAAAAAAACAAAAAGTTGTTAACTATACTGAAATCTGACCGATCTCCTATATATAGATGTAGTATTCTCAATTCAAACAGTTTCAGTAAAAATTAATAAACGAAAGAAGATGAGTAAGTAAATTTAAATTAAAAAAAAATGTTGTTATTGATTTTAATACATTGTAGTTTTTTATTTTCAATATTTTAGTTTTTCGATTAATAACATTATTAGTAGCTGTTCAATATGTTCTTGGAGCAAGTACAGGCTCTATTGATTCTTTATCAAATGTAGAATTCACCACAGACCTTTTCAATCATGTGACAAAAGTTGATAATTTAAATAATAATAATTTAATTTTTTCACCGGCTTCAATTCATACATGTTTGGCTTTGGCATATTTTGGTGCTGAAGATACAACAGCTTCAGAAATGGTTAGTGGATTATATTTAACTTCACCCAATAAGGATGTTATTGCAAAACAGTTTGAAAATATGTTACAAATAACACGCGGACCAACTGCTCTCATGAAAATTGCTAATAAAATTTATACAAATAAATTGGAAATTAAACCTGAATTCAATGCTGTAGCCAAAAAATCATTTGAATCTGAAGCTGAACATTTAGATTTTACGAATGTTGATAATAGTGTTGAAACAATTAATAATTGGGTTGCTGAACATACTAATAATAAAATAAAAAATTTAGTAGATCAAAATTTTATTCAACCTGAAACCAAAATGGTTCTGGTAAATGCAATTCATTTCAAGGGAAGTTGGAAATCTCCTCTAAGTGCACGTCAAGGTAAATTCTTAAATGATGGTACAACTACAAAAACAACAACTTTAATGAATGATGAAGGAGATTATTTCTATGCTCATATTGATAATTTAGAATCTAATGTTATCAAATTGCCATATAAAGACTCAGATTTAAATATGTTATTAATATTACCAGATGAGAAAACTGGTCTTCATAAAATGGAAGAGAAATTGAAAAATACAAATTTATTAGAATTGAGTGATAAAATGAAAATTGAAGATGTTGCAGTTACGATTCCAAAATTTAAAATTGAAACTGAAATAAAATTGAGTGAAATTTTGAAAGATGTAAGTTTGTAGATAAATAGTTTTTCCCTTGATAGAATATAATTCAATAATTTATTTATTTGTTATTGTTTTTTTGTTTTTTTGCGATAGATGGGAATGAAAACAATGTTCAGTGATGCTGCTAAATTTGATTTTTTCACATCACCAGGTTCATCCAAAATTGGAGATGTTATTCACAAAGCTTTTATTGATGTTAATGAATTAGGAACTGAAGCAGCAGGTGCTACAGGTATTAAAATCTTCCTTTAAAAATATTTAGGAATATTTATAATTATAATTTTAAAAAAAAATATATTATAAATATTAATGAAGTTAAAGTATATGAAAATTATTATATTTTTGTTTTCTATTTCAACTTTTAGGAGTATCCGTTTATCCAACTTCATTAAATTTGAATCAAAAATATTTCTATGCAGATCATCCATTTTTCTTTGCAATTTTGGACAATTCTAATGTATATTTTACAGGTCATCTAAAAAATGTTTAAATATTGTTTAATTAATTTTTTGACTGAAATAAATTTTTTTTAAAGAAATTATTTTATTATTCGTTTATTTGTTGTTTTTAGTGATAGCGCTAGGTGAGTATTCCATAACAAATAATACAAAGTGAACAGGTGTTCTCAGGATATACTTATATAGAAATTTAACTGTTTTAGTCATTTTATAATTTAATAAAATCAGTTACGATATACCTGACTAGAGGGCTTGTTGAGTGGGCATTATACATACCGTTTTTGAGTAATAGTTGGCACAAAACTTGAAGCTTACATCTGAAATAATGCATGCAAATAATAAATAAAAAAGTATTTTATTAAATTTGACTAGTGCTACAGACGGTTAACGAACATTTAAAATTTTTATTATAAACATAAATTTTATCACAAAAGTTTTAGATTTTCGTTAACTCTGTGTAGCACAGGTCAAATTTAATAATATACTACCTAGAACAATTTTTATTTTTGATTTCTCTTTAGAACAATTGTTTCCTTAAATACTACAAGGACTCAGTCCTTAAAGGATTTTTAGGTTGAACTAGACCACCTTGTACCTACATAATATATAAGTATATTTAGTGAAAACATGGTTTTTTTTGTTTTGTACTTATGTACGTATATAAGTCACTAAAAATAATTAAAAAAAATTAGTTTCTGATATTACTTGGTATTTGAGCTGTAACGATATTTTTTAAATTGTTATTTTAAAGCTTTTTTAGGTTATTGTTTGTAGGTATTACTTAATTTTGTTTTTTATATTATTAGTCAAAACTTAGGTCAGAAAAACCTTTATGCTTTCGTACCGCTGGCTTTTTCAAGAGGAAAGAAAAGAGAGTGTTAGAGAGAAGAAAAGGAAAAATAAGTAGGAGAAATGTTCGGCGGGGAGTTGCGAACTATGTTATTGATGTTCACTTTGAATTTTTGTAAATTAAACAAATAAAAGCTACCCTTTTTGGAAATGCTTATAGTAAAATGCGATTCCACATTCTAAAAGTTCTGACGATAATCGAATTTCCATAACTAGTCTTGGACTAACTTCGTATTTCCACGGTGTAGGGGTGGACATTTGCAGCCTCTCGCGTTCATCGACGGAGTTGCTAAGAGGCGGATGTAGTGATTTTAGTTCTTCCGAGCATTTGCCTACTCACACGAAATATCTATAAGGGTTAGTGCTCTAACGATACGAATTATTGTGTTTCTACAAAACTAACCTAGCTCTTCGGCATGCAGGTTACTTGCTACATCTATATAATATAATCAGCGTAAATAAATATATTAGACTTGCCCTTCTAAAATCCATAAGAGATTTTTAATAACTGTAAAAATTTTTAATAAAAAATAAATTTATAATCATATTGGACTTATAACATTAGATGACTAAGTATATCTTGTGAGGTATCAGCTACTACTTAATAGTAGATGCAAAAGTTTCTAATTGAACAAAATATGAAAACTAAAATTAAAAGTATTAAGACATGTCGTTAAGGTATAAATTAGTAAAAAATAATTTGATAATAATAAAATTATGATAATTTAAATAATTAAATACAATACAGTTTAAATAAAGAAAGCAAACTCATAATAACAAACCAAAAAAAAACATTCTTCTTGTTTTGATAAAAAAAAACTATTAAATTTTTAACGAAATAAAATATAAAAAAAAATTCCTCTTTAATTTTTAATCTGAAACTGAAAACACAAACAATTAAATTATTTTCGAAAGGTTAAAAAATAAAATATTTGAATAATCTTTAAAAAAAAAAAACATTAAAAGCCAAATACCCCCACCTAATATAATATACATTTGAAAAAAAATTAAATGATTATTTTCAACATAAATTTTCTATTCTGAAATCGTAAGGTTTCAGTAAAAAACTAACTGTCATATAGCTAAGATGAGTAAGTAAATTATTATTTAAAAAAAAAAAACAAAAGCTCTCTATAAAATAATTTAATTAAAAATTTTAATACACTCTATATTAGTTCTTCAATTAATATCGTTATTTGTTGCTATACAAGTTTGTCTTGGTGCAAGCACTGGCTCTACCGAATCCTTCTCAAATGGAGAATTTACCACAGATCTTTTTGCTCATGTTACAAAAGTCGATGAATTTAATAATAATAATTTAATTTTTTCACCGGCTTCAATTCATACATGTTTAGCCTTAAGTTATTTTGGTGCAGAGGGTTCAACAGCTACCGAAATGGTAAAAGGATTACATTTTACTTCACCAAATAAAGATGTTGTTGCAAAACAATTTGAGAATATGTTACAAATAACACGCGGACCAACTGCTCTATTAAAAATAGCTAATAAAATTTATACAAACAAATTGGAAATTAAACCAGAATTCAATGTTGTTGCTAAAAAATCATTTGAATCTGAAGCTGAACATTTAGATTTTACCAATGTTGATGAAAGTGTTAACACAATTAATCATTGGGTTGCTGAACGTACAAATGACAAAATTAAAAATTTAGTTAATAGTAAAATAATTAAGCCAGATACTTTAATGGTTCTTGTAAATGCAATTCATTTCAAGGGAAGTTGGAAATCTCCTTTAACTTCATATGATAGTAGATTTTTCAATGATGGAACAACTGCAAAAGAAACTAAATTAATGATGAATGAAGGAGATTATTTTTATGCTCAATTTGATGATTTAAAAGCCAAGGCAATCAAAATGCCATATAAAGATTCAGATTTAAATATGATGATAATATTACCAAATGAAAAAACAGGTCTTCATCAATTAGAAGAGAAATTGAAAAATACAAATTTATTAGAATTGAGCAAAAAAATGAAATTGGAAGATGTTGATCTTACAATTCCAAAATTTAGAATTGAAAGTGAAATTAAATTGAAAGCAATTTTGGAAGATGTAAGTTGAAGTCCTATTTATTGGTGTTAGAAAATATCATCACCTTTGCAGTTATAATTTTTTGATTATTTTGTAGATGGGTATGAAAACAATGTTCAGTCATAGTGCTAAATTTGATTTTTTCACATTACCACAATCATGTAATGTTGATGATGTTATTCATAAAGCTTTCATTGATGTTAATGAGTTAGGAACTGAAGCAGCAGCTTCTTCAGGTAAAAAAGTTTTGTAAAAATAATTCTATTTAATTTTAACAACGTTTTTTTTTTTTTGTTTCAAAGTGATGGCTTTCAGATTTGAGTCAGCGAAATTGAATCAAAAGTTTTTCCTAGCAGATCATCCATTTTATTTTGCGATTTTGGACAATTCTAATGTATATTTTACAGGTCATCTTATGAATGTGTAATTAATTTTTTGTTAGTTTTTTAACTGAAATATATTTTAGTGTAAAACATTAAATTTGTTTTTGTGAAGTTTTTGGAAATATTATGATAAAACTCTTATACATTATGAAATATCTATTATTACGTCTTCTGAACAGATGATAGAATCCGAAGATCACCATTCAAATTTTTAAAAATAAATTTAAAAGGAAAATAGTAGGCTTTTGTTAATTGATTCATAAACTGAGAAAACGAGAAAAGTATTGTATAATAAAACAAAAACAAACAAACAAAAATATAAACCCAAAATTAAAATGTCTGCGGAAATAATAATAATAAAAGAGCGAAAATAATAATAATTATTAATTTTTTATAGAATTATAGCAATTTAACTGAAAAATTTCTTTGATGACAAGTAAGCCGTAAGCCAAAATTTCTGTCAATTTATAATCACTTCTCCCTTACTAGCCAACTTTGAAAGCGATAATATTGTGGATTTGAATTTGAGTAAAAATGTATATGTATGTTCTGATGTACATATATGTATGTATGTTTATAATATATTCATAATATTATTCATGAATACTCTTTATTCAATGATTAATTTAAACTGAATTTAAAGAGTTTTAGAAAATGTTAAGAAATGCTCAGTAATGTAATTATTAACTTTTAAATTCATAACTGTATAACCAGATTTGATTCATATTAATTTTTCTCTCTCATTTCTTGATAGAACTTTCAAATTCCATTCTAATATATTTCTTTAGTTTCCAGGAGTACGGCTTCTTCATCGATTTTCAATTTATAAAATTGAGCTTAATTTGTGGTAAAGTCAAACAAAATTTATATTGTAAGAAATTGTAAGCTAGAACATTTTTTTATGTAGATGTGTTCTTTCTTTGTATAAATTTTTTTATTTAAAATCAGTAAAAATTCATTTGCAAAATTGTTTGGGTTGACTGCAAAAATTGTGAAATAATTAAAAATTTAAATTAATGGTTTAAAAAGATTGATTAAACTCGAACCAAATCTGTAAAAATATAATTAATAAAATAAAATAGAAATGTGAAAATAATTTTTTTTAAAATATACTCTTATCGAAACCAAACTAGCCCCCTAAAAAATAGAAATTAATACTAGTGGTGAATGTTGAGAATCTAGAACTACTATAAGATAAAACGCAAAAGTATATAATGAATCTTGCAGGAATATTGTTAATGGTTTTTGAAATATGACTGAGACGTACTAGTAGTATGTACGGCAGCAACCCGAACCTGTCATTTGATAGCTTTTCACCGTGTCCGGCTGCTTTTTTCATCATGAGTAACTGTGCAAAATTTCAGCACTCTATCTTTAAATTTTTTCAACAAACTTATGTTTTTTCTTTTTGCGTTTGGTTTTAATATTAACAAAAAAAATCCAACCTACCTACCAAAAATATAAACCTATGAATATATATATATATATATATATATATATATATATATATATATTTATATATATATATATATATATATATAATAAGTAGACACTGGCAAGTTAATATAAAAGTATATAATATTATTTTTTTTTTTAAATTAGTAGTTACGAGCTAAAGTTAGTACTTTCAGAAAAAAATAGCACCTATATAAAAAATCTCGGCTCAAAGTCAAGTGAGCCATGCACTTGATGTCTTTGAGAAGAAATTGTTTTTCCGGATATAAATTAAATAATAAAGTGGACGTAGCAATGAAAATTAAAATTATATATATATTTATATATATATATATATATATATATAATAAGTAGACACTGGCAAGTTAATATAAAAGTATATAATATTATTTTTTTTTTTAAATTAGTAGTTACGAGCTAAAGTTAGTACTTTCAGAAAAAAATAGCACCTATATAAAAAATCTCGGCTCAAAGTCAAGTGAGCCATGCACTTGATGTCTTTGAGAAGAAATTGTTTTTCCGGATATAAATTAAATAATAAAGTGGACGTAGCAATGAAAATTAAAATTAAGAGAATACTGTGGCTCGGATACCTAAAGTGGATGAATGAAAATGCTTCAGGCAAGATAATTTTCGGATCCAGACCCGAAGGTACAAGACGACGTGGTAGAACAAAACAGATAGTTCGTCTCTTCAAATTTAAAACAATTTTGTATCTTTAACTGGAGAGACCGAAAAATGAAGGTCGTTGATGAGTCAGGTCCACAACCTACATTATGGTATGTGTAAGTAAGTATAACAATATTCAAGATAGAGATGTGGCTAAAAAGGAGCTTCTTTAGGATGTCTTTGGAGTATGAGAGGAATCAATAGGGTTCTTATATTTGTTACTCATAACCATTGTTCTCTGGAGTATGGATAGGTTTGTTAATTCCATAGTTAGTTCGATGAAATGTAAACATAAATAGATTAGAAAAGCGGAAGCGATTAGTAATATTAATCTGGGCTAAGTTAGAAATATAAGTTAATATGTCTTTCAGTGATAAAAATGACATCGGCAATGTCGCGTGTTCTTTTTAGAGTAGCAAGCGAATTAAGTTTAATCTATATGTTCCACTGAAAATGGCGTAATGCAAATTTTACGATTTTTTTTTTGAATTGCCGCAATCCTTTGTATATGAATTTCATAGAAGGGAAACCAGACCTGATCAGCACGTTCTAATTGGGGTCTAACAAGCCATGTAAATAGGCAATTAGGATATATTGGGTTTTTAAATTCACTAGACTAACATTGAATTAGCTTTATTGACGATATAACTATAATGCAATTGCGTAAATGAAATAGTTAATTTAAAAAATGCGTAACCTATTTGATAGGTTATAGCTTCACATTTTTGTTTTCATTCAAAAGAAAATTTCAACATATTGTTGTTGTTGTTACCCACCTGAAGAGATATTTCGATTTCTAAATTTAATTTAACCGTGTAGTCGTATAGTTCAGACTGTACATTATGCTTTTCGATCTCTTCGCTGATTACAGCAATACTACAAAGCAAATGATTAAAAATACTGTAAATTGAACTATGACAGTCCTTGACTCACTAAAAATTATTCAATATTTTAATGTTTGTACATCGAAATTCTATATATAATATTTAAAGCAATTAAATTTCTAATGAAAAAAAAACAACTGATAACTTGTAAAAACATTGTTCCCATAACAAATTTCTATTTTAAATTCAAAAATAATATTTACAAAAAAAATAATTATTACCATCTAATTAAAGTAGAATAGACAATTTGAATAAAAACAAAATGCCATGAAATAAAAACTTTTAAGGCACTACAATACTGATTATTTAGTTAAAATATTATATACCGGGTGTTCCAGAGCATGCGTATCAGCTTTTTAAGAGGAAAAGGAGCTTTATTCAAAAATTTTAAAAAATTTTTATTAACTAAAACAAGGGTGCTCTATCGATTAGTGATATTTTCAACTCCCGGAAGGAAGGGAAATGGGTTTTTTAAGCCCAAACGACCGAAATCGAAATTTTCAAATAGGGAGGGATTTTTTTTTATGCACATTCGGATTCTACGTCAAAAAATAAAAAGCTTTTTTTTGTTTTTTTTTTCCAAATAGTAGTAAATCATCGAAAGAGGCTTCAGGGACCACCTATTATCGGGAAGGCAGTTTGAAGGACTGTGGGACTTTAACCCACTAAAGACTCCTATCATTATTGTAACATTAAAACTAGTCTTATAGACTAACCATTAATTTACATTTAACTCAAAGAAACTAAGATACCTTTGATCTACCAAAATCCAATAAGGTTTTAATAGATAAAAGGTTTTAACCTAACTCAAGTGGTCTTGTTCGTTTTAGTCGCTTCACAAAGTTTTGATTGTAAATTAAGCTAGAAGCTTCGGTATTGACATGTTGGATCAGACGAGTTTTATGCCGTGCAGCGCATTTCATTATTTCGTCTTTTATAGATGAGATCTGAGTATGTTGCGCAGTACCTTATTTTGGAACGTTTGGATAGTTTGAATATGGATTTGTTTAGCACATCCCCATATTTGAATACCGTATGCCCAGACTGGCTTCTTCCATTTCAGTTTTGCATCCAAGGTCATGTCAAGATATTTAGCTTTATTCTCGTATGGAATCACGACATCATTAATTTTAACTGAGAGAGGAGTTACTATGTTTTTATAGGTGAAGTTTACATGACTAGATTTGGCTTCATTTCATTTAATTTTCCATTTTTTGCACCAGTTGGAAATTTTGTCATTAGTTTTTTGCAGTTTGTTTGTAGCTTCTTCTATAGTAGAACCAACTGCCATCAACGCTGTGTCATCTGCAAAGGTTGCTATTTTTATATTTTCTACATCGGGTATATCACAGGTGTATAACAAATATAAAATTGGACCTAGTATACTACCTTGCGGTACTCCAGCTTTTATATCTCTTAGACAGGAGTATTCATTCTCATTTTTAACTCGAAAAACTCTATTTGAAAGATATGATGAAAATAATTCAACATAATTTTTAGGGAGCAAACAACTTAGCTTTTTTATGAGTCCTTCATGCCAAACTTTATCAAAAGCTTGGCTACATCTAGAAATACTGAAGAACAAATTTGTTTATTTTCCAGTGCCCTTTCTATAGTGTCTGTTATTCGATGTACTTGACCTATTGTTGAGTGTTTTTGCCTAAACCCAAATTGGTGATTAGGTATTATATTCCTGTTTTCTATGAGGGGTTGAATCCTTATCAATAGTAATTTTTCAAACAACTTCGATATTGTAGGGAGCAAAGATATCGGCCTGTAGAATTTGGTGTCGTTAGCAGGCTTTCCTGGTTTTTGGATCATTATTATCTCGGCAACTTTCCATATACTAGGTACGTGTTTAAGCTTAATACAGGCATTCATAATATATACCAAGAGTGTGAGAACTTTGTTGGGTATATTTTTTAGCACATTTGAAGTTATTAAATCAAAACCTGGGGCTTTATTTAATTTTAGGTTTTTTATTTCCTTAATTACTTCTTTTCGACTTATTAAGGGAATATTTATATCTTCATGGTTATATATTTCAGTTAGATCAATAACAGTGTTCATTTCATTGGGCTTAAAAATTTCAGTGAGATGATCTGCAAAAGTGTCAGCTTTTTTTTTATCGCTCCTTGCCCATGAGCCATCGTTTTTCCTCAGTGGTGCAGAATGCACAATAGACTTATTCATTTTACTCGTAGCTTTCCATAAAGAATAATTTGTTTCTTTAGTAGCTGTTAAATTTTCTAGGTAATAATTCAGAGATCTATCATTTAATTTCTTTATTTCATTCTTTAGCTCCTGACTTTTATTATTAAGATCCGTTTTGCTGGATGGGTCACGCGTTTGTTGCCACCTCCTTCTCGCTTTTCGTTTCTCTTTTACCATGTTAAGGATATACACCGGATATCTAGGGCTGATTTTTTTTTGATTTTTTTGTCTTAGTACTACTCCAAGCTGCAAACTGGACAGCTTGCATAAGTTTTTCAGTAGCAGTTTCTAGTTGTTCCTCATTGTCTAATGTTACTCTTAAGTTAATTTTTTCTAGCAGAATCTTTTTGAAGCTTAACCAATCTGTAGATGAGCTGGTTAAAAATGGTTTACTAGATTTTTTCACTATTGTTGTATTTAATTTTAGGATGACAGCAGAATGGTCGGAATTGAGGTCATAATTATCTTCTATAGATGTGAAATTAGTTGATACTTTTTTCATTATAAAAAAGTCTAACAGATCTGGAGTTTTGTTTATATCTGCAAGCCAATATGTTGGTTTTCCTGTTAAAAGAAATAAACAACCTGTTTCTCCCAGCGCCTCTCTCAGTCCTTTACCTTGAGTAAGGGTCATCCTGGAGCTACATTCTAGATGTTTGGCATTGTAGTCACCTCCAAGAATAAATCTTTTACCTAATTTCATTAGTAAGCTTTTGAACATATGTTTTTTAATAGCGTGATTGGGCGGGCAGTACAGTGCTCCTACGTTGATATTTTGCGTTGTGCACCTTATTTGTACGGCTGTGAGTTGCATTTCTGTACTTTGTATGTTACAATGTTCATGATGGGTAATAAGATCATTTACTATGACGACCGCACTACCTCCTTTTGGTAGATTGTCAGGGTGCGTTGTATGATATACTTTGTATCCACGAATACTAAATTGTGCCCTTTTGTCAGATGGGTTTCTGACACAAGACAGACATCTATGTTTCGTAAGTTTAGGACCATTTCCAATTCTTGTTTTTTGTTGGTAATAACGAAGGAAAATATGGAGGAATTTTGTTTTATTTTTATTATTTTCAAAGAAAAATACTTAGAAAACAAAAAATCATTTAACATAAGTTTTTTATTTTTTGTCATAGAATCCGAATTTGCATTTAAAAGGTCCCCTTTCTATTTAAAATCTCATTTTCGGCCAATTTCTGCGATATTTGGTCTTAAAAAACCGATTTGCGGCTCTTCCCGGAAGTTGAAAATATCACTTATCCATATAGTGCACCCTCAATTTAGTTATTATTATTTTTTTTAAATTATAAAATAACGGCTCCTTCCCCTCTTAAAAATCTGATACTCATGCTCTGGAACACTCGGTATAATAATAAATATAACATAAAAATAACATAAAATTAGACAGTAGGTAGCTTACCCCTCTTAATTTATTACATTTAAGGTACAAAATAAATGACGAATTTCTATATAAATTTGGAGTTCAGAATTAGACAAATTTTAGTAAAAAGCTAACCCTCATTAAGCTAAAATGGGTAAGTAAAATTAAATTATTTTTAACCTGATATTATTTTAACAATTATTTGAATCATTCTACTTTAGTTTTTAAATTACTACTGCTTTTGGGTATTATTCAAGCTGTTCTTGGAGCAAGCACTGGTTCTACTGAAGTCTTATCAAATGGAGAATTCACCACAGATCTTTTCGCCCATGTTACAAAAGTCGATGAGTTTAATAATAATAATTTAATTTTTTCCCCGGCTTCAATTCATACATGTTTGGCTCTGGCATATTTTGGTGCAGAGGGTTCAACAGCCACCGAAATGGTAAATGGATTACATTTTACTTCACCAAATAAAGACGTTGTTGCAAAACAATTTGAAAATATGTTACAAATAACACGCGGACCAACTGCTTTATTAAAAATGGCTAATAAAATTTTTACAAACAAATTGGAAATTAAACCAGAATTCAATGCTGTTGCCAAAAAATCATTTGAATCAGAAGTTGAAAGTTTAGATTTTTCCAATGTTTATAAAACTATTGACATAATTAATAATTGGGTTTCTGAGCGCACAAATGACAAAATTCAAAATTTAGTTAATGATCAAATAATTAAGATAGACACTATAATGGCTCTTGTAAATGCAATTCATTTCAAGGGAAGTTGGAAATCTCCTTTAACTTCATATGATAGTAGATTTTTCAATGACGGAACAACTGCAAAAGAAACTAAATTAATGATGAATGAAGGAGATTATTTTTATGCTCAATTTGATGATTTGAAAGCCAAGGCAATCAAAATGCCATATAAAGATTCAGATTTAAATATGATGATAATATTACCAAATGAAAAAACAGGTCTTCATCAATTAGAAGAGAAATTGAAAAATACAAATTTATTAGAATTGAGCAAAAAAATGAAATTGGAAGATGTTGATCTTACAATTCCAAAATTTAGAATTGAAAGTGAAATTAAATTGAATGCAATTTTGGAAGATGTAAGTTGAAGTCCTATTTATTGGTGTTAGAAAATATCATCACCTTTGCAGTTATAATTTTTGGATTATTTTGTAGATGGGTATGAAAACAATGTTCAGTCATAGTGCTAAATTTGATTTTTTCACATTACCAACCCCATGTAATGTTGATGATGTTATTCATAAAGCTTTCATTGATGTTAATGAGTTAGGAACTGAAGCAGCAGCTTCTTCAGGTACAAAAGTTTTGTAAAAATAATTATATTTAATCTTAACTAAGTTTTTTTTTTGTTTCAAAGTGGTCACTTTCAGATTTGTGTCAGCGAAATTGAATCAAAAGTTTTTCCGTGCAGATCATCCATTTTACTTTGCGATTTTGGACAATTCTAATGTATATTTTACAGGTCATCTTATGAATGTGTAATTAATTTTTTGTTAGTTTTTTAACTGAAATATATTTTAGTGTAAAACATTAAATTTGTTTTTGTGAAGTTTTTGGAAATATTATGATAAAAATCTTATTCATTATGAAATATCTATTATAACATCTTCTGAACAGATGATAGAATCCGAAGATCACCATTCAAATTTTTAAAAAAAAATTTAAAATAGTAGGCTTTTGTAAATTGATTCATAAACTGAGAAAACGAGAAAAGTATTGTATAATAAAACAAAAACAAACAAACGAAAATATCAACCCAAAATTAAAATGTCTAACATATATGTATGTTTGTGTGTAATATATTCATAACTAGGGGCCCCTGTTGAGTAATTATATTTCAAATTGAAGTCAAATTTAAAGTTTTTAAAAAAACAGTAATTTACGTACTGACATAGACTTCGCACGATATAGCAGAAACCACTCGTGTTTAATAAAAAGTTTAGTGGTTAGTAAGTTTTATTTAGGACACATAAATACACGTCCCTCATATACTGCATCGTTTCCGATATATTCCCTATAGTAAGTGGCATTTAGTGGATAAAATTACTAAAAATAAAAAATTTTGTCATTAAAGAAGTATGTATATATATACCTACATAATACATAATTTTAATAAAAACTATATTATTACTACAAATAACTAAAATTTAGAAACAGTTACTTAAAAAGAAAAAATGAAGAATTCAAGTGATTTGTTTTTTTGTTGTTTTTATATTTTTTATTTGAAATGAATTTGTTTCTTTGTTCTTATTTGGCATATGTACATAGATTCATTTGCAAGTACATAATGTAAATTATAATAACTGATTTGTTTGCTTTTGTTTATTATTTTCATAAGATCTCACTTATGCATAATGTATTTGCTGAATAATAAAATCGTATGTGTACAAAATTTTCAACTGTGTGCGCATTTTTGTTTTATATACCTACAACTTGTTTATATATTAGAAGTTCATTAAAGAGAAGCGAAATAAAATGAAAAGGTGTCTACTGCTCAGGTCCTTAAATGCTTGTCAATTATAATTATAGATTAGATTTAAACTGAATTTAAAGAGTTTTAGAAAATGTTAGGTAATGCTCAGTAATGTAATTATTAATTTTTAAATTCATAGCTGTACAACCAGATTTGCTTCATATTAATTTTTCTCTCTCAATTCTTGATAGAACTTTCAAATTTCATTCTAATATATTTCTTTAGTTTCCAGGAGTACGGCTTCTTCATCGATTTTCAATTTATAAAGTTGAGCTTAATTTGTGGTGAAGTCAAACAAAATTTATATTGAAAGTAGAAATTGTAAACTAAAAGACATACAACAAATCAAAATAAAACTTTTTTTTTATATAGATCTGTTCTTCTTTGCATAAATTTTTTTATTTAAAGTCGGTAAAAATTTATTCACAAAATTTTTTGAGTTGACTGCAAAAGTTGTGAAATAATTAAAAATTTAAATTAATGGCTTAAAAATATTAATAAAACTTCAACCAAATCTGTAAAAAATATAATTAAGAAAATATTATTTTTTTTTGGAAATTAGTAGTACGGGTTAAAGTTAGTACAATCAGAAAAAATTAGCAACTATATAAGACATCTCGAGTGGTCTGGACTAGGATAAACAGGGTAGACATTGACCGGTCGCTGACCCAATGTTGTAACTGTTTAATTCCTGGTCAAGTGCTTGCAGTACCTCCACGAGGTAACCATTGGAAACTAGGTTTCTAATACCCATTAGATTCTTAGGCTAGAACTGCAAGGGTTCAGGTCCTCCTAGTTGGGGTTGGTCGTACGGCTAACAACCAGACATCGGAAAACAAACATTTTTACGAGATTATCACATGAGCCTCGGATAAGGACTGATTTAAATAGAATAACGACACGGCAAACGATTATGGATAATGATTTGAATAATGATTTAAAAATTGGAAGATGGAACATAAGAACCATGCTTCAAGCTGGTAAAATGACGGAAGTAGCAAATGTAAGCTGGACTTATTAGTTCTGCAAGAGATCCGATGGAAAGGGAAGGGTAAGATAAATAAACCGTCCTTCCCCTTGTATTACAGTGGGGATGAAAGAAGAACAGGGAGGTATGGAACGGGTTTCATAGTAAACAAAAATCTGAAGAAGTGCATATTAGGATTCACACCAATTAGCGATAGAATATGTAGTAATAGGATCCGTGCAAAATTTTGTAATATTACAGTAATATAAGCATACGTGCCCACAGAAGATGCTGATGATGAAGATAAGGACGCTTTTTATGACGAACTTGGAGAAATATGCGAAAAAGTCAGCTCCTACGATGCACAAATATTGTTAGGAGATTTTAATGCCAAAGTAGGCAGAGAACAACATATACATTAAATTGCAGGCAAATTCTCCTTACATGAAACAACAAATCAAAATGGGCAAAGATTATGCAATTTCGCAAGCGCATCATCAGTGAAAATAAAAAGCACGGCATGCGAGAGAAAAAATATACATGGAAAGCTCCTGGTAATAACATCGCCAACCAAATAAATCACGTACTAATATCAACCAGAAAATCGTCAATAATAACAAATGTGAAAACCTGCAGAGGAGCAAACTGCGATAGTGATCACTTTCTAATAACAGTGAATATTAGACAAAAAGTATCAAACGCAGGAAAAAGTAGAGGTTTCCGCAGGATAAAATGGGACACAAACAAACTAAACACTGAATCGAATGTTATGCAATATCAATGCAACATACAAAGGAAACTTGAATCGGTACAAGAAAATAATGAAGAGCAATCATATAATGTTAATAGCGAATGGGGAAAAATTGAATAAGCTATAAGTTCAGCGGCCAGAAATACTGTAGGTATTATACCTCAGCAAAGAAACATAGAATGGTTTGATAGCGAATGCGAAAAAGCGATAAATATTAAAAACAATGCTGGACTAAAAATGCTACAAAGAAATACAAGAACAAATAGAGAAAATTATAGAGAAAAAAGAAAATGTGCAAATAAAATATGTAGAACTAAGAAAAAACAAATGCTAAAAAGAAAAATAGAACAAATACAAAATGAACATTATCAAAGTGACATGAAAAAATTCTACAATAGTATTAAAAACAGACAACAGGCTTCCAACCAAGAGTAAATGCATGCAGAGATAGACAAGGCAATACGCTCTCAGAAACTGACGACATTATGAATAGATGGTATGAATATTTCAGTGAACTATTAAATATAAGAAACGAGGAACAACAGCGGCAGCAGATTACAATGCATACAGCAGAGCCATTAATTATGACACCTTCATACGAAGAAGTTAAACAAACTATATATAAATAATATATAAATAGCTCCTGGAAAAGATAAGCTAACAGCTGAGCTTCTAAAAAAAGTGGAGAATTTCTGCATAAAAAGATACATAGCTTAATATGTACAATATGGATGCAAGAAAATATTCCGAAGAAGTGGAAGGTGGGGCTAATCTGTCCAATTCACAAAAAAGGAGACCAAATGAAATGCAGCAACTACAGGGGGATAACGTTATTAAGCTGTGCTTACAAAATATTATTCAATGTCATATACTCCAGATTAGCCTACTTTGATGAGGAAATACTGGGAGAGTACCAATGCGGATTCCGGAGCCAAAGATCAACGATTGACCAGATATTCGTCATGAAACAAAGCATGGAGAAATGTTATGAACACGACATAGATCTTCACATGTTTTTCATAGATTTCAAGCCAGCATTTGACAGCATAAATAGCGACATAATTTTAACAGCTATTAGACATTTGGGAATACCTCAGAAATTATCAAACCTCGTCATAAGGACAATGCATGAATCAGAGCCTAAAATTATAATGCATATATTTATTTATATACATTATAAACCAAATAACCCGTGAATTTAAAATAGAAACGGGAGTACGGAAAGGAGATGCCTTATCCGCACTGTTATTTAACTTAATACTACATTACGCCATAGGAAAATTAGAAAAGAAAGGCAGTATATTCAATATGACAACACAAATAGTGGCATATGCGGATGACATAGTAATCATGGCAAAAAATTACAGATATATGGCAGAAGTATTTGTACAACTAGAAGCGGAGACACAAAAAGTAGGCTTAAAAATCAACGAAGACAAGACAAAATATCTAAAAATATCAAGAAATGAACAAATAAGAAATACTCAGAATATAACAACTGGAGAGTACAACTTTGAAGGAGGTACAACCTTTACATACCTCGGAGCAACAATAAGAAGTGATAATAGTATACAATGCTGTATTCATAATAGAATTCAGGCCGGAAATAGATGCTACTATGCAAACAGAAAGTTGCTTCAATCAAAATTAATATCAAGAAAGGCCAAAATGACAATATATAAAACTCTCATACGACCCATAGTGACGTATGGATGTGAGGTATGGACTATGAACGTGACCGAGGAGAATAGCCTGCGCATATTTGAAAGAAAAATTCTCCGAAAAATACTCGGCCCAAATATATTACAGAATGGAGAATATGTAATCAGAAGCAACAGCGAGCTCAATAATATGATTGATAGTGAGGACATTGTACGGTTTGCAAAGGTCCAAAGACTAAGGTGGGCTGGCCACGTAAGTCGAATGAGCGAAAGCCGAAAGCAAGCAGCGGTACTGAATAGAAAGCCCGAAAGCAGCCGTGGTACAGGAAGACCAAGAAGCAGATGGGCCGACAACGTGAAAAACGATGCTCAAATCCTACAAATCCCAAATTGGAGACAAGCGGCACAAGATCCACCTTTTTGGAGGAGCATAGTGATGAAGGCCAAAGCTCACTCAGAGCTGTAGCGCTATAAGATGATGATGATGATTCAATGTTTTCTATATGTATGCATATGTACATATATATTGAAATTATAATAGAATTTAAAAATATTTTTAAAACTAATTATTAATTTTGATAAACTCATAAAGAAAATATTTTAACGGTAAATTACGGTAACGCTTATTACGGAATATTCTTAGAAATGCACAGTTTTACTGTGGTTTTTTCAAATTTAGAATTTTCTACGTTTGTCATTATTTTCATAACGAGAATTTAACAATAATGTCCAAATGCTTGTCATGATCTGCTACACGATTTGAAAATATATTGTTGTTGTATAAAAAATTCATGCTCGTAATATTTCCCATTTGTTGTGCAGATGGATTTCTTAGAACTTTTAATTTTATAAGACAATCTAACATTTCCTCTACGAAGAAATATGGACAATTTTTGATAGTTATTTTAGTATAAATATTTGAAGAATTTTAAGATTTAATTAAATTGAATTAAATTAACCAACAGTTGGAATTATCTTATTACTAATTATATGAAAAAAATTAAAATTACAATTATTTGTTGCGTTCATAGCTGCATTTACATATTTACCTACTATGACTAAATAATTGAAGAGCAAAAATAGGTGGGAAATGGCCATTTTTTGAAAAGTTCTGAAAAGATTGATATGAATTATGAGTATTTTTAATTTTCGGCAATATTTTTGTTAATACATACATACTTTTAATTAATCAATTGACTTATTATACTCAAAAAATTTTTTGAATCTTTCTTTGAGTTGTACTTCGTGACGTATTAACAAAGTTCTTAAAAAATTACCCTGTCTAGATTGTTCTTTAAATTTAACAAAAATTCATACAAATCAATAAAATTTTAGGTCGAGAAAGTTTTTTCAAAATAAAAAATTTTCCACCAACAAAATTCATCTTTGGTGCCTTCAGATTAATATTAAGAAACAATGAAAATTAAGAAAAAAATTTGTAAAATTTGCCCCCACAAAACTCTATATGTTTAGTGTTTTGTTTATATTATCCAATCCATAGTTTAAAATTTTTTATTAAAATTTGAGAAAGAAATAAAAATTGAGATGAGCAAATATCATTTTTTTTTCTAAATAACAACTTGATTATGAATTGAGCATGTACTATATTAACATATACTTTTTTTCAGACAAATTTAAAATTTTTCCAAACAAATTGAACATTTCGTCAAACAAATTAGACAGTTTTTTTTTTTTTTTATCTTTTTGAAAAAATTTGTCAGAAAAGAACCAAATTTTGCAATCCAAAAGAATTATTTATTTTCACTAAAAGATATGTATCTCTGTTAAAATTGATAACTTAATTTATTAAATGTAAAATGTTTACAGAAATAAAAAAACTGTTTAATTTGTTTGGAAAAATGCTGAATTTAACTGAAAAAAGATATAGATATACATACATATGTACATCAGCATTATACTATTCAATGTTATTTCTAATTTTCTAATAAAAAATATTCTATAATAAAACAACAGTTTACAGTAATTAACTTTTTAAATATTTTTGTTATCTGTTAGAATTTATTTCAATATATATGCATGCATACATATAGAAAACATTGAATACTTTTCAAAAAAAAAATTTTAAAACGAAAATGTGGTTCCAAGTGGCCTCGGTAGCCGAGTTGTAAAGCACTCGAGTGTAGTAATGTAACGACCGAAGGAGCACGGGTTCAAACCCCGTGACAACCGAAAAAATTTTCAAATGGTGAAAATTACTGAAATGTAATTTTCTATACAACCACATCGGTTCAAATATAATTTAATAATTAATAAAGATATAGTATAACTAATAAAAAAAAAATAATTTAAATATATAATATACAAAAATATATACCAAATAATTAATATAGTTTAATAAAAAAAAAGGCCCACATTTCGAAAGGGAAAAGGACCTATAAAGTTGGCCTACAGATTTATCTGTAGGATCAACTTTTAAAATAAATAAATAAATAAATGTGGTTCCATTTGTAAATTATGTATACATACATCGCTATGTGTAATATATCCATATATTAGAAATCATTACGTGAATGAAATGTGCACAATTATTTGAATTTTTTTGAATTTTGTATTTTTTAAAATTATTTAAAAAAAATCAAAAGTAAAAAAAATATATTTTTGATTTTTAAACATTATAAAATTATATTATAATTTATTATTATAAATATACATACATATGTAAACGCACAATTCAACTTTTATAAAATTATTTTATAACATTACATGGATTGAGAAAAATAAAATATTTGTTTTCTTAAAAGACTACTCGATAAAAATGATAACCATATTTGAATTTTTGGTAGATATTAACTGAAAAAAATTTCAAAGTACACAAACACAATTATAACCAAAAATGAAAAATTAAAAGGATATTCTCATTGTTATTTGATTTCTAATAAAAAATATTATTTTTTGTTTTTGCTTTTATAATAAAATAACAGTTTACAGTAAGAAATTTTGTTTACTAAATTATAATAAAAGTATCGAGAGAATAAATAAAAAGCAAGAGAGTGGCGAGGCAGGCTATTGAAAAAATTGCCAGAAAAATTTGTTCTACGCTGAACTTCTATTATACTACTTTTTCTATGCTATTACCATCTAATTAAAGTAGAAAAGACGATTTGATTAAAAAACAAAATGACATAAAATAAAAAAATTTAGATAACTAGAGTACTGATTATTTACTCAAAATATTTAAAATAAGAAAAAAATAAAATTAGAAAATCAGTAGATTACCCCTCTTAATTTATTACATTTAAGGTCAAAATAAATGACGAATTTCTATATAAATTTGGTGTTCTGAATTAGACAAACTCTAGTAAAAATCTAACACTCATTCAGTTAAAATGGGTAAGTAAAATTAAATTATTTTTAACCTGATATTATTTTAACAATTATTTGAGTGATTGTACTTTAGTTTTTCAATTACTACTGGTTTTGGGTATTATTCAAGCTGTTCTTGGAGCAAGCACTGGTCCTACTGAAGTCTTATCAAATGGAGAATTCACCACAGATCTTTTCGCTCATGTTACAAAAGTCGATAAGTTTAATAATAATAATTTAATTTTTTCTCCGGCTTCAATTTATACATGTTTGGGTTTGGCATATTTAGGTGCAGAGGGTCCAACTGCATCAGAAATTGTAAATGGATTACATTTTACTACAACAAATAAAGATGTTATTGCAAAACAATTTGAGAATATGTTAGAAATAACACGTGGACCAACTGCTCTATTAAAAATGGCTAATAAAATTTATACAAACAAATTGGAAATTAAACCTGAATTCAATGCTGTAGCCAAAAAATCGTTTGAATCTGAAGCTGAACATATAGATTTTAATAATGTTGATAAAAGTGTTAACACAATTAACCATTGGGTTGCTGAACGTACAAATGGAAAAATTCAGAAATTAGTTGATAGAACAATAGTTACTCCAACTACTATAATGGTTCTTGTTAATGCAATTCATTTCAAAGGAAGTTGGAAATCTGCTTTAACTTTAAATGATGCAGGTACATTTTCCAATGCTGGAAAAACTATCAAACAAACAAAAGTAATGACCAATGTAGGAGATTATTTTTATGCTCATTTTGATGATTTGAAAGCCAAGGCAATCAAAATGCCATATAAAGATTCAGATTTAAATATGATGATAATATTACCAGATGAAAAAACCGGTCTTCATCAATTGGAAGATAAATTTAAAAATACAAATTTATTAGAATTGAGCAAAAAAATGAAATTGGAAAATGTTGATCTTACAATTCCGAAATTTAAAATTGAAAGTGAAATTAAATTGAGTGAAATTTTGAAAGATGTAAGTTGAAGTTATTTATTAGTGTTAGAAAATATCATCATTTTTGTAATAATTATACTTTTTGGATTGTTTTGTAGATGGGTATGAAAACAATGTTCAGTCATAGTGCTAAATTTGATTTTTTCACATTACCACAATCGTGTAGTGTTGATGATGTTATTCATAAAGCTTTCATTGATGTCAATGAATTAGGAACTGAAGCAGCAGCTTCTACAGGTACAACAATTATAAGAAATTTGATTGATAGATTGTGATTATAGGATGTATTTTAATTTATTTCACAGTAATATTTTCCGGAAATCGGTCAAATAGACATTATGCGAATCAAAAGGTATTTTATGCAAGCCATCCATTTTACTTTGCAATTTTGGATGAATCTAATGTGTATTTTACAGGTCATCTCATGAATGTGTAATTAAATTTTTTGTTAGTTTTTTAACTGAAATATATTTTAATATAAAACATTAAATTTGTTTTTACTCTAATCATTTTGTTTATTATTACTTCTTCTGAACTGATAATAGAATTCGAAAATTACCGCTTTATGAATGAATTACCATAACAAGTCTTGAACAACCTTGGTATTTCCACACTCGAGATATGAGTATTCGCAGATTCTTGTGCTCTTTGACGGAAATGCTTTAGAGTTGGAAATAGTGATTTAGTTCTTTCGAGCATGTGCCAACTCTTACAAAATATTTAGAAAATAGAGTTAGTTCTACAATAATAAGACAAATGCGAAGTAAGGCACGAGTTGATACCACATTTACCTATTTTTCTGTTTTTAGTCAAGAAAGCTCAAGGTAAACTTTAAAGCGGCCGTCAATAGAAGAGAATATATGTAGGCTTTATATCAAGCAGATTTTTAGACGAAAAATATGCTTTACTTTATTGCTTAAAAAGCACAAACATTTTACTGCGGGTTTTGCAATATTAAAAATATGGTAGTTTCAGAGCATATTTTGTTTTACTCTTATTCCGAGAATATTTAGATCTGTCACATGTTGTAGGGTTGTAGGCTCTGATCTTCCAGAATAGGTTAAAAAAATGTAAGTTTTTCCGTAGAACTAGATAGCTTTGAGCTAAGGTGTTAAACTTGATTATATTTATTTTTATTTTACCCCAGTCAGCATTTGATGATAAGGTTTGGTTCACCATGCAGCCTACGACGCTTTTTATGCGCTTAACAGTAACTTAGGTAGGATTCGCTTTTCGTGCTTAATTAAGTACGGTGCCGCAAGTTTATACAACAATATGTACAATATATTTCGTTATTTATTTTATCCCAACAACCAATGCCCTTTGGACCAGGTCAAAAAATTCATAAAGCATTTTTTTGTTTCATCCTAAATCGAACCTGGAACCTTTCGATTGAAAGGCAGGCGCTCTACCAACTACGTCACCTAACGTGTTGTGAAAAAATAATGAGTGGTTTGAGTGAAGAGGGTGTGCGAATTAGATTTAGTTACCTTAGAAGAAAGAAAATCATCAAAAGAGTCTTCATTTATGGTTAATTTCCGAGGGGGGACGAAGTGAAGGACTGTGTCGACTTTAACGCACTAAAAACTACTATCTTTTTGTTTATATTAAAACTAGTCTTTTAGACTAACCATTAATACAGTTTTGGCTCTATTATTTTTTTTTTTTACACTCTACAGTAACTTAGGTAGAATCACCCTTTCGTGCTTAATTAAGTACGGTACTGCAATTTTACACTACAATCTACAATATTTCGAGTATTTATTTAGCAAATTACTGGTTTATCAACTCATTCAATGTGGAAAAATACAGCTATTTTCAGGAACTAAACCTTCTTAAATAGAATAGTTTCAGTTTTATTTAATTTGTTACCAGATTAACTCTCAATTATTTTTTGCCATTTATTATATCCCAATGACAAAGGTACTGGACCAGGTCGAAAAATCCATAAAGCATTTTTTTTTTGCTTCATCGGGAATCGAACCGGGGACTTTTCGGTTGAAACAAAGTTTTGACTATCAGCTAAGCGTAAAACTTCAGTATTAATATGTTGAGAAAAACGAATTTTGTGTCATTACATTGAATACCGTATGCCCAGACTGGCTTTAATATTTGATTGCAAATCAAAACTTTGTTATATGTTGAAAGCGAAGATGTCGACCCAATTAGCCAATACATTTGGTTGTATTTCAGTTCTAACTCTTTTATTTTTTTCTTGACATGTTTTTCCATCTGAGCTTTGCATCAAGTGTCATACCAATATATTTTACTGAATTTTGATGTGGTATGACGACATTGTTTATTGTGACCGCTATGGGCGACTCTATCATTTTGTTTGTAAAAATAACATGTGTGGGTTTTGATTGGTTTCATTTAATTCTTCACCTTTTGCACCATAAGAGGAGATCTTGTTGTTCGCTTGTTGCAATTTATTTGTTACTTCGTTTATATTATTACCAACCGCTAATACCGCCGTATCATCTGCAAAAGTTGCCATCGTTGCATCTTCTAGTTGGATATCACTGGTGTAGATACACTCCTGCATGTATATTGTTTAGCGTAGAGTAATCTTCCACTTGCTTAATATAAAATACTCCATTTGCTAAGTAAGATGCTATTACCTTGACATAGACTTTGGGTAGAATACGGTGCAGCTTGAAAATAAGTCTCTCATGTCATACTTTATCAAAGACTCTTGAAACATCAAGGAACACTGAAGAGCAGATAGATTTTTCTTCTAGTGTCTTTTCGATGACATCAGTTATTCGATGTACTTGTTCAACAGTTGAGGGTTGTTTTCTAAACCCAAATTGGTGATTTGCTATGATGTTTCTATTTTCTTTTATTGGTTGTGATCTTTTGAGCAGTAATTTCTGAAATAATTTGGAGATAACTGGAAGCAGTGAAATGGGTCTGTAAGACTTGGCCTCATTCGCGGATTTTCCTGACTTATGAATCATTATAATCTCTGCCACTTTCCAAGTAGTCGGGACATATTTTAAATTGAGCGCTGCATTGAATTTTAGTAAATCTAAAACTTCGTGTAGCCCTTTGAGGGTGAAGTGCAATGGCGTAGGACATTCTGTATATAATGACAAGATAAAAACGCTTTTAATGCCTGGTCATAATAGAGAGCTAATATTCTATCAAAAAATGTTTGTACGCTCATTCTATGTACATTAATTCATGTGTTGCTGATTGATAAGTAATAATGAAATCTCTAATACAAAAGCAAAAACAAAAACCGATGATAATTGCTAAAATAATCTTTACTTCAAAATTTATTGGTTTAAAAGAAATTTTATTAAAATGGAAAAATTATCACGTAAAGTAAATGATAAAGGTGTATAATTCAATTTATTTTTTATAATATTAAAAATAAAATACTCAAAATATACCCCTCTTAAAATATTTTATTATACATAACAAAAATTAATTGAATAATTTTCGTATTTACTGACAGTTTTAGTAAAAAACTAACTCTCACACAACTAAGATGAGTAAGTAAATTTCAATTATTTTAAAATTGTATATATTTTGTTCAATTATTTAACTTTTCTATGTTAGTTCTTCAATTTATACCATTATTTATCACTATACAAGCTGTTCTTTGTGAAAGTACCAGCTATACAGATACCTTTTCAAATGTAGAATTTACTAGAGATCTCTTCGACCAAATAACAAAATTCGATGAGTTTAATAATAAAAATTTAATTTTGTTACCGTCTTCAATTCATTCTGGTTTGGCTTTGATTTATATGGGTGCACATGGTTCAACAGCCACAGAAATGGCATATAGATTACATTTTAATTCAACAAATAAAAATGATATTGCAAAACAATTTAACAAGATATTAAAAACAACAAGCGACATATTGGGAATAACTAGTGTACTTCTTGTCAATAATTTAGAAATTAAATCCGAATTCAAAACAGTTGTAGAAAAATCATTTGAAAGTTACATTGTAAATTTTTCTTATATTGATGATAATGAACCATTGAATTATACATTTGATGGAAATCAATATTCTATATTTGAAAGTGCAATAGTTAAGCCAGATACCAAGATGGTTCTTGTAAACTATATCGATTTGAAAGTAAATTGGGTTAAAACATTTTACTTCATATGATGGTCAATTTTGGAATGATGCAACAACTGCTAAAAATATCACATTAATGAGAAACCAAGGAACTTATTTCTATGCTGATTTTGATGATTTAGAGTCCAAGGCAATTAGAATTATATTTAATAACTCAGAATTAAGTATGATGATAATATTACCAAATGAAAAAACGGGACTTCATAAACTAGAAGAAAAATTGAAAAATTTTAATATATTAGAATTAGCTAAAAAAATGGAATTGAGATATTATTTAAAAGTTACTATTCCTAAATTTGAAATTACCAGTGTAATTAATTTAAAGGAAATTTTAAAGAGTGTAAGAGGAAATTAAATCGTTAGTAATTAATATTATTATTTAAATTATAGATGGGAATGAAAACAAAGTTCAATGAAAACGCTAAATTTGATATTTTCACGTCACCAGAATCGTACAAAATGGAAGAAATTGCTCATACATCATCTATTGACATTAATGAATTTTGTATTGGAATTAAAAATTTAGATGGTACTATACCAAGTAAGAATTTTTTTTTTTTTAATAATTTTACGCCAATATTAATAGTTTTTGTCTTTGCAAATAGTTTCTTTTGGACATTTGATTTTGAATCAAACATATTTCACTGCAAATCATCCATTTTATTTTACAATTTTGGACAATTCCAATGTGTATGTCACTGGTCATTTGATAAATATGTAAATTATTTTGTTAATTTTTTAACTGAAATAAATATTTTTTTTTTTAATTATTTATTCATTTATTTTTTATTTATTAAGTTTAATACTAAATTTTTGGATCCTGTTAAATAACCTATCATCAAGAGGTCATGAATGATATAAGAAATCTTGGTTCTTTTAAAATAAATTTTTAATACACATTCGTAAATGTGTAGTTATGTGTTACACATTTCACTCTTAGTCATTTTATCTAGTTCTAAATACACTTTCATCAATTTTTAAAAATGATTCAGTGCATTTTTTTTTTATCTTATTGGTATTAATATTAGGATAAAATACCTTGGCGTACATTACGAGTGCGATTACGAATAATATTTATTTATAATGTAATCATTTTCGCATGAGAATTATTTTATCCCATACGCCATTTAATACATTTTGATCGTAAATCGATTTTGAATGTTTGGGATATTATGCACATAAATTATAAATTTTGAAGATAAGTACTACATTTTAAAAAAGTAATAGTCATTTAAATTATTGAAAGAAAATTATTAAATTTATACATACATAGTTTTTTTTTATTTTCCTGATATATGACATTGTGCAAAGTTTTTTGGATATGTGATAATATTAAATCTAAAAAGTTATTTTTTTTACATAATGGATACGAAGTGATATTGAATAAAATAATTTTATATGTATTTTTAATATTTTTTTTAAAAATCTGTTTAAACAAGTAGGGAAAACTTATTCTATAAAATATAATGAACTATTAAAATGGTAGTTCTATAATATAAAAATATAAATTTCAAAAGTTTTTCTTCATGAAGTAAAATTGAAGTTTTTCAATAAGAGCCAACACAGTATCTATATATAATCTATAATCCAGCATTTTTCAACCTTATTTGCCTTGCGACCCATAAAATATGAGCAAAAAATTACTCGACCCATTCTTATATTAAAATTAATGAAACAAAAGTATTAATTTTTAAATTGTTTTTATTTTTAATGGCTTTACTTGCTGTTGACCAGCTGATTAATTCTTGCTTCAATAGATTTACTTAATGCTACCCTTAAAGTAGCACCTACATTTTCAAGTCGATTTCTGTATTTATTTTTGGTACTGACTTATGCAGAAAATCCAGTTTCTGCTAAGTATGTAGTTGCAATTGGAAGAAGTTTTTTTTATCGCTTTTTCAGTTTCTAAAAACGGATTTTATTACCCAATCTGATATCATTAGAAGAAGAAAAATAAATAAGAAATTACTCTTTCAATTTTTTTAAATGCTCTTGTATTATGCAACTTATACATTCAATTTCTACGTGAGTTAATACTTTCTTTTCTATCATTTGATAATAACATGGAAACATTTCGTATTTTCCTTTTTAACTCGATCTATTCAGACATCAAATTTTTTCATAAAGGTTTCTATTTTATTAGTGCATATAAAAAGATTTATCATGTTACCTTGCATTGATAAATTGAACTCATTTCGTAATGAAAATATATCAGCCAGATAAGCAATTTTGGCAAGCCACGTATTACAACTGAAATTTTCCGTTTGATGTCATTTTTGTTCGTTTAAAAAAATTTCAATTTCTACTCTTATGTCGAAAAACCTTTTAAGCACTTTAGCCCTCGAAAGCCATCGTATATGAGAATGTAATAACACATTTGTATGCTCTGCACCCATTTCTTCACACATAAGCAAAAAAATACGAGTTTTGATGGCACTATTCCGTATTTGGCTTACTATTTTTTTACACAATCATTTAAAAATTTAAAACTGTATGTAAATTTTCACTCATATTTTTGGCAGTCAATTGTTCTCTGTAAGCTATTGAGTTTTAATGACATTTTTATGTGAAATTTACTGTATTCGACTAATTATATGCTCCTACCATTGCTGCTACACCGTCCGTGCAAATACCTATGCACTTATTCCAAAGAATATTTTTTTATTTAAAATATGAATTGACCAGATTCAAAAGTTTAATCAGATGATGTGAACGATAGTAATTTTAAAAAGCATAAAACTTCTTCTTGTATATTTTCTAACTTAAAATCAATATATCTCACATAATCTAATAATATAGCATTACTAGATACATCTGTCGATTCATCTAATTGTATTGCATAATATGATGACTCTATCAATTTAATAATATTAATTGCATTTCTATGTCTTTAGAAATAGCTTTTATTCGTCGGCTTATGGTATAATTAGACATAGGAATACTGTTAATTTTTGCAGCACATTATTCACTAAACATTTCAATACAAATATCTTTAAAACATGTCCTTATTAATACTTCGTCAATGGTATAAGCTTTTTTTGACTTAGCGATATGTAAAGATGCCAAAATTAACACTTTAATGTCAATTTATCTGTTGCCACAAAATTAGTCAAAGTCAATCAGCCCGTTTTTAATCCATTACGCTTTCAATTGATTTATCCTTATAATTCTTATATTTGTTTCACGCAATATGCAACATGTTTGAAAAAAAGAAAAACATAAAAACAATATTGTTCCGTTGCAATAATGATTTTAATTTGACTGTGTAAAACAACGGTATATTTTTTATGATTATTCTTACCGGAAAATAGTGAAATGTGTTTTTAAAATTATATGAATATGATTAGAAAGATAAGTTAGAAAAAATAAAACATTATATTTTTATTTGTAAAAAAATTGTAAAAACATTTTAAACGATACATTTTTAATTTTGCAAAAGCATTTATTATTTTTACGTATAAGAAACGACCCATTTTAAGCCATTTTAAATCAATATAAAAATATTTCTTTACGTCCAGGTTGACGTAGTTCTTATTAATTTTCCGATGTATCTAATTTGTTCAATTTAATTATTGTTAGATTTAATTTAACTAATTTATTTTTAAATACAATTTTAAAAGCTGGCATAAATAAATGGCAAACTTCTTACTGTCTAATCCTCATGCAATTATCAAACTTTATATTTATTTTTTAACTGAATTTATTACAAAATCAAGCTCAAAAGCAGTAGAACTTTTGTCCGGCAGTACAAAATCAAGATATTTTTATAAGTCGTCATCTTAGAAAATATTTTGTTAAAATAATTTTATTATTCAAAAGTAAAATAATATATAAATTAAACTGCAAACATATTAATGCGAAGGATTGTTTTTGTTCGACTAGTTATTTTGATGTGGCCACATATACCAAGCACATATCTCTTTTGTTAACCTGTTTAAATGCATACATTTTGATGTGTTTAGGGTAAAAATATCCATATATACCAGAAAAGTTCAAATCAGAGTTAGTATTAGAGACCGCTTCTGTTTTGCCTACATTTTGTTTAATTTTTGAAGTGGGAAAATTAAGATATTCTTCCATATTTAAATTGCTCTCTGAAGAGTTCCTAAAATTTAATGTTCCATGCTAAAAAAATAAGTGATTAATGTTTCTCCATAATGCAAAACTTGTAAAATATAAGTTTTCTATGAACTATATTTTTTTAGCTTAAATTTTCAGTGGATATGATACAATATAGTTTTACCCAAATTTGATATTATTTTATTTCATATCCGTGTAATTAAAAATATTAAGCCTGAGAAAAGCTCTGGATTAATCGTTAGGTTAATTTACCCAAAATTGACGTATGCGATAAAACAATACTCATGCGACGATATAATATCAACTAAGTAATTAAATGCGGAAAACTACTACTATTATATTAAAGAAGTAAATTTTTTTAAATATCGTGGTTATATTTTTCCTTGCATGGAGCAGAATAAAAGTCTGTATTCTGATTAGTGATGATATGACGTAATCACTATACAAATTTATATGTCAGCAACTATAATTTATACTAAATGTTTTTAAATAAGCCTAGTTTTGTTTACTTATTTCATACTTGAAATCATACTTGCAATAGTGATGTGCGATATCCAAAAAAAAATCGATATACAGATCGATACGTGTCAAAAGAAAATATATCGATGCATACGAAAATTAGAACCAAATATATTGATATATCAGTTGAATAAAAATACTAGATTTTGTGTTAAGCATTTATATGTACATATGCGACTCACTGAAAAAGTCAAAAGGGATATAAAAGCAACCCAACTTAACTAACTTAAATAGATTTTTATATATATACTAGTAAGTCAGCCCGTTTAAAAACGGGTCCCGAGTAAAAAGATACCGAAATTTTTTTCGAACATAACCACTCAGTGGCACCAAGAAATTTTTTTTCTCGAAACACTTTTTTGTTATAATTTAAAACAAATTAATAATTTATTTTCCATCCATTTTATTTTTTATCCATTTTTCTTTTTCACAATTTAATTGAAGGGAAAAAATTTAAAAATTTAAAAATCAAAAAATCATATAAAAATAATTGAAAGGAAAAATATTTTTTTTTTAGTAAAAACAAAAAATGTCAAAAAGCGTCGTTTACAAACATACAATTCTGGTCTTTTATATAAATAATATTAATTTTTTTGTCTTTTTTTATCATATATATGTATTAGAAAATATTAAATAATGTATTAAATCACTTTTGGTTTTAACCTTTTATCAATCTAACTTTTCTCACACCTATTTTTATTTTAAAAAGACAGCGTGTCAAGATAATAACAAGACAACAATGAACTGCTTAAAGTGGATACGAAACGGATTTGTATATAAATTTTCAGTACTACCACCTACAATTCGAAACCGCTTAAAAACTAACATAATATGGCATAAAAGTACAATATAAAAGACAATACAATGTACATTTTTTTCGATGTAGTCAAATAATATCGATGTACTCAAATATCTCTAACAAAAAAATCGAGTTTAAAACACAATGAAATGTAAGTAAAATATCAATATATCGAGAACTCGAAATATATCGCATATCACTAACTTGCATTAATAGTAATCATACTTAATCGATCGTTAAGTCTTATCACAACTAATTCAATATTTTTAATATTTTCTGCTCCGTTTAAGCTAGCAAAATATATTTTCATAATTAATTGGTGTATATTTATAAATATATTTTTATTAGTATTGATCAAATGCGAACAAATTACTAATGGTTGTATCAGAAAAATAATTGCAAAGTGTCAACATTTTTGAGATTTTCCTGACACCATACTCCCGAGCTCAACATAACAATTCTGCTTACTAATAAACTTGCTCAAGCTATTTCAAGTCAATATATTGTAATCAAGATGGGTTGTTACTATTATTTTGTTTGTTATTCAAGTCAAGTCAATCAACAAATAAACATCATCTGCACTTGTGAACATAAAATTGACTATACACCTGATGATACTACAAATCAAACAAATGATCTTTACGTCCTTCAGACATAATTGAGATGCTTTTTTGTGTTGAAGAGCTTACAAGTTTTATATATAGATACTTATGTAAGACATACTAAACAAAAAAATAGAATTTAATTATTTATCAAAATTAATGCTGAAATAGAAGAGTGTTTTAATTGGTTGAAAAAATATTGTACTGAAGGATTTAATCTTTAAAATAATAAACATCTATCGAAAATATAAAAAAAAAAAAACAATAATAAAAATTTGCTAATAAAAAAATTTCTCACCAGACAATTTCTATTTCTGATTAATTTAAAAAAACATTTAATTGTTTCTACAATCAAAATAAAAAACTTTAATTGAACCGAAATAAATTCATATCACCTACAACATGCGAGTATTAAAGATTATTTTTTTAAAATAAGAGGTTAAATGCCCTATTCCCCACCCATACATTTAACACCTATATTATGAAATATAAAATAAAATGTGATAACAAACTAATCCAGTTCCTTATAAATATTTAGTTTTGAATTAAAACATTTTCAGTGAAAACTAACTCTCATTATGGCTAAGATGAGTAAGTATTTTTAATTTATAATATACTTAAAATATACTCGAAAATAAAAAGAGTGCAAATCGAATATTAATATAATGGAATTTATTTTTAAAATAAAAAATTGTTTATATTTTGGATTTTGAAATGTTTTTTAATATTAAAAATATTAAAAAAAGAATATTGACACTATGAAATTAAATATTATTTATAATTTTTTTCACACATATTCAAATGTTACATTGTTTGGAAATTTTAATTAAATAAATTGTTATAAAATGATAATCTAAAATGAGAGGTCAAATTTAATTGATTGCATTAAAAAAGTGAAATCGAAGTGGCATTTTTATTTATTCTAAGCAAAGTCTTCGGTTCTATCAAAAATTGTATAATGCTGCAGTATAGCATTGTATAGTCTTTGGTTTTATGCACATATATATAAAAAAGTATACTAAATTGAAATTTTTTTTTTATTAGTTCTTCAATTAATTACATTATTCGTTGCTCTTCAAGCTGTTTTCGGGGCGAGCACTGGCTCTACAGATACCATAACAAATGGAGAATTCACCACAGATCTTTTCGATCATGTTACAAAATTCGATAATTTAAATAATAAAAATTTAATTTTTTCATCGGCCTCAATTCATACTTGTTTGGCTTTAGCTTATTTTGGTGCAAAAGGTGCAACAGCTTCAGAATTGGCTAATAAATTACATTTTACTTCATCAAATAAAGATGTTATTGCAAAACAATTTGAAAATATGTTAAAAATAACACGTGGGCCAACTGCTCTCATGAAAATTGCTAACAAAATTTATTCAAATAACTTAGAAATGAAGCCGGAATTCAATGCTGTAGCTAAAAAATCATTTGAATCAGAAGTTGAAAATGTAGATTTTACAAATGTTAAAAAAACTGTTAATAATATTAATCGTTGGGTTGCAGAACGTACAAATAATAAAATTGATAAGTTAGTTGATGAACAAATAATTAAGCCAAATACTTTAATGGTTCTTTTAAATGCAATTCATTTCAAAGGAAGTTGGAAATCTCCTTTAACTTCACATGATAGTAGATTTTTCAATGATGGAATAACTGCCAAAGAGACTAAATTAATGTCAAATAGTGGAGATTATTTTTATGGTGATTTTGTTGATTTAGACTCCAAAGTAATTAAAATGCCATATAAAGATTCAGATTTGAACATGATGATAATATTACCAAATGAAAAAACAGGTCTTCATCAATTGGAAGAGAAATTGAAAAATACAAATTTATTTGAATTGAGTAGTAAATTGAAGTGGGAAAATGTTAAGCTAACGATTCCTAAATTTAAAATTGAAAGTGCAATAAATTTAAATGAAATTTTGAAAGATGTAAGCTGAAAATATTCTGGTGTTATGAAATAATTTTTAATATTGTATGTGTTTTTTTTTTATATTTTTTTTGTAGATGGGTATGAAAACAATGTTCACAAATGGTGAATTCGATTTCTTCCAGACACCTAAGTTAGTTAAAGTTTCAGATGTTGTTCATAAAGCTTTTATTGATGTTGATGAAGAAGGTACTGAAGCTGCAGCTGCAACAGGTAAACGATTTCTAAATATAATAAAATTTCATTTTAACAATTTCTTCTTTTTTAAAGCTATCACCTTGGTTCAACAGTCACTAGTTATTTCGCCTATTAAATATAAATATTTTGTTGCAGATCATCCATTTTATTTCGCAATTTTAGATAATTCTAATGTTTATTTCACAGGTCATTTAATAAATGTGTAAATTTGTGGTTACTTTTTAATTGAAACAAAATTTTATTTTCAAATTTATGTTTTTTCTTTATAACTACTATTTTCGAAAAAATAAAAAAAAATTAATAATAATTTTAGCAGAAAGTTAATTGTTTTTTGTTTTAATTGTTGCTATTTTATTTTATTTGAAATTTATGGTTTAGCAGTCAAGGAATCGGCTTTAGGTTATGATTCTAAAGAACTGGTCAGATGCTTGGCTGCTCCAATTTCTGTCATATTTAATACTTCTATCACTTGTGGCTTGTTCCCATCTATTTGGAAAAAAGCTTTTATTAAACCTACACATAAAATAAATGCAAAAAATGAGATAAACAATTATAGACCAATTTCCAAACTTTCCACTATTCCTAAAGTTTTTGAGTTGATGATTTTTGATTCTATTTACAATCATTGTACTAATTCCCTAACGACACATCAACACGGTTTTCTGAAAAAGAAGTCTACAGTGACCAACCTTATAGAATCGACATCAACCTTGTTAGTCAATATGAAAGCGGAATTCCAAATGGATGTAATTTACACCGATTTTAGTAAAGCATTTGATGTTTTACCCCATAGTATTATTTTACTAAAACTCAAAAAACTAGGATTTCCTGCAAAATTTGTACAATGGGTCAACTCATATCTTACTAATAGGAGCTATACTGTCTTATTCCGCTCTTCATTTGTATACCATTCATATCAAATTCTGGAGTTCCACAGGGGAGTCATTTAGGACCAACGTTATTTATTATTGCTATCAATGATGTGGCTTCTATAATTTTTAATAGCGATTTGAAAATTTATGCTGATGATATGAAGATTTTCAAAAAAATAACGTCGATGCAAAATGTTTAAATGCTTCAAGATGATCTAGTTAAATTTTATACTTGGTGCATTAATAACAATCTTTTACTAAACAAGAGTAAATGTGCACTCATGTGTTACACACGCCGAACCCAACCATTTAGCTTTAGATATACTCTAAATGACGAAACCTTAGAAAAGGTTAATTCAATTAAGGACTTAGGAGCTTATTTCATGATAAACTATCATTCAAACTCCACTACGATAACATCGTTAATAAAGCTAGTTTAATGTTGGGCTTCGTAAGACGTTGGTCAAAGGAGCTTAACGGTCCTTACATTTTTAAATTATTGTATACATGCCTCCTTAGACCCCATCTTGAATATGCATGTCAGGTCTGGTCTCCATTTTATAATTCACATATACAAAGAATAGAAGCTGTTCAAACAAAATTTTTAAGGTTTGCACTACGTAGTTTGCCTTGGGATGATCATACAAGACATCTTCCATATGAGCATAGGCTAAAACTTCTCCATCTTCAGTCTATGTGGAAAAGACGGGAAGTAGCTGATGTTTTATTTATTTCCACTTCAACTTTAAATAAAATTATCATTAACACAAATGCTCGTTTACGACACTCAAATCTCTTTACATTAACATTACACAGAACAAATTATGGTAAATATGGACCTATTAATAGAATGTTAATAGTTAATAATAAATAAATATAAATAATAATTTAAATTTTTCAGTATCTAAAGATACTTTAAGACGAAAATTATATGAAATTAATTGAATATTTTGTTAACTTGACTTTTTATATTATAAAAAATAATATTACCAATTTTGTATTTTGAATTTTGTTATTTTTGAATGTATACTAAGTAAATTTAATTGTATTTTATTTTAATTAATATATGAAATGTCCCAACAAACCATAGGAAGAATGTGTTCTTGAAGAAGAAATATATACAAATCCCCCGGGTGAACTTTATGCGAATGTTAGCCTGGAAGAATTAAAAGCGAATGAATTACGTTTCAGTAAAAGAATGTTTATTTTTGTTTTCTCCATTTTGAATATATTTTTCATATATGTATATGAAAATATTTTCAGTTATTTTTTAAAGCGCACGTGTTAAGTACAAACTTAAAAATTTTTTAATGTATTGAATTATAAAAATTTTAAATAATAACATTGATTAATAATACTATAAAGATAGACATTTTCATACAACAGAAAATGTTCAGCACAATTTTTCCAAGTTTTCTTGATTATATATATTTTCTGGGATATAATCAATGTGTTGGTGCATTTTCTATATTCAATTTGAATTTTTAAATTTTTGAGCGTTTTATACGACTTTATTCTCTAAATAATTTGTATGTGTTTAGTTTCTCTATACTGTTCTTGAATATTATTGTTTTTAACTTTTTGTTATTTGAATTTGTATAGGTAATTTGAATTTTTTTTTAATTGATAGGTACAAAAATTTCAAATTGGATAGCATTTTTATCGAGTAGTCTTTTAAGAATATTTTTTTTTTATTTTTCTCTCAATATACATTGTAATACAAGGATTTTTATAATTGTTGATATTGTGCATGTATATTATTTGTAATAATAAATTATAAAATTATAATATAATTTTATAATGTTTAGGAAACGAAAATATTTTTCTTGTTTTAATTGAATAATTTTCAAAAATAAAACAATTTCAATTCAAATAATAGTGAACATTCATCCACGTAATGATTTCTAATATATATTCATACATACATATACATATATGTATAAATTTACAAATAGAATCAAATTTTTATTTTTAAAAGAAGACTTTAAATACGGTTTTCTATTCCATTGTTATTTGATTTTCTATAATTTGACAATTTTCAGTGATTACAGTCCGTATATAGTACAGCTTGTCGCTATCGCTTTTTCTTATTATTTGATTTATATTATTCTTGTAGCTTTGAATTTATAATATTTTCTATTGATAGTAATTTTATTTTTGAATTCTATTTCACTTTTATTTTTCATTATTATATAATGGTAAAAGAAAAGTATTTAAAATGTTTAGTAACGAATTGTGTTTCAAATTTGAATAAGAACATAGATAGAAGTTTTTATTCATTGCCAAATAATCAGGAAAGAAAAAGTGCATGGCTTAAAGCATTAAGTGTATCCACAACAACTTTGTCTAAGAAAAGGTAGCGTATTATATTATTTAGGATTAAAAATTTACTTTAACTCCACTTATTCTTTTTTGCTAAGGTATCATGTATGCGATCTTCATTTCCTTCCGGAAGATCATAGCACAGTAACATTAAAGAGAACAGCTGTTCCTTCTTTGAATTCAAATAAATATAAAATGGGTTTAAATCAACCCAATAAAAATTCTATGGATATTTATAATTTTAAAATTGACAAAGAGGTTTTAAATATAAATAATAAACAGAAAAAAATTGTTTCTGAAGCATCAGAAGTCCATATTGAAGGTATTAGCTTGAATATTAGTGGTAATAAATTTTGCAAAGTAAATTCTAACAATTCTGTACTTTCAGTTATAAATGATAAAGAAACTGAAGTTCAAAATTCAATTGAACTTCTATTAATTGATAAATCTTTTTCGTGCAACTGCATGCATTTTTATAACAGAAATGAATCATGTGAAGAGTGTGTAAATAGGCTCAAAACGCTAGAAAAGTATAGAAAAATCCTAAATGAAAGAGATAAAACTAATGTAAAATTAAAAGAAACCATCAAAAAGCTTAAATTAAAAAATTTTAAAGTCAAGAATCAAAAAAAAAAATTAATAAAAAAAAAATTTACTTTAAATAATTATATTCAGAATCTAAAACATGTAACTAAAAATAGTAAAACACTTGCAAAAATAATATTGAAGAAGAAAAATAGATTTAATGAAACAGAAAAAAACCTTGCGCAAAATATTTTTTATAAGTCACCAGCAACTTATGGATTTATGAGAAATACCTTGAACATTACTTTGCCAAGTAAATCATCAATAAAATCATGGACTAAACTAAAATTTATTGAACCAGGATTAAATATTGAAATTATTAATCATTTAAGAATTAAATTAAGTTATATGAGTGAAAGTTCAAAAATTATTGTTTTGCTATTCAATGAAATGTCTATTAGAAAAGACCCATCTTATAATATAAAAAGAGATTGTTTAGATGGTGTGGAAGATTTAGATGGAGATAGAAAACAAAAACTTGCAACAGAAGCCCATTTCTTTATGATTCGAGGTTTATATGAAAATTATAAGTACGCATTAGGTTACAATTTATCCAAAAATAATTTGAAAGGAGAAACTTTAAAACCATTACTACTAAAATATATTAAAGAGCTAACACAAATTGGTTTCAAAATTGTTGCGACTGTTTGTGATCAATGCAGTACAAATCGACATACTTATGAATTACTTGGTGTAAATAAGGTAGAACCTTTTTTTTATGATTGGAATGGAAATAAAATTTATGCTTTGTTTGATATGCCACATCTTATAAAATCTATCAGAAATTCTTTTATAAAAACCGATTTTGAAAACTGGAATTATGATATTATTAGCTGTGATATTATTAAGAAAATTATTGCCGAAGATGAAAAATGCTCATCAAAAATTTTACCTAAAGTTCGCAACACTCATATTAATCCTAACACGGTTGAAAAAATGTCAGTAAAATTAGCTTTTCAATTATTTAGTCATAGTACATATGCAGCCATAAAAGCAATAAATAACACTGATTCAAATTTTTTTAATTTATTAAGTAATAAAGTAGATCCAACTGCTGATTTTGTTTTAAGAGTTAACTATTTAATTGATTCCTTAAATTCGTCAAATTTTAACACAAAAAATCCATACAAACAACCATTAAAAATAAAGAATTCTCCGTTTTTATTCTTAGAGGAAATGCTGGAATATCTTAAAAAATTAAAAATTAAATGTACCAAAAAAATTTTTTGCATTGATGGAATGGTTCAAACAATAACTGCTGTATTATCTTTATCGAAAGATCAAATTGATAGCAAAAATATTAATTTCTTGATGACGCGCAGATTGAATCAAGATCCGTTAGAAAATATGTTTTCTCATATAAGATCTTCTGGTGGTTATTGCAGAAATCCATCTGCACAACAAATTGGGAATATTTTTGCTAAGATGGCCAGTGTCAAATTTATTTGTAATGAAAATACATCATCAAATTGTGAAACAGACCACGACAATTATTTGGACATTGATGTCAATGTTTTAGCTGATGTAAATGATGAAAATGTTGAAAATGACGAACCACAAATTGATGAAGATTTTATTATTGAAAATTGTCCTGGAGAAATGGAGAAGGAAAACGTTTTAGCTTCAACTTCAGATACAGTCCAATTAAATAAATCAGTTAGTAATTTTGAAGAATTAGCAATAAGATATTTTTCTGGATTTTGCACAAAAAGTGTCAAATTGCCATACATGTACATCACTATTTTTAAAAAATGAACAGATAAAATCATCATATAGTGAAAACTTAATAATTGCCAAAAATTATAATATATATGCAAACGACTTTGGAAGTTTATTAGCTCCAACAGATGAATATTTTGTAGAATCTTTTAAGTGGTTTAAAATTTTTGAAAATTTTTTCTATAAAAATTTTCATGTTTTGAATTTAAAAAAAACTATTTTGAAATTATGCTCTGAAAGTTCTGAAGATTTTATAAACAAATTTAAAGAAGAACATGAAGATCATTTGCTAAAAGTTTTAAATCAATTTATTATTGTGCTAATTAAATTTAGTTGTAAAAAAAAAAATTGAAAAGATGGAGAAATCATTTCCTAGAAAACAAAAAAACAATGTTAAAGAAATGCATTACAAAAAAAGCAATAAAAATGTGCAAAAGTTATTATTATTATAAAGAAATAGGGTTCCTATTTTAAGTTATTGAAAATTGTTGTAAAGATAGCAAATTATTCTAAAGTAGGCTAGTTTAGTTATAAGTTTACTAATTTATGCAATAAAAGTTGAGTTTCATTTCACTAATCCTTTATTTTTCTTTTGTAAATATCGAAATTTCGGAAGCAACTTACTTCCTTCATCAGTGCTTGTGACTAATCGAGAGATTAGTAGTCGAGATCAGTCACAAGCACTGGTGAAGGAAATAAGTTGATTCCGAAATATCGATATTTGCAAAATAAAAATAAATAATCAGTGAAAGGAAAAAAATTATAACTTATTATGTTTAAAACTTAGCGCAGCTTTTAATTTTGAATCTTCTGCTACTACTCTCATTCAAAGTTACTTAGATAATAGAAGTCAATTTGTGTTTCTAAATGGTATTAAGTCTAATTATCTACCTGTTGAATGTGGGGTACCCCAAGGATCCATATTGGGTCCCTTACTCTTTAGTCTATTTATTAATGACTTACCCCGTTGTTTGTCTGAATCTCATTGCCGGTTGTATGCAGACGATGCTCAACTCTACATCAGTGGTCCTATAGCTGATATTAACCGCTCTATTGCTAAATTGAATGATGATCTTGATGCTGTTGCTTTCTGGTCTCTAAACAATGGTCTTCGATTAAATCCGTCAAAATCCCAGGTTATGTTAATTTATGTTCGTAATATTGATACAACTAATCTCCCTAATATCAAATTAAATAATTCTGTGGTAAAATTTGTAAGTAAAGCTAAAAACTTGGGTGTTGTATTCAATAAGACTCTAACCTGGAATGATCACATTAACTTTATTTCTAGAAATGTTTTTTGTAAGTTACGAAAACTCTGGAAGTTCTCTTTCAATATTAACGAGTGGGTAAAAAAGAAATTAGTTATATCTTTAATCTTTCCACATTTCACTTATTGTGAAGTAGTTTATGCTGGGATGAGTTTGGGCGAGTTTTCCAGGCTCAAGGTTATTTTCAATGCTTGCACTCGATTTGTAACTAACCGTCGTAGATTCGATAGCATCAGTGATGTTTCTAAAGTTTTGCTTGACTGTACTTTCGAAAACTATCTAAATTATAAGTACATCTGTTTTATGAAAAAAATCCTATCTAAAAATACGCCGGTATATCTTCTTAAGAAAATAACCCCTGGACGATCATTAAGAAGTGCAAATTTAACTATTCCTAGACACTCTGGTAGATTAAGACATCTATCCTTTTTTGTAAGGACTGTCGGATTGTGGAATTCTTTGCCGAGCGTAGTCAGGTGTGAGTTCTCTATTTCTAAATTCCTTGAGCTTTGTTGGGTATATTTTAAGGAAAAAGTGTAGTCATTAATTAAGAAGAATAAAAATTTTGTAGAATAATGCTTGTTAGGTGTGAGACGTCTGAAAGATAGTTTTGTTTGGAGGAGAGATTTTCTTTCTTTCTTTTTTTAAATTTTCTTTTTACATTTTCTTTTATTAATTTCTTTTCTTTATAAATTATTTTCATTATTGTTAATTTCTTTAGGTTAAGGTTTAATTTAATTTAATTTAATTTAAGTTAATTTAAGAATTATGAATTTGCTACACATTATACTTTATATACTCCTATAGAGACTTACCGTCTCATGTATATGTACGAAATAAAATGAATAAATGAATTTTGATGAATTTTATTGAAAATTATTTTAAGTCCCTGAAACAGATATCATCTTCTTCTAAAAATTCTATTTTTATTCTTCTAAACATTCGTATTTTCTTCTTCCTGGGGAAGCTAATGCGATTCAATTTACGATTGTCGCTGCGATGTCAACATTTTCATAATACTAATGAATCGCAGAAGAATAAAATATGAATTCGCGGCGAACAAATACATTCTTCTAGGGGATACTTCCGCGATAATTATGCGATTCTCATGGTTTTTTGGGGTAATACTGAATTGTAAACTGTTTGAGCTAAATAGTATAAATGAATAAATTTCAGCCAATCAAATTTCGAATAATTTTTTTTTCCTAATTTTCAATTTGTATGAAGTTTTATTAATCGTGGTAAAACCTCAATAATTTTACAAAATTGGTAAAATTTTTGTTAGAAATCAGTTATTTTTTCGGATTCCTTTATACAATTGAAATAACAAGATCTTTTTTGTTGTTTGTATATTTTTAGAGAAAATGTTACTGAATATTACTAATCAAATTCAAAAAAATTTTACGTAGACTGGGTGTATAACTGTTGCTATGTGTCTAAGACACATTTTTGGCACCCTTTATTGTTATTTTTAAATTGAAGGCTTGGCACTTTTTATTTTACACTTATTATTCGACAAAATTGCAAATTAAACCTACAAGAATTTGATTTTCAAGGAACATTTAAAAGGAACATACAATTTTGAAAATATGTGAAAAGAATGGGCGGAGCTGGGGTTGTTAAACTAAAATTCGTATTCAATAAATATAAAACTAATTGAAATAATCTAAAGCATTATCATAATCAACCTAGAAACTCTTTACCAAATTTCATAAGAGATGCTTTCTAAATTATATCAATTTGGAATGAGTTTGTTGCTCATTTAAGTATTAGATTAGATTAATAATTCATTTATTCATCTTCTTATATGTAAAAAAGAATGTCTGTATGTTTGAATGTATGTTTGTTTGTTACAGAACTCCTCCAAAACGCATTTAGCTATTTCAACCAAAGCTTACAGAAGCACACTCTCTGGCATAGAACCGAAGTACTAGAGTGTTAATTTTTAGATCTGTCATACCTTTGGTTTTTGAAATATTCATGATGGGGGCTAGAAATTGTATGGCAGCTACCCGAACATGTTTGTTTATTTTTGTTAGCGTAGCTTTGTATAAGTTTTCATGTCTGTAACAGAATTGTCTTTTGAAACATTTCTGATAGGTGTTAAGAGTTGTATGGCACCTACCTCAACCTGCCATTCGATAGCTTTGTAAAGTACCGCGCCCGGTTCCTTTTTTGAATCAAGGTTGATTCATATCATGAATATCAGTGCCAAATTTCATAACTCTATCGTTAAAATTATGGGCCTGTATAGCGTGTATTTGTGCCCTCGGTGGCGCAGTGGTTATGTAACAGGATCCATAACCGTGGGTACCCCGGTTCGAACCTGGTTGGTGGCGATTAATAAAAAAAAATCCATCCTTAAATTTGTTAATTGAAAATCGAGATTAATCGAATGAAAATCATTAATTGAGATCAAATCCCTAATAAGGTAGCGCCACGTTGTTTCTAGGCAGCGTTATCTGGTTACTCCATCTCCTAGGACCGGTTACTAAAGGCCAATCACCTGCATAATCTGTAAATCAATGGATTCGAAATAATAGAATAAGAAGCCTCGGAGACACGAATGACTACCTGATAACGACCTTTGGCACACAAAAAAGGACCCGATTAGCACAATGGAATGTAAGAACACTTAGAGAAGCTTCAAGACTCTCGCAATTGGAAGCTCAAATGGCTACTTACAACATAGACATCCTAGGTATAAGTGAAATGCGATGGAAGAACACCGGAGAAATCAACACGGAGAATGGAAACATGGTAATTTACAGTGGAAGGGAAACAGGGGGTGAAAGTGGAGTCGGAATACTAATATCAAAGAAATTGAGACAAACATTGGTTTCTTGGAAGGCAGTCTCGGATAGAATTGTTATAGGACGATTTCGAAATATGACAAGACATCACTGAAAAAAGAAATAGGAATGGTTGTCGCTTTTTTTATACAATTTTTCCTATTTTTATAACAACTGCTTGTTAGTGGTTGTGATAGTGGACATTTTTAACCTATATTTTAACCTATATATTATTCCTATATTTTTTTTGTAAATTACCATCCGTTTTTAGAACAATCACTATACTTTTTTTTATAATAACTCCCAATTCTATAGTAGTTTTTCTTATTTTTTTAATAACATTTCATAAAAGTATACGACTTTATTGGAAAACGTATAAAAAATGTAGGAATTAGACCCAGAAAATTTAGAATAGTTCTCCAAAATTGTTTAAAAATATTGAAAATATACTAATAAAATAAGAGTTATTGTTTTAGTTGTAGAATGTTTCTTACAAAATTACGAATATTCATCTAAAAACTGAGAAAAACTGATCACAAATATGAGAAACATTACTAAAATTATAGTAATGTTTGCTAAAAAATAAATTGAGTGAAAAAAACGAGAAAAACTGATAATAAACATGAGAAACGTTACTATAATTATAGCCATGTTTCCTAAAAAATTGGAATATTGACTGAAAAAAATATGAAAAATTCCTATAATTTCAGGAAGTTTTACTATACTTTAAGACATTATTGCTCTCATATTTATATTCAATAAGAACGTACTAAATAAAAACACCGAAAATATTATTTTCAAGAAAAAAAATTTATTTTATGATTTTTTTAGTTATTTAATTATTATTTATTTAAATCTACTAATGAACTAATATAATATAATTTTTTTTTTTTTTTTTTTTGCGTGGATTGGTGGAATCTTCATAGACACAATGAGCCCCGTAGCTTCCATTGTGTGCCAGATTTTTACTGACTAAACCACACCCCTCCCATTAATACTAGTCCATTAATTTATTGCTATTTTGATTTTCTTAAAGAAAAAGTTTACGAAATTCTATCGTATTAAATCTAGTGGCTTAGTTCTTTTAAGCCTTCTGACATCATTTTGATTATCTAGCAGTTGAGTGGCCTCAACGTTAACATGACCCTCCAGACGAGCTATATGCTTTGTTGCATATCTTTTTATTTCATTTTCTATGCAAGGAATTTTTAGATCTCTGTGCAAATCACTGTTGCGAACATACCAGGGGGCATTTACCATGTTGCGCAAGACTTTATTTTGGATACAAAGTACATGTGTTTGTTTGGCATATCCCCATATTTGTATGCCGTACAACCATATCGGTTTGAGTATCTGATTATATAACAAAATCTTGTTATGTATAGGTAATTTAGAATTACGACCTAAGAGCCAGTACATTTCTCTATATTTATTTTCAAGCTCAAATTTTTTCTTTTTAACGTGCTCTTTCCATCTAAGTTTGACATCTAATGTCATTCCTAGGTATTTAGCATTGTTTTCTTGGGGTATATTGACCCTATTCAGATTTACCAATGGTTGATTTTCTAATTTTTTATTTGAAAAATTTACATGTACTGATTTTAACTCATTGAGTTTAATTTTCCATTTCTTTGTCCAGAGGTATAGCTTGTCGCTTGCTCTTTGCAATTTGATTGTAGCCTCGTCAATATTTGATCCTACTGCAATCAACGCAGTATCGTCAGCGAATGTACCTACAGTTATATTTTCCATTTCTGGTAAATCATTGATGTAGAGCAAATACAGTATGGGACCCAGAATACTACCTTGAGGCACACCCGTTTTAATATCTCTAATAGCAGAATACTCTTCGTCTTGTTTTATTCTGAATAGTCTGCTTTCTAGATATTATGAGAGTATATCTACGTATTGTTTAGGTAACATATTGTTTAGTTTATTTATTAAGTCTCGATGCCATACTTTATCAAAAGCTTGGGCTACATCTAGAAATATGGTAGAACATACTTTCTTTTCCTCTAAAGCTTTTTCTATTATGTCTGTTATTCTATGAATTTGATCGATTGTCGAGTGCTTAGATCTAAAGCCAAATTGATAATTTGGAATCAGATTACTATTTTCTATTATCGGTCTCATTCGAATCAACAATAGTTTTTCAAATAATTTTGATACTATTGGTAGTAATGATATTGGTCTGTAGGATTTGACCTCATTTATGGGCTTACCTGGCTTTTCACATATTCGGCACATACCTTATTCTTATAGCAGCATTTATAATGCGTGTTAGCATTGTTATAGCTTTTTTCAGAAGTTCTTTCAGGACTTCCGATGTAATTAGATCAAAACCTGGAACTTTTTTATCTCTGAGTTTTTTAATTTGTTCAACTATTTCACTCTCTGAAAATGGTGATATAACATTTTCTTGCCAATTATTATTTTCTTCAGTGAGATCATCCGAATCTGTCTCGTCCGGACAAAAAATTTCTTTAAGATGATCTGCGAATGTTTCAGCTTTATTTTTATTATCTCTCGCCCATTCACCGCTTTTCATTCTGATTGGCGGGATTTGAGAGATCGAGGTTTTTGTACTCTTTGTTGCTTTCCACAACGAGTAGTTATTTTCTCTTTTAGCTGATAAATTTTTTATATATTTTTCAAAATTTTCATTTTTAAGCACTTTAATTTTTCTTTTAAGATTCTGAGTTAACCTATTTAGCACAGTTTTGTCTGCCGGATCACGCGATTGTTGCCATCTGCGTCTAGCTCTTCTTTTTATTTTTATCATGTTTAATATTTCTCTAGGGTAGTTGAATCCTACCGATTTATATTCACAATTTTTTGTATTATTCCATCCAGCATTTTGAATAATTTTAATAAAATTTTCTACTTCAGAATCTATATCACATTTGGATCTTAGTTTTGTTTTTATGTTTATGTTTATTTTGTTTTCTATTTCTTGTTTAAAGCTAGCCCAGTCAGTTGTCTTGTTCGTTAGCAGAGGTTTCGACTGTTTCTTAATAACCTTTTCATATAGATTTAGTATGACTGCAGAGTGATCTGAGTCCAAATCATGGTTATCTTCTAGCTTAATATAATTGGGTGAAATTTTTTTTGTTATATAAAAATCAAACAGATCAGGAGTTTTATTTCTATCAGTTGGCCAATAGGTTGGCTTACCGGTAGATTGGTAAATGCAGCCTTTTCCTTTTATAGCTTTTCTTAGCTCTCTTCATCTCGTAGAGGTTACTCTAGACCCCCAATCTATGTTCTTGGCGTTGTAGTCACCTCCCAGGATAAATCTCCCAGGATAAACCAACACAAAGGCTTTGTTTAACAGACATAATTCGTAGCACGATTAGTTGGAATTCATCTATTTCTAGACTAAGTTCCTCGTGGTGCTTAATATCTTTCTTTATTAAAATTGAGCTACCACCTCTGGGTGTATTACTCGGATGGTTTGCGCTGTAGCATGTATAGTCATTTATTTTAAGCGATGACTTATCTGTAATATGTGTTTCTGTCAAGAGACATACATCAATATTTTGTGTTCTCAATAGAATTTCCAAATTATTTTTCTTGTTCAGAATACCATTGGCATTCCACGTGACTATACGAAGTGCGTTCTTAACCATGCCTTGCGGATTTATTTTTTGGTGTATACATATATGTTTCATTATGTTTGTTTTCTAATGTACATAGTCTTGTTGAGATTTCATTCATTGTTTTTATCATATTTTGCATCATCTGCATAATGGTATTTTCAGTCAACTTTTGTGTAGAAACTTTATTTTGTTATTTGGGGTTTCTTTTTTGACTTAGATTATTTTGTGTTACCTGTGAATATGATAAGCATTCTACGACTTTTTTCGACGTAAAAGTTTTAGATATCTCTGGAATATAATAATATAAATGATTCAATATTTTTATAATTATTTATAATTTTTTCTTTAACATAATTCTTCTTTTCACTTCTAACATGTTGATGTAACTTTCAAATATTTGTATTTAATTTTTTTTACATCTAAGTTATTTATTATATTATATTAAAAACACCTACGAAAATTTTGTGCGACAAAATCAGATGTGGATGGACAGTTTTTTTTCATTAAATATCTTCTCAGTAAGTTTCTGCATGTGCTCTTCCACAAGATAGTTAAGCTATAATTATTCAAATTATAAAATTATATTTTTTAAGCAACTAGTTTATTTATACTTACAGTAATAAACATAAAAAATGATTGTTGGACTTCGGTTTTGCTTAATTTATAACGATTTCTCTTCGCACTTTCTGGCTTTTCCTGTACAGTTTTGTATACCGATGAAGCTAATAAAAATGGAAGAACAGAAAAACCCGCAAGTGGTTCTTCTTATAATCTTATATACAAATACAGCAAGTATGGACAAAAAAACATTTCTTTGATCCGAATAAGTTGATTCAACCTACAGAATAATAAAGTGGATAAAATTTTAAATAAAATTTCTTATAAACTTGTGTTAATATTGCAGAGTTTCCCTAATTAAAATTTAGAAACCTATGAATATAATTTTTTTAAATTGCTTACCCTTGAAAATCATCCACAAGTTCGATCATGTTCCACTCAATTAAATTAAAAAAAATCACTTATTTAATGACAAATCAATCACTATAAAATGTACTTTACAAATAAAACGACGCCCAGCCTATAAGGCTACGTGAAACTAAATTTTCCGCAACAAATTTCTTATTTATTATATTTTTAACATTATTTGTCCAAAATATAAGACCTATTACAATATTTATTAGAAATTCTACTTTTGAGAGAAAAATTTTCCTTATTATGATAAATAACTTCTTTTAATATTTTGAGAAAAAATAGCAGTTTAGTTCAGATATTCTACAAATAGTTTGTAGTAAATTTTCTTATATAAAATATAATAGTTATTATAATTGTTTTTACATTTTCATAAAAAAGTATGAGATATTGCTATTTATTTTGTAAAAATTCCTATAATTTATTAGGAATTTATCTCACATATGTGCATTTTATGTTTTGAAAATATCTCAATAAAATAATAATTTATCTAAATGAAATTGGAGATATCACAATAAAAAAAAGTAAAAAATCCTATATTAATAACCACTACTATTATTTTTATAACAAAATTATTGTAAATTTTCCTATTAACTTGGTATTATTTTTTTTGTAAAATTTATTATTTAAACTGGAATAAGTACAAGATACAATAACAAAATTTATTATTTTTTTAGTGAAATACCCAACAGATATAAGGAAAATTGCCAAGCGATTAAATTGTTAATGGCTTTGTAAACCTTACTAAAAAAATAGATAATTATCTAAAAATAATAAGAACTTGACTCAAAAAAATTGTAAAATTTACAAAAAAATCGGTTCTCATAAAAATAGGAAAATTTATAAACTCATTTTTTTTTCAGTGATGTAACAATAATTCAATGCTATGCACCAACAGAGGTCGGTGAGGACCATATTAAGGATGACTTCTACGAACAAATAGAAACAGCGCTAGCAGTCATAAATAGGGGAGATATCATAATAATAATGGGTGACTGGAATGCGAAAATAGGATCTAACAACAATGGACTTGAGGAGTTAATGGGCAAATACGGGTTAGGGAGAGAAAGAAACAACAACGGGGAAAAATTGATAGAGTTGTGTCAGACTTTCGACCTAGCAATCGGAGGGAGTAAAAGAAAAATCTGGATAACCGATAACACATGGGCCTTGATTAAAAGAAGAGGTGAAATGAAGAAAATAATAAACAACAGGACGGCATCAAGAAGATAATATGAAGAAATAGCGAAAACAGTGAAAAGAGCAGCAAGAAGAGTTAAAAGGAAATTTCTGCAAAATTTAGCCGGAGAAGCAGAGAAAACAGCACAGCAACATAACCTGAGAGAATTGCATCGCATAGTCAAGAACTTAACAAACCAGTCGGAACAACAATACAAACCAATTAAAGATAAAAATGGTGCGCTCCTCTTAAACTTAGAGGACCAATTAAAGAGATGGAGAGAACATTTCCAAGAACTGAGCAACGAAGAAAGTACAAATAATGAAGCAGACATAAGAAACAGATACGATGCAAATATTTACCCAACTGAGGGGCTGCCAATATCTACTCAAGCTCCAAATATAGAAGAAACCAAAGCTACAATCAATATCCTGAAACACAACAAAGCAACAGGTGAAGATGGAATTCCAGCAGAAATAGCCAAACTGGACCCCGACCTATTCGCAAAAACAATTGAACCCCACATCAGAAAAGCATGGATAGAAGAGAATATACCACCATCATGGAAGAAAGGAATGATTGTCAAGATACCTAAGAAAGGAGACTTGGCAAATTGCAGCAACTAGAGAGGAATCACGGTTCTAAATACTATTCATAAGATAATAGCAATTATTATAAAGAAAAGATTAGAAGAAGTACTAGAACCAATACTACGGAAAGAGTAGGCAGGTTTCAGACCAAACCGAAGCTGTGTTGACCAGTCAGATACTTTACGGGTCATAGTTGAACAATCAGTAGAATGGAATGCCCCACTATATCTACTATTCACAGATTTTAAGAAAGCATTCAACACAGTCAAGAGATGCGCAATATGGAGAACACTTACAAAGAAGGGAGTTCCTGAAAAAATCATCAACATCATCAAAGCGATGTATAAAGATGCAGAGACAACAGTTCCACACAGAGGTAACATCAGTGATCCATTCTACACCAATATAGGAGTTAGACAAGGATGTCCGCTATCACCACTTCTCTTCAACACAATACTAGACGACATTATAAGAAAAGTTTGCACTGGAATAAACGGAATAGAATGGGATCTCTTCGGCAACTTAGAAAACTTAGATTACGCAGATGATGTATGTCTCATATCAAGAAATCAAAGGGACCTACAGAACAAAGTCAACAGATTACAGGAAGAAGCAAAGAAATCGGGACTGGAATTGAATATCGAGAAAACCAAGGCAATGAGGACGAACAACAGTGATAGTGAGCCAATAACAGTGAGTGGACAACAGATAGAATACGTAGAAGAATTCAACTACCTGGGGAGCATCATAACATCAAGAGGAGGTACAACAGAAGATGTCAACAGCCGTATAAATAAGGCAAGAAGAACATTTGGGAGCCTAATGAAGGTATGGCGGAGCAACCAAATATCGAGAGCAACAAAGCTAACAATATTCAGAGCATGTGTTAAGTCAACATTAATATATGGCAGTGAATCATAGCTCACTTCGGTCAGAATCAAACAGAAGCTACAAGTATTCATCAACAAGTGCTTGAGAATTATATGCAGAATATTCTGGCCGCCAAGAATTAGCAACGAGGATTTATGGATTATAACTGGAGAAGAACCGATCAACAGGCAGATAAATAGGAAAAAATGGAAATGGAAAGTCATATACACTAAGGAAATCAGAAAGTGATATAGCAAGAAGAGCTCTAGAGTGGAATTCACAAGGACAAAGGAGACCCGGCAGACCATACAACACATGAAGACGCACAATCGATCAAGAATTAACAATCTACAATTATACCTGGGACGATATTAAGGAAGTAGTACTCAACAGAGAGGAATGGAGGTTCAGTATCGAAGCCCTATGCTACCACGCGGAGTAATAGGAGAAAAAAAGAATAGCGAACAAACAAACAAATTTTCCCTTTTGTATGTCTAAATGTTCGCAATTATCAGTGTTTTTGAGCAATGAGAATAAGTTGAATTTTATTAAAAAAAATTCTGTTTAATTTCAACATTAACATTATTAACCTTAGTTACTTTGTCATGATGGACAAAAATAAAATCGATTGATAATTCGAAAATTTTGAGGTACCTACTTATCCATAATAATGTAAGATGATGAGATGACTTTCTTGTATGATAATATTTAGATCTGGGGGCTTTTTTTAAAAGATATCTTTCTTGTTGACCGATTTAAACTTTTTAAGATGTTAAGAATTTCAGCTGACGTGTGTATTTTATTCAAAAATTTAATTCAAAATAAAAGTCAATGTAATAGTTTTGAATACGACTAAGAACTTCAATTTTAAAATGAGACAAAAAATTTAACTTAGTTAAATGTTCTAAAAGTAACAGTACTATTTGTTTATTATTAGTTTTTAAATGAATTTTCTATAAATATTATTTTTTAGTTTCAGTTATCACAAAAAAAAAACATGGTTTTACGACCTCAACTCAAATAAGCGTGAAAAATAACTAGCGGAAAAAAGTAGTGAATACAAAATTCAGTTATAACGTTATTTGGAAAATTAAATTTATTTATATTATTAGATTATTACTTACTGACATCAGTTCAACCTTCATTTTATCTAAAGCGATTTCTGGCAACAAAGGGTTAAATTTAGGAGTGAACATGATTTTCTGAATTAAGGTTGATCCGGCTCTAATATTTTTATTTTATTTCAATTTTATTTCATAAATTTTAATTGATTTTAACCTGAGGCTTCTGTTTAAGACTTACATTATAAACGATATTGTTATGGTACGATCGACTTTTTCGCCAACAAACAATAAAAAAAAAAAAAAACTTAAAAGATTAAAATAAATTTTGCAATTATTAAAATGGAAAATTTGAAAAAATTATTATATAGTCAAATTTTTGTTGACAAACAAAAAATACAATGTCAAATGTAGAAAAAAAAATGTTGACATAATAATTTCTATCCTTTGAGAATTTCAAAGAAATTTGATTGTCTCCCTTATGATAACATGAAACACAAATTGAACACAAATAATTTCACAACCCCAAAAAAAGATTAAAGTAACATTCAAATAATCAGAAACAAAAGTCACATCCCCACCTAAATTTTTAGCAAATTAAAAAAAAAAACCATAATTACATAATTAACTGATGTGATTCTGTATAAATATTTCGTTCTAGGCTGGGAAAGCTTTAGTTTACCATTAAATTTCACATAGTAATGATGAGTAAGTCAATCTAAATTATTTGGAAAAATTAATTTATTCATAATTTTAAATGTTTTTGTTTTTGTTTAGTTCTTCAATTAATTTCGTTATTCGTTGTTATTCAAGCTGCTCTTGGAGCAAGCACTGGGTCTACAGAATTCTTATCAAATGTAAAATTTACTACAGACCTTTTCACTCAAGCTACAAAAGTGTATAAGTTAAATAATAATAATTTAATCTTTTCACCAGCTTCAATTCATACTTGTTTAGCTTTAGCTTATTTTGGTGCAGAAGGTTCAACTGCATCAGAAATGATAAATGTATTACATTTAACTTCACCGAATAAAGATGTTGTTGCAAAACAATTTACAAATATGTTACAAATAACACGTGGACCAACTGCTCTATTAAAAATGGCTAATAAAATTTATACAAATAAATTAGAAATTAAACCTGAATTCAATGCTGTTGCCAAAAAATCATTTGAGTCTGAAGCTGAACATATAGATTTTAATAATGTTGATAAAAGTATTGAAACAATAAACAATTGGGTTGCTGAACGTACAAATAATAAAATTAAGAAACTAGTTGATGAAACAATAGTTAATCCAGATACTGTAATGGTTCTTGTTAATGCAATTCATTTCAAAGGAATTTGGAAATCTCCCTTGAATTTGTATGAAAGCCAATTTTTCAATGATGGTATAAATGCTAAAGATGCCACATTAATGCGTCGAAAGGGAGATTATTACTATGCTCATTTTAATGATTTAGGATGCAAGGTAATCAAAATGCCATATAAAGATTCCGATTTGAACATGATGATAGTATTGCCAGATGAAAAAAGAGGTCTTCACGAAATGGAAGCAAAATTGACAAATACGGATTTATTCGAATTGAGTAGTAAATTGAAATTGGAACATATTGACCTTACGATTCCGAAATTTAAATTTGAAAGTGAACTACATTTGAAGGAATTTTTACAAGACGTAAGCAACAAAATACGTTGTTGTTGTGGAGTGTTACTTATTAATAAATTTGTGTTTGTTTTTTTGCGATAGTTGGGAATGACAACAATGTTCACTGATGATGCTAAATTTGATTTTTTCACAGCATCAACTTCATCCAAAGTTGGGGAGGTTATGCATAAAGCTTTTATTGATGTTAATGAAAAAGGAACAGAAGCAGCAGCTGCAACAGGTACGAGAATTTGAAAAAAACAAAAAAATAATTTAAATAATAAATTTTGGTTTTCTTTCAAAGGAATCGGAATGACTGCTTTCTCTTCAGCTACTGTTATCAACTATATAAAGTTCACTGCAGATCATCCATTTTATTTTGCAATTTTGGATGATTCCAATATTTATTTCGTAGGTCATCTTACTAATGTGTAAATTTCTTATACTAAAATAAAAATGATTCAAAAGGATGCTTTTTTTGTTTCAATTTTTTTTCTTATTTTTTTTTTATTAAGTAAAAAATTTATTTTATCATTATTAAAAAATATGTATGTTTATTCCGTTATTTTTGTAAGCCCGTTATTTCGCACCTGGTAAATTCACTTACCAGCATTTTCATTGAATGCATCAGCTGCCATATAAGAGATGTTCCATACATTATGCACTTCTTTCAAAGCTGAGACTATTTTTAACGACTATTTTGAATAATTTTGTTGAACTGCAACTGCAACTAAGGCTGCACTTTGCTCTTTTTGCAGGACTTAATTATAAGTTAAATTATATTGAAAATAAATTAAATTATACAATTAAAATTTTTTGTTACATATGCACGCAATGAAACATACTAAGATCACATAGGTTCAAGCGTATCATTATCGAGATACAGAAGCTGAAATTTAGGTAGTAACTTTGCTTACCAATATAGACACACATACACTGAACCAAAAAGGTACGTAACTACAATAAAAAAATTCGTTGAGACAATTAAAAATTTATTAATATTTGTCCGATGAACTTGTTCATTGAGCCAATGAATAGCTATTTATTAATTTAATAACCTCGTCGTTAATACAATGAACAATTATTAAATGTGTTTATTAAAATAAATTTTTGTTTTAATAAACATGTTTGTTGAAATAATAAAACATTTCATTGATTTAATAAATTTGTTTATTAATTTAATAACATAGATTTTTGTTTCAATAAACATGTTTGTTGAAATAATAAAATATTTCATTGAAAATTTCATTTTGTCGGCATTTTGTCGGTTCCCACGTCTTCCACTTCTATAATTTATTTGATCGTTGTCCCCGCTTTCTGAGCTCTCCTCTTACTTCCCACTCTCCGCCGCTTATCACTTCTTTAAATAAAAATACAATGTTTTTTACTTTTTGTGTATTTTTATTTTAATTATTTGGATTTTATTTTTTTAAACAATTTTTATTTTATAATAAATTTTTGTTGATAACTTATTTTCTTTTGTACCTCTTAGTCTTAGTTTTAAATTTTCATTAGTTTTAAATATGAAATGATTAAATATGTTTTTTGATTTTTTAAATTATATTCTTAAGTAGTTTATAACATTTTATTTAATTATTATTTTCTTTACTTGTTATATTTATTTTGGATTTTTCGTTTATATTCTCACAATAAATTTACTTCTTAATTATTGTAAATAATTTTTTTTATTTGGCGTTTAACACTATTTTTTAAATAAAAAATGTCACTAACTATTCTCTCTCTTTTTTGCACATTTGTATTTAATTTTAATTTGTTATATTTTATTTTGGAATTTGATTTAAGTTTTGTGTATGATAGAACTATCTAATTATTGTAAGTTTTTTTGTATTAATTTTTATATAGTTCTTTGTAATTTTCCTTCCTTATGTATATTTAAGACTATATTTGAATTGACCGGAAAGAAAATAAAGAATTTAAAATTACGCTAATTTATAAGATCTTACAATTATAAATTCTTTTTTACACTGAAAAATTCTGTTAAAATACGAGTACATAAATTACAAATAACACGCGTCGTGTCATTAAGTAAACAAAAAAATTGTTAGTTTTAATAAACTAGTTCGTTGAAATAAAGAAAATATTCCGAATTTTAAAGTATGAATTCGTTGACATAACGAAACATTTTATATTTGGTTTATATTATGCAAGTAACAAATATAAAAGTATACATACATATTAATGAAGGCATTGCTAATCAAAGAGAACATTATTGATTTTAACAAACGAATTTGTTAAAACAACGAACACTGTTATTAATCTAATTTTAATGAAAGTGTTCGCATTATTAACGAATTAGTTGTTCAATTATTGTATTAAAAACTGCATATTTGTGTCAATAAATCCTAATTCGTGATACCGATGAAGCAAAAAAATAGAAAAAAAAGCTTTATGGATTTTTTGACCTGGTCCAGTACCCTTTGTCATTGGGATAAAAAAAATAATTGAGAGTACAATTTGATAATAACTTAAATAAAATGAAGCTATTTTATTTCAGAAGGCTTAGTTTCTGAAAATAGCAGTAGTTTTCGACATTCAATGAGTGGATAAGCCAGTAATTTGAATAATAAAATATTCAAAAAATATTGTAGTAAAAATATTGTAGTATAAACTTGTAGTACCAGGCTTAATTAAATACGAAAAGGTGATTCCACCTAAGTTACTGGCGAGAACATAAAAAATTAAAAAAAACAAGAAAAAACAAAAATTAATGTTACAAAAAAACTCTTACAGCTTATTTAAATTCAAAATCCTAAAAATAACGGATAAATTTCAACCAATCTGACAAATTTTTATATGTCCTGAATAATAGCACAACTGAATGGCGATGCATCATAAAAGAGTTTTGCACAGGTAATTCTTTTAGTCGTTGAAATAATTATGCTGTCATATTTTTGTATTTATGTTTATTTTTGCATTCGAAAATTTAAAGATATTATGATGTAGTTATTGATGTTGTATATTTTGAAATATTGCATTACAAAAATTTACATAACAGTTTTTGTCACTATTCAAAACTCCTTTCCGACTTTGCTTTAGCTTAAATTACACAGCTTTATAATAAAAGAAAACCCCCCTACCAAATATCTAGACAGCCAAGGTATTGTTCGTCCACGATAGGCAATATGGATTTTGATCCCACCGGTCCATCGGTGATTTAATGACATACCTTAACAAGAAGCTAAATATCTGTTTGCACAATTCGGGTGGAGCAAATATTATGGCTCTGGATATTTCTAAAGCATTCGATCGAGTATGGCATAAAGCATTATTAGCAAAATGTCAAGCTGTAGGCCCGGGTCCCTTTGAAGGGATTGAAAGTTTCCTATCAAATCGTACGATTCAAGTCTTAATTTATGGACTTAAGTCCTTATATTTGTAAATTTATATTTCTTATATTTGTAAATTATTTGCTCTAAACCACTTTTAATACAATCCACAGCTTTGCAGACGACAGCACTCTAGTACGATTTTCATAAAAAATTTGTAGCTACATCTATCGCTGTGTCAATTACAAGAGACATCATGGCCAGTTCCCTGAGCCATGATTAGGTCGCTAATTGGTGCTTAAAAAATATAGTCGAGTTTAACACTTCTAAAAGTCAAAGCTGTACAATCTCCAGAAAAATTTTTATTTTTGATCCTATTCTTTTGTTTCAGGAAGATAAACTTCAGCGGTTTGAAAGCTTATAAGTGTATTAGGTATGCACCTAAATCGAAAAATGTTCTGGAATGATCATATATTATTTGATGTTGCGAAAAACGCAGTCAAATGTTTAGGTTTTCTTAGCCGCTGCAAGGCTTACTTCTCCCCTTGTGACTCTTGAAAACCTATAAATCTTTCATATGACCCAAAATGGAGTACAGTTCTCACATATGGGCTGAAGCTTCTAGTATTGCATTAAAACATTTGGATAAAGTCGGACTGTTCGTCGAGTTAATGACCCAAATGTCACAGCTCATCTTGCTCCTTTGGACATCGTCGTATAGTCGGAGCTCTCTCCCCTTTTTATAGATATTTCGTAGGCATCGGCAGATGCTCAGTGGAAATTAAATCTACATTACCTCAACTTAAGCGCTCCCCCGAGAAACACGAAGGGCAGTATCTGCTCATCCCTTCCCCATTGAAATCCCCAAATGGCAAAAGACAAGTTATGGAAATTCGTTTATAACCTCAACATCCCGAATATGGAGCCAATTTCCATCTTATGTGTTCCCAAAACATGATAAATTCTATATTCATGGCCTAAACAAATTCAAGGTAAATCGGTATAAAAGGTTTTGGCTATGTTTAAAAAAACAAAAATTAAAAAGCAAGCATTTCACAAATTGCGAGTTGAACAAATCAAACAATTTATACATTTTGCTTTGACAATAACTATTTGAATAATAATAATAAATGCCAAGATGCAACAATTTTTTCATTTTATTCCTACAAAAATTTGTTTTTATGGAATTTTTAAAATATTACTTTTTTTTGTGCTAAATATTAAATACGTTATTTGACAAAACAACATAGTCCGGTATTCCACGAGGCCTTTGATTTTTTTTTTCTTTGGTAACTTTCTTTAAGTGTGTTATTTAAATTCAGAAATATTTATACTGCTAAATACGGAAATTGCTAACGTCTTAAAAACATTTAAAAATACTGACCAACTGTCCATATCATATTGACCTATAATTAAAATTGTCCTGACTGTTGCGTGTACAACAGAAACTATAATAAAAATTGAGACCGATCACTGACCGAATTGAGACTGCATCAGAGGTTACTTTGAAAAAGTACGTTGTTGCGCTTCCGTCGTATGCTGTATTAGGATGATTGTTGCGTACTGAAAATTTTAGAATATTAATATGTGTTACATGCCTAAATATTCCATCCTTAAACTCACATGTGATTGACATCATATAGTTTTCACTGATGAGTTCAATATTTCATGATCTTAGTTTTTTATTTTGTTCTTTTATTTTGTTGTTATGAATAGGAAAATTTGGATTATTCCACAAGTTTTCACAAGTGTATTTTTTTCAGCTCACTTCATGTGGCTGGATAAAGTTCAAAACTATAGTACACTTTCGAGGAAAATAAAATGAAAAAATTCCACATATAGTTAAGTTAAATTTAGTGCCAGTGCGTTTTTTATAATGATTGAAGAAACAGTGTTCAGCTATCAAGTAAACCAATGATAAAGCTGAAATAGGGAAAATATTCGGATCAGCTCTCCAATGGCTTCCCGTAAGCTTCTGCATAGTGTTGTATCCTGCTCATACTTTTATTATTGTATTCTGGGTTACATTATTAAGCTATGTTTATAATAATGAGATTTGCATAAATATAGGGTTACTCCAATTATAAATGGTTGCAATGTCTATTATTGATTGCTGAAATAAAAAAAAATCGTGAAAATATAAATTTGCAGTCCTTTAGAAAATATGAAACCTTAAATTATTGCTTAATTTTAAAGAGTGTTTAGTCTTACAATTACAAAATTAAAACTATAAACGCACTTGATGAAATATGATTGAAATGTGTTTAAAAAAAGAGTTTATAAAGCGAAGTTATTACAAATTGATCAACTTTTAAAAATGAAAATATAGAACGAAACTGGTTGAATCATTTAGTAAAAAAATAGTTGCCTCACGTACCAAATAGTGCAGAACATTCGTATTAAATTTTTAAATTTAATCAATTCAATAGTTTAATTATTATCCTATAGGTGTACTTGATCAAAAGTTATCAAGTTCTAAATTCCATTTTTTGGTTTGTTTTTAGATCAAAAAGAGTGGCTAATAAATATAAAAAACTTTTAACAGCGATTTTGTTCTATCACAAATACAATTAACGATTGTTATGGCATATTAAGAAGTAACTACTTTAAGGATTATACTGAAATCTAGTAAATCTTAAATATATAACTTAAAACTATTTTACCGAATTATAGCAAAAAAGTTAACACTACAAAAACATCCGCAGCACTTACAATCGCAATCAAAATTTGAATTAACACTGATGTGAATCTTGATTTGAGTTGTTTTAGTCTGAAATCGAAAATTAACAAATCAATCCAAAAATTATAAAAAAAATACAAATAAATTAAATTTTGTGTTTGTTCTCTGTGTTTTTTTTTATATTTTTAAATTATCTGTCAACACATTATTATTTATGATATTTATAAATTATATAATTTGTTTTTAATTTGTCTTTTAAAATTAACTTTTTTAATTATTTAGTACGTACTTAAATTTTTAGATAAGTGGATCCCATACAATTTCCACTTATTTAAATTTATATAATTTCATATTTTTCTTGTTTTTATTTTTGTAATTTAATTTAATTTTGTTTTATTCTTTTTGTTTGCCTATCTTTTGCATAAAAATAATGTAACGAGCTTTCATTACTCTTGTGATAATAATGAAGTAGTATATAAATAAACATATGCAATATATATTTACTGTTATGGCGCGTGGCGTTTTTTTTTGTTGTGTGTAGAAGAAATGTTTGGCAATTTTCTTTTTATTTTCCTAAATTGAATGACAAAAATTCTGTTTTGGTATTTTCTTAGATGTGGCAGAAACCAAAGTTTATAATTTATAAACGGAGAAACTTCTTACCAAAGGGATAATTATCTAATTATAAAAAGCTATTTCAGTGATCGTTATTTCTTTGTTAATCTGTAACTGTGGACGTGGTGGTAAATTTTTCTACTTCTTCTATAATTTCTTTATTTATTCTCTCCATTGCTCTCTCAGAATGTTGATAATCTCAATACTTTTATTGCCCATTAAATTATATAAAATTTACTACTATGTTCAGAGTTATATAAAAAATGTCACCTCCTAAGTTAAAGGTTAAATACAAATCTGAATGTAAAAATAATTATAAAATAGGAGCAAGAGTTCCGCAAAGCAGTCTTTTGGGTTCAGTTTTATATCTCTTGTATAAAGCCGATACTCCATCAAGAAAACAGAATACATTATTAGCAAAATTCGTAAGTGATACCGCTCTACTAACTTCATAAGTTATATATAAACAACAAAAGATCGATATATGACCCTGAACCGATAATGATAAATAATAAAGAAATAAAAGTCGAAAAATAAGGTAAATACCTAGGCACGTATATTAACAATAAATTGACATCGAAAATTACAAACGTAATGAAATAAAGTTTAAAGTCGGACAACTACAAAGGCTTTTGGGGAATAAATCTAAATTGACAATGAAGAACCAGCTGCTGCTTTACAATTTTAAAAACGATATGGACATATGGAGCAGAAATTTGAGGTACCACAAGCAATACAAACATTAATTAAATATGAAGAGCACAATAAAATAATTAGAATGACAGCAAGAATTGAATGGTATGTGAGAAATGATCACCGTGATTTAAAAATACTGAAAATAAACGAAGAAATCAAAAAGACAAGTTTAAATATCAACAAAAAATATAAATCCATTCTAACAATGAAATTAACACTCTTTCAGAACAATAAAGAATAGACGTCTGAAAAAAAACAGGCCAATGATTGGCCCATGATTTAATAAATAGATTTTAAGTTTAAAAAAAAGTTTAAAAATATACTGTAGAAAACTGATTACATAGTTATACCCTACGCAAATGTAATAAAATAGGTGTCCAGATGTAATAAAAAATGTGAAGAAAAATCCTAAATAAACTGAGAATTGAACAAAGAATATTTTTTTTTTGTTGAAAGTGTAAGTTTCGGATAATTCTCTAGAAGTCAGACATATTTATAAATAAGCAAACAGATTTCTGCTTACCATGCACACCTTTATTTCGACACTATTTAAGCTTAACCTATATTGGAGTTCATTGATTTTTCTTTAAAATGTTATACAAAAAATTGAAGATGACCTACTACTTACCTTCATTTAATTTCATCTACATTCGAAACACTCTTGTCCGACTTTTATTTAAACTAGTTAAATACCCGTTACTACGTAACTTTTTGCTACCGTTATATATAGTGAAAAATCAAAATTAGAGCATTCTAGGTTGTACTGCATTATAAATTATCAAAATCAAAAATTCCCCTATCAACAATATTTTAGTAATATGTAATTCTTTAGTTAAATTAGTAGATTAGCAGACAGACTATATAATTGGATTGATATAGATTGAAATATTTAATCAACTAATATTTCATTAAAAACTACATATATTTCTAACAGTTCTATTCTCTTCGGTGACAATTTTCAAATGATTTATATTCCCAGTAGTGCGGGAAATCCCGACATATATTTGTCCATGTGAAAACTCTGGTGCATCAAGTAAAATACCAACCTTATTGAGAGTTTGACCTTGCGCTTTGTTGATGGCCATTGCAAAGGCAGCTCGGACGGGAAACTGGCGTCTTACTGTTTAATTTTTTTTATAAATTAGGAAAACCAAAAAATTAAAAACTAATGTTTTTTTTATTTTAAAGTAAAAAATACTACAATATCAAATATCAATAAATAAATATAGGATATATTCATATATTACATAGCATTATTACAAAGCATTTACAAATAAAAAACCGCTCCAATTCGGTACTAACGATTAGGTAACGTTTAGACATCAAGATTTAGTTTGTACTATTAAAAGTTTGATTGTGCTGTAAACGTTGTTCCACAAATTTTGACCGACTTTGTTTAATGAAAAAAATAGAATATTATCCTATTATCATCAAACATTTTTGAAACACAAAATGCTAGAAACTAATTTTTTCCTTTAAATCGAAATAGACTCTTGTCATTTGTTGAACTTTTTGTTTAATGTTTGTTGTGTTTGATTGTTTTTGTTGTTATTGATTGTTATACATAATAGTATTGATAATAACAATTAGTAGATAATAAACTACCTACATTTATAAGATTTTTTCAACTTTTTCTTAATTGTATTTTTGCATTTTTTTTTTTTTGATTTTGTTGTATTTTTTATTTATTATTTTAATTGTTTATAATTTTAAATTTCTATATTTAAAATCAATGTTTTTTATTTGAGCTAAATAAACCTTTTTTTTTGAGCTAAATAAATAAATAAATAAGTAGCTTTTATCAAATAAAATCTGATATGTAAACGCTGCCCTAAATGCTATTGCGTCAACATTTATGTAGTTGATTATATAAATTGATTAAAGTTTTTTTGATTATTTTTCATAAAAAAATTCATAATAACTTACGCTAATCAATATATTCTAAAAATGATTTTAAAATATATTTCTCAAGTATATAAGAATGTATTCAATAGCTTTGAAATTATTATTCTAAATATTTTTAATCCATTTTGTTTTAGAAGGGTAGGAAACAGAATGAATTAAGTGCTCATTCGACATTTATTTGTTTTTTTTGTTGTTATTTTTTTTTCTCTTTCGTTTGTGTTAAAGAAATGTATCCATAAAACAAAAACAATTTCTCTCTAAGAAAAACAATTCTCAGTAGATTGAAATAAAAAGGGGAAAGATTATGTACATAAATTATTATATATATATTATTCTGCATTTATCTGGATGTTTGTAAGTTCGACGGAACGCTCCAACACATATACAAATTGCATATGTATACAAATGCATATATATAAAAATTGCTTTGGTGCTTTTTTTTAACCCCTGTCTACCATGCTGAACCTTTGCAGGAAAAATTGATTGCATGAACTATATTTTTTTAATTTAATGTTAGTCTTCTTCGCAAATAATAAGGAAAAATAATAAATAATAATAATAATATAAATAAAACAAACAAATTTTTTGATTTATAATAATAAGGACTAATAGAATTTTAATCAATAGTTTAATATGGTATAATAACCAAAAGGCAAACAGCATTTAACACAAAAAAAAACATAATTCACTCAAAGGTTATTCTTATTACTTAAAATTATACATAATAATACACATGTGTATCAGCATATTTGTATTGTATAATATTATACATTATACTACTTTATTGCTTCTACCTTTTATTTTTGGCATTATTGTGTGCGTAACTCACTTCACTCAAAAAAAATTATTTTTGTTTTTTTTGTTTTTTTTTTATTATTTGCTGTATCTGTATTCTGTATGTTCTATATGCTCCATTCCAAAAATATTATTTTATTTTCAGTGTTAAGTGTTCACTTTTCACTTCCTTGTTCAGGTTCACTGTTCAATCAATAGAACTTGATAGAAGTAGAGTAGGATAATTAACTCTACTTCTACGCCGGATAATAAAACATTGTTTTTTTTAAATTGAAAATTATTGATGAAAATGTTTTTGTATTTTTTGTAAATTTTACCAATTTAGATACAAAATTTTGGAATTTTTTTTTAAAAATAACACAATACCATATTAACAGTTTATTCATATAGCAAAATAAGATCCCTATACATTATACAAAAGACAAAATTTATATGAAAATAAGATCCCATTTTTAAATTTGCTCTCCCAGAGGCCACAATAACGCTAATACGGTATAATTTATACTAAATGGAACCCAACTAACGAATTATAACTAAATGGAAGTTAGTACGAGTATACCATACAAAAATACAAACATTTTATACAAATTTGTTGGTATGGTACTTCTTTTTCTGTTATATAAAAAAAAAAGATTAGTGTTAGGCCAATATAAACATAAATAAAAATAAATAAAAAGTGATATAAACATAAGTACTGTAATTTCGGAATGAAGAATCTAATGAAAGAAAAAAAGAAACTAGGATTTATTTTGCTTCCGTCATTTATGACGGGTTACAAAGCTAGTTATATAATATAAAGCCGCACACGCATCTACTATCAAAGGATATCCATTAATAAGAAAATGCACTGGAATGAAATTTTATATTTTTTCAATTTTTGGTTACCATTTTTCTAGTCGATTTCCAAAATTGTAAGAAATAGATAGTAATTAGAATTTCATTTGCGAGAGAGAGATAAAAACTCAAAAGACACTTTGTCAAAAACACTTTGGAAAAAATTATCGAACGACTTTTTTTGTCTCAAAGAAATATTGTTGTATTTATTCTTAGTTATCAATAATTAAGGATGTGTTACACTTAAAAATGCATAGCAATAAAAAACATTATTAATATTCAAATTTCCTTCCTATTTATAAATTCTAATATTATTAATAATTAATAAATTATCATTGATTATGAAATGACAAAATTTAATTTTGAAGTAAATAAAAATGCATCGAGTCATTCATAAAAAAAAATTATTGGTTCTTGGTATTCTTTTTAACTACCTGGCTCAATACCTGAAAAAATTTATATATTGAAAATATATCAATTATAATCTGTTTGAAATAAAAAAAAAATTTTACTTCCCTTATAAGACAATAAAAGAAAATAATATTATGTTTAAGACATAACATGTTTTTGGAACCAATATTATGTAATGTAGGTACCTGTAAAAAATCAATCATTCAAAATTTCCTTACTCTCATATCCTAATAAATTTAATACGTTCATTTTTAAAAAATCGAACACAAAATTTCAGACGACCACACACATGAAAAATATGTTCTCCCGTGGGCTATTTAAAATTACATTACAAAAATTAAGTGGTTTTTTAATTGACTTTTTCGCATTCTTTCTTTCTCACAACTGATTACATAACAAAATAGTTCTTTCCTTCTTTAACTAATGAGGTTTTTTTGTAAAAGGCGTAGTAAAAATATCTTGACTTCCCCACCCCAGTGCATATATTTCCTATTACGATGTTTTAAGAAGAAAAACGACAAAAGAAAATAACAAAAAATGTGTACCGATTTCATTTAAATCAATCTCCTATATTAAAAACACACCTCCTTGATGAGGTGTAAGAAAGACAGAAAAAAATTTCTTCCAATTTGTTTGCAAATTCGCTTCTTCATTTATTGTAATAACTAACATGTATGCATGAAACAGAAACAATCTTTAAAACAAAAAATTGTAACGGTACATGCTGACACCGAATTATATATAGATTATTCTAAAACAATTAAATTTTCCTTGAGTAATCACTGGTTAGGTTGTGGAAAGGTTTGTATTCATTTCAATTTCAAAATTTAAATAGACAAAATTTGAATAAATCAAACGCAACTGCATAGGTAGGACACTATGAAATTAGTTACTAATGAAACAATATAATTGTAGAGTGAATTTTATTGCATGTCAAATGTAAAATGTCGAATATAAATATTGATTTAATAATAAATACATTAGACCAGTTTTTTTTTTATTTGATTTGATATCACATTTGTGGATGTGTTTAATCAAATATAGGGGAATTCCTGAAACTACAACAAAACAATTGAAATTATAATCAAAAGATTATTAGAAATATTAAATTCCTTTAGACATCAAATTATTATCAAACTCACGAATTTACTTGATCAAAAAAATGTAGTCAGAAAACTGAAAAGAACCAGAGATTTTAACACTGGCATACTCAACTTTAAATTATGAACACATTTTTATTATGAAATATTATTCACGTGATGCTAAGTGTACCTAACACTTATGGTTAAAATATAAATAAAATGTAAAATTATTGTTAATTTGTTATGAAATCGTGAATTTTTTTATAATATTGTTTTCATCAGAATTTCATTTTCAAACCCAGCACAAAAATACTTCACAGAGCAAAGCTAAATTTTTTTATTTTTTTTTTATTTTTTTATTTTATTTATTTAACTTTACAATCTATCTTATTTTTATCTAATAATAGTATGTCACTATTAGACGATATTAAGTAATTTGTTTTGGCTTCTTTTATGTAACCGTTGGTGAAGTTTTATATTTCTGGTCAAGCTAGTGGGATTTCTGGTTTGACTATTTATAAATCTGCTGCTTAGATCTATCGGATGAAACCTTTTCAGCCTTCGCACATGTTGGTCTCTACACTGTATTTGTGATGCGAGATCGTTGGAATGTATTTCCAATCTCGCAAAGTATTTTGAGCTTCTTGTTGCTATGGCTTCTTTAACTGCTTCACAAACCATGGTGCATTTACTATTGATCGGAGTACTTTGCATTGAAACCTTTCCAGTATTTCAACGTTGGAATTACTTGTGGTTCCCCACAGTTCTATACCATAGTACCAGATGGGTTTCAAGGCGGCCTTGTATAGTAGGATCTTGCACTCCATTGATAACTGCGAATAACGTCCTATTAATCAGTATAGGCTATTAAACTTCAATCTAAGTTGTTTATTTTTGTTGACAATATGCTCTTTCCAATTTAAACGCCTATCCAGATGCATACCAAGATACTTTGCAGAGTTTGCATGTGTTAATACCACATTATTTAGTGTTACACCCGGGCAATTTTTTCTTCTGGTGGAGAAAGTAACATGCACTGATTTCTTTACATTCGCCTTGATTCTCCATATTTTTAGCCAATCTTCAATTTTTAGTAAGTGTTCTTGCAATTGGTTTCAGGTAGCAGTTGGGCATGTGTTTGTTGCTAGTATTACTGTGTCATCAGCAAACGTTGCAGTAACTATGTTTTCTGTTGTTGGCAAATCTCCAGTATATATTAAGTATAAGGTAGGTTCTAGTACACTACCCTGAGGGACTCCTGATTTTATTATTTTTTCCGATGTGTGTTCTTGTTGTTGTTTTATTACAAATTTACAACTGTCTAGGTATGATCTTATGAGTAGATATAATTCATGAGGTAGCCTTTACTTCAATTTGTAACCTGTGCACCATATCTAGGAACGCTGCCGAGCAGTATTTTTTTCTTTCCAAAGTGTCGTTTATTACATTTACTACTCTGTGAACTTGTTGAATCGTTGAGTGATTTTGCATAAACCCAAATTGGTGGCTTGATATTAGGTTTTCTGTTATCAATATTGACTTTAGTCGCGTCATCAACAATTTTTCAAATACCTTTGACAGTATAGGTAGTAAATTTATCTGCCTGTATGAAGCCACTGCACTTGGATTCTTACCCGGTTTTGATAGCAAGATAATTTGGGCTTTCTTCCATTAATCCGGAAAACAGCTTAACCTTAGGATAGCATTGAATAGGTATGTCATATATCTTATACCTATTTCTGGAAGTTCTTTTATCATTTTACCAGTTATTTTATCATATCCTGATGCCTTTTTTTGGGTTTATTTCATTTTTAATGACTGCTTTTACTTCTTTTACGCTGTATTTTTTTATTGGTAGATTTAAGCTGAAGTGGTGTAATCTATTATTTCCTTATTCAGATGTTCTGCGATTTCTTGTGCTAAAAATGTGGATACTATTTAACAGTAAGTATTTGTCTGTTATAAGAAAATTATTATACATGTACAACTGATATGCATAAATTCTATTTAGTATAGTATTCTATAATGATGGTGGTGGTACTAAATGTGTAAATCTTTTTAAATTTTACTTACCTTCGTGAAATGTTGAAAGACGTATAAAGTGATGTGACAAGACAAGTATTGAAGAAAAATATAAGCACAGATTAAGTAATATAAAATTTCGAAACAGAAAATAATTTTATGACACAAAATATAAAAACAAAACAAAATAAAAACACAAAATTATTTACACACACTATTTTCAAATAAATAAATTTTTCAAAACAATAGAAAAATTATTCATAAATAAATTGACATTAACTAAGAAGATCTAAGTATTAGAGAATACCCCAAACTATAATAGTCATAAGTTATCATAAAAGTAAGCTTGTGTTCTTTTTTTTTGTCTTAAACTAAAAATTTTATTCAAAACTAAAAGAACAAAAATAAAACAAAATTTTTTTTTTTTAATTATTTTGTTATTTCACTTCTTTTAATCTTTTTGTTTTGATAAGGTATGGCAATTATAATTAAGCTTAAGGTTATGATTGGTAATGATTTTGTTATATAATTAGAGAATTATTTCGAACATTTAAACGAATAGTATCTGATAACGTATGTCTATTATAATTTAGGGCTAATAACCTTTATTTTTATTATTATTATTTTTTTGTTTTTCAATATTTTTATTTTTAATATAGTTTTTTTCAATTTTTATTTTGTTTTTTGAAATTATTTAATTATTTTTGATTTTAAAACTTTTCACTTTTACAACTTTAGCAATTTTAACTTTAATTTTTTTTTTAAACATTTTGAAATTTTCAGAAAACAAATTTGACAACCTTTTAAAAAAAACTTAAACAATTATTTTCTAGATTTCAATGCAAAACACTGAAAATAACAATATTTTATTTTAAAATTTTGATTTATTTTAATATGTACTTATAATGGTTCTAAAAAACTGACTATATTTTCCGGCAATACCGAATATCAGCAATAACACAATTTAAAACTCTGAACAAGGAATTGAACTGAATAAGGTTTTCCAAAATTTATTAAAATATTTGAAAGAATTTATAAATCCAACAGAATGAATGGTATATTTTGTATATGACAATAACTACATACATATATCGTAATAATATATCCTATTCACACTACGCCTATAACAGCGATGAACTAGTTATACAAAGTGTTATAACTAGAAATTTTGTATGTAGATAAAGTTACAGAGTACAACACGAAAAATTAAACGGTAGCCTTTGAAAATTAATTTGATTTTTTCAATTATATTTTTTGTAAGGCTTTTTAAATGATGAAATCCTAAGTCTTAAGTTTGTGGACTATTATATAAAGAAAAGATGATATAAAATTTCTGGCGGTCATAATTGTCTTCAACAGATTATTTTTGTTTTTTTTAAATTTTTTACTTTGTAAGAAATTATGATTGTATGTATATTGAAATGGGAAATAATGAAACCATAATATAGATATTGTTTATATCGTTTCACCCTCATTTAATTTAACCCTAATTAACCTGCATGTATAACCGAACATATATAAAGTACTGCGAAAAGCCTCTGAGGCACGTATATTAAACTTCTTGCAGAATTATGAAAAAGAAGCATGTTAATAGTAAAAATTTAATTACATAATTAATATATATATATATATATATATTCAACAAAATAATATTCGGAGTTATACAAACATATCAATTAAATTGTAAGATATTGCGACGAGCCATCTATTGGTCCTAATTTATACCGAAAATGCATGTGGCGCTTGGTCTAAAGTATCTACCCCATCCTTCATTGAATTATAATAATTTATTATCAAAAGTTCTTTTTACAGATTTTTTTTTTGGGAATATAACTTACAGGAGTGATATCATGAGTCTTAATAGAATCTACAAAAGTTTCCATTTAATTTTCTGATCTCGTACCAGTTTCCAGATTTGTATTATTCGCAATTATCACCAGAAGTATCACCAGAAATTAAAAAACTGTTAGCATCTATTTTTCTTCTATTTCTATATATGTTTCTGGTTGTAATATTATTTTGCTAAATCCTCCTCTTATAATATTATGGAGTGCTGCCTTCATTATATGGCAAATTTTTCCATTCCGTTCGATCTTTACCTATAAAAGCTTCAGCTGCAAGATCTTTTGCAAACTCGTTATTGTTATGACTGACATGTTGTTCATTCTGTTCTTCTGGAACTTCTCAAAGGTGATCAGAAGATTCCCATTTCTCATTACTATCGTCATCAACTTCAACAGCATCAATATCACCAGATTCACATATGGACTGACGTATTTACTGCTCCGTTATAATATATTTTCTAGACAAAAAAAAGTTATACTTTTATTTAAGTAATGAATAAATAATAGAATACATAACACCATGAAAACGAAAAGAATAAAATTTAATGAAATTAAACTAAAATTATATGATATGTGATTCATCGTAGGTTAATTAGGGTTAAAACGACTTCTGGCAACAAAGGGTTAAGTTTAGAATAAAAATATTTTCTGTTGAAATTGAGGTCGATCCGGTTCTAATATTTATTTTATTTCTAATTTGCACATCAATTTTATTTCATAAGTTTTAGTTGACTTTAATCTGAGGCTTGTGTCGCAGATTTACTTACTTAACTAAGCTATATGATATAAAATACTGTTATAGAAGAAGGTCTTCTATATTAGTGCTAGAATAAAATAAAAAAAAAAATTTTAATTTATTTTTTTAATCTTTTTCGTCAACAAATAAAAAACAAAAAAGATCAAAACAAATTTTGCAAAAATTAAGTGAAAAATTTGAATAGTTTATAAAATAATAAAATCTCTATTGGCACACCAAACAATTCTAAATGTGGAAAAAAATGTTTACATAACAATATCGATATTTTTTAGAATTTAAAAGAAATTAAACAGTCTTTTTAATGAAAACATGAAACACAAACAAAATTTACAACACCAAAAAAATATTAAAGTAATATTCAAATAATCTTCATCAAAATAAAACTCACACACTTCAACCCCCACCTAATATACTAAAAAAAAAAACTAATAATTTAACTGATGACCTTCTGTATAAATATTTCTTTCTAGATTGGGAAAGCTTTAGTTTACAGATAACTCTCATATAGTAATGATGTGTAAGTAAATCTAATTTATTTTGTAAAATTTATTGGTTTAAAATTAAATTTTTTTTCTAGTTCTTCAATTAATTTCGTTATTGGTTATTATTGAAGCTGCTCTTGGAGCAAGCACTGGATCTACAGAATCCTTATCAAATGGAAAATTCACTACAAATCTTTTCAATTATGTTACGAAAGTTGATAAGCTAAATAATAATAATTTAATATTTTCACCAGCTTCAATTCATACTTGTTTAGGTTTGGCATATTTTGGTGCAGGAGGTGAAACTGCCACAGAAATCGCAAATGGATTACATTTTACTTCATCGGATAAAGATGTTGTTGCAAAACAATTTGAAAATATGTTACAAATAACACGGGGACCAACAGCTCTCATGAAAATTGCTAATAAAATTTATACAAATAACTTAGAAATTAAGCCGGAATTCAATGCTGTAGCTAAGAAATCATTTGAATCAGAAGTTGAAAATTTAGATTTTACTAAAGTTGAAACAGCTATTGAGAAAATTAATAATTGGGTTGCTGGACGTACGAATAATAAAATTCAAAAATTAGTTGATGATAAAATAGTTAAACCACATACTCAAATGATTCTTGTTAATGCAATCAATTTCAAAGGTATTTGGAAATCTCCTTTTGATTTGTATGACAGTAAATTCTTTAATGATGGCATGACTGCTAAAGATACCAAATTAATGGGTAAAAAGGGAAATTATTTCTACGCTCATCTTAATGACTTAGGATCCAAGGCAATCAAAGTGCCATATAAAGATTCAGATTTAAATATGATGATAATATTACCAGATGAAAAGACAGGCCTTAAAGAATTGGAAGAAAAATTGAAAAATACAGATTTGTTAGAATTGAGCCGAAAATTGAAATCAGAAAATGTTGCACTTTCTATACCGAAATTTAAAATCGAAAGTGAACTAAATTTGAATGAAATTTTACAAGATGTAAGGGGGAAAATGCACCGTTTTTTGAAAATATTACTTAATATTATAAATTTTCTTTTTTTTTGGCTTGTTTGTAGATGGGAATGAAGACAATGTTCAGTGATAATGCTAAATTTGATTTTTTCACAAAATCAAGTCCATCCCAAGTTGGGGAAGTTATTCATAAAGCTTTTATTGATGTTAACGAAGATGGGACTGAAGCAGGAGCTGCAACAGGTACGAAGTTTTGTACGATAATTTTGTAATTTAAATATTAAAAATTTATTTTTCTTTCAAAGGAATTGCAATAATTGTTGGCTCTTCAGCAAGTTCTGTCAACTATGAGCAGTTCATTGCAAATTATCCATTTTATTTCGCAATTTTGGATGATTCCAATATTTATTTTACAGGTCATCTTAGGAATGTGTAAATTGTTTCTCAGTTCTTTTCACTGAAATAAAAAATTAATAAAAAGTTAATATTTTTTTTTATTTTTGATAATATTTTATAGAAAAATTTTATTTTTACGGATTAGAAACCATATATAAATATAGATGTTTAGGTATTTTGGCAGAATTATTGGCGTTTCCCGAAAAAAATTGGAAGGTTTTAGGAATTTTTCTTCGATTTGGTGGAAGTGGTATCCGAAACTGAATAAATGAAATTCTTTCTGAGAACATTGACTCTAATCAAGCTTATAAAATCAAGAATTTATCATTACACAAATTTTTGAGTTTTTTTTTGTCTTAATTTCTCATCTGAAGTTTAAAGTGAATGTGTCTGCTCTAACAAAAAAAAAACACAAAAAAAGATGACGTATTAGAATTTTTAAAAGAAGAGGCTAATAAAGAACAAAAACATCACGAAGAAATGATGGCATTCGATTCTAGAAGAATTAACGTGGTTCAGAGTATGGGAGAAATATTTTAATTTAAAATACTTGTACCTAATAATCAAATTTTTATTCTAAGGCTCTATAATAATTAAAGGTTTTGATTTTTAAAGCCAACTATAACCTCTTCGTAACTCTCTTCAGAACTTGGCCAATTAATGTATTTTTCCCCAGATGTTCCAATATTCTAATCAGTTTATAAAATATTCTATACACCGTTCCACTTCCAATTCCAAAACGATCAATTAACTCTCTAAAAGTTCCTGATTGGTTTGGGAGCCTCTAGGTAGTAATATAAGATGCGGTCTCGACGTTTATTCTTTTCTTACCAGTGCTTTTGTCTTTACAAAATGGTTCAACTTCTGTGAGCATTTTTTTAAGTAATAACTTACAATTAATTTAAAAAACTACAAACTTTATCAATTACTGAAATACATTCCTGTCCTTGCGAAAATAAGATTTGAATGTTTCCTCGCTATACGACTCAAGGGTTGTCAATTTAAATTCTCGTCATATGATTGTCAAATTGATGACGTTCAGGAAAAGTGCCTTAATTTTTTACATTCAATTATAGTTGAAGATGATATAGTTAAAAGTAATATTATCAATTCTAATGTAAAGAACAAAAACACCCATTTTAATCAAATTTATTATTTGTTAGAACTAATTGGAATTTGTTCATTGCAAATATATATTTAAGACAACCCTGTTATAATTGCCAGAAAAATATAATCCTAATATAAATAGAAATTAAATATTGTGTTTTTATTTCAGTTATATAATATAATATTTTCTTTAATCATATTTCTCCACAAGGCAATACATCTTAAGTCATTTTTATTGATCTTTCACTAGAGCAAAAATAAAATAAGATTTTAATTTGGAAACATTGTGTTTGGATTTACGATCGTTGAAATATTTTATAAAGTAAGGTAATTAGAATACTATTATTTTTGGCGGATATGCCGGTTACAAAAATTTCCTATTTTTCTGTTAATTAAGATTTAAAAACTTAAGATCTTATGCAGAAATGTATTATGTAAGTTTAGTCTTGTTTTAGATGGTTTTTTACTTTTTTGTAAATATTTTTGTTTGGTATTAAATGGACTTAAGATATTTTTAAATTCCATTTTTCGTTTTCATTAAAACATAAGATATTTTTATAAATTATAATACTTTTATTTCGAGGTCAATAAACTGAAATATTTTTAGTAAATAAATAAAAAATTTCATCACACACAAAAATAATATTAACATAACACTTTCCTTATTTCCAAATTTATAAATAAAAAATAAGAAAAATAAATTAAATTTCCTTTAATAATAATATAAAAAACAAATAAAATTAAAATTAATTTTCTTCCTGTTCAGAATCATCCTCTAAATCCGGATGAAAATTAGGCTGATTCTCAGTTGACATTTTATATTTGCATAAAATGCATGATAATTTATATCGATCAGATCCAACATATCTAAAAGATCTTTTTTCTTTTCGATACTAATATTTAAAGGATTAGAATTAATTGATTTCAAATCGTAAATTGCTACGGTAGTAATTCCTCTTCTTTTAATATTCAATATCTTAAATGGTTCATTTTCGTCTAGGTTATGTTTGTAGAATACTAGACCAAAATCTTTGTGCTGCATCCCATCTACTCCATATTTTGTATATGATACTGGTGAAATATAGACTTCTAAATACAGCTTGTACATTTGTCGTAAGGTCTAATCACTGTGAAAATATCTTTGAGCAGATTGTTCCCGGGTATAATGGTTTTCTTATAATGGAAAGCTATTAATGTGCGTACGATTCTCATCAATCTTTTCAGTTGATATTTTATTTGAAGGTGTGTAAGAGTTCCATGTTTTTCTTTAATGCAGCCTGTTGCAGAATTAAGTTTTTTCTTTACAACTGTTTTAGCAATTTGTTTGGTCTCATCTAATGTATGCAAAAACATTTCTGACACACAAGAACTCTCTTTTCATTGATTTCGAAGAAAAATTTATTGGAATGGGTTCTATTCCTCCAGTTACTTAAATTTTTTTTGGTTGTTTCAATTATTCCACTCAAGAATTTCAGTCTTAAATTCTGACTTCCAAGGCTGCAATTTGCTTTTACCTAAGTTACTGTCAACAATAAAAAAAAACAAAAGAAAGAAATATTATTTATCTAAATGCAACAGTGTTCTTATACCTATGCATTGATTAATAATACTATAAAGATAGACATTTTCATACAACAGAAAATGTTCAGCTCACTTTTTCCAAATTCTCTTCATTAATAATATTTTCCCCCGTATATTCAATGTGTTAGTGCATTCTTTATATTCAATTTGAATTTTTAAATTTTTTAACGTTTTATACGACTTTATTCTCTAAATAATTTGTATGTGTTCAGTTTCTCTATACTCTTCTTTAATGTATATTATTGTTTTTAACTTTTTGTTATTTGAATTTTTATAATTTGAATTTTTTTTTTCAATTGATAGGTACCAAAATTTCAAATTGGATAGCATTTTTATCGAGTACTCTTTTAAGGAAAATTTTTTTTTTATTTTTCTCTCAATACATTGTAATAAAAGGATTTTTATAATTATTGATATTGTGCGTGTATATTATTTGTAATAATAAATTATAAAATTATTATGTAACTAGAGGCCCCTGTTGAATAATTATCATTCAAGTTGAAGTCAAATTTGAAGTTTTTAAAAGAACAGTAATTTACGTACTGACATGTAATTACAAACCACTCATATTTTCATAAAAATTTAGAGGTTAATACGTTTTATTCAGGAAACATAAATACTATTCCCTCATATACTATTTCATTTTGACATATTCCCTATAGTAAGTGGCATTTTGGATAATATACTTAAAAATAAAATAATTTTGTAATTAAATATTATGTGCTTAAGATATATTTATGTACATATATGTAATTATAGATGGACATATGTACATATAAGTATATTAATATATATACATATTTTTAACCCAAACTATATGATTACTACAAATGACCAAAATATAGAAAACAATAATTTGAGACAGTTACTTAAAAAAATTAATAAAATAAATTTTGCCTGATCATGTACATATGTTGTATGCACACAATGGAAATATTTTATTTAAAAGTTTGAAGATTACAAAACCAAATAAAAATATTTTCAACCCGTAAGCGCATTTCTGTTGTATATACAGCTTATTTACATATTAAGAGTTCATTAAAGAGAAGCGAAATAAAATGTGAAGGTGCTTACTGCGCAGGTCCTTAAATGCTTGTCTATTATAATTATAGATTTTATAATGTTTAGAAAACAAAAATATTTTTCTTTTTTTAATTGAATAATTTTCAAAAATAAAACAATTTCAAAAAATTCAAATGATAGTGAACATTCATTCATGTTATGATTTCTAATATATATTCATACATACATATACATATATGTATAAATTTACAAATAGAATAAATTTTTTGTTAAAGATGTTTTAAAAACAATTTTAAATTCAATTCAAATCAGTTTTTAGGTTCATATGTACGTATATACCTACGTTCAATTATTTTATCTTTAATAATTCATTATGAATATAGCTATTTAAATTTCGTTTTCAAATATTGTGTTCATTTTTTAAAAATAGTATAATGCATATGTATGGCAATTTGACACTTTTTATGTGCTTTTTATGTTCCAGCAAAATATCTAATTGCTAACTCTTCAAAATTATTAACTGATTTACTATGTGATTGAACTGTATTTGAAGTTGAAGCTAAAACATTTTCCTTTTCATTTTTTCAGGACAATTTTCAATAATAAAATCTTCATAAGCCAAATCATTGGCATCAATGTCCAAATAATTGTTGTGATCTGTTTCACAATTTGAGGATGTATTTTCGTTATAAATACTCGCCTCGTCTTAGCAAAAATATTCCCAATTTGTTGTGCAGATGGATTTCTGCAATAATCACCAGCAGATCTTATATGAGAAAACATATTTTAACGGATCTTGATTCAGTCTGCGCGTCATCAAGAGATTAATATTCTATCGATTTGATTTTTCGATAAAGAAATACAGCAGTTATTGTTTGGGCCATTCCATTAATGGAAAAATTTTTTTTGGTATACTTTTAATTTCTGATTTTTTAAGATATTCTAGTAATTCTTCTAAGAATAAGAACGGAGAATTTTTAACGGTTGTGAATTCAAAATTTTTAATTTTTTGTGTTAAAATTTGAAGAATTTGAGTAATTAATTAACTAGTTAACTGTTAAAACAAAATCAACAGTCAGATTGGCTTTATTACTCAATAAATTAAAAAAATTTCGATCAGTGTTATTTATTGCTTTTATGACTGCATATGTACTATGACTAAATAATTGAAAAGCTGATTTTACTGACATTTTTTCAAATGTGTTACAATTAATATGGGTGCTATGAATTTTATGTAAAATTGTTGAAAGCTAATAATATCATTATTCCAGTTTTCAAAATCGGGTTTTATAAAAGAATTTCTGACAGATTTTATAAGATGCCATATCAAACTAAGCATAAATTTTATTTCCATTCCAATCATAAAAAAAGAGACACCAAATAATTCATAAGTATTTCGATTTGTACTGCATTAGTCACAAGCAGGTGCAACAGTTTTAGAACTAATCTGTGTTAGCTCTTTAAGATATTTTATTGGTAAATTGATAGAAAAATGAAAGGTTTTAAAGTTTCTCTTTTCAAATTATTTTTGGATAAATTGTAACCCTATGCGTACTTATAATTTTCATGTAAACCTTGAATCATAAAGAAATGTGCTTCTGTTGCTAGTTTTTGTTTTCTATCCCCATCTAAATACAATCCCTTTTTATACTGTAAGATGGTTCTTTTCCTTTATAAATTATTTCCTTTAGAAATTCATTTATAAAATTGATTTTGGTAACTGGTACATTTTATGAAATTACTAGCGGAGTTACCCGGCGTTGCCCGAGAAAATTTAAAGTTTCTAGAATTTTTTCTTCGTTTTTAGTTTGAAAACGGAAGTATTATGTGATGTTTGTCTGTTAGTAAACTAACTTTTAAATATTTTTATATGTAATTGTTTTTTTTGTTTTTTTTTTTTGTGGAAAAGTTTGAAAACCAATACAAAGAATACACCCCCGTGCTTTGTAATAGTGTGGGATCCACCCCCACTACAAACGCTGCAAGTTTTTAAAAATTTAATAAAAAGCTAATTCATGAAAATTTTAAAAATTATTATAGGTACCTAGCTACTTAAATGAAATACAAAAAAAATCAAAAGTGAACGAAAATTAAAATAAGTTGCAGTTTTGAACAAAAATAGTACTTACAACTTAAAATAAAATGCAGACATAAGTCTTAGGGGTTGTTTATAAATTTCAATTAGAATTTTGGGATTTTAATTAGAAGTATTTTATACTTCTTTATATAAATCTTTTTTTAGGTATTAATAATAAACATTTTGATTTTTATAATATTCAAACATTAAGTACTTATTTCTATATGTTAGTATAAAACTAATGCTACATAAGCTTATGCTAGATGTTGTTAGTAGTTCACATTTTAATTTTTGTTACTCATAATTTAATTAATCAATTCTTATCCATTTAGGAGTTTTTTTCATTGTTCAAAAAAGAAAAGTACAAAATGTTTTAAAGAAAACAAAACCAAATTTTGAAAAAAAGATAGAAATCCAAAAAAGACAAAGACAATTAGGAAAAACCAAAAGAACAGAAAAAATACAAAATAATAAACTAATTAAATTGACGGGTGATTAAATAATTTTCTCAAGATAAAACTTGATTATAAACAATGTTTTTAGTTTCGCCTTCAGGAGCAAGAATAAATAAATCATTAGATGAACCCATCCTTGAGCAAGAAACATAAAGTTGGCCATGGGAGAAACATGGCGATCTTAAATCCACACCGCAGTACTTAATAGACTGTCCCTGTGCCTTGTTTATCGTAATCGAGAACGTAAGTCTAACTGGAAATTGCAACCTCTTAAAGTTAAAAGGGAGATCATTTGGAATAAGTGGTATGCTTGGGATGAAAACGACTTCACCCTGTCCCTTCCCTGTTAAAATAGTCGCTTCAATTACAATTGGCAGCAATTTTTTAACACAAAGTCTTGTACCGTTGCAAAGTTTTGGTGGGTCGAGGTTCCGTAATAAAATAATTGGTGATCCCTGTTTCAGTAAAAGACGATGTGGCGGTAATCCAGCCGGATCAAGAGAATTTAAGAATTCTGTTGGAAAATTGACTACCTCATCAGCATTTACTACGCCCGGTAATATGGAAAGTATTTGATTATTCATTTCGCTGACATCAGCAATTTTAGCAGCAAGAATTGCCCTCTCTCGAAACCAGTTCATATTATGGTAGTTTTGCTGAATATCCGGATAGACTGCATCTATTAGTTCTGCGACGGACGACACCAAATTACAAAAATCGGATGGCAACTTTATTTTCCAGATGGCTCAACTGCAAATCTACCTTGTCCGATCTCAAGTAGCTTGTTGGCGAAAATATGATCACTGTCATCCCTCAGATGTACTCTCATGTTTTGTTTCAAACTTATCTTTCGTACATGTCTCCACAAAGATGAATGTTTTAAGCATGCGTAAATTTCAGCGACTGGTGTTTACTTTGGGATGACGGGCAACGTTTGACGGAAGTCTCCACATAGTAGTACCAGAACTCCTCCCATAAGCTTGTTATTTCCTCTCAGATCTCTCACAGATACGACAAGGGCTTCGAGAGCTTTCTTGTGAGCCATGGTACATTCATCCCATACGATAATTTTGCATGTCTTGAGCACTTGCGCCCGACCACTTGTTTTACTAATGTTGCAGGTAGGATTTTCCTGTCTAGAGATGTCAAGTGGCCACTTAAGTGAAGAATGAGCTGTTCTTCCTCCTTCTATTAATGTTGCCACGATTCCTGAAGATGCAATGGCAAGAGCAACTTCTCCTCGTGCTCTGATTTCGGCTAGAATTAGGTTGGTTAAAAATGCACCTTGTTGTTTCCCTCATCCATGATAATTTTGTATGCTTTTTTCTGATCTTCATTTAGAAGTGGTATTTTTTCCGCGACATACGCTTTCAGTTCTTCGACATTGTAGTTCTTTTCTCGTATGTAATCTGTAATGTTTTACCGATCATAGCCACACATTTATCTTCAAGAATAATTAATCCCTTGCTGAATATGTCCGGACCAAAAGTGATTTCTAACATCGGATTTTCTCTCCGGACTTTGGCGACTATATCTTCACTTAGGGCCTCCTTATATTTTTGCCATAATGCAGCTGGATTCGAGGGATTACATGTAGTCAATATTATAGCAAATAAGTTTCTGATTTGTTCTGGGAGGGAGATTAATTCGGCTTCTCGCAATGTGTCATCCCAGTGCTGGTCTCCTTCCAATAAATCCAACTTCTGACACGCCTCTCTATATGTCTGACATTCTTCGCCATTTACTTTTCTTAGCTCTGCAAAAGTTCTTGGTCCCCGAACTGAATGAAGAAGCATACGAAGAAGATAACATTCGGCGTTATTGAGATGAACCGTATATACTCGACTCAAGGCGTCACTCCTGACCACATCATATTCCGGGACGGGCTGTCCGACTTTTCTTCTGCAGAAAACTTTCCTTGATGCATTCCATGTATAATATTGAGGTATCTCAGGATACAACAAAGGCCTTGCAAAAGCATCCTGCTCACACAGTTTAAAAAATGCTGATAAGGTCGTATTTGGTGGCTGATCAATCACTCTTAATGTACTATTTGTTGTCAAATAAACTCTCTGACCATTTTCTAAATGGACACTGAGATGAACAACAGTAGGGTGTCTTTCGTGAATCGGAAATCCCAGGATTCGCCAAAACTGCCTCGTTACTGCTGATGTATCTTCCTAACTGATATTGCATCACTTCATCGTTTGTCATGAAAAAATGTGAAAGGTATATTTGTTTATTTTTGAGAGAGTAGCTGTGTGCAAATTTTCAGCTCTCTAGCACCTTTGGTTTTTGAAATATTTTTGTCAGGTGCTAGGAGATGTATGGCAGGTACCGGAACCAGTTAAAATTTCGAAAAATTGTGAAAGACATATTTGTTCATTTTTGAGAGAGTACCTGTGTGCAAATTTTCAGCTCTGTAGCACCTTTAGTTTTTGAAATATATTTGGCGGGAGCTCGGAGTTGTATGACAGCTACCCGAACCAATTTAAATTTTGAAAAACGGTAAGATCCGTATTTGTTTATTTTTGAAAGAGTACCCGTGTACAAAAAACCATCCTGTAAAATTTGGTTGAAATTGGTCCATGCGTCTCGGAGGAGTTCTGACACAAACAAACGTACATATACATACATACATACATACATACATACATACATACATACATACATACAAACATCCTTCTGTATATATAAGATTAACTGAGATATAATTAAGAAAATTGTTTCCAAAGAGAAAAATGCTCATCAAAAATATTGCCCGAAACTGGAAATACTCATATCAGTCCCAGTACTTTGCAAAAAATCTTAGCTGTTTTAGCTTTTCAACTAATTACATATGCAAATATGCAGCTACGAAAACAAAATAATTATAATTTTAATTTTTCCATATAATAATGAGTAATAAAGTTAACCTGCTGTTGTGAGTAATATGCAAACTGCTGGTCTTTCTTTAAATTCTTCAAATATTTATACTAAAAATACGTACAAACAACTATTAAAAATTGTCCATATTTGTTCGTAGAGAAAATGTTAGATTATTTTATAAAGTTAAAAGTTCTAAACAAATCCACCAGCACAATAAGTTGCAAATACTTTTACAAATATATTACGAATTTGATGAATTTTATTTACAACAACAATATATTTTCAAAGCTGGAGTAAATCATGACAAGCCTTTGGATATTGATATTTAATGCTCTTGTAATGAAAATAATGACAAAGTAGAAAATTCTGAATTTGAAAAATACCATTGTAAAATTGTGCGTTGCATGCTTTAATTATCTTATAAATAAATTGTGTGTTTACTGCAACAAAAAAAACATATTACATATAATTGTTTTTGATAATCAGATTTGTTTTTAGTGATATGTTTAGATTTATGGAATAAAAGTCGAATTTCCTTTCACTAATCATTTGTATTTATTTTGCAAATATCGATATTTCGGAAGCAACTTACTTCCTTCATCAGTGCTTTGCGACCTCGCAAGACTTTTATTCCATAAATCTATTACATATACTTTTCAATTTACTCTACCGTTAAGATTTTTTATAAATTTTATAAAAAATTAATGATGAGTTTTTCAAATATTTTTAATTCTGTTATAATTGAAATAACCTTTTAAAAATAGAAATTTCCCAACAAACCATAGGAAGAACGTGTTCTTCAAGAAGAAACATATACAAATCCCCTGGATAAACTTTATGCGAATGTTCGCCTGGAAGAGTTAAAAGCGAATGAATTACGTTTCAGTAAAAGAATGTTTATTTTTGTTTTCTCCATTTTGAATATATTTTTCATATATTGTATATGAAAATATTTTCAGTTATTTTTTAAAGCGCACGTGTTAAGTACAAACTTCAAAAAATTTTAATGTATTGAATTATAAAAATTTTAAATAATAATTAAATTAAAAAATAAAATAACCTTAAATATTTATAATAAATAAATATTAATAAATAAATTTTGATGAATTTTATTGAAAATTATTTTAAGTCCCTGAAACAGATATCATCTTCTTCTAAAAATTCTATTTTTATTCTTCTAAACATTCGTATTTTCTTCTTCCTGGGGAAGATAATGCGATTCAATTTACGATTGTCGCGGCGATGTCAACCTTTTCATAATACTAATGGATCGCAGAAGAATAAAATATGAATTCGCGGCGAACAAAAAAATGCTTCTAGGGGATACTTCCGCGATAATTATGCGATTCTCATGGTTTGTTGCATAAATCGTATAAACCATTCAAAAATTCAAATTTAATATAGAAAATGCACTAACACATTGAATAACGGGGGAAAACATATACAATGAACGGAATATTGAAAAAGAGAGTTGAAAATTTGCCGTTGTTAGTTTTGTTTGAAAATGTCTATCTTAATAGTATTATTAATCAATGCTATAAGTTAATAAAAAAATAGAAATCACTGAAATTTAAATAGGCATTAATTTTTATCATCTTTACAACGAGTTTAATATTTAGGGTTTTAACAGCTGCTTTCTTGGTGCTTCCTCCTTTGTTGAAATGGTGGACGAATAAATAAGACCTGATTAGTAGAAATTAGCAGTGGACTTCACTGTTGAAAAATAGTTTCTTAAAGAACTTAATTATTTTGACTTAATATAGGGAAGAGGTAGGAAAGGCATATGGTAATTAAGAAGTATTTTGTTTTTTCAAACCATACCAAACCGTAGGTTCTTATTAAAACATGACTGTTTACTGGTTGATAGTTAAAAGTCTATGTCAGTTATTTTAATCCCTGTTCTGTTAAAAACGTTAAATTTGGCATTATTTATGTATAAATTATGTACATTTTAGCTAACGGTTTTTTAAAAACCTCTTTAGTAGATTAAGATGATATGCCTTGTGTATTTTATATTTTTTTGAAAATTTTTCAAAATATATTTCATCTTAAGCCGACTTAAGTCACGATAATTGACATAGTTTTGCATTTGGAAATATATCTTAAGTAAATTTAAGATTATTTTGCCTTTTAAAATTTCAAAAAAATTACCAATAATATAAAGTGTATTACATCTTAAGTATAAATATAAATAATCTTACAACGAAATAAGATATTTTGCAATTTGTAAAATTGAAAAAAAAATGACTTAAGATGTTTTTACTATTGTTATATAAAGAAAACTAAGAATCGTAGAGATTTGAGGCTCAAATGGAAGATAAGGTCTGTTATTAAGGAATACAAAACTTAAATAAACTCAAATTGTACTTAAGTCGACTTAAGATACGCAATACGCCTTGTGGGCAGGATTTATATATGCTTTAATTGCAAATGAATTTAATAACATCGGTATAAACTATTTTTATTGTAACCATATAAGAAATATTCTACCACTGTATAAAACCTATAGTTACATGATGTAATATGGTTAATGTAACTATATTTTCCAACCATATTATTGTTCTTTAATTTTGTAGTTGAGTCATATTTTTTAGATGAGATCTGTTCTTTTCTATAATATAAATATTCAAAATAATAAAATAACAAAACCAGCTGATAAGTTAAAAATAAAACTTCTAAATATACATTTTTTTTGGCAAATTAAAAAATGAATTACAATTTTAATCAAAATAGTAAGGACGTACTGAACACAAATATATTTAAATCACCTAAAGAAGATTAGAAAAATATTTAACTTATCATTTCAAAAATTAGACATTTAATAACCCCACTTAAAATATTAAATTTAACAAAAAAGTTGATAATCAACCAAACCGTTTTTGTATAAATATTCTTTTTTCAACTAGAAAAATTTTAGTAAAAACCAACTCTCATAAGATGAGTAAGTAAAGTTAGATTTTTCCCATCTTATTTGTTTTTAATAATTTTGAATTTTTCTTTATTAGTTTTTCAATTGATTTCGTTATTGGTTGCTATACAAGCTGTTTTCGGAGCTAGCACTGGCTCTACAGAATCCATATCAAATGGAGAATTTACCACAGATCTTTTCGCTCATGTTACAAAAATCGATGAGTTTAATAATAATAATTTAATTTTTTCACCAGCTTCAATTCATACATGTTTAGCTTTAGCATATATTGGTGCAGAAGGTGAAACTGCCACAGAAATGGTAAATGGATTACATTTAACTTCATCAAATAAGGATGTAATAGCAAAACAATTTGAGAATATGTTACAAACAGTACGAGGACCAACTGCTCTATTAAAAATAGCTAATAAAGTTTATACAAATAATTACGAAATAAAACCAGAATTCAATGCTGTTGCTAAAAAATCATTTGAATCAGAAGTTGAAAATTTAGATTTTTCCAAAATTGATAAGACTATTGACATAATTAATAATTGGGTTGCTGAGCGCACCAATGATAAAATTCAAAATTTGGTTAATAAAGAAATAATTACTTTAGATACTATAATGGTTCTTGTAAATGCAATTCATTTCAAGGGAAGTTGGAAATCTCCTTTAACTTCATATGATAGTAAGTTCTTCAATTATGGAACAACTGTTAAAGATACTACATTGATGGAAGATGAAGGAAATTACTTATATGCTCATTTTGATGATTTGAAAGCCAAGGCAATCAAAATGCCATATAAAGATTCAGATTTGAATATGATGATAATATTACCAGATGAAAAGACAGGTCTTCATCAATTAGAAGAGAAATTAAAAAATACAAATTTATTAGAATTGAGTGGTAAATTGCATTTGAAAAATCTTAAACTTAGAATTCCGAAATTTAGAATTGAAAGTGAAATTAAATTGGAGAAAACATTAAGTGATGTAAGTTGAAATTATAAAGTCATCAACAAATATTTCATAATTATTATACTTGGTTTTTTTTTGTAATTTTGCTAGATGGGAATGAAAACAATGTTTGGTGATAAAGCTCAATTCAACTTTTTAAAGTCTTCTGCGTCTGGCCAAATTGACAAAGTTATTCATAAAGCTTTTATTGATGTTAATGATTTAGGTACTGAGGCAGCCGCTTCAACAGGTAAAAAATTTCAAAAATTGTTTTATTTATTCCAATTATTTTGAATTTTTGAATTTATTTGATTGAAAGGTTGTAAATTATAATTCTTAATTTATTTTATTATTTCAGTAATTAAACTTACCTACATATCACTTATATTTAATCAAACAAGTTTCTATGCTGATCACCCATTTTTCTTCGCAATTTTGGACAGTTCTAATATTTATTTCACAGGTCATCTTATAAATGTGTAAATTTTTGTTAATATTTTAATTGTAATAAAATTTATTTTAAAATAAAATTATTGTATTGGTCGACTATAGGGGGAATATCTTCGTTAACGCATAATCATCTTATTGGAATATTATTAAGGAGTAAGAAGCGATGCGCTGAATATAAAAATGAACAGTTAATTACATCACAATATGATATGAATATTTTTGCAAATGTTACTGCCCAAAGTATATAAAAATTTCAACATTTTCGATATGAACATTTTAGCAAATATTACAACCAAAAATTAAAAACATATATCACCTTATTTTTCGATACGGTCATACTTTTTGGTTACTTTTTTGCGCATATTGCATATTCAATTAGGTAGACATATACAGCTATATATTTATAAATTGTACTTATAGCACAGATAGAAAACTTATACAGACTCGAATGGCCACATATTTTTTTTTTCCCCTGTTACTCCTCGTGGGAGCATAGGGCATCAACTTGCCTCCTCCATTGTTCCACAGATAAATAACATATAATATAGCCATGCGGCAACTACAATAACAAACTTATGTAGCCATGCGGCAACTGCAAGAAAATGACAAAATTACAAAATTATTATTATTTTGGCTAAGTAATAACAATACGAGTAAGTGTGTGATGTGACAATAGTAATTTATTTATTTTTCCTTATTTCAGTAATGTTTTTATTTTAATTTTATTAATTAAATTTCTCAAAAAGAGCTAAAGAAGCTCGTATAGAGTGTTTACAATTCATTTTAAAAAATATCTAAAAATTAAGCCGAAAATGCATTTTACATGTGATGGAAAATAACACTTCTGAATAATTTATAGAAAGTTAGTAAAAATATGATTTAATGAAAAACAAATTAATTACATTGCATTTCGAGCAATTTTTCAATATTATGAAATTATAATTTGTTAACATTTGCTCTTAAATAAATTCTTTTTCGACAATTGAACATTTAATGCGAGACTATTAAAGATTTTGATAGACGAGTTCATTACTTTCTCTAATCCAAATAGATTTTGTAGTAGCAATTAGCATAATAATGTAGATGAGGTGCATTTCTTGTTGCATGTTCATGTGTTTGAGTTTTGATTGTTATTTAAATATTTGTTATAATATTCCGCATGTATGATTATCCTGGTTACATGACAAAATTACATATTTAAATGTAAATTATAAAATTAAAAATTATTTGGTTTTATAATTACATATTTTTTTTCTTAAAAAAAGTAAGAGTACAAATTCTGTTATTTCTTACAAATAAACTTAAAACAAAATATCCAACTTTGAATAGGAACTTATTATTACTGGAGGTTTTGACAATTTATTCTTTCGCATTTAATGTTAATATTGATAAAAATTAAATTTTTCAAGTAATAACATGTAAGATGTAATGTTTGGTTTATTACTTATATTTTATTATGGTCTTCTAATTTAAAATTTGTTAAATTATTTAGTTTAAAGGCACATGAGCTATAAAGTGTAAGGATTCAAAACTATTTTGGTCCATATGTAATTTTATCTTACATAATTTTGTCCCGACACCGATGTTATTGTTGTTATATCATTAATAGTCAACTTTTAAAAGAAATACTCATACATTGAAGAAATAAAAAATTAAATGAAATAATCAAATAAATATTCCAAAAATTCCACACATTTAGATGTTACATGGTCATACAAAAAGAAAAAAAAAATTTTAGCGATTAGTCAAATTATATATCTATGTAAAATATTAAATCATAATGTATTACCGTATTACTTTATCATAATTAAAATAAAAGCATATTATTATGAAAAAGAAGGAGATGAGGAATATAAAGTATCACTAACACTATAATGTAGTTCTAATATAATGTGGAATGCAGACTAACACTATATTTATATAGCATATTGTAATTATAATAGTTGCGTTCCCGTACTTTTCTGGTAAAAACTTGCAAATGAGAGAAAAGAGAGAAAAAAAAAAAAAAGAAAAACAAGGAAAAAAAAGTTAAAAAAACTCTCATCTGCAAGTAAAAGTACTGGAACGCAATTCTTGTAAAAACTTGCAGCTGACAAGCTATCTGACAATAAACAATCATTTTGAATTTCCGGAGGTGTTTTTTTTTTAAAGAATTGTAATTAAATTTAAAGAAAATGGCAGCGGAAGATATAATAAATACATTATTAGTAAGTAGCGATGCGGATTCTGTTTCTACTGATTTATGTGAAACTACATATTCTAGCAGGTATGTTCCATATTAATTACGTTTTTATATTACATTTTTATTACATTTTTTTAGTGAAAGTGATAGTGGAAGTGAAAGAAGTGTAATTCTAAAGCAAATGCTGCTGTTGGAGAAGTTATTACATAAAAACAAAAGACATTGCATTCGAAACTACTTGGAAGAAATAGTTCCAGGGTATTGTGAAGAGGAATTTGTAAGACATTTTCGTGTAAGCAAAAATGTTTTCAAATATTTATGTGAAGAACTGTAAACATTTGAAAGTTTTTCAAACCTTCGTGCAGATAAAAAATGTAGCTCAGAAAAACATATAGCTGTATTTTTATGGTTTGCGGGTCATGAAGCTTGCTGTTATAGAGACTTAGCTGACCATTTCGATTTATCCTTATCAAGTGTATCTCGTATTATAGAGAGGACTATCAAATTCATATGCAGCTTGGGACCAAAAGTGATAAAATGGCCAAATGAAGTTGAAAAAAGAGAATCGAGTTTATTTTTTAAGAACAAAACTGGATTTCCTAATGTAATAGGTAGACGAATTCAAATTTTATAACTAACATATGATAATGCGTTTATTTTAAGGTGAATTTCCAAGCTAAACAAGAGGCAAAAGCAAAGGAGCGAGAAGAGAAAAGAAGTTTCAGGGAGCGACAACTCCAAAACAAGAAAGATTTTCAAGAGAAAAAGTTAGAAATCTTAAAAAAGCTTCTTGAAAAATAAGTAACATATGTACCTCTGGTACGGGCAAGTTATTTTATCTCGCCCTGTTTTTTTGTTGTGGACTATTACTTTTTTAAATGCTCTTTCGAGCCCACGAAACTTCATTTCGGTCTGAGATGCCGAGAACACATAACCGTTTTCCGAAAGTACTCTGGAAATTGCCTCCCAAAGTTTTTTCTTTGTTTTCAAGGCAAACGTTTTGCCAACTTTGGGAGCCAATTCCTCATAAGTTTCTAATAAAAACTTAATGGCTCCATCAATCCAAATATTAGGTTGATTTTCAATATTTGAACCTATAAAAGAAATACATAGTACAATACAAAGTAATATATGCCACTTAATATATTTAAAAAAAACAGTATATTTAAAGTTACTAACCAAAGTCAACGTTTTCCGCTATAATTTCAACGAAATCCTCATCATCATTTTCTTCCAAAGTTCTAGGTGTAATTAATGAGGAATGCATCAACTGCTGACTCAGTTGTTCTCGATAACTTTCGTCTAAAAATTTTAATGATTATATTGGTTCAATATAAAGAAAATTTAACTTACCATTCTGTAATCTTTCAAACGTTCCTGGTGAACAATTCACCACCAATTCATTTTTTTTGTTCATTTTGTTTTTTTAATTAATTAAAATAAATTTATTAAGTTGAAATTTTTATTTTCTAAAATTTTAATTTTCAATTTGCCAAAAATAGACGCGCATCAGTAAATAAAGTAAATAAAACATAACCTAAAAATACAACAACAAACAAAACAACAACAAAAATTGGAAGTATAAGTTTTTACAAGTTAAAATTTTACTTGCAAAAACTTATTCGAGAGAATGTTGTTGAACTTTGTTGAACGAAGTTGAAAACATATGTTTTCTCTCGTTTTTAGAAAAAACTCTCAGTACAGGAACGACTTCTGGTAAAAACTTGGAAAAACTTGGATAAGTTTTTACAAGATGTGCGTACGGGAACGGTCATAATATAAGTCAGTATAATATCAATATATGTTTGTTTCAATTTGCTTCCATTCAATATCCATAGAGAGAATATACACTCATGTATGCATTCATTTATTGTTTTCACACAAATCCATATGCAAATTTGCTAAAAATTGTCAGAAATAGACGATAATAAGAATTTAACGTGCAAGTAAAAGAAAAAATAGTAAACAAAAGAGAGTAACAAAAAAAGTTGGCTGAAATTAAATAAAAAAAAATTAATAATTTTTAAAAAAATTTGTTGATTAATTTTATTTCAAGTTGAAGTCAAATTTAAAGTTTTTAAAAAAACAGTAATTTACGTACTGACATAGACTTCGCACGATATAGCAGAAACCACTCGTGTTTAATAAAAAGTTTTGTGGTTAGTAAGTTTTATTTAGGACACATAAATACACGTCCCTCCCTCATATACTGCTTCGTTTCCGATATATTCCCTATAGTAAGTGGTATTTAGTGATAAAATTACTAAAAATAAAAGGTTTTGTTATTAAAGAGGTACGTATATATATACCTACATAATACATAATTGTAATAAAAACTATATTATTACTACAATTAACCAAAATTTAGAAACAGTTACTTAAAAAGATGAAAATGAAGAATTTAAGTGATTTGTTATGTTGTTGTTTTTATATTTTTTATTTTAGATGAATTTGTTTTTTTGTTTTTTTTTTTTTGGCATTTGTACATAGATTCATTTGCAAGTCCATATGTAAATTATAATAACTGATTTGTTTGCTTTTGTTTATTATTTTCATAAGATCTCACATATGCATAATGTATTTGCTGAATAATAAACTGTGTGCGCATTATTGTTTTATACACAATCTTATATATTATATATATAAGAAGTTCATTAAGTAGTAGGAGAATCGAAATAAAATATAAAGGTGTCTAAATGCTTGTCAATTATAATTATAGATTTTTAATAGGTATATAAGAAAATAATAATGTTTAAAATGCAAATATTGAAATAATAAAAGATCAGAATTAATTATCGTATAAGGGAACAAACTAAATTAGAACAAACATTTTTTGCCACCTTGCCTCTTATAAATAATGGGAATGCAAACAAATCTAAAGAAGAATAATGAGAACGCAAAATGTTTTTACAGTATAAAGCAAAAGGCAAACATCTGTACCTTTTCTCTCTCATAATAAATTTGGTATACGATAAGTAAATGTAAATTTTACTTCTTTTAACTAATGATATTTTGTTTGTATTGCATTTCTTAAAAATTGACTTAGGTTTACGTAAACTGGGAGTGTTCTTGTTAATATATAGATTATTGATAGTCTTTGCATTTAACAAAGGTGAAATTAGCATATGTGTGTATACCAATAATGGAATATGGTTATGGATATTTGATAAAGTTAAAATTTGGTTTCTCCTTAAATTCACTATATTTATTGACATTTCTATGGTAAAAGTAATATAAAATAAATGTGTGCATCAATACAAATCATTATCATTATATTTCAATCATTTTCAATTAATATTCAATTATATTTCAATTTCAATTATTTCCAATCATCATTATTACTATAGTTGCGCTCCCGTACTTTTCTAGCAAAAACTTGCAAATGAGAGAAAAGAGAGAAAAAAAAAGAAAAAAAAGGAAAAACAACTCTCATCTGCAAGTAAAAGTACTGGAACGCAATTCTTGTAAAAACTTGCAGCTGTCAAACAGCTGACAAGCTATCTGACAATAAACAATCATTTTGAATTTCCGGAGGTGTTTTTTTTTAAAGAATTGTAATTAAATTTAAAGAAAATGGCAGCGGAAGATATAATAAATTATACATTATTAGTAAGTAGCGATGCGGATTCTGTTTCTACTGATTTATGTGAAACTACTGATTCTAGCAGGTATGTTCCATATTAATTACGTTTTTATATTACATTTTTATTACATTTTTTTAGGGAAAGTGAAAGTGGAAGTGAAAGAAGTGTAATTCTAAAGCAAATGCTGCTGTTGGAGAAGTTATTACATAAAAACAAAAGACATTGCATTCGAAACTATTTGGATGAAATAGTTCCAGGTTATTGTGAAGAGGAATTTGTAAGCAATTTCGTGTAAGCAAAAATGTTTTCAAATATTTATATGAAGAACTGTAAACATTTGAAAGTTTTGCAAACCTACGTGCAGATAAAAAATGTAGCTCAGATAAACATATAGCTGAATTTTTATGGTTTGCAGGTCATGAAGCTTGCTGTTATAGAGACTTAGCTGACGATTTATCCTTATCAAGTGTATCCGTATTATTAAATTAAATTATACATATATAACAATAATAAAGAATTATGAAATTTATCCTCCACTAAATTATATTTTTCATTTTTTTTAATAAATTTCATTTAAAAAACAAAATTTTGCATAACAGACACATATGAGAAATTACAAAAGTAAATAAAAACATAACCTAAAAAATACAACAACAACAAAAACAACAACAAAAATTTAAAGTATAAGTTTTTACAAGTTAAAATTTTACTTGCAAAAACTTATTCGAGAGAATGTTGTTGAACTTTGTTGAACGAAGTTGAAAACATATGTTTTCTCTCGTTTTTAGAAAAAACTCTCAGTACAGGAACGACTTCTGGTAAAAACTTGGAAAAACTTGGATAAGTTTTTACAAGATGTGCGTACGGGAACGGTCATAATATTTAATAAGATTGATGTAGGTATGTGTAGGTAAACACTTTTTTACACACTTTATTACACACAACTTTATTACACACATATGTAGTTATATGGATAGATACTTCTATTTTCATTTTTTTTTTCATCAAATACATTTTACAAAAAAACAAAAACAAATCAAATTGTAAAACTGACCAAATTGGAATAGTTTAAAAATTATGTTGCACTCACACAGAAAAAAATTCCATCTCAATTTTAGTTAGAAGTGTATTAAAATAAATTAAAATAAAAAGGAGGTTTCCTTTTACTTTTTTACTTTTATTTCTTGTGTAAATAAAAAAAATAACAATAAACAAAGAAACTGAAAAAAAATTTGGCAACCCATTCAATGAATTACTTTCTCGGGCTCGTATACGGTTGCAAAAAAAAAAAACGTAAGCAAAAAAGAGAAATATAATATAAAAGCTTAATATGATATTTATATTTATATATGCATATATAAATATTCCTATTTTTAAATTTTTCTGATTTTGTGAATTAGTTTGCTAATTTTTCTTATTTTTGTGAATATGAACCAACGACGCGCAATCTCGTCTTACTGATAAATAAATCAAAACAATAAATTAAAAAAAATACAAAATTTGTTTGTTTTATTTTTTTTATTTTGTCCTTTTTATTTTTTCATTATATTATTTATTCATTAGCCAAAAGCAAAAACAAAAACCAACAAAATAATTATGATGACCACATATGTAGGTGTACATAAATTGATTACCTACCTATCTGCTAAAAAAATTTTTTTTTATATGAATAAAATAAAAATTCGGGTATAAAAATAAATGAAACTAAAAAAATTTACTGAAAGAACATTGGTGTAAATAAAAAAAAGAACAACAAAAATTATGTTTGGAAAAAAAAAAATTTCAATTTTTTTTTAATGTTTACGCGTGCACTCACAGTAGGTACCTATAAATAATCTTTATTATATAATGTACTGTACCACCTAAATGAGGTTTGTGCATTTAAATATGTGCATACAGAATTAAATTGGTAGAATAGTTCTCTTCTAACTTATGCATATTTATATAAAAAAAATTAATTCCGATTTTAATTTTACACATTAGGCTATGGGTATCAAGATTGCTTATATGTGTCATAAATGTTTGAAGATTATAAGCATAGGTATTATATATGTATGTGTATCTAAACACTTTCTTTTTAATTCATTTTGGTCTATGCCTACCCTTCCTTTTATTATTTCAATTTATTTATTTATTAAACAGTGGACCTGCAGATAAATCTGCAGGCCGTTAAATATTGAAAAATGTAAAGTAATGTAAAAAGGAGGTGTATATTATATACAGGTGTAAATAGTAGGTAACTAAAGTGTAAATTTGTAAAAAATATAATGTACTTACTATTCGCTAGAATAAAAAGCGATTTTAGCAAATAGTAGATAAACAAAATTATAATAAAAGGTAAAAAGGTTGATAGGTTGATAGGACTTATTCCTACCAAGTAACATTAGTAATATTGTTATGATAGTAGTATAACAATGAAAATGGTATTGATAAATTATATTTCATCCCAGATTTTGTGATGTAGCAGAAGGTTTTTTTAAGTATTAAGCGCTTGTAGTGAGGGGAATTTGAATTTAGATGTAATTGTGTTATTTGAAGGGCATTCTGTTAGTATGTGTTTTATGGTTAGGGGTTCTGAACAATGAATACATGTCGAAGGAGTGGATCTGTCAAATAAGTGTTTATGTGTAGGAAGGGTGTACCCTAGGCGTACTCTAGTAAGTTTGACACCTAGGGCTCGTGATCTAGTTTTAATTGGTCCTGGAATGTTAGCATTGAGATTGTGTAATCTGGCAAAACGATTGGAAGAATTTCAGGATGTTTGGCGGATGTGCGCCGCGTGTATTGCAATCAACCTTTTAGCATGAGCATAGGACAATACTGAGCCTCTGGTAAGAGGGCTTTTGGCCGCTATTTTTGCTTCAAGGTCAGCTCTGGTGGCCTGGAATCCATGCCAATCGTAAGTTGCCATTGTTATGTGCTATGGTGTTTCTAATGTATGAAGACATGTACTCATTGTTGAAAGGGTTTTTGATTGATATAATTGAGCTGAGGCTAATATAATGGTATTCTCGTGCAGGGATTCAGCAGCTTGAATTGTTCTGTTTCTGTTTATTATTTTAGTAAGCTCAGCTATCAGAATAGAGCATTCCTCCGGCATGATTTCCGCCTTCCAAAGAGAGCCATTCCTGATTATTGCCCAGCTTCGCCGTGGGTTCCTTTCGATCCATCTGTATATATTTCTGAGTGTGATGAGAGTGTTTGTTTGAATTGAATGTACAATTGCATGTACTTTTCAGAAGGTGTTTTTAGGATGTAGAGACAAATGATCATGTATGTATGATTTCCAGTTGTTCCAAAGGTGTGCTTCCCTATATGACTCTGGGGAGGCATACAGGTCAAGCTCTAAAGGAATAATAAGCGCTTGTAGCTATAACTATATATAATCAATAAAGAATCAGTTTTGAAAGAAAAAAAAAACAAAAAATATTTGAACTCATCCAATCAAATAAGTATTTCATTTTTGTTTTACATTCCAGGCCAGAAGATTGATTCAATGGATGATATATGAATAATATATCATAATAATCATATTATATTATATAGGTACCTACATATAATTGGCTTAATCATAATTGCATAATATAATATTTAATAGGATTGATGTAGGTATGTGTAGGTAAAATTTTTTTTTAACCCATTCAACGCATCACCTTTTTCGGTTTGGTATGCGGTTGCAAAAAAAACATAAGCAAATAAGAGAAAGATATAAAAGCTTGATATGATATTCATATTTATATATGCATATATATAAATATTTCTATGCTCAAATTTTTCTGATTTTGAGAATTAGTTTGCTTGTTTTCTGCTGCTCTCCTATTACTATTATTTATGAACCAACGACGCAATCTCAATCTTGCTGAATTCAAGAAAAAATACCAAGTTTTGTTGTTTGTCTTTTTTTTATTATCCTTTTTATTTTTTCATTATTATTTATTATATTTTATTCATTAGCCAAAAGCCAAAAATGATGATAACCATATATGTAGGTATGTATGTATACCTGTAATTGACCTATATATTATATATATTAAATACTGTCCGCCTAAATGTAGTATGACTGGTATGTATCTGCATACATATATGCATACAGAATCAAATTGATAAAATAGTTATGTATAAAAAAATTTAATTCCGATTTTAATTTTACACATTAGTCTATGGATATGAAGATTGCTTATATGAATGTATCATAATTGTTTCAAGAATATGAGTAGGTATTATATGCATATGTAAGCAGCACTTTTTTTTTAATTCATTTTGGTCTATGTAAGTAAGAGTAGGTACTTTTATTTTTCAATTATTATATTATAATTTATTATAGGGTTGCCACTTAGGTCCAATAATACTGAATACACTTTTTTTTATACAGCGATATACTTTTTTTTAAATTTATATTTTTTATAAATTTAATATTAAAATCAATGTTTTTTCAATATTCTAAAAAAATTTGAAGAAAATAATTTTTGTTCAAAAAATATTCTAAAGTTGACATTTTTTTTTTTATATTTAAGTAGTGAAACTGAACTTGAAAAGAGTTGAAAAATATGCTTCTACTAATTCAAAAAAATAGATCCGAATATATTCAAATATTTCATTTTCTTCAAGTTACATTTTTTCAGAAATTTATATGAAGATTTTTTTAAGTGGCAACCCTAAATTGATACACGATAAAATAATAAAAAGAGTTTAATTTTATTTCTTTCAATACATAAATGTGTGTGCACTATGCAGTACCCAGCCTAGGATATAGAAACCACGCCTCAATATAATATTTGCTGCAAGTGTGAATTGTGGAATGAGAATTTCAAATTTGGTTTGGTGTTGTTGTTGTGGTTTTTGTTTTTTGTAAGATTCTTTTATTACATGTTGTATGTATATTGTTATAATTGTATTCAAAAAAATAAATGTTTTCTTTTTCTTCTTTTCTGAGAGCCTAGTAATTTATCGTTTCACTAACGAACTACATAATTTGTTTTATTTAATAAAAATTAATCTGTATTAATTAATTGTTTTTATGTTTTTTGTTTTGGTGAATATATAGATAGAACTTTCTTACTTCTCAAGAAAAATTTAATGTTTGCTTATTTGATCCACGTGCGCCACCCTTGATCCACGTCATACAATGAAAAACTAAATTCGCTTTAAAATTATATATGATCAAAGGTGAAAATTTAATTTTCTTTTTAAAATGAACAAACCAAGAATCATTAGTCCAAAAATTTGCATGAACATATTTTTAGGGCATATACCTACATAGGTAGGTAGAATTTGGAAGAATTCTATCGAACAGTTCAATTTTTATAGTCTTATTTATAATATCCAAATAATTTGTGCTAGTTCGTAATTAATGTAATAGTATAGTATAATAAATGTGTTAGAGTAATAATAATCTGACTATTAGGCAAACGACGCTAGATTGGTAAATTGAATTGTAGATATAATGAAAAAGTATTACCGTATAATGTGCGATCAATCTTTATCAAACATGTTAATTTCAGAATTTAGAATTACACGTGAAAATATTTACCTTAGATATGGCTTCGGATCGCATTCAAATAAAATATAAGAGATAACATCGCTCTTCTTCTAAGACTGTAATTATAATATACTATGAATAACTAACTCTGTCAATGTACATCTGGCTGTATTGGATCAACAAAAATCTGTACCATCTTGAACAGATGTTTGTTGAATGGGTCTCATATAGAAAATTGTCCATGATGGGAAATGAGCTATATATTGACATGTGATAAACCATGTCAGTGTTCTAAGATTGGGTCTACTCTCTCACATTACCTAGGGCATAATTACTTGTTTAATGTTACAGGTATTAAACAATCAAACGAGGAAGTTTAATAGATATGTTAAGGTCTTTTCTATAGAACTCTCCATTGTAAAACGAAATACCCAATTTTGTTTAAGGGTGTCAACAATAATTGTCGTCACGAAAATTTTAAAAATCAATTAGGCAGTACTCTATTTTAAGCTGTTATTTAATACTGTTTGATTAAAAAGGAAATGGAAAATTAAATTGAAGAAAATCATTATTCTCCTCTTTATTATAATTTTATATAGTATTTAAAATAATAATATAACCAGATAACTAATCAAATTAAAGCGAATAAGTTAAAAATAGAAAAAAACATTTAAATATATTTTAAATTATTTTTTGTCACATTGCCAAATTAAAAATATTAATTAGCATTTTAATCAACATAGTAAGGACGTACTGAATACAAATATATTCAAATCACCTAAAGAAGATTAGAAAAATATTTAACTTATCATTTCAAAAATTAGACATTTAATAACCCCTCCTAAAATATTAAATTTAACAAAAAAGATGATAATCAACCAAACCGTTTTTGTATAAATATTCTATTTTCAACTAGAAAAATTTCAGTAAAAACCAACTTTCATAAAATGAGTAAGTAAAGTTAGATTTTTCCCATCTTATTTGTTTTTAATAATTTTGAATTTTTCTTTATTAGTTTTTCAATTGATTTCGTTATTGGTTGCTATACAAGTTGTTCTTGGGGCAAGCACTGGCTCTTCAGAATATTTATCAAATGAACACTTCACTACAGATCTTTTCTCTCATGTTACAAACCATGATAATTTAAATAATAAAAATTTAATTTTTTCACCAGCTTCAATTCATATTTGTTTAGCTTTAGCTTATTTTGGAGCCAAAGATACAACAGCTTCAGAAATAGCTAATGTATTACATTTTACTTCAACACGTAAACATGTAATAGCAAAACAATTTGAAGATATGTTGGAAATAACACGTGGACCAACTGCTCTCATAAAAATTGCCAATAAAATATATTCAAATAACTTAGAAATTAAGCCGGAATTCAATACTGTTGCTAAGAAATCATTTGAATCAGAAGTTGAAAATTTAGATTTTACCAATGTTGAAAAAAGTGTTAGCACAATTAACCATTGGGTTGCCGAACGTACAAACAATCAAATTCTTAATTTTGTTGATAGATCAGTAATTGAACCAGATACAAAAATGGTTCTTGTGAATGCTATTCATTTCAAAGGAAATTGGAAAAATCCCTTTGTTTTATTTAAAAGTAAATTCTTCAATGATGGAACCAATGCCAAAGATGTGCAATTAATGAAGAGCACACATGGTTATTTTTATGCTAATTTTGGTGAGTTAGATTGCCAAGCAATTAAACTACCATACGAAAACTCAGAATTACGTTTTATGATACTATTACCAAATGAAAGAACTGGTCTTCATAAATTAGAAGAGAAATTAAAAAGTACAAATATATTAGATTTAAGTCATAAAATGGCAGGGAGATATATTGAAGTTATTATGCCGAAATTTAAAATTGAAAGTGAAATTCAATTGGAAAATATTTTAAAAGATGTGAGTGAAAATTATAATTTCCTTGGACATACCTAATTATTTTGGTTTTGTCTTTCTTTTTGTAGATGGGAATGAAGACAATGTTTAGTTCTAATGCTCATTTTGACTTTTTCAAAACTGATGTATCTAGTAATATTGACAAAGTTATTCATAAAGCTTTTGTTGATGTAAGTGAAACAGGAACTGAAGCAGCAGCTGCAACAGGTAATGAATTTTTAAAATTAATTTTTAATTTATTGTTGAAATTTCATTCTTCTTTTAAAGCGGCTACTTCACTTTCATTATCGAGACGTGTTATAGAACCACCAGATATAACTTTTACCGCAGATCATCCATTTTTCTTCGCAATATTGGACCATTCTAATGTTTACTTCACAGGTCATCTTATAAATTTGTAAATTTTTGTTATTTTTAAATTGAAATAAAATTTAATTTAAAATAAATTCGTACTTTTGATTGGAAAATACTTACAAAATTCTAGGTTGATAGGTTGATTATTTAAAAAAAATTAATTTTGAAATTAACAGAATTAAAATATTTAATACCTAATGACATACAACAAAAATGCATCAAAATGATGTAAATGAATGAAATTACATACAAAAATATTGTTAAAATAATTAAATTAATACTAGTGAACCCACTGTGCAATTGTACAGAAGTAGTTCTTTCAGGTACGATTTTATATAAAAAGAAATATTTGTTTTGGTATAACTGTAGTTGTTTTTTGAATCGCTTGTTTCTTAAATATATCTTTAATGAAATTAAAGTATAATACCTAATACTTTATGACGAAATTAATACTAATTTCACTATAACTTAACACAATAAAATTCCATTACTCTCAACGTAGTACATCGAGGTATTTTAATTCGTTTATAGTCAAAAACGTTTGCAGCCACAGTTCTGTTATAGCAATAGGTCAACATAGTCATAATACTCGTAATAAAGCTAACTTTTATTTGCACTTATTCAGAACAAAAGAATAATTGTGTTTATAATTTCCTAAAATTTTTTAATGAATTACCGAATGATATTAAAGATACAGAAAATATTTGTCTGTTTAAAAAAAAAATTTTGGAATTCTTATTAAAATAACTGTATACTTTTTTATTATAATTTTTATGTTCACTTTATTCCTATTGTATATTTTAATTTATTTTTTGATTTTGATTTATTTTATATTTTGTTTTATATAATATATTACATGTTTTTTTATTTTACTATACTATATACGTCCTCATAAAAAACAAACTGTTTTTTGATTAACTGATAAAGCCATACACAGCTTATACTAAGGCCTATGTATTTCATATTTTCAACTAATTGGTTTCATATTTTTCATAAGTTTCATTTCATTTTTTATAAGTTACATTGTAAATAAGGTATTATTGTTAAGTTATAAGGTAAATAAATATGAATTCAATAAAAAAAATAAAATAAAAACATTGAATTATACTTTTTTACTGTTCTTTATTAAGTATGTATATTTTGTGATTACATAACAGAATATTTATGAATAAATTAAGTTTAAAGTTGTTATATGACAGAGATTTTATTGAATTTGATTTTGTTTATAAATATGCAATTTTTTTTTGACTACCCCTATAGTCACAAAAGGTTATAGTCAGAAATATTACTGAAATTAAGCGAATTACTATAACCGTGTTTTACTGTATATATTTTTTTTGATAATAGCAGAAGCTAATGAACTAACATTTATTATATCATTTTTAAAGAGTATAATCTGATCTGATTTTTGTTTTTCTGTTTTGTTTTAAATTTTTGTTTGTGTTTTTGTTTTTGTACTTTTTTCTATAAGCTTGTGTGTTTATTTAAAATGAAAGAATTTTTATGAAACCTGAAACTCTTGCTTTTTATTTATTCTCTCGATACTTTTATTATAATTTAGTAAACAAATTTTCTTACTGTAAACTGTTATTTTATTATAAAAGCAAAAACAAAAAATAATATTTTTTATTTGAAATCAAATAACAATGAGAATATCCTTTTAATTTTTTGTTATTATTGTGTTTCTGTAATTTGAAATTTTTTTCAATTAATATCTACCAAAATTTCAAATATGGTTATCATTTTTATCGAGTAGTCTTTTAAAAAAACAAATATTTTATTTTTTTCAATCCATGTAATGTTATAAAATAATTTTATAAAATGTTGAATTGTGCGTTTACATATGTATGTATATTTATAATAATAAATTATAATAATATAATTTTATGAAAAAAATATATTTTTTTTACTTAGCTATTTGCTTTTTTTGAAAAATTTTAAAAAATATAAAATTTAAAAAACTTCAAAAAATAGTGCACATTCATTCACGTGATGATTTCTAATATATGAATATAGGGCTACAATTAACATTTTTTTAAAAATGAGTTATAGCTTCTAATAAAAATATAATTTCAATAAACTTTTTTTTTTAAATAATAGTATAATCAAATAGCTTTTACTTTTTGAAAGATTTTTATTGTTAACAAGTTTGCAATAAGAATGTTTTTAGAGAAAAAAGTGCCAAGTTACTTTTTGCCTCGTGTTTGGGACTAATATTAACTGGTCAGGGGTAACTATTAACTTATGGGGTATTTATTAAATTAATAATTATGCCGCTTCTTTTTAAATAAAAACTATTGCGATGAGTTGTTTTTTATAAATTTTAAATTTTTTAAGATCATTTTTTGTTATGTATTTTATTTTATTTAATTTAATATGCTTAATAGAAAAAGTAAAGTAAAGAATAGATATTTTAAAAAAGTAACGAAAATAATAGCAATTCAATATTAAAATAAAAATAAAACTTAACGTTATTTCATACTTCAGAGAGCATAAAAATAAATTAAATTAAATGATATTTCAGTCTTCTTATTCAAATAGGTATAAACAAAAGATTAATAATATAATACATTGTTTTTTTCTACGATATAACATACATTGAACCCACTCTTCTCCAGAAGTATATTTTCTATAAACTTTACCACATACAATTCAAAAATATTCTTCTTGATCAGTTTCATTACTTTCATTTAAAATTTTTGCTCTTAATTTTTTGTATTTCGTTAGCTTTTTTCTTTTCTTGTATTCTTTCCCTTCATTTGTTCTTGTTTTTCTTTTTATTTGAGTTTGGTTAAGTTTTTTTCCTGTGCCAATGCAATCTGGCGGCCCATTACGAATGAAAATTTGTGAATATCTGGCACGGGGAAAAATAAACATGGGAGGAACTGCTAATTTCCATCCGCGATAATAGCAACAATTAAAGTTACAAGTATTCCTCTTTCAGCCGATGCTACGGGGCCAATTTGTTTTTGTCCATGTTGAGCTACAATTTTCTTAGGTTTTTCAACTGTAGTTATACCAGTGTCATTTACATTCCATATGTTTGATGCAGCAAACTGATATTTATTTAAAAGTAGCTTTTAGTTTTCAAAAAACGGTTCTACATTAGTTTTATTAAATGACGTAGCTCTGCTTATCAAAGTAGCTTCAGGTGTTCTAATTGATAATTTGGGATTTCTTTGGATAAATTTGGTAAACCAATCAGGTCCATACATCTCGTTTGTAGGCCAAGAAGGTGAAATGTTATTAATTTTTAAAAATGTAGCACATTGATAAGATAGTTTTCTTACTTCTTTAGGAAGCAATCCGAAATTGATACTGGAACATTTTAATAAATAATTATTTTTTCTTCTTGTTGTGCAAAAAAACACCTTTTTTGGTTGTTTAAAACCAACACAAATGGCAGTTTTTCTCAAAAACATAAAATGAGGTAAGTATTAACATTGTCAAAATTTGCCCCGGCAATATGTTGACACTTACCCCATTACCTCTTTATAATTATTTCTTTAACTTTACGAAAAAGTTTGTGGATATTATTTAAAATTATTAATAAACATAAAAGTTAACTAATAATAGAACAAATAAATGGAGTTTGGATATAAAACCAACTGCAAACTTACCTACAAATCAAAATTTAATCACCCAAGAAATTTATGTTTTTGACTAAAAAATCAGACCGTACACCTAACCTTTCCACACAACGTTCAATGGCAAACCGAATAATGTCATTCAATAGAGATCTTAATAAAGAGAGAAATTAATAAAAAACTCAACATCTGAGATGGGTGGTATATGCGTAAGTTGCGTGTTAATTCTTACTCCTGTTAATTTAAGCCCCTATCTCCCCTATGTACATATATATTACATATAGCGATGTATTATTAATTTACAAATGGAATCACATTTTGTTGTTAAAATTTTTTTTTTCAATGTTTTCTATATGTATGTATGCATGTACATATATATCGAAATTATAACAGAATTTAAAAATATTTTTAAAACTAATTATTAATTTTGATAAATTCATAAATAAAATATTTTAACGATAAATTACGGGAACGCTTATTTGAATATTTTTAGAACAGTTCAACAGTGGTTTTTTTTAAATTCAGAATTTTCTACGTTTGTCATTATTTTCATAACGAGAATTTAACAATAATGTCCAAATGCTTGTGACCAAATGATTTGCTACACCATTTGAAAATATATTGTTGTTGCTTAAAAAATGCATACTCGTAATATTTGCAAAAATATTTCCAACTTGTTGTGCAGATGGATTTCTTAGAACTTTTAATTGTATAAGATATCCTCTACGAAGAAATATGGACAATTTTTAATAGTTGTTTTAGTTTTGAAGAACTTAAAGACTTAATTAAATTAAATTAACCGAAAAGAATTAAAAGAAAATTTGTTTACTAAATTATAATAACAGTATCGAGAGAAAAAATAAAAAGCAAGATTTGTTCAAGAAGAAAAATTTGTTCTACGCTGAACTTCTATTTATTTATCTATTTATTTTGACAGTTGATCCTACAGATAAATCTGTAGGCCAACTTTATAGGTCCTTTTCCCTTTGGAAATGTGGGCCTTTTTTATTGAACTACATTAATTATTTGGAATATATTTTTGTATATTATATATTTATATTATTTTTTTTTTATTAGTTATATTATATCTTTATTAATTATTAAATTATACTTGAAACGATGTGGTTGTATTAAAAATAAAATTTTTCAGTCATTTTCACCATTTGAAAAATTTTTCGGTTCTCACGGGGTTTGAACCCGTGCTCCTTCGGTCGTTACATTACTACACTCGAGTGCTTTACCACTTGGCTATCGAGGCCACACTGGACTTCTATTATACTACTTTTTCTATGATTAAAGAAAAATAATTTAAGAATTAATTATCAAAAGAAAAAGTAAATAAAATTGTTTTTTAAGTTAAGCCGAACATTAGGTTTTAAACGAAGCATTTATACACGAATGCACAGCTTTCAAAGGTGGCATTATTATTTTTATTTCATCTAAATAAGTGCCTACGAGATATCGATAAAATAGGAAGAGTGGTAGGCAATTGTGAATAGGCAAGTCGTGGTACAAGGAAGAATACCACATTTAGATTGTCGATAAGATGAATCTAAATGTGGTATTTTTTCTTGTACCACGTCTACAAGGTACGCTTTTGAACTTTGTATAGAAAATTTAATGCGGTTCATAATGCACCGGCCCATATATCTGAATTGTATTTACTGAACTAGGGTTGTAAGCATGATCTATAGATATTTAGCATGTCCTGGGGAGAAAAATACATTTTTGTAGTGACTCAAAAAACTAAACATCTCCTAGATTTTTGGAAATGTCAAAGATATGGTCATTCGAGGATATTAGAAAAAAAACAAAATTAAATTAAATAATACGTAAAAATATTTTTTTAAAGTACACTTTTATCGAAACAAAATTAGCCCACGAAAAAGTAGAAAATAAAACTAGTAGTGGATGTTGAGCATTTAGAGCTATTCAAAAATAAATCGACTCATAAAAATCGTAAATATTAAAAGAATGTATAGCAAACCATGGGTATGTAGAATTTTAAACAAATTAAACAGTTAATCAATGCGAGGAGTTCCGATGTCTTAACATTGAGATGGCTTATCAAAAAGAAAATGGGCGATTCAACTAACATTTGGTCAATATTGATAAGTCCAACACAGTAGAACGCAGATTCTGGTTACAAAAAGAGGAATCCTCCTTACACTTTCCAAATTTTTGTTTTGTTATTTATTATCTTTTTACCTTTAACCATTGATTAGTAATACTATAAAGATAGACATTTTTATACAACAGAAAATGTTCAGCTCATTTTCTCCAAATTCTCTTTATTAATAATATTTTCCCCCGTATATTCAATGTGTTGGTGCATTTTCTATATTCAATTTGAATTTTTAAATTTTTGAGCGTTTTATACGACTTTATTCTCTAAATAATTTGTATGTGTTTAGTTTCTCTATACTGTTCTTGAATATTATTGTTTTTAACTTTTTGTTATTTGAATTTGTATAGGTAATTTGAATTTTTGTTTAATTGATAGGTACAAAAATTTCAAATTGGATAGCATTTTTATCGAGTAGTCTTTTAAGGAATTTTTTTTTTTTTATTTTTCTCTCAATATACATTGTAATACAAGGATTTTTATAATTGTTGATATTGTGCATGTATATTATTTGTAATAATAAATTATAAAATTATAATATAATTTTATAATGTTTAGGAAACGAAAATATTTTTCTTGTTTTAATTGAATAATTTTCAAAAATAAAACAATTTCAAAAAATTCAAATAATAGTGAACATTCATCCGCGTTATGATTTCTAATATATATTCATACATACATATACATATATGTATAAATTTACAAATAGAATCAAATTTTTCTTTTTAAAAGGCTTTCTTTTTGGTTTTTTCAATATGTGGATATGTATGTACGCATGGATTTTAAAATTATAACAGAATTTAAAAATATTTGAAAAACTCATCATTAATTTTTGTAAAATTTATAAAAAATCTTAACGGTAGAGTAAATTGAAAAGTATATTTAATATGCTTTTTTGTTGCAGTAAGCACACAATTTATTTTTAAGATAATTAAAGCTTGAAACGCACAATTTTACAATTGTATTTTTCAAATTCAGAATTTTCTACTTTGTCATTATTTTCATAACAAGAGCATTAAATATCAATATCCAAAAGCTTGTCATGATTTACTCCAGCTTTGAAAATATATTGTTGTTGTAAATGAAATTCATCAAATTCGTAATATATTTGTAAAAATCTTATTGTGCAGGTGGATTTGTTTAGAACTTTTAATTTTTTAAGATAATCTAACATTTTCTCTACGAACAAATATGGACAATTTTTAATAGTTGTTTGTACGTATTTTTAGTATAAATATTTTAAGAATTTAGAGAAAGACCAGCAGTGTACATATTACTCACAACAGCGGGTTTACTTTATTACTCATTATTATATGGAAAAATTAAAATTATAATTATTTTGTTTTCGTAGCTGCATATTTGCTTATGTAATTAATTGAAAAGCTAAAACAGCTAAGAATTTTTGCAAAGTACTGGGACTGATATGAATATTTCCAGTTTTGGGCAATATTTTTGATGAGCATTTTTCTTTTTGGAAACAATTTTCTTAATTATATCTCAGTTAATAATTTCATAAAATGTACCAGTTACCAAAATCATTTTTTATATAAATGAATTTCTAAAGAAAATAATTTATAAAGAAAAAGAAACATCTTACAGTATAAAAAGTGATTGTATAGATGGCGTGGAAGATTTAGATGGGGATAGAAAACAAAAACTAGCAACAGAAGCACATTTCTTTATGATTCAAGGTTTACATGAAAATTATAAGTACGCATAGGGTTACAATTTATCCAAAAATAATTTGAAAAGAGAAACTTTAAAACCTTTCATTTTTTTATCAATTTACTACTAAAATATCTTAAGGAGCTAACAAAGATTGGTTCTAAAACTGTTGCACCTGCTTGTGACTAATGCAGTACAAATCGAAATACTTATGAATTATTTGGTGTCTCTTTTTTTATGATTGGAATGGAAATAAAATTTATGCTTAGTTTGATATGGCATCTTATAAAATCTGTCAGAAATTCTTTTATAAAACCCGATTTTGAAAACTGGAATAATGATATTATTAGCTTTCAACAATTTTACCTAAAGTTCGTAGCACCCATATTAATTCTAACACATTTGAAAAAATGTCAGTAAAATCAGCTTTTCAATTATTTAGTCATAGTACATATGCAGCCATAAAAGCAATAAATAACACTGATCGATTTTTTTTTAATTTATTGAGTAATAAAGCCAATCTGACTGTTGATTTTGTTTTAAGAGTTAACTAGTTAATTGATTACTCAAATTCTTCAAATTTTAACACAAAAAATTAAAAATTTTGAATTCACAACCGTTAAAAATTCTCCGTTTTTATTCTTAGAGGAAAGGCTAGAATATCTTAAAAAATCAAAAATTAAAAGTACCAAAAAAAATGTTTCCATTAATGGAATGGCCCAAACAATAACTGCTGTATTATCTTTATCGAAAGATCAAATTGATAGAATGTTAATTTCTTGATGACGCGCAGACTGAACCAAGATCCGTTAGAAAATATGTTTTCTCATATAAGATCTGCTGGTGATTATTGCAGAAATCCATCTGCACAACAAATTGGGAATATTTTTGCTAAGACGAGGCGAGTATTTATAACGAAATTACATCCTCAAATTGTGAAACAGATCACAACAATTATTTGGACATTGATGCCAATGATTTGACTGATGAAGATTTTATTATTGAAAATTGCCCTGAAGAAATGAGAAGGAAAATATTTTAGCTTCAACTTCACATACAGTTCAATCACATAGTAAATCAGTTAGTAATTTTGAAGAGTTAGCAATTAGATATTTTGCTGGATTTTGCACATAAAAAGTGTCAAACTGCCATACATGTGGATTATACCATTTTTAAAAAATTAACACAAAATTTGAAAACGAAATTTAAATAGCTATTCATAATGAAATATTAGAGATGAAATAATTGAACGTAGGTATATAAGTACGTATGTACCTAAAAACCGATTTGAATTGAATTTAAAATTTAGAATTGTATTTAAAACAACTTTAACAAAAATTTGATTCTGTTTGTAAATTTATACATATATGTATATGTATGTGTGAATATTTTAGAAATCATAACGTGAATGAATGTTCACTATTATTTGAATTTTTTGAAATTGTTTTATTTTTGAAAATTATTCAATTAAAAAAAGAAAAATAACTTGAATGATAATTATTCAACAGGCGCCCCTAGTTATATTACAATTTTATAATTTATTATTACAAATAATATACACGCACAATATCAATAATTATAAAAATCCTTTTATTACAAGGTATAAAAAATAAAAAAAAATATTCTTAGAAGACTACTCGATAAAAATGCTATCCAATTTGAAATTTTTGTACCTATCAATTCAAAAAAAATTCAAATAACAAAAAGTTAAAAACAATAATATTCAAGAACAGTATAGAGAAACTAAACACATACAAATTATTTAGAGAATAAAGTCGTATAAAACGCTCAAAAATTTAAAAATTCAAATTGAATATAGAAAATGCACCAACACATTGATTATCTTCCGGAAAATATATATAATGAAGAGAATTTGGAAAAAGTGAGCTGAACATTTTCTGTTGTATGAAAATGTCTATCTTTATAGTATTATTAGTCAATGCATTAACTTATGATACAATAATTAGATTAATATTCACTAATTGACAAAATAAGTTCAATAAAAAGAGCAAACTATTTTTTAATAAATTATTTTAATACGAAATACCAATAAAATTTTAATAAATACCTATTGTTTTCTACCAAGGCTAGTTCAGGGGTTGAGCTTTATAAAACGCTGATCAAAGAAATTAAACAATCCTAACAACGAATAGCAGAAGTACTGGATAAATGTTTTGTTAGACCTAGTTTTAAAATAAAATATCAGATTTGGTTCCCATTTTACACCATGCATGCTCAGAGAATAGAAGCTAATTAAAATTATTTTTTTAGGTTTATACTGTATACAGCCTTCATTAAAATGATTATACAAGACTGACTTGTTGAGCTAAATAACATAAATCACTAAAAAAAATATTTGGAATTTAGTTTTTCAATTAGATTTTAAACTTAATTATAGAATTGTGATATGTTCGATCAATTGAATATTCTTTTAATATTTTCTATGGCTTAAGCTATCAAAATATTTTTTTAATTAATTCGTTTATATTTTTAACATATCAAAAAAGTACAGTTAAGTGCCAATTGGTTGTTCATAAGCAGCGTTATAGCTGCTCGTTATAGCTTCTAAAAAAAAGTAATTTTGATCGTATTCTAATCAGTTAATGTGTCTTTCTAAGGCCTTATGTAGTTGCGATATGTTTCGCATAAGACTTTACAAATTTTATATAATATATGTATGTAGCTATTTATCTAAGACTTACTAAACAAAAAAATATTACTTAAGCAATTATTAAAATAAATGCTAAGTTCGAATAGTGTTGTAATTGGTTGAAAAATATTGTACTGAAGAATTTAATCGGTAAAATAATAAACTTCTATCGAAAATAAAAATAATTGATAACAGAAACAAATTTCTATTTTTAGTGAATTAAAAAAAAATTATTTTTTTCTTTAATCAAAATAATTGAACCGAAATTATTCATAATGTAGGTGACTACAACATGCGAGTATTAAAGGAAGATTTAAATTATCTTTTTAAAATTAAAGGTTAAGTATCCATACATTTAACATTTGCAGATAATTAAAAAAGTTTTCATATACCTTTAAGTTTTTAGTTTCATATATTCTTCGTATTATTCTTGTCACTAATTTTGACAGGACAGACTTACTTTGTTTTATTTATTTACTAAATCCATTAGAGAGGTCATTCGCTAATACAGAGAGTTTATATAAAAAAAAAAACAAATAACAAAATTATTGAAATTTAGCAAGGAAAACACAAATTTTTTATTAATTAAAATTTTTCATTATCGCCTTGACTAGCGTTTTTTTAAAATTGAAATAAGTTTAAATAAAGTTAGATTTATAAAAAGTCAAAATTGATTTAATACATTATTTAATATTTTCTAATGTAATCAAATTAATTTTAGGATTTATCAATTTAAGTTAGTTAAAATGGTTGGTCTTATTTCACTGTTAGGTTCTTCACGAAATCGTATATATCTATATCTCAATCCTCAAATCAAAATCTACAATTTTAATTTTTCCGATTTAAATCGATATATCGATATTTTTGGCCCCGATTTTTGTATACATCGATATATTTTCTTTTAATACATATCGATCTATATTTCGATTTATTTTTTTGGATGCCAAGGAAAAAAAAGGAGATGCTTGGAAACAAAGGAGAAAAAATAAATTAAATGAAAGACTTATTGCTAGAGAAAAAATAAATTTACATATTTAACATAAAATACATTATTTATTAAATAAATTGCTTATAACATTGAATTTATAGTATATTGTTTTGATTTCATTTGGCAATTCACTATAATTTAGACGGTAGAGGCAACTTGCGCGATAAGAATTTGACGTCGCAGGTTAATTCATTAATTTAATTTAATTAAACTACTCGTATATTCTATAATAATGATATACTAAATTTTTAAATATTCTTGGTTGATAGTAGATGTTGTAAGACAGCTGCATGAGCAAATTCCAATTTCGCAACACAGTAAAAGTCATATTTGTTTATTTTCGATGTAATACTAGATTACAAATTTTGTGGTGTAACGCTTTTGTGTTTTGAAATCTAGTTGATTGGTCTCAGAAGTTGTATTTTTGAAAGCCACTATCACGTGTTCATTTAATTTGGTTAAATTTGGTTTTTGAGATATTCTTTCGGCATGTTAGGAGTTGCATGACAGCTACCTGAGTCAATCCCAATTTCGGAAAACACTTAAAGACAGACTTACTTTCTTTTTGATAGAGTACCAAAATGCAAATTTTTAGGTTTATAACACCTTTGGTTTTTGAAATAAAGTATACGAACATGTGTTCGACATAACAAAATTGGGTTGGAAGGGTTTCGAAGTAGTTCCGTCATAAATATAAAAGCATTCATTTTTATATAATTACTAGCAAAGTTACCCGACGTTGTCCGGGTCGACCACAGAATGAATCGAATTTATTTTAATGCAGTTTGATTTATGAATCGAATTGAAAAAAAATGGTTTATCAAAAATATTCTAATATTTTTTTTTCACTCCGATAACAAAATATCAACAATACTACAACTTAAACTATGCTTATATTAAAATGATTTCTTGCATAAAAAATTTTCATGCCTGTAACACTATTGGTTTTTGAAATATTCCTGAGACGTACGTGTTAGGAGTTGTACGGCAGCAACCCGAACCAGTCCAAATTTTTGAAATCGGTAACAGTCGTATTTCTTTATTCGTGAAAGAGAATCTAAAAGTAAATTTTCATACCAGTTACACACATGGTTTTTAAAATATTCCTGAGTCTTGCTAGGAGTTGTACGGCAGCAACCCGAACCTGTCATCTGATGGCTTTGTAAAGCACCTTATTTAACCACGAATAACTGTGCAAAATTTCAGAACTCTATCTTTAAAACAGTGGCCATGTATAGCGAACAAACAAACAAACAAATAAACAAACAAACAAAAAAACTTTCCCTTTTATAAGTATAGATATATTAATATAATTTTCTGCATTTATCTGGATGTTTGTAGGTCCGACTTAATACTCCAACACATATACAAATCGTAATATGTATAGAAATTGCTTTGGTACTCTTTTTTCAACCACTGTCTATCATGCTGAACCTTTGCAGGAAAAAATACCATTGCATGAACTATATTTTTTTAATTTAATGTTAGTCTTCTTCGCAAATAATAAGGAAAAATAATAAATAATAATAATAATATAAATAAAACAAACAATTTTTTTGATTTTATAATAATAAAGACTAATAGAAATTTTATCAATAGTTTAATATGGTATAATAACCAAAAGCAAAAAGCATTTAACACAAAAAAAAAACATAATGCACTTAAAGGTTGTTCTTATTACTTAAAATTATACACAATATGCATATGTGTCCACATAGTTTTTTTTTTTTTGATTTTATAATTTATTTTAGCAAAACAACAACAGTTCGACTGGAATAACTTCGATAATTTAAAAGTGAAATAAATTCAATAAAGTATGATCTTTTTTTTCGACTTTATTTGATTTTTAATTTAATGAAGTTATTTCATAATGAAATATTAGAAATCAAATACGAAATGAAATAAGTTCGATTTTTTAAAACTTCTCGAACCTATTTCATTATGAAATAAATAAGATCAATATAAATTTTCAAACTATTTCATTTTGTCATATTGAAATAAGTTCGATAATGATTGTTTGGTTTTATTTTGAAAATATTCTTACTTATATATATGTATATGTGAATAAAATATTATACGCCTTTTCAGATTATTTATTCATTAATATGAAAAAAATCCGATAAATCTAAAAATAAAATTTGAATTTAATATTTATATTATTTAATGTGAAAAATAATATTATATGATGGTGGAAAATAGGAATGCTTGGCGTGAAAATTGATGGTAAAATTTCACAACGAAATATTGCAACCACAACCGCGACGAAAAGCCACGAGTGCCTCGGCTGCGTGTTGCCACCAAAAAAAAAATGTACGTTAACTACTCAAATTCATAATGAAATAAGTTCCATAAAATTAAAAATTAAATAACTTAGATAAATTTATTAATATTAAAATTGAACTTCGACAAACTATTGTGAATTTTTTATCGAAGTTATTTAAATCGAACTTTTTTCGCAGCCCCACAAAAACTATGTAGGTATAACAAATTTATTTTTATTTTTTTTGTTTATTGTTTTTTTTTAACAGATATATATAAATTTATGATTGTATATAATAATTAGTATGTATTATAGGGCTAGGTTTTGGTTCTGCTGATTTACACATAAAAACAATAACAACCTATACATTTTTAAAGAAATTAAATGAAATTATGTACTCCCTGATAAAAAAGATGCGCATTTTCGCTGTTGATTCTGCGCCGAGAAATATGCTTAAAATTGCAGAGAAAATCAGATGAATTTATACATAGCCTGGGGAAATTTTCAGCACAATTCCCCTCCATTGTAATGGCAAATACTAATACATTCTCACATAAATTTTCAGCAGTAGGAGCATCTTTAAACGCATTTTTCAGCACACAAATTCGCACGTATTTCTGTGCTCATTCAAAAATATTTTCAGCACAAATTTATGCTTCTTGGGAGCAGATTTTTCAGCAAATGTAAAAATATAAAATTTGTTATTTCAGATATGGGATTTTTAAATTTAAAATTCATACTATAAATTGTAAACTAAAATTTATCTAGTTAACATTTATAGAATAATTATAAATATTAACTAAAAAGATGAATTTTAGTTTAAAATTTGTCATATAAATTTGAATTTGTCATATGAACTGGTTCACCAATGATTTTGGTTTTGGTCTTTTCGAAACAAAATATTCAAAACAACTGATGAATGATGATGTTCTACACAAAAAATGCTCATATTACTGAAAAATACGCAGCAGTTTGTGCTGAAAATTTTCAGCACCGACTAGATCACCGAAAAAGGAGCTGACAATTTTCAGCACTTTTTTCAGCGCTGTTTTCATGACTGAAAAATGCAGTGATTTCACATATTCCACATTTACTAATTTAATCGCGAAATTTTACTGTGTAAAACAATTTTTTTCTTTGTTAATGTTTGTAAAAGTAGGAGAAGTGCTGAAAATTTTTTATCAGGGCTATTATTTTTTATTTCTTATCTTTGTAAATTTATGAGTTTTAGGTATATTTGTTTTCTTCAAGTGTGTAGAAATGATACAGCATCGGTTAAACCATATTGATTGTTGTTCTTCTTTTTAATGTATGTTATAAATAATAATTATGTATGAATTTTAACATGAACAGTTCGATAATGATTTTTTTGAAATTTTAAATAACTGATCAATGGTTCACAAGTTATGAACAGTTTTGTAAATACCTATTTATTTGCAGTAAATTTTTTTATTTTAATTTTTTCTCCAATACGAGGTTTTATTTAATTCATCAAAATAAATATTATGTGTACCTATGTATCTACAATATTATTGTTTTTTTTATATTTACAATTTTATTTATTTTTGTTTTTAAAATTGTTTTCGTTCAAAGTTGTGGCTCATTATAAAATATTATTTGTTCGCTATAAACTTTGACGTTAAACTTTTGCAGCGAATGTTATTGAATGTTAACAGGATTAACTTAATTCTGAATTATATGATAAATTTTCAATGTTGGCAAAAAGGATGTCGCTAAAATGATCGAGTAAATGACCCTTAGGGAATAGAAAATTTTGCACTTTACTACAAATATTCTGTTTATATAGTAATTAAAAGTGTTATAATACAAAAATAAAGGTATGATAAATTAGTAAGCAAATACGTATTTTTCTTAAACTTGAAATGAAAACTCTAATGAGAAATGCGCTGAATCTTCAATTCGCATTTTCAAAGAATTCTTTCTGACAATCTTTGATCCAACAAAAATATTCTTTGATTTCGTAAATTTATTTTATTATTTGCGAATTAAATTTAAGAATATCATACATAAGTTTTGAAAATTCAAAGAATCAAGAAAATTAAAATTGGTCAAATTGCAGAATTATTTCTATAATTCAAAAATTTTGATTTTGGTAAACCTGAAGAAAAAATTGGGATAGTTGAATAACTAATTCTAAAATTTAACAAAAGTTTTTTGGTGGATTTGTAGAATAAATTGGGTAAATAGAAATATTATTTCGATAATTTAACAAATTTTTCTTGGTAGTATTGATGAAGAAATTTGCAAGATCAGAGACTCATTTGAACCTATTTAAATGACCATGGAACTTACACTGAAAAAAATATTACAATAAAGAAAATAGTAAAATATTGTTTTAATGAATTTTATTTGGTTTCATATAATATGCGTAATAATATTTTTGTACAAAAATTAAAGTTTCGAGTCAATATAATTTCAATAAAATAATACATTTTGGTTGAATTAAAAAAATAACCATTGCGGTAGTGTTGAATAATTCACCGTCTGCATTACCTATTTCCGAAAATAAAAATTAAATTGTTGATATAATTGTTACCACAACGTGAATCGTTCCATATATCTTACCAGAGATATGCCAATTTGTTGCTTAAGTATAGGTCATTCCCTATGTAAATCTTTATCCTCTTTCATTTGAAAATTTGTACTGGATATCTACGTGGGAACACTAGAAGTAAATGGTAGTGTTTCAGCCTCAGCAACGGGAGTCACTGCGTAACCCTAAATTTCACAGTAAATTAATTAAGAGACACAAGCTCACAAAATTTAATTCAAACTTACATTTGCTTTCTTCCATTCTATAAGAGGGGTTCTAAATTTAATATATTTCACTCGGTATCAAATTTGGAATGACATTTTGAATAATTTCCATTCTAGATTTAATTCTAGTAATCTGCAAAAAGATTTGTTGAATTGAAGAATTGTTTGTTAAAATGACAGACTTTTTTAACAGATTTTGCAAAATCAAGGAATATATTCTCGTATTTTCGAATTTGTACAGCGGTAAATCGTGAATTATTGAAATTTAGTAGAAGAAAACTCCAATATAAATTGTCACTTATAATTTAGATAAACGAATTGTTCAACAACTGTATCCATTTAATGACAACAATTAACATTAATAAATCTTTAGAAAATAATTTATAACAATAGTTTACAAAATTTTAGTTATCTTTTGATTTTTAATTTCCTAGTTATAATTTTTTTTTAGGTTTAAGTTTTATATAAAAAGAAGTTTAGCCAAAGTGTCTAACTTAAGTAGATCAATAGCTATAATTTAATATTTATAATATATTAATGTTTTTGCTTATTTTTTTAAATATAATAATTTTTTAAATTAATCACACTAAAACACTTAAATTAATATTTTAAAAACACAATTCAAATAAAATGCACTTGTTCTATATCGGAGTTAAAAAACCACTGAACTAAAATTAATGATTCGACGCGGTATACTTACACAACACCGGACACGATGAAGAAAATGTTCTAGTAATTGCAAGAAGATTTGTTGAATTGAGGAATAGTTTGCTAAAATGGGTGAATCATTTAACCTAATTTGAAAATTCGAGGAATATATTCTCGTATTTGTCGATTCGACACCACGTTTAATTAAACAAAAACAAATTAAATTCTTATGCGATGGCGTCCGATAAATACCTTCCATTACATTTATATATTACATTTATTGTAAAATAAAAAGTATAATCAAAATACATAGATATACTGAATTTAAAAATCTTATTGTTTCCTAAAATGAAATAAATTTAAATAATTTATATGGGTACCTACATAGATGGTGTTAGCTGAAATCTGTGTTTTGAAAAATCAAAGAATTCTTTATAGAAGTCAGATCAAATATGATCAATAGAAAGCTAAATTAACGTTGTAGGAGAGTGCTTAGCTCTTTCAAGGCTGAGACTCAGGGTGCTGGAAACGCACTACATAACCTCAGAAAACTTCTGCAGGATAGATCCCCCAAACTTATTGGCGTTTATCAAAAGGGTCGACTAAGTTGAGGGGTGGAGGACGGCATAAAGAGCTAAAAAGCCTATATGCCGGCTCTGACATATTAGGGCCACCTCCGTAGAAGAAAAAAAAAAAAAGCTAAATTAAATTGGATGAAAAATTAAATTAAATTGGATGAAAAAGCTAAAGTTTTATTTAATTTTACTAATTAATTAAGTTATTTAACATTCGACAAAACAGGGAAATATTTAGTTGAATAAGATAAAATATTTATTTGTAAATTCAAACAATTTGAATTTGAAAATACAGAAAACATTGAGTTTTGATTTTAAGATTTATTTCTTTGATTTAGGGAAAAAAATAATTGATATCAGAAAATTTTAGTCATAGAATTGTGATTTTTTGATTTTACCAATTTTGTTTTTTCTGTGTGGTATGGAATAATAATACTGTAATAAAGTAATATTTTCATACTTTGCCTTACCCTTTCAAAAAAATTCAATAGTATGTCAGAAAAGGGATTGTAGAAATGCCTTTAATATTCGATTCAAAAACTTATCTAAGAAAAATATATGGGTGGCAATATTAACAGTGGTTAGAGTCATAAGGCTGTTAACAAATTGAGTCATAATAATTCTTTTAGAAATTGATTTTTTCCATTTTGAATGCAAAAATACATAAAAAATTAAGTGTACGAAAACGTTTTTGATTCAGTGTAGCTACATATTATATTTTAAATCAAATTTGATAACTAACTAATCCATTTCCTTATAAATATTTCGTTTTGAAGTAAAATATTTTTAATGGAAAACTAACTCTCATTATGACTAAAATGAGTAAGTAATTCAAATTATTTAAAAAACGATTTTCTGGCTTAGAATATGCTCGAAAATAAAAAGGGTAGAAACCGTAGTGTGACACAATGACTTTTATTTCTATCAAAATTATGGAATTTATTTTTAAAATAAAAAATTGTTTATATTTTGGATTTTGAAATGTTTATTAATATTAAAAATACTTAAAAAATAATATTTACTCTAAAAGTTAAATATTATTCATAATTTTGTTCAAACAATACATTGTTTGAAAATTATAATTAAATTGTTATAAAATAATAATCTAAAATGAGAGGTCAAATTTAATTGATTGCATTAAAAAAGTAAAATTGAAGTGACATTTTTATTCTTGTACAAATCTAAGCAAACTCATTGATTGTGTAATTAAAATATATTAATTATAAACTTTTTTTTTATTAGTTCTTCAGTTGATTCCGCTTAATTTAAAAAAACTTAAACAGTAATTTACGTACTGACATAGACTTCGCACGATATAGCAGAAACCACTCGTGTTTAATAAAAAGTTTTGTGGTTAGTAAGTTTTATTTAGGATAAAATAAAACTTTAAGTGATAAAATTACTAAAAATAAAAAATTTTGTCATTAAAGAGGTATGTATATATATACCTACATAATATATAATTTTAATAAAAACTATAGTATTACTACAAATAACCAAAATTTAGAAACAGTTACTTAAAAAGATAAAAATGAAGAATTCAAGTGATTTGTTTTTTGTTTTTTTTTTTGGCATATGTAGATAGATTCATTTGCAAGTATATATTATAAATTATAATAACTGATTTGTTTGCTTTTGTTTATTGTTTTAATAAGATCTCACATATGCATAATGTATTTGCGGAATAATAAAATCATATGAGTAAAAAAATTTCAACTGTGTGCGCATTTTTGTTTTGTATACAATCTTATATATTATATATATTAGAAGTTCATTAGGGAGTAGGAGAATCGAAATAAAATAAAAAGGTGTCTACTGCGCAGGACCTTAAATGCTTGTCAATTATAATTATAGATTTCGTAATGGATATAGCTCTCTATTTTTTTTTATTTTAATTCATTTCACTTTGGTCCATACATATTATATTTTACTTCATAATACTAAAACAGAATGGACCTGCCCTGCATATATTAAAATTTTTTTATGCTATTTAAATCCATATTTATGCCACACTAATACATAGATTAAAAATTATATTTTATAAACTAAATAACATCAGAAAAAATGTTTAGTTCAAAGAGTATGCAGAGTATTCTTTTTAAACACATTGAATATTTAAATAAAAACGTATTAATTATGCGTTTGACAATTTAATAGAAAAAACTACTGGAATTCCGTTATCAAATAAAAGAGGAAGACATGTTAAAGTAGCTACTCCCACCAGAACATCTACAAGCGATTCGAAATCACATCACCAGTTTCAAAACAATCGATTCACATTATTGCCGTGAAAATACTACAAGACAATATTTAGAAACAGATCTAAATATTTCAAAAATGCACAAACTTTTTTTGGAAACAAATAATATAGCCGTAAAAGAATCATTGTATCGTAAAATATTTAATTATGAATTCAATTATTCATTTTAAAAAAGGATGTTTGTGATAAATTTTATTTACACTGTCAAAATTCTGATGCATTTTCAGAAAATGAAAAAATAAATTACAAAATCATTTAAGAGAAAAAACTTTTGCAAAGTAGAAAGACAACTTGACAGATCCAACATCTATCTTCAATCATGGAATTATTTGCTATGATCTTCAAAAAGTTTTTGGACTTCCGAAAGGAAATGCGTCGTGCTTCTTTTATAAAAGTACACTCAATGTATTTAATTTAACAGCGAGATTAGTTTTATCAGAAAAACTTGATGTGACTTACTGTGCAATATGGACGGAAGGTCATAGTGGACGAAGTGGCAATGATATATCGAGTGTCCTAATTCAAATTTTGAATCAAGTTATTTCATGCGTCCCGCAAAATTGCAATAAGATTAATTCAACGTCTATTATGATGTTTATTCAATCTCACAATTCCATAAGAAAAATAATACAAAAATTTTCTGAACCGGGCCATAGTAATATACAAGAGCCCTACGCTGTACATTCTGTAATTGACAGGAATTTAAAAAATATTGAAATTTATAGCCCATTACATTTAGTAAAATTACTGTTAAAAATATGTAGTAACAAAACAAAATTAAAAATTATCAAGTTACAAGAAACTGATTTTAAATCATATCATAAATTTGATTTTTTGATTTTCTCCGTTTTAGCAAAGCGGCGTATGAAATAGTATTCTTGCGACGTTTTGTCGATGTTATTTAATTGTTAAATTTTGAAAAATTTAACTGAAAATGAAAATACAACAAAAAATTATAGTATAACTCATTCACAATAAAATGAAATGTTCATCTATGATACCGATTTGCCTCTGTCATTCATTTTGGTTTTCACTCACATTTAAGTGACAATAGCGACAGGGCCATTGCTTAGCTTTTATTTTCATACAAAAACAAAGTTTAATGTTGCACTTCGTTGATTCCTTTTTTATCTCTTTTATAAAAATTTAAGTGTTCAAAATATTCTCGATATCGTTCGTGGATATTGTCGAAGACGTAATTGATAATTCAGAAAACATCGATAAGGGTACATTTTACGAAATTCGATAAAAGTATATTTTAACAATTTTTATTTTTACATTATTATTTTATTTTATACTTTTTAGTTTTAAATGTTTTAAATATACATACCAAAATTCCAAACTATTTTTTTTTAAATATTACACAGTTTTTACAACCGACCCGAACCAGTTCACATTTTCGAAATTCTTAACAGTCGTATTTCTTTATTTGTGAAAAAGAATCTAAGTGTAAATTTTCATGCCTGTAAAACAATTGGTTTTCAAAATATACTAGAGAAGGTGCTATGAATTGTACGACAGCAACCCGAACCTGTCATTTGATAACTTTGTAAAGTACCGTGTCCAGCTGCTTTTTTCATCATGAGTAACTGTACAAAATTTGTGAACTCTATCTTTATAAATTTTTTAAACAAAATTTTTTTTTTCTTTTTGCGTTTGGTTCTAATAATAACAAAAAAATTCCAACCTACCACGTAAACATATAAACATATATATAAACATACATATAAATAGACACTGGCAAGTTAATATAAACGTATATAAAATAAAATTGTTGGTTGTGACATAATTATATGGTTGACTATATTATACACAAGTTGATTTATTACTCTTCTGTAAAAGCACAAAATTATTTTAACGCTAAAAAAATTTTTTTCTAAAAACTAAGCTATCCTATTAATTTCTTAATATAGAAGTATGCAATTTCGTATATCTTGACAGCTCTTAGCTTATAAAATTCATAGTTAGGTTTTATTCGTCTTTTTGTCTTTTTGTCTTTTACTTTCAAATCGATTTAATGTCTCTTCTGTTATTTCGCCATCGATTGTAACTGGAGAAATTAATATTTCGTACAAAGTGATCTTTGATCTCCTATGAGCTATCACTTCTAAGAATTTTCACGGATATTTTGTTGTTATTTGAAAGAAAGCTTGTATACGAATTTACTAGGTACCTGAAATTGAGCTGAAATAATTCATATCAATTTTGTGCATTTTTTAATGCAAAAAATATGACTAAATTTAAACTGGTGTTCGTCCCCATTGTGCAACAGAATTATAATAAAGGATTGAAATATTATTAACTAATATATAAGTGACGTAAATTGTTTAGTAAAATCTGATTTCTTAAAAGTTGAGGATTGAAAATTTTGTCTATACTGACTGGCCATAGAATCCTTAAGCTTTTTTTTCTATTTAATCATATGAAAACTGGTCTTGAACATGAACTAACCGTAAATTTAATACTATTGTTATTTAACATAAAATAAATGACCTAAGGTCACCCATTGACTATTTTAATTAAATATTAAGTAATATTATGTAACATTCTAAAGTTGAAGCCAGAATTTTTTTTATTTCGATTATTGTGATGCAATTAAAATTATTAACTGATTTTTACAAGACTTCTAAATTAAAAAAATTAAAATAAATTATATAAAATATGATATTAAAATTTTGTATGGATTTATAAGAATAAGATGATATCGCCTATAAAGCAGAATTACATAAAACGATTATGGAGCTCTGAGACATACATTCTTTGTTGTTAATAAATTTTTTTTTAATAGAAATCCTCAAACAAATTTGTAAAAAAACAAACCAATATCAGCTATTGCTTAGCAACGCTTCCTAGTTATTTATATATACAAATACAAAAATTTGAGTAAACAAACTGACAAAAAAAAATCATTCAATATTTAACTGAACATTGAAAATTTTAATAATATTCAAGATAACCAAGTCTGTAATGTGTAGAACAGCTGATACGTCTGCCCAAATAAATTTCTTACATAACAATTTCTTTTTTTTTGGAAATTTAAAATAGATTTTATTGTCGTTTTAATCAAAATAAGCAACACAATCAAACACCTAAAGTAAGTAACTTTACTTAGCAAAGATTACAGTAATTTACCAAATTATCTTTTAAAAAATTAAAACTTTGACATCGTATATCCCCACCATGTATATTTAGTTAAAGCAAAAAAAGAGAAATTGTGGTATATATAAAAGGTCCGTGTTGAAAAAGATCAGTTTTAGTAAAAAATCAATTCTGAATTAGCTAAGATGAGTAAGTAAATTAAAATTAATTAAAAGAAAGTCATTCTAGTAACATTTTATTTAAAATTTGATTTTTTTTTTGTTTTTATTAGTTCTTCAATTAATTTCGTTATTGGTTGCTACTCAAGCTGTTCTCGGGGCTAGCACTGGCTCTACAGAATCCATATCAAATGGAGAATTTACCACAGATCTTTTCGCTCATGTTACAAAAGTTGACCAGTTTAATAATAATAATTTAATTTTTTCACCAGCTTCAATTCATACTTGTTTAGCTTTGGCATATTTTGGTGCAGAGGGTTCAACTGCCTCAGAAATGGTAAATAAATTACATTTTACTTCAAAAAATAAAGATGTTATTGCCAAACAATTTGAGAATATGTTACAAACAGTACGCGGACCATCTGCTCTATTAAAAATTGCTAATAAAATTTATACAAACAATCTAGAAATTAAACCAGAATTTAATGCTTTAGCTAAGAAATCATTTGAATCAGAAGTTGAAAATTTAGATTTTTCCAAAGTTGATAAAACTGTTAACATAATTAATAATTGGGTTGCTGAACATACAAATAATAAAATTCAAAATTTAGTTGATGAATCAATAATTAATCCAAGTGTTCCAATGACTATTGTAAATGCAATTCATTTCAAAGGAAGTTGGAAATCTGCCTTCACTTTGTATGATGATGAATTTTTCAATAATGGAAAAACTATTAAAAAAACAAAATTAATGAAAAATGAAGGGAATTATTTCTATGGCCATTTTGATGATTTGAAAGCCCAGGCAGTTAAAATGCCATATAAAGACTCAGATTTGAGCATGATGATAATATTACCAGATGAAAAAACAGGTCTTCATCAATTAGAAGAGAAATTAAAAAATACAAATTTATTAGAATTGAGTGGTAAAATGAAAGTGGAAGATGTTGATCTTAGAATTCCGAAATTCAGAATTGAAAGTGAAATTAAATTGAAGGAAATACTAAGTGACGTAAGTGAAAACATAAATACTGTTATTGTAGAAAATATTTTTTTTATTATGATTATAGTTTTGATTTTTCTTTTTATAAAATGTTTTGTAGATGGGAATGAAAACAATGTTTACTCCTAATGCTAAATTTGACTTCTTTACTTCCCCACAAGTGTGTTATGTTGATGATGTTATTCATAAAGCTTTTGTGGATGTTGATGAAGTGGGCACTGAAGCAGCAGCTGCAACAGGTGAATAAAATTTTTTAAAATAATTTTAATTATTCGATCAGTATTTTTGAATATAAAAATATAATTATTGTTAGAAAATTATACAATTATTATTAATGTAATTTTTTTATAAACTAATTTTGTTAACATGACAATTTATTTTTTTTTAGTTGTGAAATTTACCTATTTTTCATCATCTTCAAAACCATATCAAAAACATTTCCGTGCTGATTATCCATTTTTCTTTGCAATTTTAGACGATTCTAATCTCTATTTCACAGGTCATCTAATATGTGTTTAATCAGTCTAAAAATATATGAGAGAGGTGTAAAAAATATAAATTTGAAAATAATGTTTACTAAAAATAATTTTTATTTAAGAAATGTTATGATTAGTTTTAAATTAATAATTCTTGATATGAATTTATGTTAGAATACAATAATTATTAACTTCATTTGTTAGTAAAAGTAAAAATGTGTAATTATTTGAATAAAATTTATAAAAAAAAAAAATAACAAACATAGTGGTATAATTTTAATTTATAAAATTTTAAAACTGTAAATTATCAATTAGATACCGTTAGTTTTGCATATGAATTTTAAAAACAGTTCTGTAGAAAACATTGCTCAATCTTGTATATCGTAGTCGCTGTGGTGTTATTAGACATAATTTTTCTAATCCGAAGTCTAGAACAATTTTTTTCCTAAAAAACTCCAAGGAATTAGTCTAAAATATGCCTTAAAATATTTTCAGGATGGGGCAGACTACCATGTATATCTATATTATATATAATACACAAGAGCACGATTAGTGAAGGCACACTTTTCGTGGTTTTTCCTGTGATTAGTTTTTTTTTCATTCAATCAATTTTTATGATGTATCTTGCAGATATTTGCATATAATATATTATACCAATAAGCATTTATCCTACCTATATTTATATACTCAATAAGCTAAAATAAATATAATATAAATTGTACTGTATTTTGGTTAGGAAGTCTAAAATAAGAACTGTAATATATATACTAATAATATTGGTGAAATGTTATGTATATCGAACCTATGTTAACATTTTATTGTTCAAATTTAGGTGCCTATTATGTATTTCGATAACGATTACGATTTGATCGAACGAAATGTCAAAATGCAAAATTGCCATTATGTATTTCGATATCGTTCAGAAATTGTGGACGAAATCGATAAAGTTTATTGATGTAAAATTTTACCACGAAAGAGACATCGAAAGAGAGATTTTGTACAAATTATTTCAATTTTAAATTGAAAGGATAAAATAAAAGAGATACAAATATATTTTATTTATATTGGACATTATATTATTTTATTTATATTGGACACTTGGTGTTTTGTTTTATATTTATGATATTTTTTGAAATAAAAATAAATTTAAAAGTTGAAATGAAAGTAGGTATTTTACTTTATTCTTCATAATAATTTTTGATTGAAATAAATTTTAATAGGAATGAAAGGCCAGTTACAAATAAACTGCAATATGAAAAGTTAGTGTAAATAATGAGAAACCATTAAAAATTTTCCAAAGAGGTACCAGGATATCTTGCACTTTTTTCTTCTAGTGCATAATGGAATTTGATCCATTTTGCACATAAATATAAGCTGCAAATACATATAAAACTTCTTTAAGAACAAAAAAAATTAGCTGTGCTAGTCCGACATGAAAATCATTTCCTACGTTGAAAATCATTTGCTTGGTACAAACCGCATAGAATTTTAATACACTAACCAATTCAATTATATTTGGAATCGACGTGTTACTTATTGGCTATTTCAATTTTTGCCCTAATTTAATAGTTTTAATAATGTAGATAATAATTCATCAAATTCATGTTTAAATAACATACGTATAATCTTCCAAATCTAGTGGATTAGAATAAGCCCGAATATACGTTCGCTTGTTTTTTAATTCTGCAATTTGATAGCGTTTTTCAGCACTATCAGAAATTGAAAAATTTAACTCTGCTCAAATCATTTTATTTATAAAAACTTATAATTTTGTAAATATATTTTATTTAAATACTTTCAACTTATTTTCAACTTAAAAATTTCAAATATAACACTATTATTTTGTTTTTTTTTCGTATAATAATTTGAATTTGTCAGTTAAAGAATCAAACATATGTCATTTTCATCGTAGATTTGAATTTTACAATGGCAGCATTTTTAAACTCTTTCGATCAAATTTTCATCGAAATACATAATGACAGTAACGATTACAATCGAATAACTCTAACGATAACGATGAGCGATTCGATTAATTTCGATCGAAATACATAATAGGCACCTTATTTTACAGATTTTATAATATTTAATTTTAATAAAAAAGAAACATATCTTAATTTATGACTAAAGTTTTTATTTTTTAAATTTAAAAAGTTTTATTTAAATTTATTTAAAAAAAAAAATAGGAGCAAAAATATATATTTATTAAAATCTACATAAAAAACCATCTAACGGCCAATAATCAAACTAAAATTTAAAGTACATACAAGAAAAACAGTAAAATATTAGATTTATTCAGTAACCTGTTCTAGATAGTTCTATATGAATATGAATAGTCATACGTTTGATAATTTCTTTAATGTCATTGGTCATAGTCATTTGAAAATACATAATTTAATTATGTTTAATTTATATATTGAAAAAGTGCGGTTCAAATCTGATCCATCTAAAAACCGATGTTCATTATTATTTTTTAAAATGATAGATATTTAAAAGGAGACTAAGCAAAACTATATATTTTTTTAAATTTTTTTCATTTTTAATTAATGAGATTTGGCATTCATTTGGAAATAATGTCATTTGGCTTTTTTTCTTTCGGATTTACTTCAGGTACCAGTTTTATAAACTATACAATCTTTTATTTGATGATACGGTTGGAATGAATTTACATGCAAACTGTACGGTAAGTACGGTAGGTAACGTGTATGGTAACTAAGGAAATATGAACGGTATCTATGTCCTCAGACCAAAAACAAAATTAGTATATATATAATTCTTAGTATATATTAATACTTAATATATATATTAATACTTAATATATATATATAATTCTTAGTATATATTATAATTCTTAATATATATTAGTATATATAATTCTTTATTTCCTTAACAACTTAAGCTGACTTCAATGCTAAATTTACAAAATTAAATAACATATTAATTCAGATTTCTAGTATTTTAATGAAATAGCTAGGTTCAATCTGTTATCTAAACGATAAGTGGCGATTGAACCCTTAGATAAAAAAACAATTCAATTTATTAATGGGGAAATTGAGTATAAAATAGAATAAAAATATTAATATAATAAAATTATGCTTATGCTAATAAAAACTAAAAATTAGAACAAAATTCTAAGAGAAATTATATGACCAAATGAAAAATAAAAAGTTCAAAAAAAGTAACAAAATATTTAGAAAAATATAATAATTTTCTATTATAAATATCGATTATTATTTATACGTTATTGAAAATTCATATTTTTTTCTCTTCTTTGAAGCAAATTAATCAACAAGTTAGCAAATCGAAAACGATTAAAGGTCGATCGTGGAGTCGATCGTGGAGTCGATGAAGAAAAACCAGAAAAAATGTTTTATTGGTGTTTGGGCCTGGTCCAGTACCCTTTGTCATTGGGATATAATAAATGACAAAAAATAATTGAGAAAATAATCTGGTAACAAATTAAATAAAATTGGAACCTGGAAAGGAAGGCGCTCTACGTACTACGCCACCCAGCGTGTAACTTGAAACTTTGTAGAAATATTGTTTCTTGGCATAGCATATCAGTGGTTTGTTTAGGTTTCGATGCATAGACCCTTTCCGACACGTCGATCTGTTGTTGAAAAAAAATCCGTTACAAGAGAATTGTGTCCAATTTTGGCTGCCAAAAATTTTTCGTAGCAATATTAACTGCAATAAAAGAGTGAAAATAAATAAGATAAATTCAAACTCCCTAAAAAAATTTTATATGGTCATATAATCTGACCTCAAGCAGCAAGAAAGAATGGTAATTAAAGAATAAGTAAGTTTTATAGAAACAAAGGAAATAAATAAACTTGTTAACTAAGAACAAGGTGTGAAAATCTACATTCTACGATTTTTAAACATTAATCAGCACTGTAAAAAATCAAATAAATGATCAAATACTTGTCATGCTACCTACAATAGAATACAAATCAATAAATCCAGTCAGTACGATATAGTAGATGTCGAAGTCAAAATTTTTCCACCGAGTTCATAAACATACTTGATTCGATTGGATTACCACCACATAATTTTTTTACTTCAAGTGGGATCACCAATTATTTTACTACGTAACTGATCCACCAAAACTTTACAACTACACAAGGCTTTGCATTAGGAAGATGTTGGTAAATATAATTGAAGCGATCATTTTAACAAGATGAAATAATTTTGTTCCACAAAAGCTACTCATTCCGACAGATTTGCCTTTTCACTTTAAATGATTGCAATTTTTAGAAAGAGTTGCGTTCTCAATAACGATGAACAAGACACAAGGACAGTCCATTTAGTACTGTGGAGTGGATTTGAGATCGTGATGTTTCTCCGATGGACAACTTTATATATCTTGCTCAAGGATGAGTTTACACAATATTTTATTTATTCTTGCTCCTGAAGGTGACATTAAAAATGCTGATTACAATAAAATTTTATTTTAAAATGATTTAATTGGTTCATCGTTTTGTCGTTTTGTCTTTTTCGTCTTTTTGCTTTTTGTCCTTTTAAGTTTTCGGTTGCAATTTCTCTTATTACTAAATTTGTTGTTGATTTCAATAAAATTTTGTACTGCTCGTTTTTGAACAATAAAAATGTATGAATAAGAATTGATTAATTAAATAATTTGCAGTACCAAAAATTAAATTATTACTATTTACATCTAGCATAAGTTTTATACTAAGATAAAATTAAGAAATTAATGTTTGAATATTATAGAAATAGAAAAGTTTATTACTTATACCTAAAACAAGTTTCATACTAACACAGAAATAAGCAATTATGTAGTTGCCAAAAATATTTCTTATTACAATTTCAACCCAAAAAGTAATTTTAATCTTCAGCGAGGGGAATACGTACTCGCTCGGTATCTATCTTTATCGCTACAAAAAAAAATACATAATATTAAAACATTTAAAAGAAACGCTTGAGGCTTGAAGGCAATATTTTCTTATTTCCTCAGTTCAATTCACGTAACTACCTACAACAACAGCTGCTATCTAATGGTTAGCTTACTAAACAAGAAACATCAAATAATCTTTTCTTTCCCTAATTAAAAACCAAGATAGCAAAGCCGTGTAACTCTGCTGGTTTATATATAAAAATACAATAATTTGAGTAAACAAATGAACAAAAAAATAAAAATAAAATATCTGTACAAAGCATTCGTGTACCAGTATTAACGTATAATCATTGAATATTTAACTGAAAATTGCAAATTTTAATAATATTTAAGATAACCAAGTCTCTGATGTGTAGAACAGCTGATAAATCTGCCCAAATGAATTTCTTACATAACAATATTTTTTTTTGTGAATTTAAGATAGATTTTATTGTCGTTTTAATCAAAATAAGCAACACAATCAAACACCTAAAGTATGCTCACTTTACTTAGCAAAGATTACAGTAATTTACCAAATTATCATTTAAAAAATTAAAACTTTGACATCGAAAATCCCCACCATGCATATTTAGTTAAAGCAAAAAAAGAGAAATTGTGGTATTAATAAAAGGTTCGTGTTGAAAAAGATCAGTTTTAGTAAAAAATCAATTCTGAATTAGCTAAGATGAGTAAGTAAATTAAAATTAATTAAAAGAAAGTCATTCTAGTAATATTTTATTTAAAATTTGATTTTTTTTTTGTTTTTATTAGTTCTTCAATTAATTTCGTTATTGGTTGCTACTCAAGCTGTTCTCGGGACTAGCACTGGCTCTACAGAATCCATATCAAATGGAGAATTTACCGCAGATCTTTTCGCTCATCTTACAAAAGTTGACCAGTTTAATAATAATAATTTAATTTTTTCACCAGCTTCAATTCATACTTGTTTAGCTTTGGCATATTTTGGTGCAGAGGGTTCAACTGCCTCAGAAATGGTAAATAAATTACATTTTACTTCAAAAAATAAAGATGTTATTGCCAAACAATTTGAGAATATGTTACAAACAGTACGCGGACCATCTGCTCTATTAAAAATTGCTAATAAAATTTATACAAACAATCTAGAAATCAAACCAGAATTTAATGCTTTAGCTAAGAAATCATTTGAATCAGAAGTTGAAAATTTAGATTTTTCCAAAGTTGATAAAACTATTAACATAATTAATAATTGGGTTGCTGGTCACACAAATAATAAAATTCAGAATTTAGTTGACGCATCAATAATTAAACCAACTTCTCCAATGACTATTGTAAATGCAATTCACTTCAAAGGAAGTTGGAAATCTGCCTTCACTTTGTATGATGATGAATTTTTCAATAATGGAAAAACTATTAAAAAAACAAAATTAATGAAAAATGAAGGGAATTATTTCTATGGCCATTTTGATGATTTGAAAGCCCAGGCAGTTAAAATGCCATATAAAGACTCAGATTTGAGCATGATGATAATATTACCAGATGAAAAAACAGGTCTTCATCAATTAGAAGAGAAATTAAAAAATACAAATTTATTAGAATTGAGTGGTAAATTGCATTTGAAAAATCTTAAACTTACAATTCCGAAATTTAGAATTGAAAGTGAAATTAAATTGAAGGAAATACTAAGTGACGTAAGTGAAAACATAAATACTGTTATTGTAGAAAATATTTTTTTTATTATGATTATAGTTTTGATTTTTTGATTTTATAAAATGTTTTGTAGATGGGAATGAAAACAATGTTTACACCTAATGCTAAATTTGACTTCTTTACTTCCCCACAAGTGTGTTATGTTGATGATGTTATTCATAAAGCTTTTGTGGATGTTGATGAAGTGGGCACTGAAGCAGCAGCTGCAACAGGTGAATATAATTTTTGAAAATAATTTTAATTATTCGATCAGTAATTTTGATTACTGATAAATTTTACAATTATTAATTTAATTTTTTTTTATAAACTAATTTTTATAAACTAATTTTTATAAAACTTTAATTTTTTATTTTTGTAGTTGTAAAATTGTATTTGCATTCAGCAACATTCAAACCACATCAAAAATATTTCCGTGCTGATTATCCATTTTTCTTTGCAATTTTAGACGATTCTAATCTCTATTTCACAGGTCATCTAATAAGTGTTTAATCAGTCTAAAAATATATGAGAGAGGTGTAAAAAATATAAATTTAAAAATAATGTTTACTAAAATTAATTTTTATTTAAGAAATGTTATGATTAGTTTTAAATTAATAATTCTTGATATGAATTTATGTTAGAATACAATAATTATTAACTTCATTTGTTAGTAAAAGTAAAAATGTGTAATTATTTGAATAAAATTTATAAAAAAAAAAAAATAACAAACATGGTGGTATAATTTTAATTTAAAAAATCTTAAAACTGTAAACTATCAATTAGGTACCGAAAAAAAGATAAACTAATAAATATATAGGAAATATATTTAAAAAAAAAAAAATTATCCGCATTGTGTTATTGATACCGTCAGCACCAGAGGCTTTTCTGCATTTCAATTTAGTGTAAATATTTTGTATTTCTTTCAATGTAAATTCTTCTTTTGGGAATTCGACAATATTATCTACTTCGGTGATACAATTATTTACTGCAGTTTCCGTTGCATTGTATACTTTGATTTTTAAATCAAGATTCCAAAGTTTATACTTATATAATTTCCACAAAAAAAATTGCAAATTACGCAAAACAAGCTTCTAAAAATGATCTTAAATCTTCCATGGTATCACAGCACGACGGATGATATACACTTGAAATCAAAAGGTCTACCGATAGCTGATAAAATTACAAAAAGGCAAACAAAATTCAGCAACAAGTGCGAATACTCAAGTAACTGCTTAGTTCGGAGTCTGGTTGATTATTGATCATTGACAGGCTGCGCTTGTTTGTACCGTTTGCTTTTAAGCTATAGTCATAGTTATTTATTTATTTACATGTTTAACACAAACAGTTTACAAAGAAAAAAAAGAAAAACTTATTAATAGAGAATTTATACAATCCAACAGTTTAACTTAAAATTAAGAAGTACAAACCAATATACTAATACTAAAGTTTAAAATTTTAAAACAATACACAATAAATTGTTTACAAAAATTTTAACAATGATTAAAACAAAACGTAAATTATACCTTAGTTATTAAGATAAAGACGTTGTTTTGGGAGCTGTTTAGACATTAAAAAGTGTATGTGGCACGTTTATATTTGTTTCCTATCATTAGCATCCTATGAATTGGCTCAAACATCCCGTAGTTCGTTCTATGAAAAAAAACGGAAAAAAGATTGGTATATCGAAAACGGGGATTATCAATAATAACGATTTCATTTGAAATTAAAGACGATGTTATATTTCCTTTTACTATATTTCAGTAATAAAAATAACATCTCCAATTTCGGGTCTTAGTTGCAATGAACACATTTGAAAAAGCTTAAGTCTATGTTCATAAGGAGGTAATAATAATGGGTCAGACCATGGAAGAAAACGTTAGGCAAAAAACCTTAAGAAATTTCTTTGAATAGATTCAATTCTAAGTTTGTGTACCTCATAAAAAGGAGACCAAACTTGACTATTCTAAATTTGGTCGTACGAAACAAGTATATAAAGATTTTATGATATACGAATCAGTAAATTCTTTCGACCATCGTTTAACAAAGCCTAACATTGAGTTGGCTTTATTGATGATATGTGTATAGTGAATTTTAAATGTCAACTTTTCATCACAACAAAATACACCTAAACCTTTGATGGATTGAACTCTTGTCAAGGATATAGTTATACTTAAACGGATGAGAACGGCGAGTGTATGTAATTAGAGCACATTTATTAATGTTGAGTATAAGATTATTTCGAGTGCACCAAGCGAAAAATTTATCGACGTCTTTTTGAAACAAAACTGAATCATCTTCGTTTTTTATTTTTCTGAAAATTTTCATATCGTCTGCGTAAATTACTAATTCACTATTCCTAATGATAGATGCTAGATCGTTGATTGCAATAATGAAAAGAAGTGGACCTAAATGGCTACCCTGAGGAACTCCAGAGTTAGCCATAAATGATTTAGACGTCTCACATCTGAATATTACGATATAACTTCTATTTTTCAGATATAAGTTAATTCATTTTAAAAAGAAAGGTGGAAAACCTAATTTTTTAAGTTTAAATAAAATGGTGCTGTGAGGAAGAAGGTCAAAGGCTTTACTAAAATTGGTGTATACCACATCAATCTGGTAGCGTTTTTCCATATTTTTAATAAAAACTGATATTGATTCAATGAGATTAGTTACTGTGGATTTTTTTTTGATAAAACCATGCTGGTTTGGGATTAGAAAGTCAGCACAGTGTTTGTATGTATAATCAAATACAATTAATTCAAAAATTTTAGGAATTGCAGATAACTTGGCTATCGGCCGATAGTTAATGATATCATTTTTAGAATTTTTTTTATGAATTGGTCTTACAAAAGCTTTTTTTCCATATATTAGGAAAGAGTCCTGAGGAAATTGAAAAATTAAAACGGAATGACCGCCTTTTTAGAAATTAGATACTTACGCCAAGCTTTATTTTTTTTTATTTCTGAGTTTTCTCATTTCATGATTGAACCACGGAGGGCTAGAATTTTGTTGCCTGTCTTTGGCGATGGGAACAAATTGTCGGAAACCATTTTGCAGGATTTCATAAAACTTATTTGTTATTATATTGAGATCTACATTGTCATATAATGTAGAGAAATCATAAGTATATAGAAAGTTATTTAGTCCGACAAAGTTTGCTTTGCTAAAATTATAATGATAAGAACTAGCTGTGTGAGGGTTAGAGGGTGCGTTGAGACATTACGACAAACAAATGGGAGGGTGAAATTGATCAATTTTTACAAGGGGGGTTGGGCAATTAATTTGTAATATATTGTTCCAGTCAGTAGGTAAAAACTAGGTCAAGTTGTTTTGATTGAAAATTAATTATACTTGATATTTGTGGTAAATAATTAATCTTAAGGCTGTCAATGAACGAGTATTCATTTTCACTACAAAGATAGGTCGGAATTATGTATGATTCTTCGTCATGTAGTATCCATTTAATGCTTGGTAAATTAAAATCTCAGCAAAAAACTATTTCGTCAGAAGGATCAATAGTATTCGACAAAAATTCCGTTACTTTTGAACATTTTTTGTATACATCATTATTCGAGTTTGGAGAAATGTAGCAACAAATTATGTATAAATTTTGAATTTCTATTTCTATTTTGCTTCCTATAATTTCAGGCATGTCTGAAACATGTGCTCCATAGGATTCTAGATCAGATTTAACACTTTGCGAAGTTAATCCATAAGCTTCATGGAATCTTTCAAAAAGTTTACTTAGCTGTAAAACATCCATTGGAAGACCTTCTTGATGAATAGCTACTTTTAATGACGTGTTCGTCTTACCATTAATACAGACCGAGTTTGGTTTATCATGTAGATAAGCTAAATAAAGCCTAACATTTTCGTAAATTCGCTAGAATGTATCGACCGTTATCAGGTTGTAGAGAATTTTTGGTAAGCTTAACTGGGAGGAACGAATGGGTCAAAAACCTGAGTGGTAATAGCTGAGTTATTTTGAGGCGGAGAATCATTATAAGGAGACGAGATGGTTTCCTTAGGTGATAACGAGATTGATTTACAAGTATCTAAGTTAGCTTCATTTGTAGTATTCACAAATGGATTTACAGATGTTATGTCATGGGATGAGTCTGATTCCTTGTATGAATTTATTGTATGCGAATGTATGAAGTTAATATATTTGTTATTAAATTTATTAGTATAATTAATTTTTTGCAAATTGGAGTCTTCGTGTAAGTTTGTTTGGTTTTTCTTATATTATTCACTATTATATATGTTATAGTGATAATTATAGTTTCCTAAGTTTTTTTTTTAGTTTTAGTTCTAAGTTTGTTTTTAAATAAATCTAAAAATAATCGAAAAGGTTTTTTCGACCAATTTTCCTTTTGTCCAAGTAAAAGTATTTTGTAATCTATAATTAAGCAGGCAATGTAGTAATATATAAAACAGATTTAAATTGTAGTTGTTAAGATGATTTAATCTAAGCTCTAAATTAATATAAGTCGATAATGTCAGTATATGTTAACAATATTTTGGAATGAATAAACAAAAATTAAATTAAAAAAAAAAATAAATTAATCCGCATTGTGCATCAACTAAGTGTTTAAGCTCAAAATAAGATTTTGTTTGACACACCAGCTTACACCACCAGTAGAGAATTGCAACACTATATATGAGTATTTGGATTACATACAAAGGTTCTATTGTTCTTAAACCTTTACGAAAATCGAATTGTATATAATTGACTTGTCCATCTAGATCGTTTTGTGTTCTTTGGTGAATAACTTATATAAAGATTTTAAGCACGTAAATAATCAAGCGAGTGACTCTGAAATAACGGCATGTTCTGGAATTAGGTTTAATTGAAATATTCACAAAAGTTGAATTGAGCGAATCCCTTGAAATATATTACTTCTTCAAAGAATTGTTTGAAAGCTATTGTTAACATTTTAATACTTTTCTTATCCAGTATCGTAACAATTTCATATTGTATTTCATCTGGACCAACAGCTTTTCCACATTTAACTTTCTTAATGGAATTTGTGACCAATTGTTATTGCTGGGCTTAAGCTATGAGTTTGATAATTAGAAGTTCAGTTATTTACAATACTGATATTTTTCAATATAAGCTTATCATTTAAGGTATTTGCTTAATTTCACCAATTTGATTACCGTTGACATCTTCAAGTTTTGATATTTTTTTTCCTAGAGGCTTAACTATATGCTTTTGATTTTCTAATGAGGACTAAATATGTCATACTTCCTTTGATTATTTAAAATTTTGTTTTTTAAAACACGGTTTTTACTACTAGTAGATGTTTTAATCTCTGTATGACTGATATTTTCTGCAGTACCAATTATTTTAGATAATTTCTGCAGTACTAATTTAATTACGTTTGTATTAAATATGTTATTTACCAAACTAGTCTATTTGATTACAAACATAATTGTATGATGAATTGGAAGATTTCCATGTGAGTGAAGCTACAGAACTAGACAAGTCTTGCTATTTTAATATATCACTTTCCCAATCCAAATTTTTAAACGATCGGTGTGTGAACTGAACCGTCTACGACAACATAGACTTGAATCATATTAATGTTTTGCAAATGTTGCCAGCAGATTTTAAGGAAACAAAAAATCAATTCTTCTGATTTTTTTGGGGTATATCAACTCGTTTGAAATCAAACATCAAAAGTCCAATAGAATAAGTAAAATTATTAATGAAACTATAATAAAAAAATATATAATAATTTTTTATTATAAATATAGATTATTAATTATACGCTATTAAGAATTCATATTTTTTTTCTCTTCTTTGAAACAAGTTAATCAAAAAGTTAACAATTCGAAAACAATTAAAAAAGGAGTGCCCCAGGAGTATTCTATTCAAGTTGTATATTGATGATACCTCTCGTTTACCCCTTAATGAATCAATACAGCTTTTTACTGATGACGCTGAGTTAAAATATTCTGAAGATAGTGAAGAATAGTTGAAGATTTCTATTGAACTTCTATAATATGTGGCTTAAAAATTACAGTCTCCTTTTGAATACACAAATAAATATAAATTCTTTTTTAATAAAATTGTGAAACTTACCTAGAGTTTTAATATTTATTTAATTTCTATAAATTCTTTTATTCGAAAAGAAAAACTTCTTTTATTCGAAAAGAAAAAATATCATTTATTTTTTCTTTTGTAAGAGTTTTAGCTGGTAGAATTTCTAATTTTTTTTAAAAAATATTTTTTGGTGTTTGTAAAATGCTTTTTGCTTCTTTTCGAAATATGCATTTGGTTAACAGAAAGTTCATCATTATTTTCATATAACATAATTTTAATTTTCGAAAATGGCACAGCTGTGTAATTCAAATTGATACCAATACCAGAGCAAACCCTAAAATCTGTTGGTAACATTTACTAAACCTTTAGTTAGTTCACCTTTGCGCTCTTCATATTCACGAGCAGCCTTACCAATGTAAGCGGACTATAAATCTTCATATTTTTTAAATATCTGTCAATTACTCCATGAACAGCATCCAGATCTTGGACCAGAGAGTGGTCTGGTTCTGAAAATTTTTGAAATATGATTGGTATATTATGTTTCTGTTTAATCTGGTTCTTATTTTGGGGCACACACATGAGTCGCTCCATAAAGTAAATTTATCTATTTCGGGATTATCAACTAGAACTTTCTTAAGTATTTTAATTACATCACTACTAATGTACCAGTTCTTCCACTATGTGCCTCAGTCAAAAGTCCACAGTATGGTGTTTTCTCTTTATTAACTATAGAAACAGTTTCTGTCATATTGAAAACGTTCAATTTTCTCTTATAATAAAAATTGACGGATTTCTTTTTGGAAGACTCAAAACACAATTAACCATTAACGAATATTTTAAAATATTCTGACCTATACGTCAGGCATATGGGTATGGGGCATTTCAGAAATAAGCCAATTTTGACGTCAAACTTCATACAAAAATGACTCATATCCAAAAAATTGGCATATGGGTCATTTTATAATTAATAAAGTATTACAAAGGTGGATATGTGTCAATCCGGAAGTAAATATCTCCGAAACGGTAAATGATAGCAAAAAACGGTTCGGGCCAAAAGAAAGAGTGTGTCGCAAAACCCAAGAATTTGTCCCTTAGTCAAATAAAGTGAAAATGGCTGATGGAGCCTTTCATCCGATGATTAATAATTAAATTAAAATTAAATAATTAAATAAAAATCGAACTATATTCAATTTCAAATTATGAGACCAAATAGCATAGGCTAGGGTCAATAAACAGAAAAAAAACATTTACTGGTGTTTACAGTTAAAAATTTATTAACCTATTAAGTTAGGATATTTATAGTTTTTGTTGTGCTTAATATTAAATCAAATAAAACCAACAAACTAACAAAAAAAAAACAACAATAAATAGGTTAAAATATAAAAATTTTAATATTTTTTTAAAATAATAAAAATAATCAATAATAATTTGCAATAAATATTTTTTTCTTTTGTTTACGTAATAATTTCAATCTAGTTTTAAATTTAAAAGAATTTAATTATTTCTTTTATCAAAATAGAAAACTCTGAAAGTCTGAACAACAATTCGAATTAAAATGACTCATTAGTTGACCACGAAATAAAACCACATCACTTAAAAGTAAATAAAATAAAATAATCCGTATAAACTTGAAATAATTTAATACTAGAACTTGAATAGTGCCCCTTCCCCCACCAAAAAAAAAATAACAATAAATGATGAGAATAAAGTAATTTGATTTCTATATAAATGTTCTGTTGTAGACTTGAAGAGTTTCAGTAAAAAACTAGTTCTCAGTAAGTTAAGATGAGTAAGTAAATTTAATTATTAAAAAACAAAAAAAAACAAGATTGTATCACTTTTTTAATAAATTCAAATTTCTTTATTAGTTCTTCAAATACTCCCATTATTGATTGTTATTCAAGCTGCTGCTCTTGGAGCAGACATTGATAGTTCTGTTATTAAGCCTTTATCAAATGGACAATTTACAACAGATATTTTTGATCATGTTACAAAAATTAATGAACTAAATAGAAATAATTTAATTTTTTCACCAGCTTCAATTCATATTTGTTTAGCTTTGACATATTTCGGTGCAAAATATGAAACAGGAACAGAAATTGCAGATGGATTACATTTTAATACAGAAGATAAGAATGTTATTGCAAGCCAATTTGAAAATATATTACAAGTAACACGTGGACCATTTGCTCTGATGAAAGTGGCTAATAAAATTTATACAAACAATTTAGAAATTAAACCAGAATTTAATGCTGTAGCCAAGAAATCATTTAATTCTGAAGCAGAAAATTTGGATTTTATAAATGTTGAACAGAGTGTTAACACAATTAACAATTGGGTTTCTGAACATACAAATGATAAAATTCATAATTTGGTTAATTCAAAAATAATTAAACCTGAAACTCAAATGGTTCTTGTAAATGCAATTCATTTTAAGGGAAAATGGAAAATTCCTTTATATGTGCGCGATGGTACATTTTTAAATAATGGAATATTAAATAAAAAAACACTTTTAATGAATGACAAAAGTGAATATTTATATGCTCATTTTAATGATTTACAATCTCAAGTAATTAAAATGCCTTATAATAACTCAAATTTAAGCATGATGATAATATTACCTGATGAAAAAACAGGTCTTCATCAATTGGAAGAGAAAATAAAAAAATTAAATTTATTAGATATGGGTAGTAAATTGAAATGGGAAGATGTTGACATTACGATTCCTAAATTTCAAATTGAAAGTGAAATTAATATGAAAGAGATTTTAAAAGATGTATGTATGTGTATAATTTTATTATAACAGTTATAAAATTTAATTTGACTTTAATTATTATAGATGGGAATTAAAAGAATGTTTAGTGATGATGCTCAATTTGATTTTTTTACAACATCAACTGCATCCAAAGTTGATGATGTTATTCATAAAGCTTTTATTGATGTTAATGAATATGGTACTGAGGCAGCAGGTGCAACAGGTAAACAATATTTAAAAATTTATTTTTTTTGCTAATGTAAAATAATTTTTGATATAATTGAATTTATACGCCTAAAAGTATTCAATATATTACATTATTATTATTATATTTTTTATTCTTTTAGGATTTGCATTCGATCGAATTTCAGGTGATGAATATCAAAAATATTTCTATGCAGATCATCCATTTTTCTTTGCAATTGTAGATGAATTTAATGTTTATTTTACTGGTCATCTTATAAATGTTTAAAGTGTATTTTTAGTGTATGAATAAATTTAAAAACGGAATATAATAATGTGCGTTGGTTTTTTGTAAAGAAACACATGAAGCGGTAAATCTCCCATTGTAATGTTAGTTTATTACAAAAAATGTGTGTGTGTGTGTTTTTTTTTTTTTTAAATTAGACGTAAACTTCTTTTGCATTTGATTGACTGGTGTTAGGTAGAATTAGAATCCGTAATCTATATGTAAATTATTTCCAAGTAGTATAAGGATTTTGCTGGATGTAAAATTATACTATAAAAATTAGTTCTTGTAAATGTGGTGGCTGAAGTTATTACGAGCACAAATAATAAGAGCACAAAGGTTACTTGAATCGCCACATTTAAAAATTATATTTTAGTATAATATGTCTTTCCAAAAGAAACTGGAATGGACACTTCCACCTACTTGCCAATCACATGGTTCGAAATTCATTATAAGGGTTAGCAGACAGATATAGTGTTTTGATACAGAATCGCACAAAGGATATAGATATTCTAAAAAAAAAAACAATTAAATATAATCCAAATATGTTGAGAGTTGTACTTTATGCATACCCTATTGTATAAGACCTATAATAGTCGCTAGATGTTTTGCGTATATAATTAGTTGAAATACCAGAAAATCGAAAAATTAATAAATGCTCATAATGCTCATAATAAAATTTCGTTCCACTTTATGTAATAAAATACAGTGTCGTACTTAATGTACGATCAGATATTTCTACTTAAGTTATTTGCATTATAGTATAAGAAAAATACATATTTTATTGTGTATTGTATAGTATATATATTATGTTGATTTATTTTTATGTTTACACATCAAAAATTACATCAAATTTTATTTCTAAAGTTTTAATTACCATACAATTTGACATACAAAAGTGAAAATAAAAAAGTAAATTGCAAAGAAATTTTGTAAATTAAAACAAAAAGTATAACGAAGCTAAGATTGATTTAATCAAAAATTTTTGGTGTACACCATTTGTAATTTATTTTAAAAATGTTTAATGAGAATAGATTAGATTAGGTAACTTCGGGAAGAGATCTAGCTTCTATATCAATGCAGCCGCCAATGGGCTTATTGTGTTTACCCGTGTTTGTTAGTGCTATTAATCAATCTGAGTTCTTAGGGATAACTGATTTAGTGATTACACTTAGGATAATATTCAATGGTGTGGTAGATAGCTGTCATTATTCGAAGAACGCTGTTCCTAGGTGGCTAGTCTACTACGAGTAAGCCCTACGCATTCACGTGCAGATGCTCAATATTTTCTTCCTCTATTTCACATATTCTGTATAAGTTTATTTCGGTTAGGCCCATTTTATAAAGATAGGTATTGGCTTATTTTTGCTTTAAAACATTGAAGAGTGATGAGAATAGGATAATATTCTAAGTTTTTCATCAAACGAAGTCTGACATCAAATTTTGTTGAACATCAATTATATATAAGATTTTCATCAAACTTTCATCAAAATCATAAAAAAATTAGAAATAAAATCTGATGTCTAAACGATGCCTTAGAATTAAATAACAAAAAAAATTTACGAAAAATTTGATATCTTGATGTAGGATCATAATCCCAGAAGCTTTATTCCATTTTGTTTTTGGTATAAATCAAATGTAATAACATTATCATCATAAGTTAACTTGAATAACTTATCGTAGACATTTTGTTGTAAAAGTCATTGCATGATCCAGTACAAGGAACAGTTCAGTATAACGATCTTGAATGAAATATTTTCGGATCGAGAAGCTTTCATCAATATGAAATAAAACTATTAATTCTGATTTTATGCAAGAAGTTGTCACATGATGTTAATAAAGAATAATAAGGTATAATAGCAACATGATACCAAATTATAACAAAAGCCAAATCATCGACAAATCATGAAAATATTTATTAATTAATATGTAATAACTAATTTGGTAGTTAGAAGGAAACTTATCATAGAATAACAAAATCAGTCGATCTGATTACAAAACACAACGCTTGTTTAAAACAACAACGGCATAACTCAAAAAACATAGTTTTTTGCTAGACGTTTTTAAGGTTTTAAACTATTATATCCTTGCTAATACATAATATTTCTCCTTCAAATGAAAGTTTTGTATTCTAACAACATTAAACAAGAAAGTGAAGGTGCAACGAACTCGATAGGTAGCTATTTGAAATATTTAGAGTCTTTAAAATTACCTGGGATCCAATATATGTCGTTGTTGCAGCAGACTCTTTTTTGTACGACGACTTAAATAGAATTGTGACGTTACAACACCTAACAAAAAAAAAAATTGTCTTGTATTAAAAATTTAATGATTTATGTTTCTTAATTTGGTTTATTACTTATGATTTTTTAATACTTAGAATAGTTACATAGTTAAAGAGGTATAAAATTTTAATTTTATTTCAGGTAATAATTCAATATAAATCTTTTAACGAAAAATCATAAAAATATTTTTAGTTTGAAATTAAAATAATTAACATAACTTTAACATAAAATAAAATACTCTTCTTGAGCAAAACAAAAATTAATTTTGGTCTTAAAGCTAGCAATAAATGGCAAAAACTTAATTAAAATAAATTTGAAAAAAAATTATCATAAATTTGAAAAAGGTTATCTATAAATTTTTAAAGAATGGAAACTATGGTTTTTTTCAAGCAGTTCGAGAAGATCTTTTTTCTTTTTCTCAGAAATTCTAGGTTTTGTCTGGGCTTGCCCTTGAATAATGTTATTCTTCAAGTTTTGTTTTTTACTTTTTATCAAAGTTGTTGCAATAAATTCTGCAATAAGTCTTTATATGAAGTGTTGAAAAAAAGCGACGTTGGTGATTGACGTTCAGTTCGTAGTACTTTTACATCATTGAGTTTTATACTGGACATATTTAAACGTTCAATTTCCCTTGCTAGTAATTTTATATTCAAAAAATCTTCATAAAAGAATTCAATCACATTAAATGGTTTTCCAGGGTTTTTTTGCCGCTCGGATAGAATGATTCAGGTGTATGCATGGGACCTCCTTTTAATTGACGTTTTACTTGTCTCTTTATTAAAAAATGAGCAGAGTCACCCTCATTTTGAGTATGACTCTTTATAAGATATTTATGAGTAATACTTCTTATATTTAGGTGACTAGCAGCATAAAGATAAAGAACGATCATGAATTTATTTTTTTGCTGTCCTGCACATATATCTGAGTAAAACACTACCTCTTCATCACTAACTTTAGTTTTTTGGTTTATGAAATTTAAAATACAGCTTCCAAGGTCATTAACACCTCTATTTGCATGAGATTCATCCCAAACATAAAAATAGCATTCATTTGATTTCAAATCATAAATAGTAAAAAGTTGAAACATTTCCTTTAGGTATTTGAAACACGGCCTGTAAATCATATACTGCAACTAATGCTTTGGAATTTGCCTTATCAGTTTTTTCTTCTTCTCTTGACAACTCTTTTTCTACTAAATGGTTGTCATACACATCTTGTAATTTCACTTTTTCTTCTAGGACTGCATTATCGTAAGTGGTACATGTTGGACTCAAATCCTTTTTGGGGATAAAAATGAAATATTAAATCCAATGGTAAATATTTTATACAAAACATCATAGCTTGCAAATTCGATATTTTTATCTTTACAATCTTGTACATAATATCTATGTATATCTGCAATAGATTTACTACCACCAATAAAATATTTTGATGTGGTAGTCCGGGTATAGTTGCATTTATTTTTTGGAATTTTTTCTATAAAATTTCGAACTCCTTCTTTGAAAATTGATTTAATTTTACATGTTTGGAATGCTTTCCTCGACGATCCATTTCAAGTAAAGTATCTGCAACTTTGTTTTTTTTTTGGCGAACAGTTCGAATTGAACGATCGTTAGTGTCAAGTGTATTTTAATAGTTTGCATCCTTGAATTGTCTCACTATTTAGTTGGTAAAAAAGAACGCATTAATTAGATTTCTTTCTGGTTGTTTTCGATCAACAAGAACATAATGATATTTTGGTTTAATGGGATTCATACTATTGTTTATAAATTATCGCTGTTGTTCAATATTTTATAATTCCCAAAATTTTTTAAAAATTTCATATAATTCAAATTCTGTATTTCAAGATATTTAAATTCTGTATTGAAAAATTTACTTTACTTGTAATATTTGTTTGGAATGTGCTTATTTCATTTATATAAATAAAAAAAAAAATAATAATAAAAGCAATACTTACGTTGACTGCAATGAAGAATCAAACTGAAATGTATCACTTTTTATTAAATATTTAAAATTTTCACTATAGAATCACTGGCACAACTAAAAATAAATCAATGTTGAACTAAAATTTCCGAGATATTCAAGTTATGCCAAAACGATAATTTTTCTCTCACGGTTTCAATTTGAAAGCTACAAATTTGTTGCTTTCCTATATAGTAGAGAATAAGATAACAAATTGTAGAGAATACAATAGAAAATAGAGAATAAGAGATACAAATAATAGAGAATAAGATAACAAATTTTTCTACATTAATAACTCAAAACTCCAATTTTTCGAGTTATGCCGTTGTTGTTTTAAACAAGCGATAATTTATTCAAAATCAAAAATATTTTCATTTTACACCCGATTTCAATTTATACTATATGTTAGAATTGATAATTCGATCTTACTTTTGCCTTCTTCGGTTTGTTTTTAATATTATTAGTCTACCTCTAAAACCAAAAGAAGTAGTCACAATTGGATACCGGACACTTTCGTGGACACTGATGTGTATAGACGTGTATAGTTTATATTAAGTGTCCCACAGAAACTGCAAAATTTTGCTTTAAAGTCAGTTTAATTTCAAAACATAGATATTGATTTAAAATATAATTTGGGAATTTCCCAGAAAGCGATGACGTCCTATACCGTCAATCTTATATGTGAATTTCTAAAGTGTAGAACAAGTGAACATTTGATTCTGAACTTAATTATTAATAATTTATAAAGGTAAATATTTGCAGTAATGAATTGAATTTGTATTAGTAAAATAAAAATATTTAAAGAATTTCTTGACCAAATAACAAAATGTCGTACGAAGAGGTTAAAAAAAAAAAATAAAAAAATTATTTAAAGAAAGTGCAAATGAAAGTTACGACGGAGCTGCTTCTAATTGAACAGACACTGATTTTTTCGAGGCTAATGGGATTTTCTCTGGTCGTCCAAATCCAAATTATTAACCATCTGAAAATAACACAAAATTCTAGTAGCTAAGATGAGGATAAAATAGAACCTCCAGATATTACTTAAGTGAAGAATATAATAATAACAATGATAACTGGGAAATCGATAATGAAAGGTTTCCAGTATTTAATTTTGATAAAACTAAGTCTGGAATAAAAATTGATATTGCTTCTAATGCTATTCACAGAGATTGTAGCAACATTTGTTGATAACATTAATATATATAAATGTTGTTTCGAAGACTAGAGTAGCAATTTTATAACATTTAAAGAAACCAATATAGAATAATTATACTAAAATATTGACGTCTATTTCCATCATTGTGTCCATATTGATAAAATTTTTATTACAGAAACTGTCATGACGATTATAAGCATCATGACGTCTATCGACGTATCTGACCTAGGATATCTACCAAATGATATTAAAAACATCATGATGAAAATACACTTCAAAAATTAAACCTTATTTTTAAGAATTGAAAAGATTTTTTATTCAATTTGCATTAGATTTTTGTTTTTAGAATAAAGGGGATAAAAATATTTAAATAATAGGTGATTGAACACTACCCTTTATACTAGCCCTATAAACCTATCAAATCTATTAAAAATAAAACGTGATGAACAAGGAAGTTATGAAATACATTAATGATGGTTTCGAACTAATCACTAAAATCAAGTATAACTATCTCATCCTTATTTACTAGTCAACCATACAAGTGTATAAAGAATTCTATAGTCTTAGTTTTGAATATTAATATAAAAAAACACAATAAATAAAACTGATAATAAATATGAAAAACGATAGAACCAACCTTTTGAATATTCTGTAATCTGTTAATTTTTTAAAAAGCATAACTCCTGAAAAATAAGGAAAACTTAAGTACTTAAATCAAACATATTATTTATATCTTAACTATTTATTTTGGGAATACATTTTCTTAAAACAAACTAAGTATAGTATTGAGGCACCAAGTCGCATAAGAGACATCAAGATATCTTGAACTGAGACTGACTATATCATCCTTAACAAGTTTAATTTATAAACAAATAACACCCTCTATATACCCACAAAATAAATTTTATATTTAAAATATTATGTACACAATGTGTATATAAAATACATAACCATAATGTATATTTTAGAACCAAAACAATGTTTTTAAGATGAGAATAGTAATTGTGACAATGATTTAAGTTAATGATCCCGAACATAATAATAACAAATGCATTAAAATAAAATAATCCTGCACAATACACAAACATGTAAGTGAATATATATGCAGATAATTTTATTATATAAGGATAATAATCATATAAAAGGTCTTTGACACGTACATTTAATATAAATACATAATATACTGGCTCACAATGATATTAAAAAAAAAAATTGGCCTAATTTTCTTGTTTTTAAACAAAAACAAACTTTCATTTAGTTTCATCAAAAAGACATAAAAAAAAAACAAAAATGTATTTCTCCACTTCCAGAGAAGCTTTTTACCCCTATTTTCGATATTCCAGGGCATGCGTGATTTAATTTTTAAATATTTTTTTAAAAGCAAAATAAAAAAAAATTCTAATCCTATCACATAGGTATTATGTACTATAAAACAAATTTGTCTAAAAAGGATAGTAAAATAAAACAGCAAAAAATTTACCGCTATTCTAGTGATAAAAAAAGTCTTATTTTTTTGTTGGTATATTTTAGAATTATTTCATTGAACCTGATCGAAGAACAATAGCCGGAAAATTTATTTAAATTTGGTAAAAATTTGAATTGCTAAATATATGGAAAGGAGTCAGAATTCTCATTGAGACAGAAATTCTAACAGGAAACTTTAATAAAAAGAAAAGTTAGTATTAAATTATTTGTTGTGATATAATATAATTTATGTAGAATAAATATATTCAATTATTTGACATTTTTTGTTATTCGAAAATCGAATCGTTTGTTTTTTTCTGAGATATTGGAGTATTCGGTTATTATTTAAATAAAAGTAGATAACTATAAGATAAATAAAAATATAAAATAGTAGTTTTCCAAATCGTCAGCCCAGTTCTATTGTCGGACATATGCCATCCGACCTGTTTCGAGAAAATCGAGTTTGAAGTTTGAAGCTTAATAAACCAAAAACGAAGTGATAGATTCTTTTCTGATTTAAATATTAGATTTGTTCATATTTCAAATTCAAACCTGTGCAATTTCAAGGATGGGCACACACGGACTGATGATATAAGCTTAAGAATATCAAGTTTTTTTTTGTTGTTGGCTGTATCCCATAAAGCTCAATTTATTTTTTGCATTGTATGACATGTCCAAAATTTTTTGGGATATGTACGATTCTAAAAAAGAAAACCCTTTTATTTTTTTTTAGTTGAAGATATGTCTAAAAAAAATTCGAGGTTTAAGAAAACAGAAAAAATTTATTTTTAATTATTTTATTCAAATCATCTTATAGAAAGTCGAACAATACTAAATCATTTCTGATTACATTATTATTTATTAATTAGATATTATCATTAGAATTTATGCTTAGTTTGATATGGCATCTTATAAAATCTGTCAGAAATTCTTTTATAAAACCCGATTTTGAAAACTGGAATAATGATATTATTAGCTTTCAACAATTTTACCTAAAGTTCGTAGCACCCATATTTATTCTAACACATTTGAAAAAATGTCAGTAAAATCAGCTTTTCAATTATTTAGTCATAGTACATATGCAGCCATAAAAGCAATAAATAACACTGATCGATTTTTTTTTAATTTATTGAGTAATAAAGCCAATCTGACTGTTGATTTTGTTTTAAGAGTTAACTAGTTAATTGATTACTCAAATTCTTCAAATTTTAACACAAAAAATTTAAAATTTTGAATTCACAACCGTTAAAAATTCTCCGTTTTTATTCTTAGAGGAAAGGCTAGAATATCTTAAAAAATCAAAAATTAAAAGTACCAAAACAAATGTTTCCATTAATGGAATGGCCCAAACAATAACTGCTGTATTATCTTTATCGAAAGATCAAATTGATAGAATGTTAATTTCTTGATGACGCGCAGACTGAACCAAGATCCGTTAGAAAATATGTTTTCTCATATAAGATCTGCTGGTGATTATTGCAGAAATCCATCTGCACAACAAATTGGGAATATTTTTGCTAAGACGAGGCGAGTATTTATAACGAAATTACATCCTCAAATTGTGAAACAGATCACAACAATTATTTGGACATTGATGCCAATGATTTGGCTAATAAAGATTTTATTATTGAAAATTGTCCTGAAGAAATGAGAAGGAAAATGTTTTAGCTTCAACTTCAAATACAGTTAAATCATATATAGTAAATCATTTAGTAATTTTGAAGAATTAGCAATTAGATATTTTGCTGGATTTTGCACATAAAAAGTGTCAAATTGCCATACATGTGGATTATACTATTTTTAAAAAATTAACACAAAATTTGAAAACGAAATTTAAATAGCTATTCATAATGAAATATTAGAGATGAAATAATTGAACGTAGGTATATAAGTACGTATGTACCTAAAAACCGATTTGAATTGAATTTAAAATTTAGAATTGTATTTAAAACAACTTTAACAAAAATTTGATTCTGTTTGTAAATTTATACATATATGTATATGTATGTGTGAATATTTTAGAAATCATAACGTGAATGAATGTTCACTATTATTTGAATTTTTTGAAATTGTTTTATTTTTGAAAATTATTCAATTAAAACAAGAAAAATATTTTCGTTTCCTAAACATTATAAAATTATATTATAATATTATAATTTATTATTACAAATAATACACATGCACAATATCAACAATTATAAAAATCCTTTTATTACAATGTATATTGAGAGAAAAATAAAAAAAAAATATTCTTAAAAGACTACTCGATAAAAATGCTATCCAATTTGAAATTTTTGTACCTATCAATTAAACAAAAATTCAAATTACCTATACAAATTCAAATAACAAAAAGTTAAAAGCAATAATATTCAAGAACAGTATAGAGAAACTAAACACATACAAATTATTTAGAGAATAAAGTCGTATAAAACGCTCAAAAATTTAAAAATTCAAATTGAATATAGAAAATGCACCAACACATTGAATATACCCCAGAAAATATATATAATGAAGAGAATTTGGAAAAATTGAGCTGAACATTTTCTGTTGTATGAAAATGTCTATCTTTATAGTATTATTAATCAATGATATTATTGACTATTTATTAATCACCTTAATAATCACATACATAAACGGTTATGCAACTAGTTACGAGGTAAAGTTTTTTTTTATTTTTTCAGTTTTCATAGTTTTTTTTAAGTTATCATGAATGAACCTATTTATGGCTGTTGAATTAATTTTGTTCCTATTTTGAGTTACACACGCATCATATTGTTAAATTAACATCCATATTGTTAATTTTTCAATATTTGGAAAATCCTTATTTATCTGTTTAAGTATTTTAAATATTGCACTAGCTATATGATTTCCAGTGCGCCCAGAATGTAATTCTGGCCAACAGTAAAATATTATTTTCTTTTTTTGAAATATTAACATCCCCGTTAAATTGAAAGTGTTCAACTTTCTTTTATAATAGAAAATGGATGAATTTTTTTTGGAAGACCAAATACTTGCTATAAATCGTATGCTAAAACTGCGTGTGTTGTATCAGTTTTACAGCGATCTACATCTCTTTCAATAAAATATACGAATATGATTATATTTATAAATTACAAATGTTTTTCTTATAAGCAGATATATCCATATAATATTACAAGCCGTGAATAAAATATTTACGGATATCGGGCATGGGCATATTTTGTATAAAAATATTTTTTTATTTTGATCCATTGTGAATTATATTCTTTAAAAACTTTAAATGGAAATAGGCAAAAGAAATTATGAAAAAAAAATTTTTTTGTCGGCTATATCCACGATGCTATACAAAATGTCTGACAAACGCCAAATTTTGGATATGTCCGAAAACTTTAAAAATGAATAGTAAGAAACCAGGATATGTCCGAAAGTCGATACTGCGTAACTCAAAAACTAAGCCAGATATCGAAAAACCGGTTGAACAGAATGAAAGTGCTTATTTCCAATATTCAGGCTGCATTCTTAAGTCGAAAAGCACGAAAATGGCGTATGTCCGAAAATAGAACTGGGCTAACGAAATAAATACTTTTATTTTGAATTCGCTTTACACAATGTTACTTTAAACAAACTATTGGGATGAAGTTATTAAATTTCTAATTAATATCGTGCGATTTTCATTTAGCTTATAGTATATTATAATAGTTATTATAGTTATTATAGTTATTATAATATACAGCATAAAAATAAAATTTATTATATTCTGTTAAATAAAAGTAAAAATTTTACCGTTGTTCTAGTGTAAAAATAGAGATAATAGATCGCACGATAAGTGGATATGCTCACATTGAATTGCAATTGCAGTTAACAGCAAAATCTGCTGTAAAAGTCAGCACTCAGCGTTTAGATTACGTCACCATTACAATTATTACAACTTGATATGTGCGTGTAAATGTTATCATTCCAATTTTGTTTTCTGTTCATTATCGGTTTGGACTTTGTGTGCTTAGAGCGTCAAAAACAAAATAAATATTTGTATGTAAAGAAATACATAAACAATAGAATAAGCTAAAAAAGAAATCAAAATAAAAAAATATTTTCTATTTCGACAATTTAGTGTAACAAAAACAATTATTTATTTTCGTAAACCATTGCTACATATTTCATTTTATTTAATGTAGACATTTTGACAATTTTGTGAATTTTGAAAAAAAACATAACTTATTTATTTAATCCTACATTCCTGAGTTTATTTGAAATCATTTAGTTACCCTCCAATTAAAAAATTTTACATCATAAATTTAATAAATGACAAAATGTCTAATATTGTTCGCAGCCCAGTTGTTTTAAGCGTAAGTTACATAAACAATTTTCTGACCTGTTCTTAAAACATTTTCTGGTTGTTTGAAGTAAGTTGATGGGATGAGCTACAATTTGTGAGGCAGCTAAATTTTAGTTGAAAATCTCGCAAAATTTTTTTCGTAGTATTAGCGTAGAAGGCAGAGCGAATCGATAATATTATATAATATGATTAAGATCAAATTGAAATATGTAGTTTAAAAAATTGTGGTTCATCCTAACACAGAAAAAAATGCAGCTTCGATTTTGCATGTTCATTAGAAAGAAATAAATAGAAATCAAGTACAAAAGTAAAGTAAATAATTATAAAAAAAAACCATACACATAATATGATGCGTACCTTCCTACCTACATGAAAGTTGTTTTTGTTTTTTTATAAATAAAATAAAAATGCTTGTATTAAAAATAAATGAAAATAAAAAAATGTACTGCAAAAAAACAGGAAGTGTGGGTACAAAATAGCTCATAATTTTTGATGTACTGATCGCCGTATAGCCTTTCGAGCATTTTTTTAAAGGAAATTAAATTTGCTTTAATTGTGTGAAAAAAAATTATTTTAGGACTTTCACTATTGAGTTATAAATTTAAAAAGAAATAACAAATAGTAGTAAAAAATAATTTTTTTCAATTTTGTGAATTGCTTTGCTTATTTTGCTTGTTACTTTTGTTTCATGACTAACGACACAATCTCAAACTATGTATTAGCAATAAAATATGATTTCTTTGTACCTGATCTGATGTATTTAAATTTGATAAATCGTTGCCCCCAAGTTAATTGTTTTGTGATATGGTGCCCTGAAACAATTTTCAATTATTTTTTAATTTAGAAAGTGACCTTTCCCCTGTAGCAACAGAAACTGGTAATGTTAATAGCATTTTGTAATACTACGATAGTGTTTGGAAAAATTACGCACAAATCATTTTCTAAAAATTTTTCCAATATTTCTATTAGCTATATTAAGCTCTGGTTCAAATTTAATTTTCACCAGTATCTTCAATTCATCTGCCATATAAATCCCATCAATAACATTTTAATTTTTGTTCTTATCGGTCTGCTTACTTTCCAAATTCATACAACATTTCAATATCTCATCAATAGGAATATCTGAATATCGTGTAAAAATTTAAAGTTGTCATGATATAAGTAAAGTGTAAAAAAAAAAACAAAATATGAATTTAGTAACTGGAATCGCTGGTTTAATTGTTTGATGGGTTTTGTAATTCTTTACTTACAGTATTGACTTTATGTAACATGTTATGCCAAATTACGATTAAGATAATGACTTTAAACAATTTGAATTTAGTCGCTAAACATTTAGCTTGATGATGTGTTCTATATCTTTACTAGTAAATCCACAGTGCAATTGCATAGATCAGTTCTTTCAGACACGATTTTATATAAAAAGAAAATTTTTTGTTTTGTAGTTGTAATTGTAGTTGTTTTCTGAATCGCTTGATTCTTGAATATTTATACTTTATAATAAAATGAAAGTATAATACCTAATACTTTATGACGAAATTAATACTAATTTCAATATAAATTAACACAATAAAATCCCATTACTCTCAACGTAGTAGATCGATAAATTAGGTTTTTTGCATAAGAGATCAAAGCGGGTTTTAGGATTTTATTGTGGAATATATTCTGAAGCGCAATTAAACAATTAAATTAGTAGATTTTGTTCTGAATATAATCAAAAAATATTCGTTATTAAAGACAGCCATTAGTTTAGACGGGCTCAGATAGTGTAGTTATGTTATCCACTATGTTATGTAATAGCAAAAGGATAAGTTCGAATTCGAGTGCCGCTTATGTCATGAATGTATAGGTACATACAAAGTTTTTCAATTATTCTTTGAAATTAATTTGGAATACATGTTCGTTGTAGTTTAAAATAAAATGGAACTTTGCTATTGTGAAGGCAAAGTTTCACTTTACAATAGATGTAGTTTTTCAAATTTAAATTTGATGCTATACCAATATAATGTTTTTGTCTATGCCATTTTGTGGATATTATTGTAAATACCAGTCCCTTGAAGTAGTTAGGATGGCAATCGTTCAGTCTGGAAATTATAAAAATAAACAATATGATAATTTTAATGTGATTTTATTTTTTTTATCTCATATTTTTTTACTTCTTTAGTGTGCAAATTTTTTTGTACTTTTGTATTACCTATGTAGCACAGAGCGTTAACAATTCATTTTTAAATATTTGACAGCCCCATGATTCATTGCCGTAAAAGATACAATTGTGTATGTGTTATTCTTCTATTTTTTTATTTTTGCTCTATTGATATTTAATTTTAAATGTTTCCAGTATTCGACACCGTTTTACATATTTTTATTTTTGACTTAAGAACTTGCTAAAATTTTAATATTTTTGTGGTGTAATTTTTTTGTTGTGTATTGAGGTATTCTTGCTTTTTTACTCCCCACGTATATTATCTTGTATGTAAGATTTTCACCCTCTATTAGTCCCAATAAAGAATCGTATATTTCACACATGGGATATTTGAGAAGCCGTAAAGCCTGTATACGACTTTCTCATCTTGTATCGCATACAGGTTTTAAAACTAAATGTGTAATATTCTTTTTTAAAACACACCATCTCTGGGTGGATCCTGAAAAAAAGTTATATAATTCTTGAATTTTTGAAAAATGAAAAGAAAAAATTAATAAAAATATAAATTTCATCAATACCAAAATGTTAGTTAAATATTGGTACAATAAATTTTGAATTCGGCCGTATATGTGCGGTACCACACATCCGTCATATGGACGGCTCGGGCCTCGTAGTTTTGAACTTGGATTAATCACGTAGTTTTGAAATTGGATTAATCGTCAGTTACAATACGGTAACAAAATTGCATAATAAAACTACGTACTCGTACAATTGAATGATTAATGACGAAAAACAATATTATGATTAAGTTCTAATTGATGGTATTATAAATTTAAAATTAAATCAATTATATCTATTCCATAATATATTATTAAATATATATATTGAAGGAAATCATTTACGAAATTCAAATTATTTACTTTAAGAGAAAATCCTGTAAATTAAATAACATAATCCAGAAACTTTTAATTATTATTTGTCTTTAAATTTATTTGATATTTTCATTTAACTTAGGAGGTATTTGTTTTTTTTATTTTTAAAATAAACAAAAACATTTAAATCAAAAGAAATATGCACAGAGTGTTTTGTAAAATTGCTTTCTCAAAGTACTTCACAGGGAGACTGTCAGCTGTTAATAATCACAATAAATATTTCTTAAGAAGAAAATATTGTAGGCATCATGGTAAGAATTTTATGCAAAAATAAATAATTTTTAAATAATGGGGTAAATAAGAATAAGCATGTAATCTACAGTTAAATCACTGAGTTTAAAGCTTAAATAAAATTATCAAGTATTGAGAAAAATAAAGATATGTCAAGATATATTATCTGTTTTTTCTTTACAAATAGCTGAAATGTTATTGTACAGAGAGAAAGAAGAAGAAAAATTGGATGGGAAGGTGCAACCAATGTTGTTGTTCTTGGACCTGACAATAAAAGCGAAACAGCTATAATTTAGAGTACAAAATCTATAGAAAGTCTACAACCAGTGACGTCATCATTCATGAAAATTCACATCATCCACACCAACATAAAATGGTGGCTTACAATAGTTTTGTACATAGATTATTAAACGTCCCATTGAGTAAATCAGACTATAACGATGAGGTAGAAACACTAAAATACATAGCAGTAGCCAACGATTACAATAGCAACATATTAAGTAATTTAATAAGGAAACATAATAACAAATATAAGAGTAACAAAACAATCAATAAAACAATTAATGAAAAAACTAAATACATATCAGCAGAATTCTCTAAATTCATCCCATATGCAATAAAAAACACAATAAGTAAATATAAATACCAAATCGCTTATAGAACCAATAACAATATAGGTAATAAACTCAGGGAAAGAAGCGAAATAGCAATAGAAGATTCAACAGGCGAAACATGCGACAAATTCTATATAGGTCAAATAGATAGGCCATTTCTCAAAAGATACAAGAAGCATCTACCTGTAAAAAACGTAATAAACTGCACACACAATACAAGAAGGTCATGAATCTGGTGATTTTCAAAGTAATTTCATACCGTTGCATAAATGTCCAAAAGGTAGAATAATGGATACTCTTGAAGAGTATGATATATACAAAAACTACGACTCCGAAATCTTGAACTTAAGTTCAAGAGTAATGAAACTGCAATAAAAGCAACAAAATAGATGATAAAAATTAGCCAAATTAGTTTAGAAATATAATGTTAATTTTTAGATAAATATAAGTAATTATAATAACTTATCCACTGTTTACTGAAAATGACCACTTCAACGTTGTCGAAACATGTCTAATTTTTAAATTAAAAAAAAAAAAAATTTATTTTTTATTTTTTGGCATGAAAAAAGAAAGTAGAAACTACTAAAATGTATTCCAATGTTGTTGATTTTCGTTTTAGAGTTTTGTAAATCAAAATTGTAGTAAATATTCATCTTCAAGAATACTCACACTGGAAAGCAATTCCATTTCATGACACATTCAAGATACTCTTATTGTGAAGCAATTTATATAACTAGTTTGGAATCACTTTGATGTTTCCACGATAGGATAGAAATTTACAGCATCGCGAGTTTCTTGAAATAGTGATTTTAGTTTATCTGAGCATGTGTCAACCCCTACGATGGACCTATAAAATATGGTTATTGCTTTAATAATACGACCAAAACCCATTGAAGCGAGTGCTGATTTAACATTTATGCTATCTATGAGTCTGATGGTGTTTTATTTCTCTGTCTAGAGAGTTCAGAGCCGTTCCTGAATAACCTGCCAAATATGTGAATTGTACTCAATCTTGGGACTTATAAATCTCTCATTAGACCAATTTCAACAGATTAATATCAAATATGGTATAACGGTTACATGACAAAATTACACAAGGCAAAACTGCATCTGGACAAAATTTCATAAGACAATATTTATGGACAAAATCACATAGAGACAAAATCACTTATGGAGAAATTAACATTTAGACAAAATTACATATGTGTGTTATTTGCCTGTTTTTCATTTGACTGAATACTGGATATGATAAATATTCATAATTAAAATGTAACAAGTTTTTATCAATCAACCAGTATCAGAACTACTTCTTCTAGGTGGTTACAGGGGGAAAGTGCCAATTTCAGAAATTAAGCTGCTTCCAGTAAAAATAGGCACACAAGAGGTCCGGCGTCCCAAGTGTCAGGACCAAAGAACTTAAAATTTTTTTGGTTTTTTTTTTTGTTATCAGTTACAATTAATAGCCCTTAAATGTGATGAAGACAATAGGTGTGAGGTCCAAGGAATTGGGGCTAAAACTCTGTATGACGTGTTTAAATTAATTTTCTGGAAAAATGTAATTAATAATTTTTATAAATAATTTTCAGAAAGGTCTTTGGTCTGAATTTCTGAAGCGCGAACCTACCCGAAAAATTTTTAAAAATTATTTATAAAAAATAAAAAAAAATAAGTTGAAGTACTGAAAATTAAAATATTCTATATACAAATTTGAAAAAGCTATGACCTTTTATTGTAACTCGAGTTATATTATTGTCAATACAGAATGATTTTATTATAAACATGCATACAATAATAGAAATCTGAAATTCTGGCATTCTGAAATGTCACATCGATAAGTTTGCTTACAATAATTGTATTCAAATTGTGACTATTCATTCATTAGTTATATAGCAATTTACAATAATAATAGTTATATATAACGTATGCTAAGTGCATTTGTGTGAGATTTTTTTTGTTAATATTAATGTATATGTATATAAGTAGTAAAAATCTTCTTAGTTTTTAGCACGATAAATTAACTCAATTTAATCAAATATAACTCATATTAATATAACAAAATCGTAATAATTAAAAGTTGAAATAAAATATTTGTAATGTCATTGAAGGATTTACATTCAAAGTTTTTTCTTTTTTATTTCTTTATTATTCTAGTTACATCGACAAAAATTTGTCAGTTTATAGTGCTTGTCATAGAGCAATTCTAGAAATTTTTAGTGTAAATCGAGTCACAATCATTGTATTCGGTGCCATCGAACTATAGTTACCGTCGTTGTATCTTCTAGCTATGAGATATCGCTAGTTTATATTAAATATGATGGGATTCAGAATACTGCTTTAGAATACTCCTGCGTGTAAATTGTTTACTATAGAGTAATATTTCTCTTACTAAACCCCGAATACTCGTTTAAATAAGTAAGATGAAATTAGCTAGACAGAGTAGAATGAATACTTGATAATAGATAGGGTTTTTTCAAATGTATTTTCAATTACATCAGCTATTCGATGGACTTGTACAAGAGTTGAATGTTTTTATCTAAGCCCAAATTGATGTTTTGTTATAAGATTTCTACTAGAGGTTGTATTTTTACAAATTATTTTTTCAAAAAAACTTAGAGATTTCTGTAAGTAGTGAAAGAGGTCTGCAAGACTTGGTTTAATTTGGGGCCTTTTTTTGCTTGTGAATAATAACCTCTGCTACTTTAAATATACTTAGAAGATTACTTTAAGCTTGGATGTTGCATTCATTATTTTGTTTAGTACTGAAAAAGGTTTTACCGGTAGCCTTTGTAAGATATCAACTGTGATTAAGTAGAATATAGGAAGTTCTTATTGGACTTATCACTTTTGATTTCTTTTATTATTCTTTTCGTTTGATAAGTGTTATATGTGGCTATCAACTTGAATATTTTAGACTTAATTTACATTTATATCATTTTATTCTATATCTTTTTTTGTTTGAAGGATCATCACTATGAAGTTTTCAAATCAACGAATTAACAAATCAGTACAAATTTGTTTTATTACTTCTTTGATAAAACAAAATTTCATTAGGGAATATTTAGAGATAAAATAGATTTAACTCAATAAACTGCGAGTGAAGAAGCAAAGAGTTTCTATTATCATCTATAAGCGTAAAACTTCCACATTGAAATGTACAGAAAATCAGGCTTTCGTAGCCTGTACCCAGAACAACTTTTAACGAAAAACATGAATAATGGCTCTAAATAAATGATACAAACTGTACAAAAGTATCAAATAAATAAGAAAATATTACTTCTTTTCCATGATATAAATGTGCTTACATATTATTTGTGTATACATTATAAAATTTTAACAGATGCTTTTAATTTATCCTTAATGTCAAGTTTTTATTATTTTTAATTATTTTTTGTTCTCTGTAGTAATAATTCTTTGTATGTGTTACAAAATATGAAAAAAATATAGTGATTAAAAGTTGATTTTTTCTTATATACAGTGAATTCATCATAATTTGGATTTATTCTTGTTATTAATTCTGAATAAAACAATGAATTTCTAATTAAAGAATAACTATTATTCGCCCGAAATTTGAATTTCGAGAATACTTGATAAAAAATCGTACTCAATATTTTATTCTAAATTGTTTTCCATCATTTCATTTCAATTTATCGTGGTCACTATATTTTTTATTGATTTATCTTAAACAACAACCTCATAAGTAGTAATAGTTTTATTACAAAAACAAAAATAAATTTGTTGGGGGTGTTGCGGCAATTTGATAAATTATGATTTTTGTATGTTAAAATGACTTATACATGGGATATAATTTTAAATTGAAATTTATAATTAAAAATTAAAAAAAAAATGAGAATATATTAGAATTCCCCACGTCTCCTCTTAAATATCTATCATTTAAAAGAATAATAATGAAAACTGGAAATGAAATGGTTATGATATTTGTACCGTACTTTTTTTAATTTACAGATTTAATATAATGATTGATATGATTTTTTTTTGTTTTTTTTTTATTTTTTATGTTTTTTTTTGACAGTAGCATAGGTAGAAATAACTTTTCGTAGATTAAATACAGTACTGCAATTTTTATTACATAAAATGATGGAAAAGTGTTATTTGAGTATTCTTCCGGCGTGTTAATTGATTAAATGTGGAAAACTATACTACTATTGCTACGAATTAGACCTTCTTAAATAGCGTCGTAATTCCATTTTGTTTTAAGTTGTTATGAACTTGGTATAATTCAGCTGAAAGGCAGACGCTCTGCCTACTACGCCAACTAGATTAAAAAAAAGTTCTAAGGAATATATTATTTTAATAGAATATTAATTAGATATTGATTTTCTAATCCGATATGTTTTAAATCCCCTAAATTTAAAAGTAGACCATCTAGAAGTTCTGTACACCTGAACTTCAAATGTATTATAAAGACCGGGGTTACTCTCAACAACTTTTGAATTATGGTATCTTTAATTTATTTTTACTTCCATTTTAATTTTAGGTCTTAAGTATTAAAGCTATGTACTTTGTATAACTTTTTTAATCCGAAATATTTCATTTGAATGATAAAAAAAGGACTAAATCCATACGACCGATTTAGTCCTTTTTTTATCTTCTTGACGGTAAATAAGGTAGATCACCTTTTTGTGCTTAATTAAGTACAATACTGCAAGTTTATACCACAATATCGACAATGTATTTCGACCATTTATTGTCCAAATTACTGGCTTATCAACTAGATAATAATGTGGATAAGTACTGCTATTGTCAGGACTAAGACTTCTTCAATAGAATAGTTCCATTTGATTTAAGTTGTTATATTTTTTTTAATTTATTTTATCCCAATGACAAAAGGTACTGGACCAGATCGAAAACCCATTAAACACTTTTTTTTTGCTTCATCGAACTCATATCGAACTTGAGAGCTTATCATTCTTTCTGATTAAATATTGGTTTGAGACGTCTGTGCAACAAATATATCACCTCAAATATGTCATCTATACTTATAAAAGGAAAAGTTTGTTTGTTTGTGCGCTATAGACGCCCACAGTGTTAAACATAAATTTTTGAAATTACATACAGTTGTTCAATGTGAAAAAAGGAACCGGACCTGGTACTTTAAAAGAAATCAAATGACAGGTTTGGGTAGCGGCCGTACAAATACTAGCACCTATCAGGAATATTTCAAAAACTAATTGTACTACACACATGCAAATTTACACTTAGATGCTCTTTCATAAATAAAGAGATGCGACTGTTATCGACTTAAAAATTTTGGCCGAAAGATTTGTTCGGGTTGTTGTCATACAACTTCTAGCTTCTATCAAGAATATTTCAGAAACCAATTGTGTTACAGACATGAAAATTTATACATACATATTCTATCAAAAATAAGCAAATACATATTTTACAGTTTGTCAAAATTCGGACTGGTTCAGGTAACTGTCGTAATACTTCCAGCTCCTATCAGAATTATTTCTAAAATCAACTGTGTTACAGACATGAAAACTTACACTTAGATATTCTTTTAAAGACAAAGAAAAATGACTGTTACTGATTTAAAAAATTTTGGGTGATTCGGGTCTGTGCTATACAACTCTTACCACCTATCAGGAATGTTTTAAAAAACTATCGTGTTACAGACTTGAAAATTTATACAAAGGTATTCTATTAAAAACAAACAAACACGTATTTTCCTGAAAAAGTATTTCCGAATTTTATGAATCAGTATAAAAATTTTACATGGTTATGTGAATTAGCTACAAAAAATGTGACAATACGTTTTACTAATCAGAAAATACTGCAGAGTATTCTAGGGGATCCACGTATACAAATAGATATTTACAGTTACCAATGAAAATAAAGCTGTTAACTACCGAACAGAGTTTCGTTGGATTTGACACGGTTTCCTCGTCACCAATTGAAATTAAAAGTAGCAGGTCCAATATTGCTTCTATGAAATTTGAAGGATCCAAAACTATTGTACTAGATTAATAATAAGAACTTTTCATCCATATTTTGCATAAATTCAAATTGATTGTGGAAAAGGCGAACATATTTTTATTTCAAGAATACCGCAATAGCAAGGAACTTTATACTCCATCAGAAAAAAAAATCCGAAATATTGTTTACAAAGAAACAATTTTAATATAAGTATAGTTTAAGTATTGTCGATTTTCTTACTGTAGTAAAAAAAAATATATTACAATAATTTGATAATCCAATTTTTTTCAATTCGATTCAATAATCTAACTTCATTGAAGTAAATTTTATACATTTTGCATTCGACCCGGACAACGTCGGATAACTTTGCTAGTAGCTTATAAAATAACTCTCAATCTGTTTGTTACATTTCTTTATTTGCTTTGATTTCATAGTCTTTCAGAAACTTTTATAAGTTAACATAAAATGTTTTTTTTTTTAATTTACAATCACTCAAAGTAAATTTAAAATTTGAAAGCGGTGATTTATTTTCTAATTAAATATTGTTTATGAATAACTAAATTTTTCAAATTATCATAACCTCACTGTTAACTTTTTGCATAAAAATTATTAATTTTTAAAAATAAAAAAAATAAAGATGAAATATTTTTTTGATAATTAAAGATAAAGGAAGAACGGTGATGGCAGATCATTTTGAATCGGATATTGAATGTAAATCAAAATGAGAAGAAAATTCAAGAAAATCGAATCAATTAAATGTTAGAGCTAAACCAACTTTTTAAACCAATCGTTTACACCTTCTTCTTCTCTATGTAATTGTATATACTTTATATATGTTTTCATCTTATAATCTATGTATGTGTATATATACACCACACAGTTAGAATTTAATTTTTTTCTTGTCTCCTCTGTGGTTGTGTTTTCTCTTCGAATATCAATTCTTCATTTCTTTTCCACTTCATATCATTTATTTGAAATGTGGGGTGGGAATGGGTGTACGATTTACTCTGATGATTTCATTTTGGTAGCTTACAGTATTATTTTAAGTATTTTAACGAATTAGGAAATAATCATTTTAAATGAAGTAGAAATAATCTTTTAAGTTTTTCCACCTTCTCATTTTGTGTTTTTTCTTTTAAATTTTGTTTTTTATTTTTTTTATTTTCTTTCGTTTAATAAATGTTAACTGTTTATTACGATTTTTTCAAAATTCTAAAAGAGAAGAGATGAGCTTTCAATAGCATTTTTTTTTTGTATTTATGTAAAAGTAAATTAATGTCTATTTTTAAAGAATCATCAAAAGAAAATTTACATTTTAACAGAAAAACAATTTCATTTGTTTTTTTTTTTGTTTTTGTTTGTTTTTTGTAGATGTATGCATGTAAAACAAAAAAATCCTTTTTATAAGGAATTTAAATTTTTTTTTATTTGTATAATATTTATATCATGACATGGCTTAGATTACCTCACATCAGATACATTTCTATATTTGAATTCCAGGTATCAAAATATTACATATGCAGCCTCAAGCTAGTTTCGAGGAAAATATATAATATAAGTTCCTAGTATTTGAAATATTGAAAACTTTTTATTTATTTATTCGTTGTTTTTTTGCTGAGAACTGTAAGGTAACAGACGCAATATACATATTGCCTTCATTTCAGTGTTTTACGAGTAGTTAAAGGTAGTTAGAAACAACTGGGACATAAATGAATAAATGCTTATGTTTATAGGATCTATTAAATTTACTTTATGTCATGCTGTTGCTGATACTGTCGAAGAATGTATACAAAAAATTAACAGTAATTTACGTACTTTAAGTATGTGGGTTCAAATGAACAAACTTAGTTTAAATATAGCAAAAAACAAAATGTATGGTATTTAATGGAAAAACAAATGACCATATTAAAATAAATAACGAAATAATAGAAAAAGTAGAAGAAATAAAGTATTTAGGTGTTATTGTATATAATAAGTTAAATTTTAAGAAACACGTTGACTACATTTGTAAAAAAAAAATCTAAAAAAAATTATTTTTTACCGAAAATTTTTTCAAATGGTGAAAATGACTGAAAATGTAATTTTCAATACAGCTACATCGGTTCAAATATAATTTAATAATTAATAAATTATATCTTTATCTAACTAATAAAAAAAATAATATAAATATATAATATACAAAAATATATACCAAATAATTAATATAATTTAATAAAAAGGTCCACATTTCGAAAGGGAAAAGGACCTATAAAATAGATTTATCTGTAGGATCGACTATTAAAATAAAAAGTAAATAAATAATTAATTTTTTTAAAAAAATTCGGCAACGATTATCATTGGCAAGTGCAATAACGATATATAACACAATAATAAATCCTCATTATTTCGAATATTGTTCGACCATTTTGTTTAATTCTAGCACCATTAGGCTACAAAGCTTACAGAATAAGGCTATGAGGATAATATTAAAAGTGAATTCATATACTTCGAGTAAATTTATGTTAGATGCCTTGAGATGGTTAAGTGTGAAGCAAAGAATTATAATAAATGTATTAGTAATTGTTCATAAAATGAAAGTTGGTAAATATCCTAATTATTTATGTGGTTATGTTGGTGTATGTGTCAGATATTCAAAACCATAATTAAAGAAATGTTACTTGTTTTAGATTAAACTTATTTAGGAATGAAAGAACTAAAAATATGCTTCTTTATAAAGGTTTGAAGCTTATCAATAATTTTGTAATTAGTAATGAAACAAATACAAATAGATTCAAAAAGAAAATAGTTGAATATGTAAAATGTAGTTTTATGTAATATTATGAATTTAAAAAAAGAATAATAATAATAATGAAAATAATTGAAAAATAGTTAGATTAACTAAATGAAAAAAATAAAACTAAATTAAAATATTATTTGCCATATAGATATTGTTGACTCAAGATGATTTCAATAATAAAATTTTTTTATCCTCCACCAACGTTATCGTATATTGTCTAACTTTTTTATGATATGTATTATGATTATTAAGTATTACGATCTACACCATAGAATTCAGAGTAGATACGGCAACTACCAAGCAAAAATCATTATAACAAAAATAAGATATTTGAGACAAAAAATATAGAGAAGCTAAGAAACCATGTTTGGGTGAGAATATGAAATGTATATGTTATAATATTATTATTCAAGCTACAATTTTGATGGAGAAGGGAAAGAAAAAAAGTGAATGACGCAAATAGAATGGGTTAAGGTGATCATCAATATGTCACGTCACTACCAGAACCACCATAGTCCATAATAATATACCATCTAGTTCTAAGAAATGAAGGAAAAATTTAATAATTCGCTGTATGTTACTTTGATAAATGATTTTTATACTCGGAAGTAGATGTGGGTAAGAACATCAGCACCCTAACGAATCCTATATACTTCTAAAATGTTTAGAAAAACGCTATAATATTGTTATTTTGGTTGACACAGGTTTTAATTTAAAACATTTTTCTGGGTTATAATTTAATTCTTCAACTTATAAATATTTCGCTGAACTTATCTAATGTTTTAAATTTTTAATGTAAATTTTTTTGTTTGCAAATTTAGAAAACAAATTACGAAAAATTTCTAGATTGGAGGTGGTTTTGAATAAAATTTAAATGATTTTTGGATGTAAAAATAAACATCACCTTTGTCATTGGGATAAAATAAATGATAAAAAATAGAGTTTTGGTTATCACTAAAAATAAAATGGAACTATGTATTATGAAGTCGAAGTGCTCTATTCAATATAAACATAGTTTTCGACATCTAAATTAGTATATAAAAATTCATAAAAATTTTTGGATTGGCACTTGGTGAAACATAATGATTAGAAATTAATACAAAATTTATTTATTTATTAATATTTAATTAAATTAAATAAAACACTTGTTGTTTCACTGATTAAAAAATTATTAAAATTTTCTTATATATTTTATTTTAACATTTAACATAAAAATAAAAATAAAATTTGAGTCGACATATTTCGTCCTTCTAAGAAATTATCAAGACTAAAGAAATACAATAAAATTTAAATTTAAAAAATGAAAATTAAAATGTAACTAAGAAAAATACATATTCAATTTAACGTTAATATATGTACTATTTTATAATAGTAGGTAAACTATAATCAATTTATATTTTTTTTAATTATTTTTAGAGAACAATTATATATTCTAGTATAAAAAATAGAATGGTAAATTACTAGTAAAATTATACATTTATTAAAAAAACACATATATATATATATATTAATTGATTAGTGATTTTTATTTTAACCCATTCTCGCCGGTTGAGCTATATATAGGACAGCACACAATATGTCATACAAATACGTATAACTTCCATTAAAATTAATTTAGCTCGGTCAAAAGTACCTTATTTTGAAGTTAAAAAATAAAGTAAAGTTTTTCAATATAGTAACATCAACTTTTCAGTTAATAAATAACATTTAAACTCAATTCAAAATGTAATTTTTTCAAAAAGTTAAAAATAGTAGAAGGTAACATTAATTAAAAATAAATAAAATAAAGGGTTAAAAAATAAATACTGAAAAATATTTAATTGTGTTCAAACTTCCAAAATTTATTTGTTTAAGCATTAAAGAAGCTTCGAATTATTTTTTTATTTAAAAATTGGTGTCCTATATTATAGTCCAACCGGCATAAGTATGTAAGAATTTTTATTTCGTTGTAGTTTTATTTTGTAAAGCACAAAAAGCATGTAAAGCGTAATTATGACACAAGTAAAAGCATTGTAAAAGTGAGTTCAAGGGTGTACAGATAGCTATTGAAGCTTTATTGGGAGTTCAAAATAATTTTAAAGATCACAATATCATAAACGTAAATACTTTCTCACCAGAATTAGATAAATTGACGAATTGTGAAAAATTTTATGATCAAAATCTTTTTGAAAACGAATTGCCAAGAGATGTCCAAAGTGCAATAGAATTGAAAATTTCGGACGAAAATTATGATATGGAATATACTATTGATTTTTTTTGTTGTTAACTCAAGATAAAGATATTTGTTATTGTGTATAGACACTTGGCATATTTACCAGTTTGTTAAATGTGTGGATAATAGTGTTTCTGCAATGCTAACTAATGTTGACTTTTTAAATCCTATATCATTCAGAAAAGTGTTAGAATAGAGAAACACATAGTATAGAGAATAACGAGAATTTTGCAAATTTTAACGCTGATATGAGTGATGATAGAATTGATCAAAATACCAATAAGTATATTGGTATTTTGTCAATACTGGGCAATTTTTATTTTCCTAATTGGTTTAGCAGCTGCAAACGTTTGGAATTTATACTTTGTATCATCAGACGAATCATCTCAACACATCGCAGCTATCACTGTTCTATATTTTGTAATAATCTCGAAAAAGCAAGAATTTTTTAAAAGAAAAAAAAAAATCTTTCCTCAACAGTAGACCCCGAAATAACGATTTTGGGAAGAACGCAAAATGAAAGTACAGCTTCGCTCATTATTCCATCACTTGCACAAAGACTTATGCATTAGTCGTTTATGTTTTACAAAGTATACTAAATTTGTATCATATAATTGAATTTCTTATTTATTTTTAATTATTTTTTTTTTTTTTTTTTTTTTTTTTTTTTAATGTGTTTTATTTTTTTTAATCCATTTCTTTTTTTTTTTTCTTATATCTGTACAAAAAACACTTAAACCAAATTTTCTTATTTCTTATTTCCAAACTTAATGACCTTTTGAGGAAGGTACTCTAAGATTTAGTATTTCTTAAATTTATTAATTTACTTGATCAGCTGTTAGCTATTTATTATTATTTTATTAATGCGTAAGTGCATTCTTTCTTTGTATAATTTAACTGGAAAAACTTTTTTTCTAATAAAAACCAATTTTTAATTTGTATTTTGTTTTTATAAAACTCTATACTACTTATTCTAGACTATCACCTAATTATAACTAACTTACAACTATCCTAATCTAACTTATATTTACCCTATACTACTTATTCTAGACTATCACCTAATTATAACTAACTTACAACTATCCTAATCTAACTTATATTTACCCTAACTATACTATGTTTTTATGAGTTTATTCATTATTCTGTTCAAGCCACCAATACTTATCGGTGCTTAATAAGTCTTTATTTGTTATATACATATCGTACCTTAACATTTCTCTATTATCTTCGGTTTTAAAATTTGGTTGGTATTCTATTTTTTTATTTGTAGCTCTCCTAAATATATGGTATATTATGGGCACTTTATCATCATTTTGAATATATTTATTTTTATCCAGGTAAATCCATCCTTCTGGAGGTATATAACCGGTTCTCATTGTCATCTCAATGTACCCATCATCTGGATGTATTGAGTGAGCAATCAGACTATTTTCTGTCACAAATTCTACCCTAGAAAAATGCTTTCTCGTTAAGTTAATTATAAATTGATCTATTTTATTGATTTTGCTAGTCTCATAGAGCGTTTTGTTCGATATATAGTGTTTGTAGTCTGATTCCGGTTTTCTAAATTTACCTGTGCAATGCCTTATACACTTTCTTTCAAACTTTCTCAATAACTCCATACATGATGGACTTATATTATACCATATTGGGCAAGCATATGTAAGAATAGGTCTTATCATTGCTTGGTACCCTATGATTTTGACTCTGTTATTTATTCCTTTCTCATAGAAGAGCTTCCTGGAAGCCATAAAAGCTTTCCTCGCTTTTTCTAATTGATTGGAAATATGTTTCTTATAATTTAAATTGTAGGTTAAGTTTACGCCCAAATATCTGACAGACTTTTGGTTCGTAATTTTTGTGTTGTCTCTAGTTTTTATGTGGAACTTTCGCCAGTTTTTTCTAACATCAGAGTTAGCTTTATCTAGACTTGTTCTGAATAATATAACTTCACACTTGCTATAATTGATTCTTAGTTTCCAAGTATCAATATAGCTTTGTGTTTCCTTATAATTTTCTTGCAGCTGTGCTTGCATTTTTGATACATATCTATTTACATTATAAATAATAAGATCATCCGCAAAGGCCAAGCTCCTTGTCAGAGACTGGTTTTGATTTAGTTTATTTAATAGCTCAGCAATATATAAATTAAAGAGCAAAGGTGCGTTTACAGTCCCTTGCTGTAAACCATTTGTTATTTTAAATATTTTCTTAGAACATGTTTGTCCATCTACTGTGATAAATTTTTTATCTTCTAGCATATTTTTTATCATTTTTATTATCTGAGTTGGAAAATTATATTTTAAAAGTTTGAAAATTAGTCCATCAATCCATACCGAATTGAAAGCTTCTTTTAAGTCTATAAGGCATGCTCCCACACATTCCTTTTTATTAATTGCCCAGCATATATCAGACGTTAATTTATTTATTGCATGTACTGCTGAATGTTTTTTTCTAAATCCGAACTGGTTTTCTGGCATAATTCTTTTTTCTTTAATAAATTTTGTAATGTTTTTGGCTATTATAATTTCTAATACTTTACTTATGTTTGGTAATAAATTTATTGGTCTAAAATTTTTTGGATCATTATGATCTTTTCCTGGTTTTGGGATTGGTACTATTTTTGCTATTCTCCACATCTTTGGAAAGTAACAATTATTAAGTATATTATTGAAAATTATACAATAGTTTTCTATTATGCTATTTGGAAGATGTTTTAACACTATATTTGGAATTTTATCAATGCCTGCGGAACATTTGTTGCTTAATGTCTTAAATATTTCTTTTAAATCTGTTATTTTAACGAAATAATTATTACATGTTTGAGCTGTTGTTAAGTTATTTGCTTTGCATGTCTCACTAAAATAAATTATTTTTATATTTGCATCCTTTTCTATTTTTATTTGCCTGTTAAATTCTATGATTGTTTGTTGTATTCTAATATCATTTTGAAATAACGAATTTGTATGTACTTGGTTATGTGATTGTTCAATATAATTTCCTATAATATCTAAAATATCTGTTTGATTTCTTATAATATATCTACCCTGTTCATCCTTTTCTAATTGTCTGATATTAATACCCATGCTCTCAATCAAGTATTTTTGATTTTCTTCTATCCTGAGCTTGTCGATATTTTTATTTGTTTTTTTCCTAAATAATTTATTAATAATAGGGAACATATTTTTGTTATTAGAGGGATGAATTTTTTTTAAAATGTTCTCCCAGTATTTGTTCTTTTGAATGTATAAATTTTGTTTAATGAGTGTATTAATATTTCTTAATAATGATTTTAATCTAATTGTTCTATTACATGAGTGTTGATTGTTTCTATGTGCCATTTTTAAGGCCGTTAATACTGTACTTTTATAATTTTGAAGTTTCCTAATTTTATAATTTAAAAATTTTTCTATAGTGTGTTCCTTAAATTTGGGGCTACATGACTCTACTGCATTATTTATAATTTTTTCTAACTCTTTTAACTTATTTTCTATTTCGATATTTTCTAAATTTCTATAATTAGGGATAAAAGGGTTTTCATTAGTTGAAATGCTACTCATTTTTTCATCTAAGATTTTTTGAAATTTTTTCCAATTTGTTATTTTATAATTTAATTTATTTTTGTTACTTTCTTCTGTTAATGTTAGCCTATTAGTATCCAATATTAATTCTATTTCTAATGCATTATGATCACTATCATATGGAATCGTTCTCAGTTTATTATTGCTATTGTTACTTAGGTTCAATCTAAAATCAATAATTGCTAAGTCTAAATAAGAATTTGTTCTCGGATATGTTGGCTCTACGGTTCCATATAATTTTGATTTATGTAATATATCGTTTTTTTCTAACCAATTTTTAAATATGTTCCCTCTTGTATTGTTTGTGTTATTTGACCAGTTCGTGTGCTTAGCATTGAAATCTCCTGCGATTACATAAAACGTATCTTCCTGGTATAATTTTAAAACCTCAAAAATTTTATTTAATTCAATTTCAAACCTATCATTATGATTATGCCCTGCATATAATGCTACTAATTTTAGTTTTTTGTTTTGCTCTAATTTTAATTCTATTGTGCTTATCTCGAGACATTTAAATTTATCATAAATAAAATTTTGAGTATCTAAACAATACCTAAATATTTTTTTAATAAGAATACCTGTACCACCTCCTTGTGTAGCTCCCGGTCTGTCAGTTCTTATAAAATTGTAATCTTTAAAATTGAGTTTGTGCTTAGAATTTAATTTGGTTTCTGACAATAGTACTATATCTGGATTATATTTTTCTAGAAAATGTACTAGGTACGCTCTTTTATTCATTGATATTATAGAGTTAACGTTAATAGAGATAATTTTTAATTTTTTTTTATAATTTATATTATTATTATTCATAGTATGAGTTGAATGGCATTGTCTCATATAGGTAGTCTATTTTTTTTGTATGTTCATTTATTTTGTTTTCTATTATTTGTAAAGTTTTTTTTAAATCGAGTAAAATATTTGTATTCTCATTATTTTGTATTAAATTTGTTAGTGTATTATTATTAGTTTTATTATTATTGTTATTATAATTGTCGTTCTTGTTATTATTATTATAATTATTATTATTGCTAATAGTGTTGCCATTAAAATTTCTGGTTGCATTTGCATACGACAACTGTGGTTGTACATAGTTATTTATCATTTTCATTTTGGCTTCATTTCTTTTATTAATTGCTGCCTTTCTTAATTCTGTGTTTTTAATTTTTTTCATATATTCAGGGCACCCTCTATACGATGCTGGATGACCGTTGCTGTTGCATAATGCGCAGTATAGTTCAGCATAGGCTGATTCTTTTGGCATTGTGCACATTCCTATTTCGTGTTGTTTATTACATTTGACGCATCGGTAGTCCATGTTACAATTACTTGCCGCATGGCCTAACCTTTGACATCTTTTGCATTGTGGTATTTCGTTTTTTGTAATTTTTTCCCACCTTACTATTTGGTAGTTTATTCTTTTAATCTTTTGTATTATTGATATATCACTTTCCGGTGATATTTGTACAATAAATATTGGCAGGTTTTTGTTTTCTCTTATTGAGCGTTTGGTTATTAATCTTGTTACTTTCACTATATTTACCTTCTCTAAGTTTAATGATCGTAATTCTTCCTTGATATATTCTGGTTCATCTTCTGAATTTAGTCCTTTCAATATTAATGTTTTATTTTTTTGTGCCTTTGGCGTATATGTGAAATAATTTGCGTTGATTTTTTTTAACAGTTCTTTTGTTTTATTATAGTCTATGATATTGTTTAAAAAAATTAAATGTTTTTCATCATTAATTTTTTTCACAGAAAAATCTTTTATTTGTTTATTTTTCAGAATATTTTTTAATTCTGGCATCTCTTGGTTGTAAATAATAATCGGAGGTATTTTTTCTTTACTCTTGTTACTTGTGTTGTTATTGTTTTGATTTTCATTTTCTGTTGTATTTGTCACTTCTATTGGTTCTCTAATTTGTTTATTATCTGTTGATAATATTATATTGGCTCTGGATTTTTGTTCTTCTTTTTTCTTTAAATTTTTTGTTTTTGCCGTTTCTATTAATTTTTTAAATTCTTCGTTATTATCTGTATTCGGTGATTCTTCTTCCATTTCTTCGAGTGTACCGAGTACCTCGTACCTATTTTGGTTATAAGAACCTTCATTGTCATTATTATTTTTTGTTGTTTTTTCTATTTTATTTTGTTTTAAATTTTGTATTATAGATTTTAATTCCAAAATTTCTTTTTTTAAATCTTCGTTGGATTGCTCCAATGTTTTTTTTGTTTTATTTGTCATTGTTTTTGTTTTTTTTTTTTTTTTATTATTTTTTATTTTAACACGTGCTAGATCGTTACACTTATTTATTATTTTATTAAAATTATCAATAGTTTGTTCTGTCCCTTGAATAATATTTTCACTCATAACTTTTTTTTTTTTTTTTATTTTGATCATTTTTAGTATTCAACAAAATACGTTGATTTTTACCCAAAAGCTTCACTAAAATTTCACGTCTTACTTCCACGAAGTCTTAAATGAAACTCCATTTTTAATTATTTTTATTCCATTTTGGGAATTATTTCCATAATGTTTAATAATTAAAAAAGTTTCTAAAATTTAAATAGTTTTATTTTTCTTTATGTATTTAATTTATAATATTTAGTTAGTTTGTTTCAATGTATTTATTTTTGTCATTCGAACTCTAAAAAATATAATAAGCCAAAATAATATTTTTATTTGTTTAAACTTTTTGTTTTAAAATTATTATATAATTTGCCGGTTATCCTATTTATAGGACGGTCCATAGATCGGAACCTACAAAGATTAGAAGAACCAAACTTGACTTTTGGCTTATCTAGCCAAATATTACTCTGACTTTAAAATATTATTCGTTTTAGAAAACGGGAAAGAGCAGCCGACGGGAAAGGGTTAACAAAGATTGACATGTTGTAAGTGACAAAATTTGCAAAATACAGAATTTGATTAAAGATGTAAAAAATTTACTATTAGTAGCTGGCTCTCATTAGTTAAGTCTAACTGGTTATTTAATAAGTTGGCTTTTTTTAATTTTAATTTATTAATATGAAAAATTTCATCCAAAATTTATCCAAAACTCTGCTATCTGTTAATTCCTTTACCTTTTCCTATTCTAATTTTCCTATTCAATTATTTTACACTCATTAAATATTCTTGAAGCTTAGTTAGAACTATTCTTGAAAATATAAAATTTGAATTAGTACATAGGTTAAACTATCAAGTTTAAATAATACACCAAAAAATTAATAAGTTGTAGGATTTGACAGAGCTTAATAAATACTTAAAAATGGATTGCCAATGGAAAATGAGTGTTTATTATGCTTTGTCAAATGCAATAGTTCTAACTGTAGATTTAATAATTTAATATAACTAATACAAATGTAAATTGTAATACTTAGATTAAGATAAAATTATTATAATACACTTCTTCGTAATACAACACTCGAACGGAGCAAATAATTTAATTATTGTGTCCTCTACAAAGTGTTTGATATTTTGATCTTGATTTTCTTATTGACCGTTTGATATTTTTATCTTGACTTTTATATGCTTCCAGCAGTTAGAGCCACGTGATTCCATGTGATATCTCTTTTAAAATTTAAAAAAAAAGACAACAATATTATTCGTTAAACTCTTTTATTAGATTTCACTCTCTAAAAACTTTCAAACGGTGGCTATATGCATAAAGTTATAAACGAATTATTTGCATAACTTTTCATTTTATTATATTTTTTCAATTACTCAAAAATGAACTGTTGTACTTTGAAGAGCTTTCTTCTGTAAATTTCGTGCGGAGAACGCCGCAGCAAATTTGTTTGACAGATTTTAAGCTTACTGAAACCAAACTTCCATTTTTTCTGGTTTGATAAAGGCGAAGCACTATTTTAAATCGGTTTAATTAAATACTTCCTCAGTTTATATCAATTAAAGGTATATTGTGAAAAATATTTTTTTGAAAATCATACTAAATTATTATTTGGCTGCTTTATAAATCAGCTTCTATTTGTCAATTACAGAAAAATTAAAAAATATTAAATTGCAAATGAACAGTACAGAAATATGAAAACCCAAAGCACAAAGTTTGCAAAAATTTAAAAACATATAGTTGAAGTTGAACCCATATTAAATACAATACTTTTTGCAGTGTTGACCACTTTGTTCAAGATTCTAATTTTTATTTTATTGAATAAAATAACCATACCAGAAGTTTCCCTCAATATGATTTCCAGTGCTTACAAACTGTTTTTTTAATTTACAATTCTGAATTTTTATGATTTCACGGAACTTACATATAAATTCACATTTTAATCCTTTGAAAATATATATGTATGTAAATAACATTTTAAATTATTATTTGATTTTATTTGGACATGTAGGAATTATTTAATAATGAATTAAATTCTATTTTTTTAAATTTATAATAATAAAAAAATTCAATAAATTTCTGTCAGATTCTATGAAAGTTTTCAAACTGTTTTTATCAAAATTTCAACAAATTCCCAACAAACAATTTCCACTTTCGTAGACAAAAAAAAAATTGGATTGTGTTCGGAGACCGCATCGGCTACAAGTAGACACGTAACCGAAAAAACTACGCATTTTGGTCAAGCAACGCCTCGTCACATGCTGACAAACGAAGACTGACAAACGTAACTTTTCTGTAACATGTTAATGAACGAAGACTGTTTATCCTTCCTTACTTTGTTCAGGCATATTTCGGTTACATTTTGCTACTCTAATCCAGTTTATTAGTGGGCACAATTTAATAATAAACGGGTACTATTATTTGACACAATTTGGGAACACTCTAGTAATATTATCCAGTTAATTATTGGGCACGATTCAGTTATTAACCGGTACTATTTTCCAGTCTATTATTTGACACAATTTGGGAACAATATAGTATTATTATTTAGTTAATTATTGGACACAATCGGGCAAAAAACTGAATTTTTTCGTTCAGTTTGTGTTTGGATACAATTCATTTGAAATTAATTAAATTTTTTGTATGTTGTTCTTAATTTAGTAAAATAAAAAAGAATCATGAATATTTGAATTTAACTTAAATCTTTTTATTCATATATTTTTTATTTATATGTACATATCATATAATAATATAAAAATGAATTTTAAACTTTTTATTTCATTTAAAAAAAAGCCAAAAATAAGGTATAGAGACTACAAATTTGTTAGTAGTTTTTTTTTTATAGTTATTTAATTAATTTTATAATTTTAAAGTCTTAGTGAGATAGTTACAAGACACTGGCTTTTTATACTGACTAAAACTGCTGTATCGGTCAAGATTTGTTGGACCCAAGATATAGTAGTACCAGTTCACAAATAAAAATAGAAATACCTATGACGATGACGATTTTTAATTTAATTTCTTTATATTATTGTAATGCTCTGTTTATTTCTAGTTATTTAAAGATTAATATCCTTTGTGATGGCCATAAAACGGGCCGAAATATTGGAAAAATTTTTAACTTAATTAATATGAATATTATAGATAGTCAGTATATAAAAAGCCAGTGTTTTTTATTTATTAATTAATTTTCAATTATTACAAACTTTTATTTAATATCTTTTAATGTTTTATTTAATTTTAATTAAGTTTTGAAAATTTACAGTTTTCAACTTTATTGTACGTAATTTATATTACTAGTCCTGAAATTTAAATAATTCTTGTTAATTTTGGTGAAATATCAATATGATCTTCGTAAGGACGAAAAAATACGAAGTAATTAAAAAAAAAAAAATTATGAAGTTAACAAATTGCAGGACTTCGTAAATATTTTTATAAAAATGAGTAGTATTTTTTTGGGCACACTTAACCATTCGGACACAGAGGGAATAAATGTTAACGACCGTTTACATTTTGTTTGTCGGGATGTATGTTAAATTTCTGTTTAATTTTTAAAATAAGAGAGTTTCATTCAAATCTTATTGCTGAAAATTATATTATATAAAATTATTTAATGTGAAATAACATTATTTTTTCGGATAGAAGATTTGTAAAATTTCCTACGCTTTTATGAACAATACAGTAGGTTCTCAAATAATAATGCTAATTTTTTCTTCAAATTATTTAAAGATTATTAAAATAGAATCAAAATATACTTCAAGTCATTTAGAAGAAATCGAAAAATAATTAAATCTATAGAGAATGAAATTTAATGAAACCCAAATTTTAACATAACGTTTACACTTAGAAAGGAAGTAGATCCTCGTTTTAAGATAAATTATCAAATCATACCACGACATGATGCCAAATACTTTGGGATAACCGACGAATTAAATAGAGAAAACAGAAAAAAAACTAAAACAACCCCAATTCATAATTTCCGATTCTGTTATATCGGTGCTCCGTTCGACAACACGATATAATATATACCGTAAGCACGAATTCGACAATCGTTTTATTACAATCGAGACTGAAGTATAATTCATCGTGATTTGATCGCAATTAGTTCTTAAAGACCTATCATTTGTTGGCATGTTGGCTGATTTTTTGGCATTTTCTGGGTGATGAAACCATGAGCTCAAGCCTGACAGGCAAGTCCGCCAGTTGGATGGTCAGATTCAACTTCTTCCAGGCCGCTTATTGTAAGTACAGACGCCTTTTCCAAACACTGCAACGGAGGAGATGCAGACACAACATATAGGATTACGGAAAAGACCTGCAATATTTGAAAGTTAAAATTCAAAAGTTGAAAGTGAGAATTCCGGATATTAATTTGTCGCCTTTGGTTAGTTACCTTCGCTGTCGTCCGATACACTCAATGCTTCTTCTCACTTCTGTTCCCTACTCATCATACTTTACCGGGATTAATATATTTTTTTTTTTTACACTCAATTATTTTTTGCCATTTATTATATCCCAATGACAAAGGGTACTGGACCAGGTCGAAAAATCCATAAAGCAATTTTTTTTTTTGCTTCATCGGGAATCGAACCTGGGACCTTTCGGTTGAAGGCAGGTACTCTACCTACTGCGCCACCCAGCGTAGGGGTAATATATTTTATTATAGAGTTATTATAGAGTTAACAGGGGTCAACATCTTGAAGATGATAGCAGGAAAATAAGGGCGAGACGCTAAGTAGCGTAAACTGAATCCAAGGGCCATAAAACATCGCCACCGTATTAGTCGACCGATTCCCAAATTATACATACAAAAAGGCTAAAACAACAAAGCTTTAAATATTCCCACAATGCTATATTGTAAGAATTGGGAAAACCACATCAAAACTTTAACTCAATCCCAACTCACTAGCAATAAATCTTCTATTTGACATAGGTCACCATCGATTAAAAAGAAAAAACCTAATGATTTAGCAAAGGCCGGTATTATTAAATAAAATTAGATATAGATTATAAGATTTTGAAAAATCAAGGAAATCTTTTAGACCTTTTATTGTTCTCTGATATTATAATGTTCTGTTGTGTATGCGACGAAATTAGGAGTGAACCTGGTGAAAATGACATAATTAGATGCATGTATAAAGTACTAAATCTTTTACTTCAAGATTATTCGAATATTCACTTAATTATAATGTTGACTCAGATGCGGCTCAAAATAAAAATAAAATTATCTACACAGCGTTACTTAAATTCTTTGACAAAAATGAAACAGTTAAAAAAAAACTGCCTTAATACACAATGAATTTAACTTTAGTAGTACGGTAGTACATGCTACCATGTAAACTTTTGTTATTCTATACAATTTTTTTTTCAATAGCAACATCCAATAAAATTAATATAAAAATTGTTCTTTTTATATATTAACATTATGTATTACATTATCTGAAAATTTCCAAAAAATAAGTGTAACATTATCTAAACATTCCCCAAAAAGCCATTTTTTTACATCAGCTGATTTATTGATGAGATTATTGATGGGTCATCTGATTGAATTATTGATGAGAATTTATTGATGTGTAATAGGCACCTTAGTCTAACTGAGTATAAGTCTGGTTCATAAGTTTATAATATTATGTTGCACTGAATTTTATTGAATTGTTTTGATAGATTAAATAATTCTTCGCCCCCCAATTATTTTGTCGTATATCCAGAAAATCGAATTTTGACAAATTGAGTTTGAAGTTTGAGACGAAATAAAATAAAATTGAGCAGAAAAAGTTTAATTTTTTTTAATGTTTATAGTAGTAGTATGATCCATAATCTATCTTTTAGAAAAACAAAGTTATTTGGAACAAGAATTATGACTTTAAGGACCTTTTACTTAAAACTATTTTACCGTATACGCCATTTTTATGCAGTTTTCATTCATCTTGTATGCACGTACATCAAAATAATTTTGTATATATGCCAAAATGTTTTATTTTTCAATCTGAAATATCTAAATTTATAAGAAAAGAAAATATTTTTGAAATTCAATCTTCGTTGTATTAACCAAAATATAAAGTTATTTTAAGAACTATACAACAAAATTAATGTTGTACTTCATATTGTAACATTAGATAACTTAATATTTAATTTTTAAATAATTAGCAGGTTAACTCTTTACTTGAAAAATGTGAATAGAAAACTTTAAGAATAAAAAATAAAAATTCTATAAAACTAAAAGCCCAACTTCAATTTAAGTATAAAATACGATAAAGTGTTAAATGATACTTAAAAAATTAATCTTAATATTTACTTAAATCTAATTTTCAAAATTGTTATCACACACATCACAAACATCTACGGCATTATAATAAAAATAAAGACAAATAAGCAACAATCTGTTGTTTGTCAACCTACCTCAGAATAATTGCACGAATTCCAAAACGTTAATTTACACCGCGTATATCCAGAAATTTTGTATTTAAGTCAAAATAAGAATAAAAACATCAATCTCGATGTCGCTTACGGCAAAGTAGCAATGAAATATCTCTGGATCTATGTTACATAGCATAATGCCGAATACACAGATCGATAGAGCATCAAAAATTAATAAAGATGGCACTTTCAGTTAATTTTTTTCGATTTTGTGATTTACGACATTATAATTGCGGGGTGACGATATTGTTAATGAATACACTCTGTTAGGAGCTTTATAAGCTCATTTGAGTAAGTTAATAAATGAGATAAATGAACACACTGGGTGGCGCAGTAGGTAGAGCGCCTGCCTTTCAACCGAAAGGTCCCGGGTTCGATTTCCGATGAAGCAAAAAAAAAAAATCCTCTATGGGTTTTTCGATCTGGTCCAGTATCCTTTGTCATTGGGATATAATAAATGACAAAAAATAATTGAGAGTATATAATACAATCTGGTAACAAATTAAATAAAATGAAACTATTCTATTTAAGAAGGCTTAGTTCCTGACAGTAGTAGTACTTTTCCACATTTAATGAGTAGATAAGCCAGTAATTTGTTAAAATAAATACTAAAATTATTGTAGATATTGTAGTGTAAAAGTGCAGTACCGTACTTAATTAAGCACGAAAAGGTGATTCTACCTAAGTTAATGTCAAGATCATAAAAAAAAAGAAAGAGATGAAATAAAAAATGAAATATACGAACTAAATTAAATAAAATAACGAACATTTTTGGTTAACTAGACTAATTTTAGTTTAGGTTGTGTTAAACTCGATGCCATTTCCTTCACCCCAATCAGTAGTTTCTCAGTTCATTGAGTTCTCAGTCATTGTCTATCATGCTTCCCATTATTGCTTTGTAGAAAATCAGGGATTTCGTTTGCTATGTTTCAAAGAAACTAAAATATTTTTCAAAAAGGAATTTAAATTAAATTAAATGGAATTTATTTTAAAAATTTAAAGTAACAACATATGAAAGACATTTATGTAATTTTTATTCAGGGGAAATTGAAATGAGAAGTTTATTGAGAACTTCCTGTATTTATTTATTCAATATTATTTTTTTAATTTTTCTTATAATGTAACAAAGAAATGAAAACAGTTATATTCTTTTTAAAGATAATTTTAAGAAAATATTTACAATTGAATAATTTTGTAAAATATAATACATTCACACATTATGTCTATATAAACATAAAACAAAATTTATGTAAATTTTAATTTTTAAAATGAACGCAAAAAAATTATTAACATTTTTTGTTTTTTGGTTGAATTGAAATGAAATGATAATCATTTTATTGTTATTTTACGTTTTTATTTTTTTTTATCCTTGATTTTTAAATCGCGCATATCTTATAGTTCGTTATAATATCGTACACCTCTATTTCCTTATATCTATCATTCTATTCCTATATCAATCATACTCTCTCGCTCCCCTATAAATGTTCTCTCTCTTGATGCGAAAGTTTTTCAATTCATTTTCTTTTTATGAGAATAATAATAGTTGTAAAAATATTTTCCATTTCAATGGAAAACAATGAAAAATTTATTCATTATAAAAATTATAAAAAAAATTAATGGAAAATGTTTTTTGTAACTGTAATAGTAGTATCCCACATATATGTATTGAGGAATTTTTAGTGTTAAGAAAAAAACAGGTGGCCAATACAATTATTTAATAGCTTTGTTAATTTTTAAAGGTTCGCTATAATTTTTTAGTGTCTACTTCAATTTAAACAATTAAATTGAATTTTTTTATTTACTTCTTATTTTTGTTAACGTTTTCTTATTTATATAGAGGTGGTCTTTCTGTTCCTGAAGAGTATCTGGTTTCTCTTTTGTTGAATATGGTTTTATTAATTGAATCATTAAAATTATTGAATATATACAAATATATTACTCCTATATTATAACGGTTTATAATGTGTTAATAAATGGTTTGTTTGTTTTTTAAGAAGGGTAGCAAATGCAAATATAGTTGATTTCGTTTAAACGAACATATTAGACAATGTTTTTATATACAATTCAAGTCATGTTTTAAGAATAATAAGAAATAGTAAGGATAGTAGACAAATTTCTGTGACAATAGAAATAGTAGAATTTTTATGGACAATGGAACTGAAGGGAAATAGAACAGTACTACATTTAAGCGGTAAACAGAAATATGCCCACTGGAAAGAACCCCAAACGGAAAAATGCTCACAAGAAAATTGTCTATAAGCAAAATACCCATATTTCTACGTAGTAAATGAAAATTATATAGTCTCTGGTTGTAGTTGTAATTAGCTTTGATTTTACTCACTACTTAGCCTTCTGTCTAGGTTTTCCTGTCGTCTGCGAAACAGAATTTTTACAAATAAGTATAGCGGTGGCTCAGAACGAAACGATTTCAAAGTATCTCTTCTATTTTTCAGACAAAACTAATATTTACAACAACCATCAGCAAAGACAGAATTATACAATAATTACAACCAAAAAATACATAATTTAAATTTACTGCATGTAAGTGTAGGTAATGTTCTTTTATGGGCCATTTTGTGAGCAATTTCCCAGTGGGTATCTTTCCTAGAACCCATTTCTTTTTTTTTTTTTTTCAATTCAAGTTTTAGCTTATAATATAGTTAGTTTTTATAATACTTGATTTATTTAGACCTTAGCCGAAGCTGAATGGTCGTATTGCTTAGTTTTATAGTTCAAGTAACAATTGCGTTTTTTTTTTTTTTTTTTTTTTTTTTTTTACATTCTTTTTTTAATTGTTGTCAATTTATATCATTTAAACAATTGTATTTGTGTTATGATGTTTTATTAATTATGAAATGTTGTTGCTCTCAAGATAAAAGAGATTATTTGTAAATGACTTTTCAAATCCACGTTGATTAACCAAGTAAATAATAAAATTATAACTTAAATGTTTAAGTATTGTAGTTTCAATGTATTTAACAAGAAAGTTGGTTTTTCTTATTACAAAAAAATCCAAAATTGATACGTAATTTTTATATGTTTGATTTGTATGGCATAGTCTATGCATCTATTTACAAACTTTATTAAATGTCATAGAGTAAATTTCGAACATTCAGAGTATGAGTCAAGTTGTCCAGTACTATAATTTTATTTCATACTTAATCGCTGTTGTATAGAGGTTATATCTTCTGAACACAAAGGATGTCGATTTGCATTCCATCTGTGGCAAGGATTTGTTTTTTTTTTTATGTATATATTTTGCAAATTATTAGGTCGTAAAACCTTTATACATTATAAATGCATTGTTTCAACTATCTTACAATTGGAGGAAAAAAATATCCGTGGGATCAATAAGGATATTATATAGAAATATGTCATTTTGGGAAAACACTTGGGAAAATTTAATCGGCCCAAGTTGTATTCCATCTTGGGTCGCATGTATGATTTATATATATTTAATATTTCTTCAGAAGAAAAGTGCCTTGCAATGGTTCAGAAATTCTCGTTATATTATATATTGTAAAAAATATTAATTATTTATATCATAAAATAAGTTAAGATAATAATTTGGTAAAAACTTTATAAAAACGTAAGTGTGATTTATTAAGTGTGATAACTATGAAATGGCAACAAAAAATTTAAAAATGTAAAATGTAGTTTGAAAAACTTGGTCGAATTTGAATCTGTATTTCTGACGAAGATTGATAAATAATTTTAAATATATCTAATTCGTTTTAACGAAAAACGAGTGATGCCTGAGCCTGTCACGGTGTTTGGGCATAGTTAAGTTTAGACACCGAAATAATCGGACAAAGTTTATCTCGTTATTATTAAGAAGATGTTGCATAATATTTTCGTAACATACTTGACATACAAGTAACAACATGTTCAATCTACGCCTGGTAATTCTTCAGCAATATTTGATATTGAATATCAATCATTTTATACGTATTATTAAATTAGGTTTTCTAGTTTTTATTGTAATATTATCAAATTCTACTTTATTTATTTAAAATATGTTAAGTTTTACCGTGATTTTGATTAACATATTGATAACAAAATATTTGACTGACTAATATTTGACAAACATATTGATACAATATTTATTACTATTGGAAAACAGTTTTTACAAACTCCCATTTAATTTATATAGAAAAATATTTAATTGAACCAATTGTATTTTTCTTTCAATTTTCATTTTCTTTACAAAAATGAAAAACAAAAACACGTAAATTCATATTTTCTTTTGCATTTGTTTTTGTTTTATTTACACCATTGTAGAGAAAATGAGTTGACATTACGAAACGTTCATTAAAGTGTATTTAACCTGTAATTTTGTAAAGAAAATCGATTCATAAAATCGATATCCTTAATAATATCTGGGGATTTTTATATCCTTTTTGATGTAGATCCTTTTACATCATAACATTTTATATTCATTTCAAGTCTTTTCAATTTCAAATAATATGACGAGGTTGGATTTTATAAGTTATTTAATTGTTGGACTAAAAGGATTAAAGATATTTTTAAACATTTTATAAAAGTCTTTCACACAGCATTAAAGAAAACAAAATTAAGAATTATTCAACTGAGTGGTCAATTTATATTAAGACAATGCTTTATGTTAAGGCTATATGTTGTTAATATAGCATATTAGTTAAGTGATATCTAAAGTTTATAAAAATAGACTTCTATAGAAAAAATGGAAATAGAATAATTAATTTATGGAAGAATGGAAAAAATTTAATTAAAATATATTATTGCTTGTCGCTAGGAATTTTTTTAGTTAAGCTCAATATGGAAAATTCGTATTTGAATCGAAAAATCATACTCTGTTTGAATAAAATTATCCGGTTACATGACGTACCAATAGGCAAATAAAAAATACACACTATGATTTCCCACGTAGCATTTTTATTGCTATAAGACTCTGGTGCACTTTTATAACACTATTATAAACACTCTTATAGCAGTATTAGTGTTAATTTGAGTGCTCCGCAATTGTTAATTTATTGCTATAAATACGTTATAGCACTAAAATGGATAATCCTATAAGGCACCGGAGCAAGTGCTATAATATTGTTATAGGATTAGCATACATGTATTAGTGTATACGTTTTTATATTCATAATTTCATAGAGTTTAATAGTAACATTATGGGAATACAGTAAGATAATAACACCACTACTGCTATTCTAGTAATTATATTCTTATAACAATACTTTAACTCTTGATATAGGATTACGCACTTTTAAACTTATAACAACATTGCTGTAGCACTTGCTGAAAATCCTATTATAACATCCCCTGCAATGGCTATAAATACTTATAGCAATATTAACCACATTATTCCCATAAAAACATCGTTATCACGACTGTAGTGGTTATCGCGAGTCATGTAGAAGTCTTATAGCACTAATTTTGTTTTTATAACAATAAAATGTTACGTGGGTTTGAACATATATTTGCAGAAGAAATTGAATCTAACGGTTTCATTTAATTATAAATATTATAACTGTCTTATTTTATATCTTGTTTTGTGAAATATCGATCAATATTTTTGTATTCCACAATGGACAGCTTAAAAGTCAAAATATTTATTCATTTATTATATATTGTTATTTATTATAAATAAAATAAAATAGTTAGGAAACATTCTATTGCAAAATCAAGTTTCGAATGGTCCATCACAAGAAATAAACAATTTAAAATATTCAATATTATTTTGGAGTAATAAATGCAAATGTATATATTAATTTGGAAAACTAAAATCTAAAAGAAAAATATAATATACTAAATTTAATGTGGTTAAATATTTATTTATAAAAACAAATAATTAAATTTAAAAAGTAATTAACATTAAAACTAAAAGTAGAATATAGAAATGTGAATTAAATTTATAGATAAAACTTACAAAATAAGTAAATTAAAAGAAAATTTGCAAAAAGAAAATAAGAAAATTAAAAAATTTATAAACGAAACTATATTATGTATTAGAATGAAATTTAAATTAATTTTAAAGGAAAAGAAATGAAAGAAAACAAAAATGAAGCAATAGCGAAATTCTCGTAAGAAAAGAATAAACAAAACTACATAATAATAATATAGATAAATATCAGCAACAGTATACTGTAATATATATATATTAATAAAATGTCAAAATTTGAATTGTATTTTACTATATTAATAATAATAAGTATTAGTTTTAAACTGTAGTTTGTAAGCAAAATCTGTAAGGTTATTCCTGTAGATTGAAGTGAAATAAATAAAAAACATAAATATATATATATATATATATATATATCGGTAATAATATTATCTAATGACTCTTACTAGCTCTTCAACTTCATGCCAACTAATATTCCTAAGCCAATTCTTAGTTTTAGTTAAAAATTAGGATAAGACTCTGATATTTCTGATACTAATAGGTAGCTTATATTGAAATTCTCGAGATTCTCGGTGCAATAATTTTAAAGAAATGACAAATATGAAACTTATTAAAACGGGGTACATCAACTAAATTCCTGCTATATTAATTCTTAGATTATAGATAACGTCTCACATCAGGATATCCTGATTTAATAAAAATCTGCAAAATGTTTAAAAATAATTTTTTTTTTGCTAAAAAGATCGAAATAATTCTAGAAATCGAAAAATTGTTTCTTACAAAAACAAATTGAGCTAAGCAACAACAATTTGTTTTTTTAAATTTATTTTCTTTGTTCCGCATCAAAACACCGTTTACACAGGCTGCATTTTACCATTTTTTCTCTAGTGATTAGATGCCAAAATCTCTTTATATACAACATTGTTTTTATATTATAGTTTATTGGAATGCGGAATTAATTTGCCTTGGTCCCTTCCCTCAGTAAGTTTTATTTGAATATGGCCAGACCGCCGTACTCTGGAAATTGCAACATACAGTTGCCCGTGGATAATTACTGTTTCAGGCAAATAAACTCCAACCTTTTCCAATGTTTGACCTTGCGACTTATTTATGGTCATAGAAAATTAAAAATTAACAGGGTGTGTCGACGTCTAAGAATAAATTGCAGTTTTGTGATCCTTGGAGCTAAATCTATGCATAGGAATAACTACAGTGTCACATAGCTGTGCCAATTAGAGCTTCCGCTATTATTAAATTGGATCTTAGAGCTTTTACAGCTAATCGAGTCCCATTGCAGAGGCCGTGTTTGGTATTTAGGTTTTTCAATCATCAATGGAATCGGTACTAAGATAAGTTATAACATTTACCTTCAAAATGTTTAAAATTCGTTCGTTAATTCTATCAACATCAGCATTTTTTGGGCAAAGTATTGCCGTTTTTGAATAGTTAATAAAATTACCCACATTTAGACTATCCCCAAAATTTTCTTGTACAATTATTTCAAATCATATTAAAAGGAAATTCAGATTTGGCAAACTTTGGTAAATCGTTAAATCACCATCTACTACAGCTAATACACAGCTTCATAGCAAAATTATTTTGATTGAAAACCTTTAAAAAAATAAAATTGAAAACCAAAATTAATATTCATACAGGTCATAACTTCATACATTATTTACAATAACAACTTCTTTATAGGAAGTATGAAGTGAAAATAAAATAAAAATAATTTGGTTTGCACATTTGTACTCAATATCTATACACAATAAGTAACTCCTGTAATATCCTACATAATTTTCAAATCAATTTTACAATATATATATGTATGTATCTAAATATGCACAATTAGAAGTTTTTCATTATGCATATTGCATACATACTAAGTACATATCCGATTTTAACGCAGCTGAAAGGAAAAAAAATTTGTTTACGTTTTTTTTTATTTTTATTTTGTGTGGTTTTTTTTTTTAATGAGGTAGACATAAACAAACGCAGCAGAGATGACAAAATTTTTGTATACGTATTTTGTTTTTGTTATTCTATTTTGTTGTAGCAAAGGTTGCTACGGCACGTTGACAGCAGGATTGTTGCGTTATATTATATTAGATATTATTGTTTGTTAAACTGAAACATTAACGATAGACATAAGTGATTACCCTTGACTTTTAGTTTCATTGAAATGAATAAAATTAATGGAAAAGAGACTACACTTTAATATAGGCTATTATAATACTGAAACCAAAACAAAATAAAAAGTAAAATCATTGAATCATTTTCTCTCAGAACTCTCCAAATGTATAACAACAAATATTCGCTAGTATTAAAAAATATTTTTTTTTAAATAAGCTGTAATTGTCAATTTTATTGTACAGATCTTGGAGCTCTTTAGGCCCTGCATTAAAACATGTTACAATTTCTCCATTTTTGGTATTTTTTTTTAAGTTTCTAAAAATTAATATTTTTTTTTTGTTATAATTAATATTTGTACTGCATTTCAATAATCGTCTTACTTCTAAACTGATAAAAAAATGTTTGAATAAAAAACTGATATTTAAGAACCAGCATTAATACCCAAATATTAGAGAATTAAAATTTTCAAGAATTTCAGTCATTCGTACTCGAACCTTGAAACTATACGGACGAATAAAACATAATTGTTCGCGCAAAAAAGCAAATTCAATTCGCGCCGAAAAAAAGTACAAAAATTATAAAATAAATAAATAAAAAATTATAATAAAAACCGCGACCGTTTTAAATAATAATAATTTTGTTACTGTCATTTTTGACACCGTGACAGAATATTAAGAAAAACGTCTTCAACAATAAAAATCAGTGCTGACAACTTAAGCTCGCAGATTAAGTTAATATTGTTCATCTGGCGTCAAATTCTGGAACTTATAGAAAATATCTTTGTCTTATATAAATTATAAATTGTAAGTACTATTTGATTTATGAATATTTTTTATTAGTCTTATATAGTGAATATTTATTAAATTATAATTAATTATCTATAATTATTAATTAAAATTATATATATTAATTATTCTATATTAGTTTTGTTTAAACAGGCATTTTTGTTGTTGAGTGTAATTTTATGTATATACCTGTATATTCATAACAATTATATTCTAACACTTTAGAATGCCTTTTTAAACTTCTAAATACAACTATTTTTATAGCATAAATAATATAAAATATAAATATATAATAAATAACCGGATATGACGTTGCGCGCTCCACCGCCCTCATCTGATAAAAAAGATTCGTCCTCGACATCAACATCAACAGGATCAACACTAACTCGAGCTTCATCATCCTCAAACATTAATAGCATTCCAAACTCATCTAATAACTCAACGATTAAAGAAGATGATTTACACCAAGAGCTTCAGTCGCTGCGAATGCAAAATTAAGAACTAAAGAAGCAGTTAAAGGAAGTTCTATCAAAACACTCTACTGAAAAGGTTGTACCAGTTGTGACCCTCTCTGATAATGCCGAAAAAAAAATGGTATAAACAGCTTCGAACTAGTCATAAATTCAAAAAAAAGGAAGAAGGATAGTCCTCAAAAACTACCTCACC